>BSBN01000040.1:15095604-16423708 GCA_027924645.1 Cunninghamia lanceolata
TCATGACTGAGAATCAGCCTTATGTGGATGCAAATAGTGTCTCCAAGGACATAGGATGATAGAGTATCATCCCAATGTCATCCTCCAATGGTGAGAAGATGATCTAGCTCTTCTCCAAACTCTCGGACAATAGGTGTCCACCACGAACTCTGTAGGTAAACTAGGTACCATGAAATCAAACAACCATCTTCAAACCATGTAAGGAGTAGATCCTCATGAGTCGGGGCTGGGACATCAATGCCCTCTCCCAATCCAATGCCATAATCCCGCTTCAACGTATGCATTAATGCCTCGAAATCACAAATTAGAGTAATGTCTTCATACCTAGACACATGTACCAGCTGTAATTCTCCATCATGCCAATCAAAGGCAAGTGTCTCCAGGGTATGCATCACCAATCTCGGATATAGAGTAGCCTCCAATACTACCAAAGGATCAATAAGATGATAGGGTTGTATCACATTATCACCCAACTCTACATCTCCACGAATGATAAAGGGACCATCACAAACTGGATCCCTTATGACTCTCTCTTCAAGTGAAGCCACAACACTAGTGGATGATCCACTAAGTGTATGCTCAACAACTCCAGTCTCCTCTAATACTTGAGCCTTCAAAGGCAACTCATGATGCAAATCAGGCACAAAAATTTCTGAATCATACCTTTCTATTTGTCCACCCAAATCTGCATACTCTTCTTGCTTGCTCTTCTGCACAGGCTCCTCCTTTGCTTGTTCCACTGCTATGCCTTCTTCCCTTGGAAGAAAGGAGATCGAAGGTGTGCTTCCTTTTGCTTTCTTGCTTGATCTAGTTGATGACAATGTTCCTTGACCTCTTGCAAGTGCTGTCTTGCTTGGGCAGCCAACCTCTTCGCCTCCTTTGCTCTATGCAACCAACCGTCACACAAGTCTTGAGTTCTTTTGACATCTTCCAAGGTATGATGAACAATTTCAGGCTTCTTGTGGCTTGAATCCTCAATACCTTCCTTATGCTCCATGCCCAAATCACATGTGCCAACCTTGGAATATTCTTCTACCTCACTCTCTTCATGTGGAATGGCTGTTATGAATGAAGGAAAGGGACTGCTGTCATGAATCATAAAATCAGACCTGCTGTCAACCTTCTTATGTCATCCTCTAGCTTCTCAATCACGTCCTTTTGGCTTCATGTCCTCCTACAAGTGCCGATCCAAAAGGTGGCTCCAATTGAAAATCTTTTGCCTCCGATCTGAATTGAACATCTCTTCCTTTGGTTGCCATGTTATGATATTGTGAGGATAAGGGACTGCTGTTATACATCAGAAAATTAGTCCTTATCTCATGCCCTAGTGTGATATCATTGTGGTCCTTAGCGTCTTCTCCTTCCATGAATGAGTGCTCATCAATTAGTGCAGGTCCAAGGGAAGTCTCTGATGAAAAATCAAGTGTGTCATGTGCCATAACTTCTGTCCCATGGCTGCAAGCTGAATCCTCATGTGTATAAGTCTCTTCTATCTTCATGGCTTCATTGTAGGATCCTTCAAGTTCATTCTCCATGCCTCTACTCTTTGCCATCTTCATGTTGCATTGTTTTCTCTTGGATGTTGCTGCCATAGAAGTCAGAAACTCGGTTGTGTATGATGAGGAATGCGCCATGCTCAACTCCCAACAAAGCTTCTCCACATGACCTTCCGATTCTCGAAGGGCCTCTTGAGTGTTCTTCAAAGAATCCATATTGTCCTTAAGTTCAAGGGTGAGCTTATCCACTTCATCTTCCTCCCTTCTCAAAGCATTAGCATATATCTCGCCAATTTTGAAGAGATGATCTCTATCCACAAGTTGATGCAAGTAGTTTGATTTCACCATAGCCACGGCCTCTTGGAGCTCTTGAAAACCAGCAAGGTATAGACCTTCAAAGTATTCATGCCTTTCTAGAGCTTTCCAACACAAACCTGCCATCACTTTATGAACATGATCAAAATGAGTTAGGGCTGCCACAATCTTACCTTCATTTGTCTTCAATTGTCCTTCCAAGTGATGGGACTTATGAGACCCAAGTCTTCATGCAGCATATCATGATCATACCTCTCCAAATCAATTTCTTCCTTGACATCTTCTCCAATACACCCAGGTGCTAGGTCATCATCATGCTCGATCCAAGGATCTCCGTCAAAGTAGTGGGTGGAATCTTCTACATCATGATCTTCCACAATAGCTGAAACAACTATGACCTCCTTATCCACCAAGGGATCCTTCAACTCTTGACATGTCAAATCAATCTTAGCAACATCTCTTTGTCCACTACATAACAATATTTCTGAATTGCCTTCATGTGCATGAACAATATTTCCTTCAAGATCTCCCAAAGTGCAATTTGAATCCTTGCCATTATGATGTAAAGAAAGTGAAACAATGCCATGGTCAAATAATGGGACATCATCAAGACTCATACCTTCACGTGGCTGATCCATCTTGGCAATCTTTGTGGGGGTACCTTCTTCACCCATGTAGCTATCACGAAGTCCCATGTACTCTTCACTTGTAACCTCAAAAGGTGACTCTCCTTCGTCTTTATCCTCATAGGGCCAAAGTGAACTCTTGTCTTCATCTTCTCTAGGGCTTGGAGTCCAATCTTCAATGCATGTTGACTGATTTTTGCCTTCCTCATGGTCATTTGTAGGATGCAAGTCACAAACAAGCGATTCTTCTTTCTTCTCTAACCGTTCTTCAATGGCGACTTCCAATTTTTCTTTCTCTTTCATCAATTTTTGGATGTAGGCATAGAGATTTTTCTTTCCCGGATTTCCATCTTCACGAACCTTCAAGAAAAATCCAAAAGGAGTTGCTAACCTGAAATCAAGTGATAAAGCGTTGTTCTCTTCAATGATTTGTGTGGCTTCTTGAGGTTCATCTTTCAATATGTTCGGCTGATCCATGATGTGAGAGTCAACAATATCCTCCAAAAAGTCATAGTCGCCTATGTATTGGGATAGGAGCCACTCTATGTTTCTTCTACTTCTTTCAATCTCTTTGAAAAGTTTCCTTGTGTCATTCATGATAGCATGTAGACCTGCAGGCTGGTAAGATCAAGACTCTGATACTACTGTAATAACTCAAAACGGGATATTTTGGACTAACTTAATTTTCTGCCCAAACCCTAATTTCTGAAGTGAAAATCAGACTTGAACAAACATCTAGGGCAGCCCATAAAACATCTCAATTCCACATGATATCATCACAAACATGATTACCCATAAGGCACTTATATTCCACAACAAATCCACTTAATTCATCCACACAATTGATTGAAAATAAATGTAAAAGTCTGCTGCTACAAATCTGAATATATTATGTCTTCAAGTACATTGACAAATTAGGGCAAATATGAGAAATAGGCCTAGCATAGTTCTGCCCTAAATCTGAATGCTATACATACCAAAAAACAATGCAATATGACCTTCCAAATGATAGGAAATGGCCTCCAAGCAGCTGCTCCAAAGATGATAATTTTCTGCTCTATAAAAGATTAGTTTTCTGCTCACAAAGGTGATGAAATGCTGCTCCAAAAGCTGATTAGAGTTCTACTCCAAAAGATGATGAAATACCGCTCCAAAAGCTGATTAGAATTCTGCTCCAAACTTCGTAATTCTCCAATGAAGTGCAAGTAGACCTCTGTTATGAAGTCTTCCCAAGATGAACTAGGGTTTCGTCTAATTCACCTCATATTGAAGGGTTTTCGTCCTTGAAATATGCTGCTATAAATTGCAGACCCAAAAGGCATAAATTGATAGTTGAATGATGCTTGAAATGATCCAAAATAACTTGCTTTTATACATGTTTTTTTGCCCTTTTTCAATCTGGCCGACCTAGGCATTTTAGTACTTTTTATTTATTATTTTTTCTCACTAAGAGGGCTGACCCAGCCAGTGGGATTCTAGGCGCCCAAATCCAAATTAAAGATTTGGATTTATTCTTCTTTTTCCTCTTCAAGTTGTCTTCCTTAAAGCACACATTCATCCACACAATTGATTGAAAATAAATGCAAAAGTCTGTTGCTACAAATCTGAATATATTATGTCTTCAAGTACATTGACAAATTAGGGCAAATATGAGAAACAGGCCCAGCATAGTTCTGCCCTAAATCTGAATGTTATACATACCAAAAAACAATGCAATATAACCTTCCAAATGATAGGAAATGGCCTCCAAGCAGCTGCTCCAAAGATGATAATTTTCTGCTCTAAAAATGATTAGTTTTCTGTTCACAAAGGTGATGAAATGCTGCTCCGAAAGCTGATTAGAATTCTGCTCCAAAAGATGATGAAATACTGCTCCAAAAGCTGGTTAGAATTCTGCTCCAAACTTCGTAATTCTCCAGTGAAGTACAAGTAGACCTCCGTTATGAAGTCTTCCCAAGATGAACTAGGGTTTTGTCTAATTCACCTCATATTGAAGGGTTTTTGTCCTTGGAATATACTGCTGTAAATTGCAGACCCAAAAGGCATAAATTGATAGTTGAATGATGCTTGAAGTGATCCAAAATAACTTGCTTTTGTACATGTTTTCTTGCCCTTTTTCAATCTGGCCGACCTAGGCATTTTAGTACTTTTTATTTATTATTTTTTCTCACTAAGAGGGCTGACCCAGCTAGAGGGATTCTAGGCGCCCAAATCCAAATTAAAGATTTGGATTTATTCTTCTTTTTCCTCTGCAAGTTGTCTTCCTTCAAGCACACCAAGGTAGGCATTATTTTATTATTTATTTTCCTTCATAGGTCGTCCACAAAAACCAAGGCATTACAATTTATCTCTTCATCAATATGGCAAGTCTCCAAACTTGAACTCCTCAAGAAGGTTCGCTTCAATGGGAAGAAAAATATATTACTTGCAAGGAACACATCAAACCCATTAGAAAATTATGCCAAGTCAATCTCCAACCCTTATTTCTTCTTCCAAAATTCCGGAGTGTGAAAACTAACCCATTCATTCTTCCATGGTGATCACTCCAAAAATGGGGACATTACAAGTGGTGTGAAGACTCATTAGAAGAAGCGCCTAATATTGACTCTGAGTTTGTAAAAATCATGGGAGTTTGGGAAGTGGCGTAGCATATAGTTGATGCTATCGTTGTTTGGGAAAGCTAGCCGCCCCACCTTGGAGGGTTTATTGCTGCAGCAGCGCACAGAAAAAGCATACTAGCTATTGCACATATTGAATATCATCCATTTGGGCAACCTTGAAGGTTAGAGTTCTTAAGCAATCAATATCTCTGCATTTCTGATTTATATCAGCAGGTTGTATTGTTCATCATACTTGTTTCCAATTGTAACAAAAGAGAGCAAACTGTTTGACACAATATTCCTCCTTGATTTTTGAATGTTGTGATGCAATGATGAATGATTAATGATCTAAACCTAAGTTGCCGGTTCTGGTACGGGAACGGGTACGGGAGCGGGGTTCTGGTACGCCGGTACGGCGAATTTTTTTTTTTTCTGTGGGTACGGCTGGGTACGGCTGTACTATATATATATATTTTATATATATATATTTATTTATATAGTATAATTGTATATACCAAAAAAATTAAAAAATATATAGAATTGAATATACATAATACATTTGAATCTTGATTGATAATTTAGATGACCAATGAACAATGAAACATTGAAAATCATTACAAATACTCAGTAGTCAGTACTGTATTACAAAATTTGAAATTTCAAAATAGTAAAATACTATAAGTATAAGTCTATAATCAAGATTCAAAAGTCAATCTTTCTCTCTTCAATCTTCATCAAAAGGATCTAGATCTAAGTCATCATCATTGGTTGGTTGCAAATCGTTTGAAACACCAACATATGGAGTGCCACTCGCACTATGTACATCATGTAGAAAATTCTCCTCATCATCTACAGTGATTGTAGCAAGCTCTGTAATAGATGCATCCAAGTTGGCACACTCAGGGGCTATATCCCAATTCTTCGCTGCCCCATCCTTGTACTCAACTTGCTTATGTGATAGAAGACGCAAGTTGGAGTGGACATAGACCAAGTCTTCTGCTTTTTTAGCAGCCAATCGATTACGCTTCACTGAGTGGATATAGGAGTATGTACTCCAATTCTGTTCAGCCGAAGAAGAACTTGCAACCTATTCAAATTTCAAATTAGAGCTCTAGTCAATACAACTTTAAAATGCAAAAAATGGTAAGTACTAAGAATGTTAAAATAAAACATGCTTACTTGTGATAGAATTTTGATTGCAAGAGGCTGGAGCAAAACATAATCTTGCCCATGGAGGTACCACCATGTATGTGCATCTTCCTTGTACATGTCTGCAATAGCACACAAACTATGCTCTCGTCCTTGTATGAACTTGCCAAACTCTTTCCTAACACCATTCACCATTTCTGGATCGGAGTAGATTCTTCGAAATGCTTTCATGCAGCCGGAAGCAACTTCTCTATCTCTATATGGTGCGGTTCTCCTCGGCAAAGCAAGTATCTCAGTACTATAATATTTGGGAGACAAGGCATATGCAAGGAGGTGCAAGGGTGTGTTCATCTTGTCTCAACGGTCATCAATGATTTTTTTGACACTTAGGAAAAATGTTTCATTGGGGTCATTGTCCTTTTGTGTTATTATGCTCTTTATTTTTTCTACCATGGAGTCAATGCCATCATAGATTTCCCCCAAACATGGCTGATCTGTATCAGCAAACCTAAGCATACTCATGATAGGCTCCGTGAAACTCAAAACATATTGCACACGTTCCCAGAACTCATTAGCTAGGATCAATGACTTAACCTTTTGAGCCCTTTCTGAATTAGCTGTCTTCCATATACTCCATTGGTGGCTAGTGACCATGGAGCCTAATGCCTCTTTCACCTTCACAAGTCGTCTCAAAACGATTGTGTGTGATGCAAATCGGGTCTCAGCAACCTAATGTTATGTAAAAAAAACAAGTTAATAACACATTAAAAATTAAAATCTAAATCAACAAGAATCTAAATCAATGAATCATGCAACTCAAGTAAATAAAAATATGGCATAAATTAAAATTAAAATAAACTAAATTTACCTTCAACAACTCCAAATGCGAGAAAGACCTGAAGATGCCTTGTGACATATGATGGTTTGTCACAAACATTTGAATCTCCTCACCCTCATTGTATGTATTTTTCACCCAATCTACTTGAGTGCCAATTGCTTGCATCACCAAGTTAAGGGAGTGTACGGTACATGGTGTCCAAAATATGTGTGAATATCTTTCCTCAACCAAAGCACCTGCTGCCCTACAATTTTTTGCATTGTCTGTAATGACTTGGACAACATTATCAACACCCACCATCTCTATGGACTCAATGAGGATTTTGGAAATAAATTGTGCATCCTTGATTTCCCCCTCACAATCAACCGACTTCAAAAACATTGCCCCTTTGGGGGACACAGCAATAACATTTATTAAAGGTCGGTTTTTGCAATCTTTCCATCCATCAGAAACAATGGAAACTCCTGTTTCAATCCATGAATCTCTAATTGGTTTTAGTGATTTCTCTACATAACTTTTTTCTTTTGCCAATAAAGTGGTTCGCACCTTTTCATAACCAGGACCTGTATAATCAGAAGGTGCATTACTAATTGCTACTACCATTTCCCGCCAATATGGTGATCTCACCAAGTTGAAAGGAAGACCATTGGCATAAATGCAACGTGCAATTTTTTCATCTGCAATATCTCTCGTTTCATTTTGAAATGCCTTTGCCAATGGACCTCTTTTGCAGGAAGAAGAGGGTTCATCATCTTGGTTTACATCCAAGTCCAAGAAAGGATGTTGTGGCCTAGAACAAGGAGCTTCTGTAGGTGGATTCATTGATGTTTTCTTTGTTAAAGGATGAGCTCTTGATTTTGCTCTTGCACTCTTTTCATCAGCTTCTTCTTGTTCTTTAATGTATGCCATAATTTGTGCTTTTGGCAACCCCCTCTTGTTTGGCCCTTCACATATTTTTATTCCTTTTCCACTTATGGCACATAAGTGAGCTTTCAATCGAGTATATGAGCTCTTAAATGTGACTTTGCACTCATTACAAACCCAAACAAAAGCCCCACCTCCTGCTAGTTGTTCAATCATGTTGACATGTCTCCAAAGAGGAGATCCTTGATCATATTTAAGTTGTTTACTCTTCTCAAGACCCACCGAACTTGAACTAGTAGGTGTAGCCATTTCACTTTCAAATAGATTGCTGTTTAAGAAATTACAAAATTTAAATTAAAATAATAAAAATTAAAATATAATAAAAATATTCCAACCCTACACACTAATAAAACACGTAAACATTCAAGAGAAACAATAAAATATGTTTAAAAAATGTTCAAACTTGTTTTTTTTTTTCAAAAAAAAAAGTTGAAATTTTTGAAAAAAATTTGAAAAAATTTAAAAATCCATAAAAAACTTGAACAAATTCAACAAAAACTAGAAAAAATAGGTTAAACTACTTGCCTCAGATCAATAGATGACCTTTGTGCAAGCTACAATCCTTCCTTGGTGCTTTGCAATCGATTCCGGATTCCCTCCACAATGCAAAAATGAACAAAATGTGAAACCCCCCTGTGAAATGGAGGAGTTGTTGCAAAAATGAGAAATGAATAGGGGCGTTTTTGTTATATTGACCTTTTTAGGGTTTTTGTTTTTGTTTTTTTTCATTAATAAATGAGTTTTAAATTCGTTTTTTTAAATTTTTAACATTAAAAAAAAAATTTCCGCCCACGGGAGCGTCTGGGAGCGGGCGGGGCGCTCCCTGCCCGCACCCGTCGCTGCTCCCGCTCCCGCTCCCGCTCCCGCTCCCGTCGAGTACCGTACCCGCCCCCTGCACTGGAGTATCCGGTAACATAGATCTAAACTATTAAACAAGCTGTTATATAACACACATACTCAGAAAATTAGTTTGATAATCATACTGCAAAGTATTTGACGAAATGCCAGCTTAGCAAAAATAAGAAATAATGCAAGTTTGAGTTAAAACCTGGGTAAGGGATTTTACCAAACAAAATAGACAAAGTATGGCATGTTAGCACTCAAAACTGCAGTTCCTTTCTCCTAGAACAGACACTCAATGCCAATACGAGGGGAGCAAGAATATATGGGCAGGGAGGCAAGGCTCATCAATAGAGAGAGGGCAGTTAGAAGCCAATGCATAAGAGTGCGCACATTTTTCTTCTTCTTTTGGCTCTACTAGGCCAAGGGGGGGTGTTCCCTGAGATCTCCAACAAGGCAAGTAAAGAGACACAAAAGTTACAGCTTAGGTCTTGACTGACCATGCCCTATTGCAGCCATTAATAGACCTATAAGACCTCACTTTAATCAGATGGAATCAAGATTGCATATGCATCAAAGATGGGAAACAAAGCAGTACTCCCTAAGATAAATTCCCTTAACATTGCATACTGCACATACAACCTGAAATCTCACATGTATAACCCTCTAGATGTTTATCATGCATTGGGTTCCTAAAGATGTTGTATATGTTATTACAATGGGTTACAAATGTGAGCAGAACTCCTGTATGCACAGCCCTCTAAATTTATGATGCAATCATGAGCTCACTTAAGATTTAGCAAAGGTTATAAAACTAGACTATGCACATAGGCAGGGATGAAACAAACACTACACTATTTGAAACTTGAAAGAAGTATAATGATGGTGTCTGATTACAAATTGAATGAGGGTGGGAGGATAACTTGCAGAAGACCAGTGCCCTGATCCTATGGGCAACTAAGTCAAACACCTCTCTTCTCATGGACACAACAGCAAACACAAGCATGACAACTAAACATACATTCAAATAACCATAAGCTGGGCTCTGCAGCAACTCATGCATATCCATATGTAAAACTAGGAGTGTATGTAAACAAACATGCTTTAAAGATCCTTAGTTAAAGAAACTGAATCCATATATTGTATTGAAAGAAATACACTCTAATGTAAAATGAGGAGTGTTTGCAACAGGGGATGGTTTCGTAATTGCCTAGCTGTTTTGAAATCATCGAAGCAGTTTCATGACAGCCGAAAGTCATCAGATGACAATTTTGCTTAGATTTGTCATTGAATAGAATGCGGAATTGGAAGGGTTTTGACTCCTTAGTTTGACTTTCTGACGCTTGAACTTCATTTTGGAAATGAGAATGGATGTGGGAAAGGGTTAAGGGTGCTCAAAACACATTGTGCAAGGGTTGGCTCTCAATCCAATCTTCCACATGTTCGAAATTTGACAGTTGCAAGAGGACAACGGGGTTTCCATGGTGTTGGGACCATTTGCAAGTGTTGGGAGCTCATTGTACTTGTTGAAAGAGCTCCAATTTGTCCTTTTGGACATTGTAAACAGTTGTATATGATTGGATATTAGTGACATGAGGAGCAAGAGCTCACTCTTTTGGAGTTCTCTTACCTTTTGAGAGTTTCTCCAAGTGTATCCGCATGTTAAGTCCTTTTTGATGGTGTGTTTTGCACTTGTGTGGATGTGTTTTGCCGTTTTCCATGTTTTATTGCATTGTTGGACATTCAAACCAAACCAGTGTTATGAGACTCGCCCAGACTCACCGAAACTTGGTGAGTCCGAGGTGAGGCAGCCTGGCTGAGTATGGGGGACTCGGACTCGGACTCGGACTCGGACTCGGCCGAGTTTTTCTTGGACTCGGCGAGTCCTGATGGGAAAACTCGGCTGCTCAGCAGGGATGTCAAAACTTAAAAAAAAACATAAAATTAATGCTTTAACTTGTTTTTTTTTACTTATATTTCCTCCTCCACCTTAAAAGCAACATCATTTCATTTTAAAGCCAAAGGAGAAGGAGAAAAGAGAGTTGTGAGCAAAATTTGGAGTGCATTGTAGGGAAACCAGCACGGAGGTAGAGCAAAAATCGATTGTTGAATCGCATTGGGGTAAGTTTGTAGCTACTTTTGGTGCATCTAGAGGTGTCTACAAAGGATTGGAAGGAGCTCTCTATTGATTTCAAGCTAGATTTAAGAGGTAAGTTTGTATTTTGAAGGTTTTTTTGTGTTTTTTTTACTAAAATTGCATTTTTCTTTACATTTCATTTCTTCTTTCTATTTTATTTTAATAGATCAAAGAAAGAACCCTAGGTGTTTTGATTTATTTTTTTGATTAAACCCTAGGTGTTTTTGTAAGCAAACCCTACATTTTTTTTATTACTTTAATAATTATAAATCACAAATGTTAATTTTTTTGTATTTATAAATTTTATATGTTATTGCAGCAGTGTTGAGATTTTCAAATTGTCTTTATCACAATGTCCAAAGAGCCAGTTAGAAGAGACCCTTGTTGGAAACATGCTGAAATTATGCCAGGCCAAAAGAAAGGAGAAGTAAAATGTTTTTATTGCAAAACAACTTTTCGTGGAGGCATTAATAGATTGAAATACCATCTTGCACAAATACCAGTCCATGATGCTACCCCATGCGGAGATGCGCCTTTTGAGGTTATACAAGAGGTGAAAGTGCAACTAGAAACATTTGAGCAAAAAAAAGAATTGAAAAGGAGGCAAATAGAGGAGATGGCAAATGTTGGTGGTAGTGGAGAGTCTTCCATGCCTCCATTTCGTCCTTCTCCAGTGTTGGGCTTGGTGGTGCTAGTGTTGGAAGTGGAACACCTGCTACTGGCATTGCTACTGCTAGTGCCATTGGCAGCGGCAGTGTTATTAGGCCTAGACTTTGTAAATCTAGGAATCTTGATTCATATATTTTGCCACACACCACTCCAGGTTCCCAACTGTCGCTTGAGAGCATGGGTTGGAACAAGGACGTACATGATGCAGCTAGACGTGCAATTGGAGACTTTTGGTACTATTGCACCATTCCATTCCATGTAGCCAGGTAATTCTTTATTGTTTGATTGTTTTAAAATTTATAGCTTGATTCTTTGTCTATTGAATTTTTATATTTAGAGGTATGTCAAATTCAAATTTAAACTGTCCACTTTACAATACTTATTTTATTTAATTTATTTGTGACGTGTTAGGTCTCCTTATTGGAAAAACATGGTTGATGCCATTACTGTTTGTGGGGCAGGGTTCAAAGCCCCTAGTGAAGATGACATAAAGGGCCCAATTTTGACACAAAAGGTGGCCGATGTAAAAGCCACAATAGAGGAGCAACGGTTGATATGGAGGACGAAGGGTTGCACCATCATGACCAATGGTTGGACTGATAGAAGAAATAGGACATTACTAAATTTTCTTGTTTCTTCCTTAGGTGATTCTACTTCCTACAATGCATTGATTTAGTGATTAATATTTTTAATTTATGCTTTATTGAATCATTGATTTTGTTTCTTTTTCAGGTGGCACCGTATTCATCAAATTTATTGATGCTTCAGGACATGTTAAAAATGCCACATTCCTTTGTGAAGCTATAGAGGAAGTCATAGCTGAGGTGGGTGAGGAGAATGTGGTGCAAGTGGTGACGGATAATGCAACAAATTATGTTGCTGCGGGTAGACTATTGATGGAGAGGCACCCATCATTATTTTGGACTCCATGTGTTGCCCATTGCCTTGACCTCACATTGGAGGATATTGGCAAGATTCCATGGATCAAAACATGTGTGGAGATGGCAAGAAATATTTGTAAATTCATATACAATCACACATGGGTCCTCAACCTAATAAGGCAATTCACGCAGCAAAAGGAGTTGGCTCGTCCTGGCATAACCTGATTTGCAACAAATTTCATCACATTACAATCCTTGCTTCAGTCAAAAAAAGCTTTGAGGCGCATGTTTGTTGATGAGGAGTGGACTTCCTCATCCTATGCTAATACCAATGCAGGGGCTGAAGTAACAAATTGGATCTTTGATGAGGCAAGATTTTGGACACCTGTTGAGGAGATTGTAAAGGTAAATGAAAATCTAATTATACATTATGTTTTAATTTTTATTCATATTTTTCTTTTATTTGCCTATTTTTGTTCACACTTAAGTTAATGTTTCACAATAATTGCAGGTCACTGAGCCTCTAGTAGTTCTCCTACGAGTTGCTGATGGGGAGAAGCCTGCAATGGGCTACATATATGAGGGCATGGATAGGGCCAAGGAGGCCATTAGATACATCTATGGGGGAGTTGAGGGTAAGTATCGTCCCATTTGAGAGATCATTGATAGGAGATGACACCACCAGCTTCACAAGCCCCTACACGCAGCCGCTTATTACTTCAATCCGGCATTTCAATTCCGCCCTGATTTCAAGGCGGATGAGGAGGTTCTGAGTGGGCTCTACACAGTGTTAGAGCAGATGTCGGCTAATTCAACACAGATAGTCCGTGAGCTTGAGACCTTTAGACTTGCACAAGGAGATCTCTTTTCTCGTGAGATGTGCAAAAACACTCGGTCAACATTGCAGCTAGGTAAATTTATATTAAGGGCATAATTTAAGTTTAAAAATCTAATAAACTTTTCCTCTTTTTATATTATTATTAAATGTTGAAACTTAAAGTTGGATAATGAGATTGATTTTTTTCTTTTTCTCATCTCAGATGCATGGTGGGATATGTTTGGTGCTAAGGTACTAAATCTTCAGAAGATTGTAATTCGAATATTGAGCCAACCATGCAGTGCTTCGGGTTGTGAGCACAATTGGTGTATGTTTGAGCACATACTGTGCAGAGGTTGAATGATCTAGTCTTTGTTCATTATGGCTGCATCATCATCCAGGACATATCTTAGACGCCTTCATAGTAAAGGTGCACTTGCAGGCTCCTCTGAGCCATAGGCTTCTAGTTTTTGTTTTGATATTTGTTTGGAACTTTTGATGCCATGGATTTCATATTCCATGACTTTTGTATACGTTTGACAATATTTATATATCTAAGCGTGTTATTTCCTTTAGCTACAATTTGTGTTTATACTTATGTGATCGATGTATACTTGTGTATGTGATCAAATTAGCTTCTATTTGATGATGCTATTGTGTCTTTAAGGTTTATTTATTAAAGGTTGTGTGAAACAAGTTTTAAATCCTTAAAAATCTCTAAATTTCTTGGGTTATTCAATTTGCCGATGTAGTCGGCCAAGTAAATAATCATGAATTAATTAATGTTGTGCACAGTTAAGTTTAGGAGTGTTATCGGGTTAACCCCGATGGTTGGATAGTTGTGGAGTCGTTGCCAACGGTTGGTATCCCAACCAATCTTGGCATAAGTTATATATTGAGTCGATACTTGTAATCGAGAGGCAGCATTGTGACATTGTAGTGTAATACTGATATATTCAATGAATGGAAACAATGCTTTATTCTGTGCAATTCTGGTATGAATAATACACTTTATAGTTATTGCTGTATATTTCCGTTTACTCCAAGTTTTGTTTGAAACACCATATTGCTAGTAAACAGCCAAGTCTTTGCCGATTTTTTGTCGAGTCTAGGCGCCGAGTCCGAGTTCGAGTCCAAAATCAGCTTGCTGAGTCCGAGCCTCGTAACTATGAACCAAACTAAGAATTTTAAAGAAAGACTTCAGTTCATAGGGGATATTGAGTAGAGTTGACAAGTTAGAATCTATAATTGGTAGTTGTTTAGGGAGTATCTCGAACATTTTATAGATCATTCTTCTTTTATGGCAACATTTCCAAAGCTTGTGATTAGGATTTCTTTGGCACCACATTCAAAGAATGTTGAATCAGTTCCAAATACTTTCTTATTGCTTCTTTCAAAAGACTTTTAGTATGCACCTTTCCACAAATCTCTTCCTAGGGGAAGGAATGTTGTCCAATGCAAGTGGACCTTCTTTAGCGTCTAGTTCTTGTTCATCTTCATTAGCTAGTTACTATTTGGTGCATGAATTCATCTTTTCACACTTCCAAAAGAGCAGCAACAACAAACTTGTTTCAGGCATCTTGACTAAACCCTTTGTATGTTTATCTTCAAGCATTGTTATAGGTGAAGGAAGTCTCCTAGGGGTGGGGGGTTTCTAAGTCCTTTCTCCAATGAGTTTATTGGACATAGGTACCCTATAAGGTCTAGTTGCCTAGACCCATTTTTGAGTTTTTAGACTTCTTTTTTTAAACACTCCCTAAGTTGCACTCAAGTGGGGGAAGTTGGTGTAGTCACGTACGCACTATATTTTTTAAACTGACTTAGGTAGTTAGTATATCCTAGTTAGAAATATTAGTTATTTTTCTATTTTAAGTAATTAGGGAATTAGAAAAAGAAGTTGCCATGCAAGCAAGCCAATAAGAATTAACCATGCAATTTGGCCAATATAAATCAAGCGTGATGTAATGTGGCCAATAGGACCATTTTTAGAGTCATCTTAGAAATTTTATAAATTAGATCTTTCTCCCTTTAGAGATCATAATGTAAGGAGACATTTTATGTGATGAACTCTATGAGAGGAGGCTTATGAGAGAAATAAATAGTGTTATTTCATTGAAATTGAGTTTGGTATTCTCTCTATGCCCATTTGAAGTTTTTGAATTCAGATTCATAGTTTTTGGTTTTGTGTTTTGTTAGCATTTTAATTTGTTGTTTTCAATATTACACAAAATAGATTAGCATGTAAGGTAGAACCATTCTTTGAATTAGAAGGGGAAGCTCCCTTATAAAAATAAAAAACTTAAACTCTAGAAGACTAATTTATGGACAACCTTAAAAATTTCAACATATAAAAAAGTTTGCTTTTGGGGGTTTTCAACATGCAATAGGAAATAAACTAATCTACCACCTCTATTTCTGCTTCTTTGGGTATGAGCACAATACTGAATAGTTCTTCCACATATAGACAAGAGTTTATGTATTTTTAATGACTACAAACAATTTAATTTATTACAACACAAACACACAGATCTCTTTGTTAAAAAACAAACACCAAGAAGTATGTGCACACAAGATTTGAATTGAAGATTTTGATTACATACTTGACTGTTGTATACAAAGCCACAAGTGGGGGAATTAACAACAATCACAATATAAACCCTGTAATTATTAGTAATCCATATACAATAAATGAAACCCTTCACACAAAACAATTCAATGAATGTGACAAAATTGTATATATCATAACAATCTTATCACACACACAAGGAGAGCTTGGGCAATAAACTTTTGCACAAAGTGTAGCAATATTTACCATTCATCACATAAGACTTGAGCAATACATTTTGAACAAAGTGTAACAAAAAATGTCATTAGTTTGTCTCAAATACAACACCCATAATAATATATATAGGGGTTTGGATTATCACTTTGCATAATTCCATGCCATTTAAATATAAAATTACTTAAAAAATTAAAGTTCTGTGAAAATTAAAAATAGTTTTGAATAAAGCTTACCACAGGATAAAGTCTATCTTTTAAAATTAAGTTTTGCTAAAATAAAAAATAACTTATTCTAGAATTATCCTAAAATCGCTTCGTTCTGAATAAGATACCTTCACTCTAAATAAACCTAATTCTATTTTTAGACATACTCTAAAAATAGCATTATGTGCACTTTCCAAAAATGGCAATCACTGAGAGGACTGTGCTGTTTGCTCTGATGATTAAGTGATCTCCTGCTGATCTCTTCCTTTCTTCAACTTGTATTCTCTGAATACCTTGAATTAAATTTCTGTCTATTGATTCTCTTGGCAATACAAAAGAACTCCTTTTGATAACTTGTATCTTTTGAACATTGTGAAGCAGCATATCTTCCATATAAAATATCGTGTCTTCAGTATTATGGAACTAAAGCAATGCCATTTGTTGCATAAGACATAATCTTGGCTGTTTTAAGCAAGTCATAAGTGATTTTCTTGCACTTCTCACATTCCTGCATTAGCTAGAAAGTTTGCAGTTTGGTTCCCAAAAGCTGTGTAGGAAGGAGATAGAATTGAAGGAAGAGGCAAGGCTTTATGCCTTCTTAAGGATGTTAATTTCCAGCTTGTGATTTCTTCTTTGATCATTGCCTTTAGTAAATCACCTTCAACAATGATGTTTGAGATATTGTTAGTGTGCTAGCTTCAGGCCTTAAATGAGTGCTGAACCTTCAGCTTTGTTGTTGTAGCACAAGTATAAATGCGCCACTGTGGCATGCACAAAGTTACCCTCTTTGTTATCGACTAGGCATTTGATCCCGGACTTGGAATAGACCATCTGCAAGTTCTCCTCTTATCTGAGATTTTGTGTTTCCCTTAACAGGATTGTGTAACTGAATATTATTTTCCATTAGTTATGTAATATATTTCTTAGTATTTCGTAGCAGCCATAAGTCTAAAAATTTAAAAAATGTTAAGTTACAGAAGCAGTACTGTAGGTCATTTTGTTGAATTTTTCATGTTATTCTTGAAAATATGTTATGCTTAAAAATATGTTATGCTTAAAAATATGCAAAAGATGCATTTCAAGGAAGAGCTATTAGTCTCGCTAATTCATTCTTTTCTCAAGATTGTTCTGGAGTCATTTTGTTTTCCGACCTGACTTTTATTGAGTCACTCCATTGACTATATCTCTCAACAATGATTTGCTCTTTGGCAGATATTATCATATATTCTACAAAACTTTGTAGCACACGTTTTAAACTTGCCAGACTTGTAAACTGTGCCATTCTGATATGCTGCTCGGCATGCCAGTGAAATTTGACAATCACTCAGTCAGATCCATGTATAGTTTAAAAAAAAAACATGTAATTGAAAAAATCTGAATTTAATAATAGGAAAAATAGGAATTTTTTTGCTCCTTTTTATTATCTCTTCTAGTTTACTTTAAATTGCTGAGTTGTTTCTTATGTTTCTTTTGTTTTAAACCCGAGTGATTGAAAAACACTGATACTCTTGTAATGCTCTCCCATTGCTGTGTAAGTGTCATGCTCCTATGGTCGAGACGCTCTGCGAGTGACGTTAGTATTAGATTCTAGAAGATCCTATTAATAAATTTTTAAAGCATTTTTTTCCCATGAGCTCATCTTATAATTCTATAGATTGTGGAAACATTAAATGTTTAATAGATGTCATATGTACTTTTTCAGGTGAGATGTTGAGTTACTCTGCCACGTGGCTTGTCCATCATGGGGTCATTCTGTTGCTAGAAGATCTCCTATGTGTGATTATTTAATTCAATTGATCTGCTCAGACCGAATCTATCTATCTATCTATAATATTGAGTACAAGGGATTAAAAAATGATTTATAACACAGTAACAGTATACATGGCAATATATTGTGAGAGAAAAAGATTATAATTAGTGAAAGAAGATAACTTCATGATTCATCTTTAAGGTGCTTCAGTGTTTTGCAAGCATAAAATATTGACATATGTTCTATGCAACAATCTGTTTGTTTAAAGCTAATGATTTTCACTGGTATAAGGCTTGGAAACCTACTTTAAGCCATAATCTAACTATAAGAGTAGCAAGTCAGAAGTTTAGTTTGGTTATGCAAAGTAACCTGGAAAAACTCTTGGAATGCTTTCTTTATTGTTGGTGATACTTGCATAACCTTGTTTCATTTTGCAAATATCAATTGAGCATTTAATTATATGTGGTCTTGCAATGACATTTTGTTTGACCTAAAATTGTTGTTTTCTTGTAGCAAAAAATCTGCTAATAGGACTCCTTGTTGTTCAAGTATCAGGATAAATTTAGAAATATGATGGCTATTGATGGCAAAACAAAACTTCGTACTGAGGCATTTCAGTCTTCAAAAATTCGGTTCCTACGAAGTTTGCTAATTGATGGCAACGATTCAATGAAGGTGGGTCTTGGATTTTTGACTTGGTTTTCGTTCTAGTAGTTCTTTTGCTTCTGTTTCTGTTTGGCAACATGGTTGAACTCAATATAATAAAAAGGTAATTATGTAAAAGAAACAGGGTTGTAAATGCAGTGTTTGTGGTGCACCCTTTTTTGCATAGAATGACAACTCCTTGTCAACTTCGGACTATACAATAAATCTCAACTAAGATTTATGTGGAGATAAAAAATTCATTTGAGGATTAGTGCTTATTAATTCTAGGTTGAGCTTATTCTATCGAGCAAATCTGGTAATAAATTATGTGCTTATTTTGGATGTGGTAGTTTAAACTTTATAATATTATATGGTATTGGGCAGTGGTTATGAAATCAACCATTTGAACACTTTTACTCCTTCATAGTGATTTCGAAGTACTTTTTGGATGCTTAAGAAAAGTTTATTTTACATTTAGGTCCTGGTTGCCATCCGATTCAAATTTTTTTTTTGAATGTTTAGTTGGTTTTTTCTTGCTAATTACATTATGAGTCTTGTCCATTTGTGTTCGTAAAGTTTTACAGGTTTCTTCTTTAACATGTCTTAATAGCTTGTATATTTGTGATTAACTTCTTGAGCTGTTAAAATGGTATTTCCATTGCTTGCATGTTATGGAGTTTCTTTCCATGTAGATTATGTTTTGTATCATGGTATTTTCATTTTCTTACCGAGTAATGATCCTTGATGTCTTTTTTGTTGATTGGGTATCTCACACTTCTTTCTTCAAATGGATCTTATGTATTGCAATGTTGTTTTCCTTTGTGCTGAGATAATCGTCAATTGAAATTATAGTTATCAGCTTACTTACAAATGGATCAATACATAGATTAAGCCTATGGTAGAAGCATGCTGCTTCTTGGTATTGCCAATTCTTGGTAGCAATAAGAGATTCTATGAAATTTTAACTGGTTAAAATAAAATAATTTCTTATAGTTGGGGGATAAATTAGCACATTTGAAGAGTTTTTGGATGTGAAAATTCACCTTGTTGATTTTGTTTGTAAAGCTTGTAAGCTTCTTGCCCTTTTTTCCAGAACTTTGCATTGCTTGACAGTGGCCTACTTTTACATTGTAAGCTGTTGTAAGATCCCTAACAAGATCTGCTCTAAAATTCTGATTTTTATTTTCTGAATTCTGCCCTAAATTTCTGCACTTTAGATTTCTGCTCCAAACCCTAAATTCTGATTTTATTTTCTGATTACAAACGAGAGTGGACAGCGAACATATATACACCAAGATACTCAAGTAAACATGCCAATAATGAACCCTTATGATAGTAGCATAAACCATAAACTCATCCACAAGATGTGATCATCCAAATGCAAACAAAATGACAAACAAGTCTGATTTCTGAATATATCATTCTGCTGCTACAAATCAGAATAATCTGAATTGCAATTACATCAAATACATAGGCTCAAACATGTGTAATGTCCCCTTCTAGTAAGCCAAAATTTTCAAAACCTTGCACAAAATTTCAGCTTACCCAAACAGAACATTAGCGTTCAATTCTTCTTTTCATAACATAATTAGGGTTAATAATCCATAACCAAATCCATATACTTTCCACAATTGTACTTAAGGCTTGTAACCTTATAATTATAATCATATCATTTCTCTAACATAATAAACATATGCCTTATACATTCACATATTCACATTATTTCTCTTTATATTATAAACATATGCATAACATATTCACATTATTTCTCTCACAATTCTCATGCACTATCTTGAGGGAGTCTTAGGGTAGCCCTACCATTAATCAATCCTATCTCCCATATGAGCATGGTTTGTTAAGGAGTCCATATCCATCCCATATGGAGGCCCAATGGCTTCACCCAACACTCGGGGTCCCTCACCATTTGGCTCGAGGGGACTTCATGCAACACCCGACATTCCTCATCCCATCGAGAGTCACCTACCGTTGGGCACAATTATAAACAATATGAGCTCATACTTACCATAGGCCCAAGAGCTTCACATACACCCGGTGTTCCTCGTCTCTTGGCTCAAGGGACTTCACACACACCTGGTTTTCCTCATCCACTTGAGGGTTGCCTAGGTTTAATCATACGTCCTTAACTTAACCCCAAACTCACAAGTGGATAAAATGATTAAGGGTGAGGCTTGACATCCTTCTTGATAGGTTATGAGATTATGAGTTATGAATCCATCGTTGATAATATTATCCTTTCCGGACCATGATATCATATTTCTTATTCCACTTGGGAATCTTATCATTACTTAGTTATAGCCTCATACTTGGCTCATTGACAATTCAATTTGTGCTTATTCTCATGCTTGAGATTTCATTGTCTTATATTTGATCTTATTCATAAGATAATTGTTCTAAGTTAAGAGTTCATTGTATTTCCTAATCATAATTCATTTGCTCATAACAATCTATTATTAAATTTCCTTATACCCTCATAGTATTAACATATAAAAGGACTGTATTTTCTATTTGCTTCCTATACCTATTTCATGATGAGATTTCTATGCCTCCTATCATTATTGAATATATATACTAGAATACTTAAATTCTATATATTATATCAATGATACAAATATTCTAATTTATATAATAATGCATACTTGGAATAAGGACTGCAACTTCTTATCTCTGCTGTAGCAGTCTCTTCTACTTATGTTCCCTATCGATCTCTTCTTTCTTTTATTTGTCTGCTAGCCTTTACTGAGAGCCCTTGAATGATTCCGCTGCTTCCTTTTCTTTTTGCTAATGCCACAATTCCTCCTATATATCTTTTTGGTCAACGGTGATGACCTTTCCAAAGGGTGCGATGGTCTTTAAGTTAATCATTTTATTGTTATTTGCTGTCTTTTGGTGGCAGCGGTTCCCTTAGGGGATCTCGCTGTTGTTGGTAATGGGATCGGGTCTTCTTTGTGGGGCCCGATCCCTATATAATTGCTTTTATTATTAATTATATTATTTGTTATTTAGTATTCACCTTATATAATAAATTATATTAATGTTTATATCATAATCAATATTATATTATATGTGTGTGTGTGTGTGTGTAATGTCCCCATTTTCACAAGCATCAGAGTTTGGAGGATTAGCCTATCATTTGACCCTCGTAGGCTAAGGCAGATGGTTAGAGGGTCCCTTTTGGTAGAGATCAGTGTGTGATTTCTCTCAGAGCTCAGTTTGGTTCGGGGTTGGCCTTCGTTGGACTCAGTTTGACACACTTACTATTTATAGTAAGACTGTGGTTGATAGAGAGGGACCCCTACTATTTTTAGTAAGGCAGTTGGATACACAGAGGGTATCATGGTGAACCTCCTTGTTCAGACAGAATTGGAAAATCATAAGTATTTAAGGAGTTATTAATTTTTAAAGTGGCCTAAATGATATTTAATATTATAAAGTTAAATTATAAAGTAAAGTGTACTTTATAATCAATGGGGCCATGACCCTCAATTAAAAACAACTTAAAGTACATTTATATTTATTGAATATGAGAGCCCATGTTTGAAGACATAATATAAAGTTTTTATTAAAACCCTAAAAGTGGATTTAAATGCTATTAAGGAGATTGAGGTTATAAAAGGACTCAAAAAGCAAATCAAACTCATAATTGATGATCATTTGACTTTTCTTTGGATAATTTCTTGAAGTCTGTGCTTGAGACCAAGGGTTTTAGTAGATTGTCTTCATATCAACATTGGAGAACGAAAACTCTTCATTGTTTGTGCAATCTTGATGTTGTGAAAGACCAGCTGAATCATTGCTTGATCGTGGACTTCATTCAGGGGTTCAATCTGTGCATTAAAGAGAAGATTTGATAAGGGTTTGAGATCAGATTTCTTCTTGAAAACTAAATACCATAATGGTGGCGTTTAATGATTGCTGATCATCGTTTTACAGGCTGTACTTAGCCATCTCTGCCCTAGCAGCACTATTCCAGAGCTAGGCGTGTTAAGGAGAGATTGCCTAGAGTTTGAAGCTTGGTTCATCACCATAGCTGCTGATAATTGCAAACCAGGTGTAAGGCGTGAGTTTCAAGGTGGGATACAATATATATACGTTGCAGATCGTCTTCTTCATCAGATCATTAATGGCTGCCTGCATCATCAGGAATTCAATATTCTAATCTACTCATCTTCCGGGTATGTAAGCTATTGAAGATGCTTTGTAATCATTCATCTCAGATTCGTAGCTGCATTGGTAAATCATTATAAGACAAGAGTCTTGGCTATTTATATTTGCATCAGCATTGTAATAATTGGGACATCAATAAAAGGAGTTATAAGGATGCATTTCATATGTTTGATAAAATGCTTATGGCTGTAGCTCTCATTTATATACTTTAGATTGCATGCCAAGTGTTTGTAAAAATGCTCCTTGGTTGTGGGTGTGCATTTCTTATTAGAAACTCATGTATTTGCATAAGAAAAAATACAAAATACCTTGCATTTCATCTCCCTATCATAGTAGTCAATTTGCATTGATTAGAAGCATTCAAAAATACAACTCTGGCATCACCAAACACCCAAACAACAAACAGAAAATTCATATCAACATGTTCAGACTTTGCAAGACAACTATTTGACAAAATTACCAAGGGTAAAAAATCAGAAAATTTGGGTTAGAACCAGCAGGGTTATTACAATATGTATATTTATGAGTATTAATTACAATTGCTTATTATATATATATATATATATATATAGTAGATGTATTTATAATTGTTCTTGAATTATTATATATATATATATATATATATATATATATTAATATATGGTGAATATATGTATGTGTATAATATATTTTATCATATATACATATATTTGTAAGATGATAGGAAAAGTATGACAAGTAATTTCACAATATAAGTCATCAGTAGACTGCACCATATACGCTTGAATATGCATAATTCTCAAAGCATACACTTGAGTATACGCAAATCATAAAATATAGGGGATATGACAACATGCCCAAACATAGCTTAGAAATCTGCCCTTACAAATCAGACCTAATTATAGGTTGTACATACCACAAATGATGAAGAATGATGTCACAAAACAAACCCTAGCTGGGCGAACTTCTTCAACTAGGCGACGCTCCCTTGGAAGTGGCAAAACACATGCAAAATGAGGGTGGCGGCTAGGGCTTGGCTACCAACATCCACAATGAAATCATCCTCCTTGGCACTCAATCTAGGGTGAAAACCCTAGCATAAACAATGCAAAAATACTCCAAAATGATGGCGCTCCAAGTCTAATATGAAATCTGAATATATCCTTTGATCCTCCAAATTGTATTTGGCACAAATCTCACAATTTGGTCTTAGGGTTTCTTTAGAAACAAATATGGCTTTGTCGCTCCTTTCCTTGCAAATCTCCAATGAAGCACAAATATGAACTCCGTATGAGTCCACCTCCAAGATGAGATTGGGTTTTCATCCAATCCACCTATATTCCTAAGGGTTTTCGTCCTTCGAATATTCTGAACCAAAGTTGCAGCCAAAGAGATAAATCTCCAAAAAAATGATATCAATGAACGATGATGGAAATGCCTCCAACAACCTTGTATTTATACACAATTCATCTCCCTCCTCCAAGCTGGCCAACCACCTCTAGATGACTTCTTTTATTTTCTTTTTGTCTTTTCTCATGAGGCCGACCTCATGCTAGGCACCTAAGACAAGATGCTTTATTTTTTCTTATTTATTTATTTTTTCTCCAAGATGAGCGCTCCACCTTGGGCATTTAACATATCATCCTTTGACCTTAAACTAGGTCGTCCACCTCCAAAGGGAATTTATCTTGATTTATTGTATTTTTCCTTGGCCTCACAAAAATACCTAAAGCATATCCATCCATTATTTCTCTTTCCCTTAATTCCTTTTTTCTCTCTCCTTGGTCGCTTACCATTAGGGCAAATTATTTTAATTACTTTGACTCTCCAATAAATCCACAAAAATATACAAAGTCATCCCTTATGATCACTTTGCCCTACAAAATTGGCTAAGTATGAAATCTCGCCAACTAGGGTATTCCCTTAGCCCTCCGGCTTAGCCTACAGGAATGGAATAGGATAGCCAACTCTGCTAGGTGATCACTAGGAGAATGGGGACATTACAGTCCTCCCTTCCCGAAATTGCTTGCCCACAAGCAATTGCAACCCTGGATACTGCAAAACATCCTCAAGTGGTAAGCCTCTCCATCCAATCAAGTACTTTGTGATCAACCTACTCCTCAACCGATGGTTGTATCTCCCATAGTGAATATGAAGAATGATATTAATTGATATTGATATCTGTATTGGAGTTTGGAGGGCTTAGCCGCCGAGACCCGCATATAATTCCTTCAGATTTTGTAATTGCATGCATCATAGGCTGTGCGACTTGCTGCCAACAAGTATTATTGATTTAATATTAGTGCTAATTGAATCACTATATGCTCTCACCCTGCCCATTTCAGAATTTTGGTGATCAAAAAAGGTGTTGAAGTTATGCATTAATATTGAGAAATTGTCAAGTTATCTAAATATTTTAGTTGGGGACATTTCACTCAAAGGTTGGCCAAATGGTTGTTTCATCTTTGAATAGAAATTGGGAATCTTGTCTTGGAGAAAGGCATGTGGGAGGGGATGGCTGCTTAGATTGCCCCTTAGTTTTTGCCTTGGTGAGGGATCCCTAGTGGGCACTTGTTGGTGTGACTATGACAATGATACCCATGGTGGAGAGGTAAATGGGGTAGAAATTGGAGGAATTGACGGTGTTGGAGGCTTAGATTGCGGAGGCAATGGAGACATGACTGACTATCCTTGTGGTAGGTCAAGGGTAGGCCCTAACGCCTTTGCTTGATGGATGGGTGATGGATGTGTACTTGCTGGTGACGTTCCTCCTACTCCTTTGCTTTGGCCTTGTTGTCCACATCATCTCGGAGGCAGAGTCTACTGTTGTCGTGCTTGCACGTTTTGGCACGTGAGACCACCTTTGCCTTTCCTTTGTTGTGCTTTTTCTTCTTTTGTGTGGTTTTTTCAATAGATGACTTGTAGTTGTTAGACATTGCAACAGGTGGAATCGTTGTATCAACAGAGGTGCCATCTTTAAACCATATGCGCTTAGCCTCCATATATTGATTATCCAGCACATATGACAATTGGCTTGGCTTGTGCTTTCCTTCCGAATCTAGATGGATTGCATGGCAACAGTGGGGAAAAATGTGTAAGGTGACATTAAGGTGATCTACCACAAAGGAAGGCGACACATGATAATCACTTGTGCATTGCAATGTAAGTGCTCTTGCCCATGTGTCCATCAATCTTTTATGTTTGACAATCTCTTTTCTCTTTGTAGACCACAAAAAATATTTCTAAGAAAAATTCATTTGCAAGCTTTTCCCCTCTCTAGTAACACTTGCTAGTAGGAATACAGTAGTACTCCAACATATGCAATATCAAGAGTGCACCATAATAAAAGTCTTCGCCTTTTTCCCATGGAAGCTTGGCATTGAGTATCATATCATTCTCCAGAAATCGAACATAGTCATAGATGACTTGATTGGCCCGCACTTGGAATCATGTGCACGTGACTGGCACTATAATATTGTTTGGTGTGGAATTTGCAACGATTTCATACCAATGAGTTTGCATGTTATGTGCACATGCACATCCTACATATCCAAAACATTGACGCCTTGAGTGCTATGGTGACTTCTCACTAGATTGTAGACATGCACAAGGTCATGCTTTTCTTCTAATGCCTTGAGGCATTTCTTATTCTCATTTTGCGATGCTTGCACATGTGGTAGACCAGTTAGCTCAAAAACAAATGGGAGAAATGAAAATACATTTGCTAGTCAAGTACTACACTCTATAATGAAAACAAGAAAGAAGGAAATGAACTAGCAACTTGGGAGTACTTAAATAAGGTAACTTTCGAACTTTGTATAATTTGGTGTCGTTCAACAACTACTTGATGCCATTCCATTTCTAGTTGGTCTTGCCTATGTTTGGGTTGACAAATTGGAGCCCAACTCCTTCCTTAGTTCTTGATTAGTTTTGAGTGTGAGGTGATTGAATCTTTTATTTTGCAATATTTGATTGCTCCCCACAAATCTCCATGGATTTCACATTTTGGTGTTGTTTGTGTGAGATTTGGTTCAAGCTCCTCACTTGGTTTTGCATTTGTAGCACATTGGCCAACATTTGCTTGCATGATTTGTGGTTTATGGCTTTTAGATCCTCTTGCTATGGTAGCCTACAATAGTGGCTTAAACTTCTTGAATTTAACAAATGTGCAAAAATTTTGGCATCATTTTGCTCAAAAAATAAAAATTGTGTTGTGTTTATGCCCAACTATGGTGTATATATAGGTGCTTACACATTGATTTGTATTAATTGTGACAAGAGTTCTGCATTTATGAGATATGCATCTATTATGTTGTCAATCTTTGACAACTCAACCATAGTTTGCATACTCGGACTCGACGAACCAAAAATTTCCAATTAGGCAAAAACTCAGTAAAACTCGACAACTTAAAAAAAACCTAAATTTCTTTAAAAACACTTTTTTTTTGTAAAAATCCTTCCATTATGCTCTAAAATGCTGAAATGCTACTGTTGTGCGTTCAACATGTCCGAATAGGGCTTTTAAAGCCATGATTCCACATCTTTCTACATATTTTCTGCGTTTTTGGTGTGTTTCTGCCACGGGCGAGTTAGGCGCTCGAACTCATCGGGTAATTGGTGAGTACTCACCTAAAAACTTGCTAGATATTCTTGAAAACGCGGCGCATGCAGACTCGTGAGTTTATTATGGGAAAACTTGTTTTAGTTTTTTTGGCCAATGACTCGCTGAGTACTCGTAGAGTCTTCCAACTATGGACTCAACAACCTTGGACGTTGTGACATATGAAAGACATTTTTGTAATTGCATTTAATTCCTTTTACACACCCTGCATGTTAGTGAGCTTGCCAATAGAAACAACTAGTCATGGTGAGCCTTGCAGTATGTCAACCAATAAATGACATGCAATAATCCTTTTTGCGGCCTTCAAAGCGACAGTGATGAGACACCTTATTCCCTAGATCCTAGATATGCATGCTGGTGTCACACGTAGAAGGGAATGTCATCATTAGGTATGTTCAAATTAATTGCCATGTAACCAATTGTAGCTGATGTAGGCATCCCCACTCAATTTGACAGCTAGATACCAATGTGACTGAAACTTCAAAAATCGTAGCATGCATGAACAATAGATTTTGACGCAGGTGCACAGAATATTCTGCAAATAATCGCACTACTAATATCACATGGTTCCAATTTGCTTATGTGAAGGGATTTGTGCCATAGACAAACACTCCACTCGTGTATTGGTGTGGTAGATGACAAATTGCAATATTGCTATTTGGTGTGTTGGGTTGGGGCATTGGGCTGTAATATGCTATCCCTGATTTTTTTTTTGAAATCACAAGATGACAACACTAAGAGTTATGATCAAGGTTCTTCCACACTCTTCTGATCAACCAAATCCCGATGTGGGCAAGGTGAGAGCATACAAGTGCTTTAGAGTTAGCATTCAAATCATAATCAAACTGAGGTAACAATCTTCCACTTATTCAGTGGGAAGTACAAGAAAAGTAAACTAGGTGCTTCCACTTATTCAACGGGAACCTGAGCTTATGCATGAAAGGTAAATCCAAGTGCATACACTTATTCAGCGGGAACCTGAGCTTGAAGTACTGAAAGGAAAGGCACATCCACTTATTCAGTGGGAAGCCATTACAAAGCAAAATAGAAACTATTCTACTTGGCACATCCACTTATTCAGTGGGAAGTCATTACAATGAGTTTGCATTGAAGAGCAAATTACAATAGAGTTCAGTAGGCTGTGACATACAAGATTAGCTCCATAAACCTCATTTGTATGATTTGATGCCATTAATGTTGCACTTGCCAATACAAATCAAACAGAGATAATAGAAAGCATTCGAACTGCTTTATAGCATATGAGGTCATTGTTGTTATGCATCATCAATCAGACTGGACACCCTTGCTGCTGTACGGCAGCCATGAGGAGCAAGGACTTCTAGAAACATTCATCAAACCTCCATCAACTCACCAACATAACTTACTCTATAACTGGCGCCTCAAATGCAGATATAACAGTGTGAATACCCACAGCGAATTAGGCCTGCAACTCTCACGCCATGGCCGCACCCTGTACGGACTGTTGGGTTGTATGACTGGCTATAAACATGTTAAAACAACATATAAACCTCTGCAAATTGCTCAGAAAAGGGCGTCTACCCTATATGCAAATGAGCTCAAGTCTTCAATAAAGGCATAACAACAATTCCATTAACTAACACTTCAAAACCTCAAACTGTCGTACGACTGGGCATGTATGGCCAGCCTTGGCCAAAACAAAGAACACACACACAAACTCCAAAATCCACTCCAAAACTTACACTAAACTCTAACACTCAAACCATAATGTATTCATTCCAAATTGATCAAAACAATCGATCTCCATTGATGGCTCTGTGCAATTCCTTCTGTGAAGTTACCTCTTCTAGCTAGAGTGGATATCTCACCACCGAAACTAGACTTCTTCAAGAGAGTTTTCGTTCTCAAGAAGGATGAAGATCTCTCAGGTTCATTCCTGTAGCATAAAAATATCTCAACAAGCATAAAGAGCCAAATGAGCTCTCAACTCCCTTTTATAGGCACTTTTTAGGAGTTTGTACAATAAAATGAATTATAAAATAGAGAAATATACTTTTCGCCACAAACTCCAATATTTCATCACTTTAGCTCACACTTTTATGTGCCTAAATAAAAGATTAACTTTTCCCCCTTGCAATGAGCTATCATACCCTTGCACTTTAATATTATTTTCCAACTTATAAGACCAAGTGCACAATATTAACTGTTAGCTCATTAAAATACATAAGCTCATTAAAATACATACTTTTTGCGGAAAATCCCAAACTTCACAAAAATGACAAATAAACTGTACCAACATGCTCCATAGGGTTTGGGATGAAAAATGATGCCTTCCGGGTGACTTTCTAAAAATAGACGACTCCTTCAAGAATCTTGGAGAGCAATTCGAGAAGCCGAACAAACTTTCGAAAGTTGCATAGCCATCCTGAAACATCATCGAGCTCAAAACCAACATCAAAACCGACAAGAACAATTGAACCAAAGAGATCTTCACAAAGGGGAACCCCTTACCATACCACATAGCCTATCAGAGTTCTTGAAAATAGGCTACCCATAGTTGATTAGGCTGGAAAAGGGAACATTACAGTCCCCTCTCCTTGAAATTGCTTGTTCTCAAGCAATTGCAAGACAGGATAACCAAACATCATCATCCAATACCCCCAAATGCATCTTCTCATAAAATCGCCCTCATGTGTTACCCCCTTATTAACCAAGCAGAAGATAACCACTTGGAACGTTTCAAGGTCCCCCACTGAAATTTCCATACTCTATTCAATGCTAGGAAGGATGAAACATCACTCTCCCACATCTGAAACCCCACTTCATCATCCATCCAAGGTATGGGAGCCCAAACTATGATCAACATGTGGCTGTCCAAAGGAATTAATAACAGTTCATAACCTGATTTTATCAAATTCATGGCTTCAGAATGAGGACAGCAGCTGCACAAGTCAAATCTCCATGTCTGATTTCGGAAAATGAACATTAGAATGCTCAAATCCATCTTAGGAAAGGCTGGAAATGACTTTCTCATATCTTCCAATTGAAAGCTCCTCCTTTCCTCATTGGAAACACTTGGCCACACCCCATGAATAAGTGCAAACTCACTTTTGAAGTGGCTGGTCTGCAACTAAACAGCCAAGTTAGGACTGAAAATTTGATGCTTTTTACTCCAAGGTACATCCCTCTGATCTCCATAACCTTCTAGCATACTTTGTTGGTGACTTCTCTGCTGAATAAGAAGTAATGGAGCAGCTCTAACCAGCATGTGCTTCTCACTTTCCTCATTACTTTGAATACTATCATCAAAGGGAATCTTTGATGCATTAAGATTTTTGCTAACAACATGAACAGCTGCATCATTATCCGAATCATCCCCCTACTGCCCCTGAAATCAGAAACAACTTCCCCTCCATCTTCTTGCACCTTCACTCTATCATCATCAATGTTCAAAGGGTTTTTATCAATCATTGTCTCCACATTCCACTCGAAAAGAGGATTGTGATGAATCAAATCAGCTCCTATATCATAGAGTGGATTGACAAATGAGTGAAAATCAGAATTATGCCCTTGACTTACCACTTTTGAATGCAAAACAAGTTCTGATTTTGACTTCCCAACTACTGTTCTGCAAACTCTAGCAAGCTCCACATCATCTTTTGGAGGCTTTCCAAGCAAACTATTGTGGGATTCATCACTTTGTTCATCCAAAATCTGGCATGCACATCAGCACAAGGTTCTTTCTCCATTCTCTTTGCAATAGGAGCTCAAGATGTACCATTAGTCATTCCCCTCAAAACCACAGTCTTACCATCAACTTGAAATTTGAGTTCCATGGTTTGAAAGTTCAAAGATATCTCTCCCAAGGATTTTAACCACTGAATGCCCAAGACTATCTTTGAATTTCCAATGCTAACTACATGGAAAACATCCTTTACCTCATAATTTCCCAATTGGAGACTCAAGTTTGAAATTCTTCTTGTGCATTGGATAGTAAACCCATCAGCCACAATAACATTGAATCCCTCAAATTCTTCAGTCTGAAGGCCTCTTCTCGCCACCACTCCTTCGTCAATGAAGTGTGTGGTACCAGTATCAATAAGAGCAGTAGTTCATTGTCCACACAACACACCACGAACCTTAAAAGGATCATTCTCAGGTTGGCTAGATATCCTGCCAAAGATACCATCATTAACCTTGCTCTTGTTAGACCCTTCTGGAACTTCATCTTCATCACTAGACACTGAATCAGTGTGCTGATCTGAATTTTCTGATTCTAATTCAGCAGTCACATAGGCTCCTAATTGATGAGCCTCGCCCTTTTCATAACACTTGTGTCTAGGAACCCAAGGCTCCCTACATGTCATGTCCCCGTTTCCGGCTTGATAATCAAGTGAAGAATGGATTAGCCTATTCCTCATTCTCGGAGGCTAATTCTAAATAATGAGGGAATGAAGTGGGTTTTGACTAACTCTATTTTATTATTTTGCAGGATCTAAGTCAGAAACCCAAAATTTGGCTAAGTCTGGAAGCCAAATAAGTAGGAAGTTGTCTGGGCGCCAATTTCACATCATACTTCCTGGATGAGCGCCTAGCATAGAAACATCATATTTTGAAGCACTTCAAACATATCAACTAGGGTGCTTGGGAGGAAAGAATGTTCTGATCTTCATAGTGACTCCAATTCTGCAAAATCTTCAAGAACATGATTAAGTGGACACTAGGCGCACTTTTCCATCCAAACTGACCCCAATGTGCGCCTAGGATGTTGAATGCATACAACTAAGTGGAGAAACCTTTTGAGCACTTAGGCGCCTATCACTGTTCCTGCAAATTTGATTGAGCGCCTAGTCTATCAAAGGCGTTAGCATAAGGCTCTGAGACACTAGATTGGCGCCTCATTTAGAAGTTGATATTGTGAGGATAAGTTGTTGCTTCAAGATAAAAGGGTTGCCTTAGAAATGCAAGGCGCTAATCCTTGATCAAACAGGACAAATTGTGCGCCTTGATACTTGAGGTGATAGATCATGGTGAAACAACCCTGGAATGGCGCCTAGTGAATTGTAAGGATATTTGTATCATCAAAGTGTTGAAATTGATTCTGGAGATCATCCTTCTAAATTGTGATCATCATCTAAGTCCAGAAAAATGATGTAAGAGTGAGGCGCACTTTCCCTCCTCTTTAACCTCTCAGATGCGCCTCCTTCAAGAAGGCCATTTTTGCGCCTAAGGAAAGGATGATGAATTACTTTCATTGTTAGATAGAATACTTGCATTTGGATATGACTTGGAAACACCTAGTAGGTTGAATGAAACTAGATTTTACCCTAGATGATAGGCGCAATCCCATGGCACTGGAGCTCAGTTTTGGCACCTTCAAAGAAGAGCACATGAAGGAACTTGTGAGGTAAGGCGCTTGTAAAGGGGAACATCTTCTAGGTGTTGAAGTGGTAAGAAACAACAAGTGAGTTTAGGCGCACCCATCAGCTTGAATAGCCTAGCTCTGGCGCCTAACAAGGGATCTTGTAAATTTGCACTTAAGTCTCTATCTTTGAAGGAGAAGGTATTCAAAGGACTTCATCCTGCTAGGCGCATTTCTTGGCATTCACTACCTTCAATTGGCGCCTAGAACTCATAATGCATGAAATGAGCGCCTAGACTCCAGAGGGCTCATTTGGGCGCCTAATCTTGAATCAAGGTCCAAAAGTCTTCATTGAATGATTGATAAGTGTTTGAAAACATATAAAATCGCCAGACTTCACTAGGCGCATCTTCATGCCTCTACACCCTCAGATTGGCGCCTAGCATTTAAACACCTTCTTAATGATTTTGTTTTGGCGCCTAACCTTGGAAGCAATCTAGAGCATCTATAAACTCTATTTGGCGCCTAAAATTGGCAAGGCGCAACTTCATGAAGAGACCACCTCAACTTGGCGCCCAAGTCAGAAGAACCCTGAATCTGCGCCTAAGTGTTTCTAGAAGGAGATAAGGTTGTTACAACTACCTGAATGCCCATTGGTTAGAAGGATAGCATTTGGGATCCGTGTCGGGGCCTTTGGATAAGATTGCCAACTCAGAATGAGTCATCAGATGGAATATTCCCTTGGATATGCTTCTTGGGAAATGTGCCTTGGTTCCTCTTTGTGCATTGAAAAACGTGCCTTCATTGCCTTTGGAAGGCCTATAAAAGGAGGAGCTCTCTCATTCATTTGGTATCTAATCTTTTGGCAAATTTCTTTCTGCAAAGCTCTAAGCTTGTAATCTTGAGGCCTGCGAGTTTTAAGTGTTGAGGTGATGCTCCCTCAACTGACAAGGTGATGCTCCCTTGTTGTATTGTGAGGTGTTGACATGCAGTTGACATCATTGAGTTCAATTGAGTTGATCAAGTGAGGAAGTCATTAGAAACATCAAGGCGCCAAGACCTGCTTTTGTAATTCCTTTGAATAAGCATGTACAATCATAGAAGCAAAAATCGCATAAAAAACACGATTTATTGAAAAAATCGCGAAACGTCAGGTTTGGCGATTTTTACCCCAAAAAAAAGCGATTTTTTTCGAATAAATCGAAGTCAACGTAAATTTTTTTGGGTAAAACTAGGCTTTTAACTTTTAAACACTGTTAGAAGGTTTAGAAACTACAATTTTTTAAATAAAATCGTATGCTAGCAATCATGGAGTCGAGGCTTTGTTCCGTGGTTTCCTCGTTCGGCTTCAGTGGCAAGGGCAATGGTATCGCGGATCGCCATTGGCAATATCTCTCGTCTGTCAAATTTAACGTTCCGTCTGTAACATTTAACGTTTGCTCCTCTGCGGTCGCCGTGATAGATTGAATTAGGTTTTAAACTTTAAATATAATTTTAAGTTTTAAACATAACCGATAGTTTGATTTAGGTTTTAAGTTTTAAATATTATTAATATTAACATTTTAAATACTATTAATATTAATATCGATAGTTTGATTTAGGTTTTAACTTTTAAATTATTATTAATATTAACATTATTAATAGTTTATAAATTATTATTAATATTATTATTTTTAATAGTTGATAATGTATTATTTTTTTTTTTTATAAAGGGGTAAAAACTTTATTGAAATTCAGAAAAGAACATTACAAAGCATCAAAGGGCTAAGGCCCTAGTAATCCATAAGAGACAGCCATACAAAGCATGAAACAACATCATCCTTCACCAATACCATTCCCATCCTCAGCAAGAATCTTCTCCAAGTCATATCGGAGCTCATGAGGAACCTGCTCCCATTCATCAATCTTCCAACCATCTAAATGCTCAGAAGCCCACTTAACCAAACAATCTGCTGCCCTATTCCACTCCCTTGGAATATGGACAAAAGACACCATCTCCATCAAAGAACTTATTTGCAGAATTTGTTGCACCATCATAGCCAACTGCCAACTAACATCAGAAACCTTCTGTGTATTCAGCAAATTAATCAAAACCTGTGAATCAGACTCACAGATAACCTTGCGCCATCCCAAAGCATAAGCCCTCTCCAAAGCATAGAGGATCGCCAAACCTTCCATAAGGTTGATAGTTTGCCATCCTTCATGAACAGAGTAGAAAAAAACCACCGATCCTGAAAAATCCCTGCTAGTCCCACCAATCCCAGTAGGCCCAGGATTGCCCCTTGAAGAACCATCAGTATTGAGCTTCAGAATGCCAGACGGAGGGGGAAGCCATCTTCCCACCCTTTGCACTTTCTTTTTCACTCGCCTTCCTTTCCTGACACAAGCAGACGCTGGAGACAACCCCTGAATACCCAATCTATCCACCAACTCAGCATCTCCTTTCTCCAAAGGGAACACATCACACTTAGATTCCACCGTCTCCCGAATCATACTCATAATTTTGTGCCAAACTTGTTGAATCAACAACTTCTCACCTCGAAATATTCTGCGATTCCGTTCCAACCAAATCTGCCATAGTATGAAGGAAGGCCCAGCATACCACACATCTTGCAAGAAAGAGGCCATAGAAGGAGGTCTACCCAGACTACTCCAAAAATCCACCAGGGATGAAGCATGAACACAGGGGCTTTTCCAAACTTTCCACCAAAAATGCCAAAGCTGCAAAGTCAAGGGACAACGGAAAAACAAGTGAGAGGAGTCCTCTTCTCCACATCCACACATAACACACATAGAAGGACCTTGAAAACCCCGCTTTTGAATATTATCCCAAGTCAAGCACCTATTCCAAGCCAAAGTCCAAATAAAGCAGTTACACTTCGGCCAAGAGAGCTTATTCCACACTTTCTTCCACCAGTGAACCTCCACCCCCTCCAGTTGGTTAGATAACAACACCTGATATCCAGAAGCAACAGTATAGACACCCTTAGGATTAGGAGACCAAGAAAGAACATCCCCTTCCTGGAGGGAGCTACAATGTCTATGAGAAAGGATACTATGAAGCTCAGCACACTCCTCCTCCATACCAACAACAGGCCACTCATCAGGATTCTTCCATCTTGCCACCACCAACTGCCCATGAGAAGAAAAGGACTTGAAGTCACTCACCCTTGACCAACCAACTTCACTGAACCTCTGGCACAGAGTCACCAAATTAGGAAACTGAGAAACAATGGGAGGAAAACCATCCCAAGAATCAGACCAAAAATGAGCTTTTGTCCCTCTTTTACAAATCCAAAATAAACCATCCTTGACCAGAGAAGCCCCTTTCTTGAGCGTACTCCAAATCACCGAGCCTTTCCCCACCAGTGGATACCGAGGAATATCAATTTGAGGGATCCCTGGGAAGTATTTCTGAGTTAATATCCTGGCCCAAATCCCATCCTGTTCCACACACCACCGCCAATACAATTTAGCAGCCAACGCCATCCTTGACAACGACGACTGCCTTAACCCGAGGCCGCCAAACTGCTTCGGGCTACAAACAATGTCCCATCTAACAAGGCTCCATTTAGAGGACAATAAGCTACCAGCCCATAAAAATTGTCTTGCTAAGGAATCCAATTCCCTAACAAAACCCAAAGGGGCCACCTGAATCATACATCTATAAATGGGGAGGGCCTGCACCACAGACTTGAGCAACTGAACACGACCCGCAAAGGACAACCAGCGATGGGTCCAATGATTAACTTTCACACGAAATTTATCTAGAATATTCTGCCAAGACTCCTTGGGAAGTCTTCCAATAGAGATGGGAATACCAAGATAGGTCAAAGGGAGAACCCCAGTCTGAAATCTCAAGATATGAGCAATTCGCCTCTGAATGGAACCTGGAGTATTGAAGAAAAAGATGGAAGACTTATCTTCATTGATCAATTGGCCCGAAGCTAGAAGATAAACATCCAACACCTTGCGCAAATTCAAAGCTTCCCTAATTGTAGCCATACCCATCAAAGCAGTGTCATCAACAAACTGCAAGTGAGATTGTGGAGGTAAACCACCTCCCCACCCCCAGCCCTGAATGAAACCTAACTCCACATTCCTTCTTATCAAGCGTCCCAGACCCTCAACAAGAAGAAGAAACAAGTAAGGAGAGAGGGGGTCACCCTGCCACAAACCCCGAGAGGCGCCAAAAAGCTCAGAGTGCTCACCATTTATTAACACAGAGAAGGAGACTGAAGTAACACAACTCATAACCCAATAAATCCACGCATCCCCAAAACCAAAAGCACCAAGAACCTTCCTTCGCGAACACGGTCATAAGCCTTAGCCATATCAAGCTTGATGAACATTGCCTTATCTTTGGAATTAGCCATAGAGTGAATGGTTTTAGTTGCAATAACAACCCCATCCAGAATCTGACGTCCCGCCACAAAACCACTCTGTTCCTCAGAAATCAGCACTTTAAGCCACTTTTTCAACCTATCAGCAATCAATTTAGAGATAATTTTATAAATCACATTGCAAAGAGAGATAGGACGAAATTGACTTAACCTATCCGCCCCATCACACTTTGGGATGAGAGCAAGGAAGGTAGAATTTAAAGCCCGTAACATCTGTTTATTCTTATGAGACTCCTGAACAACTGCCAACAAGTCCAACTTGATAATCTCCCAGAATTCTTGAAAGAACTCAATCGGGAAACCATCAGGGCCAGGAGCTTTCCCCCTCTTCATTTGAAACACGATCCCCTCTAGCTCCTCAATCGAAATATCACTCATAAGATGCTCATTCATCTCCCTAGAAACCAAAGAAGGGATACAAGAAAGGACCTGAGCTTCCTCATCAGGACCCCCCTGCGAGTCCTCCCTAAATAAAGAAGCAAAATATTGCATAGCTTCACATGTGATTTCCTGCAAAGAAGAAAGAGTTTCACCCCTATCATTCACCAGAGTAGAAATAGAATTGCCATGTCTCCTGGCTTTCACCGAGTTGAAGAAAAAAGCGGTATTTTTATCCCCTTCCTGAAGCCACTCAATCCGAGCCTTTTGTTTCCAAAAAACTTCCTCTCGTAGCTCACACTCTTCCAATGCTTTCAAAGCCCTAGTCTCTTCCCGAAGCAGGTCCTCAGTCACTCCATCCTCCCTGATCAACCTCGTAATACCATCCAACTCAGCCTGGGCAGCAGTCTTAGCATGGAAAATGTTTCCAAAGCACTGTCGATTCCAACGTTTAAGCTGATACTTGACAAATTGAAGTAACTTAGCAAAAGTATACATTGCTGTACCATAAGCAGGCTACCATACCTCCACCACTCAACAATATAGTCATGGAGAGAGGAGTCACGCAATCACATAAGCTGGAACTTGAAAGGAGACCGAAGCACACGAGCTGAAGAAATAGCCAGCTTGATAGGCCAATGATCTGATCCCCTCCAATCCAAAATTTCAGAGCTAGAAGACCACAACCCACCAACCCAGTAGCAAGAAACCAGAAAGCGGTCAAGTCGTTCCGCAATGCAGTTATTCCCAATCCTCTGATTATTCCAAGTAAACTGGCCATTAATGGGCTTGATATCCACCAGATTTAAAGCTGAAATGTTATCCTGAAGTAGCAGTGCAGAAGGCTCAAGCCTCGCAATACCACCCCTCTTCTCAGCCAACTCAGAAATAGCACTGAGGTCTCCAGCCATAATCCACGGATGGAAAGGAACCATGCTTCGGACAAACCGGATATGGGACCACAACAGTTGTTTACCCTAAAGTTCAGTAGGCACATAGATATTGGAGAAGAGAACAGACTCCCCTGTCTCAAAACAAGAAGCAATCATAGAGATAGAAGACTGAAAGGACAACCACCAAAGAGGGCGGATCTTCCGAGGATTCCATAAACAAGCCACTCCTCCAGCAGACCCTTGAGCACCAATACACTGGCACTCTCCACTCCCCCACAACTTAGGCACTAAACCAAACATACACTCCACTGATAACTTAGTCTCCTGCAGGAAAAGAACATCAGGAGATTGACTTCTAACCAAATCACGAACAGCTTTTTGTCGAGGGCCACTGTTCAAGCCCCTTACATTCCAGGATAGAACAATCATTTCAAGGGGCTCGAAAAATGAGAATCCAGAGTCTTAACAGACCCTGACTCTACCAAAGTTTCCCCTGTTAATTTAATCTTATCCAAATCTTTTTTTCTACCAAGCTTGGAAGACTTCTCCCCAGCCCCTTTTTTTGGATCCTTTTGATGAAGACCCAAATGAGAAGAAGAAGACTTATTAATCTTCACCCCCTCAGTACCTACATTTGAAACAAGAGGAGATCCATCCTCACCACCCTTCTTCCCTACTATAATAGGAATCGATTCCACTTGGACTTCCATTTGAACGTCTGTGTCCATTTGCAAAGCCCTATTATCCTGCAAAACTTGAGTAGCTTCAGAAAGAAGGCCCTCCTGTCCTGTACCTGAAGCAACCTGATCCATATTCACCAAGCCTGGATTCACTTCCTGCTGGCTGAGATCATCTAAAACTTCAAATCTGTTGAAAGAATCTTCATCCTGCCTTTCCTTCAAAGTCCTCTTTTGACCTCGATTCCTATTTCGAGCCTTGACAGGAACGAAACCATCAGCCCCATCCACATCACCAGGAATGGGTTCCTTCCCCTTTTCAACTCTAGGGGGATTGCGGGGAGGCTGAGAAGGCTGGGAGTCCACAGGCCTAGCCTTAGGGCATCTCCTCTGTAAATGTCCATATTCATGACAGAGACGGCACCGAAAAGGAAGAGTCTCATAGTCCAACTGCTGCACCCAAGAGTAAGGACCCGCACACATATCCACCGAATCTGGCAAGGGTTTACTTAAATCAATCTCAACACATATACGAGCAAAAGTCATCACCTTTTTAACTTGAGTCTGCTGTGAAGCACCAACTGGTTTTCCTAGCATTGAAGCTAACAAGTGTAAAACATCATCCCGCCAACATTCCACAGGAAACCTTGGAAGCCGAACCCACACTGGAACCCGGTTCGGAAGCTCTTCAGCAGGATTGAATCCCGCATGCCAAGGTTTAATGAATAACCCAATCTGATTATGAAAATAGGGGCCTCCTTCAAAGGCCTTATTGCGATCTGCCAAGCAATTGAATGAAACCATGAAAAAGTTATTTGCTAAAAGCATAACCTCCATTTCTCCCTCTGGCATCCAAGTCCGTTGGGCCCATGATTCAAGAAATTGTAAAGAAACCCGCATCCCCATAAACTTGCACAGCAATGCATGCTTCGAATAATAATCAATATCTTCCGCAATCATCTCCAGCGGGATAACCAATTTTGGCCTCTCCTCACAACGTTCAAGACATCCATTGATCTTTGTAATCCGAGTACCACCAGACAAACCCGAACCAACCAACCTTGGATCTGGTGAGAACAAGTTATTATTAAAAACCTTCGAAGCGTGCGAAGGAGAATTTGCACCAACCGCTGCTGAGCGAAAATCCATCTTGGGACTAGCCCCTGCAGACTCCCCAATCGGCATTGAAACTAAACAAGATCTAAGGCGGGCAAGCAGGCCCCCAAGAAAAAAGAGCCACCACTAGGGTTTAACTGATCCACCACCCAGCACTGCCTTCGAACTGCAGACCCAAACCAACCAGGCACAAAAACCCCACCCACGGCCTCCAACCAGGCACAAAACCTCCGCACGCTCAGGGAGAAAGGGACACCGATGCCGCTGAAAAAACTTTGCACTGATAAAAAAACACAACCCCAGACCTCCCCAAAACGCATGCACTCCCCACACTTCGCACGACCAGGAAAAAACCAGAGGATCGGGCTAGGGCACGAAAGCCCTAGCTCGACATGCAGAGCAAAAAATCAACATCCTCCGATTCAGTTGATAATGTATTATTAAGTTTTATGATAAATTTAATTTTTTTAAAGATTTTATAATTAATTTAAAATTATTAATATGTAATTTTTATTAGCGTTTACGTTTTTATTAAATTTTAATGAGTTATTGATAAATTTATTTTTTTAAGATTTTATAATAAAATTTGTTTATTAATTTTTAGAATTAATTTAAAATTATTAATATTTAATTTAATAAGTGTTTAGATTTTAATGAGATTTTAATATGAGTTAATGATAAATTTAATTTTTTAAAAGATTTTATAATAAATTTTATGTTTATAAAATTTTATAATTAATTTAACATTATTAATATTTAATTTTTTTTTTTTTTTTATGGATGTCATCCACAAATTTAATTTGCCGAGGGCACATCGGCCCTCATCGCTTATGGCCTATTAACTTAACCAATAGACCAAGGGTCCTTTCACTAAAAATTCAATTTTAATTAGCATTTATGTTTTTAATAGATTTTAATATGAGGTATTGATAAATTTAATTTTTTAAAAGATTTATAATAATTTTTATGTTTATTAAATTTTATAAATAAATTTAAAATTATTAATATTTAATTTGATTAGTATTTAGATTTTTATTAGATTTTAATGAGTTAATGATAAATTTAATTTTTTTTAAGATTTTATAATAAATTTTATGTTTATTAAATTTTATAATTAATATAATAATTATATTATTAATAATAAAAGATTATCAATCAAAAAATAATAATATGAAGATTTAATAATATAATGTTTATATTATTAATATATTCTAATATAATATTATTAATATATAATATATTATTAATATTTTGCATTTTTTACTTTTTTTGGAAATTCGATTTTTTCCCGATTTTTTTCCTATTTTTTCCTGATTTTTTGAAAAAATCTTACACTTTTGGTTTGCCGATTTTATCTCCAAATGATTTTTGCTTCCTTGTGTACAATCATGCTATTGAAAGCATTATCTATGTAATAAGACATTTGCAAGATGATTGAATTAAGTAATAAGACAAGTACCCAACTGTAAGGTTGATTCTTTCAAGTAGTTATCTTTGATATATGACATTAAGTGTTAAGTAGTTGATGAGCTAAGTGCAAGTAAATTTATCTGAGTAAGGAAAAATTTTAGTTGAATTAGTTGGGTATCTTACACTACATGTGTAACATAATTTCTTTCTTCTTAGCTCATTCTCGAGCTCATAATTCACCTTTGGAGCACTGGGTTTAGGCTGTGATTGTTCTTTCTACAAGTACTTCTTGTCTTCCCTCTTGTCATTCTTCTTATCAAAGAATGTCTTGGTTTGAAATTTACTCTTAGAAGCTGTAAATTCCATGTTCCTAGCCTTTTTGATGGCTTCTTGCAATGACTTAGGTTCCAAAGCCTTCACCCAACTTCTCATCGGTTCCATCAACCCCTCAACAAAGAGGTAAGTAAGCCTCCCTTCGGACACATTAGTCACCGTCATAGCTATTCTTTGGAAATCTGCAATGTAGGCATCCACTGTATCCTTTTGCCTAACACGGACTAGCTCCCTGAAATGACTCTCAGGATCATGCTTGTCAAAGCGATTGATGAGTCAGTGAAGTCTTCATATGATGTGATGAGGCTATGACCTTGAGTGATCATGCCATGAGTCCACCATTTGTGAGCATCACCATCAAGGTGTGTAGAGGCAAACTTGATTGAATCTCCTTCCAACATTGGGTTCAAACACAGGTAGTTGTCTAGCTTTTGAACCCATGCCCTAGCAGTGCATTTTGATTATCCATCAAAAGTTGGTAGAGGCACCTTCTCAAGCTTCCGCTGAAGGTCCTGATGTGGATCTTGGGCCTATTCCGGTACTTAATTTGGCAAAAGTCATGAAGTGTCATAGCATTCTGAAATTCTTCACCCAATGATAGCCACTTTTGCTGGTAATCAGCAAAGCTCTCCACTACAAATTGTTGTCCCCCACCTTGGTTCTGTTGCTGCCCCAAGAAAACAGGCATCATAGGCCCTAGCTGTAGAGGCCCGAGTGGTTCTAGTGTTGTTGGCTTGATTGTTTGCATCGTTGGAGTTGCTAGCATCTCCATTGTTCACATTAATTCCTCTATTCCGGGGAGTCTCACCACCCATGCTTTGATTCACCAACTGAGCCAACAGTCTAGTCATCTGCTGATTACTCCTCACTAACTCTTGTTGTCCCCTAGCAAGATCATTCAGGATGTCCCTGGTACTGGGATCTTGTGGTGGTCTGTCAACCATAACATTCTCTTCCTCAGTCTTTGGATCAATCTGATACCTTCTTCTTCTGTATGTGATGAAATCAACTTCTTTTGGATTCATCAAAGGCACATGTAGACAAACTAATTCTCAACTCTAAATGCTCAACTGAAGGATGACCAACAGGCTGGTAGGAAGACCAACTTTGATACCACTGTAATATGCTACCCCTGATTTTTTTTTTTTTTGAAATCACAAGATGACAACACCGAGAGTTATGATCAAGGTTCTTCCACACTCTTCTGATCACCCAGATCCCGATGTGGGCAAGGTGAGAGCATACAAGTGCTTTAGAGTTAGCATTCAAATCATATTCAAACTAAACTAACAATCTTCCATTTATTCAGTGGGCATCCACTTATTCAGTGAGAAGTACAAGAAAAGTAAACCAGGTGCTTCCACTTATTCAGCGGGAACCTGAGCTTTGTATGAAAGGTAAATCCAGGTGCATCCACTTATTCAACAGGAACCTTGGCTTGAAGTATTGAAAGGAAAGGCACATCCACTTATTCAGTGGGAAGCCATTACAATGAGTTTGCATTGAAGAGCAAATTACAATAGAGTTCAGTAGGCTGTGACTTACAAGATTAGCTCCATAAACCTCATTCACATGTATGATTTGATGCCATTAATGTTGCACTTACCAATACAAATCAAACAGAGATAATAGAAAGCATTCAAACTGTTTTATACCATATGAGGTCACTACTGTTATGCATCATCAATCAGACTGGACACCCTTTCTGCTGTACGTCAGCCATGAGGAGCAAGGACTTCTAGAAACATTCATCAAACCTCCATCAACTCACCAACATAACTTACTCTATAACTGGCGCCTCAAATGCAGATATAATATTGTGAATACCCACAGTGAATCAGGCCTGCAACTTTCACGCCATGCCTACACCCTGTACGGATTGCTGGGTTGTACGACTGGCTACAAACATGTTAAAACAGCATACAAACCTCTGGAAATGGCTCAAAAAAGGGCGTCTACCCTATGCAAATGAGCTCAAGTCTTCAATAAAGGCGTAACAACTCCATTAACTAACACTTCAAAACCTCAAATTGCCGTACGACTGGGCACGTACGGCCAACCTGGGCAAAACAAAGAAGACACACAAACTCCAAAATCCACTCCAAAACTTACACTAAACTCTAACACTCAAACCATAATGTATTCATTCCAAACTGATCAAAACAATCGACCTCCATTGATGGCTCTGTGCAACTTCTGTTGTGAAGTTACCTCTTCCAGCTAGGGTGGATATCTCACCACTGAAACTAGACTTCTTCAAGAGAGTTTTCATTCTCAAGAAGGATGAAGATCTCTCAGGTTCATTCCTACAGCATAACAATATCTCAACAAGTATAAAGAGCCAAATGAGCTCTCAACTCCCTTTTATAGGCACTTTTTAGGAGTTTGCACAATAAAATGAATTATAAAATAGAGAAATATATTTTTCCCCACAAACTCCAATATTTCATCACTTTAGCTCACACTTTTATGTGCCTAAATAAAAGATTAACTTCTCCTTCCAATGAGCTATCATACACTTGCACTTTAATATTATTTGCCAACTTATAAGACCAAGTGCACAATATTAACTGTTAGCTCATTAAAATACACACTTTTTGTGGAAAATCCCAAACTTCACCAAAATGCCAAATAAACTATACCAACATGCTCCACAGGGTTTGGGATGAAAAACAATGCCTTCTGGGTGACTTTCTAAAAATAGACAGCTCCTCCAAGAATCTTGGAGAGCAATTTGGGAAGCCGAACAAACTTCCAAAAGTTGCATAGTCATCTTGAAACATCATTGAGCTCAAAACCAACATCAGAATCGACGAGAACAACTGAACCAAAGAGATCTTCACAAAGGGGAACCCCTTACCATACCACAACCTATTAGAGTTCTTGAAAATAGGCTATGGGGCCCACAACTGACTAGGTTGGAAAAGGGAACATTACATGGGCATTGGTAATTAAGTGAAAACGCGAAACAAATACTTCATGACCCAAATTCCTTGTGCATGTGCTCCTCGCACAATGTGCCGTAAGCACTATATTGCACCATGTCTTATGTTTCACTAACACCATACATTTTTCTATATCCTATCATGAAAAATTAATCTTCAAAACTCACTATTCATAGTCATATACTTTAAATTAGAGAGTAGAAGTTGTTCTACAACTATCACAATACTTATATAAGAGTTATAACTTATTACAATGGCCATGGAGGACCTGAAATGATAAAAGGCGCAATTCCTTAGATTGGAACAAATGTTTTTTTGAACTATATGGTTGCAATGCCATTATGAGCAAAAAGTTATTTAAAATGAAGCGATCATTAATTTGCGGTGTGCGGTTGCTCCACATATGGCTTTAATCTTAGGGAGTTTACCTTTTCTTTGAGGGGTCTTCCATCCAACATATCTGAAGACTTATAACACCATTAGCTACAATTTCATGAATCGAGTATGGACCTAACCATTGGACCTTCAACTTGTTAGGGTGGCGTTGGAATTGACTATCAAATAGGAGCATCAAACTCCCTAGTTGGAACTCACTTTTGGCACCACTTCTCTACATGCTGACTTCAAAGCGCTAGAAAGCGATTCTATCAAGGCCCTTCAATTCTACTATGCATGCTTGTGAAGATTCTTGTTCATCAAGGCATGTTATTTGCACAATTTGTAGACTTGGAACTAGGAATTCCACAGGTACCACTACTTTACCATATAGTAGTTTGTTAGCGTTTAATTTCGCACCTTTCGGTGAGAAAGAAAAACGGACAGCGTGTACAGTAGGGTTGTTCTTCGAATTAGGAGGGGAAGCTCCCTCAACAAAAAAATTAAAAAGATGTTTACAAAATAACCTATCTTTTTGTTTCTCAAGGCACGAGCACAAGGCAATGAAGCTCTTCTGCAAGGCTATAAGATTTTCTAAAGCTTTCCAGAAGAAAATAACTAACTTTATCTTTAAAACAATCCTGATTTCTTCAAGTAAATTTAGAGCATAAAGAAATTAGAAGGACAACTTGGAGGTTTTCTAAACAAAAGAACAAATACAACTCACAATAATTGCTCATGCACAAAGTCATGAACAATTTGCATAACTCTTGACAACATGATAGATCTCTGAAACCATGATACGTATTCTCATTAATCAAAAAGCAAGAATCAATAACAGTGCTTGAACAGTAAAATGCGAGCAAAAATTAGTCTCAGCATTTACCATTAGTCGTTTAAGTGTGTAGAATACACTTATTTATACCTAAAAAGCAAAGATGCAAGGAAATAAAAGGAAGAGTTAACTAACACTCTTCACTCTAGATCTAATTGCTGCATGGGAAGCATGCAAACTTATTAGCAATTAAAACTAAAAGTATCTTGTCATGCAATTTAGTTAACTGAACTTGCATGTTATTACACATTGAGTTCCAACTCAAAGATATTTTGCATGATTTTCAAAAGCAAAATCTAAAAATAAATTTTACTTTAGTTAATAAAGACAGTTCTCAAAATAGAAGCTGCTTTGGAAATCTCTCCTGCTGCCAAAAATAATTCCCTCCTGCAAAATGAAAAATAAGCTAAGTCAGAGAATTGAGATTTCTCTCAAATTCCTCAACTTTGGCTTCATCTGGCATAATCATAGACTCAAGGTGAACCGTCCTCATTTGCAGGTCTATGGCAGCTTCCTCTGTAATTTTTTCAAACACTTCAAAGTCTTTCTCAGCCTTGGCGCACTTGGATGCAATATCAACTAGGAGGTACATTTTGTCAACATGAGGGTCTCCACAAAACTTTCCACGGATCAGCTGAATGAACTCCTGTAAAACATGAATGAGGCAATTTACGCCTTTCTCACTGAAATACCTGCATGGAATGTTTTGGACAAAATCAATGGCATATCTTTCAATGCCTAGGAGCTTTTCTTTCCATAGCGCCAACTTTGAGGCTATATTCTTTGAGGTATAAACCAAGAAGGATTACTGGTGAGTGCAGGAGAAAATTGCAGCCTTCTGATCTGCCGTTATGGGCCTCAAACCAAGTGCACGCAACCTGACCATCAATCTATCATATACTGGCTCCATGTCCTTCATACACTCGATCATATTCTGGATTCCAAGGAGGACATCCTTAGAATTGGACACCACTTCTGATAACTTTGCTAGAAAGTTAACGTTCTTTACTATAAAAGATCCACCCAATCCCTAGTGTGCTTGCCATACACTACCAGTTGACTTAACTATTTTTGCTCATCGGTAGACTCCATCACTTGTGGCAAAAAGAGTGGATGCGAAGGAGTATGCAGAAATTGCGATATGTAATGACGTAGTTGCTTGACTTCTGATTTGAGGGCAGCCTTGTCCTCTCCATCTTTCATTACCCTATTTCTCATAGTATCTGAAGCAGCCTCCAAAATATTCACTGCTGTCTGTCGTGTGTTATGACCGAAACAAGTGTTGACAATATGATAATCCTCAGGTTCAACTTCTTCAATTGCTTTGTCTTGAGGAGGAATAGCTGTCTCTAAAACCAACTCTCCTTCACTTGTCTTTAGAATCCTCGACTGCTTCTTGGGCTTCTTTATAGATGGCTCCTTGAAAGTCTTGGTCAAGGCACTGAAATCCAGCTGGTAGGATGGCCTTTTCTTTTTCTCACTGACTGTTGTATGAAGCCAAGCTGAAGTAGACTCTTGAAATGTTGGCTTTGGACGACTTTCTTTTTCAGCACCTAGGTTTGGTGTGACTTCGGTCTCAGGGGGTGCAAAATGAATGTCCATCTCCGGGTCAAAATCCAACACTATGTTGGGTTCGAACTCGAGGTCGACCTCCATCATGGTGTTCACTTCAACTCCTTGCATGACCTCAGGTTCTCCTGCATCCTTAACTCCAGATGAGTTAAGTGGTGTTGAATCAATAGGTATAGGAGATTGGTGAGGTTCAGGTATCCTCTGCGGTGCCGGCAAATTCCCTTCTTCTGATGAGGAAGAAGAAGTAGAAATAGAAGTGGTAGGCAAACTAGGCTCAACTGGTGGCAAAGGGGTTGCCTCTGGTTGTTGCTATGCTAGGGTTTGTGCCTTCCTGTTCGGGGTCACTCTCAAGGGTTCTTCCCTGATAATATCAGTCACTTGGGCCTTCTCACTTACCACCTTGGATTTCAAGCGTGGAGTTAAAGGAGTAGGTGAAGATGGCGGCTCTGCTGTAGATGCCTTGTCTTTGGGTGTGTTCGTCCTCTTGCTCCTTTGACTGTTAATGAATATCCAGCTTCTTTTCACCACTCCTTTGGTTCTTTCTGCAATGGAGGTGATCTCTTGAAGTGACCAATCCATTGGCGGCAATGGTTGTGAATCAATTCCCTCTTTGACAAATTTTGGGGAGAGAATTAAACCATCTTCGTGCGAGTCTTTGCCACTCTCGTCAAGGAAAACTGGAATCTGCTCCAAGGTGAAGCGACTGTAACTCCTTCGCCGAACCTCATACTCATCCTGACAATTAACCCAGAAATCCTCCATAGTAGGTACATGGGCAAATTTGTTGCTAAGTCTGGATTTCATCACTTGATTAGGGTCATATGTGCGTTTCTCCTTGAAGGTCTTTAGGCCGAATTTGGACATATCTTCACCAATTATTTTTTCATCAGCAACATTTTTGCACTTGAAAACACCCATTTGAATAGGAAAGTTCACTGCCGTCTTATGTCTACTGCGTAGGAAATTGTGTACTTCTATTTGACGCAGGAACTCCATGAAGACAACTTCATCAGATGGATACCTTGGAAGCATGTATGGACATGATGTAAACCCGTAGGCTCTGATATAGGAGAAGGTAGGGAATTGAATATACTAATCCGCCCATTCCGAGATTACTGCTCTGGCTTCTCCTGATAATCTGACATGCATTTGGTTTTCCAAGTCACGTACCGTGAACATCAGGAATGCATCGTTGACTCGCCGGAAGTGTTTCTGAGACTCTGAAAACTCAACTTGAGGATACAGCCTGACAATCCTGGTGTTTTGCAAAGAGCCTACAAAGTTCAACCCGGCAAAGTGATGCTGCTTGGCCACCATGAATAGCAAATAGGACACCATCCTGAACTCGTGAGTTCGTGTGAAGTCAACGATTTGTCGGTGAATGCAATCACTTATGAGAGTGGTCCACTCATAAGTGGCACTTCCATTGGCAATGGTACTAATCACATAGAACATCCATGTCTTGAAACTCCTTCCCTCAGCTTGCCTGTTAACCCGGTTGAGCATTGTGATCATGATAGCATATTCATCTTTGAATTGACCTCGGTCCACGTTCCTTGGAAGCGTATTCCTTCTTTCTTTTAGCCATTTGCAAGCTAACTTTTGACATTTATCAGTGGCGGTGGTCCAAACTCTGTCACTTTCTTCAAGGTCCAGGGTGAGTGATTCTTCAAAAAGAGGAATGCCGAGGGCCATCTCTATGTCATCAGGTTTCAAACTGGCAATCAATCTTCCGTCCCTTGATTTGACCTCTCTTGATTTAGGATCATAGCATTGAATGCACGAGAGTACAAATTCAAGACTATGGGCAGCGATAGGAAAGGATCCGGCTTGAATAAGCCCAGAGTTATTCAAATTTCTTGTAGCTGCATTCCCTGAGTTTATCAATGGTTCTAAATCAAAACCCTTAGGCGAGACTTGGCACAAGTCTGTTTCTTTGACTTTGGAATAGTTGTGTTTGAGCAAAGATTTGGCCTCGATAGTGATTGATGAATATTGCATGATGACTTAAAGAAGCTTGCTCTGATGACCTTTATGCACTGAAAATGGACAATCTGGTCCTCTGTATGTTTGCTGCCCAAGAAAAACAAATTTCCTTTTCGCTGTCCAAAATTTAATTTTTATGATTTTTTTTTTTTTTTGCCTTTGGAAAAAGAAAATTTGGAGTTGCATCCTCAAAGATTTTACAGATTTGAGCTCAAACTGGTCCAAGATGATGGAAAATGCCTTTTGCCGAGGTGGGTGTGTGTCAGAAATGAGAAATTTTGGACAAATAAGCCTCAAAAATCAATTTTATCTTGGCTGTAGGTGGTGATTTTGCCTTTGAAAAATCATGCCCAGTGGTGAAAATCCTTGAAAATTTGGCAAAAATGGCCTCCTGGGTTTGGATGTTGCCTTGGGAACATGCAAATGGACCCTGTGACAGAAGAGAATGAAGAAAAAGAAGGATAGAAGTGATCAAATTGCCCTCTTTATGCTTCTTAGATCTAGAAAAGCTTCAAAAACCTTCAACAATGGTCGCCAGTGCAAGAAAGAGACCTTCTGGTGGACAAATTTTCCTCTCAGGGTGAAAGAAAGATGTAGGATGATGCAAGAGTAGATGATCCTTGCCCTGTATGTGAAGATCCAATCCTGAAAGCCTTCAAATTCGCCTTATGCAAGCTTTCGTCCGTTCATTAATGGCCGCCATGTGAGAGGTGCAGCTCCAAGTACCATCTTCTTGCCAAGCCAATGATGAAAACTATGCCAAATATTTCCTTTATGGTGAACGCCCTCCTCCTAGGGTTTCATTCTCCAAATTTAACCTTGCTCTGCCTCTCCAACTTTGCACAGACAATGAATGAAATGAGAGAAGTGAAGAGTATTTATAGGAATAAACCCTCTCTCTCCTGGGGTCAATCCTCTCTCTCCTCAACGCCAATTCCTATGCAAGCAAGATACCTCCCAAAAGGCATGCAAATGATGCATATTAGGCGCTTTTTGCATGAGCCAAATAGGCATGGGTTTTAGTGCATTTGAGCGCTATTTTGGAATGCCTAAAAAAGGCATGAGAATTGGGAGTTTGGGACGCCTATTTGCTAGGCAAAAATGGTGTGAGTTTTCAAGCTGTTAGGCGCTTTTTTGAGAGTGCTTAAAAATGGCGTGAGATTTGGAGGATTTGAGTGCCTTTTGAGGGGCATGGAATAGGCGTGTGATATGGACAAAAAGAGCGCCATTTGCAAATGAGAAGAATGGCGTGAGATTCTATGAATATGAGCGCCTTTTATCAATGACAAAAAGGCATGGGATTTAGCTAATTTAGGCGCCTTTTTGAAGGATGAGAAATGGCATGGCTTTTAGGCGTTTTGAGCGCTTTTTATAGACAAGGAAAAAGCGTGGCTTTTTGTGGATTTGAGCACCTTTTGGGAGGTCTCAAAATGGCGTGAGATTTAGGCAAAATGCACGCCTTTTTGAAGATCATTCAAAAGCGTGGGTTTTAGCCATCTTGAGCGCCTTTTGGGAGTGACTTCGCCTTGATCAAATACGCCACCATTTGGCCATTGAAAGACTTCGTGATTGCTTCATGGATTTGGTGCATGAACCTTGCAATTGCCTTATCATTTCCATGCTTATATATCATGAATTTGATCTTGAGAAACCTTGGAGTTGACCTTGAAAACTCTGACGGAGGTAGCCTGGATCATCATCGTTCATCACTGCTTCTGGATCTTATCCTTGCCGTAACTTCTCCGTTGGACGTCGGAATGTCTTGAAGTTTGGAAACCAAGCTCATATGATCTGAAACTATCATTCAAGCTCCTTCTTCATGGATTATACTAAAAAATGGTGCTCATTCAAGGCAAGAACGCCCAAAATGCCTTAGAAATTTTTTCGAAATTTTCCAAAATTTCAAAATTTTCAAAATTGAATTTTGATTTGCCAGATGTATTTGCATTGCTTCCCTTGGTTCCTTTATGTCATTTTGGCCTCCAATTCACCACTTTGACGTCCCCTTTTTTGATGTTCTTTCACTGCTCCGTCCCTGATTGGCTTGTCGAAATCTCCTTCATTCGAGCATTGGATCACTATCTTTCGATATATCTTTGTACCTGCAGGGTTAGCGCAGTAATGATAAGGCTACACGGTGCTTGGGAGGTATGTTTGGGCACATATACGAAAACTTTCGTATGGGTACAACATAGTTGGAATTGGGTGTAACCAGTAAGTCACTTGGAGGTGGTGGGATAAACCCATAAAACAAAAGACACTCTCTCAACCCAATCACGGTGACCTACATCACAATATTTTACTAAAATATGGCCTAAAATTTTGTTAAGGCTTCAATTGTACCGTCTGCTTGTGGATTATAGGGCATGCTTTGATGTTGGAACATGAATGTACACAATAGCACCTAAATTGTAGAGGCGATGAAATGCATCCCCTAATCACTTGCTAAATTCAATGGACACCCAAATTACATGATGATGTTTTAAAAAATGAAGCATGCTCTAGTCTTTGCTATACAATCCTTTGTAGGTGTTGCTTCAACCCATCTTGTTAGATAGTTCATTGTTGCTTTATCATGCTCTAATGCTTCGCGTGGTAGGTTGGGTGGGTCCAACAAAATCTATCACCCATTTCTCAAGCGGTTCTTGGGCAAGTATTAAGTTAAACGAAGCCCATCCCTTTGATTAGGTTTCCTTGTTTGCAGACAAGTATCACAATTGCGCACAAATTCCTGGCCTTCCTTGCTAAGAGTTGGCCAACATAGACTAGCATTTTGAACCTTTTGTGTCATGGTGTTCCCTTGGTAGTGACCTCCTGCTTGTCCTTTATGGCACTCTTGTAACATAGTGGCATTCTCATGCTTAAGCACATACTTGCACAAAATCTTGTCCAAACCCATTTTATACAACTATTCATTGATAAGTTGGTAATGCGCTACACACACCAACAATTGTTTGCACTAAGCAATAGTGTATGCATTCGACACTTTTCAAATGTTAAAAATGCTGCGATTTCTTCCATGCCATCAAGAATAACATCTTGATCTATTCTAAACAGCTATGCATTTGGAAGCCCATTATTTGATTTCCCAGTGTTGGTGTGGGACAAGTGATCTAGACCCATGTGATGTTTTCCTGTTCGTGTAATGTCCCCTTCTAGTAAGCTGAAAATTTTCACTATTCAACACAACTTCAACTTAGTAAAAGAGAACATTAGTAATCTTTTAATCATTTCTTTCAACATATAATCATTAAGACTATAACATATTAGATTATATTCACATTAAGTTTCATATAAAATACATTCACATATATGTTATTCATTTTCATCATTGGTTCATGATCTATCTTATATCATTAATCACACATAAGTCATGGACATACCTCAGGGAGGATGTTCGTAATCCTACCCATTAATCAGACCACTCACCTAATATGAGAGGGTGGATTAAGGATTCCAAGACCCACGGCCGTAGGCCCAAGGCTTCACCTCACACCCGGAGGTACTTCACTCTTGGCTCGAAGGGGCTTATAGCCAGCTCGAGGTTCACCTACCGTTAGGCCATTAATATTATCTAGGTCCTACGCAACCATAGGGTCAAGAACTTCATGCTACACCCGACAATACTTCGTTCTTACCCTAGGTCTAAGAGCTTCATGCTACACCCGGCAATACTTCGCTCTTAGCTCTGAGGGGCAATGACTTGCTAGCTCGAGTGCTAGACCCTAGATTCCTTCTGACCACCAGTCTCATACCAATAAGGTGTGTAGGTGGATCAAGGGGAAGGCTACTAATCCTAGCCCGGTACTCCATGGTCATAATCAATCTCTTTATAGAACATACTTATTATTCTAGGCATCATGCCTTCTATTTAAAAATCCACTTTCTTGGATATTCAATAATTACTAGTATATTGATATTTCCCTTTGGATGCATATTTCATTGGATGTTTACTCTACTATTATTAGCTTTCCCTAATATGAGATTATTAGAGCTTCCTAGCATTCAATGGATTATTCACAACATTTATAACCTTATCATTTATATCTTATAAATTGAATAAGTAAATATAAATTCTTACAAATCATAAATTGAATGAGTAAATATAATTGCTTACTTACCTGCTGTAGCTTTACCTGGAATTTTTTACCTATGCCGACGTAGTATAATTTTTATTGTATTGTTGTTGCCGTTTATATATTTAAATATGTATTTATCTGATACTCTTTTTATATTTTCTTCCGATGATGTTTTCCTTTCTATCTCACAACCTTTATTTATTTCCCTTTCAAGGATATGTTCGAAGGGGCACGTCTCTTATTATGCTTGGTGGTAAAAGACATACTTACCCTCTTATAAATTTTATTACTTTATATTAATTCCCTTTTGTGGTAAAACTAGTTCTAACCATACGTAAGATGTTTATTTATATTATTATATCATTATAATAAATGATATATTATTTATTATATCATTTATATCATAATAAATGATATATGATTTATATTTTATTATTTATATTTATATTACAATATAAGACAATAATAATAATATTTGTATTTATATTATTAGATATATTTATAACATATTATTTATTAATGTGATCGCTGGTGTCAACCAACTTAATTGCTGCACTTATAAATATCCTCCTTAGGCCTCCCTTTAATCTTTTTAAAGTACATTATTTATATAATATATATAGTATAAATAAATACATTTGTTATTAAGTATGGGAGATCTTTTATCTTATTTTATTCACAAGCATATAATATGGTGGGATAATGTTTTTGTCTTATTAGACTCTTTATCTTTATATGATTTTATTTTGAATTTGACCTTTTATTTAAACTTATTACTTTCTCTTATTCCAAATTACTTTACTTTCTAAATTACTTTACTTTCTACCTTTAATGGGTAAGACTCTTCATAATATTTATTTTTATATATAATAATATATCTTATTAATTATTCACATAAATATTATATTAAAATATTTATAATTATAATATATCTAGTGAATTAAATATATATATTTCATATATTTTATAATATTTAAATTATATTAAATTAATAATATTATTTATTAAATAATACATATTAATAATATATTTTAAATAAATATATTATATATTTAGTTTATATAAGGCTAACTTATTATTTAAATAAACAATTCAATTATAAATCATTATAGGGACATGATAGTTCGCACTACAATGGTAAAGTCAAACTCTTGGAACAAGATAATCTACCCGCAAACATGACCATGTAGCATGGGTTTATTTACCAAGTACTTTAGTGCTTGGTGATCAGCACTTTACTTTCCTAAACTTTTGCAAGGCATATACCATTGCCAAAGCCTTGCACTCTTTGGTGGTGCAGTTCCATTCTACTATGTTCAACTTCCTGCTAGCAAAGTAAATTGGATGGTCCAAGACTCCAAATTATCCTCTCCACGTTGCATAAGGAGACCTCCAATTGTGTTGTACCCATACGAAATTTTTTGTATATGTGCCCAAACACACCTCTCAAGCACCACGTCGCCTTGTCATTATTTGCTAACCTTGCAGGTACAAGATATATCAAAAGAAATCGATACAAGGCTTGAATGGAGAAGGATTCAAAGGAGCCAAATTGGCTATGTTATGCCAAATCAAATTTTTTGCTTCATCAAGGCATTTTTGTGAGAATCCAAAAGATTGGTTGTCAAAAGTCAAAAAGTCAAAATTTCTAAAAATAGACATCAATTTTAGGTTTCTGGGTTTCTTGAGATATGGATGCTGACAAAATTTTCTAAAAATAGAAACTCTGATTCAGGAGTCCTGCTTGACTCTGATTGGTTGATATTTCATAGGACGTGGAACTATTGAATAACGTAAAGGAACGGCGAAGAAGCTCCAGAGGCAGAGGCAAACGACAGTGATCCAGGAAGCCTCCGTCAAAATGGGCAAGGCAAAGTTCAAAGTTTTCCAAGGTCAAGAATCATAAATATGAGCCCTAAAATTGGCTAAGTTTGGTGTCCTGAAGCCTGATGTTCTGAGATCCTGAAAACTGTCTAAGTCTGAAATCTAGTGGATCCTCAAAAATCTAGAATCTGCATGTTAAATCCCATGGATTCGGGACCTATCTCAAACATCCTGGAGCCTATACTTAAAAAATATATTTTGAAATATACTTCCACCCAGGACACTCAACATCAAACTCCTAAATAGCACTCATTTTGCCTAGATCCCACGCTTTTTGTTCTCTTCCAAAATAGCGCTCCTTTTGCCCAAAACCCACGCTTTATTGCATCCACCAAATAGCGCTCATTTCAAGGGAAACTCACGCCAATTTTTGCCTTCCAAAAATATCTCATTTTGCCTAAATCTCACGCTATTTGTGTCTTGTAATATAGCGCTCATTTCAAGGAAAACTCACACTTTTTTCTCAAGGTAAATAAAGCGCTCAAATTTATGAAAACACACTCTATTTTCTCTCTCCCTTTGGCGCTCAAAAACATGAAAAGCCATGCTATTTTATGCAAACCAAAAAGTGCCTAGATTCCTCAAATCCCACGCTTTATTTGCTCAAGCAAAAAGCGCCCCTTTTTGATCGTTTGCACTCTTTTTCAAAATTTGCATGGAGTGGGTGTTGGAGAGAGAGAAGGTTGGATGCCTAGAGAAAGAAGGAACCAAAGGCTATAAATAGAGGATTCACCTCTCATTCTTTCATTTACATTTGGAGCTGAAAATAAGACATCTTATTTTTAGGGAAAGGCATATTACAAACCCTAGATGGGTGGCGTTCACTATAAGGAGGATCTCAAGCATTGTTCTTTCATTTTTCATAGGCAAAGAGGCTTCACTTCATACATGGCGGCCATTGATGGGAGAATAAAGCTTGCATAAGGCAGATCCAAAGGTTTTGAGGATGGATCTTGACATACAAAGCAAAGTCTTTCCATTTCTACACTATTCTATACCTTCACCTCGCACTACAAGGCATTTTTGTCCACAAGGAGACCATTTCTTTGCATTGGCAGCCATTGTTGAGGGTTTCAAATCTTTTCTTTTGTAGATTTAGAGCTTTTTTGGACTAACAAAGTATAAAGGAGGCAGATCGGTCACTTTAGGGCCTCTTTTTCTTCATTCTCTTCCATCACAGGGTCCATTTTCATGTTCATGGGGCAACGTTCAAGTCTAAAGAGCTATTTTTGAAGATTTCTCAAGGAATTTCCTTGCTGGTTATGACTATTCAAGGGCAAAATCACCACCTACAGCCAAAATAAAAGTGGATTTTAAGGCTAATTTGTCCAAAATTTCTCATTTTCGACACGTACCCACCTCGGCAAAAGGCATCTTCCATCATTCTGGACCACTTTGAGCTCAGATCCAACAACTTTTTGAGGATTCAATCTCAAATTTTCACTTTCCAAGGGCAAAAATAAGCATTTTTCACAAAAAATCATATTTTGGACAGCGAGGGTAGAAACCTGATTTTCTTAAGCAGCGAACACACAGAGGTCTAGATTGGCCATTTTCAAGGCAACAACATCAAAATAAGACTCCTCCAAGCCATAAAGCCATCATGCAATATTCATCGGTCACCATTGAGGCCAAATTTTTGCTCAAAAATGATCTTGTCCAAAACATTCTTTGTAGGTATTTCAACGATGAAGGCGTAAATTGCCTTGTTCATAATTTGTAGGAGGAGTTCGTGCAGCTGATCCGTGAAAAGTTTTGTGGTGATTCCCACGTATACAAGATGTATCCCTTGGTGGAAATTGCTTCAAAATTCGTCGAGGATGAAAGAGAGTTTGAAGATTTTGCAAAAATCACTGAGGATGCTGCCATTGACCTGCAGAATAGGACAGTTCATCTTGATTCTATCAATATATCCAATGAGGCCACAGTCGATGAATTTGAGAGAAATCTCAATTCTCAGACTTAGCCAAATTTTCACTATCTGCAGGGGGAACCTATTTATGGTAGGAGGAGAGATTTCCAAAGCAGTTTCTATTTTGAGAACTGACTTTGCTATCTAGAGTTAAATCTATTTTTGGCTTTTGCTTTTGAAAATCATGCAAATTTTCTCTGAGTTGGAACTCATTGTGTAATAACATGCAAGTTCAGTTAACTGAACTGCATGACAAGATACTTTTAGTTTTAATTGCTAATAAGCATGCATGTTTGCCATGCAGCATTAGATCTAGAGTGAAGAGTGTTAGTTAACTCTTCCTTTTATTTCCTTGCATCTTTGCTTTTTAGGTATAAATAAGTGTATTCTACACACTTAAACTTTCTAATGGTAAATGCTGAGACTAATTTTTGCTCGCATTTTATTGTTCAAGCGGTGTTATTTGTTCTTGTCTTTTGATTAAAGAGAATATGCATCATGGTTTTTGAGATCTATCTTGTTGTCGAGAGTTGTGAAAATTGTTCATGACTTTGTGCATGAACGATTGTTGTCAAGTTATCTTTGTTCTTTTGTGTTGAAAATCTCCAAGTTGTTCCTTCGATTTCTTTATGTTCTGCATTTACTTAAAGAAATTGGAATTGTTTTAAGATAGAGTTAGTTATTTTCTTCTGGAAAGTTTTAGAAAATCTTATAGCCTTGCAGAAGAGCTTCATTGCCTTGTGCTCGTGCCCTGAGAAACCAAAAAGATAGGTTATTTTGTAAATGTCTTTTTAATTTCCATGTTGAGGGAGCTTCCCCTCCGAATTTGAAGAATAGTCCTACTGTACACGCTGTCCGTTTTTCTTTCTCACCGAAAGGTGCAAAATTAAACACTAACAAATTGTAGTCTGTGAAGCATGTTGGTTCCTTAGATTTTGAAGCCTCATATTTGCACCATCTTGTCAAATTCATCAAAATTTTCCTAACTCTGAAATTGGAGGGATCCTCCAAATTCTAGATTCTGCATTTTAACTCCTATGGATTTGAAACCACTCTCAAACATCTTGACACTATATACATAAGATATAAAATTAATGTATAAGAAGGTAAATGTCACTCATACTTATATTTTATATCTTATGTATATACTGACCTTGCGGGATTTCAGGTCCCACCTACACTTGGGAACTTTTCCCAAGATCCATTTTCCTTTTGCTTCCTCGCTCCCACTCTCTTTCCGCTTTCGAAGTTCCGGGCTAGAACTTTTTCCCATCCTGACCCCTCCTTTTCCCTTCAGGACTTAGGGTCCCGTTGGAACTTTTGGACCCGGTTCCAAAGTTCCTTGTCCCCTTGAACTCCCGATCCCCGCCAACAGAAGGTCTTCTAAGTTCAAAATCCTTTCGGACCCCCTGAATTTTCAAGTCGGATTTGAAGGTGCAAAAGATCAATTTTTCAAATTATTTTTTGAGAAAATGGCTATGTATTTAATGGAGTTTCAGATCAAATTTTCACTTGGGACCCTTGTCACTTTTGGTTTTGGCGGGACTTCGGGTCCTGTCAGCACCTTGGCACCAGTTCTTGCATGCCAGGTTTCCCTGCTGTCCCACCACTTGCCAGAGGCCCAGAAACACGCGGAAACGTGCTAGCTACTTTCCAGACCGTCATTAATGTGAAGTGGGTGGTTTGATGTTTTTATTGCAGTAGGTGGAGTTATTGGGGTTTTCCCTCCCATTTTTCTATCAAATCCGAGTTGCAAGTGATATAAATAGAAGATTGAAGCTCTTTTCAAGGGTTGGTCATTTTGGCATTTTTCAGACAACTGGTGCAGTGCAACTAGGGTTTCTATCACTATGAAAGTTTCAGAGCTTTAGGGGCAGCTTTTTGTAAATCATATGGATGAATCAATGCAAAATTTGTGAGTAGAATCATTTGTCTCCATTGTTGTAGATGTTCATTTAGGGAATTTCTGATTTGTTACAGGATTCCTCTTGCCACAATTTGTGGTGTGATTGTAATCTTCATTTGAAGGATTTGACAGGTCCATAATATATTACATGTTGTAATAGTCATTTTAAGATTGCATATGAATGGATGTTGTGTGAGAAGGGATCAATAAGCATGTCTAGTTCTATTTTCAAGTTTCATGCATCTGGGTGTTCCAGTTAGGCAACTCACTATCATTTCATTGTTGTTCTCCCTTTTTGATCTGTAAACTTTGTAACCCTTTGAAGGCACCGATCTGAATGGTGTTTTGATCACCAAAACATTTTGTAAATCAAACAAATCAACCTAGTGTGAGGTAGAAGTAATCAGATTTGTATGTCTTGTGTGATTTGCATTATAACCAGGGAATATAAACTGTGGACTATTTTTAAACCATCTCTAAAACAAATCACGTATGCATATCAGCAACTTGCAGTCATGCAAGAATGTTTCCATCAGCTTAGAATGAGGTTCAAATGTGCAGCAATTATGTTTTAATTCAGTGACAGTTCTTGGGATTAAAACAACTGTCTGGGTATTGCTGCAAAGTTACAAATCTGAAGATAAATAGTGTGTAGTTTTAAAACCCTATTAAGGGATACCTCAGGATTACCCTCCTAAGCCTAGCTAAGCTTGAAGTGTAGAGGAGTTTACCCACTCCTATAAGTTGGCCAAAATCGCCCTAAACCTGTTGATAAACCCTTTCCAATCACTCTGATGACACCCCTGGCTTGGGTGATTGAGTAATGCTTTAGGGTTTTGGGTTGTAATTTTGGTAACCAACAAAGCATTCACATGAATGTGGAATAGAATAGATCAATTTGGAAAATGAAAACTCGGCATAATTGCTAGCTTCTCCTTCAAAGTTTCGAAGACCTATTGATGTTTGCTTGTCCAAATAAACGATTCCTCTTCTCTGAGCAAATCTTCTAACGACACTAAAATGAGTGCATAGTTCTTAATGAACTTCCTATAGTATCCAATATGGTCTAGAAATGTACACACAACGTGCGAGGAGTTAGGTTCACTTAACTACAAAATCATTGTGATCTTGGGAGGATCTACTAGCATGCCTTCTTTACAAATAATGTGCCCCAACAACCTCACAAAGGGTGCCATGAAGACACATTTCTTGAGATTCAATGCAATACTTATCTGGTGGCATCGGTTGAACATTAACCACAAAGCATCCAGATGGCTTACAACCATGCCATACATAGTCTAGTCATCCAAATACACTTGCAAAAATTCATGGATAAAGTCTTTTAAGGTGCTTAGCACACTCCATGGAAATAATGGCCACACATTCTTTAATTCAAATGGCATCACATTATAGGGAAAAATGCCTCATTCAGTTGCAAAAGAGGTCTTGGCCTTATCTTCTTTTGTGATCTAGATTTGATGGTACCTAGAGAAACCATTCGTGAATGTAGACTACTTGGCCTGCAATTCCTTCAGGATTTCCTTAGTGAAAGGTGTTGGAAAAGGATCAGTAATACAAACCTCATTAAGTGTGCAGAAATTACCACATGCATGTGCACCCATCCTTCTTTAGAGAAATGACCATTAGGATTTCCCATTCTAACTCATCGACGGGGAAGATCATGCTGGCTTCCAACATCCTGTCGACCTCTTCCTTTACTCTGGCGCAGGAATTGGGATTTAGCTTGTAGGGGCGCTTTTTGACCGGCTTTGCATCAGGGTTCAATTTGATTAGCATTTTCCCCAAGGACAGGTGTAGTCCTTTCATTCCATGATAGTTGTGCAGAAACTATTCTGTATACTTCTTGAGTATATTAGAATATTAGTTTAATATTATAATAAAGTGTGTGTACACTTGTATGTAATAAGTAGTTGTAGTTAGTTTGTTACAACTTCCATGTATTTTTAGTATGTAACTACTTTCTATTTTTAGATTATGATCAATAATATAATGTTATTCTCTCAACTTGAGAAAGCATGCCAATTCCTCTCAATCTCATTTTTAGGTTTTTACCAACATTGATATTAGAGCTAGATCAAATTGATTGTATGGAATTCAAAGAAGGTTGGGAAGAGAAAAGATCCAAAGGTGCAAAGTATAGCACAATCAAGAATTTGAAGTTTTGCAATGGTGAAAAGTTTGTAGAGGATTGTGAGGGTTTTCTTCGAAAGATCAAAGGTTTGAAAAGTTGTCCAATTGCGAGTTTCTACAATTGTACTAATCATGAGAGAAATCGGACAAAAATTGTGAGCTAAAAGGTCACAATAGAAGCAAGGTCATGTGGAAGGAAAATTGTGGGACATTTTCAGATTGCAAATTTGCTAGAAATCAGAAGACTTGCAGGATTTTTCATTTGTATTGTGGCCATTTTCTTTGAAGCGTAGGCATTTTCACATAATTGTGATCACAAACATTTGAATCACAACCAAAAATTTTGAAGGATAAGCATAGGTGGCAAAATTATAGTTGTGGGCATTCTTTCCTCCATTTTTGCAGTCACAAAGGCAACAAATCTTAAGTCGTGAGGGCACAATATTGTATGTAATCACAGGAGGTGCTAGGGCACGGAAATCATATTAGGCACAGTCACGGTTTGCAGAAGTCATGGTAGAGTTTAAAAGTTGCATTTTTCTTCTTTTTGCACAAGATTTTACCAATCGCGGCTAGGGCATGCACCAACTATTTCCGGGTATTTTTTTATTTTGCATTCAAGCTTTTTATTTATAGAAAATTTAAAAAAGAGTTTTTTCCAAAAAAATTGAGGGTTTGATTTTTCGGAATCAAATTTTTATTTTTAGGGTCAAATTACAAAGAGAGTTTTGAAATATTTTGGGCAAGTTTTTCGAGAACTAGTATACTTAAAAGTTTTAGGAAAGGTTTATTTTTTGGGGTTTGTTGGGGAAAATGGCAAATATACAGAATCTAATATTACTAGAGGCACATAAACTCACTGGAAAAAACTATAATATTTGGAGTCACAAGATTTGAAGATACTAGTGTAAAATACCCTACTTAGATTGACTAAATTTTTTTCTTTTGCTGTCCCAAACTTAGATAAGATTTCTTGCAACAATTCACTACACTAACATCAAATATGAACAATATACAAATGAAACTTCAAACCCATAAGTCTTCAAACTTTATTGCAGCCTTCAAATGAAAGTTATACAATTACTTATTGGCTGGAAATGATGACAGCCACAGTCTGATTTATATCAGACCTTATTTATGTACAAAAAATGCATGCAAATGGATCAAATATTGCATAGGAACAATGCCAAATCCCTCTACAATGTTTATCACTTCAATTCAACTCAGCTGGGCCTTTGAAATGGACTTAAATCTTGACTGATCATGACTGTAAATTCACTGTAGCAGCAACTGTAATTCTGATTTTCACTCAGCCATAAAGAAAATGATAAAATTTTTCAAAATATCCACTTCCCAAGCAAGCAATGGGTTCCTCAATGATGTCTTTGTCTTCTATTGTCTTCAAACTTCGAACTCCTTCATGAACCCAAGCAATAAAACCCTTGGTTCAACTTCAAAATCACCAAGGGTTTGATATGACATGAAATAACTCTCCAAACTCCTCAAATCAACCTGCAATTCACACACAAATGGTGAAATCTGAATGATAACACCTCACAATTTGTCATGGGAACATCACCACAACACTCAAGGGAGCATCACCTTGAGAAACTACTAGAAAATGCAATTTCCAGCAATAAACAAACAATATCAAAGCTTACCAAGTGATCAAAAGTTGTGAAATGAAGTTGGAAGGCTCTATTTATGCTCCTCATGGCTGGACGTCCCACTCCTTTAGCAATTTTGCAAACATTTTGAAGTCCACCAATAGAATTCCTTCCAAATGAAATATTTTAAATGCATGGCATTGTCAAAACAAGCATTTAAAATCAATCTTGATTATTTTAAATGCATTTCATCTTCCATATCGATTCTCCATGCAAATACGTCCCTCCTTCCTTGAGCAGCGGTCATCATAGCATACTTTCATTTACTCCTTTTAGCTGGGCGAGTAGACACATCAGCTCATAAGCAATTCATTCAATAAAAATCTTTCTTAGAGTTGGCCGATTTGATGACACATCATTAGGCTATTGATCCTTGGACGTTTGGCATTGATTTAAAGTGTTTTGCATTTAAAATCCTTCTCATTATAGCCGCCGATCCTCTACTTGGCCGTTGGCACTCCTAGCAATGAAAACAAATCTTTATTCAATGATAATCGTTCCTCCTTGAAATTGATTGGCACTTTTAACAATGAAAATCTTATCTTTTGCTTGCATCGATTTTCCTATTGGTTGTTGGCTCTTCATACAATGGAAGTTTGTTATTTGTTTAACACATGATCCAATGAAGTCCACAATGCTTAGGCGTTGGCACCTAAACCCATGCAAAATCCCAATCGATTACACATGATCCCATGCAATCTTCTAGACGTTGACACAATCCACTAGCCAATTCCAATCGGTGGCACATGATCCCATACAACATTTGAACTTGCAATTCTTTATTGGACGAATGGCTCCAAATCCAATAGATACACCTTATCCACACAAACTAACTCAACTTGGGCATTAGAAATCGACATAGAAAAATGTAATTAAAGATTCCATTTTCCTTGTCCACTCGGCATGAGTCGATCCACTAGAGATAATAATGAAAATACAATTTTGAATATTGCATTTTCCATAGTACCAATCTCTATCCACTAGAAGAACTTGAATATTTGGCTAAATAAAATAATACCTCCTGGAAATACTTAGCCAAAACCAAATCAAATACTAGTTGAGCCAACATTCCGGCTCTCCATGCTATAGAAACAAGCTCAAACTGAAAATCATTCCCTTACCATTCATTTTAGCCTACGGGAATGGTGAATAGGCTAAACACCATGTCTATATGAGATCACTCCGGAAATGGGGACATGACAACTAGCTATTGCTGAGTATTGGAAATATGATAGAATCCTGTTAGGCACAAAAACTAGGCCTGCTACTAATCCAGGCAACTTTGACAAACGTAATAGGGAAGTCTTGTTGATTCTCAAGTTGTCAATCTTATACGATTTAATCCTTGAAGTCTATAATGCTACATCTCCTAGTACATTATGGGATAATTTGAAAAACAAATATCAAGTGTTAGAAAAAGGTCGGGTCTTGTATTTGAAAAATCTGTTATTTTCTATCAAATGCATGAGGGAGGTCTCTATCAGAACATCTTTTAAAAATCAAGGATCTTAGTGATCAACTTGCTGCTATCAACAAACCCATAGATGATGAGGATATGGTTGCTTTGACCATTAACAACCTGCCACCCTCCTATGAGACTTTTTTGGAGTCTCTAACCCTATTGGTGGAAAGCCGACTTTGACCTTTGACAAGGTCAATTCATAATTATTGTAGAAGGAAAAATGACAAGAATAGATGGGTGAAGTTTCTTCTTGGAGATTAGAAAGTGCACATGCTGCAAGGTTTCAGGATACGGGTTATAGTTCTCATTCTTCATCTTCACAACAGTGGAGAAAGGTACAATGCTTCTATTGCCAGAAATTTGGGCATGTGAAGAATGATTGCAGAAAATGACAGTATGGTCTATCCCACAAGCAATAGAATGAAGCTAATGTGGCAAATACTACCGAGGAAGACCATGATGAGGAGTTTGCATTGATGGCTTTTTCAAACAGTGCTAAAAGTAGTTGCTGGTTCTTTAATTCAGGCACATTTGGACACTTCATGTGTCAAAAGGATTGATATGTCAGGTTCACTGCTGATGATAGTCATGGGGATTCTATTTCGCTTGTCATCACACATAGTGAAAGGGATAGGTGATGAAAGAATTGCACTCAATGATGGCATCAAACTTCTAGTATAGAATGTTAGGTATGTTTCAAGATTGAACAAAATTTACTCTCTATTAGCCACATTACAGAGAATCCTAACATTCTAGTTTAATTTTGTGGGAAAGAGTGCATTATTTGTGATGTGAACTAGGATAAAGTAATTGCTCAAGGCATTAGGCCAGATGGTGTGTACAAAGGCTTGTACAAATTTATAATCTTGTTTTGCATGCTACACTAGAGGAACTATGGTCCGGTCATAAATCTAAGGAGATCAAGATAGAAACTAGTAATATGGCACCATTGTTAGATGTTCCTTCTAGTCCATGGGGTGTTCCTATGTCTTAGCCTTTGGGTGCTTCTTCTCCACCCGCGTATCAACAATGTAGAACTACAGGTGTCTCCATTCCAACTGAGGTTTAGCTCATCTAGAGTTCATCTCTGTAGCATTTGCATTTTCACATTATGCCTCAGAGGCCCTAGTGGTACTTTGAAGTTTGAAGGTGAGCCCGATGATGACTTCACCAAATCAAATGTATCACCTCAGAAGATAGGAAACCTAGTTGCTAATTCCACAACAAAGCATGTTCATTTTGTTCTTTTTGTGTATCTTTCTCCAGTGCTTGCTGTCATGAAAATTGCTCGGTTAGATATTTAATGACTAAACCTCTAGATCCTTCTGGTTTAGTTATTAAGGGGGGTACTAGAATATTAGTTTAATATTATAATAAAGTGTATGTGTACACTTGTCTGTAATAAGTAGTTGTAGTTAGTTTGTTATAACTATTGTCTATTTTTAGTATGTAACTATTGTTTATTTTTAGCATATGATCAATAATATAATGCGATGCTCTCAACGTGAGAAAGCATGCCATTTCCTCTCAATCTCATTCTTCAGTTTTTACCCACAAAGTAGACCTACAACTTGTGTGAGAGTCTCTTCTCCCCAATAATTACAAATGGTTGCAATATTTGGAGCAACCTTAGTACCAATGTTTACCTAGACTGACTTGAGAGGCCCATTATAGTAAACATCATTATCAACTTCTATCTCTTTGATAGAGTGCTCTCCTTCAATATTCAGAACCTCAAAGTTTCGGAGCACATTACTCTCAGCAGCCCGCTTAGTTCATACTACAGAAGGGTTGGGCCTTCCCTCTATCAATGACTACACAACATTTAGGTACTTTGGTTGGTCATTGAAGTTTGCTTCCTTTATGTTTTCTAGCACCTAGCCAAGACCAGGTGTTGGATCTGTAAAGATGAAAGTGTGGAGGAAATTAGCCTTCAATTGCTTTGATGTGGAGATCTCTCTACACATTTCTTTTTGCTCATACCAAAGCACTATGCCTCCTAGGGTATTAGTGAACTTAGAAACCCATAAATGCATAGGGTAGCCAATAATAAGTGGACCCCATATCCCTTCGTAAGTCATGATGTGAGACCTTGTAGAAATCTTGCCAATAGAACATAATGTACACTATACTCCAAGTACTTGATTCCTCACAAGAAGTGCTTTGTGGAAGATTGCCTTAGACACAGTGGAAGGGTGCACCGCCCACCACCTAGCTGCTGTGCGTTGAAGAGTGTATGGGATGACGGTGAACTAGGTAGGCTCCTACAGGAAGACTTGCTCCATGGTTGTGCAATATTTGATGGGATTATTAGTTGGAGTCCCATCAAAGAATGGCATAGGTGTGGTAATTCTGTATAGATGATGCACGTGTTAAGGTTCGACTAGGTGCATGCTCGCACTTCTTATTAGATACCCATATTAATTTGGTGGCATGCAATGGCAAATTTGTAGTGACGCGAGATGTAGATATGCTCCCTGCTGGTCGCTGAGCGTTAAAGCAAACCTTTCCTTGTAGCTCATATTCTCTTGCAAGCCAATGCTCCATTTGGAAGTCTGAATTATCTTAAGATACACTACCCCATTGAATAATGCCCTTGAACCTTGGATAGATAGGGTCCAGTGTGCTTGCGATTGTCTTGCAAATATCTTCAAGGTCCTTTTCCTTGATATGCACCATCTCGACATACAACACTTCTTGTTTATGGTCAAGTGGAATTATTACCCACAACCCTTCATTTTGGAAACTCATGCTTCTTTGTTGGAATCATATCTTGACCTTGGCTTGAAAATAAAAAAGCCTACCCAAGAGTGTAGGATTCCTCTTAGCATCTGCCAACTCAATGACTTGAAAGTCAATGCAAAAACAGACTCCTTCGATATTGATCTCTACATCCTTGAGCAAGCCCAAAGGCTGCTCCTGCATATTATTGGCCACATAAAGCATATGGGGTGATAGGCATAGTTCAGGCTGAACCATAGCTTCCCATGCTACTTTGACAAGCATGTTCACTTCTACACCAGTGTCCACCAATACATTGCGCAAAAGATAATTATTCAACTCAAGGGAGAGTAAGAGTTTTGTGTCATACCCAGGTTCTTTTGTGCACATTATCTTGTGAACTTCACCCTCTTCAGGGGTGTTGGTGGGAATTTGAGGCTTGTCTTGCAACACTAATTTCTCCATTAGCTTCTTAAATTTGGAGGGAACTGCCCCATCATGAAGAAGTTTCAGAGTTGTGTATCCCACATTAGCTTCATCATGCTTTGCAACATGCTCTTCAACAACTTCATATTGTGCTGATCGGAGCATTTGGGTAGTGTTTTGGTAGTGTGAGTATTGGGCTTTTGCTCCTATGGGTTTGTGTGGGTTTGTTCTTGTGACCTTCCCTCTTGTATGTTCAATTGCTTTGGTGGCACCATCGTGTACGTGTTGGATTGCTCCTTATTCTTCTCCTATTACTATGCAACACTTTGAGTTATGACTTGTTGCATATACTGTTTAGGTGGTGTAGTAACATGAGCCTTCCTGATCATCTATGCAGACTTCTTCCATGATCCATGCATTGGAGCAATACCGGGAAATCCTCAATTTTATGCTCTCCATTGCAATATCTGCAAAAAGGGAACTTTACACATTTCCTTGAGCTATGGCCCTCCTTATTGCAATTGTAGCAGGGGATTGGGCGAGATCATCCAGCGATTTGCCTGCCACCTCTTCCACCTCCACACCCATAACAGTTGAGCCTTGACCTTGGTACTATTGGTTGTTCTATTGTATGGGTTGCGACTAAGCTCTAGTAGTCATTACTGATTTATCAATCTGTTCTTTGAGTGCTTACACCACTCAACATGCACTGGTGTCATGGGTGGCACCTTAACATTCTTCGTACTAATGATTAGTGGTCACTCCTTGTAGATTTTATAACAATGCACACGAAGAAGTCTCATGGGCTTCCTAGCATATTGTGCACTGTGGGATGCACAAAGCTATAGGGAAAGTGGAACAACCATTATCTGGATAGTTAGTTGTTGTATGCCCCTTGCTTTGGCACCTTGTGCATGAGAGTTTCCTCTTTCCACCAAAATTTGCTTGCAAGTTGTTCCATATGAGCCACCATTCACTCAATCTTCTCTTCAAGGCATGTAGTGGAGCCATATGATTGCGACTCTCCTAGTACCTTCAATCATAGCGTGCCCTCAAGAGCCTCCTTTTGTGTGGTTAGTAAGCATTGAACTAGTTTCCCTTGGATAGCTAGCATCAACCTACAAATGAATCACTCCTTTATGACATCATCTATGGCTTGGGGGATTTTAGAAACCAACTTCTTGAACCATTGATCATAGGCATGCACAAACTCGCTTGCTTGCTATGTTATCTCCTTGAGGGCAACTATGTTTCAGTATGTCATTTCTGCACCATCTTTAAAATGTGTTGGTGGAAATGTTAAGTGTCTTAACCACATTAGGCATGCGCCATAGGCACTTTAACCATCTTCTTAAGACAAAGTGGAACTTCCATGTGGTTGTGCCATGATGAAAGCGTGTTGAGTAGAGTTTTCCTTCACTTGTGCTAAGGCAGAATAATTAGACACTTAAGCCAAGGTGGAAGTTTCATTTGCTTGAGCTAGGTAGAGATATTTGTCACTTGAGCCAAATTCAAGATTATAGGTGGAACTTTCATGTGGTTGAACCTTGTTGAGTGCATGTGCTTTGAGTGTCTTCCCCAGGGAAAATCTAGCAAAACATGCGTCTTCCAAACTTAAGCATTTTCCTACTTTTCCTTCTTCCTTGATGCCATCGACAACCTTCAAACCTCGTCATTTTTATATTGAACAGCTGCAACCTCCATCATCTTACAAAAGTGGTTAGTTGAAAAGAAAAGACCAAGACGTGACAACCTTTCTAATTGACAAGGGAAGCTAGAAATTGAATTGGGTTAATACACAATGATGATCAATATTGATGACAAACTAGAAAAAGGCAAGTATGAACATTGGGTTTTGTAGGGGTGCAACAAGGGCATAAGTGGATCCAATTGTGTTTGTTTTTCAGCATTTATTTGAAATATGGAGAACTTGCTACATGAAATGGGATGACACCTTTGAATATTGTTTGTCTACGAGGGAGGTACACAATCTATCTTTTCCAAGGTGGCATAAGAGGATCCAATTGTGTTTGGTTTTTCAATATTTCTTTGAAAGATGTAGAAAGTGTGACAAGGAATGGGATGGCATGGGCATAAAATAATTTGGCTACAAAATCATCTGCATCCTCACATGCTTGCAAATTCAGCAACCTTGCCATTGTATTTTGCCCATCACTAATAGTAGTGGCCTTCCTCTTCCATCAATTAGAAGCCTCTCCCCTCACATCCCTTCTAGCAACAAATTATAAGTTTGAATACTCCAGCATAGATTGTAGAGGTAAACCTCTAGATTTTGCCTCTTTCCCCAACCACCTAACCATTTAAGCTTGCTCTTCAAAAGTTATTTTTTCACAAACCTTAACCCCATGTCTACTCATACCTAATAAATGATGCCCAACCCTATTATAACTCCCATGAATGCCCCCAATTCTTTCAACAAATGTTTCATGGGTTTGAATGAGCCTTTTGCATATATATTCACACTGGTTGAAGGGCATGCAAAATGGATTGCTACAACATGTGTTTTCAGAAGAACCCCTAACACTCGGTTCATTTACATTCATATTCACTTCCTCATACTCATCATTGCTGCACATTTTGATTTGCAAAGAGATTTGTGACAGTCGTTTGAAAAAAAGCAAAAATAATCCCCAACATCTTTGACAAAAACATAAAAAAAAAAAAAATTGTAAAATGTAATGTCCCCATTTCCGGCTTGATCATCAAGTGAAGAATGGATTAGCCTATTCCTCATTCTTGGAGGCTAATTCTAAAATATGAGGGAATGAATTTGGTTTTTGACTAACTAAGTATATTGTGTTGTAGGTACAAAGTCAAAAACTATCAACTTGTGACAAAATTGGCAAAATTGGCTAAGTCTGGAAGCTAAGTAAGCAAGTATTTGACTCTCAGAGTCAAGGCTCTCTCCCCTATCTGTCTGGTGCCAAATGTGCACCCAAGGATGTGGAGTCTTCAACTAGGGTTTGGAAGTGAAAGATGTTAAGAGCAACACCATTCGAGCATGCTCCACACCTAACAAGGGGATTTGAAGTCCAGAAGTCACCCAAGATAGGTTAGGCACACTTTCTCCCTCCTCCAACCTCAAATTGGCACCTAGCATAGAAGCATCATGTTACGAAGCACATCAAACAAGGCGCTTTGGCAGGAAAAGTTGATTGGTCTTCAAGATGAAGTTGTCTAAGTGAATTGAGTAAGGAAGAAAGCCTATTCACTTTAGGCGCAAATATCATGTTGCACAATCCTAAATGTGCGCCTAGAGCAACGAGGCGCTAAATCATGGTTCTAAGACCTTGAACTTGCGCCCAAGCATGAAGGAGGAGTTTTCAAGAAGCAAAAATGTTTAAAATGGTAAGGAACTTGTCCAGAGGTTCGATGGCGCCATCTTGATGCCTTATAACTCCAATCTTGCACCTAGGAGTTAAGGCGCTACTTTATGACTCTCCAAATCCAGATATGCGCCTAAGGCGCTAGATCATGATTGAACAACCTTTGAATGGCGCCCTAAGCTAGCTAGTGGATTGAAAGGGTAATTGCATCGTCAAAGAGTCAAGAGAAGTGTTAAGAGAGTGAGGCGCACTCTTCCTCATCTCCAACCTCACATTTGTGCCTTCACCAAAACATGTCCAATTCAACATGAAATCTTGATACCTTGGTGCGAGTTGATGTTTCAATCTCCAATAGACTTTGAACATTGAAAACCTTGCTAGAGATTGGCTAGATGAGTCTAGGCGCATATCTTAGTCTGAATAGCCTAGTTTTGGCGCCTTGTCAAGGATCATATAATCTTGCATTTGAGATTAGATATTTGGAAGAGGAGGCATTTTTGAATGTTTCCCATTGATTGAAACACTGAAAGTCAACAAGTATGTAGCCTAGAACACTAGGCGCACTTTTGAGTCTTTGTAAATCCCAATTGGCGCCTAACCATAGCATGGCGCAACTTCATGAAGAAATCTTCCATTTTTGGCGCCTTGACTTGAAGGTCACTTTGGAAACGTTAGAGAATGCGCCCAAGATGTAGATTTCTCTGGACAACATCGAAGGAGTTACATTGCATGGATCAAGTGTCAGAGACACCTTCTGGAGTAGGATAAGAAGCGAGGCGCACTTCTTGGGCATTACATGACTCATCTAGCGCCTAACCTCAAGTAGAGCCTTGATCAACTCCAAGGAGCGCCTTAGGAAGGTTGACTGAGTTAAGTGTCAAGGCACTCTTCTAGATCAAATTAACAACATTGAAAAGCTTTTTCCAAATTAGGCGCAATTTCATGATGCAACCCCCTCAACTAGTGCGTAGTACAAGCAGGGCGCACTTTCATGTCCTAGACACCTCAACTTGGCGCCTAGACAGAAGAAAAGGTAGTTGTAACCACCTGGACTCTCATTGGTCGACAGGATGACATTGGGATCGGTTCCAGTTCATTGGGTAAGGTTGCCACCTCAGATTGAGTTGTCAGATGGAATATTCTCTATAAATATGCTTCTTGGAAAATGTGCCTTCATTGCCTTGAGGAGCACTATAAAAGGAGGAGAGGCCCTCTCATTTGAATATCTTATCTTTTGGCGAAATTTCTCTCTGCAAAGCTTTATGCTTGTGATCTTGAGGCATGCGAGTTTCAAGTGTTGGTGATGCTCCCTCAACTGACAAGGTGATGCTCCCTTGTTGCATTGTGAGGTGTTGACATCCAGTTGCCATCATTGGGTTCAATTGAAGTGATCTACATCAACCAGTGAGATAGAGCTAGTTGTGTAAAAGTTGAAAGCATTGTATTCATCTAGGCTTCAAGGGCTTTTCTTGTAATCCTTTGAATAAAATTGTATATTCATGCCATTGTGGGCAATCATCATTGTAATAAGACATTTGCATTGAATTGAATCAAGTAATAATACAAGTGCCCAACTTCAAGTTGATTCATGCAAGTTGCCTTTGTTATCTTTTCATATGTGATGCTAAGTAGACTAAGTAGTTGAAGAATTAAGTGCAAGTAAATTTGTCTAAGTAAGAAAATTTTTAGTTAGTACTAGTTGGGTAACTTACATAAAACAACACCTATTATCAGCCATGGTGATTATGGCTTACCTTGGAATGGAGGAAAATGATCCTTAATCCTGAAGATGACTGCAAGTCTTCCTCTTCTTTAGCTGCAAGCTAAGTTGCCGGTTCTGGTGCGGGTGTGGGTTCGGGTTCGCGGGTTCGGTTCACGGGTTCGGCCAAAATTTTTTTTGGGGATTGGGTTCGTTTATATATATATATATATATAAATATATGTATATGCAAAAAAATTAAGCATAGAAGCAAGAATTAAGTGTAGAATTGCAAGAATAAAGTGTAGAACACCACATAGCATCATATAATCAACAAAACCACCATCAACTTGAATATCATAAAACATAAAACTCGAACTTCAAGTTCAATAACAAGATTCAAAATAATAATATCATGTTCAACAATCAATTTTCATTGGTTCAATGTCAAATGACAAGTGTCAATCATCATATGGATTTGCTAAATCCTCCACATCATCATCATCATCTTGGACATTAGCAGGATCATTTGAAGAACCACAACCAACACCATTGCCACTTGCGGCACTCGTTGAAAAAGTGTGCTCGCTCTTTGATCCCTCAAGTGCAACATGTTTGGATTGGGAAGTTGGAATGAAAGAAATGAGTTGAAAATGGCAAAATTGTGTTTATAACGTCTGTTTAGGGTTTCATTTGCATTTTAGAATGTTTAAAAAAATATAAAATTGATGTTTAAGTTGAAAAAAATTAAAAAAAAAATGAATGGGGGCGTAGGTGCGTTCCGGGTGCTATGTGGGTTCTCTTTTTTTAGGCTGGGTTCGAACCCAGCGAACCCGAGTGCGTCCGGGACGCACCCAGCCCCCTTCCACCGCACCCTGCCCGTACCCACAGGGCACCCGCACCCGCACCCGCACTCGCACCCGAGCCGCACCGCACCCGCACCCGCACCTCTGGCAGGCGAACCCTGCAACTTAGGCTGCAAGTACAAAAATCATAAATGATTGTGGCAAGAAATGTTATTGGACAATGGGTTTAAGTGTAAAGGTTTTTAGGGTTACATAAGGGGTGTGGAAGGGCTTGTGGCTCCGCCCCCCTGCCCACACCCCTCAAACCCCTTTTAAAATGCTTTTAAAAAAAAAAAAAATTTGAAGTAGTTTTTCTTTTGTTAAAAAAATTCAGAACGCTGAGGGGGATGTTTGATTGACCCCAGGATGGTTGAGAGATGTCTTGGACATCCCCGACTGTCCTGGGGGCATTTGGTCCACATGGATGCTGTTCCGGAGACACTTACCCGGTTTCCCAGTGACGGGATGTCCCTTGCCGCCTTGCTCTCTTAGGGATGTCAGCTAGGGGGGGAGTGGGGGTGGTGTAGGGAAGCTGGTTGGGAGGGAACATGTCCCTGTGTAACCTTGGAGTTTATACAATGTACATAGAGATCAAGCTTGCTATAATGAGCATTTTATATTTTATTCTTGTTGAGATTAGTATGTCTAATCTGTGCATTTATATGAACAATATTCATAAATTCAATGTTGGTTGCATATGAGTTTTTAGGATTTTTCCTGCACCATATCAGGAGGGTTTCAATTGTAGGGAAGCTGGTTGGGAGGGAACATGTCCCTGTGTAACCTTGGAGTTTATACAATGTACATAGAGATCAAGCTTGCTATAATGAGCATTTTATATTTTATTCTTGTTGAGATTAGTATGTCTAAGCTGTGCATTTATATGAACAATATTCATAAATTCAATGTTGGTTGCATATGAGTTTTTAGGATTTTTCCTGCACCATATCAGAAGGGTTTCAATTGTAGAATTTGGATTGTCGATTGCTGCTGGTGTCCATAAATAAGATCAATCTTGTATCTTTAGTGGGCTCCAATAGTGGGGTTTCAGTGTAATATCCCAAATGGGGATATTTTCTTCAAGTTCGGATTTCTGGGCTTTCCTAATTTCTGATTTCTGATTTTCTGCTTAAACCCTAATTTCTGAAGTTCTGCTTTTCAAATCAGACTTAAACAAACACTTATAACAGCCCATAAAACATGCCAAATCATCATATAAACATCACTAACATGATTGCCAGTAATATACTTGAATTCCACAATGAAATACACAATGAAACAACTTCAATTTGCAACCACAATGACTGAAAATGTAAATCAGAAGTCTTCTGCTATAAATCAGAATTTATGAAGTCTTCAAATACATCAAATGTCATGGGCAAACAAGCCAAACATGCCCAGCTACAAATCTGCTATAAACCCTAAGGTTTTACATACCAAAAACATAAGAAAAATGACCTCCAAATGATGGCAAATGATCTCCAAGGTGTGGTGCTCCAATTTGGGCTAGAAACCCTAAACCCTAGTGTCCTCAAACACCAAGAAGTCTGCTTCAAATGATGCGCTCAGGTGTACTAGGGTTTGCTGCTCCGGAAGGTGATGTCAATGATGCCAAAGAAGCCAACAAACCACCAAAAATACTCTTCCAATGATGGAGCTCCACAAGTAGGACAAAACCCTATGCAAATGATACTACAACCACCAAAGGGAAAACCTCCAACAAGGGCGAATTAGGTCTGCAACTCTGCTGCTCCAAATCTGCTGTAACTCCAAACCCTAATCAGCAATTATATCACCCAAGTCGCCTCCAAGTGGAATCGCTCCTCCTCCAAGATGTAGCACTCCAAACCTAGGATAAACCCTAGTCAATATGCACCAAGTCACGCCAAAGAGAAGCCGTCAAGATGATCTTCAAATCTGATATAGAAATCTGCTCTTCGCTTCTTCCAAATAGCAATGAAACACAAGTAGATCCCCGTCATGGAATTCTCCAATGGATGAGCTAGATTTTTGTCCAACTCCTCCTAGGAATTCAAGGTTTTCATCTCAAGCTCCTTATACCAAGAGATAAACTCCCAATGAATGAATGAATGTTGAATGATGAATTGAATGCTACAACTTGACCTTGTATTTATACACGATTCAACTCACTTTTCCCTCTTGGCCAACCTAGAGGAACATTTTCCTCTTTATTATTGTTTTTCCCTCCAAGAGGGCCGACCAGCATTAGTGACTCTTGAGTGCCCAAGTAAATTCAAATTAAAGATACGAATTTACTGTCTTTTATTCTCCTTCAAGCGCCGCCATGGATGGTATGGAATATTGCTAGTTGTATCTTCATTAGGCGCCCAACATCAAATGAATCTTCATAAAGGTGTTGTATACAATGAGACCTCGCACTTATCCTTAAATCAAAGTGGCATCCACATGAAACAATATTATCTCTCGGCAAGATTATGACAAGTCTCCACACTCCCAATCCATCAAGATAACAAATCTCCATACTTGCAACTCTTCCAAATGGTTCACTCCCAAGGTAGAAATTATGATAGTATATGAAAGAGTCACACAACATCATTAGGATCATACCTTGATTTGCCATCCAAATCTCCCTGAAGGTGGAAACAAGTCCTCCTGTCCTCTGGTGGTGATCACTCCGAAAATGGGGACATTACATTCAGGCTGTACTTTGACAACATGTGCATCTTTCAGTTGATTGGGGGAACTCTGGGTCTTCAAGGGTTTCCAGCTTTTTTCACCATTCAGATTTCATTTACATACATTACATTCTGTAAATTTTCAATGGAGGAAGAGGACCATCTTATTTTTTTCATTCTCTTGGGCCACCAGTAGCAATTCTCAGTCATAATCTTGCATGCCATTTGTCTCTTAAATATTTTCAGCTTTATTCACCATATTGCCCCTTTATCACTCTGGTAAAAAAGTGTATAAAATCCCAAAATATCACAAGGGTGTTGGCCCTCTCAAATGTGGAGGGAAACCATCAGTTCATAGATTTCATGCACCATTACCCCTAATCTTCATCTCAATCTGTTGGGAAGAAGTCGTAAAATTTTAAGGGTTTAAAGTGACCAAATTTCAGGATAACACATTATTGGTCTGTAAATTGATTGACTGCTTGGCCATTCCATATTTATTTTGGTCGAGGGATTGGTCATGGTACATGGATTCTGTTATGGACTTCTGTTTTAGAATGTATTGACAGAGTGCAAAAAGATTTGTCAATGAAATAAGATTCCAATGCCCAATTGTTATGATCTCTTAAATAGAAGATAGGTTCCCATGAAAGTATCTTGTTTCAACTGTGCAGGTTGCTGCTACATATTGTAGTTATTTGGTAATGAGAGTTCTCATCGAAGAGTGATTTCATCCTAGGATGCATTTGTAAAGTTGGTTAACTAGTTTTTCAACGATAGTTGCTAGAGTTATGTACAGAGATTAATTAATAGTTTTGTTGTACTGCAAGGTTAATTTCTTCACATCCTTGAAATGTTTCTGTAGTCATTTTATAATGTCAGTATATGTTCAAGGAGATATATTCCATAAGAAACTGAGTCTATTCACATGATTTTCACTTTCTACTTGCTGTTGTAAATATGAATTCCTTTTTTGTAAAGTGAATCTGACAGTCTAGAGGTATATGGTTTTAACTTTTGAGGTCTGAATCACAAGCCATTTAGATGCTGAATTACATGATAAATTCTTAATTATCCTTTTCCAGTCCACTCTTTTTTTTTTCCTAGTCTCAACATAGTAAGACAGTGAAACATGAAACTGATAAGTACCATTATGCATGCTGACAATTCATACTGTGTGTTTGTGTTTTGCAGGTTTTTGATTTTGCAGTATTTCCTAAGCCTGAGTTTGACCTGCCAATCTTTTGTGCTAACTTTTTTTCCACAGCCAACATGAATATCATTGTCTTGTGAGTGCGTAATTTTCTGTTGTTTCAATGATGTTCTTCTGATGTTCATTTTAGCATTATCAGATTGTGTTCAAGGTCCACCATTTTGTTCACCATTCTGTCTTTGTTTCGATTTAAAAATGACTTAAAGTGAATAAAGTTTATTGGACCATGTTACGTCCATCTAGTAAACTGCAACAGCAAGCATTGTATTACCTGCTTCTTTAACAATTCTAATATCTCGACACAATATACTTCTTGAGCACAGAGACATATGCATACAATTATTCAACCTGGCTTAGCTAATCAACAGCCGATCAGTTTCCCTATTTGATGTGAATATAGCTTCCTGTTCATGAGATCAAGAGATCTGGTGAATGATTGACTTCTTATAACATAATATATATTTAACAAGGGATATGAATTGAATGATTTAGTTATTTGATTTTGATAAAGATAAAAATATCAATTGCAAACTTGCACCTTCAACTCATCTAACCTCCTGTCCAATCATTTAAAAGATGTTTTGTTGTTCTACCACTCAGCCTAATTTGAGCAACTTTGTCATTTTCTGATAGATTGCGTGGAATCTGGAAACAATCACTATTATTGTGTTTGTCTGTTGTCTGAGCATACTTATAAATAAGGCATTTTGGCCATATAATGCATATAGAAAAAAGAGTTAAAATGCTAGTGTGATTAAGACTAATTTGGCTGTTTTGCAACAATCTTGAATTGCTGCTGTGCAAATTGTTTCATGAATATAATACTACTGTTATGATAAGACATTGAGTGTGTTTACTGAGGGACAGGAATAGCAGCCCCTGTTGGTGAGAAAGAGCCCGCTCACAAGCAAAGTTGCTGTTCTGATTCCTCCTTTTCATTTCTGTGTGTGAGTATCGTGGTGTATTATTTCAGTTTTTGTAAGTTTCTGTTTGAGCATAATACATTAGCAATTACATTACTGCTGTTGATAAATTCTAAGTATTCTTGTGAACGATGGCAACTTAGCATGCATTAAATTTACAGTTCTGTGTGTTTCCAATAAGTTAATCATTTCCCGCATTCATCTAGGTAAACTTGATTCAACACCTGTAGCTACTGGCGTATACATTGCCGTGATACAGTTGTAAGATTATGTCCTTGGTTTGACGGGGTACAACAAAGCCCAAACACTAGCTAGTCTTTACATGACCTAACTATGATTGCCAATTTAACTTATTTGTTGTGATTAATGTCCAAGCCATGTTTAATGAGATAAGACATGAACAATCCAAGATATTTTTCATAGGCATTGATTATAGCTTTCCATGGATAAATAGGAAGGCCTCATCATCAAATTGGCTAATATTTTTTGTGATGGAGCAATGCACAATATGCTGAAATGTAATTTCAAACTCTTTTATCATTAATTTTTTTCCCCCCTTTTTATCTATTGGAATCATATTACAAGACCCAAAGTTTAACTAAAATAGCCACACACACACACATATATCTTATTTTTCTTCATAAATATTCTTTTTTATCTTATAAATATTGGGGAAATGTTAACATGGTGTAACATTCATGTAGTCTCTGAATAGAAGTTATTGCGATGGTTTTGTAGGGATCTCAATCCTCTTTATGATGTTACGCATAACGAAGACTATAAAAAAAAGTATTATTCAAGCTTGATGCCCTTAGCGCAGAAGTATAATGAGGTAATTTGAAACTGCAAATATTATGAATTATAAGAAGTATCTGTTATAGGTGGTCATGAAATAATGTAATTGCAGATCGATCTGCTGAATCTAGTTGCATGGATTATTATGTTATTTTCAAATATAGATCCATCGTCATATACTTACCATAATGACATCCCTTATTTCAGCTTCTACCATGGGGGGACAAAATTACATCAGAATCTCTAAAGTTTTTCTCTCCAATTGTCATATGGACCAAATTTACTGCGAGCAAGTACAAGCAAGATGTTTTGTACTCTGCTTTCATGGATTATTTTACGGTATACTAAGCAGGATATGTTTTTTAACTTAGTTCTTCAGTTAATGTTTAGGATGTTTAGTTGGCTCTGTTACAGGAAGTTTGGCTATTTGAATTGTTTTTGTGTTATTTTCCCTTCAAATTAGGAGTGAGATTTTACCTACTAAGTGTGCAATTTCATAAAAGTAATTTTGAATCACTGCACGTGAGTGGCAGGCATGGCTTAAACTAATGGACAAATCCATCCCAGAGAAAAATGGTGTTAAAATTTTGAGTAACAAGGAAGCTCAGCATCAATATTTACTGTGGCGAGCAACCAAGGTTGACCAATAATTTTATTTTCTAATCTTTTGCTTCAAATGCCTGGAGGATACTTACGACTGTTCTTTTGTTTCTTCCTGTTGCTAGACCGCACAAAAGCACCTGAGAATTCAAAATGATAAATGTAGCCAGAGTTATTCTCAAATTGGATTTACCCCAGGTTTTTGTTGTTGCTGTGATGCAGGATCCAGGTCATCCAATTCTAAAAAGACTACTTGGAGATTCGCTTTCTGAGGCATGTTCTGGTAACTTATCTTTTGTGTGAATGCCATAGTAATTCATGGGTACTATTTGCAACATTATAACATATGATTTGATAACAAAGTGATTCATGCATTCATTGTTAGAGTCAAGTTGCTTTGGTTCATTCTCCATCTAGGACGTGATATATATATATATATCCCACACCCTTTTACAAACTTTGGTGGCTTGCATGCATTTTGGAGTCATATAGTGCTTATTAGCTTGATAGATGATATATACAAGGATGGGGAATAAAACATATATATGTATGTATGTAAGCATTTTATTTCGCACCTTTTGTGTGGTAAAACCACTTTTCGAACTAGGAGAAGCTCCTTGTTAAATAAAACTAACCTAAAACTGTACAACCTGTATTTGCAATCTACAAACTATACAATATTTTTAGAAGTGTTTTCATGCTTACGTTGAATAAAACATAAATATGTAATCTTTTTGGGTTTGTGATGTGTGAAAGACTGAAATGCTCTTTCCACATGAGGCAAGGGTTTTGTGCTTTTTGATTGGAATCAAAACTCTAAATGCTAGAAGCTTATACTGTTCAGTTAAATTCAGAGATTGAGCAGGGCAAGTAAACATAGATGGAAATAGATTAACTCCTAAACATGAATGTTGTGGTTAAATCGTATGTATGGCTCGGTACAAAGTCCCGAGCTACATCTTCAATTTTGCCTATAATGCAAAGCTTGCAAACTTATTGAAGCGACTTAACTTTCAATGCATATAACAACACACTTCAATAAATATTCATATAGCAAAATAGGCATAATGAGTGTCATTGAATCGGTCGCAAAATCATAATAGGAATGAATACTCAACAAATAGCCGTTTTAGCATAATGCAAGCATGAGAATTGGCATTTTATTATGTTCATTTACAACTGATTTTTCTGATACAACTCCTTAACTTTGATACAACTCCCTAACTCTAATAATCATCCCCTACTATGTGCAAAAATTACTTATTTATATTGCTTACAAAGATTTGCATGAAAAATAAATAAAATAATTAACTGCACTCCTATTTGAACTCTAACTGAATGTATGAAATGCAATTTTATTACAAATTATCTGCTCCATTAATTCTAATGAACAAATATGCAATCACTAGTTCAGCTGCTAATTAAAAATGCTACAATTATGCATCATCCGGTTAAACTGTAGATCAAATTTGTTGCAAACTAAGACTTCATCCTCATAAGACTTCATCCTCATAAGACTTCATGCTCACAACTCTTGGTTGACAAGAGATCGGAAATCAACTCCAAGTTAATGTTAAAAATAGCGCAGACTGTGATAAAATTGTAGACTTTGAATTTCTTCTCCTTTTTGAAACAGATGACAAAAAAATAGAACTCTGAAGACAGCTCTGGGCAATTCTGGCTTGATAATGCTTTTTTGGTGTGAAAAAGTTTAGAGAATCTCTGAAATATTGAAATTTTGCCACTTTAGCTAATCTTGGTGACTCAAATCTGAAAAATCTCGACCAATCCTCCATTAATTACATAATTGCAAACATCGTTCCTCTTATTTGCATTGAATCATGAATATGTATTATCTTGCAGGACAACTTTCTGTTAACAAGCAATGTTCCCTTGAAAAAGACTCTCTCTTCCATAATATAAAATTATTCTTTTCTTCGAAAATTTGGACGTTGATGAAACCTCCAGGCATCTATATCAAAGATTGATGATCACAGTTGGAAGACGCTGCTGAAGTTGATTATGTTGGTCACTGAATACCAATGTAAACCACTGAAAATATGATCAAAATTGATCACAATACCCTCTTCAAAAAGACAAAGGCTTTTGTTGGAACGGTGAAGACTCATGTTGAACTTTTCGAAGAATGAAGTAATGGAGAAATAGAACAATGAAAATCTATTTATACACATCTGCTATTTCCAGTCCTCCAGTCCCCTATGTATAGTTTGTTTCTTTGAGAGTTATGCTTCTTCCTAGAAGGGTGCGTGCCTTTGAGTATGAGGTAGTCTCATATGTTATAAGCCACTTGTAGACCCAAAATCAGGTTGCCCAACATCGTAGACTATAAAAAAAATCCATTTCCGTTTCCATTTGAACTTGTTCTCACATTTTGAATTTGATTTTTTTGTAAGACTTTGTGTTGGGGTGTGTTTTGGCATGGGCTCGTTTGAATGTGGCGTAAGAGTTGCACAGTGAGAGTGCCAACACACATGAAAATCATTCAAAACTTAATGGTCCGGCGCATGAAGATGACTAGGGCACGCTCTAACACATAATTGCAATTTTGATACCTCCTTGAAGAGGTGCGAGGTCTCTTTTTCTTTGACTGCGAAAAAACTTTGGTTTTGATTTTGTTTTATGCTGCCCCTCTTACATAGGCACATGGGATTTTGGCGTGATTTTGAGCTGACCTGGGTGGTTTTTGTCTCCTTTTTGTCCTCTGCTGACTTTGGCGAGTGCAAAGCCTCGATGAGGTGATTGATTTCTTTGAACTGCCCTTGCTTTCAACGCATGCTTTTCTCCTTTTAAAGCGTGTATGACGTTTTAACTTTTAACCCTTGTATAGGCACGAGCTTCCTTATGAAGGTGCGTTGATTTTTTAAGCCAAGTGCTTTATTTTTTATGATTTTTTCTCTTTTCCATGCTGCCCTTTGTAAAGGCGTGTAGCCTATGGTAGGTGCGTGCCTTTACATAGGTCACATATATTTTTTATTTTTTATATTTTCTAATATTATTTATTTATTGCTTTAAATAATAATTATTAATAACAGTTATTAGGAAAAATAAAAAGATTTTATAATTTATAATTTTGGATTTTTAATAATAACAAAAATAACATTTAATTAATTTTAATTTCAATAATATTAACAAATAATTAATAATAAATTATTAATTATAACTAATATTAAATTTTTACAGACAATTATGAAAACATAATGAGAATTTGACATTTTAGACATGAAATCTCGGATTTTGACAACACAATATTTACGATTATTGAACATTTTACAATTTGGAGTTAGATGATTTGAACATCGGTATGACGACTTTGAACATTCGACTTGACAATTGAACAACTGACTTAGAGCTTGATGGAAAACGATGACAACCCGATGCTCGATTGGAGAATGACCCTTTGGAGCTTGACGACATAACTTGCAACTCAACGAGACGTATGACAATTTGACAATGACTTTGACACAATTCGAGTTTTGGATTGGGTACAACTATATATATATATACTCTAGGGCTTGCATACATTTTGGAGTCACATAGGGCTTGCATACATTTTGGAGTCACATAGAGCTTGTTAGCTTGATAGACGAAGAATTCTAGTTCTGGTTTTTATGAATGACTTAAGTTCGTTTTACTTGTTTTTCTTTTTTAATTGAGTGACCTGCACCCTCATGCTAGATTAGTCTTTCTTAATAACAAATTTCTAGAAGTTTTTAGTATTGATGGACTACCTTGGAGCTGTGGAAGATTTGAATATTAGTAAACTAGGCACATGAGAATTTTATATCCATCATTCCAATGGTGTTAATTTTAGTATGTTGAGATATCTATTCACTCCTGATCCTAGTGTATATTAGGAAATTTTGGATGGAGGCTTACGTTGTACACAGAAAGCAGTATTATTTATAATATATTTATAACTGCTTCAATTTTTAACAAAACATCAGCTTACTTAAGTTCAAGTTAAAATTTCTAGTTGTTAGTATTGACGGACTGCCATGGAATTTTGGAAGATTTGAGTATTAATAAACGAGGCACATGAGAATTTTATATCATCATTTCAATGGTGTTAATTTTAGTATGTTGAGATATCTATATTCAGTGCTGATCCTAGTGTATATTCATATTAGGAAATTTTGGATGGAGACTTACTTTGTAGTTTGTTCACAGAAAGCAGTATTATTTATATTAACTCGTTCATTTAAAAAAAAAAAATCATCTTTCTTAAGTTCAAGTCACAAGTTTGGAAAAGGCATTATGCATTAAGAATCTTGTGTTTAAGTCTCAGAAGATAGTTTCACTTTTCTAACATAAAATATAATGCAAATTCCTACAGGAGTTCATATCAGACTTTTTATTTAATGGGGCACTCACACTGGGAGACAAAAGGTTCTTGGATTTCTTCCCTGAATATAAGTGTGCAGATGGGACAATAAACAAGAAACGGAGTATGGCTGGAAAATCATTTTCCAAACGGCCATGGAATGAAGATGGAAGCTTGATTGAAATCTAGTAATGTTGAAATATCTTTGTGTCATATCTGAAATATGTGCAGATCAGGAAGTAGGAAGTTTTTCCAATACAACATTTAGAATGTGCTTTATCTTAGTTGATATTTTTTGTGGGTTAATTATTTCTTTTTGAAAAAAGTAAGGCCTGTCTTATTGTTTTAGAAATTAAAAGAAACGGAAAGCAATATGGCTTCCTAGTACCTACTGTTGAAATTTAGATTAGGCAGACCTCTTCGAGCTCAAACTTACGATTCAGTGAAAAGCTCAGAAAGTTCCAAAACAAACATAAAATATAGAAAGTTTCACAAAATATACTTTTTCCCCACCCCACAACAAATAAGAAAGATAAAGACAAAAACTCACAGACCTGGCTAGATTTTCAAGTTGAGCATCTTGCGACTTGTTTTGACAGATTAAGTTCTCAACTTGGCAAGTTTTTCAAGAATGTGCCAAGTCTTGACATTCTGAAATCCTATCGGACACTTGAACATTTGATAAGGCTGTGGTCCCATGGAGGGGGGCTTCCTTTATTTCAGTGGGTGCGGTTAAAATTTTTTAGAAGTATTTTAAAGCAGGTGGTCCCATGAATTTTGTACACTTGGTGGGTACGTTTAAAATTTTAAGCTCTGAAATTTATGGAAGCTGGTGGTCTCATGAGTTTTTTTTTCACAATAATTAATACTAATTAGCTGAGATTTTTTTAAGAAGCTGAGGTCCCATGATAAACTTTTAAACTGCAATAATACATCCCAGATTATAACTATATTTAATTTAATAAAAATAAATTATAGTATACAGCATACTGTCTGCCTATTTTTACAGCAACCTTTTGGGTGCCATGGTAGCCAGTTCTGCATGAAAATGGTAAATATTCCTAATCCAAACCTAATGGTAATGAATGTCTGTGATCTACTTCTGGCCTCTCTCACAGTGAAAAAGAAATACGTTGCTATATAATTATTCTTGTGAAGTTTTTCCTTTGCATTTAAAGTGTTTTTCATAATGCTTCAATTGCAAATTTGAGAACTAAAAAAACAAACATTTATAAATTGACTGAGCTGGACGGCAAAGGCAAAGAACAATGGCAAAGAGGACAGAGGGATTTAGTCCAAATACAAAGCCACTACTTTAGTTAATTTGGTCTCTCTTCAAAGGTCCAAAATAAAATTTTCCATCGGAACTACTAATGTGAAGATCTTGTCAGTTTGAGAGCATGACTACAATTTCAAAAAATCATTCTTGATTTAGCATTGCCATTTGTTACCCCCATAGATAGAACAAACCTTGTCATGCTTTTCTAAACGATCTAGGAAGATATTTGTGCAACAAACAAAAGAATTAATAAATTATAATGAAAAACAAGTGCACAAATAAGATCAAATAAGATCGGTTATGCAGAGTAACACATTCAAATTAAATTGAGAAACCTAAATGTGTTTCTTTATATTCCTTTGCTTTTCATTTTGGCTTAACTATATTAAACTCAAATACAAGATCATTAGGCCTAAATTTGATGGTCGACCCTACCTATCAAGCAATTTTTTAATGATAGGTATTTGTTTGAAATTGCCTTTCAAATATTAAGACATTTTATTATAAACAAAACTATATATATATATAAACTAAATCTAGATATCAAAATCATTCTATATAAATTTTGACGGTCTGTTTAAAATCTTTTCTTTCATGTGATGCAATCTTCCCAGAATTTTGATTGTATTTTACAATAAAAAATGCCTAAATACAGTCATACGACCATCAAATTTAGGCATTGATTAGCATGATCGGCAAACGCTGCTTCATGCATGCAATTTGTGTATATATATATAGGGAAGTATAACAGATGCCTACCATATTGCTTCACCATTACTTAGCACAACCCAAACTGCCAATTTGATTATCCAAGCACCTAAAGTTCAAATCAAGAGAACAATTCACTTATCTTATTTTTTATAGTCATTCCACAATAGGCACTCTATGACCCCCATTGAAGCAAATATCATTTACAATTGATTATAACATGCTAAATCATGCTTCAAACAAATCATGTCATAAAGCACAATTCTTGAAAGATTAAATGCATAATGCACAATAGTGTACTCATAGTTAAATTTCATAAAAATAAATATAACTATTGTAAACAAATGTTGTTGGAATCCCCATCATTCATAAAAGATTCAAAACTTAATAAATATAGTATAAAGATTTCCGAAATTGACACAAAGCTAAAAACATGTTTACAGATCTAGTACAACCCTCTAAAATTGATTCTACTCTTACATTTTTTAGCTCTACATGTATCACCATTTATAAATGTCATTAATGCTTCTCAAGCAAGTGTTGCAATTGGATCACCCAATTCATTGGTTGGCATATGTGTTCCATTGTCAAAAAAATCATCTTTATATGTATTAGTTTCATCTTGCACAAACATCATATTATGCAAGATGCAACATACAAGAATGGTTTTTGGAAGTACTTTCAAATTTGGATGCCACATTTTGGAATCCAAAATTTGCCATATTTTCTTTAGCCTTCGAAATGCACTCTACTACAATATGTGTTGATGACAACTTAAAATTGAATTCCCTCTAACTAGTTGTTAGAGGTCCATTGAAAAGTGTGATTAACCCATGGCAACAATAGATATCCACCATCACCAATAATGTATTCTCATATTTAATGAGTCAATTGATATTGGATGACCATTTAATCTCTATCCACTTTCACACAATCTATGAAAACATGAATTTTGTATAAGTCTAGAATCATTTATAGAATCAGGCCACCCAGTAAAAGCATCCACGAAATACATATTACTGCCAACAATTGCTTGTAATGCCATACTATAGTTGTGATCTTGATCATACCAATCAAAGGAACACTCATTAGGTGGAAGACAAAATTGAATGTGAGTTACATCTATAGCCCCTCAACAATTTGGAAATCCTCATTTTTTGTGAAAACCTACTTTTACATGCTCAAATACCATGTGGTTAGTAGGCAATTGGACATGACTTTGAAGTCAAATATGAATGGCATTAATGAACTTGTTTCTTACCATAGTTGACTTTTCACAACCAAATAGTTCACTAATGTTAAGCATTGACATTCTAGAGGACAATCATAAAACTGCAATGGCATTCCATTTCTCGATTGGAAGGACCATACTTTTTATAGATGTAGCAAGTGAATATGGCATTTCAACTTGCTTTAGGTCATCATTCAAAGCTTCACAAAGATATTCAAATAATGTATACAGTAACCTAAAAATGGTACGAAAATGTTCATTATCACATCTAACTTGAAAAATGTAGTGGTTCCACCAATGTAAAGAGTGTGGTTTAATATACCACTCACCTTTCCGTCCTTCCCACTGAGAGATAAATATGTTAAAACATTTTCTTTCTAGCACAAAAGTGATTGTGCATGAAGTACTATTTCCATGTCATTTAATTTAATGTTTGATGATTGTCTTGTTTCAAATAAATCTATTCTATGTTGCTTAAATTTGTGTTGCATATTGGTTGAATTTTGAAGGCTAATCCAAATTTGTAATGCTAATTGGATAATATTTGATACAGTGGCAAGAAGATTTTTTTTTTTGTTGAATTGGAATTCATTGTGTAATAATAGACGGCGTCGATAATTGTAAAATAATAAATGTGATCTCCTTCCTCCAAATTCATTGTGTAATAATAGATGGCGTTGATAATTGTGAAATAATAAATGTGATCTCCTTCCTCCAAACCACAGAGTGCGATAAATCATTAAGTATAATATAGGTGAAGCAATGACAAGGATCGTTCAACTAACAAGGTAAAAACATTCTCTATCTCACAAAAACACACATGAAAATGTCATGGAAAATATATATATATATATATATATATATATATATATATATATATATATATATATATATATATATATATATATATATATATATATAACAACTGTACAATCCATTCACAACATCATACAAACCTTATTGAGCAAACGCAATAGGTTTCCATAATTTGGTTGACCCTTTGATATAGATGTCCTCACCTATCCAACAATCATATTTTTGCTTATTGTAACAATTTATTATGTGAAGCTTGGAGACTTGTTACAAAAAGTAAGTCACCCAACTGATAGAATTTTCTTGCATATATATAACAATTGTACAATCCATTCACAACATCTTACAAACCTTATCGAGCAAACATAATAGGTTTTCATAACCTAATTTTCCCTGCTTCTTCAACATGTATATTCCTTTGATTTTTGGTTGACCCTTTGTCATAGATGTCCTCACCTATCTAGCAATCAAATTTTTGCTTACTGTAACAATTTATATGTGAAGCTTGGAGACTTGTTACAAAAAGTAAGAGTTACCCAACTGATAGAATTTTCTTGCATATTATAATGAGCAAACTTGCATCTAGGTAGTATTGCTGGTTTGAAGAGCAAAGAAACCTATCATCAATTCATAGAAATGTTATCAACTTTCAATAGGCAACCCTCAAAACAATTTTTTTTTAATAGAGCACACAATTACTTGCTCATCACATTTTGTCTCCAAGTCTATTCTCATTATTTGTGTAACTCCTATCACATGTCTATGGTTCTTTATGACAAGTTTTAGAAACTTTGCAAAAACAACCCTGACAGTGGAGCACCCCTGTGATCTACATTCAAGTAGCTAGGAAACACTTTCTTTTGTGAACTTTTAGAAACTCTTCCTAGCTTGCCTATCAGATTAAAAACTTTTGTCTCTATGTGCACAACACAACAATTCTAACTCATAGATTCAATTTGTTATATTAGCAAGTTAACACATTTTAAACAGGTTTACAATAGAGAGAGCAGGGGAAGAAATAATCGATCAATATGAAAATCATTTAAGGTCTATTCAAGTTGGAAATCATAATGCAAATTATTCAAAGAAAATAAATGAAAAATATATTCCACAAAAGTTAATGAGAACAAGAACTACATAAACCACATGCATTTCAGCATTCTTATCATACATACACCTCAGTGTCCAACTTAATTTGAATTCCATACCCAAATGAACATCTTGCTATCCATTGATGCTACGATGACACCCAAATGAAAGCATCATTCTTAAAGAGAAGCTCCACTATTATTGCATCATTATGAATGTTATGGAAGCTTTATTTTGCATTGCCCTGTGTTGTCTTCTTGATTCGAAAACATGCATGGAATTGATATTCACACCAAGGTACTTGAGGTTAAATAATAAACCAACACTTAATGTTGTAAGGAATACTTAGCTACGATGGAATGGTATATGAGATTTATTTTACCTTAAAATATAGTTTAAGGTTTAAAATTTTGAAATAAAATTATGAGGAAACTTTGCCCACAACAAAGGGACCTATGGTTTAAAATTTTGAAATACAATTGTGAGGAAACACTATATATCATTAAGAATAATATAGGTGAATCAATGACAACTAAAATAAATTTGAAATACAAATTGATATTAGCATAGTTTTTTAAATGTCCTAATGATAGCAACAAAATTTAACTTAGTTAAGTACAATAACATTGAGCAAAATCATTTTTCATTTGAAAATGATTCAGATATCTTCAACATTGCTTGTCCAACAGAATTTAAGGTTGCAACTAGGTTCATTTGCACATTGATTTTTAGCTCTTTCAATTTAATCAACTTTTCATCATTTAGTTCTTCCTTATTCAATCATCATTTCGTTAGAGCATACTCTTTTTCATGGCATTTCATATGACCCTCTTCAACAATTTGCAATGTAGAAACAACCATTTTGTTGTTTTCAAGAATAGTGTCTTTCATAGCACTTGTTTTCAATGTTGATTTCCACTTTTTACTTGTGTAATCTTTTTGTGTTTATTCTTATTGTTTAGTGAGCTTTGACATGTTGCGTTTGGTGTTTCAAATTCATCCACTCGAACATTTTCATTTGGAAAAGAAACTCCTTCACTAAATGCATAGTTGTTGTTTGAAGTATCAATGGTTATATTACCAAGTTAAATAGCTATATCATTACCAAATCCAACCTCCATTGCATTCATAAATTCATTTAGAAAGTTTGTTGGAAGCTTCTTTTCAACTCTTTTTGCTTGTCATACTCCAATAATATCATGGCTAGAGGGAATATGTGACTCATAGTCTCTTACTCTTTTGTAATTTGGCAAATCATGCTCCCATCGATCTTGAGATTGATTCGCGGTCCAAAGGACAACATGACAAGAACAATAGTCTTGCACAATTCTCTACTTTTCAACATATGTTATAGCTTTCTTCATTGGGCTGCCATTGGATTGCGTCTTTCTCAATGCGTTTTTCTTCAATAAGGATTATAGTGTCTGCAATACTCCAACATGTCCTAACTTTTTGTGCAAGGTGAACCAAATGTGGTTTATCTTGGACATTTGATTGTTTGGTTGACAAATGATCTTCAGTTGTAGAAACAACATTACTATATTGTTCAAATGGAGTATCCTTATTAGAGGTGAATACTTCTTCATTTGTCATTTTTGTACTTGGAGGAAAATTAGAGATGATTGTTTCATTGGTTGTTTGTGTACTTGGAACAAAATCAGGGATGTCATCACCTATGGAATATACATCTTCATCTTCTATGTCATTTTGTGAAAGCATTGCAGTAAAGCTCCTAAAACCACGCTTCAGAGGAATTGGGTGATGTAATTTCCTCTCCATGATAATGACAACAAGATATGTCGCTTAGCACTGCAATTTGAATGTATATTAAACATATTTAAAATGATTTAAAATGGAATTGACTAGTTTAACATCTTCAAATGATTTAAACTTTACTTTTGGGTGCTATTTCTAATAGCCTATCCTTGGAACTTTTGTAAATGTTATTTTTGCATGAGGACGATTCTATTTATTTTTTGAAAAACAATAAAAGGTTTTAACAAGTTTTCAATGGTCATTGAAAAGTTTTTGATTAAAGGGGGGTAAAAATAGGTTTTGAAGGGACCTTGGAAACCTTTTACATTAGCAAAACATCAGCAAAACCATAATTCACAATAAAAGCCTAGATAGACAACAAAAAGTAGAACAAACCACAAAACAACACAACAAACAAAATATATCACCATTCCTTTAGAGTATTAGCTGCCTTTAGGTCTTCCATATCTTCATCTAGGCCCTGAGGATTCTGGGCATTTTTGTTCCCTTCCTTGCTTTGTTTCTTAGTGCTCCTAGTCCTAGTACTAGGACTTGTACTTGCAACAATGTTTTTCTCTTCAACAACATTAGTACTCTGCTTCTTGATTTCACCAGCATTAACTTTCATGTACCTATTGAAGTTCTCTTTCAGTTTCTTGATCTCTTGTTCAAAAGACAATTCTTTTGGCCTTTAGACAGCTCCTCTTCCATGATGGCCAATTTCTCTTTTTGGTTGGATAGCTCAGTTTCAAGGTTATTGACATAGGGGATTGCTTCCTAGTTCTAAATTTTTTTTGTCTTCCTCCATTAGCACTTGGCTTTCACCACTGCTCTTCTTGGTTATAATTTTCATTTTGATATTAATCCTATTGATTTCGATATAAAACCATTTCATGTGCTTGTGCTGCACATCAAAAGTTTGATGCAGAGTCGAGATGTTCTAGCTCAGGGAAAAGATATTCTTAACTTCTTTCATAGATGAGGGGGTAAGGTGGGGAATACTAGGTTCGACTATGACTTGGGGGGAGGGATTGTGAACTCCTGGGAAGAGGATCCCCATGGCTGGCTCTGGGAAAGCTTTAGCTTTGTCTTTCTCCGAAAAGCAAGGGCCTCTTTCCCCAACTGAGATTTTATAAAATTGTAAGAATACCCTTTTGGTCTAAATCTTCCCAACAACACACTTTTCAAGTCGCATAAATAGTTCAAATTTTCTTACCATAGTAATGGTAGGAAATTCACTATTTTTCATAAAAATAGAAAATACATTAAATTGAAATTTTAAGAATAACCTCTTGGCCTAAATCTACATTCAAAAGTTATAGAGATTTCATTTTAACTTTCATTGAACAACTTGTTTTCATTGGAATTTAATCAAATTTAGGAACAACAAAGATCTATATTATCTAATGCAAGCAATTTATATAATGGTGAAGATCAACTAGAAGTTATAAAATGGAGTTTCTTTTGGAGTTCACATTTTCCATGTGAAAATCATGTAAGCATACGAGTCAATCATATTGTTTTTAAAACATTAAGTGTTTCAATTGTTAAAGTTTAATTTAAAAAAAATAAGGAAGGGAAGAAGGACAAGTTTAGATGCAAACATATTCATCTTATTGAGTCAGGGATGTGAAACATAAGTGTAAGTGAGATGTCAAGTTGTGTAGGATGTTTGGAAGTGGTAGGGCATGAGATGGAATTGGGTTCAACTATTGTCAAATCTATAAGGATGAAGTATGAAGAGTGTGTTTGTTGCTATATTATGTGTTGATGGAGTAACTAGAGACTTGGGAATGTTAAAGAACATAAGCAAGTCTTGGGTAGACTATGCAAATAGATTCAATGTGACTATGTTGTAAAGAATTTATAGACCAATGGTCTTGTAGGAAACAATATCGACATTAGATGTCGAGGGGGTAGACAATGAGTAACATTATGTGAGTAATGTAGCAAAATGCAAGTAAGGTGTTGCAATAATATGACATAGTATGGATCTATGGAGCAATAGGCATGATGTAGAGTAAATGTCATTAAGGGACAACAAACACTAGATAAAATGAGATGGAATTTTTGGTAATGTGCATCTATGGCATTATTGACATGTCGTCTAAAAATGTCATACCAAAAGGGGAGTATCTAGGCTAGGTGGATCTTGAAGGTTATGAATCAAAGGATGAGGTGGAGAGGGTCACAATGGGCATAAGGAGTACCATCCAAATTGTGTAGAGTGTATGCTATGATGTTCACTATGCCTAAAAGAATGTAAGGTCAAGGCCACGAGGTTGTTCTTATTAATGCGTCATATGTACTCGACATTGTGTATTTAACTATTGTCCCTTGTGTAAATATGTCATGTGTCCATTGTCTATGATGCTTGAGATCTTTGTTTCTACCTCTAAATTTTGTTGGAGATGAAAATGATCTTGGTAGTTGTGGATTAGGTGAATCTTGATAGAATATGTAGCAGCTAAGTAGAAAGAATAGAGATGAAAAAAGTGTACGGCAAGAAGTCTAGTGAGGGTTGTGAGTTGGAACATATGGAATTGTATATGAAGTGTCTAGAGATGTTAGAGATAAATAATATGTATTAATGCCAATCTTGGTTGATTCGTCCAAGGTTAAATTTGCATTTATTGTGTGGATGGGTTTGATTGTGGCCAAACCAGTCTATGATGGGGATTGCTACCTATTCTAGATGTTTGCCTTATAGCTTGTCTATTGTTTGGATCTTTGGTTGTTGATTTTTATTTTATCTATTAGTGATCTATTGTAAGGTCCATCCATTTTCCAACCCTAGTCACACTCCATATGCTTAATAACTTCAATAATTCTAGCTAATTATGGACCTTGCATATAATCTTCTAACCTTGGATTTGTGGATTTCACTCTGATCATCATAGTACTATATTTCTAATATGTGGTTATTTAACTTTGTAGATAATGTTAACTAGTTCCTTTATGATTGTTGTATCAATGTCAATAAAGAGACTTAACCTAATTAGTAAGAGCTAATTTGGATTTGGTGCATAAGGTAGAAAGTTATGTTATTATTATTTTCTTCCAATCAATATGGGTTATGTTTATGTGGTTACCTTCATTGGGAATGAGATTTCCTTTGATTGGGATCATGACCTAATTGATTTCGAGATGAGACTTGGATGTCTAGCCTAGTGATGTTTACTTTCCATGTGTTTCTTTGAATTACTCTTGCATTTTTAGGATCTACTTAATTCTTAGTTATCTATAGTGGACATGCAATGATACAATGAACTCGATTAACCCCAAGTAGCAACAATGTTAAACTTGATGTAGGAAGGACTCCTAGTAAGTGAATTTGGTTATATTAGAGATGCATAATATCTTGATAGTCATAAATTACTTGCATGCAATTATTTATTAAAATTGAATAGGAAGATGTGGTGCCATTGCTAGCCCTACTCTTTGTATTATTGTTTGACCGAGTACATTTAAATGTTAAATAGACTTGAGTATGCTTTGAATGGATAATAAATGTTGTGGATAAATTGATTCAAATGATAGATGAAATGTTTGCATGATTCAATTTAAAATATTAAAATTAGGGTTTAGACGAGAATAATGATTTACAAAAATTATCTATGAATTGTTATGGGTCTTATATAAGAGTAAGTTGTGGAATTAATCATGTTGAAACATGATTTTGTTTTGATAAAGATAACCAGGAAGGGCGTGAACCCATATACAGAAGCCAGAAGGCGAATGAAGCAAGTTTCAGAAGCAGTGAAACAGAAGAACAAGATTTGAAAGGGCCTGAACCCTTCAACAACAAAAGGCAACCCCCCTGCAGAAATAAGGACAAAACACCAGGGACTAGACGACCCCAGATCCTGACCTATCAAGATGAACACCTTTGACCCAAGGGTGCGAAGTAGAAACAGACTTAGGAAGACCTTTCTTCCTTCTTTGAACAACAGTCTATGAACTCACAGAGTCTAAGTCCACAGAGCATAGGGAGAGGGGAATCCTCTTCAGATTCCACAATAAAAGACAGAACAAGAGAAGAGGGCAAGTCCCCAGCATAAGAAGCTGGGGAACTCGATCGCTGAGTAGTAGTAGTAGGAAGCACCACATCACTCGCAGGAGAAGGGGCTATCAACGTCTGATCAGAAGTCACAGGATGAAGTAGGGGAATCGCGGTCACCTTAGCCGCCAAAGTAGCCTCAGGAGAGGGTGAATCATCATCCGAAGAGGGTGCACAAGCCGACGAGGGAGAGTCCTCCAGAGAGTCAGAAGCACTGATGGTCAAGCGAGCGTCTGAAGCATTCTTCCACCAGGTGACCGCGCCCTTGCGACAAGAGTGGGGACAAATGGAGGCAAGGTGGCTAGTGGTAAAGCACCATCTACATCTGAATGGGAGACCCTCATAATTGAGTAGTTGCGTCCACGATCTATCTCCAACCTGCAGAACCACCTCCCCATGAAGGGGTTTGGAGATGTCAATGTCGACTAGAATGCAGGCTAACGTGGAGTGTTCCATGTGAGAGGTAGAAGAATCCACCAATAGGAAGCGTCCTATAGCATTTCCAATGTCCTCGTAACATGACTCTTCCCAACATTGAAGAGGGAGATTCGGGAGCCTAACCCAAGTAGGCCTAATGTTGAGAGGCTTGGTAAGAGGGTTGAAGGAGCAAGACCACATTGAAGAGGGAATGGACTCCCCACATCCAAACCCTGTTGTTCAACACATAATCACGCTCCTCAGGAGAATCAAATGTTACCACAAAGAAGCCCCTTGCACACGAGAATAGCTCTATCTTTCCCTCCATCGAGGGCTTCCATGACTCCAAGACCCATTTGTGTAGGTCTAATAGAGACGACCACATGTTGAACTGTAGACAACCCCGTGGTCCTTATGAAAAACTTCATTCTCAAGAACCTCAGGCCTGCACACTACAACTGAAGGAGGTAGTGCAGAGGGCAAAGGAGCAACACTTGGAGATGGGTGAACAAGAACTTTTCTGCAAGGAAAAGTACCATCCGCTTTAGGAAAGAGGGCCCTAAAGGAGCCACGCCCTCCTGAAGGCACGCTGAAGCCGTAGGGCATTGAGGAAAAGCCCGACATAGGAACCAATCCGCCAATGGATGCACCAGAGAAACCACCACACTTTCGGGGTAACACTCCCGAACCTTGCACAACCGTCTAACAAATACCTGCAACATCAATAGAAGAGCCACGCCCTACAGAAGATATATTAAATCTACAGGGCGTTGGAGAAAGGCCCAAACCCTTCATAGGTGCATCAGAAGAGGCACCCATAGTAAGCGACACTTACCGAAACAGACCCTCTACATCAGCAGCACCAGCCTCCGTGCCAACAGGAGGCTAAACATCTTGGGACTGGGAGCAGGACGCCTTCGCAAAGTTCAACGGGAGCACAGAGGCCTTCACAGAACCGTCGAGCGGGAGCTCCATTTCATGATTTTGTTACTAACTATTATGATGAGTCATAATTTCTATGTATGTGATTGATCTTAACTATTGCAGATGAATAGTGTAACTTTAATCATGTTGCTTTAACTATCTATTCTTAATGTATTTGATATGCACATTGAGTGTGCATGTATGTTCACAAGTTGGTCAATGGGAGAACACGAGATCAATCATAAACTCTAATTATCTTTCCCACTTCACCTCATGAATTTATAGGAACTAGACTATGTTTCTAGGTTAAATGTCTAATGGTTTTAATCCATGAGAGGACTAAGACTCCCTTATGTCAAACCTCATTAGCCTAAGTGTTGTAATTTGTTTTAAGTGATTTAAAATTGTGTGTTTCATTTGGGATGATATTTTATGTGTAAAAGGTCGCTTTTAGTGAAAACTCAAATTTGCACTTGTGAATTTAAAAGGGGTTAAAATGTTTTGTTTGGGAGGGGATATTTGGGCAAAAATAACTCACTTATGCAATTACCCATGGGATAAGTTTCCTTTGTGGTTTGTATTTTGTGATGAAAATTCTAGTACTTTGACTACCCTAGAACTTTAGATTATGTGATCAAATTATAGTGTGTTGTTATCAATTCATTTAGCAAAACATTATGGAAGAACAAGAGATTCATATACAATCCACAAAACACATGAGGCACAAGTTTTAACTTGGGAAACCCTTTTTGAAAAAATCTAATAGCAAAAGAGAGCCAACTATTGTATTAATTTATAAACATAGAATGCAAATACAATACAATCATCTCCTTATTGTAGCTTTCTCAATCTTTAGACATTTAGTGTACAACCTCTATGCACTTCTAAATCATGTGTTCCTCACAACACTATCACATCATTGACTCTGGCATCTCTCATTATCCTTCTCCATTTAATATCTCTGATTATATGTAAACCAAGTCATTTCCTGGAATCCCAACCCACTTCACATTCTAACCACCTTAGAATGCCAATTGCCACACAACTAAACAATGACATTGTTGTGATGTCATGCTTGTCATATGTCACTCTCACGAAGATTCTCCAAATGAACAAAATACTCATTAGTCTAGATACTCCCACAAATGATCCATCATTAGTTGTTGACCATACATCTGTTGTATGCAAAATAATGAAATAATCTCTCTTATAGTACCGCCAAGGCATTTCCCATGGCTTGCAATAGTAGAGACAACACTCTCATAAGCTACAATACTCCAGAGCACCTTCTAGAACATCTACTTGTCCTCTGTCATTGAATCATGCACTCTAACAATGTTGCACATACTCTAGCAATGTGCTCTATATAAGATGTGATAACCATAACCCAACCAAACCTCATGCAATTGCTACTATGGCTTCACCAAGGTCTAAGACATCTCTAGAATACACCACAAAGTTGAACTCCCTCCACATTTTATTGCACAAACTTCCAACACTATTTTACTATTTGTGATCAAACTTCTGCATAACATGAACTTTCTACAAAGTCTCAACATTCTTCTTCCACATAGGAATTCTTTGTAAGTGAAAGCACACCAATTTCTAACATTGTCCCACTTGATATTTACCATAGTAGACTTGCATAAATAAATTAAGAAGAAACTAGGTACGAGAAAAGGGATAAACCATTGCATCCCTATATCAACAAAGCTTTTCAGTGCTCATTGGTTTTTTCAAAGAGTCAACTACATTCACCAAAGCATCAACTTTGTTCACTTGAACCTTCTTGGCCTCTACCATCTCTCTAACAAGATGATATTAAATATCTATATGTTTGATACAAGCATGATACATGGGTTCTTTGTAAAATAAATTGTACATGGACTATCATAGTTAATTGTTAATGTATTGCTCTTAAAACCAACTCTAGCACACGAGATTGTAACCACACTATTGCTTTTCAAGCACGTGTCACAAATATATGCTCCGCTTTAGTAGTGGACAATGTGTGGGTTTCCTTTTATTCATCTAGCTTAATGCTCCTTCAAATAGAGTAAAAACATAACCAATTGTTGATTTTCAACTATAAAGATCTTTAGCCCAATCTAAATCCATAAAGCCTTGTATGTTCAACAACTTGCCAACTTTATAAATCCGATGATGACAAATACAAAAGTCAAAAGTTCTTCTCAAGTGCTTGAAAACTCTTTTCACATGAGTCCAATGTTCTCTAACAAGATTTGACATGAACCTACTAAGAACTCCTACTGATTGGTCAATGTCTAGTCAAGTACCGACCATAGCATACATCAACCTTTCTACCACCCTAGCATAAGGAATATTATACATGTCCTGTAAATCCTTTTGAGGTTTAAGACATTGTTCCAAAGACAACATAGTTCCTACAAATAAATGAATGTTTACATGTTTACTATATTGCATATTAAACCTTTATAGTACATTCTCAATGCATTTTCTCTAGTTCAACCACAACTTCCTTTTAGCCCTATCTCTATTGATTTCCATACCTAGTATGTATGTTGCAGCCCAGTCAATATCAAATTTTCTAGAAAATTGATCTTTGAGTTCCTTAATTATTGCTTTATTGTTTCCAATGATTAACATATCATCAACATACAAAATAATAATTAAAATTTGATTAATAATTTGTTTGTAGTAAACACTGTGATTTACTTTACTCTTAGCAAATCCCAATTCCAAAGCATATGAATCAAAGTTTTGATACTACACACAGTGACTACTTCAAACCATATAGAGACCTTTTCAGTTTATAGACAAGATTTTCTTTCCCTTTAACTTCAAATTCTTCATAATGCTCCCTGTAGATTTTCTCTTCTAAATCTCTATGAAAGAATGCATTTTAACATCCATTTTTTATACTTAAAAGTAACATCAATAGAAAACAACAATCTAATGGAATTAAATTTAGTTATAGGAGAAAAAATCTCACCTAAATCTATTACCTTAATTTGGGAATTACTCTTTTGCCACCAATCTTGCCTTGTACCTTTTCAATGTACCATCTACATTGAATTTTTTTTATAAACCATTTACAACCAGTAAGTTTTCTTCCTTTAGGTGGATTAACCAAGTCCCAAGTCTCACTTTTGTCCAAGGCCAACATCATCTTCTTCATGGCCTTCTTCTATGACTTTGTTTCTTTAAAAGTCAGAGCTTCCTTCACATAACTTTGTTTACCATCAATACAAGATATAGCAAAACCATAATAGAAATCTAGTGGACTATACATGTATGGTAATTTATCTTATCTTGTATACCTTCTCATAGTGATAGAGAACTTGCAACATCAGAATTATGATCTTCATCCTCAATTTGGCTATGATATTCCTTCTTAGTATTCTTCATTTCCATCCTCACTATCCTGTCCACTAATTTATTCATTTTTAAATGTATGTTCTTGGTCTATTGTATTCTCAAAATGGATCATGTTGCTCTTTGATTCCTTTGATTTTTCTTCCCTAGACAAAACACTAAGTTCCCTGAAAGCATCTCTTGAATAAACAACTTTTAGAATTGCAAAATTCCAAAGCTTATAATCTTTTATATTTTCACCATAACTTATGAAAATACACTTTTCATCTTTAAAATCCAACTTAGCTTATTTTTCCTTGGGCATATAAACAAATGCCTCACAACCAAATATCATTAGATGTTAAACAATAAGCTGTTTAATTGTCCACATTTTATATGGCATTTTATCCTTAAGCATATAGAAATAGGAGATCTATTTGTCAAATAACAAGCAATACTTACCACATTAGCTTAGAACTTTTTTTCTAGCCCTACACTATTCAACATAGTTTTGGCTCTATCCATAAAGGTTTGTTCATCCTTTCAAGTACCCCATTTTGTTTACACATAATGTTTACAAAATTCAAAACCAATAGAATAATCTATAATACCCATCACCAGATCTTTACTCACCAAGGTTTTCAAACTTTTTCACCTATATGATAAATCTATGGTGCCCCAATATACCTAATTTAGGTCCAATTATATTGGTTGAATTATATAAAGTAGATGCCTCTAACTTAAAAAGAATATTATGCTTGATCTCTTTAGTTAGCATCAAATTCCCCTTAGCCAACCAACAACCCTTTTAATCAAAGGTGACATGCACTTGAAAGTCAACCATCTTAAAAAAATGATTTCTTGCAAGACATGGAATAGGCAACATATCTTAGAGTAACTTTACTCTCAGCATTACTAAAAGACAACTTTACCTTTCCTCAACCAACTATTTTGAGAGAGTTGTTATCACTAAGGAAAACCCGTCTTTCATCACACTTCTTATACTCAAAATACCAGTCATTATGAGGATTCATGTGAAACAATGCACCTAAGTCATTTACACTCCTTTATGTGACCTCTCTTGCCACAATTTTAACATTTTATTTTAGGTTTACTAGGAGTTTTGGATCTACCCCTTTCCCTTGGAATTGCCTTTGTCTCCTATCTTCTTCTTACCCTCTTTATATTTTGACCTACCCCTTACAAACAAGGTGTAATTAGAAGAATCATCCATAGACTTTCTCCCAATTTCTTCGCTTAGTAAAACTCCTATAATATCCTCAAGTTTAAGTGAAAAATAGTATCTGTTGATAGACATAAATAGATTTTCCCATGAATTAAGTAAGAAACAAAGTTAAATTATGCACTTATTTGCTTTTTCTAACTTGACTCCAATTGACATTAGCTACTTAGAATTAGATTAAATGCATTGAGATGATCATTTACAAAGTCCCCTTCTTTCATTTTCAAAGAATACAACTTCCTTTTTAGGAATAGTTTATTTATTCCTCTTGCACCGATACAAGGTTCCTATCTTCTTTCACAACCAATATGCAATGTGTTCAACTACAATATTCATTAAAATAAAATATGAAAGACATAAATGGATAATATTTTAGGTCTCTTATCTAGTATAACCTAGTCCTCATCAAACATACCAGTAGATTTGACAAAGAAGACACCGCACTTATATCTTGTCTAGGATTTCACAGTAGTAGTCCTCATCTTTGTCATAACCCACTTTTTAAACTTGACATTTTATAATGTTTATTAGCACACTTTTTAATTTATTAAGTTTTGGGAATTCTAGCATAAAATAGATTAATTTAATTTATAATTGAGATCATAACCCACTTTTTAGACTTAACATTTTATAATGTTTATTAACACACTTTTTAATTTATTAAGTTTTGGGAATTCTAGCATAAAATAGATTAATTTAATTTATAATTGAGAGAATAAAGTTAAATTAAAATATAAAATAAAATAATAGTTTAATTAATATTTGAGAAAATTAAATGAATTATTGATTAGGGCTTCTTCATTTTGAGAGTATTTTAAAGAATTTTTAAATAATGCATGTACACATGCATGTTGAAATAACTAAACAAACAATCAATCTCAGTTTTCTCTACATGCAAATACAAACAGTTAATTTTTATTTTTATTAAGATTTAATTTTAATTTTGATCACCTAGTTAAGTGTTTCATGCATGAGTTGTTTATTTTGTAATTGGTCATAAACTCATTTTTTCTTCACTCCTCCATGAGTTAGAGAATTTCTAAATTTGATAAAATAAAATAAAATAAACAATATAAAATAAAATAAAATAAATTTAAAGTTTTATAAAAGGGGACAGAGGGTAAGTATTTGAGGGAAGTTGAAGAGACAGGCTTAGAACGAGGTATATGCTTTTCACTTTCTTGAATATGTTGATATTGTTGTATAAATAAATTTTATTTGGTAATGCTTTTTGATTCCTGTATTATGGCTATGGTTGTGACTGAATAAAATATTATTTGATTTCTATCTGAAACTGGATACATCTTTTAGGTAAATTATTCTTTTTTCACCTTTTCACATCATTAAGTAAATGTCTTGAATTTGGTAAAATTACTCTGCTGCCTTCATTCTACAAGAAAATTGTTTTTGATATTAATAAGTTGCAAACAAGGGTGCAGATCCTTGTAACAACAACCCCACATGCAGAAAAACTAGCCAGCGGCCACAAACAACACAAAAACAACTAACTAACAGCTGATAAACATAACAATATAGAAATAGAACCAAGTCCAGAAACAACACCAAAAGCAAGAACTAATTAAACAACACATTCCAATCTTCTTTTAGGAACTCCATTAGCTCCTACTTGTTCACAACCTTCGCATCTTTGACAACCTGGTCTTGGTGGTCATCCTGTAGCATGGTAAAAGTAGTCGTTGCCCTATGAATCACCTTCAAGCACACAGACACCATCACCTTGACTTTGTTTTCCACAACAAATAGCTTAGTTTCAACTTCACTTAATTCCTGCTTAAGCTGATAATTGGTATCTCCTTCCCTGGCACTGTCAACCTCTTTCTCTGGGGTTTCAAGAATCTCCACATCCTCCTGGTCAGTATCATAGTAGGAGTTGTTCATCGAGTCGAAATGACTCACACCCTCCTACTCAGGAGTCAACTTCACACCCTTAATCTCAATTTCCTCCTTAGGATCCTCAGGGTCAGAATTAGAGGAATAGTCCACAAGTTTTAAAACATGGGTCTCCCCCCAACAAGTCTACTGGATCTGCGAATACTTGGTCTTCTGGCAGTATTGCCTTTGCCCTTAGCAACCTCCTTAACCTTGGCCATAAAAGCTTCTCCCTGCTCATGGGATTTATCTGTCCCATCTTCCACAACTTGCTCAACATTCTTCACACCCCTGTCACCTTTCTTGCCCTTCTTTTTGATTCCCTTCCTGGTGGAGGGCTGATTAACTTGGTTGCCTTTACGCTTTTTACCTCCCGTCGGAGAAGGGACATTTTTCAAACTGCAAAGGCCCTCGGCCGTAGCCTTCTGGGCTTGTCCAAGGGACCCAGCGGTGCCCCCCGAAGTTAAATCAGCCGGGCCCCGCCCAGAGGGGGTGGACTTGAGGGTTTTCTTTATGGAGAGACCAGGATCAGGGATCTCAACAGGATTCTGGGAGGGCCCAGGAGAAAAAAGAGGGTCTTTGTCAATAGGGCTGAAAGCTTTGTTTTTGCTAGGGTTGCCAAATTTAACACTCAGCGGGATATGATCCTCGGGGTCCTCCTCCTTATTGTCCTCTATAAGGCAAGGTCTAATCGGCTTAGTAGGGCATAAAGCAAGATGAAAGTGATAGAGCCTTAAGATTAAGCCTTGATGCAAAGGGACCGCCACCACCTCAGGGTTGTTCTCATGGGCTTTCTTGGTTAGCATGACAGATGACTGTAAAGAAGAGAGCAAATAGAAAAGTTCACTAAAACCTTATGACGAAAATTATTAAGGAGGGAAAAGTGGCAATGGTAAAAGCACCTGTAGTGACCTTCAAGAGTGATGAACTTCATTAAGAGATAATAGACATGGTCCCAAGGATTGACCAAGCTTTGACATTCAAACCCTCCTTGCATTTTGACTGGTTTCTTCCCTTCACGGAAGAACTTCTTCAAACCCTCCGGATCCTGCACCTTGGTCTATTTTTTCAGACGATTGCCCTCGCATCTCAGCCTTGTGGCTTTAGCTATGAAATCTTCTAAGACTTCAAGTTGAACCCCACCCACACGCACCTTGCGGTCTTCATTCCAAGACACATTGAATTGTATTGAGAGCTTCTCATTGAAACCATTCAAACATTCTAGAAAGGGCATTATTCCACCTTCATAGCAGATGCTCCACACCATTCAAGCAAATTGTTAAGTATACATGGCAGATTGAAAAACATAAAACACCAGTAAGAATAAAAAGAATACACATAATTTTACAAATTACATGGTTCGCCAATAATTAGTTACATCCATGGGAAAAGCAGGGTAATAATCTCTATTTATTGCAGCAATTACTGAAGAGTTTTCCATCATCAGATAAAAGTTTCAATTCCTAAATTTATATAAAACTCGTCATAGTGGACGAAAGGACCAAAAAAAAATAGGGTATCCATGGATGTGATTTTTTTTCCCCATAAAAAGGACATACCATTCTATGGCCTTCAATCCAACTACCTCCAGGGATTTTTTTTAATTCTTCAATCTCTCATCGATCTCCTTACCATTTGAACCTCATTGCACTTGTCCACATCTGCATAGATGTTTGATAGAGAAACTTGAAGCATGCTACATTCCTTAGGACCAAATAAAAAAGGCCGTGTCGCTATAAATACTCCCAAGCCTATATTCATATATGACCTACAGGCACCAAGAAAACCCATCCACCCACACACATAGATGGATAGAAGCCTGGAAGAAATATAACTCAAATAGTAAATACATAGTTGAAAGAAGGGTTGTTTTGTTGAAGCTTGGTAGAAAGCATGGATAAAATACATGGTTGATGCAAGGGGTTCTCTGACACAATGTCATCCTTGACTCCCAATCAAGAGGGGGTATTGTGCTCCCCGTGGAAGTAATTCTTTTAGAAAATGTGCATTTAAGATTTTGATGAGAAATTCTATTTGGTAACATGCAACAGTGAAACTGGAAAAATATAATATAGAGGCTAATGAATTGCCTTGGGTGTTAAGAGTGATATGGAGTTATGTTATGATCTTCTCTGTGATTTTTAGAAGTCTTGGAAATGTTTGTTCTTGACAAATTTTGTTCTTAATCCATTTGGTTATTAATTTTTTTTGGGGTGAGATTATGGGCCTTCTTATTACTGTGAGGGGGGGATTAAACCTGGGTCATACCTTTTGATGTAATCATTAAGCATCCTACTACTTGTAAGGAAGCAAAGGTGTGCAGAAACGGTTCCTACGCTAACCTTGAGAGGAGGGTTATGCAAATTTCAAATACAATATTATAGAGATATCAAGAAACACATGAAATAGCATAAACAGAATAACAATAAAACCATAACACAGTGATTTACGTGGGGAAAACCCTTTCGGGAGAAAAACCCCACACTCCAAAACTTGCACAATGTATTATCAAATCTTGAACCAGATTACAACACACTTGTAATGCAAGTTCTTACAGGAGTCTTCACCTCAAATCAAACTAGAGGAATTTCAACAGCATTCCGGCAGCATATAGACTTGCAAACTAACTCTCATCTCTTTTTACAAAATGACTATCTCAAAGTACCAATATATATTACATTGCACATGAGAACCTTCTAGAGATAAAGCATTTCTTTTTAGAAAATATCTAATAAAATCTCAAAGCAATCTTATCTCTATCTCCATATAAAGATACTGATGGAGATTGCTTGTCATTGATGTCAAAAAGGTCTTGCAGGTTTGCAATGTGTTGGTTTTGACAGGAGTTGTTCATGTTCATATTCCTGGTTTGATTTGATCAGGAAATCTTCAAAGTTGTCTCATGATGGATTCTCATGTTTAGTGTTTATATTAGTAAACATCTGAAGGTCACTAATCAGGAGGTAAGTGCAAGAGGTTGATGCAAGTTGAGGTTATACTTCAAAAGATAAGGACTTGCTTCATATGTGTGTTCATGCTTCATCAGGAGTTATGTCAAGTTGCTGACAAGAGCAGGAGTTCACATCATCCTGTGTAGAGTTTACATCATCTTGTGTGTTCTTTCTGTTATCATATGGTAAGGTTTTGTGTTTATCTTGTTATCATGTTGTAGCTTGGTCAGTGTGAATGCTTGGTCATCAAGGTTGGAACAAGGATGAGCTTATGACATGTGATATCATAGTCTCTTGTAACATACAGTAATATGCTCTTCATAGTGACAGTTGTGGCATGGTCTTCATTTGATCTCAGTTGCTTTCAAGTCATGGTTTACAGTAGCATGTTCTTCATGGTATACAGTGGCATGATCTTCATGGTTTTCATTTGATCTCAGTGGCATTCTTTGTAACATGGCATTCTTCATGTTATCTAAGGCACAAAAGATGGTTGATCAGATTGTTACAGGTTGTTTGGTTCATGTTTGCCATAGATAGAGGATGATAGGTGCAGATTGTTTGTTGATGATATGACATTGCAAAAAGCTTTGAAAATATGACATTGCAATAAGAAATGGCTAAAGGTTTATTATCTATTCTAAATCCTAAATATCTTCTAAAATCCTATACTCTACCCATCACTATTTTATTTACCTTTTTGTTTTAATAAAACAATGACTTCCTATTAGAGGTAAAGTCACTTAAGGTGACTCACCAAAGGGGTTTTATCACATCTCTCCACCGGCCCCTTCACCTTGTTAACCTACTACACCAGTCTTCACTTAACTTGAGTGAGAAAGAAAGCATTTAAATGAATATGGTTTAAAGTTCAGTGGGTGCGTGGGTTTAAGGAGCTTGAGCGGACATTTAAATCAATGTTTCCATTGTTTAATGAGTATGTGGAGCACCAAAAGAATGATTAAATGTGGAGTATATGCTTTAAGCATTGAAACTTTAAAAGACAAAATGGGCACGTTTCATGCCTTAGACTATTCTTTAGGGAAATCAAATAAAGTTTTTGAAGCCCGAAAAAAATGAAGATTTTCATTTTATTTATGAAAGGCAAAGGAAGCATAGAATATATTTATTAAAGTTTCTAAGGAGGAAGCCGATCACTAAGCCTATTTGATAGCTTTATTTTTTTAGAAATTTTGCTTAAACCAGTAAGTGGTCGGCCCATACCCATGTTTATGACTTTTAAAATGGTGAGTTTTATTTTAAAAGCTATCAAATGTTTTTTTTGTGGTGATAAGTGTTTCTTAAATTAGAAATTGTTTTTTCTAATTTAAAGAGATGACATCAAGATTTTTGAGGAGATTTTGTAAGGCAAATATTTATGGAGATTTTTTGGCACAAAAAGATGATTTTTTTTGAAAGAAATTGGAAGATCAAGAGTTTTGTAAGGATCCAATGAAAGATTTTTTTTCAGGATTTGAAGTATTTCTTTATTTGCAGTTTGAGGAAGTGGTTTCTTTACAGCTTGGAGAAGATGAATGATATTTTTGAAGAATATCAATGATGCAGAGAAGAAAATATATCTGCATATGTTTTTTATTCTTGCAGGTTGATGAATATTTTATGATGGGATTGGAAATGTATTTTCTTCAAAAGAATATGAAGCATCATGCAAAGTTTTTCAGATTGAGAGAGAAGATGAATGAAGAGAGAAAAATGAATTGTATATCCAGAGGAGAAACGACAATGAAATAAAAAGAGTTATTTTGTTTTTCAGATGATCATTTTGTAAAAGAAAATGAATTAATTTTTGAATTGTTTATACAGAGAAAAGAGAGATATGAAAGGTCAAGTTATTTTTCCTTGTAGGTGAAAAGTTGAATATGAAGGGTCATTTCATATTTAATGGTATTGCAGATGGATTGATTTGTGTGTGAGTGTGCAGATCAATGATGAAATAATTTGATAATACAGTGGTAATGGATGTGAATCAATATGAAAATTGAATACAATTCGTGATATAGATTGATTCTTATGAAGTTTGAAGACAATATGCAATTAATTGTGCAAAGATAAACTGAACCAAGTGAATTGTTTTTTTTATTGAAGATGAAATGCAGAGGAAGACATTGAGATTGTATTGTGAATCAGGTAATTTGATTATGCATAGATCATGAAATTGATAAGTAGATTGGATTGAGTATGATTGCAAATTCAGAGAAGACATGTTGAGTAATGGTGCAAATCAGATTGAGTGGCAATCACTTCTTGCACACTTTGTAGTTTGTTCTGTATTAGGGGTTGGTGCTCCTTGAAGTTGGTGCTTCTAAAAGTATTAGGGGTTGGTGCTCCTTGAAGTTGGTGCTTCTAAATGAATTATGAGTTGGTGCTCCTTGAAGTTGGTGCTTCTAAACATTGTAATTAGTGAGATTTTTGATAAAGCCAGTGAGGTAGTTTTGGAGTGGTTTTTCTACCCTTGGAGGGTTTTCCACTCGTGAAAATCTTGTGTGATAATGTATATTGATCTTCTCTGTGTGTGTGTATGATTTACTCATGAGGTTTTGTTCTCTTTCTTCATTCTCAATCATGTGCATATGTGTTTGACAAATCAATGATATTTTTCTCTCCTTGTGTTTTGAAAGTTAAAGTTTGCAAAAAGATTTGAAAATTCATACAACACTGATTCACCCCCCCTCTCAGTGTTGTCCTTGACTCCTACAGATACTTCTCAAAATAGCCACTTTTCACCTATCACAAAATCTTCTATTCCTGGCTTGCTTTATTTTTTATTTCCTTGCAAGGTTGAGACACTTTCTATTTTTTTTGTTTTTGTTTTTTTTTCTTTTTTTTTTCTATTTTTAAAACATGTTATTTCTAACATTATCCCACTTGTCAAACACCTTACATAAGCCAATAGAAAATAGGTAGTTAATTGCTCAGGACTGAAAGGCCCATTAATTCGGAACACCATCTGAACTTCACTATGCTCACGAGCTTTGTTAATGCATCTGCAACATTTGCCATGGTCTCTACCTTTTCCAGCTTCACCCTGTCATCCTCAACCATATCTCTCACAAAATGATACTGAACATCAATGTGTTTGGTCCTGGCATGAAAAGTCAGGTTCTTCGCAAGGCAGATTGCACTCTGACTACCACAATAAATTGTAACTACACCGTGTTTCAACCCAATATCTGAACACAAACGCTTTAGCCAAATGGCTTCTTTACATGCATGAGTAGCTGCCATATACTATGCCTCTGTAGTGGACAAAGCAACCACAACCTATCGCTTTCTCATCCAACTGATTGCACCACCATTAAGAGTAAATATATATGCACTGGTGGACCTTCTGCTATCAACATCACCAGCCCAATCTAATTCCACAAAACCATGAATACTCAAGCAATGCTGATCTCCTACACCATGAAAACATATAGAGTACTCTGCTGTACCCCTCAAATATCTAAAGACCCTCTTAACTACATCCCAATACACTCTTCCAGGATTAGACATAAAACAAGAAAGAACTCCCATTGCTTGGGCAATGTCTAGTCTTGTACATACCATAGCATACATTAAGCTTCCAACTGCACTCTGGTAAGGCACTCTGCTCATGTCTTCCATCTCCGATGGGGATGTAGGACATTGTGAAATAAAGAGCTTCGTTCCCAATCTAACAGGAACACAAATTGGTTTACAATCCTGCATGTTAAACCTTTTCAAAACTGAACAAACATACTTACTCTAGCCAAGCCATAGCTTTCTATTCTCACGATCTCTTTTGATCTCCATCCCAAGTATGTGTTTTGCTGCACCAAGATCTTTCATTTCAAATTTTGCAAAGAGCTAAGATTTTAATTCTACAATCAAACCTTTGCCTTTCCCAATAAACAACATGTCATCAACATATAAAGCAATTACCAGGAAACGATCACCATCAGATTTAAAATATACACAGTGATTAGATTTAGACCACACAAATCCCAAACTCAACACATATGTATCAAACTTCTGGTACCACATCCTAGGACTTTGTTTAAGGCCATACAGAGATTTATTTAACTTACAAACCAACTTGCTTTTACCTTTTACCACGTAGTGCTCTGGTTGTGTCATATAGATTTCTTCCTCCAAATCACCATGAAGGAAAGCAGTTTTCACATCCATTTGTTCGACCTCTAAGTCATAAGTTGCTGCAATAGATAATAAAAATTGAATGGATGTCATTTTAGCAATAGGAGAAAAAATCTCACCGTAATCAATACCCTCAACCTGAGAGTATCCCTTCGCAACCAACCGTGCCTTATACTTTTCAACATTTCCATTTGAACTAATCTTTTTCTTAAACACCCATTTACATCCAATAGGTTTCCATCCTTCAGGCAATGGTACTAAGTCCCATGTATCATTTCTTTCAAGGGCTGCCATCTCTTCATCCATGGCTATTTTCCAGGACTCTGCATCATTCATACCCAAATCCTCTTGCACAGATCTCGGTTCATCAATGTTAGTATTTAAAGCAAATATACACTTCCAATCATCAGGTGAATACACATACCTTTTAGGTGGTTGCTTATGCCTTGTAGACCTTTGAACAAGCTGAGGTGGAGGTTCTTCCATTGCCTCCTCTTCTTCCTCTTCTGAATTTTCAGAGCTTGATGAGCTCTCCTTAACTTCTGGTCTATCTTGGGGCCTTGATTCAACTTTCTTAGGCATAGAAGGAAGTTGAATCACATCCTTTTTTTGTTCAATTTCTTTATACTATTCTGGCTGAAAAGTAACAGAAGAAGATTTAGTCTCTCTAAAAATAACACTTCTGGAATAAATTACCTTTTGTGCAACAGGATCCCAAAGCTTGTATCCTTTCACACCATAACTGTAGCCGATGAAGATACATTTGACATCCTTAGAATCCAACTTTGTTCTCTTCTCCTTAGGCACATGTGCATATGCCTCACAACCAAAAACTCTCATATGTCTAAGTGAAGGCTTTTTCCCTGACCACGCCTCCATTGGCATTTTATCAATAACAAGCAGTGGCAACAACTTCAGCCCAAAACTTTTGTTCTAGACTAGCTCCACTCAACATGCTCCTAGCCTTCTCCATCAACATTTTGTTCATTCTTTCTACAACTCCATTTTTCTGCAGAGATTACGGAGTTGTCTTTTGTCTTTTAATCCCGCAATCTGTACAAAATTTGTCAAAATCTGCAGAACAGTACTCACCACCATTGTCAGTCCTCAAACATTTAATTTTCTTTCTAGTCTGAGTTTCTATCAAAGCCTTGAACTTCTTAAAACGATTGAAAACTTTAGATTTACTCTTTAAAAAATATACCCATGTTCTCCTACTAAAATCATCAATGAAAGTAACATAATAAACTGATTTACCAATAGAAGCAACATCAACAGGATGAAATACATCAAAATGGATTAGATCCAAGATACATGAAGACTTATGAGAAGATGAGTAAAACTAAACGCGGTTCTATTTTCCATAAACACAATGTTCACATAAATCAAATTCCAGATTGCAATCATTCAACCCCTCAACAAGGTTCTTGTTTTTCAGGGATTTCAAACCCTTCTCTCCAATGTGGCCAAGCCTTTGGTGCCATAACATGGTCTTCTCTGCAGGCAACTTTGATTCAGTAGACAGAGCACCCTTGGGTATCCAGAAGCCACAACCATCCGCAAAAGAGGAAACCATTTCTTTTTTCAGTGAATTAATTACTAGCTTAATTTTATCAGAAGTGCTATTGCACTCAATCGTGCATGCATCGAGTTGGTACAATGTACCCAATTTGCTTCCTCTTGCTATCACCGTAGCACCTCTCACCATTTTCACACCTGCTTCAGAAAACTATACATGCACACCCACATCTATTAGCTTGCTAACAGATAATAAATTTCTTGCTAGTCCTGGGATATGCAAGACACCATCAAATCGTCTAACTCTACCATCAGAAAATTTCACATGAATACTACCACGACCAACAATGTCAAGGAAAGAATTATCACCCAAATACACCTTACCACCATCATAGTTTTCATACTTACTAAACCAGTTTCTATTAGGAGTCATGTGGAATGATGCAACTGAGTCTATCAACTATGCACTATCACCTGCATGAGTGGCCAAGGCTGCAATAAAGGCGTCTCCATCTTCCTTTTTGGACTCAGAATCAGAATCTTGCTTCTTCTTCTTCTTTACATTCCTTTCGAAAGTGTCCGGATTTGCCACAATTCCAACATATTACCTTGGAATTACCAGGAGGTTTTGATCTCCCCTTATTCTTGGACTTGGAACGGCCACGTTGCTTCTCATCTTTGCCTCGTTCTTTTGGTCTTCCTCAAACATTCAAAGCCTCTTTGGCACTCAGGGAGGCCTTTTTTCTCATCTCTTCAAAGAGTAGAGAACCAACAACATCCTCCATCTTCAAAGTGATTGAAGTGCTCCCAATGGCCATGACTAGGCTATCCCATGAGTCTGGCAGCGAACACAGTAGAGTTTGGCACCTTTCTTCCTCATCCATCTTAACCCCAACTAAGGTCAACTGAGTCACCAACATATTAAAAGTTTCCAGATGCTTAGAAATCTGTCCACCTTCTTCCATTCTCAAGGAATACAACTTCTTCCTCAAGAAAATTTTATTTACTAGAGATTTGGCTTGATATATTTCACCCAGCTTCTTCCATAGCTTCTTTGAAGTGGGTTCTTCATGAACATTTATCAAAATTGAGTTTGCAAGGCATAGTCTTATGAGACCTTTAGCTTTTCTATCCATTACATCATATTTTGCAGCCAAAGCTAGATCTGTAGGCCTTTGGACATTTTCATCCACTACATCCCATAGATCCTGATCAATCAACAGAGCTTCCATCTTCAGCTTCCACATTTCAAAATTCATGCCAGAAAACTTCTCTACCTCAATTCTTCCAGATGTGCTCCCCATCTGCAATATAGAATATGAAATACTCTGCACAAGCTCCCACTCAAACTTGATTAGCTCAAAAAACCCTATACCCAACAAATAGAACCAAAACTGACCAGGCTCTGGTACCACTTGTAAGGAAGCAAAGGTGTGCGGAAACGGTTCCTACGCTAACCTTGAGAGGAGGGTTATGCAAATTTCAAATACAATATTACAAAGATATCAAGAAACGCATGAAATAGCATAAACAAAATAACAATAAAACCATAACATAGTGATTTACGTGGGGAAAACCCTTTCGGGAGAAAAAACCCACACTCCAAAACTTGCACAATGTATTATCAAATCTTGAACCAGATTACAACATACTTGCAATGCAAGTTCTTACAGGAGTCTTCACCTCAACTCAAACTAGAGGAATTTCAGTAGCATTCTGGCAGCATACAGACTTTCAAACTAACTCTAATCTCTTTTTACAAAATGACTATCTCAAAGTACCAATATATATTACATTGCACATGAGAACCTTCTAGAGATAAAGCATTTCTTTTTAGAAAATATCTAATAAAATCTCAAAGAAATCTTATCTCTATCTCCATATAATGATACTTCTTAAAATAGTCGTTTTTCACCTATCACAAAATCTTCTATTCTTGGCTTGCTTTATTTTTTATTTCCTTGCAAGGTTGAGACACTTTCTATTTTTTTTTCTTTTTCTTTTTTCTATTTTTAAAACATGTTATTTCTAACACTACTGTGCCCTATTCTACTACACTAACATATGTCTGTTGGGATGATGGGTCACCTTCTTGCAATACGGGGAGTGTGGATTTGAAATTGGTTAGTGCTCATACAAGTTTACCCTATCTACCTTACACCACATCCACTTCAACTGCTTGATGGAAATTACAAATGTGATTATAGTCTACCCACAAAAGACATTCCTTTACTTGTAGTGTTACATGTTTTGGTTAGATAAATAATTAATCAAAGGTTATTTAATTTGGTTTGAGTTTGTTGAAAGTTTTTAAAGCCTTATTCAAGGGATCTATTTGTACGTACCGTAGTCATTGAATTCCATAAGAGGGTTGTTACAATCTTCTAACAATCCTAAGATTGATAATTCACAATCTCCCATCTATATGCTTCCTCTTCAGTGGTCTCCATGCACTCACTAGCAACACTATCAATAGTTAGTTATGTGGGTACACTTTCCATTGATCTCTGTTCACTAAGAGGTCTTCAACTTTCAACTTCCACAATTAAAAATTCTAACCATTGAATTTAATTAAATATCATTGTTGTGTCCGTGAATGCAACAACATGATCCTTAAATTCTCATAGAATTGCCAAAAGCTCCCACTGCAACAGGAAATACACAATTAGAAAAAGTTCCCTTTTTTTGTTAAATAAACCCAAACATTGGCACAAATTCTCAATGTATGGCTCCAAACTTAGGATCTAAATCCAAATGTAATAGCTTTGATATCAAATGATGGAAATTTTGGCAACTTGATTGCCCTAGAACTTTATATTATGTGATCAAGTTACAACTATGTGTTGTTATTAATTCATTTAGCAATTTATTATGAAGAACAAGAAATTCACACACAAAACACATACAACACAAGGTTTAATTTGAGAAACCCTTTTAGGAAAAAATCCACCAGGAAAAGAGAGCCAACAATTGTATTAATGTATAAACATAGATTCTAAATACAATACAATCATCTTGTTCAACATTTCTCAATTTATAGACATCTAGTCTATAGCCTCTGTGCACTTAATTATGAATTCCTCACAACAAAACATAGATTCTAAATACAATACAATCATCTCGTTCCACATTTCTTAATTTATAGACATCTAGTCTATAGCCTCTATGCACTTAATCATGTCTTCCTGACAACACCATTACATAGTTGATTAGGCATCTCTCATCATCCTTCTCCATTCCATGTCTCTGGTTAAATGTAGACTGGGTCATTTTGCAGAATCCCAATTGACTCCATATTCTAACCACTTTGGAATGCCAACCATCACACAACTAAACAATGACCTTACAGTGACATCATACCTACCACATGCCACTCCCATGAAGATTATCTAAATAGATAAAATATTCATTAGTTTAGGTACTTCCACAAATGATCCAAGCCATTAGTTGTTGACCAATACATCCGATGTATGAAGAATAGTGAAATAGAGTCTCCTGCAATACCACCAAGACCACTTCCATGGCTTGTGGGTAGTAGAGACAAGACTATCATGAGTTGCAATGTTCCAGGGCACCTTCTAGAATATATACTTGTCTTTTTTTGTTGCCACATGCACTCTAGCAATGCCACACATACTCTAGTAATGTACTATGTATAAAATGTAGTAAACATAATATAGTTAATCCTCATGTATTTGTTACCATGGCTTCACCAAGGCCTAAGCCACCTCTAGTCCATACCACAAATTCTAACTCACTACATTTTACTACACAAATTCTAATATTGTTCTACTATTTGAGAGCAAATTTCTACATAATAGGAACTCTACAAAGTCCCAACATTCTTCTCCCACTCAAGCACTCTCTGTAAATGAATAGCACACCAACATTCTAACATTTTGAGTATTGGGTATGTTTAGTACTCAACCAACCCCCTTGGGAAGAACATGCCATTAAAAACATGTAAGAGGTTAAGTGTGTATTTTCAAAGTCAACTCTTACCTTTCCAAGGACTAGTTATGTGTAAATGGAATGCTAAGTACACTCTTCACCATACCTTACCCATGTCTGTGCACATGGGAAGGTATGGATTGCATTTATGTTTTGTAAGAGGTGGTTGTATGTGTAAGAGGGAGGCCATATTTCCTCATCCCATTAGAGGATGATAAATGACATGGCACCCCCATATTATCCATCTTTAGCCTTTAAAAGGGTAATTGATTCATTATTACTTTTGGGGGCACTTAGAGCATTTTCTATGAGTGAGAGAGAGATTGAGAGGTCTTAGTTTCCATGCGTTCTTGAAGAAAATTTGAAATTTCTTAGTGAAAGAAATGGATTTGTGAGAAGAGGAAGGAAAATATTCATCAAGGAGAAGAGACTTCCTCATTTTGAGAGCTATCTTATGAGGTAGGTTTCCCTTCTAATTTTTTTTTCATGGTTTTTTCTTGTTCTTAGAGTAGGAGAAATGAAAAAAGGTTTATTTGAATTTAAACTCCTAATTTGTGGGTAAATGTTATGTTTCTATGTAGTCCTTTCTATGTTGAGAGTCTTGTGAGCACAAATGCTCTTGTGTGTGAGATGGATACCCTGCACTCTTTCATTTCTTGTTGTATTGTTATTAAAATGTGAAAACATGATTTCCTTTTGTTGTTATCTAACCCATTTTTCATATTGTGATGTTGTCCTTAAAGTGGTGATTATATTTGTGTTCATTTGGTTCTAGTTGATCTCTTGGCTCGAGGGATGGCTAGGTCCTAGTATGACTTGATAACACCATATTGATAGGTGTTAGGACCTACAGTCCATACTATTTCTTCCTAATTAACTACTTTTGTACTAATCCTTAGATGCATAGTCTTTGTAAGTCATCCCTCTTGCTAAATTGGTTTATCCTACTTGCTTGGGAAGTAGTAGTTCCTTTGGGTAGAATTAGTATAAATAAATGGTTTGATAGTAGAATGGATTATCCATGAATTATGTTGTATTGAGCATTGTTCTAGGAGGTTGCCCCCTCAAAGAGGCTAGTACTATATAATAATATGAATCTATCATTTCAATGCACTATTATTCTTGTGTTTCTATTTGCAGCATATATTTTCTATATTTCTATTATTTGGTTAATTTCTTATAGGAAACACTTAATCATATGGATAGAGCTCTCTAAGGTTGTGTTTTGTTGTTGTTTATTCCATTTAGGGCCTTGCACAATTGTCCACCATATGTTTTCACCTTACCCTTCTAGGATCTTGGTGATCAAAAAGTGGCTACAAAAGTAGTGACACTAAGCTTTTGTCCCAATTTTTTATTTCTTGCTTGTAGTTTTTTTAATTTCTAGGGTAGAGACCCTATTTAGGGGTTTTTTAAATATCACATAAGAGTTGTTATTCTAGGTTGATCTAGATTCCCCATATAGGTTCTAGTGAAGGGCGGAGGGGTTGCCCTCCAAAACCACACCATCAGATAGCCTTTGTATATGGTCTTGTGCTTCCATGTACCCTCAGGTATATCAGAAGACCCCATAGGAATTTTCAAAACCTAGCCCTAGGAAGCCATTGACCATCTATAAACTATGATACACTTGAAGCAATTAGCACTAGTAAGTTACTCGCATCATACTTGATCTACTTGAATTGGTATATTGTGGGTTCATAGACTAGACACTGCCTTTAGATACCTTCCTTTTTTCCATTTTGTCTTCCCACCTTGGCATATTTAGAGTTAGAGAACACAACCACTAGTGATTGTTGCACCTAACTTTGGTAGAATATGATTTCCGGCCATATTGGTTCAGTGGGATTGTTAGAATTTCTAGCCATATTGTGATTAATGGGGTTTGTTTCTGTACACCAGATTTGCATCAATACAATCTAGTTGAACACATGGTTTACATCATATAAATTTCCACCAAGCTACAAATTGCATAAAATGATTGTATTCCTAGCCCATAGGGATCTAAAATTAAAAAAAACCCTAGGTAAAAAAGTCTAGGTAATTTTGAAAATTATCATCTAGTCGATTGTCCCATTACGATCTTCTCTTCAAGTCGATCATTTTGGTATATGACTCCAACACACTTTTTTCAACCACTTTGGGACCCCTCCTAATGGTGAACACACACTCCAAGGAAATGGATACTACAATAAGTACTAAATTAGAGGAATTTGAGTCTTACATCTCCTCCTTTAGGGATGGACAAGTCTAGATATTGGAATCTCTCCATTGCCTAACTAGTCATGAATTATCTCATGATTGCTTTGATAATCTAGTTTTTTCTCCAACAAAATGCCTTGGGTCCAAAACTTGATTTCCTCAAATGTGATGGTACAAACCCTACCAATTGAGTCTACTATGCTGAACAATATTTTACTCTCCACAATACTCCATAGGGGACATGGTCCCTATTGCCTCATTCAACTTAGAAAAAGAACCAATCTAGCAGTATAAATGGTATAGGAAGGCCTATTCTAAACATGGTTGGACTAAATTCAAAGAGAATATTTTGGTTCACTTGGGCCCTAGTGCCCATGAAGATTTTATAGGAGGTTTAACCAAATTGTGACTACTTGGTTTTGTGCATAACTGGGTCAAACTAAATTTGAGAAACTTGCCAACCAAATTGAAGGTTTAATAAATGACTTCTTCATTAGTTGTTTCATAAGTGGCCTCAAGGAGGAAATTCAGGATGAGGTCAAGATGTTCAAACCTAAGGATAGGATGGACGCCAAAGGTTTGGAAAAACTTGTATAATTTCACAACTTAGTGTCGTTTCTCCAAGTTTTCCCCCTTCAATCCTTATATGATGAATCATTGTATTCCCACTTCCCAACCCCCACTCCACACCTATCAAACATCTCACTAAAGCATAAATGTGAGCTCATTAGGACAAAGGGTTGTGTTAGAATTGTGATGAAAAATTTACTCCTAGCCATTATTGTGTTGTACAAAATCTATATTTGCTTGATGTGGAATCTCCACTCGAGGCAAATGAATGGATATATGCCAAAGAATCCTAGGAAGAGGATTAACCCTTAGTTGATGATTCAACTATCGATGATCCTCTTGCAATCTTTTTGTATGCATTGGCTAGAATCTCCACTCCCCAAACCATTAAGGTCAAAGGGTGTTTTAAGAAACATGTTCTCAAAATTCTCATTGATTTAGTAGCACTCATAATTTTATTGAACCTAGATTATCCAAACAAGGAAAATGTTTTATCCACTCTTATTCTAGTGTTGAAGTAATGATTTCTAATGTTAGAACTATACCTTGTAAGAGTAAGTGTCAAAATGTTTTCATCTCTATGGGAGACTACACTCTCAAATATAACATGTTTGTGCTTCCCCTATGAGGTTGTGATGTATTGTTTTGGGAACCTAATGGCTCCACACTCTTGGTCCTATATGTTGGCAAGAGACACTATATGGATTCATGATTGTTGTCATTGATGGCAACAAAGTTCATCCCACACATCCACAGGACATGGTGTGTCTCTACCGGAAGTCAGAGTGAAGAATGTTGTGGTCCGGTAAACAAGAACAGAGCATATGGCAAGGTCTGACAGACAGGTCCGGATCTCTCAGAGGAAGTATCTTGGTAAAGTATGGATTTGGGGAAGTAAAGAGTACTACCTTGAGTGATAGATTCCAAGGTTTTAGCCTCCGGTGATAGATGAGGCAAAAGATATGAATACTTGAGTACCGGGTTCCTGAGTGACAGTGTGAACAGAGGAAGAACTGACTGACAGAACATCAGACTACTTTCCGGATGTGTTACTGATGGTGTTAAAGGTTATGAAGGCATGAATCATGTTTGGCCGACATGATTAATGATTTCTACAACTATATGCTTGATCTGCCATTACTTGATGTGTAAGGATTCAGCCGACAGAACAGAGTTTGTGAGAAGATTGACTGTTCCGGGTGCCAACTAGAAAGATAATGAAATCACTTGTGCGGATATATATATATAGGATGGATTTAGTTGTGAGAAGTGTTGTGGTGATATGTGATATGCGAATAAAAGCAGAGCAGAGTAGAAGCAGTAAGGAAGGTCTGGTATGTGAAAGGAAAGCAGCATAAGAGAAGAGGAAAGATGAAGTGCAGCAGATCAGTGTACTAAGCCTAACCGAAACTGAACTCCAGCATATGTGGATACCTCCAATCAGTTCAAGTATTGTATAACACTCTTTTGTAGACAGTGTGTCTCTTGTAGGCAGTGTGCCTCCTTGTGAGCAGTGTGCTCGGGCAGTGAGCCCTAATTGGCAAGTGCCATTTTTGTATTTCCTTATTCTTCTAACAGAGAATAATCTTTGGGTTAATCACCCCATGGTTTTCTCCCTTAACAGGGTTTCCACGTCAAAAATACTGTGTCATGTGTTTTTCCATTTCATGGTAATATTTGCTTGTTTGAATTAATGTTGCATTGATTAATAAGAAAGTTCAGAAAGAAGAAATAATTAGGATAACTGATTCACCCCCCCTCTCAGTTATCAACAATTGGTATCAGAGCTAAGTTCCTCCCAACAAAGCCTAACAGCTTGAGGAAGATCTGGGAGTCCAAATGGATGCATATGGTTTAAGGGAGCAACTCAAAACTGCCCTTGAGGATCTTGAACAGTCAAACTCTGAAGTCAATGAATTAAAGGAAAGACTCAAACATGCTGATGATTTCATGAGAGAACTAAAAGACAAATTAAGTCTCTCTATGAAAAAGAGAAAGGAGCTGCTTCAGCAATTGGCAAGACAAGGTGAAGAAAGTAATGCAAATGAAGAGCTGACTAAGAAAACCAAGTTATGTTAAAAGTTATCAAAAGAAATCATTATGGTAAGACATGAAATGGAATTAGGAGTTATAAAGTTTACCCAAGAAGTTGAAGAGAAAAGAAAAACTGAAGATAATCTAAGACAATCTCTCAAGGAGAAATCAGAAGATTGCCACCAGATGGATAGAATTATCAGACATCTTGAATCTGATCTTGAAGATGCTAAAGATAATGAAGAAAAACTTGAGGATCAAATTGTCTCTCTCAAAAGGGATCTTCAAATAGCAAATGAATATAAAGAGAAATTCAAGATAAGTTCTACTCAACTTGAAGTTCTTCTTGAAAGTCAAAAGAAGGTAGATGACAAGTGTGGTTTGGGATATGAGAAAGGAGAAAGCTCCGGATCCGGTCAAAAGAATTTTGGATCAGAAAATCCAAGGAACAGGCCTAGAAGACCTCCGATAAGACAACCCAATGCTCAAAGATATCCATCCTTCAATGGATACTGCCACAGCTGCAATCACTTTGGTCACAAAGCTAATTAGTGCAGAAAGAGAATGAATAAGACAAATTCATTCTTCTCTGGACAATGTTTTAACTGCAAAAGGTATGGTCACAAATCTCATGAATGCAGAAATATGCAAATGGACAAATCATTCAATGGTAGATGCTTTACATGCAATAGAATAGGTCATATGGCTAATCAATGCAGATCAAGAGGATATCAATCAAATATACAAGGAAATGTTGTTTACCAAATCTGCAATAGATCCGGTCATATTGCAAAATTCTGTAGAAGCAAGAATCAGGAGAAAAGAGGTCCGGTATATCATAATCAGAATCAAGATAAGGGTAAACAAAAGGTGAATGTGGATGAAGTTAGGAATGAGATGAACAAGATTTGGGTGAAGAAAAGTTTAGAGAATGTAGAGGTTGGATCGGCACCAGACTCTGGTGCTGATATTCCTTCCAAAAATTAAAAGGTGAGCTCTGGCTCAGAGGGAGACACAAAGAAAACCTTGTTCCCCCAGCCAGTTAAGTGGTGCCTGAAATTGGCACATGAGAAGCTGCGGATCAAAGGGTTTCTAGAGAAACATGTAAAGAAGGTCAGGTAAAGATCTGAGAGATCCGCAAGAAAATTTAAAAAGTTCAATTCCTTCAGAATTGGTCCAGTTAAGCAAGTCTTTCGGTAAAACAGGTTTCTCACAAGATTGGCCTGATATGAATCCAAATTGATACAGCTTGATCTGCGGATACATAAGATGATCAGAAGGACAAGTGGATATGATGATTCATCACTAACATCAATCACAAGGGAATCATAATGATCCAGATGAGTTTCTTCCTCCTTGAACAAGGAAAACCAGGCAAACCGGAATGAATTAGGTTGCGCATTTATTGCAGGGTGAAAATTAGGGCTTCTTGGAATAAAAGAGTTCATTTGTCTGTCATTTACACACTTGTACACTCACATGCAAAGAAGAAAGAAAAGGAGCTCTGCAAACAACTTCTCCTAAAAGATCAAGGCAACTCTTCATACAGCTCTATTCGGATTTCTTCGTGTGCCCTAACCTGCGTAAAAGGTATTTATCGTTCTTGATATCCTTCAGTAAGATTGTTTGATGATGGCTACTCTGAATATAGTAAAGATCTTTGATAGACCTCGGCCCTCATTTAAGAAACATCCATATAAATCCTTGGAGGTAGATCCCCTAGGTGCATTTTCCAGTGTTCTGCCTGGTGTGTTGCACACTGAAGATATTAGGGTTTATATACATGCAAATGTTGAAGAGTTTGGGGAATTCAAACTAAGAGATATCTATCACAAACAATTGTTAGATGATTCATTTGTGCTCAAACCCCAATACATAGGCCTCCGGAACAAGCACTTTGTACAATACATACATTTCCCCTGTTTTATGGAGGATGAATGGGTTAGGTACATTTTGAGTAGAATACATGACAATTTCATGTGGTTAAATGGACCATTCAAGATCACTAAAGATGCCATCAGGGTAGTTACCAGACTACACTCATCCGGTGGGATTCCTGTTCTTAAATCTGTAAAAAACCAAACTGTGAGTGATGCTACCGGATCTAAGTTTGACAAAAGCGCAATGACAGTAGATGACATCACTGATCCGGATGTCAAGTTTGCTTCTATGATCATTGGATATAAGATATATCATTCTAGCAGAGAAAATTCTATACCTGGAACTGCCATCTATACCGCTTATGAAATGCTAAGAAAGGATATAGACTATGATCTTTGCTAGCTTCTCTTGAACCAACTCATGGAGAATCTGTAGAAAATAAAGAAAGATAAAAAGAATTCATTCAAATATGGTGGATTGATATTGTGCTTATTCTTCTACTTTATGAATGAGCTTCCCAGATCTAATGGCTGGGTATGGGAGAATGATAGACCGGTAGCTATCCAAATCAGAGATTATTTGCATGGACTTGGTGACAACAAAGCACAAAATATAGCTCTGTGGGGATACTTCAAGAACTTTCAGAGCATGATGCAAGCAAGAGAAAGAATTCCTCAGTCTCTTGTTGAAAAATACAAAGACACAGTATGTTTTATGGTAGAGACAGATCAGTGCCTAATGGAGGTAGTAGAACTAAGGACAGTCTAGATCATGCCCATGGGGTATGAAGTTGGTGAACAGATTGTGGAGATGCATGTTCAACACATGCTAAGCCAGTCTAAAGATCCAAAAGCAGAAATGTTTGGAACCTTTGAGGAGCTGAGTATAAAAATCCATGTTGAACTCAGAGAACCAGAGATCAAAAGGAAGGTGAGAAAAGAAGTAGAAAATATTGCTCAAGGCCTTGGCATCTCAAAGGAGGCACTTGATGCCCACAAGAAAAGGATGGAAAGAGCTGAGGAAGAGAAGAAAGAGGCAGAAAAGAAAAGCAAGGAAAGTGCTCCGGTAGAAACCTCCACCCGGACCAGATCATCAAAAAGATCTGCACCTATCACAGCCAAAAGCTCAAAACCGGAAGTCTAGGCATCCGGTAAAAGAGAGAAAAGATCAAAAACAAAAGCCACAAGGGCTTATGCAAGTCAAAAGGATGAAGAGGAAACTGAATTAGATGAGGGGGTAAAGGAATTAAAGAAGTAGAAGAAGAAAGGATCCGGTAAACCCTCCACAGGCCAAGACAAGGAAGAAATGGCAGAGGAATTTGTTGAAAAGCCCACCCTGACTTTAGAAAGTGTAATAAAATTAGTCACTGTGGATGGAAACCTTCAGCCAATGGCCGAATTTTATGATGATTACAATGAGGCTGACCAAAAGATCCTACAGGAAGCTACAGTCAAGTACCTGAACATATATAATAAGGCCTTCATTGAAATTATATCTCTTATTCCCTAGAGCCTTGAAAAGGAGTTAGAAATAAGAAAGAACAATGCCATGGCCAAAGACATTGAGATTCGGGAACAGATAGCTATTCAACTATATCCTTCAATCGATCCCAAAATAATGAATATGATATTCAAGGATTGCAAGGATGAGTTCAGGAGCAAAGCAAGGATGAATCAACTCATGCTTGGTGAGACTAACAAGGTAGCCAAGGACACTGAAGAGATTCTCCGGAAAGCCTTCAAAAGATTTAATCTTCCTATTATAGAGGACTTGGGTACTAATCCCTCAACCACAAAAGTTGTAGAAGAAACTCCTGAGAAAATGATAGAAGAGGTGGGCCCTGAACAGACTAACATTTCTCCTCCGGTTTCCCCTACAATCTCCGGATCTAAAGGAGAAGAAAAATTACAGGAGAAAGAAGCAGAGGTGAAGGAAAAAGACGATGACAGTGCTAAGGTTGTAGAAGGAGAGAAGACTTCAGCAGAGAAAACCACAACTACTCGTGGTGAAGGAGAGAAAACTCCAAAGGATAGCTCCAAGATTGCAGAAGAGAAGAAACATTTGTCTCTGGCAAGAGACACTGCACAAACTGTCCAAGAATTCCTAAACAAAGAAACAATGGAGATTGATGAACCGGAGCTTCTACAAGGTCCATTCAATTTTGATTCTCTTTCTCTAGTACAGACAATGAAGATAGCTTCATTTGCAAATGCTAAGGCTAATGAAAAACTCCTAAAGTCTCATATGGAAGACTGTGAGTTGATAGAAGCTGCTTCTGGAGTGCTTGAAAAGATTATGCCATTGATTCAGAAAGATCCCATAGCCTCCTCTTCTGGTAATCTCAAAACCTTAGTCAGCAGTGTTAGTACACATTTTGATTCTCTAGAAAAATCAGCTAAAGAAAAGGTCCGAAAGGAGTTTTTGGATAAAAGGTTCTCCGAGGTACAGGGTTTGATCATTAATGATAGGAGAAACATGAACATTGGGATAAAGAGCTTAGAAAATGCTCTTAAGGATGGTGGTGAAATATACAAATTTTGTATCTCCTGGTCCAAGGTAACAGTGGAGATTGAGAAGAAAATAAAAGAGCAAGAGGACAAACTACTAAGCTTGTCTCAAAGTTTTGATCCTCTTTCATCCTCTATAGCAAATCAAGAATGTCAGACTATCGCAGTCTTGAGTGAAATCAAGAAATTGGAGAAGGAAAGGAAAAATAGAATAAGCAGGTTAAGTGAGCTCAGGGGGTTAATTGTCCCTAAGCTAGAGGCCATGCATGAGGCTATAACAGAAGCCCAAATTACAGCCCAGACTAATGATCCGACAGATCTAAAAAGGGCTGATGCGTTTGCATTTCTGTTGAGTGGGCATATCTCAATTTTGGACAGGATGAAGCAGAGTTGGGCGATAGAAGTTGTACAGTTGAAGAACACTTTTGCAGACATACTTAAGTATATGTAAGTACAACTTGTATATATATACTTATGCGGCTAAGTATAGTAAAATTTTTGAAAATTTTGGTGTACGGACCCTACCCTTTGCCATTGATGTCAAAGGGGGAGTGAAGAGCAGTGAAAAATGAGGAATCCAACTAAGGGGGAGCTCCAGAAAATATATATAAAGACAGAGCATCAGCCAAGGGGGAGCCTAGTGTAAACACTTAGTCATTTTTCACTAAGTGTTGCCATCAATGCCAAAGGGGGAGATTGTTGGCAAGAGACACTATATGGATTCATGATTGCTGTCATTGATGGCAACAAAGTTCATCCCACACATCCGCAGGACATGGTGTGTCTCTACCGGAAGTTAGAGTGAAGAATGTTGTGGTCTGACAGACAGGTCCGGATCTCTCAGAGGAAGTATGTTGGTAAAGTGCAGATTTGGGGAAGTAAAGAGTACTACCTTGAGTGATAGATTCCAAAGTTTTAGCCTCTGATGATAGATGAGGCAAAAGATATGAATACTTGAGTACCGGGTTCCTGAGTGACAGTGTGAACAGAGGAAGAATTGACTGACAGAACATCAGACTACTTTCTGGATGTGTTACTGATGGTGTTAAAGGTTATGAAGGTATGAATCATGTTTGGCTGACATGATTAATGATTTCTACAAGTATATTCTTGATCTGCATTACTTGATGTGTAAGGATTCAGCCAATAGAACAGAGTTTGTGAGAAGATTGACTGTTCCGGGTGCTGACTAGAAAGATAATGAAATCACTTGTGTGAATATATATATAGGATAGATTTAGTTGTGAGAAGTGTTGTGGTGATATGTGATATGCGAATAAAAGCAGAGCAGAGCAGAAGCAGTAAGGAAGGTCCGGTATGTGAAAGGAAAGTAGCATAAGAGAAGAGGAAAGATGAAGTGCAGCAGATCAGTGTACTGAGCCTAACCGAAACTAAACTCTAGTATATGTGGATGCCTCCAATCAGTTCAAGTATTGTATAACACTCTTTTGTAGACAGTGTGTCTCTTGTAGGCAGTGTGCCTCCTTGTGAGCAGTGTGCTCGAGTAGTGAGCCTTAATTGGCAAGTGTCATTTTTGTATTTCCTTATTCTTCTAATAGAGAATAATCTTTGGGTTAATCACCCCGTGGTTTTCTCCCTTAACAGGGTTTCCACGTCAAAAATACTATGTCATGAGTTTTTCCATTTCATGGTAATGTTTGCTTGTTTGAATTAATGCTGCATTGATTAATAAGAAAGTTCAGAAAGAAGAAATAATTAGGATAACTGATTCACCCCCCCCTTCTCAATTATCAACACTATATTATGGGAATTTTTTAACTTTAGATGCAATTCACTAATAATGGCCAACAACACACATTACAAGAACTGATAACTAGCTTTTTTAGTCTTATTATCTCCCATTGCATGGAAACGTTACTCAAAAAGGGGTCTCATAGGATTATTGACCAACTTTCTACTATTCAACTCAAGGACTCCTCCATGTCCAACTCATTGAAGGATCTACAAGAACTTTTTTCTCACCATGCAACTATCCTTTTAGAACCAACTGTCTTATTGTAATCTCACTTTGAAGATCATGCAATTTAGCTTCTACTAAGGAGTACCCCTCCAAATATCTTCCAATATCAGTACCCATTTTTGTAAAAGACTGAGATCCCAAGAACTCTTGTGCTAAGGGGTTATTTGACCTAGAACTACTCCTTACTTCTCCTCAGTCCTTTTGGTGCACAAAAAAAGATGGGTCTTGGTGCCTTTGTATCAATTTTTGAGAACTAAACAAAATCACCATCAAGGATAAAATTCTCATTTTGGAGTGGCTAATAAGCTCTTAGATGAACTCCATGGTGTCCATTTTTTCTCTAAGTTGGATTTACGATTTGACTATCATTGGATCTATATCAAAGAAGAGGACATTCCAAAAACTATCTTCCACACTCATGATGGCCATTATGAATTTATTGTCATGCCATTTAGTTTGGGTAAGTGTGAGATCATGATGGGCCAAATAGTGGCAATGGAAAAAAACTTGTTGGATGAAAAAACTAATAACATTTAGAATTATATTTAGATTTGGAAGGACAAAGTGTTAATATTTCTAGCTTAAATATAGATTCCCTCCTAAAATTCCTTGGGATTGCCTTACATTTAAGCAAGTGGGAGTCCTAAAACTTGCCAAAGAAACTTGCAAAACTACCTATTTAGTGTTATCATAAAAATTTTCACAACTTCATCCTTGAAGCTGATAGACTTTTTTGTAACTAAACTTAATAAAATGAAAAGGGTTTATAGAGGAAACTATCAAGATTCTAAAGATTCGATATATGCCTCATTATAATTTTAATACATAATTATTGTTAATTTTCTACATACACTATGTTTGATTTCTTGATAGACATACATATTGAAAAACATTCATAACATTCAAACTTTTTATCTTTTTTAAAATCCAAAAGATGTGTCGCATTCTAGGTTTTATTGGATATAAGTTAAAAAAAATTGAATTTCATATTTTTTGACCAAATTAGGTAAAGTCATAGTAAAAAATCATAAATAATAATTTATTTATTTAAAAAAATATGTGTCACATATGCTCATGTGTCCTTTTCCTAAATCCAAAGCTTGGAAGAAAAATATTTTCTTTTTCTCATACTTAGGTTGGCTAGAATGACACCCATTTTTTATGTTTTTCTAAAAATTTTAGTAGTGCCTCATTGAAATATCTAATTTTCACTAGACTAATTTTAAAATTTTCAAAAAAACGTAGTATCCCATAAACTAAATTCAATTTCCTACAACTTTTATTAGTACCTTATTTTTAGATCATGTAGATAACTCATTGATTTTTTATGTGAAGTTACTTAAGCTTATTTTTAGCATTTTCATTGCCACTTAGGGATATTGTTTTGCCCATCATGATCCTGCACTCACTCACCTCACCAATGCATCATTCACATTTCAAAGCTTAATGAATAAGATTTTTTCCCACTCCTTTGACAATTCATCTTAGTTTTCTTTGATGATATCCTTATTTATAGTCACACCTAGGAAGAGCACCTCTTACATTTGGAACACACCCTTCAAATCCTTTCTACTAACCAATTATGTGCCAAATTCTCTAAATGTTCCTTTGGTCAGATTGAGATTGATTACCTTGGACATATTGTTTTTGAAGGTGTTAAGGTGGATCCCAAAAAAGATTGAAACCATGCAAAAATGGACAAAACCCACAACCCTAAAGAGCCTTCGTGGATTTCTCAACCTTACAGGATATTACTATAGATTTTTCAAGGACTGTGGATAATTTCCACCCACCTCATATCCATGTTGAAGAAAGATTCATTTCAATGGTCCCCAACTATCAAAGCAGCCTTTGAGATACATAAGCTAGCTATGTGCACAACTCTAGTTCTTGCTATGCCCAACTCCTCTAAAATTTTCATCATTAAAAGTGAGGCCTTAGGCTATGGATTAGTTGTTGTTTTAATGCAAGAAGGCTGACCCCTCACTTTCACAAGTAAGGACCTAACTAGAAAAAGTCTTTCTTGTTCCACCTATGAGAAGGAAATGCTCACCATTCCTCACATGTCATCCACAAATACCCATACCTTGTCAATAGACACTTGCATTAAAATTGACCATCATAGCCTCAAGTATTTTTGTGATAGTTATCCTCCTCTAGTTGTAGGATCTTCATTCGGTCAGGTATGCATAGAAGTAGGGATAAGTATCTTCTTTCACAACACTTCATGTAGCCTTTTAACTCCTAATCATTGGGATCTTGGACCCAAAAGGCACTTTTACAAGTGCTAACCACATAACAAATTTTAGATTGTAACAAGAGTTGACAAGTGTCAATCATCCAAGTGAGATGAGCATTGTCACTCTTCTATAAATAGGATGTCCATACCTTGTACAAGAGAGAGAAGATTCTATAATAGGTGTAAGAGACTCCAATTTCAAGAAGAAAGCATTCTAAGTTTATGCCAAATATATTTTTGTGTAAGTTTTCATACTTTCCTTTTTTGGAAATCAATGTAAGACATATCCTCTCTAATTAATTTAAATTGTCTCTATTGTTTCATCATTTACTTCAAGAAATGTCCATTTTTTAGTATACATTTGTTGTACTCATGTTAAAGATATGTTATAGATTCATCTTAACAATGAATCTTTTAGACTTTACTCATGGGGTAATTAATGAATGCAAAGGGTCAGTAGGTAGAGTTTTAATTTTTTATGGTAAGGAGGCATCTAATAACCGAAGTCTTGCAAGACAAGACCAAGCAAATTAGGCAACTCAAAATGTACTAGATGTGTGAATGATTAATCTACTCTTAGGTTTGGAATTTGACTTTGTGCACATGATTAGGCACTGGTCCAAATATTTTATAAACGAAAACAATGACAAAACTAATTTATTTAAATTATTAGTTGACATTGCTTTAGAAGGAACAAAGGGTCATTATGCTATGTCTTATATCCTTTATCTTTTATTTCTAAACCTGTGGATCTTTAATTTTACATCTGAGAATTACCACCTTATCTTATTGGTGACTAACACAATGGAATCTAGTGATATATAAATTGGGTTTGTAATTGTGGCTAAGGGGGCTAGTTATGATGGTAGATAAATTTTAGAAGAATTGGTAACAAAATATTTGAACTGCATTACGTTTATTCGTTTGAATTTGTTTACAATTGATTATTTTCTATGGGATCTGAAAGGGAATACCCCATGAGCCTAACATAGCTTGAAGAAGGAGAGTTGAGACCTCTCTCATAAGTTGGCCCTATTTTTTCTCTATTTGGTCATAGAAGCCTATGTTTGCTACTTTTAGAGATGACAATCACTAGAGATTTTGTTTAGAAAGCTTCTTAGAATGGTGCAAAGGTACTAAACATGAATTAACCCCAATAAAACCATTGCATCTTGTATGGACATCAACCCTTCACCTTAGAGTAGTGTTGGTTTCCTTTAGAGGATGGCAAGTAGAGAGAGGAGGTATTAGAGGTAAGGGATTAGGAAGTTGAATTCTAATGATTAGAGTAGAAAGGTGAGATTAGACATCCTTGAGAATAGAGTAGGGTATAGAAGCTAGAAAACTCTATTATTGATGGTGATTTGGGATGCCATTAATTTACCTTTATTTTTGCACACCAATTGTAGGTATGCTAGTTGTGTGAAATTTGTGGGAATTGCATGGTGGACCATGTGGAGTCAATGAAACTAAGAAGTCCATTCCTAAGGAGAGTGGAGACTATATTAGCTATGTCTAAGTCTAAGATAGCTATTATTATTTGGAGGCAAATTTCTTCAAGTCATGCTATCTTTAGGGTAGTGTGTATATGGGTAGTGTAAGTTCTACTAATGTTATGTAAAACAACTATACATTTATGGATTAATGTCCAATGAGGAGAATAATCTCACTCCTCCTAAATTTTTATTCTTTGATTAGTTTCTCTAGATATATCTTATGTTGCAATAGTATGTTTGCGTAATTGTTTATTTTTCATATTGGGTAGTATTCTTGTGCATTTTGTAGGGCGAACATGCATATTCTTGTTTTTTTCATCTAAGATAGTTGGTAGAGTGTTCCTTAATTAAATCTATTTGTTGATGTGCTAGAGTGTGGCATAACCACCCCAATTATGCATCAAGTAGTATTAAAATGGGTTCCTTCCTTGTGACTAGAAGGAAGTGGTTTCAATAGGTGTGTATCCTTGTGTTTGATGTTTCCTAGTAAACATGTTGGTGCAGTCACGGTTAGGAGGGTCCACAAAGTGAACTATCCAGGCCATGTAGCTAGAGTAAACACAATAGAAACAACTCAAAGATCTAAAGCAAATGTAGATTCAGTCATTCAGTATATCATAGAATTCAAATACAAGTTGGCTAGCAACATGCAAGCTTACAATTAGAGCTCACAGGCCTGATTACATAATATCATAATATGCACAAGATATAGCTTTGAATCTCCTTCACAATAATTCAACTATCAACTTCTAAAATTATGCTAACTACTTTCCTAGGCATCTATTATATCAATATATATCATCTCTGGAACATAGGATTCCTTCGCATCGGCCAAGGAAGATCACAAACTCAAATGAAGAGTTGTAACATGTGTACATGGGTAGGTCGGACCTAATTTATTAGAACTCCTCCACAAATGAATGGAATGATGTGCGGATCTCAAGGAAGGTTGGCCACAAACTAAAAAATATTGAATGATGTGTCTTTTAGTTTCGCAAGTCTTGAAATGCTTCGCAAGTCTTCTCCTTTAGCTAGTTATATGAGATTGTCAGGATGCTCTGTTCTAAGAAAATAATCGATCTTCTTATAGATATAACTTTCTGGTACCTGATTCAAATGATCTAAATTTTGGATATGATGTTCATGAGTGAATCTAGATGCTAAGTCCAACTCTGCAAGATCTAAAATGCAACTGTGATAGAATGCGGACCAAAATACATAAACTACTACTGACTAAACTGCCTGAACTAAAAAGGAACAAACTGAAATGTAAACAAATTGAAATGTAAACAAACTGAAATACAAATATTTTTTTGGTTGATGCAAGATTGCTCTTGAACCAAGGATGCTCCTGCATTAGACATCTGGGGTTATTGAAAAAGTGAGTCCCTCACTTTGCTAGGGCTAGAGGAAAACCAAAACGGTCCACCTCAGCCTGAGAAATCCATGATGAATCTTCTACCGGTCTACCTTTCCACTTCACAAGGTATTCTTTGTATTGTCTTCCTCTAGTGCTGTGTCTAATTCTACTGTCCAAAATGTCCTTTATCTGCTCCGGTGCTTGTTGCGGTAACTACTTCTTCAAGTCTCCTTCAATTTTGTCACTGAACTCTGCTTCATGATACTGATAAAGGTCTACAATGTTGAGAATAGGTGATATGCCCAATGTCTCTGGTAACTCGACTTCATGTGCATTGCTTGAATCAAACTTTCTGAGTATCCTACATGGTCCAAACTTCTTCATCTTCAATTTGTTATATGTCCCAAAAGGAAATCTTTCTTTTCTCAAGTATACCATCACTTCATCTCCAACTACAAATTCTTTATGTCTTCTCTTCTCATCTGCCTTTTCCTTATACTTGTTGTTCATCTCCTCCAAATGCTTCTTCACCTAATCATGCACTGTCTCCATATATCCTACAAATTCTTCTACTTCTGCACTTCTCTTTTCTTCCATACTGATGTCTCTCAACTCTGTCACTCCTCTAGGGTTTTCTCTGGTAACAATCTCAAAAGGTGTTCTTCTGGTACTCCTGTTCACTGAATTATTGTATGCAAACTTTGCTTGTGAAAGAATCAAATCCCAACTTCCTGCCTTCTCTCCAACTAAACATCTCAACAAGTTTCCCAAACTCCTATTTACTACTTCTGTCTGTCCATTAGTCTGTGGATGAAATGCTAAACTGAAATTCAAATCTGTCTTCATCTTCTTCCAAAGTGTCTTCCAAAAGTATCCAAGAAATCTTGTATCTCTGTTTGAAATTATGCTCTTAGGTAATCCATGCAATCTTACAATCTCCTTGAAAAATAGATCAGCTACATGCACTGCATCAATTGTCTTCTTACAAGGTATGAAATGTGCCATCTTTGAAAATCTATCCACCACTACAAATATTGAATCATGTCCTCTTTGTGTCTTCGGCAATCCCATTACAAAATCCATACTTATGTCTTCCCAAGGTCTCTCTGGTACTATCAAAGGTTTATACAATCCAGTATTCTGACTACTTCCTTTTGCAACTTGACATACTCTACAACTTTGCACAAATTTCCTAACATCCTTATGTATTTGAGGCTAAAAGTAATGTTCACTCACCAAAGCCACTGTCTTATCAATGCCAAAGTGTCCTGCCAATCCACCACTATGTTTCCCCTTGATCAAATTGTCTCTCATGGAACTCCTAGGTATGCATAATTGATTTCCTTTGAACAACATATCTTCTTGAATGAAATAGTCCAACCACTTACTCCTATCTATCACAACATGTTCCTTACATGCTTTCCAATGTTCCACAAAATCAAGATCTTCCTCATACATGTTCTTCACTTCATCAAATTCCAACACTTCAATTCTCATCTCTGTCAACAAGTTTCTTCTCCTACTCAGGGCATCTGCAACTTTGTTTGATTTTCCATTCCTATGCTTTAATACAAAAGTATAACTCTGCGTGAACTCTACCCATCTCATATGTCTCTGATTAAACTTACCTTGACTATTCAAATATTGCAAAGCTTGATGATCTATATACAACACAAACTCCTTAGGCAACAAGTAATGTCTCCACTTCTTCAAGGCTTGTATTATGGCATAGAACTCTTGATCATAAACTGAATATCTTCTCCTTGCATCATTCAACTTCTCACTAAAATATGCTATAGGTCTACCTTCTTGACTTAATACTACTCCTATTGCATTCCCACTTGCATAACAATCTACTTGAAATACCTTACTAAAATCTGGTAATGCCAACACAGGTTGCTCTGTCACTTTCTGCTTCAACAATATAAAACTTTTGTCTGCTCCTGATGTCCACTTGAAATCTTTTCTATCACCTCTCATTGTCTCTGTCATAGGGTTACATACTGAACTGAAATTTCTAATGAACTTCTGGTAAAAACTAGCCAATCCATGAAATGATCTGACTTCTCTAATGCTCTTCAGTGTAGGGCATTCAACAATTGCTCTTACTTTCTCAGGGTCCATCTTTAATCCTTCTGCAGAAATCATAAATCCCAAGTATACTAACTATTCCTTCATGAAACTACACTTATTGACATTTATCAACAATTTCTCTTCTCTCAGTCTCTGCAATGCTTGTCTTAGGTGCTGCAAATGTTCTATTGTCTCACTAAAAATTAGAATGTCGTCCAAATATACAATAACAAACTTACCCAAGAATTTCTTCAAAAGTTCATTCATCAATCTCATGAAAGTACTCGGTGCATTTGTCAATCCAAAAGGCATCACTAACCACTCATACAATCCTTCATTTGTCTTGAAAGCAGTCTTCCATTCATCCCCTTCTCTGATCCTGATCTGATGGTATCCACTCTTCAAGTCTATATTTGTGAAATATTTTTTCCCACTCAAACAATCCATAATGTCATCCATCCTAGGTAAAGGAAATCTATACTTAACTGTGATCTTGTTTATTACTCTAGAGTCTGTACACATTCTCCATTCTCCATCCTTCTTTGGTGCTAACACTGTAGGTACTGCACAAGGACTCAATCTTTCTCTGATCAAACTCTTCTTCAACAACTCTTGTATCTACCTATTCAATTCTTCATTCTCTACTGGTGTCATTCTGTGTGCTGCTTTGTTAGGTAGACTAGCTCTAGGTATAAGATCCATGTGATGACTGATAATTATTATTGGTGGCAATCCTTCAGGTACATTGTCTGATATGATGTCTTCATACTTTGTCAGCAACTCTTTTATCTCCTCCAATTGTGATTCTTTCGTCTCCTTCTTCAATGTTTCAGGCTTCTTAGGAATCAAGGCATAACACATATTCTCATGTCTCAAACCATCCAGGAATTTTCTTCCATCTACCAAATAGATTCTAGCATTTCCACACACTTCACTCTTAGGATCATTTTCCAAAGGAATCAAGGTAATTCTCTTTACATTTGATGTTATAGTGTATGTATTCTTTCTCCCATCATGTATAGCTTTCCTATCATACTGACATGGTCTACCCAACAAAATATGACATACATCCATAGGCATAATATCACACAATACTTCATCATGATAAGATCCAATATAAAATTTCACCAAACATTGCTCACTCACCAGTACCTTATGATCATCCTGAATCCATGCTATTTGATAGGGCTTAGGGTGTTTCAACCTTTCTAACTTCATCTTAGTCACCATCTCCTCTGAAACTAGGTTATCAGAACTACCACTATCAATTACAACTTTACAACATTTACCTTCAGATTTACATCTTGTTCTGAACAAGCTTTTCCTCTGCAGTGGTTCCTCATTTATCTCTACTTGAAATAGTGCTCTCCTCATCACAAGTGATTCTCCTTTCTCAGGTTTGCCAACTGAACTAGGTGATCCAATAGGCTCTTCTTCCACATAGGTTGATCTTCCACTGTTCTCTATTTTTTGCTTGTACTCCCCTGATTACATTCAAATGCTCTGTGTCCTTCACCTCCACACTTGAAATTGGTTCCTCTAAATGTTCTCCTATCAAGTCCCCTTCCTTCTCTTTTGTATCCTTCACTCCGGTATGGACTAGGGTTTCCTCTGTGATAGAAATTTCAGTCATCTCTCTGGTATGCATGGTTATCTCTGTCCTCCTTCTTGAATGTGTTCTCTTATCTGTTCTACTCCACATATGATCTTTCTCCTTCGAAAAATGTTTTTCCTCTCTGAAATTTACCTCTACCTCTCTATTTCCAATCATGCCTCTTATTCAGCTTCTCTTCAACCTTTAAGGCAAATTGATATGCTTCTTCCAGTGTTGTCATCCTCACCAAACTCAGTTCTTCTTGAATGTTCAATCTCAGTCCATTGATGTATCTAGCCACTTTCTCCTTGCTTGCTTCACTATGTCCTATCCTTATGATCATCCTATAAAATTCTTCAGTATATTCCTTCACAAATTTCTCCTTTTGTCTTAGGTTTTGCAATCTCTTCAACAGTTCCAACTCATAGTCAACAGGTATAAACTGATTCTTCAATTTTGTCACCATCTTGTCCCATTTTGTAATCTTTTCTTTTCCTCTTCTATTTCTATCAAACTGAACTTCTTTCCACCATATAGCAACATGTCCTTTTAGCTTTGTCTTTGCAAAATTTACCTTCTCTGGATCTTCAACTTCCTCATACTCAAAGTATTCTTCCATGTCATTTATTCAGTCAATCAACTCTTCAGGATTCAAATTGCCAGTATAGTTCGGTACATCAACTCTAGGTCTTTTTCCAATCTTTGAAATAGCTCACAACATCTTGACTTGGTCGGATTCCTCTTCTTCCTCATCTCCTAGGGTTTCTCTATTTTGATCAACGGATTGAAATTCATCATCATCACTTTCAACATTAAGTCTAGGTGTAAGTCTTCTTCTGTGATCTTCTTCAATAGCATCCAAGCGAACTCGCATGGTTTTCATCATCTCCATCATCTCATCCATCCTACTAGCCATTGTTCCAATAGCAGGGATTCTCCTCGGTGGCATTTTCCTAGGATCAAGTGCGAACTGCCTCAAGTTCAGCAATCGGGCTACAAGGTGACAAGTACCTCACAATCAACGATCGGTTGCGACACAAGTAACCTACTTCGGATTCAAAAATCTATCCACAACAAGATCTTATGAAATTCCTTCACCAACTTCACTCAATTTGCTCCCACAAATTCAAACTTTCGCTCTGATACCACTTGGTGCAGTCACGGTTAGGAGGGTCAACAAAGTGAACTGTCCAAGTCATGTAGCTAGAGTAAACACAATGGAAACAACTCAAAGATCTAAAGCAAATGTAGATTTAGTCATTTAGTATATCATAGAATTCAAATACAAGTCAGCTGGCAACATGCGGGCTTACAATTAGGGCTCACAAGCTTGATTACAGAATATCAGAATATGCACAAGATATAGCTTTGAAGCTCCTTCACAGGAATTCAAACTATCAAATTCTAAAATTATGCTAACTACTTTCCTAGGCATCTATTAGATCAATATATATCATCTTCAGAACATATGATTCCTCCATGTTAGCCAAGGAAGATCACAAACTCCAATGAAGAGTTGTAACATGTATACACGGGTAGGTTGGACCTAATTTAATAGAACTCCTCCGAAAATGAATGGAATGATGTGCGGATCTCAAGGAAGGTCAGCCACGAACCAAACAATATTGAATGATGTGTCTTTTAGTTTTGCAAATCATGAAATGCTCCGCAAGTCTTCTCCTTTAGTTGGTTATCTGAGATTGTTAGGATGCTCTGTTCTAAGAAAATAGTTGATCTTCTGATAGAGATAACTTTCTGGTACTTGATCCAAAGGATCTGAATTTTGGATATGATGTTCATGAATGAATCTAGATGCTAAGTCCAGCTTTGCAAGATCTGCAATGTAACTGCGATAGAATGCGGACCAAAATACAGAAACTACTACTGACTGAATTGCCTGAATTGAAAATGAACAAACTAAAATGTAAACAAACTAAAATGCAAATGTTTTTTGTTTGATGCAAGATTGCTCTTGAACCAGGGATGCTCCTGCATCACATGTATAGTTTGTTCTCTAATTAATCTTGAAGTCTAGGTTTGTGGCTTGTAGAGGAAAGCCATGGGTAAAGCAAAGAAGAGTACAATAGTAGATCTAGAAGGTGAGAACCAACTACTTAAAATAGAGTACCAAAGGCTGAGGAAGAAGTTGCAACTCCTTGGAAAATGACAAAAAAGAATTACAAGTATGGCTAGGGAGTCATGTAGACTTGCTTTTGGCTACTTTGAGAATACTGAAAGAAGATTTTTAAGAAAAGTTGCAAGGTAGTGGTGAAGGGATGAAGAGGAAAGGAAGACCCTCCATGTGTGATGCATAAACTTAGTTAGAGGTATGCATGGCAAAGACTTTATCAAAGCCTCTTTCTTTCCATTAAGGATATTTTGGTAGTTTTGAGAATCACACTAAGTGGTTCGGTTTGAATATGTTAACCAAGATGGGATGTGATAGACAAAGGCTAGGAAATGATGGTCAAGGTGTGGTCAATCCCATAGAGCTTGTTGAGAGACCTCAACATGCATGTTTAGGATTTCTTGGTGGTGTTCTTGAGGTTGGGGAATGTTCTAGAAGTGTATCCTTGAGAGTATCTTGCAAGGACAATGAGCCCAAGACACCAAGTGTTGGAAATCAAATTGTCTAAGGTATTCAAACCATTTTTTTAGAGATAAGGATGGATTGATGCCCCTACTTGATGTGTAGGTTGCTAAAGAGGAGAAGACCCCTCAAAAATGCAAGAAGGTGACTCTAAAGAAAAGAGGATAGTAACTCCAAGAAGAAGGGGATTGTGGAAAGACTCTTCATAGTAGAATGGGAAAGAGTTTACCAATGTTGTTTTCTATTATTACAAAATGAAAGGAAATATAGATAAGAATGGTAGGGAATCACATCCATGCACTTTTGGGGGTTCACATAACCATAGTTTGGCTACTTATTGGAAGAAGGGGAAGAACACCAATAAGGGGCCAAGGAAATTCAAGGAGGAATTGTTTAAAGGGTTGGGAAATATTTTATGCACTCACTATGTAAGGAGTTGGCAGACATAGGAGGCATGTTGGATCCTTCATCCACAACTCCATCCAAAGAAATGCAAGAAGGGAGTGTCATCTATGAGAAAGGAGGAGATTACCTTTGCGGAAGAAGATCATTAGAAGAAGCCACGTTGAGGGAGCAACCCATAGAGAAGTCTTCATCTTCAATGCAAGAGGTTAGTGGTAATAAAACCTTTCTTCAAGCTTGGGTAGAAGGTTTCCATTGGTTGGGGTTGCTAGTAGCTCAATCCTCAATTTGTTGTGTTCTATGTTTTGAAATTAACTCCATTATTGCAAGGAGTGTATGAAGTTTGGATGATCCTTATTCTAAGTGTGAAGCCACATTATGAGAAACCTACTAATAATGGAAAGGTGTAAAGGTTTGTTCCTCGTTTTTCCTATAAGATAGTTTGCTTGCTATTTGCATTCTTGAGAAGTTGTAATGGGGTTTTCTAAGATAGGTTTCAGTGGGAAATAAGTGTTTTTTAGAGAATTTGATGCATGCTCATGGATATAGATGTTCTTTTGATGTGGTAGGACATTTTATAGACTATGTGGGTCTAAGAAGGAAGTATGGATAATGCTCATGGTGAGGGAAACTCTATATATGTTATTAGTTTGGTGTCATTCTAAATTACTTATGCTCATTAGATATTTGAGATATTGTGCTCTCTTCTCCATTCCATAAGACCCAAGTAGGGTAGGTATTTTGGGGTGTGTTTTCTTTCTTATTGTTGCAAGTATCCAAGACCTTATGTTGAAAGGCAATGTTTGTAGAAGACCCAAAGGGCAACATTTGTAAATCACCTATGTGGAAGGTGTAATTCTTTGTACTTAGTGTGTTTATGGAAAATTTTAAGACCCCATGTGTAGGGAAAATTGAAGTTTGATGAGAGGTGAAGAGTAGTCATCAAGTGTTCTAGCTATTAAGATTATAGAGACCAAAAGCTCCATGGTTAGGGAGTTGGGATTCATAAATTGGATCAATTATATGGGGCTAGAAAAAGTTAATTTTACTAAGGCACTTGTAGTAATGCAACTAGTGTTTTGGTTCTATAGGTGTTCTAATTTGGTTGCATGTGATTTGCAATAGGTGTTCTTGTTTTCTACAAGTTGACCTACAATAGTGTCGTAAGTGTTCTCCATGGCAAGAGGCTTATAGCAAGTTTTTTGAATGGTTGCAAATTTAACTTGTAGTAGTGTCATGAGTGATCCAAGTGACTTAGGAGTCTTCATAGTGTCAATTTAGATTGGGTGTAGTTCATGAAATAACTTTCTTTTGTTAAACTCACTTATACTAGGCAATGATATTTCTTGTAGAAATATTGTAAGTTGGCCTATCGGCTAAGAGGGATAATTAGGTGTGAGAGGGTGAAGCAACAAGTATGACACTTGGTAGGTGGTCTTTTGAGTTGGAGATTTTTTGCAAGTCAGTGGCTAACTACAAAAGCATCTTGGAATGAACGTATAAGTGGGATCATTAATAAAAGTGGCAAAAGTTGAAAGGGTAGAGAAGTTGAAGTGGTTTAAGAATGGAAGTTGAAGGGACAACAAATAGACAACTGAGTTAGCTAGTTACTGGTGAGTCTCTTCCCTTGTTATGGTGGCAATTGATTCTCCCTTTCTCCCTAAGTGTAACCATTTCCTTTCCTTGGAGTGATCTATCACATTTGGTAGTATTTGGACATTGGTTCCCATTCCCTTAGCAATAATTTGCATTCCCTAGTAGTGTGGGAAGTTTTTCACCCTTAATGGCAATAGTGTCTTCTTTCTAGCAAGCAATCTCCATGAACTTGCATGTCTATTGTTCCCATTGGTTTGATAGCGTTTCATCTATCCTAGATCATGGTAGTTTCCTTATTGTTGGGCAATGACAATTAGGGTAGTGGTCGATTACTTGTGAGTTTGTGGAACCCACATAAGTAGTCTAAGATGGTTGTTGTTTAGTTGCCATAATCTTACCACCTTAATTACAAAAAATACTCTTATAACTACGGTTTGATTCACAAACATTAAGTATGCAAACTTAACAATGCATGTTAACACAAAAGCCATCATAATAATACCATCAACAATTTCAACATATCTAACCTTTTGATTCACAACCCTTCTAGCCCCATTACCATGATTGACATAAAGAAATACTTGTCGATTGCACATACCATTTTGCAAGAACTATCTCTATGTATGAGGAAATTCTAACCAACACTTACATATCCTTGATACATTTTTTTCAAATTGGCTATGCTGACATTTATGCCAAAAGAAAGTCTTGAGGTTTTCAAAATCTCAACTTATGGTCTCATCAATAAGTTAGTGATATGCACTCAATTAACATCAAATATCATCCATAAGGGCACAAAGATATTTTGTTGCAAGTTATATTATTATTTCAAACACATAGTGAATAGGAACCATTCACTTAGTAGGATCTCATAGTATCATACAACCCCATAATGAAGTATGATAACATTCCATGATATCTTTTAATGATTTTGCCACTCGGTTTTAAGATAACCTTACACATTTAAATCCTCATCTAAAGAAACATAACACCTATTTTACATTAGTTTACTATTACTTTACTATTAGGCACCAAACGTCATTATGGAGGTCTTATCAATTAAAACAATGTCTCAATTGACCCGGGTATATGTCAACAGTTTATGTAGGCAGAAGTTTGGCCTATGCATCAAAATAGTTTAACCTGGTAGTAATTACCTTTAGCACGATACGTTAGTACCATGCTTTCCTTTTTGTTATATGTACAGAACAAGACATTCCCAAACACAAAAATTCCTACACCACAAGATCCCAAGATATCCTCAAAAAGAACCATGCAGAATTACAGAGCTTAGCAAGAATTTTCAGTAAAATGTTCTTTGTTCCAACTCAGAATCTGCAAACATTTTCCTTCAAAGAATTAGTAATAAAATCCAAGAAAAGAAACCCCAACTGTTACACACCTTCTTTAGGACTTTTTTGATTCCATATACACATTATTCAATTCCTTTGCAAGGTAATACAAATATAATGTAAATCAAAGAAATACCAAAGGATAACCTGTATCATTGTAGCAATACCTTACCCAGCTATATAGAATGGTAGATTGTACCATACCTTTATTCAAGAAAAGTTGATCAACCATCCGAAGTACTTCCGGTGGCAAGGGCATTTGTTAGAGATTTCTTTAGTGTTAGACAAAAGGAAAAACTCGCTTATTCTGTATCCCAAACAGAGAGGTAAAGGCTTTGTAGTTTACCTAACAACAAAATACGACCTCCAACTTGGTCCATCAATGATGGGCTTTCAGGGTCTTATAAAACAAATCAATTGGAGGCTACCCTCTAGCAGAAAAATCAAGAATTCAGGTCCTTTCTTAACTACATAATGTAGTAACAAACCACTAACCAGGCTATGTTACTGGTTTTCAAGTACATATCAATTCCATAATTGTGGGTATCTTGCATCCTTCAACTATATCAAATTTTGCAGTCTAACAGACAATATCATAACCAGTCACTAACCATCCTTAACAAGGATATAATCCCAGTCACTTTTAACTAGATGATTGGATTCCAACACTAGGTCCTCCTCTTGACAGGGTCTAGCATTTTGACATTAGGTCATAGATTAATTGGATTAGGTATGCTTTAAAATTTCATAATTTATGCAAAGTTAAAATTTAGCCATGCATCATATAGGGGAGAGGACCCAAAAGTTGAGCACCCTAATTTCACCCCTCTCAAAATCATACGTGGCAATTTTGAATCACTCCAAAATTTTTATAGCAGTTTACTTGGCAAGGCCCCTGTTTATAACTAAGGTTTCAGCTCTACATCATCAAATATGATGCCACATCAGCATGCTTTTTGTTGAGGTGTCCAAAAAGACCCAAAAAAAGGGTGGACCAATAGTTGTGCATTACGTCATGTTTTGTTGGTGCACTGATGTGACATCACATGATTGGTTGATTTTTAGATCAAAAGAACACATTTCATTCAATTATTAATACTTATAACAACCTTAAAGTCACAACTAGCAGTGCTAAACTTTTTAAAATATTGGACCTTAAATCCACAAATACTATCACAACTATTGAAACATGCTCAACAATTGGGTCCTCTCCCCTAACTCTGGATTCTTTTAGTGACACTATGTGAACTTACCATCTATTGAAAGTGGCTTACAAAAATTCATAGGTGTAATATAATAATTCCAACAAGTACAGAATCTACCTCTAAATTAACATAATAAGATACCCTATTGAGTTTATCATTTCATATTGCACTCCATATTCAAGTGATGCTAAACTACTCGCTCTATTTGCTAATATATCTTAAGCATAGTGTAAGAGCAATACTGTAATCGAAATAAGAACAATTAATTTATAACCAACAGGTGACTTGAGGCCATTAGGTCAATCTCTAACAAAATAACTTCCATATTTTCTTATCAAGAGCCATAAGTCCGATCCTTTAAGAAACTAGGTTATAATAAAAAATTTTCAACTTAGATTTTAACAACATAATACCTGTCCCATCGTGATAATCAATAGTAATTATTCAGGCACAATAATAGAACGATCCTTCGTTAAATTTTATAGCAAGATAAAGGGAAATCAAGTTTACCTCTTTTCCCAAAGGCCTGTTTGTGGTTAACAGATCAATGAATAAGAGCATCAAGATAAAGTGATTTCATTTGGGAATTGGGTTTTCATGAGAATCTCATTAATCACAGTAATAACCATGCTTAGTGTTCAACACTTTCGTAGCATACTAATTTATAAATCTAACAATGTTCTTTTTCCTTTAAAATATTCTTTCTCCACTAGAATTCCCAATAACAAGGTCAAGTATATGTTACCAGTCAAGAATATTCTTAGTGTCCATAAATCAAGTATACTAACCAGTCCTTTTTCCAAAATTTCTCTACAAGATTTCACACAGTCATGCTTTTTGCAAATACTGTTAGTATAACATCATATCAAAACACAGAGATATTTACCAGTGATGCTTCATTATTGAAACCCTATATTCAATGATTTCCACAACACCTATTAAGAACTTAAAAAACCAAAGCAAAAAAATAACTCTGAAAAACCCTCCCCAAAAGAATGATAAGGCTCCCTTGACATTATCCATTTAAACATAATTGAGAAAGGACTTCCATCTACATTACATGCTATATTTTATTAAGCCAAAGCCCGTGGATAATGCCAGAATAACTAAAACAAAACTTGGCCACAATTTCCCTGTAACTGGAGGATACGTTGACTCCTTCCTGAAGACTGAAATTAAGATTTCAAGTTAACTTGCCCACTAAACAATAAATGTTATTATTATCAGTTTCTTGCAGTAACTATTAAGCTATGACTAGAAGGTTTTTTTTTTTGGTCATAAATGCCAGATAATCCTTGTTTTCATCTGGAGAAGATTATAGGATAAGCATTAGGGGAAACTGCTAAATAGTGGTGCACCTTAATTTTATGAGTTGATGTGGCAATGTACATGTGATATTAACACTGAAAAATTAAATAGTTGGATGTGGACTTTTTAAATATCTTGTTTCACCAACATAGACCCGGAAAAAAGGTGTCATAATAGACCCAAAAAATAGGTTAGACCAACAGTTGTACATTAGGAACCAATAGTTGTGCATTAAGTCACTTTTTTAGTGTGGCAATGTGACATTATCTGATTTGTTGCTTTTTGAATCTAATGTGCATATTTTATTCAATTATTAATATTGGTTGTTGAAATATTGGTTCCTCTCTTACAACTACTAGTACCATACTATTAAAAATATTGCTTTCAATGTACCAGTCCTATCACAACTACTCATACGTGGACCATAATTGGGCCCTCTCCCCTAGGTGGGATTTATTAATCTATGTTTTAATTGATAATGTTTATATGATCGAGGACCTCAAATTTAAATGAAGATTTAGGTTCTAGTATAAACAAGTGTTACGTAGCGGTTACCACCTATCTTGTAATTTTATATTTTGAGAAGAATTGGGTAGTTATTGATGACCAAATGACACTTCAATAAAATGTTTTTATAGATTGATTATTTGCTATTGCAAATAAGAATTTTAATAATGACTAAACTATTAGTTATTGATAACCAAGTGATTCCTCAATAGAGTACCTTTGTAGATTGATTGTTTACTTGTAATAATGATTAAACTATTAGTTAATGATGATCCAGTGATTCCTGAATAGAGTGTCTTTATATATTGATTATTTACAATAGTAAATAAGAATTGCAATACATTAAAAAATTTACCTAGAATTTTATTAACTCCATGCAACATGTTTTTTGGATGTGTGCTTGACTGCATTGCATCTAATTCTTGTTGGTGATTTGATAGTTGAATTTGCATTTGAAGTAAAGGTTAGAGGCTATTAGAGCATAAGTAGTGCACTATTATAGTAATTGTACATCATTAATCGTAGACAACTTGAATTATTCCTTGTCATTTTTGCACAAAAGCAATGAAGCGAGATTAGATAATAGCACATTGTTATAATAAATGGAAGTGTAAAATATTATAGCTAATTTTTTACTCCAGTTGAGTTATAGATCATGGACAAAAATTCTTATAGTGATGTTTTTATAAACTTAAATTTGACCAAATACAATATAAAGGAGCATCATATAAACATTCACAAAAGGGAAAAAATAATTATATCGAAAAATAAAGTTTGAATGTCCCATTAGTAATATACTTGCTTTGAAATAATAAATCCCCATGAAGTAAATAATGGAGAAAGCAATTGAGAAACTTAAACAACAATCACATAAAGCATTACGCTACCCATGCATAGCGTGCTTCTATCTTCTCCACATGATTAGATTCAAAGCACATGCACAACAATAAAAAACCATAAAACCAAAGACTTTGATGGTGACATGTGAATTTCCTCTCAAATTTAGGTTTATTAGAATTAGCCACAAAAGGACTAGTAGAAAATGGAACGGTCAATGTGCTAGTGTATTTAATATCATCGCAATCATGCACCAACATTGCCCACATTTAAAGGGTCTCACTTAATAGTAGTATATAAAAATATTGTACAAAGGTGACAAATTTAAATACTAAAATAAATCTCTAATGACCACATTGTATATTGAGTATAATATATTATAATTAAGAGTAAAATAAATTATAGTTAAGGATTTGGCTTGTTTCCATCATATTTATTGATTGACAGGAAATAATAATATTAGGGCGATGGTAGCCCTTTTGTCTTTGCTTCATGTCACTTATATTCTTCGTGAGGTACATGTTTTACATGTTGCTCTTGGTTAAATCTATTGGTACTATTGCAAAATAGATTTTAAAGTAGATCTTTACATACAAGAGAGAGTTATTTGGTTGTCTAGTTGCTAGTTTTTCTTTGAAGCCTAGTGAAGCCCATGTAGAACATGTTGCCAAAGCCGAATTGTTTCTTTTAAATGTATTGGAAATCCAAAATAATTCATCTAGAATGATCCTTCTTTGTATTCTAAATTAAGGCAAATATGGTTTTCCTTTTTCCTAGGGATATTTGCAAATAGAATACAAGAATTTCCCCACATAATTTACTATTTGTCCTTTGGCACATTGATATTGCTCTAACATTGATTTAATATTTCTAGTTTTACAATATCATTTGTAGAGCACAATATTGTGTCATTTACAAAATGATAGCCTATGGATTTTATTATTTCTCTAATGAGTGGGACTTGAAAAATGTCTTTCTCTCTCCAAGCACAATAAACAAGTATGATCTTAGAGATTGCATGTTGCATCTATGAAATGCTCTTGACATGTCTAGTTTTAGAAAAATATCTATTCTTGTATTGAAAAGGAATCTTTCATTAAATCCGTTAGGAGAGGAGGGGTGTCCAAGCTTTTGGACCACTCTTGAAATCTTAGAAAATGCTAGAAGAATTGTATTTCATTGGTTGCAACATTTATAGAGAAATTGCTAGAGCCATTTGTGAGATTCTTCTATTTGTGGAAAGGATTAAGGATTTGAATTTCCATTACAATATAATAGGAGATGATGGAATAAAGGCCATTTTAAAGTTTGTTAAGAAACACGTTGATATAAAAATAATAATGCTTCAATGGCTAGCATTATTTTTGTTATTGTAATCTAGAATGTTTTATGTAACGATGAATGAGGTGGAAAACAAAAGTGGAAGCACATTGAGAGCATTGCATTAGGGGAAACGGTTAAAGATGCATAAATTTCCTTGTCAAAAATATTGTATAGGATAGTATACATGTGCTTGGACAAGCTCTACGGATTGCACTCCAATCTCTTTGGATTGAATATGCACCTTTCACATTTGGAAATTTGTGCAACTTTAAGGAATGCTTACACTAGATAATGAGGAAATAAAATTGTAAGAACCCAAAATTGCATGGGTCGATATTACATAACCAATGATGGTTTTCTAGTCCAATGCATGAGCCACCCATGTTTATTTCTTCTCATAGCCTTTTCTACCTTGATGGAAGTTGTCCTAGCATCCCAATGCCCTTCCTCAATGTTTTATATCCTCCTATTCTTCCTAACCTCTTTGCCTCCTAAAAACCATGTTTCCTACCTTAAGTTGCAAGGGTGCCCACGAGACCTCAAGGTTGCCTAGGTGACCTATCCTATTTGAAGGGGTGAACCATACCCTAACATGGGAAACCCTATCATATTTTAAAGTGAGTATAAGTTGCTTATTTTTGGCTAGTTTTATTTTGGTTTCTTTCCTAATGGGCAACTATTTACCATGCTTTCTTCCTTCCTTCCTTTCTTTCTTTCTTTCATACCTATCTTTATCCTATTTTATTCCCCAATCTTCCCATTCCTCTCCTATATAAACCCCCCTCTCTCATTCATAAGGGAGGAGAAGTTTTGCATACAAGATTTGAACAAGTTCAAAGAAGTTTTCCCCCATAGGATAGAAAGATTAGACTACCTTTGCAACTCTTATCTATAGGCTAGATTATCTCATCCACAATAGATCACCCTTAGAAGATTGCATGCCTCTCTATATAGCCTCAATCCTAAATCCTCTTATTTAGTTATACCAGGAATCTAATGCTATCTTTGTAAAACTTGCATATCATAGGAAACTAATGCTATCTTCCTCACAATTCACTTTCAATTCAACCCCAACTTGAATCTTCCCTTTCCATCAATCAAAGTACCCCAAGGCTAGAAAAGGAGAAGAAATGGATAAAAACTAAACCCTTTGAGGACACATTCACAACAATTCATCAAGAAGCAGAAAAGCTTATCCTAGAGTCTTTAATTTCAAAGCAATTTCATTTCTTAGTAATTAGATCACTCATCTTGCCTAAGGACTATACCACTCTATTATTGCTTCTTAGTTTATTATAACTTTATTTGTTGATTTCTTAGGTAGTGTTAGATCTAGATTACTTTTTTTTGTTTGTTGTTGTAGATTAGAAGCTTCTTTTACTTTCATGTGCATCTCAAAATTGAAAATGACAAAAAAATAGTGTAGATTGCATGAAAAATCCATATAGTTAATTAGCTCACATTTCATTTTAGAAAAGAAAAAAAAGAGTTAGATTGGCTTTCTTTTTTCCATGCATATAGAAAATCTTTCATAGAAAAGTGCAAAAGAAAAATAAAAAGAGAAAGAAAGTCCTTGATTCCATCATGAGGCATCTGATAAACTTCAACAAATCATGCAACAAACACAAAAGAAAACAACTCTTTCAAACTACTTAAACACGCAAAATGCAAAATAAAATAAAGAAAATACATCAACTTCGACAAATCAAACTTCAAACCAAACAATCACTCCCTTTCAAATTCCTTATCCTTCACTTGGCTTTTTATACCAAATTTGTCCCAGGATTAAAGATTGGATTGAGGTGGTTCTTGATGGAATTCAAGAAAATGTGCCCACACATAGGAAAATCAAAGAAATCAACAAATAGAGATGGATAAGAGAAGAATCTTTCTTAAGAGAACTCATTTTCTTAGATGAGCTCACTGCACATATTAATGTTAGACTTGTTTAGTGCTAGTAGCATGAAGAGAAAGTTTGAACACCACAATACAACTCAAAAAATAATCATTCCACATTTCACACCTCAAATCAACAACATAGTCTACCAAGAAATTCTTCCTCATGAGGTGAGTTAACCTATTTACTATTGGAATTAGTCCAGACAACTGAGAGGGGGGGGTGAATTAGTTGTCCCACAAATTTTAATCTTTTATACTTTTAATCTTCTTTAACAACTTTCAATCAGATAAACATTGAAGCATGAATCAATAACACAAGAGCATAAATAAATTGAGCACACATAACACCATAATTTTTATGTGGAAACCCGGTTAAGGGAAAACCATGGTGGGGGCTAACCCACAAGATTCTTACCCTGTTAAAAGTACTTAGAAGAAAAGGGAAGGCACATGCCTTCAGGCTCACTGCCCAGAGCTCACTGCTCAAGAGAGGCTCACTGCCTACATAATTTATGTTTAATACAGAAAGAATGAACTGTGAAATAGCATCTTCTTTATGCCTAGTTTAGTTCCTTTGAAAGCTCACAAAATTTTTGCTCTGTTCCAAATACTTCTTCTCTATCTCTTCATCTAAACATCTCTTATTCTTTTGCTTCTCCTCTGTTCTGCTCTGCCTTTGATCCTTTCTTTGGATTTTATTAATTTCATACAAGGATGATTTTCCACAACTCATCAACAAGTATTTATACACTTCATCAACCTTGGAATGAACATCAAGGTTGGCACTACAAACATCTGACTTAATACAAATCACTAAGTTATCGGCCAAACATAACTGGGACTCAATCCTTCCTTGATCAACATGCCACGCTTCATAGAATTGCTCTTAGATCACCCACAACACGCTTGAATCATCCAGTCGGCCAAGACTGGGAAGAACAACAACACCAGGAAGGAAATCTTCTTTGACAAGCTCAAACTTCAATGCGGACCTCCAACATAGCAGTCACATGACTAGAGACCTCTACAAGCACATTAAATTCAACAAAAACATCTGCACTCCTCCAAATCATTAGAATCACTTGCATCTTCCTCTGGAACCTCAAGAACACAGTCTGCCATGACTGTCACATTAGAAAGATTGCTTGCAAACCTCCAAACCATGAACCACTTGAATGGATGATACACACTGACTTCCCAAACATGCCTCTAGATCTGCAAATCATCATTTGACATATTCGAAACAATCTGGACCTCTTTCCTGTCACTTTGTCTCTTCTGAACACTGCAAAACTGGTTCTACTCAGATGGCCATAGCTTCTTCAAATCTTCATGCGAACCCTTCAAAGCTTAACTAGAGCTTCTTTAGACAATCCTCTACTCAGCCATATGGTCTGCATACATTGATCCTCATTAATTTTCTCAATATCCTCAACAATCCAGTCTTCTATACAGGTAGCAAAATAGGATACAGTTGACACCAATGGCAACAAGGATATGTTGACATCAATGACAACACCAATTAGGCACATATCTGCAACAATCTCCCCCTTTGTCATTGATGGCAACATATGATATGAAAAACTAATTTGACCATCAAGACAAGACCTTCTCCCCCTTTCTCTTATCACTTCTGCAATCACTTTCTTCACTACTCCCCCTTTCATCAGCAACTAGTTTTTCATAGGAAATTCTCTCCCCCTTTGACATTAATGGCAAAGGGCACATATTTGCAATCTTTTCTCCCTTTTTGTTTCAGACTGATTCCAAAATTTTCATACTGACTACTCCCCCTGAGTAGTACCTCCTTAACATCAATCTGGATCACAAGATATGACTGTGAATTCCACCAGACTGATGCACCTTAGTGCATCTTAGTTCTGATCAGGAGGGGTAATAACCCCTAACTTCTCTCTGAGATACTCAAAAGTATCCTTAGGAAGAGGCTTAGTGAAAATATCTGCAATCTGATCCTTTGAAGACACAAACTCTAACTTGACTTCATTCTCATTTACCTTCTCTCTCAAGAAATGAAACTTAATGGATATATGCTTTGTCTTTGAATGCAACAACGGATTCTTTGAGATACTTATTGTACTTGAGTTATCACAGAAGATTGTGGCAGGCTCCTCAAACACAATTTTGTTGTCCTTCAACATTTGCTTCATCCACAGAATTTGAGTGCAATTGTTTGCAGCTGCTATATACTCTACCTCTGCTGTAGATAGGGATATTGCCTCCTACTTTTTGCTTAGCCAAGAAACTAGTTTACTTCCCAAGAAGAATGCACCACCACTAGTACTTTTCTTGTCATCCACATCTCCTGCCCAATCAGCATCTGTATATGCATGAAGAGTGAAGTCATTGTCTTTTGGATACCACAATCCATAATCAAGTGTTCCTTTGAGATATCTAAAGATTCTTTTGACTGCTACAACATGGGATTCTTTAGGATTAGCTTGGAATCTAGCAACAAGCCCAACTGCATTCATGATATCAGGTTTGATCTAAGTCAGATAGAGCAGTCCTCCAATCATTGAGCTATACCTTTTCTGATTTGCCTTAGGGGAGTCATCATCTTTACTTAAATTACATCTAGTTACCATAGGCATACCTACTGGCTTTGAATCTTCCATTCCAAACTTCTTCAACAGTTCTTTCACATACTTAGACTGAGATATAAAGATACCTTTATCTGACTGAGTGATTTGTAGACCTAAGAAGAAATTCATCTTACAAAACATAGACATCTCAAATTCACTTTGCATCTAATTAGGAAATGTTTTGCACATGCTCTCATTTCCACCAAAAATGATATCATCAACAAATACCTCAACAATCAGAATATTCTCATGATCAATCTTGAAGTAAATATTACTGTCAGTAGTGCCTTTGTTATATCCTATCTTTAGTAGATACTTATCTAATCTTGCATACTAGGCTCTTGGGGTTTGTTTGAGTCCATATAATGCTTTCATTAATCTGTAGACCATGTCTTTCTGATCAGACAACTAAAATCCTTCCAATTGCTCAATGTAGACTTCTTCTTCTAACTCTCCATTTAGAAATGCTGACTTGACATCTATCTGATAGACTTTGAAATCTTTATAAGCAGCAAAAGCAAGAAACAATCTGACTGCCTCTATTCTTGCCATTGGAACAAAAGTTTCTCAAAATCAATTCCTTCCACTTGAGAATATCCTTTGCATACCAACCTTGCTTTATTTCTTACAACTTCACCATCTTCATTTAGTTTATTCCGGAAGACCCATTTAGTTCCAATCACATTTTTGTCGTCAGGTCTAGAAACAAGATCCCAAGTGTGATTCTTTTCAATTTGCATTAGTTCTTCCTCCATTGCTTTTACCTAGTTTTCATTATTGCAGGCTTCACTTACTGATTTTGGTTCAATCTTTGAAATCAAACAAATCTCTTCTTGATCTTCAACAATTCTTCTCCTAGTTCAAACACCTTTATTTCTATCTCTTATGATTTGATCTTCAGGATGATTCATCCTTACATACCTGGGAGTTTTGGGAATTGCTTGAACTTCTATTTCTTGAGCTTGTTCCTCAACTTTTGCACTATCTTCTTGAATTACTAGATTTTTCAGATCAATCTGGATCTGAATCTAAGTTTGCACTTGCCTTTCTTGACTTGGATTTTCATCTTGATCATCTAAATCATATCCGCAAGACCTGGAATGTCCTTCTTTGCTCTCATCAACTTTGACATTAGCACTTTCAACAATTTTTTCAACCTCTTGTTAAAGCACCGGTATGCTTTGCTTTGAGTAGAGTAACCCAGAAAATTCCTTCATCACTTCTTACTTCAAACTTGCCTAGATCCTCATCTCTTTTGATATAGCATTTACTACCAAAAACTCTGAAATATCTTATAGTAGGAGGATGACCAAACCAAAGTTCATAAGGAGTCTTACCAGAATTCCCTTTGATCTACACCCAGTTAAGAGTGTAGACAATAGTACTTACAACTTCTCTCCAATAAACTTGTGGAACATTTGTTTCCATCATCATGGTCCTGGCAGCTTCTTGAATGGTCTGGTTCTTTCTTTCTACAACTCCATTTTGCCAAGGAGTCCTAGGAGCAGATAACTGTCTTTTTATTCCATGCTTTTCACAGAATGTATCAAACTCACCGGAGGTAAATTCTCCACCTTTGTCGAATCTTAGACACTTTATCTTCACACCAATCTCATTTTCCACCATAACTTTGAACACTTTGAAATTGTCAAGAGCTTCTGATTTTTCTTTTAATAAAGTTACCCACATCATCTGGGAGTAATCATCAATCAACAACATAAAATATCTATCTCCTTGCACACTCCTAATTCTAGCAGGACCACATAGATCAGTATGCACAAGTTCCAATTGCCCACTTGAAAATTGTTCTTTAATTTTGAATGATGTTTTGTTCTGTTTACCCAATTGACATTCTCTACACATGCTATTAGGTTTCACAAGTCTTGGAAGATCTCTCACAGCCTGAGTAGAACTTATCTTGACAATGTTGTCAAAATTCACATGAGACATTCTCCTATGCCACAACCAACTTTGATTTGTTTGTGCAATCAAACAACTTTTAGCAGAACTACTTAATTGAAATATGTTACCTCTAGTTTGTGTACTAGATGCAATTTCAATTCCGGAGCTTTCCAAGATTCTGCACTTGCCACCCTTGAATCAGATATCATAACCCTTGTCAACCAACTGTCCAACACTGAGAAGATTATGCTTCAGCCCTTCCACATACAGAACATCATTTGTGTTATTTTTACCATCAAAAGAGATGGATCCTCTACCACAGATTCTACCAGCTGAGTTGTCTCCAAATTTCACAATTCCACTTTCATATTTTTCAAAGTTTATAAACTTACTTTTATCACCAGTCATATGATGAGAACATCCACTATCAATCACCCATTCATCCTTTTCAACAACCTGAGCAGCCAAGGCACTTTCCACATTTGCACATCTAGTAGATTCAGTAGACACTGGATCTTCTTCTTCTTCGATAGCAATGAACACCCAATCATCTTCAGTGGCACCTCCATGATCGGATTCATCATCTATGACTCCTTCTCCAGCTTCTTGGACATAATAACATTTCTTCTGACCTTTATATCTATTAGGGTGTGGCTTTGAAAATTTCTGTAGACATCTTGAGGCAAAATGACCAATCTTATTACAAGCAAAACATTTGAATGGCAACTTTCCTTCATACTTACTTGATCCTCTTGGCATTCTTTTGGCAATAAGAGCTTCAAGTTTTGTAGACTCAATTTCATCATTTTCAAGATCCTTCCTTACCTTAGCAAATCTGTTTGATCTTGCAAAAGAGCTTTCACCCAGATTATATCTTTGTTTTCCATATACACTGGCCTTAAAAGTAGATTCAGACTTAGGAAGAGAATCACCAAATTCACTTAATTCAAAAGCTGAAATTTTGCCAACCAGCTGATCTCTTGTAACTTTTGAGACAATCCTGATCTCCTCTATAGTAGCAACCTTATGTTTGTATGAATCAGGTAAAGATATGAGCACTTTTGCCAAATCTTTGATTCTTCCAAAGTTTCACCAGCGCACTTGATACCACACACAAGTTCATTTATCTTTTGCATGTAGATTGTGATGTTTTCATCTTCACTCATCCTCAGATTTTCAAATTTTCCTCTTAGACTTTGTAGCTTGGCACATTTGACATGTCCATTGCCTTCATAAAGATTCTCCAACTTCTTTGAGATTTCATGAGTAGTTTTCAGTCCAAAGACATTTGTCATTTCTGAATCAGTCAGGGCACTCAACAAGGCTTCTTTAGCTTGAAGGTTATTTTTAGCATCTTTGATTTGATCTAGAGTTGAAGGACCTTTCTCTGGAGGTTTATACTCATCATTGGTTATCGCCCAATAAGCATCACCCATGCATTGCAAATGACACTCCATGCAACTCTTCCAAACAGAGTAATTTGTTCCATCGAATCTCAGACTATCCTTCTTGTAAGTTGACATCCTAGATCTCCTTGGGTGGTTAAGCTTCTTTTAGAGGAACTTGGCTTTGATGCCAATTGTTGGAATTAGTCTGGACAACTGAGAGGGGGGTGAACCAGTTGTCCCACAAATTTTAATCTTTTTTGCTTTTAATCTTCTTTAACAACTTCCAATCAGATAAACATTGAAGCATGAATCAATAACACAAGAGCAAAAATAAATTGAGCACACATAACACCAAATTTTTTACATGGAAACCTAGTTAAGTGAAAACCACGGTGGGAGTTAACCCACAAGATTCATACCCTGTTAAAAGTACTTAGAAGAAAAGGGAAGGCACATGCCTTCGGGCTCACTGCCTAGAGCTCACTACTCAAGAGAGGCTCACTGCCTACAAAATTTATTTTTAATATAGAAAGAATGAACTGTGAAATAGCATCTTCTTAATGCTTGGTTTAGTTCCTTTGAAAGCTCACAAAACTTTTGCTCTGTTCCAAATACCTCTTCTCTAGCTCTTCATCTAAACATCTCTTGTTCTTCTGCTTCTCCTCTGTTCTGCTCTGCCTTTGATCCTTTCTTTAGATTTTATTAATTTCGCATAAGGATGATTTTCCACAACTCATCAAAAAGTATTTATACACTTCATCAACCTTGGAATGAACATCAAGGTCGGCACTACAAACATCTAACTTAATGCGAATCACTAAGCTGTCGGCCAAACATAACTTGGGACTCAAATCTTCCTTGATCAACATGCCACGCTTCATAGAATTTCTCTTAGATCGTCCACAACACGCTTGAATCATCTGGTCAGCCACGACTAGGAAGAATAGCAACACCAAGAAGGAAATCTTCTTTGACAAGCTCAAACTTCAATGTGGACCTCCAACATAGCAGTCACACAATCCAGAGACCTCCACAAGCACATTGAAATAAAAAAAACATCTGCACTCCTCCAAATCATCAGAATCACTTGCATCTTCCTCCAGAACCTCAAGAACACTATATGCCATGACTGTTACATTAGAAAGATTACTTGCAGACCTCCAAACCACGAACCACTTGAATAGATGATACACACTAACTTCCCAAACATGCCTCTACATTCGCAGATCATCATTTGACTTATCCAGAACAATCTAGACCTCTTTCCTGTCACTCTATCTCTTCTGAACACTACAAAATTGGTTCTATGGCCATAGCTTCTTCAAATATTCATGCAAGCCCTTCAAATCTTAACTAGAGCTTCTTCAGACAATCCTCTACTCAACCATATGGTCCGCATACATTGATCCTCATTAATTTTCTCAATATCCTCAACAATCCAGTCTTCTATGTAGGCAGCAAAATAGGATACAGTTGACACCAATGGCAACAAGGATATGTTGACATCAATGACAACACTGATTAGGCACATATTTGCAACATTCACAAGACCTCCATTTTCCTACCATCCACAAGATCCTCTTTCCAAGAGAAGAAAGAAATCAATTATATTCTCCCCTACTTAGGTAAATTTTTAGAAGAATAAGAGTAATTCAATATGCATAAACAACACAGGTGCAACACATGATGCATGTGCCATTCTAAGTCCACCTCACACTTTTTGTGGTGAGAAGATTTAGAATATCACATATTTTGGTGAAAATGACATGATTAGAAAATCCTCCTAAACAATATTTTCTCTTTCCCCTCTTTCTTTCGTCTATTTTTTCCTTCTTCTCTTGTCATCCCATTTATTTTGTGGTACCTACAATACCCCTAAATATGTTAGGACAAATAGCATAGCAGGGACAAAGTCCCCCAGACCTACCTAGTACTCCATCCTTTGATTAGTACATTCACACTGATCCATTGGCACCTATCTTGAATAGGTATGATTAGAATGATATTGACTTAAATGGTGGATAACAATGACCTCATAACATCCTCATCTTTGATAAATTAATTTGGGACCAAGATATTATGCTTCAACTAGACCTAGAACGAAATAGGACATACCTTTGAATGCACATCCAATCAGAAATCCATCAACATTGTCATCTCATCATAAATTATAGAGATGCAACCACTCAAGTTAATAATGAGGTGAGTTTCTTAGATAAATACTTATAAGAATCTCATACAACATGAGAGGCTCTTCATATAGATTATCAACATGAATGAGTTGAAGCATGTCAACAATTGCCAAAAAGTTTCATTGAGGAAAGAACCAACTAGTCTACTCAAAACCTGCTTGGTGAACAAAACCCACCTCATAATGGAGAAATGAAAACATGGGAGAGGCTACCCCTGTAGTCCTCATAGCCACCCTAGTCTAATGCATCAAAACCATTAAAGTTAGGAGTGGTGAACGACCAACACATAACTCCACTCAACCAAATGAAAGACCATAGTTTCCAAGGTGCTAGCCTCATGCCAATCCTTTTACAAAAGAAATAGTTGAGAAAAACTAGAGGGCATCTTAACTCTCCCTCTACGTTAATTTTTATGTGCTAAACACAAGCAACAAGGCCTTAATACTTCCCTTGACATCAAATCTCAACATGGCAAGCATAAGTCAACCAAGTGGGATAATAGTCACATAAAATCAACCTCAAGCAATCCCACCTAAATTCCAAAAGGAAATGGTGCCTAGTTATCCTACTTTCTTAGGGTATCAACAACTCAACATACCCTTCCAAACACAAAAAATGTAGTAGGCTCCCCTTATAGAGCTAATGTTTGAAGCAACAACCTCTTCCATGCTTAATCTATTTTTAGAAACCTACTTGGAATATCTAAAAGAGCCTCTAGACCTCAACCTTTTTAATGTCATGCTACCACGACCTCTTCCTAAACTTCCAAAGTTTAAAGGGGTGGGAGATTCTAATTTGCATATCAAGGCTTACCATGTCAGTATAAGAAGTCCTTCCTTGGGATTGGGTAGTAGCCAAAATTTTCCCAAAAACTTTAGAAGGCATTACTCTAGATTGGTACTACCAACTCCCAAAGGCATCAATCCATTCCTTTAGATAGCTCATAAGATAATTTTTTGCTTCCTTTGACATGAACAAGCTAGTTAAAATAGGAATATGAAAATCCTTAACAATTAAACAAGAGGGAAAAAAATTAGTTGTGCACTTCATTATAGGATGGAGGTAGGTCTTGTACTCTTTAACTAATGCACCAAGTATGGATCAAAACAAGTTGTGCAATCTTTTCTTGCATGCCCTTAACAAGGATACACGTGAAGAAGTTTAAAAACTCCCTTATAGGTCATACGAAGAAGCCCAAGAAATCAATCTCAAGATAGATCAAGCTATAATTGACATTGGGAGAAAAGAGTATGGTTTTAATAGAAAGTTAGTGGCACAAGAGAACAAAAATAACCCCTTGGTACAAAAAATATTGAATAACAATAATCATAGTACAACCACCAATAGATTTATTGACATTCCACCACCCAAAAACAACAATAATCATAACTACAATAGTTATAGTGGTGGCAATAATTAAATGAAAACATAGGCAATCAAAATATTAACACTGTTGATTACGCTCCACAAAATAATTATGAGAAATGGGGTATAAAAATGATAGACCATACAATAATAGTCAATACACTTCCTATTAGAGACCTAATGAATAACACCCTAACAAGTATTGCAATTTTCATAAGAGAAAAGGGCATGAAATAGAGATATGTCAGGACTACCAATGATTCATTACATATCTCCTAGAATGCCAAAATTATTTCTTTATGGACATATTTCTCCTACCACAAAAAAATACAAACCATAGCCATTATGGACCTCCCTAAAATTCAAACTTAAAGATTTACCAAGACCCTTTCTCAACACACCAATAGGGGCGCAACTCAAGTCAACCAAAATCAACTAATTCCACCCCTTCTCAGGAAACAAATGGTCTAGGACAAATGTGAACTAAAGGAAAAACCAAAATGTTAGGCTTGGTTGAATTAGTACAAGATGAAAAAATTCAAGAGGAGCTCACAATCCTACAAATAGAAAACACAAGATACACAATTTTAGCAATCAACCCTATGCTAACTCTGATTGGGCCATATGACTTAGTTTAAGACCTTAGGAAGATTTTTACCAATATATCTATCATTGATATTCTAAGGAACTCTCCTCCCTATTGAGTATCTCTCCTAGAGGCAATTAAGCTCAAATAGCTAAATCACATAACCCCACCTCTAGAAGTGTAAATAAATCAAGTAGACCTTGATATGGATCCTCACAAAGTAGAACTTCATGATCTTGGATTTTTATTTTCTCTAAAATAGATTTCCACTAATGTTGAACTCATGAAATGAGGTGATCTTGCTTTATATCTACAAGTATGGGTCTAAAATTCGTACATAAAACAAACTCTTGCCAATAATGGTGTAGCTATAAACATAGTTCCATTTCCCTCCTGGAGAGAATGGGGTGTGGACGCACCAACATTACATCTTGTAGAGATAACTTACAAGTATATGACAACCTCAAAGCTGTAATAATTAGAAATATCATGCTTCTAGTCTCTCTAGGACCCGAGATGGTTTCTACAACCCTTTACGTAATTGACAAAGAGACATTCATACAACTTATTTTTTAGAAGACCCTAGGTCTAAAATATGAAATTAATTCCCCCAATGATATTTCGAGAAATTCACTTCCTGCACTTAGGTAAAGTCTATATTTCTAAGAGAGGTACAAAATCTTTTAACATGATGAAAGTTGAAGCAACTAAGAAAAAATTTAGCATATCGATCAACCATGAGATAGGTGCCAACAAGATCACAATACCTAAACCAACTTTTCAGAGTATTTAAATGAGAAAAGTTGACCAAATACCAAGTCAAGTATCCATTGTTGTGACAAAATCAAAAGAACATCTCATGGAATAGGAAATTAGAACTTATGAAAAAGGACAAACCTCTAAGCAAGGTGTGATCATCTCAAAAAACACCACAACCAAGATAATGGAGCATTTAGAAAATGATCAACATTTTCACTCCCTCTTATTAGAAGTTTGTATGGTCAACATTATCTCAAAAATTGATAGATTTGTAGATGTTGATGAAGAATCAAAAGGGTATAGCCCTTTAATTCTGCCAAAGGAGACATCATCAAATAAATCTTACACTCTCTTAACACACTTGAGTGGTTCTTACAATCCTATGATGAAGAGTGAATCATACACCCCTTGGATTATGCCAATAGAGTAGACACCCACAAATTTAGAAAACTACATATACACCTACTCGATTGATAATTAATCTACAAATAATCCAAAAGTTTCTTTTAGAGCCTTTATAAGCTATGAATCAAATAACCATCTCTCACCTACCACCTTGATAAAATCCAATGACACATGGGAACCTCTCCAAGTTTAGGTGGAGATAGTTTAAAATTCCTTGATGAAGATGAGGTGAGTGTAGGGGAATTCCAAAATGAAATAAAATTGTTCATAACTATTGGAGTAAAAAACCTAACTATTCTAGAGTTACTTGAGAGATATGCCAATTATTCCATGGATTTATGAATAGAACCCAATGGGAAGATGAGCATAAGCTTTGTCCCTCTTAAAGAGTTAGAGCAAATGTAGACCACATTCAAACTATTTTGATTCCTCCAACTACTCCAAGAAAGAGATGAGGTTAGAATTTACTTGCAAGATGAGTTCAACATCCTATTAACCAAACTTCTATCCCTTGAAAGAATTTTATATTAGACCCCATCTCATCAATAAGCTTATCAAGCCTTAGCTCAACTCCTGAAACCTCATCCCTCTCAAGAAAGAACAAGTGGGAAAGAGATGAATAATCTCCACATAGTCCATATCAAGTAGGAGAATTCATACTCATAAGAGGAAATTTTAAGAATAATAGGCATAAAAGTAAGCATAAGTTCCATAAAGACTGGAAAGGTCCTTGTGTAGTTAAGGAAGATGTCAGAAATGATGCTTATCTCTTATGCATAGTGGGAGGTGAAGAATTTGGTGAAAACATCAATGCTTTCCACCCTATAAAGTATTACATTTAAAAAATTGTAAAAATAAAAAAAATACAAAAAAAATATATCTCAAAAAAAGAAGAAAAACATGCATTGCATTCTATTTAACTCCATCTCTATATATATTAGCGGCTTGATCTTCTCTAATTTTTTCCTTAGTAAGAGTCTTAGGTTTCTCAATATAGTTTACCTTCATTAAGCCATAGATTCCCAAAATCGCCATCACCATTATCCCTGTGTATGCAAAAATATGGAATCAACAATAAAGGATAATACACAATGAAAGTACATATTCCATACTTAAACACCACCTCAATGATTGATCAAAGGACTAAGAAAGATATTGAAAATGATAAACAATCATGATATTTGATAATGAATTTTATATGTTGGTTTCTCAATTCTACAACATAACCATTAGATAAAGATGATGGATAATGTATGATAATGAAGGATAAAGATGGTGGATATGATAATGGGATAGCTAGGAGGATTGTAGATTAGTATTTTAGGATTTAATTGTGTGCGTGTTTTTTCCTCAACGTGTCGGATCATACTCCATGATCCATCATCAAGAGAAGTTAGAGCAAGAGAAGACAAAATGTAAGGTAATTTGTAGACTCAGCAGGCTAAATAGAGGAGGGAGTAGCACGAGAATCGAAAGACTACAAGGGGGAAAAATAAAATAAAGGAATACTCCTACCCCTACAAATAAGCAACCGAGTATCTACAAACCTAATCCCAAAACATAAAGTATATAAGAAAAAAGGGAAAGAACAATGGAACGCAATAAATATAACTAAAAAAAGAATTAAAAGTAACAAAAGAAAAATGAGCGAGATAACAAAGTAAGGAAGAAAAAAGTTGCAACCATTGAAATAAAAACAAAACAAAACAAGAAATAAATAAATGGAAGAACAAATTTACAAAAAGAACATAAGCATGAGTAAAAGAACAAGTAAACACAAAAGAATAAATGAATAAATATGTAAAAATCTAATATATATATATATATATATATATATATATATATATATATATATACATACATACATACATACATACATACATACATACATGCATGAAATAATAAACATATGAATACATATATATAAATATATAAAAAAAATAAACAAGCTAGATCATGCCTTAGCCCCAAGCCTAAAGATACCAACCCCTCTAACCTCCCTATTGCCACTCTTCCCTACATTGAAGGCCTTTTGAACAAAATCTCTAAGATTCTTCTTAGGAAAGGCCTCCAATGTACCTTCAAACCCTTCTCCACTCTTAGAAATCATATTCCCTCACCAAAGGACCCTAGAGACCTCTTTCTCAACTATGGAGTCTACAAGATTATGTGTTCTTATGGTACCCCCTATATTGGCAAGATGGGGCATTCCTTCAGTATGAGGATCAAAGAGCATACTGTGGACATCATACATGAACAAATCCATAAATCCACCCTAGCAAAACACTCAACCTCAACCAAACACCACATTTGTTTAGACACAAAATTTTGGTCAGGGAAGACAACTACTTCAAGAGGAAACTTAAAGAGGCCATAGAGATTAGAAACCATCTGTCCAATCTCAATCGTGATGATGGATGGAGTTTAAGTTTCTCTTGGAATCCCTTGCTCACTCTCATTAGAAACTATTCCCACCCCCCTCTTGAGCTTCTACCTTCATCCTTTGTCCCTTTTTCTTCGTTTCTTTCCTCTATTTTTCCTCTTTGCACTTTTCCCCTCTCCACATTCCTTGATCCCCCCTATCCCCCTTGATTCTGAATCTGTTCCCCACTATTCCTCTCTCCCCCTATCTCTATCTTCACTTCTTACCCCCCTAAGCTCCTTTCCTTTTTCCTCCCTTAGTCTTCTTCTTTGCATGTCCTTCTGTGTTCTTCCCCCTTCGTCCTCTCATACCTATTTTTGTTGACCTTATTCTTCCCCTCTTCGACTATTTCTTCATTCTATCTCACCTGCTAGTCTATTGTAATTTTTTGTTGAAGTTTTCTCTTGGTCACGCCTTTTGTTTTAGGCTTGCATGTATACGTTCCAGGATTTTGTTCTTTTGGGTTTTTATTGTTTGGTGTTCTTGTATTTTTAGGTTTACATGTATCATGATTTATATTTGTTTGTTTGAGGTTTTCCTTGGTGCTTTCTGAGCTTAGTATTTTTTAGTACTTCCTTCTATTTTTGTACCTTTATTTGTTTCTCTTCTTTTATTATTGTATACATTTATATTTATTTGTCTCTCTTCATTTTTTTTTCTTCTTTCATTTTTATTTGTATATATTCACTTATTGGCTTGCTTTTGTTCTTGTTTCTTCTTTGGGCCTTTTCAATTGGTTATGTTTGTTTTAATATATATATATATATATATATATATATATATAGAGAGAGAGAGAGAGAGAGAGAGAGAGAGAGAGAGAGGCTTATATGTTCTCGTGTGTATGTATATATATATTTAAGTATTTATATATATTTATATATATGTATTCGCTATGTTTATTATTTCGTGCATGCATGTATGTATGTATATATATATTAGAATTTTTTTTTACATATTTATTCATATATTATCTTATGTTTCCTTGTTCTTGTATTCATGTTTATATATATTAGATTTTTTACATATTTATTCTTTTATTCTCGTGTGTTTACTTGTTCTTTTACTCATGCTTATGTTCTTTTTGTAAATTTGTCCTTTCATTTATTTTTATTTTTTTTGTTTTATTTTTATTTCAGTGGTTACAGCTTCTTTCTTCCTTACTTTGTTATCTCGCTCATTTTTCTTTTGTTACTTTTAATTGTTTTTTAATTATATTTATTGTGTTCCATTGTTCTTTCCCTTTTTGCTTTTATACTTTATGTTTTTGGATTAGGTTTGTAGATACTTGGTTTCTTATTTGTAGGCGTAGGAGTATTCCTTTAATTTGTTTTCCCCCCTCGTAGTCTTTCAATTCCCGCACTACTCCCTCCTCTATTTAGCCTGCCGAGTCTGCAAATTACCTTACTTTTTCTCTTCTCTTTCTCCAATTTCTCTTGATGATGGATCATGGAGTATGATTTGAAATGTTGAGGAAAGCACACACACACACACAGTTAAATCATGAAATACTAATCTACAATCATTATGGAATGTGGAAATTTGATGTCTATCAGCTAGGATGATTTTGACAACATGGTGTTGCATGAAGATGTGATGTTAAAATGGCTTGGTTGAGGCTTGATTAATAGAGGTTGGATATGATGAATGAAGGGCTATGATTAAAAGATTAAATCAATGGCTAGAATTGGTTGAGAGAACATTAGGGAAAGGATAAGGATTATTAGAAACTTGTTGGTGTTGTCATTGATGTCAACTCCTAGTAGATGATTCACTTGGTTTCCCAGTGCTTTTGAGAAAATTTGATAAAAAGGTGTGCAGTATGATATAGGTACCCTTAGTATTATGCTCCGCATTTCTTCCTAATTGAAAATATGCTTGTGTAGTTTGGAAGTATTGATCAGAGGTGTTTGGAGGTATTATATCTAGAGTTTTAGGTTCTGGATCATGTAGAAGTAGAAGATGTGTTTGACAGAATATTTGACTGTGAAGGAGGGTGTCTGGGAGAAATAAGAATGCTCCGCATTTCTCTGCATTGAGCCTTCCTATCTTGCAAATCTAGGAGTGCACTTATATTATTGTATCCACCTTCCTTTGAAGTTTCCAGTGTTGGGATGCTTTGCAAGTTTAGTTCTTGCATTGGTAATCAACAACAGTGTGTCCTGATCTGCATAATGAAGACATTCTTTGATTTAGATGGTTACAAAAGTGTTGTAGATGTTTATGATGATGATGATGAGTATTCTGGAAGGTGTGTGAATGCTTTGGATTGTCTCTCTTTGGTCCACATGATGTTCTTGGACTTGGAGAAGCATGAATATGGCCATTAGCTCAGGTTTGGCCAACCTGGCTTACTAGAGCCATTTGCAGAGGTACCTCATGGATTGTGGATGAGATAAGCAACTTGATGATACAAATTTGAGTCTTGGTTATCCCTTGATATGGTCCACTTTCACTTCTTTACACAGTGGAAGTGCTTAGTGCCGACCTAAGCAATGTTGCATGTGTGTAATGCACACACTTCATTAGGACCAACCTAATTGAGATAGGTCTTGGTTATAGATGGTATAAATGTAAGATGAAGTTGAATGGAGCAAGGTAGAGAAGAGTATGAAAATTTAAATCAAGGGCAGTAAAGTTGTGTGCGAGCTTAAATGCTTATGACTCTGGAATGTAGTGAGTAGAAGGTGTCTACATTTTAGTGTGCTAGAAGTTGTTGGAGGTAGTGAGCCAAAGGTTGTGGATGGAAAAGAGTGGTAGTGGTGGATCTCTCATGTTTATTTGAGATAGTGAATCTCTCTATAATAGTCTTTTTCTTTCTTCTTTCTTTTGGACAGTGAGCCCTTGGCAGTGAGCCTTTTCTAGGTAGTGAGCCCTTGGCAATGAGCCTATTGATTTTCGATGTTGTTATTCATATATATTGTGAGCTAATCCTCACTGTGGTTTTTCTCTTATTGGTTTTCCACATAAGTCTGGTGTTCTTATGTGTTTGGATGTGTTTGCATTAATGTCTCATATGTTTACATTCTACTAATGCATTATAAGTGGTTGATGTTTTGAGGGTTTAAAGTTTAAACATACAACTGATTCACCCCCCTCTTAATTGTCCTGTGCATTCCAACAATTGGTATCAAAACCAAGTTCCATGAAGAAGCTTAACTGCTTGGGTAGATACGGATAGCACACAGGAAAGGTATGTAGGTTCCAATATTTGATGGAACAAATTATGCTTTTTGGAAAACCAGGATGGAAAGTTTTCTTGTTTTATTAGGATATGGAGTATGGAAGATAGTTGACAAAGAGTATATTATACCTAAAAATGGTCCAAAAGATGAAGATGAGATTAAAGAATATGAGAATAATAGCAATGCAGGGAGTTCTCTTCTGGACAGTATTTCTATCTCTGAATTAGTAAAAGTGATGAGTTACAAAACTGCTCATGAGATCTGGAAGAAACTAAAAAGTACCTATGAAGGAGATGACAAGGTCAAGCAATCAAAGTTGTAGATTCTAAAGTCCAAGTTTGAGGCCTCAAGGATGTCAGAGGATGAAAATATTGCAAGCTACATGCAGAGAGTGGATGAAATTGTCAATTCCATCAATGGTCTTGGTGGAGAGTTGGAGGAAAAAGAAGTGGTAAATAAGGTACTAAGAACTCTTCCTAAACCTTATAGTGCTAAAGTTTCTCCTATTGAAGAGACTCAATATCTGGATAATTATGCTAGGGATTAAATGTTTGGTACTCTAACTACTTTTGAGATAAGAGAATTTGGTCAAGATGAGCCAAGAAAACAAACTGCTTTTAAGGCTAGCAAGATAGAGAAGAATGTTTAATCAGATTCAGATGAATTTGATGAAGTGGAAGCAAATTTTGTCAGCAGGTTAAAAAAGGGTTCGGGAAAATACAGAGGTAAGTTACCCTTAAAATGTTTTAACTGTAGAAAAATAGGTCATTATGCTTTTAAATGTCCAATCAAAATTTCTAATGAAAAATACAACGAGAATAAAGGTAAATCATTCAAGAAAAGTTATTATATTAAAGAAGATGACAACATATCTGATGATGAATCTGACTATCCAAATGATGAAGGTAATGAATGCTTGTTCATGGCTTTGAATGTTGGAACTAACTCCACTAATCCCAGAAGATGTATGAAGGATATTGCTCCATAAATACGTCATCGCATTGAAGGAGCATTGGTTACTGCTTTTCATGCAAGAGAGGAGGAAGATCTCTGGCTAATTGATAGTGGGTGCTCAAATCATATGATAGGTGATAAGAATAAGTTTGTGAAGCTTGAGAAGTTTGATGGAGGTTTTGTTAAGTTTGGAGATGATGCATCTACTAATATCTGTGGAAGAGGTTCAATTAGTTTTGATGGAAAGCACAATACAGATGATGTCATTTATGTCCAAGGTCTCCAACACAATCTTCTAAGTGTAGGACAAATGTGTAGCAGAGGATATAATCTTTTGTTTCAGGATGGTGGTTGTGAAATTAGAAAAGAAGACTCTAGAACACTGATTGCTATAGGAACAAGGACAAAAGGAAATGTATATCATCTCAAAGGTGTTGAAGGTGTGTGCTTTATGACTCAAATTAATTAAAGTTCTCCATGACATAGAAGAATGTGTCACATCAAGTTTGACAACCTAGTAAAGATCATATCTACTCAAGATGTAAGGGATCTGCGAAGGATTACAAAGCCTACCAATGCAACCTACAAGGAATGTCAGATTGGGAAGCAAACAAGGAAGAATTCCAAAATCAAAGAATATTCTACCACTGGACCTCTGGAGTTGGTGCATACAGATCTATGTGGACCTAAAAGAGTAGGAATCTTTCAAGGTGATAGGTATTTCATGTTGTTGATTGATGATTTCTCTAGAATGACTTGGGTAACTTTTCTCAAAGAAAAATCAGAAGCTCTAGATAAATTTAAAACTTTTCAGGCTATGGTTGAAAATGAAATTGATCTGAAGGTCAAATGTTTGAGGTCTAACAGAGGTGGTGAGTTCACCCCCATTGAGTTTAATTGCTTTTGTGAAGATCATGGAATAAAGAGGCATTTGTCAACACCTAGGACTCCTTAGCAGATGGAGTTGTGGAAAGGAAGAATAGGACTGTTCAGGAAGCAACAAGGACAATGATGAAAGAAGCAAATCTACCAGATATCTACTGGAGAGAAGCCATCCATACTATAGTCTACATACAAAATAGAGTGCAAGCTAGGGTCAACAGTTCAAAGACCCCATATGAACTATGGTATGGAAGAACTCCCATTATAAAATATTTTAGAGTATTTGGAAGTAAACGCTACATTAGGAGAGATGAAGAGAACTTGGGAAAGTTTGATACAAGATCGGATGAAGGAATCTTCCTTGGATATTCTACAAAGAGCAAGGCATATAGGTACTACAATAAGAGACTGAAGAGATTATTGGAAAGTGCAAATGTCAAAGTAGATGAAGAACCATACCAAAGTTTAGTTCTATTAGAAGGATATGAATCAAATGAGAACCATTGCAGAGAAGTAGAAAGAGAGGAATAAAAAGAAAAGGAGAAGCAAGTTGATGAAGAAAGATGCTCTAGAGAAGATTCCCAAGACTCCCAAGTATGTGCAGAAGAACCATTCTAAAGATCAAATCATTGGAGATAAGAACAAAGGTGTTTTAACAAGAAGAAGTATGGCTATGGCAGATGAACAAGTAAACTTGTGCTTATTGTCTCAAATAGAACCCAAAACAGTGACTAAAGCATGCGAAAATGAGCATTGGGTCAAGGCTATGGAAGAGGAATTGATGCAGATTAAGATGAATCAGACATGGGAAGTTGGCCCAAGAACAACAGATAGGAATATAATAGGAACTAAATGGGTCTTCCAGAATAAATTGAATGAGAATGGGAAGTAGTCATACATAAGGCTAGGCTGGTGTGTAAAGGCTACTCACAAGTGGAAGGAATAGATTATGAGGAAACATTTGCTCCAATGGCAAGATTGGAGGCCATCAAATTATTCTTAGCCTTTGCAGCTCATAAGGACTTCAAAGTTTATCAAATGGACATGAAATTTGCATTCCTGAATGGAGAGTTGGAAGAGGAAGTATATATTGAGCAACCAAAAGGCTTTCAATTATCAGATGATCCAAATACAGTTTGTAGATTGAAGAAGGCATTGTATGGACTCAAACAAGCTCCTAGAGCTTGGTATGCAAGGTTGGATAGGTACTTGCTTCAGCAAGGATTCAAAAAGGGAATTGTAGATAGAAATTTGTACTTTAAAGTTGAAGAAGATCAAATCCTAATTGTGGAAGTGTATGTATATGATATAATCTTTAGAGGAAATGAACGTATGTACAAGAGATTTTTAGAAGAAATGCGGAAGGAATTTGAAATTTCAATGTGTGGGGAAATGAACTTCTTCCTTAGGTTACAAATTAGTCAATTAGAAAAGGGAATTTTCATTTCATAGTCAAAGTATGCTAGGGAAATGTTGAAGAAGTTTGGAATGGAAGACTCCAAACTGATATGTACTCCAATGACTATTGGTTGTAAGTTAGGCAAAGATGATGAATATCCTAAGGCTGATAAGAGCAAGTATAGATCAATGATTGGTGGATTGTTATACCTGATTGCTACTAGATCGGATATCATGCATGCAGTCTATCTTGTGGCTAGATTTCAAGCTGATCCTAGAGAGTCACATGTTTTAGTAGTAAAGAGGATATTTAGATACCTGAAAGGCACTCTGGAGTTTGACCTATGGTATCCCAAGTATACTGATTTCTCCTTGAGTGCATATATAGATATAGATTAGGTAGGATGTACAAATGATAGAAGAAGTACAAGTGGTGGTGCTTTCTTTCTAGGAAGTAGACTTGTCTCTTGGTTAAGTAAGAAGTAGGACTTAATGTCATTATCTACTACAGAGGAAGAATATATTGCAGTAGCATCTTGCTACACACACGTGTTATGGATGAAGCAGACATTGAAGGATATCAAAGTGTCATATGATGAACCTATTCCTATCCTATGTGACAATACAAGTGCTATCAACATTTCAAAAAATCTGGTGATGCATTCAAGGACAAAACATATTTCAATCTGGTATCACTTCTTAAGAGAAAAAGTTGCAAAGAATGAGGTGAAGTTGGAGTATGTGCCTACCACGGATCAAGTTGCAGACATTTTTACAAAGGCTCTCCCTAAGGATACTTTTGAGTATCTTCGGCAGATGTTAGCGGTTATTGCCCCTCCTCTTAACTAGATGCATAAGTATGTGCATCTATCTAGGAAACATTTCAAGATACATCTTTATGGACCTAGACTGATGTTGAAGGTTACCTCTCAGGGGGATTAGGTAGAGATGCTATTGGTTGGTATAGTCAAATGGAGCACATCCTATGATCTTAAGGTGGAGAGTGTAGAAAAGTGAGAGTAGTAAAGATGAAGAAAATACTTGCTGGTGTTGTTGCCCTTTTCCATTGATGTCAAAGGAGGAGAGAGAGTCGATGTGATTGAAAAACCATTGTGCAGAGAAGTGTGTGAAGAGTAAGAGTTGTTTCTATCAGGGGGAGTAAGAGCTACTTTAGGTCTTGATGGTTTTTCAAAAAGTTGGTGATGCCATCAATGACAAAGGGGGAGATTCTTAGAAACTTGTTGGTGTTGTCATTGATGTCAACTCTCAGCAGATGATTTACTTGGTTTCCAAGTGCTTTTGAGAAATTTTGATAAAAAAGGTGTGTAGAATAACAGAGGTACCCTCAGTATTATGCTCTTTATTTCTTCCTAATTGAAAATATGCTTGTGTAGTTTGGAAGTATTGATTAGAGGTGTTTAGAGGTATTATATCCAAAGTTTCAATTTCAGGATCATGTGGAAGTAGAAGATGTGTCTGATAGATTATTTGATTGTGAAGGAGGGTGTCTGGGAGAAATGAGAATGCTTCACATTTATCTACATTGAGCCTTCCTATCTTATGGATCTAGGAGTGTGCTTATATTATCTGTATCCACCTTCCTTTGAATTTTCCAGTGTTGGGATGCTCCGCAAGTTTAGTTCTTGCATTGGTGATCAATAACAGTGTGTCCTGATGTGCATAATGAAGACATTACTTGATTTAGATGGTTACGACAGTGTTGTAGACATTTATGATGATGATGATTATTCTAGGAAGGTTTGTGAATACTTTGGAGTGTCACTCTGGTTTGCATGATGTTCTTGGACTTGGAGAAGCATGAATATGGCCATTAGCTTAGGTTTGGATGATCTAGCTTACTAGCGCCATTTGCAGAGGTATCTTGTGGATTATGGATGAGATAAGCAGCTTGATGATACAAATTTGAGTCCTAGTTATCCTTTGATATGGTCCACTTTCATTTCTTTCCATCGTGGAAGTGCTTAGTGCTGACCTAAGAAATGTTGCATGTGTGTAATGCACATGCTTCATTAGGATCGACCTAATTGAGATAGGTCTTGGTTATAGATGGTATAAATGCAAGATGAAGTTGAATGGAGAAAGGTAGAGAAGAGTATGGAAATGTAAATCAAGGCAAGTAAAGTTGTGTGCCAGTTTAAATGCTTATGACTCCAGAATGTAGTGAGCAGAAGGTGTCTACATTTTAGTGTGCCAGAAGTTGCTAGAGGCAGTGAGCCAAAGGTTGCGGATGGAAAAGAGTGGAAGCGGTGGATCTCTCTTGTTGGTTTGAGATAGTGAATCTCTCTGTAACATTCTTCTTCTTTCTTCTCTCTTTTGGGTAGTGAGCCCTTGGTAGTGAGCCTATTGATTTTTGATGTTATTATTCATATATGTTGTGAGCTAATCCTCACCGTGGTTTTTCCCTTATTGGGTTTTCCATGTAAATCTGGCGTTCTTATGTGTTTGGATGTGTTTGCATTAATGTCTCATATGTTTACATTTTGCTAATGCATTATAAGTGGTTGATGTTTTGAGGGTTTAAAGTTTCAACATAGATCTAATTCACCCCCCCTCTCAGTTGGCATGTGCATTCCAACAAGGATTTCTAGGCAACAAAGGAAGCTTATAGGGCTTATCCTTATGTGAATGGCTAGGATTGAGAGATGTATGAGATGAATGGTTGAGATGAAAAGTTAATTTAATGTTTGTGACACTCATTTATTGATTGTGGCAAGTGGATGAGGATGAGGAAAAGCTAGTCATGTGACTCTCAATATTTAAATTAAATAATAAAATTATTTAATTAATTATTGGAGATGAGATAATTGGAGGATAAATTAATTAAATAAATAAGATTTATTCAATTAATTTTGGCTCAAAGGGATAAATGGATAAATTAAATAAATATAATTTATTTATTTAATTCAAGTGATGGAGGAAGTGGATTAATTAAATAAATATAATTTATTTTATTAATTTGCGAAAGGGATATGATAAAGGGGACTCTTACGACATAAGTGTCAAAATGTGGTATTGAAAAGGTGATGAAAGTGACAAGGTCAATCTCAGGTGTCTACAAGCCCCTTACATTCCCAATAATTTCAAATATAGGCAACTTTTAGCTTTAAACTGATCCTGGTCATGGCTATCATTTATTCAAGTCTAAACAAAGCAAGTTTTTAAACCTATGATACCTAATTGAAGCTAATAGGTAGGTCTTCCCATATCTCCTCAATTAGGGGTAAGTATTAATAGTTGGTTATCATTCTAGTTGCACCTAGCCCCTTACTCACCTAGCCAAAAATGTTAGGGGGGCCAAAACTTTGCAAAGAAATACAAAAATAAAAACAAAAGAGAGATAAAAAGAGAAAAGACAGAAATATATTCTTTATGTCCATACTTTCATATGGAGAAAAAGTCTAAGCTCAAAGCTATGAGGGTGATCCTATTGGAGAAAAAAGAATGAGGAGAAAGAAGCAAAGCACACACACACACAAGTTAGGTAAAGACAAGAGTTTAGTTAGATTTCTAGGGCCATCCTTGTTGAGGATCTAATCCTTTACCCCGAGTTTGATCTATTAGCCATCTCTTTTGGTCTAAGTCTATAAGGTACTAATAAAATTTGTTACTTTTCTACGTCAAAACTAGTCTAAATGGTTGGTCTAGACAAGGTCCAATCTTTAGCCTTTTGTGCAACTTCATTCAAAAATTATTCCATCCCCTTCCCATTCCCACTTGATCCCCTAAAAATCTATATCAAAATTTTTTTAAGTCATCCTATGCTATTTCAACCCACAATCTTCCAAGTCAAAAATCTAGCAAAGAGAAACCACACTATTTGTATCATATACATATCATAAAATAAATGGCATAAGAAATGACATTTGCCAACAAAATCATGTGTGAATCCATTGTGTTATATCCATCAAACCATCTTATGCATCTATACATACTACACATTGCATACATACATCAAAAGAAAAAATTACAAAAACACAAGTATAACATGACATCTACATCTATATGCATCCATAAAACAAAAACACATATTCTAAGCTAACCATATTTACAAGAGGTACACAAAGTAGAGATGTCAACCACTAGCCATATATAGATCAATCTCAAGTATAATAAATCAAAATAATATCAGATACATGATAATGTCAATACATTGAGTACATCTAGGCTCCATCAAGCAAGACCCGTAAACATAAGAAAAGTACATCAAAGTCTTCCCATACAATGGGTCGACATGAATATAAGAGCACAAACCATCAACAAAAGCCTCAAGGTCAACTTTGTGCCACAAAACCACCATGAGATTGATCTCCTCATCTCAAGATCTCCATAGGTTATTTGTTCACTTGTTTTTGTCATTGTTTAACTATTTTCCCTCTTCTCCCTCTCTTCCTTCCCCTCTTCTCTCTATGAATCTTCTAAGTGAAAATGAGCTTCTTTTTTTCAAATTTTTCTTTTAAAGAGTATATTTTTGCTTCTATTTGTGTTTTCTTCATTAACCTATAGATCATCAAAATAGAGTAATTCAACACTAGTGCACATCAAAACATACAATAATAGATATTCACACAAGTTGACAGACATAATAAGGGTAATATCATTCTATAACCTCACATTGATGGTGAGTTTTCTCGTCACTTTTCATCTATGTTTTCTCATGTACCATATTATACATGATCGATAAAATCATTTACATGTCTAGATGTAGAATGACAACATACATATAAGAACCAATAAGTGTGGTCCCACAAGCCTATTTTAGGAAATAGTACCTACTTTCTATGTAGAATGCTATGCCCAAGAGGGCCATATGTGAGAACCCAAAATTGTATGGGTTGATATTACATGTCTAATGATGATTTGGTAGTCCAACACATGACCCATGTGGTGTGCTTATTTATCCTCACAACTTTTTCTACCTTGATGGAAGTTGTCTCAACATCTTGTGCCCTTCCTTAGTGTTTTCCATCTTTATTGTCATGTCCCCATAATAATTTATAATTTATTAATATTTAAATTATATATATATATATATAATTTAATATTAAATAATTAGTATTTAATATATAATTATTTATTTATAAGAATATATATTATATATTATAAATAATATAAATATAATAATACAAATAAATAGCATTACAATTATAAGGCAACACCCATCACATATGGTGGAGCCCACGAATAAGACCCCTATTAGCAAAGGTATAAATAAAACTAAATGGTCAGTGATCCTTATGTGTTTATCACAAAATAATGATTACATTAATAAAAGCATGGAGGTCAACGATTATGCTAGGGGTGCGATCTTCCTATGTGTTGACCCTGTTTCTGCGCTTCAAAATTTAAACTTTTTGTGTCAAAATGACAAATCTAAATGCTTTGAACCCTTTCTCCAGAGTCACCTTTTGATTGCAAAACACAAGTGTCATGTTTTTCCTACATAAGTCATTGAGAATGTCACAATCTGTTTCCCTACATTGGACCTTGCATAACAACATCTTTTTGGAGCAGAGATACTCACCATTTCACTGAGTTTCTCGGGCACACTTATCCAGTTTGCGGCATTTTATGAAAGCAATTAAAGATTGAAACTTCATGATAGATGGTACAAAATAATGTTTATGGTAGTGTTCGTGACTCCATTTCACCTAATCTGGCAACTTTTCGCGTCAAGAAGTCTTATGGTTTGAGAGATTTTAAACTTTCATTTTTTTGGCGAGCGGTTTGTAGAGACAATAAAATTGTGGTTTTTGTAAGGGCTGGAGAAAAAATTATTTGGCACGGAGATTTATAATGATAAAATGGACAATGTGTCAAGATTTCATGACAATCTGACTTTCCAGTTGAAAGTTATGTACTTTTCGCCATTTCTCGCGCCTGCATAGTTCGCAAATTGCAAATTCGCTTATGTTGAAAATGCACCACCTGTGAATTTGGCTAAGTGGAGAGTTTTCTTTCATAAAAGAAGTTATTTTTGGCCTCCTTAAGAAAAAGTGAAAATTCACGTCAACTGTTGAATTCCGCTAAGTTGGCGTCGGTTTTCAAATTTGGTTAAGTGAACATCTACTTTCAATTTTGACAAAGTGGGAGGATCCTTTTAGTTTTGGTGAACTTGTTACAAATAAAATCATCCGCTACTTAGGAAAAAGCCAAAGTGGAAAGCAAATTTTAGTCTTCAATAACTCCCCCAAAGTTGCACTTTTTATATTTTAACTTGTGAAAATTGAAACTAATCTTCAATACTCCAATGAAGAAAAGTGTCAGTTGTGAGGTTTGACAACTTGTTCAAACTGCCAAATAGAAGTACACAAAGAACTTGTAACTTTTACAAACAAGCTTGTTGAAAAAGGCCATGGAGACCTTCAAGAAAATGTAATTCACCAATATAAATATCATTATCCATAATGTTATTAGCATCCTCCTTGTCTGTGGCTAGTGTAAGGATATGGGCATACATCAAAGAAATAATTGAAACATGGATCTTTGTCAGATATATATATTTGGGGATGTGTTAGTACACCTATGCACAATATGTGGAAGTATCCACAAGCTGTAAAGAAAAGCTCAAAAACCTCTGACATCATCCCAGTCTCGAAGCCCTTCGTTATCAATTCAATATTTTTCTCTGTGCTAGAAGATTTCACGGGTTTAATTAAATTAACAAGGTTTTGTTACTAGTGGCTACTTCTTATATCGAAGATGGTTTAAAAACTACTTCTAGCCAATTTAGGAAGTTTCCAAACTAGTTTCAACCATCGACAAAGGAGAAGTTCACTTATTTTATCGGGTAATAAGATTCACTTGATAAGTCTTATCAACTAATGATGCATATAGTTTCATCATGAAACGGTTACGGACTTCCTACTCTCCACATTCCTTGAAATATGCCTATATGTGCTGTGAATGCCTAGAAATAATGTGATATTTCAAATTATTGTGTTTGCATGTGCGACCGGTGCACTTGCATGCATAATGTCGAAACATTCTCAATGTAAAATACCTCAAAGATTTCATCTCATGATATGCAATAGTTGTGGGCTACACATAGATTATGTTTGTTGAAAAAGGGCTTCAGAAACTTTCAGAGAAATGTAACTGGCAAATGTAAACCCAGACTCCACCATCTCCGCCAGCATTCTCCCTGCCCACACCATTGAGGCGTATTGTTTATTGTTAAATATTGTAGTTTGAATTTGCCTGGCAGATATGTATGAAGACTCTGGAAGTTTTGAAAAGGCGTTGGAACCATTTCAAAGAATGCATCAAAACAATGTGGTCTCATGATATGCAACGAATAGATAGTTATGCAGAAGCATACACATGAGATGGTTTTATTGGAAAGACTTTAGAAAATCACGAGCAGGTCCAGTTAAAGGCGCAAAGCGAAGATCAAGTTATAAACAATTTGTGAGCCATTCGAATCATAATGGAAGATCTTTCATAATATACAATAACTTCTATACATGCACAAGATAGGTTTGTCAAAGGTGCCTTAGGGAATTGCAACTGGCTATTGTAAAAGCTACTCACACTAATCTTCTCCAGCTTCCTCTTAGAGAAAAAGATTTGGAACGAAGTGTGATCATCCATTGAAGCATATTGAAGACATCGTGAAAGGCACTTTGTTGTGTGCATATGCAAGGCACGTGATCAGCTTAGTAGATTGCCTTAAAGAAGTATTATCACATCGAATACGATGGCCACAAAGAATACATAGAAAAGAATCTGTTAAAAAGGTTTTGGAAACCTTTAAATGAATGCATTTAGAAGGCATAACAACAAACTCCACAACCTTCGTGAGCATCTTCCCAACCTGTGTTTATATTGGACCCTCTGACAACACAAGGCATGAGTTTTACATTGCAGGGGAAAGCTATGGAAGGAAATATGTGCCTGAGCATGCTGAACTCATACACAATCTCAATAAAATCTCCTCCAATAGTCTTCATATAAATGTCAAAGGTTTCATGGTGGGCAACCCAAAGACACATGAGGCTAATGATTGGTGAAGTTAAATGGATTATGCATGGAGCCATGCAGTTGTATCTGATGAAACCCATAGAATTATTATAGAGAACTGGGATTTTAATTCTAAAAATTTATGGAGCAATCAAAACTGCATAAATGCAGAAGATGAAATTTTGGCTCAATACGAGGAGATAGACATGTATAATTTGTACACTCCTAAATGCATTCACAGAAACACTCAAGGAAATGCATTATGGTAGATGCAAAAATGGCTTCCACGACCTGCCAATAGGTGAAAAGACTTTACAAACTTTTGAATAAATGTTGCAACCACCTTGGCAGACACGTATGAAAAGTATGGACTGCAATAATTACAGGGGTTTTGAACATCCACCAAAGTATAATTTGAAGTCAATTTCTATTAGAGCCGTGGTTGCAAATGCCTTGGTAGACTTGCATGTATAATGTGGATGGAATTTGATCACCTAAAAGCCATTGGAGCAACATGAATGATGATTTCATTTTTTATTCTTCCTTTGCTATTTTTAGAGTCTTTATATGTACTGGGTTCGAGTAGCATTGTATCCTTTCAGTATGGATGAAATTCAACATAATCACTACAATATGAATTGTTGTGCAAGGTTTGTGTGCAAAATGGCAACAGGGTCATCATTTGGAGTAAATAGCATATAGCAGAAGAAAATGACACCATTATCACAAATGCTTCTTCCTGCACAGAAAGCAACAAGGATAGTCAGACACTATTGGTAGGGGAGAATCATTTTGGCAGCCCGCTATTCAAACTTTTTACATGATTGAAAGGGGCCTCAATCAACTCATATATATATGGATTCTATGATGAGTGAAACAATGAAGACTAAGTGGAGCAATTGCTTGCTTCGATGTTTGAGAATTATTAATCAGTGGATGACTCAATATCATCTTAGTCAAAGTATTTGGACTTGCTACTGGTATCATTGCATCAGCTTTGATCCTTGCTCCATGATATTTTATCCCCTGAGGTACATTCTATTTTCAGATTGCCATGAGCAAGAGACCGAGAGAATGTATTATAGAACAAAGTTCGTGATAAGAGGCAAGAAAGGGAATCATATACGCAAAAATGTGTGAATCATTTAATATGCAAGCCTGCCATGTAAGTGAAAAACAAATACACATCAGGGACTCTTCAGCTCTACTTCTCACTAGGGAACAACTAAGAGAGAGAATATCCTTTGAAGTTGATAAGAAATTTACAGAGCAAAGAGGACTTATGGGCACATTGCAATAATTAAGCTTTTTCGTTCTCATGGAATACCTCAGAATTATTTGTATTTCAACATAATGATAACAGTTTTATGTTCTTAATTGGCTGGATGGCGGGGTAAGTACAAGGGCAAATGGAGCAGATGAAGATGGAGAGTATCTTAGCCAAATCCACAACTCGAAAGTTGTACCTTTGAAAACTACCATTTTAAAAAGTGACTTGTTTCACTTATTGTAATTAAAAATTAAAAATTAGGTTTCTTTTTGAAAAAGGTAGTTACTAGGTAGTTGTGAGGTAGTTACAAAATTGTTTATTAGGTGGTTATAAGGGAAAGTCTATATATACTAGACTTCACATTGTAAAAGAGGACTCTCTTTAGAGGAAACTTTTGCAGGGGGAACCTATGAAACTTCTTGGAACATTTTTGGCCTTACACATTGTATAGTTTACCTTTGAAATTGTATAATTTCGAAAAGATAATGAAGAATTGCATTTCAGTTCGTATGTTCTTGATGTATTTTTGAGTTATGATTACTAGTTTCTTGTATGTCAAATTGGTGATCTTTCTATGTATTTGTGTAAATCAAAGTTATCCATTGAAGCATGCAATTAGGGTGATGAAGCACAATCATGTCTTGGTATCCTGATTTGAAAGTGTTTAGATAAATTATCTCCTCGTATGTTGAGATTTGTCATCTTTCTTCATCGTTGTTGCATATATGTCATGAAATTCATCATGGAGTTTAGGAAAGTGGTTTCTAGCTTTGTGGTGAAACCCCCTCGTACTTTTCAATAAGATTGTGAAACTCCTATTGGTATTCGTACGTCTACCACGAGGGTTTCTACATGCCTATTTCTCCTGCTATTTTGCTTTTCTTCCTTTTTGTACTTTAAGGTTAAAAGTACACAAAAATACCAAATACCCCTATCATATGAGGGAGCTGCCCCTCTCAAACGCAGAGGAAAGTTGTTAGTCCAGTAACAACTTATCCAACTGTTGGGACTATTTAGTCACCGCTCTAAGGGCAATGGGTCAATTTCAAAGGTTATTTCACGGTGACAAATCTATTTACCAACACTATGAAAAGCTACATAGACAGCTTATGACAATTAAAAGGAACGAATGGATCTTATCAAAGGGAAACGAATCATCACCATCAAATATCTTAAGGTAGATCAAAGCAATATATATATATATATATCTATGTGTGTGTGTAGAGAATAAAGAACCAATACTATCAACCATTCATATCAAAAACAACGATGGATGGGATGATGGGTAATAAGACAAAAGAGTTAATTAAAAATAGGATATTAATATTACAAAATCAATGCTCCATATTGATAGGGAGGCAACAATGAATAAGTGAAATTCATATTATTTGTTTGAACAACAATTAATTACCACAGGCAACAATTAAAGCAGATAGTCAGGTATAAGGGGTTGCGATTTCATAGAGAGGTGTCAACATATGGAAAAGACAATACCTTTTGAAATGGATGTATCCCTTCATAAGGACATAAAGATATATATATATTTGGCATACGAGAAGAAATGGAAGTATAAATTGAATTGGTCAGCATCTTGGCATCATCAAAGGAGATAAAACATCATCTGGACATCATCACCGAATCAGAAAAAATAATCATTCATCTTTCAATATTAAACCAAGAAGGCATAACCAAGAAATTGATAATTGATACACTCTTATATATTAAATCTGAGTATAGAAAAATTGCAGGCTAGCATATAAGGCATATCTCTTTATCATTATAGCATCTTACAATCTTCAGTCTGCCACCAATCCATTATTATATTTGGAGTAAGCACAACAAGCTACATAAAGGTATGTGAACTCCATCTTGTAAGTTATATTCCAAACTAATAAATTGAACTGTTTGAATATAATATAGGAATGTTAGTAAAATGAGGAAATCGTCATGTAAGATATGATAATATTGTTAACGCGTAGGATTGCACCCGTTATGCAAAGCTGTGAAGCTCAGCAATCTTGTGTAACATGGGATCAAACTCAGGCTGTGGGTGACCTATGGTGAGCTTGAACCTTCAAATTATGGGCTGGTTCCCTTGTAATATTCAATTGATTTATAACTTGATATGAGAAAGGGTTGAAAGGATCTACTAAAAGCACTAAAATTGTAATTAAAATGTGGTGATCCACCTAATTTGATGGAAAACTGTAATATGATCACAAAAATGATTCTAAGGGAGGCTGGAAATAACTTTTTTTTGAAGGAAAAATAGGGTTCTCGCAACATGAAGGAAAATTTATTCCAATTGCACAACCTAAGACCTGTAATTTCAATGCTATTCAATACATGCAAGTACAAATGAGATAATGATTTTAAATGTTTTGATATTAAAGACAATAAAATCTCATCAAATCATTCACAAAAATAACACTAATGAAAAGGTAGACACTTGATTCAGCTGAAAAATAAAGGAACACTTGCATAAAAAGACAAAGAATAGAACCTGTAACCTACTATAATCTCTATAAATCTACAAAATATGAGTTACAAAACCTTCTTCTCTCAGCAATGTGTAAGAGAGAAAAAAGGCAAGAACTAGAAAAACCTAAGTTTGTCTTACAATATATAATATGCTCTCTCAAAAAGACCTAAAAGGTCAACTGCAGTCAACTGCCTCTAAAAATAATCTCTCAAAACTAATCCATGAGCAAGCATGAAAATCCCTAAAAATAAGGGCTATAACTATCCCAAATTGAGCTAAAATAGCTCCAAACTGCTCCTCTCAATTCGTTGGACCAAAAGGTGGACCAAACTCTCCAAATTTGGCCAAAAAACCATGCAAAGAACTCCAAAGAACTTCAGTTAACTCTATCCTCCAAATTTGCATGATTTTGGGATGTGTAAACAAAGTAAAAATAAATAATAAAGTTCTTCAAGATGATTTACTTCATTATTTATTATAGACTTGTCCATTTTATCATTTTTACATCTCTATGATAAATAATAAAGTAATTTATAACTCATTACTTTATTATTTATTTTACATTTTCTTATTTTATCTCTAACTCATGCAAAAAGTAAAATAGACTCCTTTTATCTCCTTTTGGATTTGCACAATTACATTAATGCATCCAATTATGATGCCAAATTAAACCAATCTCCATGCATGAAAAAGATAAAAATATCCTCTTTTACCCCCTTATGTCTCCCATGCAACATGGTAATCTAGTCATGCAAAAAATACATTATGCATTTTGCATTAGTTGTACATGCATTTATCTCAACCTTATAACTCCTATGCATTATATCTCATGCATTAATATTATGCATTATGCATTACCCTTTTAACATATGGAATACCTTATACCTCCATGTAGATACATCATCTCATCATGCATCATGCATTGCATACCTTCTACACATTAAGCACCTTATCACTCCCATCATACATGCATGCATTACATATCTTAATTCCTCACCTTCGAATCGTTTCTCCCTTGTTGACTTCTATCTCCATGCTTTGCAAAGAATAATATAAGGCATAAAGCCTTAACCTTACATCATTGTTTATGTTGACCTGAAGGAATAAAAGAAAGGTAAAAATGGCCTTTTTGGCCCCAGTGGCATCATTAGGTTCGAATAATTAGGTTTGCAAGACTTTAAAAGTCTTCACCATGATATCAAATGGATAACAATGATTTATTTTTAAAATAGAACTCAAAAATAAGAAAAGACTCGGCTAAGGCATCGACCAAAAGGGAAGGAAAACCCTAAACTTTTGTCATTTTTACTTGTACCTCATTTGTGCTCCTCCTGAGCTGTTGCCACATCTGCTAGGGTTTAAGGGGAAAACCCTCAATTTTTAGATGTCTTTGAGCATTTTCTAGAAGACTCTTCATAGGAAACAAAGGTAATCAGCTCCCTGTCAATATTAAACCTATTTATGTGCATTTTAACACTAGTTTTGGTTCTTTTGGCCACTGCCATGAGAAATTTTTGATGCATTTCCTGTGTTTCTTCACTGGCCACCATGAACTATTGAGTCTGAGCTCTTTCGAAAGCAATAAAAAAGCAAAAGATTGGGTAAAAACCCATGACCCTATGAATGTCTCTTCTCAGGAAAAGAAAAAGGTAAGGCTTCTTACCCCTTCAAACTCTAAACTCTCCATTCTTTATTTCTTCATTGATATAAGTCAAATATGAACTCAAGAAACTATGAAAAAGATGTACATTTTCTTCTTTCATTCTACTAAGAATATCATAAAAAATACTGTATGTGCAAGTCGTTGTCATATCCCATGTGGGTCTAGTAAAAACAAAGTGTTATTATTGTGAAAGGTTGCAGCCATGAGAGCTTAGGTTTCTTGATTTGTCATTGATACTTTGAAAACTGTTTGTCTCTCCTGTAGACAATGGTCCTACTAGAATGTTTTTGAGATCCTTAAGTTTCACCAAACCCTCACAGGCTTGAAATATTTTCTATTTACTCTGTATCTGGAATTTCTTCATGAATATTGTAATGGGTCTTAATACTTGAAGGAAAAATTGTCCTGTAGAAGTCTTCTAATGACTATGTATGTCTTTAGGCCGTGGCCATATATCACAGTCTATGTTGACTACACTTTTATGGGTGTGACCACATTTACATATTTGAGTAATACTGAGCACTCTAAGCTAGCACATGTGATATCCTTTGCAACATTGATATGGTTTTTTATATCTTGACATATAAACCCTATCTTCATATTACTCTGACAGGTTTTATGTTGTAGGTTTATGATGACAAAATTTACTTTTAAACATCTTGAAACTCCTTATTGGCCATGGGATTGCTCTGCATATGACATCACTTTTGAATGATTCCTTTAACCTTTACGTGCACCTGGGATACCTCTTACATATTCTGTATCTGTGTGCTCTCTATCTTTTGCTTTGGTTCTGTGAAGAAAATACACTTTCACTACATTATGGCATGGCTTCATTTATTGTCTTAGGTTCATACTTTTCTTCAATGAATTAAATGAAGTGCTTGCGGAAAGCTCTTCCTCTCTTTCTTCCTTTAGATGTTTTTTAATGCTCTCATGTATGCTAATATACAGTGAATAAAAACTTTTCCTATTACTTGTATGCTATTACTTAGAAGAGAAAATAGTGAGCTCTGTGTTCTTCATGCACTATGCTTTTGTATTTGAAACCCTCTTTCTAGGGTTTTGTTGCTTCTCCTAGAGATAATGCTTGAACTGCCTCTGTGAGTGGTCTTTAGATATATTTATCTTCTCCTTCTGTAATATGACATGGGTCTTAATATTCTTTGATCATTGTGGCACTTCTAACATATTGCATCCAGTGATTATAGCTACTTTACCTTTTGTATAGCATGGACCTTTCTCTTTGTAGGGCTTACATTCAATTATTCATTATGAACTACTCTTTCCCCTGTAGCATTGTGACCCTCAAGTGTATATTTTGACTCTCTTGTATACTTAGTGGTCTTTTATGATAGCTACCCCTTTATAAAAGACAAAAGTCTTTCTTTCCTTCTCACTATTCCATTTAGGTATAATGTGCCTGTATGTATCTTTTGATCTTGTATATTCAGTGGCTTCTTTCTTTCTTGCTCTATCACAAAAGAGAAGGTGCATCTGCTGCTCCACCCTTATTGCTTTACTTTGACTGTGTTCATATGCTTCATGTTGATTGTACTTGTATATGCTATGATTGCAACCTCATGATATAAATGGCTGTCCTCTTTTGGATGAGACCTCAGTAACTTCTCAATCTTCCTTTATTATCCTGATGACATGTATGAATATCTTGATGATTAGATTTTCTTTCTTTAAAATCATGATTATGTTGATGTAATGGAATGTTCTTGATAATAAGAAGACGTCTTCATTATACCAGCATAGTCATGGTTTTATAAAATTGGTCTTCAAGGATTTCATTATCCCACTTAAATGAAACAAGAGAGCAGCATGCTGGGCTCAACCCTTGTGGGAGCCCACTTGCACCAGATGATGAAATGTCTTCAAACCAGCAACATAACTTCTCCTATACCTGCACAGTGAACAAACAAGTTAGCATAAAAACATACCTTTGAAAGCTTAATGCTCTTTCTTATGACGATTTGGGCCTTCCATTTGATGATCTGATCTTTGTATATGATTGATAATGATCCAATTGTATTGATGCATCATGATTGCAAGTTTATATATCTACTGATAAGGCATATGATGAGTTTGTATATTTAGAGCTCTAACAAAACCCTTTTCAACCTTGCAGGCTCATCATCTTGATCAAGAGCAAGAAGCTGAAATCATGAAGATCAAGCTACAGATAGGAGGATCAACCTTCATTTAAAGGCAATGATCGATATAACTCTTCTCATATGTTCCTTTTCTTTACTTTATCTTTAGATGTATAGCTTGCATGCTTTGTTGTATTGGCTCAGTTTAGTCATTCCCACGACTTTTGTGGGACATATTTAAACACTCTATTGAATATAATCAATTATTTTATTTTATGCAATGATTTATGTATGTGTTACTTTCTTAATCAAATGCATAGCATAAAATAACTGAATCTGGTTTAAAACATGATGATGAAATGATAGTTTATAAATACCTTTCCTTTTACACTATACTATGGCACTTGAATAATTAGTAACATCATAACTAAAAGATGAGATCAGTTAGATACATGTCATTCCTTGAATGCCTGTTCTCTTGTCCTTAGATCAAATTCACTTATTAGGATGGTTTGACAGCTCAGCTTGAGCTGTCACATTATCCTGATATGTGATCCTCCATTGCTCTCTTGTCAAGATAACAGGCATTTGACTGAGTGATCATGCACTTTAAAATTTTTCTTTTATCCCCTTTGCAACAACTGCGGTCTAGGCCTTGCTAAATTATGTGTGAACATAATTTGCTAACATTTTTGGCGACCTCTCAAGGGTGTTTTCCTACTAAACAAAATTAGAACCAGTAGTCTTGCAAATCCATTGGGTATATGAGTCTTTCCTTGCTTGAAACTTTGAAAACTTATTCAACTCAAACTGATAGAAAACTATAGCAGCAAAGCAAAACTGAAATTCAAACTAATATGACATGTTTAGGACATGGCTAGCAAAATGTGCATGTGCACTTCTTGGAAAATGAAATACTGAACTAAAATTCTACTCTACCCTACACTAACCAGCCATAGAAGCTGGTCAAACAAACCCATTAACTGGCTTTGTAAAATAACTTCCCTTTCTCATTAAGGAAGGATGTTCTGCAAGGTGATTTGTTACTAATAAGATATGATTCATAAGGACATACCTTATAGAATGTTGCAAAACTCTATGAAGAACAAAAATGAACTCACTCACCATCTGAACTTGATCATAGCTACTGATGTCATGGGGTGAATAGATGATTTGATTCTACTGTTCTAAGGCTGTAATATCCTCTCTAGGTACAATAACATGTGTCTCCTTATTTAGCTCTCTGTTAGCTAAATCCCTGATTAGACACCCTCTTGAAAGGATGAACTTTCTACTTATACTATTGCTCTTTTGCTTAGGATCTGTTGTCTTGTTGTCACTTGCAGTCTCAACCTGATTTGAAAAATTTAGCTCACATGAATGAAATGAAGGAATTCTTGCCTGTTTAGCCTGAATAGGCTGATCACATACTATTGATTCACATGACATCAAATCATTATCAATGTGAGAGAAAAAATCTTCTATGATACTAGATAAAATGTTCTCATCAAACTCATAGTCTTGTTGTTCATTACTTTCACCTTGCATGATAACTTGCCATGTCAATTCCTCCTCCATGGTTAATGAATCGCCTTCTTCCATTAGGATAGCCAATAACTCATCAAAACTATCAGATCTTTGAAGGTTTTTAGGAACAACAATCTCTTCTTTCACATCCTCTTGTTGTCCCTTTATTTCTGCCTTTGGTATGAGCATGTTTTGGTCATCTGGATCAACAAAACTAAGTAGCTGATCAAACAAAGAAACTAGTTTTTCCTCCTCACACAGGGCTTTCTCTAATGAAACTTGGGCATTTTGTCTTTGCAATTGAAGACTTTCACCTTGTGACCTCTGCATTCTGCTTTCATTCATCTTATAAACAACATTAGAAATTTTTTCAAATGAATCAAAATGCAAAGGATTGAGTGTCAAGTTTGAACCAACATCCCTTCATATGCATTATGCTCATTTTTAGCTGGGGACATAGTAAAAACAGCATCAACCTCTTGCTCCACATCTTATTTTTCTAATTTGGTGGCATAAGAAGGACTACAAGAATATTTTTCTGCTAGTTTGAAACTTGGAATCTTAATTGGTTCAGATTTTACTACCTCTTCCCCTTCCTAATTTTGGATTGGTATGGGAGGGGTAATCTTAACAAGATTTGGCATTTTATAATCAAGATACTTGGTCCAAGAAGGCTGCCATGTTTGTTCAAAACTTTGATGACTTGGTTCAGGTATTTGATATGATTGACACTGAGGATTAATGGACTAATTTTGAATGCAAATAGGCTCTTGAGCAAAATCAAAACTTTTGAAACTTGGAATTTGATACCTACTAACCTCATTTTGAATAGACTAATCTGGAATGAAATGAGTTGTTTGAATCTCATACCTTTGTGCTTGTGCAAGCAAGTGTTTTATTTGTTCTTCTTTGGTTACAACCTCCCGTGCAAGATCTTCTTCATATTGTCTTCTCTGAATCAACAAGTCTTTCTCGTAGAGATAGGCCTGATAAGACATCTCTTCCTATTGTTGCTCATACTATTGCTACCTCTTGATCTCTTCTATCTGCTTTGTGAAGTCTAATAATGTGTCTTTCATTTCATTCATGCTATTCTTTATATCTTTAACCTCTTGGAGGTGATAGTATTTGAATTGATTTGATATCAGAGATATTTCTTGAGGTTGATTTTGGACATATGCATGCTGATATGAAGGTTGAGTAAGGGTGGGTGGGAGGTAAGCATATTGACCATGCTGATATACTGCTATTGCATGGCTATTTGGAATAAAATCAACAACATTCTCAATCTGATATGGTTGGCTAGAAAGCTGGTACTATTGGTTATAATAAGGAAAATGATTGTTTGGGGATCAAGAGCTTGGATTTTCATGATATGGCAGAGAATACCCATAATTGTTGTAATCTCTAGACATTTTACACGAAAATTCTAAATCATATGACTGTCAAAACATGAACATTAAAAGACTGCACCAACCCGATTCCTTGTAGATTCCTGGGCTACTAAAACCAGTTGATATATGCTTAGAGTCACCATGGTGTTGATGATTTTACCTCCAAAGGTTGAAAAGATCTGATCTATCAAACCAAAAACTTGGAGTTGCCAGGTACTTGAATTGAAACCTCTAAAAGGTTGTATTTACTACTGCTCATACCAAAACAACAGAAAGAACAAGTTCTTTATTAAACTAAAAATCAGTTCAATGTCCCATCGGGTGTGCCAAAAACTGTTAACGTGCAGAATTGCACCTGTTATGCAAAGCTATGAATCTCAACAATCCTGTGTAACATGGGATCAAACTTAGGTTGTGGGTGACCTATGGTGAGATTGAACCCCCAGATTATGGGTTGGTTCCCTTGTAATACTCAATGGATTTATAACTTGATATGAAAAAGGGTTGAAAGGATCTACTAAAAACACTAAAATTGTAATTAAAGTGTGGTGATGCACCTAATTTGATGGAAAACTACAATTCTAACTCATAATAGATCTCAGAAAATCTATCCACATAATCCACTTTTGGCATTATGATCACAAAAATGATTCTAAGGGAGACTAGAAATAACTTTCTTTTTGAAGGAAAAATAGGGTTCTCACAACATGAAAGAAAATTTATTCCAATTGCACAACATAAGACTTGTGATTTCAATGCTATTCAATACATGCAAGTACAAATGAGACAATGATTTTAAAGCTTTTGATATTAAACACAATAAAATCTCATCAAATCATTCACATAAATAACACTAATGAAAAGTTAGACGCTTGATTCAACTGAAAAATAAAGGAACACTTGCATAAAAAGACAAAGAATAGAACCTGTAACCTATTGTAATCTCTATAAATCTACAAAATATGAGTTACAAAACCTTCTTCTCTCAGCAATGTGTAAGAGAGAAAAAAGGCAAGAATTAGAAAAACCTAAGGTTTTCTTACAATATATAATATTATCTCTCAAAAAGACCTAAAAGGTCAACTGCAATCAACTACCTCTAAAAATAATCTCTCAAAACTGATCCATGAGCAAGCATGAAAATCCCTAAAAATAAGAGCTATAACTGTCCCAAATTGAGCTAAAATAGCTCCAAATTGCTCCTCTCAATTAGTTTGACCAAAAGGTGGACCAAACTCTCTAAATTTGGCCAAAAAACCATGCAAAGAACTTTAGTTAACTCTATCCTCCAAATTTGCATGATTTTGGGATGTGTAAACAAAGTAAAAATAAATAATAATTTTTTTCAAGATGATTTACTTCATTATTTATTATAGACTTGTCCATTTTATCATTTTTGCATCTTTATGATAAATAATAAAGTAATTTATAACTCATTACTTTATTATTTATTTTACATTTGCTTATTTTATCTCTAACTCGTGCAAAAAGTAAAATAGATTCCTTTTATCTCCTTTTGGATTTGCACAATTACATTAATGCATCCAATGATGATGCCAAAATTAAACCAATCTCCATGCATGAAAAAGATAAAAATATCCTCTTTTACCCCCTTATGTCTCCCATGCAACATGGTAATCTCCTCATGCAAAAAATACATTATGCATTTTGCATTAGTTACATGCATTTATCTCAACCTTATAACTCCTATGCATTATATCTCATGCATTAATATTATGCATTATGCATTATCCTACATCATCTTATCATGCATCATGCATTGCATACCTTTTACACATTAAGCACCTTATCACTCCCATCATACATGCATGCATTACATATCTTAATTCCTCACCTTTGAATCATTTATCCCTTGTTGACTTCTATCTCCATGCTTTGCAAAGAATAATATAAGGCATAAAGCCTTAACATTACATCATTGTTTATGTTGACCTAAAGGAATAAAAGAAAGGTAAAAATGACCTTTTCGGCCCCTGTGACATCATTAGGTTCAAATCATTAGGTTTGCAAGACTTTAGAAGTCTTCACCATGATATCAAATGGATAACAATGATTTATTTTTAAAATAGAAGTCAAAAAGAAGAAAAGACTCAGCTAAGGCATCATCCAAAAGGGAAGGAAAACCCTAAACTTTTGTCATTTTTACTTGTACCTCATTTGTGCTCCTCCTAAGTTGTCGCCATGTTTGCTAGGGTTTGAGGGGAAAACCCTCAATTTTTAGTTGTCTTTGAGCACTTTCTGGAAGACTCTTCACAGGAAACAAAGGTAATCAACTCCCTATCAATATTAAACCTATTTCTATGCATGTTAACACTAGTTTTGGTTCTTTTGGCTATGACCATGAGGAATTTCTGATGCATTTCCTGTGTTTCTTCACTAGCCTCCATGAACTATTGAGTCTGAGCTCTTTCAAAAGCAATAAAAAAGCAAAAGATTGGATAAAAACCCATGGCCCTATGAATGTCTCTTATTAGGAAAAGAAAAAGGTAAGGCTTCTTACCCCTTCAAACTCTAAACTCTCCATTCTTTCTTTCTTCATTGATATAAGTCGAATATGAACTCAAGAAACTATGAAAAAGATGTACATTTTCTTCTTTCATTCTTTTAAGAATATCCTAAAAATTACTATATGTGCAAGCCGCTGCCATATCCCATGTGGGTTTGGTAAAAACAAAGTGTTATTATTGTGAAAGGCCACGACCATGAGAGCTTAGGTTTCTTGATTTGTCATTGATAATTTGAAAATTGTTTGTCTCTCTTGTAGACAACGGTCCTACTAGCGTGTTTTTGAGACCCTTAAGTTTCACCAAACCCTCACGGGCTTGAAACATTTTCTATTTACTTTGTATCTAGAATTTCTTCATGAATATTGTTATGGGTCTTAATACTTGAAGGAAAAACTATGTCCTATAGAAGTTTTCTAAAGACTCTGTGTATCTTTAGGCCATGGCCATATATCACAGTCTATGTTGACTACACTTTTATGGGTGTGACCACATTTACATATTTGAGTAATACTAAGCTCTCTGAACCAGCACATGTGATATCCTTTGCAACATTGATATGGTTTTTAATATCTTGACTTATAAACCCTATCTTCATATTACTTTGATAGGTTTTATGTTGTAGGTTTATGATGAAAAAATACACTTTGAAACTTCTTAAAACTCCTTATTGGTCGTGGGCTTGCTATGCATATGACATCACTTTTGAATGATTCCTTTAACCTTTACGTGCACCTGGGATACCTCTTGCATATTCTGTATCTGTGTGCTCTCTATCTTTTGCTTTGGTTCTGTGAAGAAAATACACTTTCACTACATTATAGCATGGCTTCATTTATTGTCTTAGGTTCATACTTTTCTTCAATGAATTAAATGAAGTGCTTGGGGAAAGCTCTTCCTCTCTTTCTTCCTTTAGATGCTTTTTTATGCTCTCATGTATACTGATATATTGTGAATAAAAGATTTTCTTATTACTTGTATGCTATTACTTAGAAGAGAAAATAGTGAGCTCTGTGTTCTTCATGCACTATGCTTTTGTAATTGAAACCCTCTTTCTAGGGTTTTGCTGCTTCTCCTAGAGATAATGCTTAAACTGCCTCTGTGAGTGGTCTTTAGATATATTTATCTTCTCCTTCTGTACTATGACATGGGTCTTAATATTATTTGATCATTGTGGTACTTCTAACATATTGCATCCAGTGATTATATCTACTTTAGCTTTTGTATAGCATGGACCTTTCTCTTTGTAGGGCTTGCCTTCAATTATTCATTATGAACCGCTCTTTCCCTTGTAGCATTGTGACCCTTAGGTGTATACTTTGACTCTCCTATATACTTAGTGGTATTTTATGATAGCTACCCCCTTTTAAAAGAGAATAGTCTTTCTTTCCTTCTCACTGTTCCATTTAGGCATAATGTGCCTGTATGTATCTTTTGATCTTGTATATTCAGTGGCTTCTTTCTTTCTTGCTCTGTCACAAAAGAGAAGGTGCATCTGCTACTCCACCCTTATTGCTTTACATTAATTGTGTTCATATGCTTCATGTTGACTATACTTGTATATGCTATGACTACAACCTCATGATATACATGGCCATCCTTTTTTGGATGAGACCTCAGTAACTTCTCAATCTTCCTTTATTGTTCTGATGACATGTATGAATATCTTGATGATCAGATTTTCTTTCTTTAAAATCATGATTATGTTGATGTAATTGAATGTTCTTGATAATAAGAAGACCTCTTCATTATACCAACATAGTCATGGTTTTATAAAATTGGTCTTCAAGGATTTCATTATCCCTCTTAAATGAAACAAGAAGGCAGCATGTTGGGATCAACCCTTGTGGGAGCCCACTTGCACCACATGCTGAAATGTCTTCAAACCAACAACATAACTTCTCCTATACCTACACAGTGAACAAATAAGTTAGCATAAAAATATACCTTTGAAAGCTCAATGCTCTTTCTTATGATGATTTTGGCCTTCCATCTGATGATCTGATCTTTGTATATATCTAATAATGATCCAATTGTATTGATGCATCATGATTGCAAGTTTATATATCTGTTGATAAGGCATATGATGAGTTTGTATATCCGAAGCTCTAACAAAACCCTCTTCAACCTTTCAAGCTCATCATCTTGATCAGGAGCAAGAAGCCGAAATCATGAAGATCAAGCTACAAATAAGAGGATCAACCTTCATTTCAAGGCAATGATGGGTATCACTCTTCTCATATGTTCCTTTTCTTTACTTTATCTTCAGATGTATAACTTGCATGCTTTGTTGCATTGGCTTAGTTTAGTCATTCCCATGGCTTGTGTAGTACATATTTAAACACTCTCTTGAATATAATCAGTTATTTTATTTTATGTAATGATTTATGTATGTTTTGCTTTTTGAATCAAATGCATAGCATAAAATAACTGAATCTTCTTTAAAACACATGTTTAAAACATGATGATGAAATGACAATTTATAAATACCTTTCCTTTTGCACTGTATTGTGGCACCTGAATAATTAGTAACATCATAACTAAAAGATGAGATCAGTTAGATACCTGTCATTCCTTGAATGTCTATTCTCTTGTCCTTAGATCAAATTCATTGATCAAGATGGTTTGACAGCTCAACTTGAGCTGTCACATTAGCCTGATATGTGATCCTCCATTGCTCTCTTGTCAAAATAATAGGCATTTGACTGAGTGATCATGCACTTTAAAAAATTTCTTTTATCCCCTTTGCAACAACTACAGTCTAGGCCTTGCTAAATTAGGTGTGAACATAATTTAGTAACAATACATAGAATGATTAATAGTGAGAAATAATCATATATCTTAGAGTGAAATCAGTCTACATGATTATCATAGTTGCTAATGCATGAATGAATATAGAAATCTAATCATAAATTAGAAGCTGAAACATGTTAAGAAGTTATCATAGAAAAATGAGCAAATGATATAGTAAGTAGATAGAATAGGATGAATGCACATATGAATAACTGCTATGTTATCTTAATCAAGTAGGATAATCATAGAAATTGTTATCATATAAATGAAGACATGGAATAGATGGAAATATAATATTATGATCATAATTATGATTAGGGCATGGGAGTGCCTATATGATGAATGTTATTCCTATAAGGGAGTAAGTTAGATATTGCCAAATAATATAATCAATGAAATAGTAAAGATAAGTCATCATAAGTATAATTAGGGAATACTCGGGATGAGAATAGAAGCCTCATCATTAATCCACCTACACACTCTATAAGTATGAGATTGGTGGTTAGGGAAGTGGCTAGAGTCTAGCACTTGAGCTGGCGAAGTATCACCCCTCTGAGCTAAGGATGAAGTATTGCTAGTAGTAACATGAAGCCCTTAGACCTAGGGCAAGGGTGAAATATTGCTAGAAGTAGCATGATGCCCTTGAACCTATGGTTGCGTAAGACCTAGATATTAGAAATAACTTAATGATAGGTGACCATCGAGCTGGCAATAAGCCCCTCAGATCTAAGGGTGAAGTATCACCGGGAGTAGTGTGAAGCCCTTGGGACGACAGCTGTGAGTCTTGTGATGTCCCAATGTGCACTCTTATATTAGGTGAGTGGTCTGATTAACGTTTGGGCTCACAAATGTCTCTCCTGAGGTAAACCATGGAATATACATGAAGGATATGAGAAAATGTGAAATGCATATTGGTTATGATTTTCACAACTTTGCACATAATTTCAACTTGTAAAAAGAGAATATTAGTATTCAATTCTTCTTATAATACCAGCATATCACAATATCCACATGTAAAGATCAAATTCATATACTTTCTACATTTTTTTTTTATGGTTAGTAACCTTATAATCATAACTAATATGCATTTCACATTTTCTCATATCCTTCATGTATATTCCATGGTTTACCTCAGGAGAGACATTTGCGAGCCCAAACATTAAATAGACCACTCACCCAATATGAGAGGGTGTGTTGGGACATCACAAGACTCATGACCATAGGCCCAAGGGCTTCACGCTACTCTCGGTGATACTTCACCCTTGGCTTAGAGGGGCTTATTTCCAGCTCGAGGGTCACCTACCATTAAGCCATTTCTAAAATCTAGGTCTTACGCAACCATAGGTTCAAGGGCTTCATGCTACTTCTGACAATACTTCACCCTTGCCCTAGGTCTAAGGGCTTCATGCTACTATCGGCAATACTTCACCCTTAGCTCGGAGGGTCGATACTTCACCAACTTGAGTGCTAGACTCTAGCCACTTCCCTAACCACCAGTCTCATACTTATAGAGTGTGTAGGTGGATTAATGATGAGGCTTCTATTCTCATCCCGGGTATTCACTGATTATACTTATGATGACTTATCTTTACTATTTTGTTGATTATATTATTTGGCAATATCTAACTTACTCCCTTATAGGAATAACATTCATCATATAGGCACTCCCATGTCTTAATCATAATTATGATCATAATATTATATTTCCATTTATTCCATGTATTCATTTATATGATAACAATTTCTATGATTATCCTACTTGATTAAGATAACATAGCAATTATTCATATGTGCATTCATCCTATTCTATCTACTTACTATATCATTTGCTCATTTTTCTATGATAACTTCTTAACATGTTTCAACTTCTAATTTATGATCAGATTTCTATATTCATTCATGCATTAGCAACTATGATAATCATGTAGTCTAATTTCACTCTAAGATATATGATTATTTTCACTATTAATCATTCTATGTATTATCATATCTTACATGACGATTTCCTCATTTTACGAACATTCCTACATTATATTCAAATAGTTCAATTGCTTATTTTGGAATATAACTTACAAGATGGAGTTCACATACCTTTATGTAGCTTGTTATGCTTACTCCAGATATAATAATGGATTGGTGGCAGAATGAAGATTGTAAGATGCTATAATGATAAAGAAATATGCCTTATATGCTGCTGGCCTATGATTTTGGTATACTCAGATTTAATATATAAGAGTGGATCAATTACCAATTTCTTGGTTCTGCCTTCTTGGTTTAATACTGAGAGATGAATGATTATTTTTCTGATTCGGTGATGATGTCCAGATGATGTTTTATCTCCTTCGATGATGCCAAGGTGCTGAGCGATTCAATTTATACTTCTATTTATTCTCATATGCCAAATATAAATCTTTATGTTCTTATGAAGGGATACATCCCTTTCAAAAGGTGTTGTCTTTTCTATATGTTGACACCTTCTCTCTATGAAATCGCAGCCCCTTATACCTAACTATTTGCTTTAATCACTGCCTGTGGTAATTAATTATTGTTCAAACAAACAATATGAATTGCATCTGTTCATTGCTACCCCCCTATCAATATGGAGCATTGCTTTTGTAATATTAATATCCTATTTTTAATGAACTCTTTTGTCTTATTACCCATCAGCCCTTCCATTGTTGTTTTTGATATGAATGGTTGATAGTATTGGTTCTTTATTCTCTGCATATATATATACTTTGATCTACCTTAAGATATTTGATGGTGATGATTCGCTGCCCTTTGATAAGATCCATTCATTCCTTTTAATTGCCATAAGTTGTCTACGTAGCTTTTCATAGGAAGATCACACCCCTAGCATAATCACTGACCTTCATGCTTTTATTAATGTAATCATTGTTTTGTGATAAACACATAAGGATCGCTGACCATTTAGTTTTATTTATACCTTTGCTAATAGGGATCTTATTCGTGGGCTCAACCATATGTGATGGGTGTTGCCTTATAATTGTAATGTTATTTATTGGTATTATTATATTTATATTATTTATAATATATAATATATATTCTTATAAATAAATAATTATGTATTAAATACTGATTATTTAATATTAAATTATATATATATATAAAATATTAATAAATTATAAATTATTATGGGGACATGACATTTATTTTCTATCCTCCTAGTCTTCCTAACCTCTTTGCCTCCTAAAAACCACGTTTCCTTCCTTAATTTGTAGGGGCACCTAGGAGACCTCGGGGTTGCTTGGGTGACCCATATTAAGCTGCATGATTGCCTAAGAAACCTATCTTGGCAAAATAAGTCATCCATACCCCAAAATGGGAAAACCTATCATGTTTTAAAGTAAGCATAATTTGCTTATTTTTGGCTAGTTTTCTTCCAGTTTCTCTCCCAATGGCCATCTTTTTGCCATGCTTTCTTCCTTGGTTTATTTCTCACATTCTTTCTTGCTTTAATGCCTATATTTGTACTATTTTATTCCCCAATATTCTCCATTACTCTCCTGTATAAACCTCCCCTCTCTCACTCATATGGGAGGAGAAGTTTTGCACATATGCATTAAGAAAATTCAAAGAAGTTTTTCCCCACATGATAGAAAGATTAGGCTACCAAGATTAGGCTACCTCTGTAACTCTTTGCTATAGGTTCTCATCCTATTTGTAGTGGATCACCCTTAGAATATTGCATGCCTCTCTATAGAGCCTCAATCCCAAATCCTCTTGTTTAGTTATACCAAGAAGTTAATGTTATCTTCTTGACACTCACATCTAATAGGAAGCTAATGATATCTTCCTTTCAACTTGAACTTGAATCTTCCCTTTTCGTTGAGCAGAGTACCCCAAGGTAGGAATAGTAGAAGAAATAGATAAAATTTGGACCCTTTGAAGACACATTCAACAACATTTCTTCAAGAGGCTCAAAAGCTTCTCCTAGGTTCTTTGATTTCAAATCAATTTCATTTATTAGTAATTAGATGAGTCGTCTTTTCTAAGGACTATAACACTCTATTATTGCTTCTTAGTTTAGTTTAAGTTTATTTGTTGATTTTTTAGATAACGTTCATTTTTATTACTACAGTAGATTAGAATCTCCTTTTACTTTCAAGTGCATCTCAAAATTGAAGATGACAAAAAAATATTGTGTACATTGCATGAAAGTTATATAATTAATTAGCTCACACCTCATTTCAGAAAAGCAAAAAAGAATTATATTAGCTTTATTTATTGCATACATATAGTTTAGACTTCATATAAAAGTGCAAAATGTAAACAAAAAGAGAAATACAACCCTTTATTTCATCATGAGGCATCCAACAGACATCACCAAATTATACAACAAACACAAAAGAAAACAACTCTTTCAAACTACTTGAAAATGTAAAATATAAAAGTAGATAAAGCAAACACATCAACTTCAACAAAGGAAAATTCAAACCAGTAATCACTCCCTTTCAAATTATCTATCCTTAACTTGGATTTTTATGCCAAATGTACCCTAGGTTTAAATAAGATTGGATTGAGGTGGTTCTTGATTGAAATTCAAGAAAATGTGCCCACACTTAGGCAAATCAAAGAACTCAATGAACAAAGATAGATAAGAGAATAGTCTCACTTAAGATATATAACTTTCTTAGATGAGCTCATCACACCACTAGGAACTTGTTCCTCATGAAGTGAGTGAACTTGTTGATGTAAGCTCCATTATATACAACCATTTTTCTACCATCAATGATATCATCTTGCCAAGAGAAGATATCAATCAATCTAATTCTCCCCTACTTAGGCTAGATTTTTTTGGAAGAGCAAGAGAAATTTGATCTACACAAACAACATAGGCATACCACATAATACATGTGTTTTTCTGAGTCTAGCTCATTCATTTTTTGTGATTAGATTTATAAAATCATATGAAGATGTGGTAAAGTGACATACACTCATTTGTGAGTTGTCCTCTCTAATAATAGACACCATATCCTACTGTGTATTGATTGTGGCATTTAATATGTAATGTTAGAATGTGGGTGCTTTCCTTACTTGAAATTCATGAAGTTTTTTATACCATTGTCCTTCACTACTAAAATTGTACAAGATTCATTATCAAATGCTTTTGAGCAACATGAAGTGCAATAATATCCCTATTGGTAATGTAACCTTTATGAAAAAAGGTGGTGAAAAGCCTACTTGTGGTAGTGTTATGGAGCCACCAAGGACGGTTGGGGACCACATGATGGATGTTGAGGGTGTAATGCCTTGCCATGCAACCCTAGAGATAAGTTCAACTAAAGCAATATAAGGGAAGATTTTGTTTTATAACTAAAATAGAAGTAACTAAAACATAACATAATCTATCAACAACCAGTTAAACTAACATCTCTAGGGATTACACAGTTGCATTATTGAAATTAAACATTAATCAACAACATACATAGTTTATTCAAATAACTCAAACTAACAACTTGATTACCTCATCAAATACATACATCAACATCTTTGCAATAATGTTTACAAATGCAGAATAGTTTATCTTACAAGAAGAATTACATAATTTCTATGATACAAAAGCACGTTCTTTCTAATTACATCAAATTACATAATGAGTTCCACTGATACACAGATCTAGATGCGAATAGTATAAATATCTATCTTCAAATACAGGTACAAATCTGGAAACATGAGATACAACTTCTTTACACAAGAGCCACGGTGCCAGAAAACCAATGGAAGAATGCACAACCACCTGACCATGTGGAACCCTAAGGTCCACCCCCCATGCTAGGAGATAACAATAAGGTCCCACAACATGAATAGTCAGGCAGACAATAACTATGGTGAACAAGAACTACACATGACCACAACAACACAGGGCAATACACAAACATCACTTCCAGAGGCAACCACACAACGAATGGGAAGAGTACAACTAGGGAATGCTAGACTGCAGTAGGGAAGAGTGTCATCACATGGTCCTAGCATGGGTTATCCAGGCTATCTCTCTCTAGAAACTGGCCCCCATCTATGGTTATCTTGGTAGCCTCTCTCTAGGCACCAGCCCCATAGAGTGACACATGTGGAACCAACATTCCTTTCGTGAGGACAAGGAAGTTGATCTTTCCAACCACGACCTTCTCATCTCATCTCAAGCCTAAACAAGCACTTGAGCCATGAGTGAGGCATATTTTATCTTGATTAATGTGAAATCCCCCCCCAACCCTCCAAATTTATTATTAAGTTATCACTGGATTAACAACTTCTAACGGGATATCCTAGCAGCCACTTTGGGCACCGACCCCACATTGGAAGCCACTTTCCCACCTGCATCTAGAAGACCCTATTCATCAAGCAATACATAATGACAAGTATCCATATACCATGCAAGGCATTTACCTTCTTGCATACAAATCTCAACAAAATGTATTAGAGCAAGGCATGGGTCCTCTTGCTCCAAAAATCTTAACCATAAACAAAATGTATCCAGAGCAAGGCATGGGTCCTCTTGCTCCAAAAATATCAACCAATTACATAAACCAACACAATACTTTATTCCATGCTCAATACAATAATGAACCCCAACATTCAAGAAGAACTCTACCACCACATCTCCAAAAAGATATCAACATGAGTCAAGGCACAAACCATCTTGCACATGCATCATTCCAACATGAATAAGAAACCATATTCCAAGAATACATTCCATTCAACTCACACGATACACACATAGCCAACCCCCACACAATCACACCCTCCTAGGCCTCTGGAAACCACTTTCCCCAAATAACGCAACGCATGACACCATTAAAATGCAATGGTCACAAATCACAATCACTTCCAAAACACATAATAAACCAAAATTCCTTATCAATACTTCAAAAGCAAAACCACAGATGCAACACATGATTTGATGCACTAATAATAGGTCTTGAAGAATGCAACATTAATTCCAATCATGGTCAATCATCCAACAAACATAAAGTGAATCTATCTCAACAATGTAGAACAATATTATTCTAACTACTAGTAATAGCTACTAATATGATCAAATGATATAAGTGCCATAAGTAACAATATTCAATCCATTCCTATGCTATTGGCAATAGATGATATTAAGAGTCTTACTTAGACTAATTGCAAGGTTAACATTTAGTAGTTGAAAGTCATGGACTATTATCAACGGCTCATCATTAAGGTAATTAAAACCCAAAATTGATACTTCTACCTTAAATTAGAACTAGGTTGATTCTATTCCCTTCAAACATAATAAGTCTCAAAATTATCATCCAATTTAATTCATTTTCTTTCTACCATTATCTAATTTTCAGATAAAAGATATAAGTTGATAAACTTTATGTTATTTCTAATGCATTTAAGAGAATATAATTCAATTCCAACATAAATATTTTCATAATCACTACCCCATGTATGATTTCCAAAATCTTTTAAGTTATGTTTCTATTATTAAATCCAGATTATACTATATTGCTAATTTCAAATCCTAAAAAAAGAATCTTAAAAACAAGAATCAGTCCTCAGATAACCAAATATCATGTTCAAAAGCACTAAAATAAACCACTAAGAAAGAAACATACTAATATGATTGATTAAGATATGCGAGAACAGATACTATATCAGAAAGAATATAGATATAGAATGTTTTGATAATGATAAGAGACTTCGAAAAGGAAATGCTATAGTAGACATGTATGCAAAAGTGAGAGAACAGACAAAGTGCATTAACTGTTCAGCAAATTGCCTCAAAGAGATGTCAAATTATGGAATACAATGATTAAAGGATATGCATAGAATGGATTTGTAGATTTAATAACAACAATCAAGATGGCATAAGAATGTCTGTCACTAATTGATACATATATCTGAATTGACAAACTAGGTAATGCTAACTCTTTTGGATATAGTTTTCATAGGTAAGAGATGAATCTTATATAAAATTTTTAGAGAAACCCAATTTAAAAATATAGAGTTATTGGTGACGCAACTAACTGTTTTAATAGAGATGAAACGGGTGAAAGGTAGACAGTCACAAAATATTCATATCTCCAAAACAACAAACTGGGTATGGTCGGATATAATTAAGACAACTAGGTCATGCACCATATATCAAAAATTTAGAGGAACCCAGTTCATAAAACTAAAGTTATGGCTAATGTAACAGACTGCTAAAACTGAGACGAAATGGCTAAGAGGTAGACAGTCAAACATTCATATCTCCAAGACTACAAACTGGGTATGGACAATTTTTGGATATGATTTAGGTAACTAGGTCATGCACCATATATCAAACATTTATAGGAACCCAGTTTGTAAAACTAAAGTTATGGCTAACGCAAAAGACTGCTAAAACATAGATGAAATGGCTGAGAGGTAGATAGTCACAAAACATTCATATCTCCAAAACGACAAACTGCGTATGGACAATTTTTGGATATGATTTAGGTAACTAGGTCATGTACCATATATCAAAAATTTAGAGGAATCTAGTTCGTAAAATGAAAGTTATGGCTAACGCAATAGACTGCAAAAACATAGCTGAAATGGGCGAGAGATAGATAGTCACATCAATCGGTGATTCCTAGAAATACAATGATACAGACATGCACAATTGGATTTGATAACAAGGCTTCTAACCTCTCAAGAAAATTACCATCAACAGGAAAAATTATAAATCAAACATTTGCTTCAACAGAAAAATGAGACAAAAATTAGAACCAAAGGAACCTGATTTTGCTTGCTTGACTGGGCTGAAGATTTGATGCCGAGTTCAACTGCTGCAGCCACAAACCAATCTCCCCCCAAAAGTTTCATCTTCTGAAGATTATTATGAGAGAGAAATCTCCCCCTAAATACAGCCCAAAAAATCCCTATTTTTAGCGAAAGAAATCCCCTAAAATCTTCCAGAAGATTCGCCCCCACAAGAGGCAATAACTCTTACATGAATAATATCTTACAGTTTGCTATTTAAAACCTTTTACAACTAGACCAAGATAAATATATTTTATGGTAACACATAAATATTATTTATTTATATATCTCTAGTTGCAATTACATTTATTACTATTATTATTATTTATTAACTTAACTTCTAGAATAATATATTTTTCATAAACTAAATTTACATAAGGACATTTATATATTTATTTATTTAACAAAAATGCTTCATAACTAATTATTTTATTTTAAGGCAACAATAACTAAAACAATACCAATAAAATAACCCAACTGTTAAACCATACCGACTACTATGCAAGATCGAAAAAATAAGACTACCACAACAATGACTGACTATCATGACCAAACCAACAACACTGACAGGGTACACAACCGGATACTCATCATCTTCAAGGATGATAGCTAGGCTAGGGGACCATATGTTATCTCCATTCAGCAATTTCCATTGGTATGAAGGCACGCTCAGACCTACCAATTCAGGTGGAGTCAATGCCTAGTACCTGCAACCTACAACAAACAAAAGTGTTGAATACATACATATAATCATCCAAGCAGGCACATAGTGACAGGGAATTGCAGCATAGTAGGGTACTCATTATGAGTAATACTACATTGTCCCTTCACAAAACACATCACAAGTATCCACATTAAACAAATTTATTAGTAAATAAACAACCAGATAACACATAGACAAATAGTCGCATTAATCACGCAGTAAAACTAATCTACATAATTAATTAACCTATAATTGATCACAACATAAGCATAATCTACTAATCATAAAGTATCAACAGTGTCATCATAGTAACATTAATGAGTGTCATCAACTACATCATAATAGTAAGCCTACTATCAACATGTCTATCATACCCTAAGTATTCTGAGTATTTTATCTTCTTCTTCATGCTCCTTAGCCTGACCACCTTCTCATCCAAAGTGAGAATGGAGGGGCACTACAAAGGGGAAAGGGAAGGAGAAATACTTGACTAAACCATTTTTAGGAGGTGCTTTCCCCTATATCCAAGATCCATGCCTTACTCCTCCAAGGATCCTATTTTATCTCTTAGAAGTCTTGAATCCTTGGAGGATGTTGCAGAGGTGGTAAAACATATTATACAAAGGTCGGTTACTCTTCATGACACCTTTGAAACACAACACAATTTCATAAAATGGTTTTCTATTGAGATTAATAGGTTGAACATTAAGCTCTCAATCCTAGATAAGAGACTCAAAGGGGAAATATGGGTACCTTTAGAGGAGGAGGATAATTTTTTTAAACTTGGGATGTACTTCCAAAGGTTAATAGATTGGTTACTAAATGTGTTGAGCAAAAGGAAAAATTACTGATCTTGAGAAAGAGCTTTAGTTGGTTAAGGAAAACCATGTCAATAAAATTTCTACTTGTTAGAAAATGCAAAACAAAAAATAGTGTAATGGGCATCAAAATTCTAAGTGATAAGCTCAAGAAGTCTATTGAGGATTCTAGGCACCCTAATTCTCAGTTAGAAGAAAAGAGGGATATAGCTTGACCAAGCTCAAGAATGAGAAGCTGTAAGAAGAAGAGTTGAGTTGAGGAGGTGAAGGAGAGGAAGAATTTTGTGGATTTTACATGAAAGTTTCTATAAAGAACTTGAAGCTACAGAAACTTTGCATAGATTGCAATTTTTTAATTGTTTAAGCTTTGTTTAAGGTCTTTGTTTTGGTGTTTCATATTTTTGTTGTAGCTATATTATTGTTTTGTTGTTGGCCATCTTATGTTTACCTCACATTTTATTGTTTGTATTAAGGTTTTAGGTCCCCTTAAAACCTGTTTTACCCCTTAATCAAAAACATGAAGTGCAATAAGAGATGAAGCTTTTTAACTAAAGGAATGTCAATAATTAAAATTTGAAAATTTTTTATCAAAAAAGCTACATGTTTATTATTTAAATAATAAATATTTACTTTAGGTAGAAAAAATTATAGCATATAATTACTTAATAGTTATAGATACTAATAGCTTGGTAAAATAATTTTGATTGCAATAGTATCTACCTTGGGTAGGTATAATAACTTTAGGATCTTATAACTTATCTTTTTAAATCAATCTTCTGTCTCTTAGTGATGATTTATATATTAGATACAAGCTCAAATCCTTGCCTGTTATTGAACCTAAGACTATAATAAATAAACATAGCAATATGATGAGGGTTCTCACACATGTTCTTACTTTTCCTCTAACTAATTCTTCAATAATTTAATGTAGTAGAGGGTGCTTCAATAGAGGGTCATGAAGAACTAATAGATCAAATGATCACTACTAATAAGATGTTGTATAATGATACTTCAAACAAAATTTGGAAACTGTCTCTAGGAATTTAGTTTAAGTAGGAATTGGTGTTTTATGTCATATTTTATAAATAAAACAAATCTTGTTATTTTTTAGTATCAGGATATTTTTTAGTTTAAGGATTTTTTTGCAAAAAATATGAATTCCATTAGTATCTCTATTTACTCAAATGATTTTTTCCAATATATATTTCTAAATAATTTTTATCAAGCAATTGTAAGTTGTTATACATCCACTAGTTTCCTACTATTTAAAAAAAATGAAAGATCCTTTTTTTTTTTTCTAGAAATAGGTTATCCTCTTTAATTTACCAAAAATATAATGGACTTTGAATCTAGAGATATTATTGTTCTATTTATCAATGGTAAACCTATGGCAGAAGGAAAAATACATAAAGTGCATGGGGTGTATATAGAATTTCATTCTAGTAGTAGCTTAGGCCAAGTATGTCATAATGAAAATATTCCTTTAGAATGTGTTAGTGTAAAATTGACAAAGGTTTTATAGCCTAGTCTTCCATTGTTTATTTTATGTCCATTTATATAAAATTTGGGAGAGGTTCTAGAAATGGATTCACATTGTGGAAGAAATAAATGTTGAAACATGGTTCACTTGAATCCATTATATGTTTGATATTAAATAACACAACAAATAATGAACAACCTACTCAACAAATTATATCATGTCAATTAAACCATTGGAAGAAAAACTACCTCCACTAGTAATGAGAGATATTTATTAAGGATAAAAATTAATTCTCAAGATTATAGGAAGAAGTTGGAAAAAAGTTTAGTTGTTACACATTTGTTCAGAATGACCACAAACTAACTAAATTACATTTGAAGTTATACAATTTGCACATCCTAGAGAAATTTTTGGTATTGAACACCAATAAATGTTTGAATAAGAATTGGGGTTTTTGTAAGATTTATCAATTTATATTGTGATGAATGCAATAAGGACATTTGTGAAGGATATATGGCCATTAGATTGGGTGGTGGACTTAGAAGGCAATGCAATAACATTTCCATACTCAAACCTTTAGAGAAAGAGCATGGCAATGCATGGAAAACATTGAAGATGTCTCAATAAATTGATTTATAATTTCTCAAATAAAGTTACCCAAAAAGACTTTGTAAAGGATATAAAAATTATAATAGAAAAAAATTAATTCAAAAGGAACTATTTTGAGAAGTTGATTTTGAATTACAATTACAAAATGAGGTTCACCAAATTTGTGTGAAAAACTTGTAGATAGAATTGCCTTTAGTTGGGCTTAAAAATGGATGAATTGATTAATTCAAGAAAAAGACAATAGATGTAGATACAAAAAATTACATCAATTTATGTTGAATGCTTTGTAATTCAAGTTGATTAAGAAAATATTAAAGGTGATTTAGTTGAATATGAAGATAAAGAATTTTTTAAAAGCTTGGCTTGATTTTTGGTCTAAAGTAGAGTATCTTGTTGGAATGTACAAGACAATTGAGAGGGGGGTGAATTAGTTGTAACCAAAACTTAACTTCTTATATATATCAAAACATCAACCACTTAATCACTATTGTTATGATTTGACCATGAAAGCATGAAAATAGAAACTTAAGCACATCCACACATTCAACACATAAGACACCAGATTTTTACATGGAAAACCCAAAAAGGGAAAAACCATGGTAAGGGTTAACTCATAATATAAATTATGTATCAAAGTTACAACAAGGCTCACTGTCAGAGGCTCATTGCCTTAGGGCTCACTACCCAAGGACTCACTGTCCAAAATGCTCACTGCAACAGGCTCACTACCAAAAGAAGAGGCTCACTGTTGAAAGTAGAAGAAGATAGTTACAATGAGAATGAATCTCACAGCAACCAGGGATCCACCACAAACTCAACTGAATCTACCACAACCACTCTGCAACAAGGTAGACTCCTTTCTACTCACTATCATACACACACACTTCACATCTTTGGATCACACCTACAACAAATGATGCTTCTCATGTAGCCATTTTGACTATCTCAACAAATTCACTTGATTTCCAAACATCTAACTCATATTTATACATCCACAATATTGGAAACAATATTCAAGGTTAGCACAAACAACAACCTTAACTATAACTTAGCTGGGACTCAAATGCAATCTCCCACGCAACAACACGCTTCCACAAACTCCAAAGCATAACCGCAAGTAGTGAAAACAACCAAGTCAGACAAAACTAGTGTTAACACTAAGACCTTTAGGAACACGCTTAAACCATGATCCAAATTAAAATTTACAAACCAATCAAAAAGTGGGAACATGGTCTAGAGACATACACACGCACGTTACAATCCCCAAGAGCTTCTGCACAACCTCCAAACACTCATTCTAGAAGATTCTTCAAACTAAACTACTTAAACAATACTGTCAACCACTGTCACAAAGAAAAGATCACTTGTGGAGCACCAAATCATGAACCACTTCAACTGAAGACACTTAACATCATCCCAAACTTAACTCTAGAACTGCAAACTATAAAACTTAAATGTGGAGAGATGTAGACCAAAATACATTCTCCTTATTGTAACATTGGAAAATGTCCCCTTGGAGGCTTTTCCCTCATAAGGTTTAGCTCCTGGGTCTTTAGAGTGCATTTAGGACATTTTAGTTCATATTTTAGCATCCCGATGGAATTAGACCTAGGTTTCATGGCAAATGGTACCTAGGAGGACCCCTTGAGCTGTACCCTACCCAAAATAGGGGGGAGGACTTGGGCGCCCCCATCCTAGTCCTGCCCTATTTTGGGGCAGCCCCAATTTCTGGGTGTCAGTTAGTGACCGTTATTAGGTCCCTTTGCCGACATGGTAAGTTTGAATTTCAAATATCTTGGCAGGAGTGATTGTAGGTGCATATATAAGCATGTGTAGGCAATCATTTGTAAAACTAGTCAATGAGATGATCATTGTGAACTCTAGGCATTCTCAAGGTGATTCAAAAGCTTTCTATTGTGTTGCAAGAGTAGATTTGTATGTTTTATGTGTTGATATTTGCAGATTTGAGCATCAATCTTCTCATGGCATGAAGAGCATCTACCTCCATGAGAGCTTCACTACAAGGTGACATTATATTGTGTTTTTATCATTGATTCCTTTTGTTTTTGCCTCTGCCTCACAAGGGCATGCACTCTTTGTCTGACAATGGTGTTCAAAGACTTAAGTGTCCTCCAAGGCTTAACTAAGGCAAGCCTCTAAACACCACAACCCCCAAACCAAGTCTTGTGATTGCAGGTTACAGGTGTCACATTTGGGAAAAGTGGAGTTCCAAGAAGGAGTGGTAGGCATCAAGGATTCAGGATCTGAAGAAAAGCTAGACAAAGGAGCACTTCCAGGACTAGGGCACCCACAACAGTGTCCTTCACAAATAGATTTCAGAAAACAGAAGTTACAAGGGTGATCAGTGTCGGAAGGAGGTCCAAATTCCCTGAAAAAGTAGGTACCTTGGACTTGGACGCCCACACCAGTGTCTCTGACTGTTCCACCTCAGAACCCTAAAAACAAGTATTCTGTGATTTGTCATTTTACTCCTGTCTGTAAGAGCTTTTTCTGTCTTTCGTCAATTTGTTGCCGTATTTGCATAATTAGGGTTTTAATGGTTAATTGGACACAAGAGAAGGAAAATTAATAATTAGATTCCCTAATCCAAGTTTCCCTTCATTTGCAAGTGACCTAGGGTATGATAGTGCTCGCCACTCAACCCTAGATCCTTCAATGTTTAGTGGAGAGGCAGATTTTAACATCTAAACAACAAAAGATCAACAAATCCAATTTTGCCCTAAACATTTTGGTGAACTCATGATTTTGGACTTAAATTACAACTTGTTGAGTGTTTGTCTTCAGATTTGGTGTGATTTAATTCATTCATATAGGCATTTACTTTATTGCATTGAGAAAATTTTAAAGAAATTGAAAATTTGGAAAAATGCAAAAAAATTGCATTGTTGGGCTTACTAAATTGCATCAATTCTTCCTAAATTTTCCTAATTCATGATTTTTGCATCAGATTTGATAAAAAATATAGAAAAATCTAAAAAATCATAAATTTACATTGCATTTTCATCATTTAATTGCTAGGGTTTTGTGAAAATTTTGACAATTTTATATAACCTAGTAATTCCAAAATCTAGGGTTTATGGGCAAAATCTTTTTTTTCAGATTTTTCTACTTATTTTAGAGGTTCATTAAAATTTTATTTTGGCTTTAGTCTTGCATTTTAGTGTGAATTTGCATTTAGATTTAAATATTTGCATTTTTGCATAGAAAATTTCAACAAAAACTAGCAATTTTGGTGCATTTTCATTAAATTTGCATGGGCATTTTGCATGTTAAGGCTTGAAAATAATTTTTAGATCTAAGTGTAATTAAATTTCATCATAAATCAGACTTCAAAGCATTCACATAGAATTTTATCCCAAGATCTCAAACCTAGGGCTTCAAAAATAACAATTTTCGCTAAATTTGGCCTTATCGACTCTCTAAACTTGCGCTATAGGTGTGTTGTGAAGGATATTTTTTAATTAATTTTATTTTATCAGGGTAATAATTTTCTTCCCCTCCTAAAAAGCTTCACAACACCCTTTTATCAGGCTCTTGTAGTGAAAATTTTGCAAAAAACCACACATTTTGGCTATTCTTGGCCCTAGGGTTTGACCTAGTTTGCACTCCAAGCATGTTGTGATCAATTTTATGGATTGAGGGGACTGATATTATTTTCTTTACCTCCTAAAATTGATTACAACACCTCCTTTGCTAGGTCTTGGAATTAAAAAACCATGAAAATAGCCTATTTTTGCTATATTTTCACTAGGGTTTGACCTTAAGTGAGGTTAAAAGCATGTTGTGTTGGGTATTTTGACATAAAGTGGCTGTTATTACTGAAATTATTTTCTGTTCATCATCATTTTCCTCACAACACCCTTTTTTATGCTCTTTTGCATTGAATTTTGGTGAAAAAAGTGCCTATTTTGACATATTTTCACTATATTTTGACTTGGCATTAACTTGAAATTGCATCAAGAGTGTGTTGAGAGTGATCTTATTGCTGTTTTGGACTAATATTAGACATATAACTTGCTTCCCTTGACTGAAATCCTTTGTTTCATTCATTGGCATTGAAAAGAGTACAAAAAACCAAGCATTTTGGTCGTCAATCATATCCTTCTCCTAGGATTTGTTCTCTTAATTTGTGCATTGTGTGTTGGATGCTTTTGTATAAGATTTATGACACACTGTCCTAAAAATAATATCCCTTTGAGAAGAAGTAAAATATTAATGAGATCTAGTGCTCTTGAAGAAATTGGTACTTTGGACACCTTCTTTACAAAGGGAGAAACTCAAATTGTGCAAGATATTATACATCCTCCAACCTCAATGGAAGAACAAACCTTTCATGATGTTGATAACACTATTGAGGCAGCAGGATATGTATCTAATGAGTAAATAGAAAAGTTGGATAAAGACCTAGCTGAATTTTAAACATTTATGGAAAATGAGAGAATAGTTGAAGAAGTCGTTCCTACAATTCATAATATAAGAGAATTGATAAAAGAGGGACAAAATGGTGTTAATGCACTTCATGGTCTAGCACATATAGTAAAAACCAATATCATTCAGGTAACCGAATGTGCGCAAATGATAAATAACACTTTATCACCATCTCATACTCAAGTTTCCATACCTATACCAAATATGGGAATATCCACTTTTACATCAACGATCTTAACAACTAATGAGAACGCTTGTAGTAATGCTACCACTGGTATTGGAGTATCTAATGGAACTAATTAAAAAGCTGTGGGATTTAATTATCAGAATTTGATTCCTAAAGGGACATCTTCTATGAATAATTGTTCTCAACCTCTTATCTATTCCACTCATTTCCGGTTACCTATTACATACTCGCAACCATCTTCCACCTATCATTATGGCCAACCACCATTATCTCAGCCTCCGCATATTGTATCTCAAGCTCAATCACCTCCCCACCTTGGTTCTAATTCATCACAACAAACCGCATCTCCCAATGATGCCATCCTAAACCAACTTTTACAGGGCATGACTGCTTTACAACAAAAGGTAACAAATTTGACAAATTCTTTGTAGCCTAGTCTACCAACATATCATGCTTGTAATCCATTATCCTATGCAATCTTGAGAACCCCTATGCCTGAGAGGTTTGAGACTCCTCGCTTTGAAAAATATCGTGGAAAAGGATATCATAATATCCATGTGGCAGCATTCACAGCAATGTGTAGTGATTTTTATTTTGAAGAGGATTTGTTAGCAAAACTTTTCCCGCGATCTCTCAAAGATACTGCTTTAGAATGGTTTTACCCGTTGCCTCCAAATTCAATACACTCCTTTTCGCAGTTGATTGATCAATTTTTACAACATTTTCAAGCAAATATCAGACCCCAAGTCACTCTTATTGAATTGGTTCAATGCAAACAAGGTCCCAAAGAAAAGTTGATTGAATTCATTAGTCAATATCAAGGACTTTATGCGCAAATTTAGTATCAGATGAAAGATGAAGATGTTCAAAAGATATTCATTGCAAATCTACAACCTAATATTCGTGATAAGATCCTCTTGATGAAGTATAACTCCTTTCAACACTTATGCAGCGATCTTCGTGATTATCAACTTTCATCTAGTCAGTATGAAAACTAAAACTCATCGACTCAAGATGGTCAATCCATGGGTGGATCATTACAAAACAACTTTAAAAGGAACAATAATAGGGGTTTCATCAAGATCAATGAAACAAATACGAATGTGTCTGCTATAAATAATCCAAAGAAAACATCATATCAATCGAGAAAGCTCACTTCGATATTTGAGTCATATCATTCTATCATGAATCAAGCTGTGAGTAATAACATTTTGAAGCTTCCCCTGATTAAGCCTGTTGATCCTAGTAAACAAGGACCTTACTTCAATGCTAATGCCTTTTGTCATTATCATCAGACACAAGGACATGACACTGAACGATGGATGAATCTTAAACATGAGATACAAGACCTTATTGATTTAAATGTCATCCAGGTATCAGGTGTGAATGACAATGGAAATAAGTCAGTTGCTCCGCCGAATCAAAATTTACAAATCTTAACTAATCCTTTTCCTAAGCATACTGAAAATAATATGGTGGAACAAGATTTAGTGGAAGTAGATGAGGATGATTACTTGGACTATGATAGTATCGTGGGTATGATTGAAGTCAACAAGAAATAAATGGATAATCCACCTCATCCACAAAGAAACATAATTTATGCTGAAGTTCCTCCTCCATTATCCCTATATGGATCAGGAGATAATCAAAATGCATCAAAAAAGAAAGAACAACAACCAATACAGATGAGTAATATGGTACAGGATGATTCCCATTACTATTCTAGAAAGATTCAAAAACAAAAACTCGCTAAAAATTGGAAAAGAGCAAGACGACAATCAATAGTCAGAAATAATAGTGGTTCTCCCCCTCATAAGCACCAAAAAGTCTCATTTAAACAAGGATTTAATGAACAAGCATCATATGATAACAAACAAGACTTTCATAAGAACCACTCAAATTTTGCATTAAACATGATTGAGTACCTCTCCAAGAGGTTTGAGAGCTCCAAGATATAATATGAAGACCCTACAGGTAAGTATCTCTACCCCTTTATCTCTCTTTTGATGTACTTCCCCTGTGATGTGTTATAAGCTGTTTAGGCCTCTTGGAATGACTTCGAATTCTCCCGTAAGTTTCAGGATACTAGGAGACCGCCTCTATTGTGACCTTCTTCTATATTGCCTCTCTCTCTGATTTCATTGTTGTGTGTTGTGTCTTGCGGACATACAGTCGTGGTTGGTGACTTGGGGGCACCCTCCAACGTGATTGTCCCTAAGACACTTATTTTCTCCTCTCTTATTTACTGTTTCCCTTCCTCTAGTGTTTCCATCTAGCAGGTGGATGATGACAAACATTTATACTGATGCGGACTTAGTGTCTCTTTCGAGAGCAATCAAAAAACTGGACTATAGTTCCTAATATGACGATGGGGTTGTATATTTTATCCGACGCTTGGCTAGTGGAAGCACTCGTGCTTTCCGCATAGTGAATTTCATGATGTTTCTGTCGCATTTACAAACCTTAACAATACTGCTGCTCTATGCACCTTTGTTTGCCTTTGAATCTGGCCTTGGTGGTACTCGATTCAAAGAGCTTCATGATATAGCCCCATGGTTATCCTCTAACTCCGACTTCGTTGTATAACCTTGGCTCTTTGTGTGGTTAATAATATGCATTGATGTTGTTGTTTATCATGATGTTGTACACACTAACATGTTTCTTGTAGGGATGTGTTTGTGGGAACATTTGGCAATCATAAAGTACATGTCACCTCCAGGGGGCATAGGATTTGCAAAAGTCGGTGTTCCCTTGTGTGTTTTCTTCCTACCTTAACGTGCTTGATATCAATAACTGATATCAACCACCTTAAGGTGGGGGCATATATAAGGTAAGCTGTCTGTTATAGATGTTAGCAATGTGTTTGACCTCAGATGTAGAGACTTGTGCCCCAGAGTAGTGCATCATGCATCCTGAGCTTGTTTGCAATCAATCAATCAATCAATCATGTAAGCCCTCTGCAGAGGCAGGGATGGTGTATTTCTCAGAGAAGATTGCATCATCTTGTCATTTTCAAAAGTCCTCTGCGGAGGCAGGGAGCGGTTCTGTTACTAACTCAACCCTTAAGTGTGTCTTTAGTGATTATTGTGGTGAAGCCCAATCATCAGTGTGTGCCTGTAATGTGCCTGAGATGGTGTTGGACCTAGAAATATGTACACTCCATCACTTGTCTGCTGTGTTTTCTCCATGTCTTCAAGCGTGTGTGTTTTGGCATGCTTGTTTTGTTTGGCATGTTTGTTGCCCCATATGCAGAGACCAGTGCTCTTGGGGAGTGCTTCGTGCATTTTGGGAGGTTTTGTGTGTCTTGCATGTGTGTTGCCCCATATATACAGAGACCAGTGCCCCTGAGTAGTGTTTCATGTATTATGGGAGGTTTGTTTACTTTCTAGTACTTACATTTGCATTTCATATATATGAGAAAAAGAAAAGAAAAGATATCATTTCTATCTTCCATGCATTAATGTGTCTTCTATGCATTGATTGTCTTCGTCGTGTTCTGCATGACTGTAACTGTCTTCTTTGTGTTTTACATGCCAGGTACTATTTTCTATGTGATTGGTGTGTCTTCTCTGTGCTTGGCATGTTTGTTGTGTTTGTGACCTTACTTTAATGCATGTATTGGCCTCGCGTTTATACATACATTAAAGTGGGGGCTAAATGTAACATCAGAAAATGTCCCCTTGGGGGCTTTTCCCTCATAAGGTTTAGTTCCCAAGTCTTTAGAGTGCATTTAGAACATTTTAGTTTATATTTTAGCGTCTCGATGGAATGAGACCTGGGTTTCATGGCAAATGGGACCTAGGAGGACCTCTTGAGCTATACCCTGCCCAAAATAGGGGGGAGGATTTGGACACCCATGCCCTAGTCCTGCCCTAATTTGGGGCAGCCCCAATTTCTAGGTGTCGGTTGGTGACCGTTATTAGGTTCCTTTGCTGACATGGTAAGTTTGAATTTCAAATATCTTGGCGAGAGTGCTTGTAGGTACATATATAAGCATGTGTAGGCATTCATTTGTAAAACTAGATTGCATTGAGATGATCATTATGAACACTAGGCATTCTCAAGGTGATTCAAAAGCTTTCTATTGTGTTGCAAGAGCATACTTGTATGTTTTATGTGTTGATATTTGCAAATTTAAGCATCAATCTTCTCATGGCATGAAGAGCATCTTCCTCCATGAGAGCTTCACTACAAGGTGACATTATATTGTGTTTTTATCATTGATTCCTTTTGTTTTTGCCTCTGCCTCACAAGGGCATGCACTCTTTGTCTGACAACGGTGTTCAGAGATAAAAGTGTCCTCTAGGGCTTGACTAAGGCAAGCCTCTAAATACCACAACCCCCAAACCAAGTCTTGTGATTGCAGGTTATAGGTGTCGCATTTGGGAAAAGTGGAGTTGCAAGAAGGAGTTGCAGGCATCAAGGATTCAGGATCTGAAGAAAAGTTAGACAAAGGAGCACTTCCAGGACTAGGGCACCCACAACAGTGTCCTCGGCAGACAGATTTTGGGAAACAAAAGTTACAGGGCTGATCAGTTTCGGAAGGAGGTCCAGATTCCCTGAAAAAGTAGGTACCTTGGACTTGGGCGCCCGCACCAGTGTCCCTGACTATTCTACCTCAGAACCTTGAAAATAGGTATTATGTGATTTGTCATTTTACTCTCATTTGCAAGAGCTTTTTCCATCTTTCGTCAATTTGTTGCCGTATTTGCATAATTAGGGTTTTAATGGTTAATTGGACATAAGAGAAGGAAAATTAATAATTAGATTCCCTAATCTAAGTCTCCCTTCATTTACAAGTGACCTAGGGTATGATAGTGCTCGCCACTCGACCCTAGATCCTTCAATGTTTAGTGGACAGGTGGATTTTAACATCTAAACAACAAAAGATCAACAAATCTAATTTTACCCTAAACACCTGTCACCATTGAACACTCAAAAAAATAGTTTTTACTTTGGTGAGCAAAACTCACTCAAATCTTTACACCGGAGGCTCAAACTTGAAACATAGCAACTAAAGACATCCCTTAACATAACTTCCAAACCATAGACAAATATATTCAATCTACAGGATATGCGGAGAAAAACACTGCACTGTTTTGGGAGAGAGAACAATTATGTAACTGCACAACTTCTCAAACACTTACTCAAACTCATCCAAACAACTTCCTTAGATGCTGACCTTAGGTGTTGACATCAATGACAACACTTACTGCTCATACTTTCAACAATCTCCCCTTTGTCATTGATGGCAACACATGATGTGAAAAACCATCAAGACAAACAAACTTGCTTTGCTTCTTTGCTCCCCCTTTATGCTTTCTCTGACTGTAACTCTTTCTATGTTTTTCACATGAAATTCTCTCCCCCTTTGACATCAATGGAAAAGGGTGCTAGAAATTTTTACTTCTCTCCTCCTTTAGTTATCAAAACTCAACTCAGACTTTACAATAACTGCACTACTCCCCCTGTCAGCAACATTGCAGCACTTATTGTTCTTCATCAAAAACACATATCAGCAACATCTACCTACTCCCCCTAAGAGGTAGCCTTCAAAACATCAATCCAGATAAAAAATTAAAACTTTGGGCACCACTAGACTGATGCACATCCCATGCATCTTAGTTTAGAGTAGGAGGGGCAATAACCCCTAACTTCTCCCTAAGATACTCAAAAGTATCCTTAGGTAGAGGCTTTGTGAAAATATCTGCTATATGATCTTTTGTAGACACATACTCCAGCTTTACTTCATTCTCTATCACTTTTTCTCTTAGAAAGTGATACCTTATAGATATATGTTTTGTTCTTGAATGTAGCACTGGATCCTTTGAAATGTTTATAGCACTTGTATTGTCACAAAAGATTGAAATTGGTTCTTTATACACAACTCTTATATCCTTCAATGTTTGCTTCATCCAAAACACTTGAGTGCAACAACATGCTACAGCAATATACTATGCTTATGCAGTAGACAAATAAATTTAATCTTGCTTCTTGTTCAACCATGAAACCAATCTATTACCCAAGAAGAAAGAACTGCCACTTGTACTTTTTCTATCATCAACATCTCCAACCGAATCTGCATCTGTATAAGCACTAAGAGTGAAATCAATATCTTTAGGATGCCACAATCCATAGTCTGAAGTGCCTTTTAAATACCTCATGATCCTCTTAACTACCAACACATGTGACTCTCTATGATCTTCTTGAAATATTGCCACAAGACAAACTACATGCATTATATCTAGTCTGGTATAAGTTAGGTAAAGTAGTCCTCCAATCATAGGCCTCCTCCATTCCAAACTTCTTCAACAATTCTTTCACATACTTTGACTAAGAAATGAAAATTCTTTTTTCTGATTGAGCAATCTGCAAACCTATAAAGAAATTCATTTCACCAAACATAGACATCTCAAACTCCTTTTGCATTTCCTCTACAAACTTTTTACACATAACTTCATTGCCTCCAAAGATAATATCATCAACAAAGACTACAACAATTAGAATTTGATCACTATTAATTTTGAAATAGAGATTTGATGCAGGAGCATCCCTGGTTCAAAAGCAATCTTGCATCAACCAAAAAAAAAATATTTGCATTTCAGTTTGTTTTTTTCATTTTCTAGTTTAGTTCAGGCAGTTCAGTCATAAGCAGTTTCAGCTTTTGGTCTGTAATTCTATCATAGTTGCATTTCACACCTTACAGATCTAGACTTAGCACCTACATTCATTCATCTACATCATATCCAAAATTTAGAGCATTTGGATTAGTTATCAGAAAGATATCGCTATCAGAAGATCGACTGTTTTCTCAGAACAGAACATCCTGACAATATCTGATAATCAGCTAAAGGAGAAGACTTGCGGAGCCTAATGACACATCATTCAATGATATATAGTTTGTGGTTGACCTTCCCCGAAGATCTACATGTTATTCCATTCATTTGAGGAAGTGTTGTATGCATTTAGGTCCAACCTATCTGTGTGTACACGTTACAACTCTTCATTAGAGTTTGTGACCTTCCTTGGCCAACGCGGAGGAATCTATTGTTCCAAAGATGATATATATTGATGTAATAGATCCCTAGGAAGGTAGTAGTTGACATAGTGATAATTGATAGTTTAGATTTCTATGAGGAGCTTTAAAGCTTTATCTTGTGCATGTATGTGATCAGGCCTATGAGCCCTAATTGTAAGCCCGCATGTTGCCGGCCAATCTATATTTGATATTTGTGATATATTGAATGACTAACTCTAAATTTTCTTTTTATCCTTGAGTTGTTTCCATTGTGTTTACCCTGCATGTTATTCCATTCATTTGAGGAAGTGTTCTATGCATTTAGGTTTGACATATCTGTGTGTACACGTTATAGCTTTTGTTTGGATTTTGTGACCTTCCTTGGCCGACACGGAGGAATCTCTTGTTCCAGAGATGATATATATTGATGTAATAGATCCCTAGGAAGGCAATAGTTGACATAGTGATAATTGATATTTTAGATTTCTGCGAGGAGCTTTAAAGCTTTATCTTGCGCATGTATGTGATCAGGCTTGTGAGCCCTAATTATAAGCCCACATGTTGCCGACCAATCTATATTTGAATTCTGTGATATACTAAATGACTGACTTTGCATTTGCTTTATATCTTTGAGTTGTTTCCATTGTGTTTACTCTTGTTGCATGGTCCAGATAGTTCATTCTGTGAACCCTCCTATCGTGACTGCATGTTAGGAACCCGTGTTTACCCTTCTCTTTACTTTGTTAGTATATTTTTGTTGGACACATATGCTTTGTAAGTTGTCCTGTGAGTATATTGTATTATCCCACATTCATGGGAAGTAATAGTTGTTTAGATTAGACTTAGTATATAAGTACGTGTTGAGGCCAATGAAGGGATCCATGAATTTATTGTATTGATCTTGCTCAAAGGAGGTTGCCCCCTCGAAGTGGCCTGTGATCAATAAATTCCTTCTATGTTCCTACTATTTAGATATTTCTATTATTTTGTGTAATTTTTATTATATTGTTGCAAGAGGTTCCTCTCATTTGATATCAGAGCACTTTCTTGGGCTCGCTGGGTGGAATTTCTGCCAAATTTTTTTACCGCAATGGCCTCCAGGCACTGTGATTATTACAGTAGTTCTTTTTTTGCATCTGTATTGTTCATTTCAATTACAGGTTTGGATCAGGGAATAATCCCTATCCACTTAACTATGGGAAGTGCATGGGCATAGCCTTAAAATGCATTGTGAGGAGTACCACAGGAACCTTGAAGTAGCTAGCCCATTGAGAGGACCTGCCAGTGAAAAGGGCAATGACCCCTACTTGATTGACTAGTTCCCATCCATGAGGTAAACCAAGAGTTTCGTTTGTGGCAAAGTGGTTATCAGTTTTACCTAAGCCGTGGAGTAAGTAGTGGAGTGAGGGGCACTACCCCAATACATAAGTCATTAGATAACATTGGTAGCTGAGTGAATCCCTTGAACCTTTAGGCAGCCGAACATACCTAGGGCCCATATCTATTAATAGCTAGCAAATCGCAGATTGAATCTATCCAGAGCCATTTGTAGATCATTTCCAGTAATTTTTTTTTTCACCATATCTTCCTTGCTTTAGCCCCGTTTCCTCTCAAAATTCACTGGAACCCTTGAAATTTCATTCTGCATATTTCCTTCCTTGAGGACCCTATCCCAAATTCCACTTATTGAAGCTAGAAATCCCACATTTGTCAATTTTTAGGGTTTTCCATAACTTCTTCGATTCTCACCCAATAGCCTTCAAATTTTGCCACAGTGTTCATTTCCTATTTCTTCTCCTTTGTCCCTCTTGGACAAATTTTCCCATTCTTTTACCCCACTTTTGAAATCCTCATTTTCTGCTTCCCTATCCCTCAGAAAGTGTCCAAAACCTAGTCAAACCCCAATTACCCATAAGAGTTTTTCCCAAATCCAAAATTTCCTTTACTAAAAAAGTTTCCATTTTTGTTTTTCTACCCATTCCCAAAAAAAATCTCCTGGCTATGGTTGTCACCCGCACAGGAGAAAAAAACATGGAGGATGAACTTGCAGTCCTCAAGACCAAACTCCAAGATCTGGATGAAAAAGTTCTCAGCCTCAATCTTCAGCATTCAGCCATGAACAATAGACGGTAGTCAGAGTCTTCTGTAGACATTGGGTTCTCTTCTTCCAACAATTTTCGTGGGCCAAAGCTTGATTTTCCTCACTTCAATGGTGATGATTTGACTGGTTGGATATATTGGGCAAGACAATATTTCAGTCTACATAATAATTTTGATGTCAACAAAGTCCCACTTGCATCCTTTCATTTGGAACATGAATCCCTTCAATGGTTCCATTGGTACATCAAGGCTCATGAAGAGTCCAAATGGATAGATTTTTGCAAACTCATTTTGCAACGATTTGGCCCTAGTACTTTTGATGACTTCACAGGAGCACTCACTAAACTTCGCCAAACAGGCATTGTCAGAGAATATAAGAGAGAATTTGAAAAACTGGCCAATCACACAGAGGGATTGTCTAATGAATTCTTCAGGAGTTGTTTTGTCTATGGTCTAAAGGATGCAATCTGATCTGAGGTTAAAATGTTCCATCCCAACATAATGATGGAAGCCATAGGGTTGGCTAAGTTGGCAGAGGACAAGATCATAGATCAACAACACTCAAAATCCACTTTTGTTCCATTCATAAATATGGTTTCTCAAAGACCTCCAATCACGCTCCTAGAACAACTCCTATCAAGCATTTGTCTGAAGCAGAGATGCAAACACGTAGAGAAAAAGGGCTTTGTTATAATTGTGATGAGAAATTCACTCGGGGACATAGATGTGTTGAGCAAAAGCTCTATCTCTTGGATGTGGATTCTCCACTTGCAATTGAAGTTTATGAAGATGGTTAGGATATAGTAGATGATCAGGTCAAAACTTAGCAGCCGCCTGTTGATCCTACTTGTCAAGAAGACCACCTAGAGATATCTCTCCATGCTTTAGCAGGAGTCACCACCCCACAAACCATGTGGGTCAAGGGATACTTCAAGAACCTCTCTCTTACAATACTCATTGATTCTAGTAGCACTCATAACTTCATTGACCCTCAGATCGCTAAATAGGCTGATTGTTTTGTCCATCCTTGCTCCAGCTTTGAAGTTATGATTGCCAATGGGGGCACATTATCTTACAAATGGAAGTGTCGCAATGTGTATATCTCTATTGGAGATTATAACCTACGCTCTGACATGTTTGCCTTGCCCTTAGGTGGATGTGATGTGGTTTTGGGCGCTCAATGGTTACACACACTTGGACTCATCTTATAGGATTTTGCTAAACTTTGGATGCAGTTTTCAAACAATGGGCAAAAACACATATTGAAGGGCTTACAACCAGGGTCTCTCAGCATCATAAGTTCACATCACATGGAAAAGATTCTTAAGAAGAATTCACATGGTGTCATCACTCAGCTCCATTCCATTCAGATGCAACCATCAACGGTCTCCACTACTCCTTCAGATCTACAATGAATTTTGGATAGGTATGCATGTGTCTTTGCTGAACCAGTGGGATTGCCACCTTCACAACTAGAGGACCACTGTATTCAGCTCCTTCTTGGAAGTGTTCCTCCCAACATTAGGCCCTACTGCTACCCATTTCACCAAAAGACAGAGATTAAGATGCTTGTTTGAGACTTACTGAAGCAAGGTATTATTCACCCTAGTACCAGTTCCTTTTCTTCACCAGTTCTTCTTGTCCAGAAAAAAGATGGGTCATGGTGCCTCTGCATTGACTTCTGAGCACTTAAATCACATCACAATCAAGGATAAGTTTCTGATTCCTATTGTTGATGAGCTTCATGGCGCTCATTTTTTCTCCAATTTAGATCTTTGTTCTGGGTATCACCAAATTCAGGTTCATGAGGATGATATCCCTAAAATGGATTTCTGCACACATGATGGCCACTATGAGTTTTGGTCATGCCCTTTGGCCTCACTGATGCTCCTTCAACATTCTAGGCATTAATGAATAAAATATTCTGACCCTACCTACGGAAATTCATTCTGGTCTTCTTCGATGATATCCTCATCTATAGTAAAACATGGGCTGAGCATCTCCAACATATGGATCTTGTACTACAACTTCTCTCTAATCATCATCTCTATGCAAATCAGTCTAAATGTGTTTTTGGCAAGGAAGAAGTGGAGTATCTTGGGTATATTGTTTTTGCCCAAGGGGTTCGAGTGGATCCTACAAAAATTGATGCCATGAAAAGTTGGCCGCATCCTTAGACACTCAAGAGCCTCCATGGTTTTTTGGGACTGACTAGCTACTATCACAAGTTTGTCAAGGATTACGGGAATATTTCAGCTCCATTAATAGCTATGTTGAAAAAGGATGATTTTAAATGGACACATGTTGTTGAGTGTGCATTTGAAAAACTAAAACAAGCTATGTGTACTACACCTATTCTAGCTATGCCAAATTTTTCCAAGACCTTCACTATTGAGAGTGATGCTTGCGGCAATGGACTTGATGTTGTTCTCCTTCAAGATGAACATCCCATTGCGTTCACCAGCAAAGCCCTTTTTGGTAAGAATTTAGTACTCTCTACATATGAGAAGGAAATGATGGCTATTTTGTGTGTAGTACAGAAGTGGTGGCCATACCTACTAGGGAATCATTTCTGTATCAAAACTGATCACCAGAGTTTGAAATATTTCTTGGAACAATGGGTCTCCTCCCCAGCACAACTGAAATGGGTTAGCAAACTCATGGGTTATGACTATGAGATCACTTACAAGAAGGGTAAGGACAATATTATGGCGGATGCTCTTTCTCGCACATTTGATGATCAAGCTTCTCTTTCAGCTATTTCTATGCCTATTCCAAATTGGTTGGAATCTGTCTAGCAGGGCTATGTTAATGAGTCTTCATTATCTCAAATCATCCAACAATTGGCCAATAAACCTTCTGTTGTACCACATTACTCTTGGGATGGTGCTTCTCTGAGATACAAGGGTCATCTGGTGCTTCCCTAGAGCATAGATCTTCAACAGGCTGTCTTCTATGAACTCCATGCTTCTCCTTCGGTAGGGCACTTTGGGTTCCTCAAAACTTATGAGCGAGCACAGTGTAACTTCTTTTGGAAGGGAATGAAAAGGGAAATTCAACAGATGGTGGCTAAATGTGATACCTGCCAATGCAACAAGGGTGAAACGACACTCCTTCCTGGATTGCTTGAACCCTTGCCCATCTCTACACAGATTTAGACAGATATTTCTATGGATTTCAGTGAGGGGCTCCCTAAATTTGGAGGGAAGACAATGATCTTGGTTGTGGTTGATCAGCTCTCCAAATATAGTCATTTTTGTGCCCTCAACCATCCCTACACTGCCTCCTCAATTGCACAAATTTTCATGGACCAGATCTTCTGTCTTCATGGCATCCCTTCTTCCATTGTCTCAAATCGTGATGCAACTTTCACCAACCATTTTTGGACAAAACTATTTCGACACACTGGCACCAAATTGAAGATGAGGTTGGGGTATCACCCACAAATAGATGATTAGACTGAAATTATCAACAAATGTTTGGAAACTTATCTTCATTGCTTCACCTCAGAACAACAGCATCAGTGGGCAAAGTGGCTTCCTCTCGCGGAATGGTGGTACAATACCTCCTACCACACTTCATCTAAAATGACTCCATATTAAGCAGTCTACAGTCAGGCACCGCTAGCGCTCCTTCCATACACCCCCAGAAGTTCACTAATTCAGGCAGTTGACATGGTTCTCCGAACTTGGGATTAGATTCTTCACATCTTGCAGGACAATCTTCACATGGGAAGAAATCAAATGAAACAACAAGCCAATCAGCACCGTTCTAAGCACACTTTTCAAGTAGGTGATATGGTTTTTCTTCATCTGCAGCCATACAAGCAATCATCCCTAAAACTCAAAGGGCATCATAAGTTGGCTCCAAAGTTCTATGGGCCATATAAGGTTCTTCAGAAGATTGGGTCAGTTACTTATAAATTGGAGCTTCCTCCTCGCATTCATCCAGTATTTCATGTCTCTTGTCTAAAGAAAGTTCTTGGCACCAACATCAAAGCACAAACTGTTTTACCAGAACTAGATAATGAAGGATCCATAATTTTGGAGCTAGAGACAATTCTTGATAGGCGCACTCATCAGCTTCACTCTTGATCCATCACAGAGGTATTAATTTAGTGGCACAACATGCAATCAGAGGATGCTACATGGGAACCACTCCTTCAGATTCAAAAATAATTTCCACATCTTAGGCTTTGAGGACAAATCTTTTCTAAGAGGGAGGGGATGTTAGGAACTCATGTTTAACCCTTCTCTTTATTTTGTTAGTATACTGTTGTTGGACGCATATGCTTTGTAAGTCGTCTCGTGAGTATATTGTATTATCCCACATTCATGGGAAGTAATAGTTGTTTAGATTAGACTTAGTATATAAGTATGTGTTGAGGTCAATGAAGGGATCCATGAATTTATTATATTGAGCTTTCTCAAAGGAGGTTTCCCCCTCGAAGTGGCTTGCGATCGATAAATTCCTTCAGTGTTCCTGCTATTTATATATTTTTGTTATTTTGTGCAATTTTCATTATATTGTTGTAGGAGGTTCCTCTCACTGCACCAAGTGGTATCAGAGGGAAAGTTTGAATCTTTGGGAGTGAATTGAGAGAATTGAGTGAATTTGGCGAGGGAATTCTATAAGATCTTGCTATGGACAGATCACTGAATTGAGGCAGGTTACTTGTGTCACAACCGATCGCTGATTGAGAGGCAATTGTCACCTGGTAGCCTGATCGCCAAACTTGAGGAAGTTTTCACTTGATCCTAGGAAGAATGTCACTGAGGAGAGTTGCTGTTGTTGGAACAATGGCTGGTAGAATGGATGAGATGATGGAAATGATGAAAACAATGTGAATTCATTTGGATGTTGTTGAAGAAGATAGGTGAAGAAGGTTGACACCGAGACCTAATGTTGAAAGCGACGATGAAGAGGAATTTCAATCTGTTGAACAAACTAGTGAAACCCTAGGAGGTGATGAAGAAGAAGAATCAGATCAAGTAAAGATGTTGCGATCTATTTCAAAGATTGGAAAGAAACCTAGAGTTGAGGTACCAAACTATACTGGTAATTGATTGACTGGATAAATGACATGGAAGAATATTTTGAATATCAAGAAGTTGAAGATCTGGAGAAGGTGAAATTTGCAAAGACAAAGTTGAAAGGACATGCTGCTATATGGTGGAAAGAAGTTTAGTTGGAAAGAAATAGAAGAGGAAAAGAAAAGATTACAAAGTGGGACCAGATGGTGACAAAATTGAAGAATCAATTCATACCTACTAACTATGATTTGGAACTGTTGAAAAGATTGCAAAACTTGAGACAAAAGGAGAAATATGTGAAGGAGTACACTAAAGAATTTCATAAAATGATCATAAGGATAGGACATAGTAAAGCAAACAAGGAGAAAGTGGCTAGATATATAAATGGACTGAGATTGAACATTCAAGAGGAACAAAGCTTGGTAAGGATGACATCGTTGGAAGAAGCATATCAGTTTGCCCTAAAGGTTGAAGAGAAGTTGAATAAAAGACATGATCAGAAGCAGAGAGGTAGAGGAGGTAAATTTCAGAGAGGTAGGACATTTTTTGGAGGAGACAGATCACATCTGGAGCAGTACAAGTTTGACAACCCATTTAAGAAGGAAGACAGAGATAACAATACTTATTGGAGAGATGACATAATTTTTTTTTGGAGAGGAAACCCTAGTGCATACCGGAATGAAGGATATAGAAGAGAAGGAAGAGGATTTGATAAGAGAACATTCAAAGGTACTTGTTTCAAGTGTGGAGGTGAAGGACATAGAACATTTGAATGTAATCAGGGTAGTACAAGTAAAAGGACAAAAAATAGTGGAAGAGCAACCTATGTTGAAGAAGAACCTATTGAACTAAGTGATCCCTATTCTATTGGCAAACTGGAGAAAGGAGAGTCATTGGTGATGAGAAGAGCACTATTTCAAATAGAGACAAATGAGGAACCACTGTAGAGGAAAAGGTTGTTCAAAACTAGATGCAAATCACGAGGTAAGTGTTGTAAAGTTGTAATTGATAGTGGTAGTTCAGATAACCTTGTTTCAGAGGAGATGGTGACTAAGTTGAAGTTGGAAAGATTAAAACACCCTAAGCCCTATCAGATAGCATGGATTCAAGATGATCATAAGGTACTAGTGAGTGAACAATGTTTGGTGAAATTTCATATTAGATCTTATCATGATGAAGTCTTGTGTGATATTATGCCTATGGATGTTTGTCATATCTTGTTGGGTAGACGTTGGTAGTATGATAGAAAAGCTATACATGATGGGAGAAAGAATACATATACTATAACAACAAATGGAAAGAGAATTAATTTGATTCCTTTAGAGGATGATCCTAAGAGTGAAGTACGCGGGAATGCCAGAATCTATTTGGTAGATGGAAGGAAATTCCTGGATGGTTTGAGACATGAGAATATGTGTTATGCCTTGATTCCTAAGAAGCCTGAAACATTGAAGAAGCAGATTGAAGAGACACAACTGGAGGAGATAAGAGAATTGTTGACAGAGTATGAAGACATCATATCAGATAATGTACCTGAAGGATTGCCACCTATAAGGAGTATCAGTCATCACATAGATCTTATACCAGGAGCAAGTTTTCCTAACAAAGTAACACATAGAATGATACCGTCAGAAAATGAGGAACTAAATAGACAGATACAAGAGTTGTTGAGGAAAGGTTTGATTAGAGACAGCTTGAGTCCTTGTGCAGTACCTACAGTGTTAGCATTGAAGAAAGATGGAGAATGGAGAATGTGTACTGACTCTAGAGCAATAAACAAGATCACAGTTAAGTATAGATTTCCTTTACCTAGGATGGATGATAACATGGATTGTTTGAGTGGAGCAAGATATTTCACAAAGATAGACTTGAAGAGTGGATACCATCCGATCAGAATCAAAGAAGGTGATGAATGGAAGACCGCTTTTAAGACAAATGAAGGATTGTATGAGTGATTAGTGATGCCTTTTGGATTGACAAATGCACCGAGTACTTTCATGAGATTGATGAATGAAGTTCTGAAGAAATTCTTGGGTAAGTTTGTGATTGTATACTTGGATGATATTCTCATTTTTAGTAAGACAAAGGAGGAATATTTGTGGCATATTAGATAAGTTTTGCCTAAGACATAGAGAGGACATGATTCAATATTTGTAGTGGTTGACAGATTTTCAAAATTGACTCATTTCATACCTTGTAAGAAGACAACTGATGTATTGCATGTAGCAGACCTATTTTTCAAGGAGATTGTGAGATTGCATGGATTACCTAAGAGTATATTTTCAGATAGAGATACAAAGTTTGTTGGATACTTCTGGAAGATACTTTGGAAGAAGATGAAGACAAATTTGAAGTTCAGTTCAACTTTTCATCCACAGACCAATGGATAGACAGAGGTAGTAAATAGGAGTTTGGGAAACTTGTTGAGATGTTTGGTTGGAGACAAAGCCAGAAGTTGGGATTTGATTCTTTCACAAGTAGAGTTTGCATACAATAATTCAATAAATAGGAGTACCAGAAGAACACCTAGAGGAGTGATAGATTTGAGGGACATCAGTATGGAAGAAAAGAGGAGTACAGAAGTAGAAGAATTTGTAGATCATATGAAGACAGTACATGATCAGGTGAAGAAGCATTTGGAGAATATGAACAGTAAGTATAAGGAAAAGGCAGATGAGAAGTGAAGACATAAGGAATTTGAAGAGGGAGATGAAGTAATGGTGTACTTGAGAAAAGAAAGATTTCCAATTGGGACATATAACAAGTTGAAGATGAAGAAGTTTGGACCTTGTACAATACTCAGGAAATTTGATTCAGGAAATGCATATGAAGTAGAGTTATCGAATACATTGGGTATATCACCTATTTTCAACATTACAAACCTTTATCAGTATCATGAAGTAGAGTTCAGTGACATCATGGAAGAAGACTTGAAGAACCAGTTACCACACAAAGTACCGGAGCAGATTGAAGACATTTTGGACATTAGAGTTGGATGCAGCACTAGAGAAAGACAATACAAAGAATATCTTGTGAAGTGGAAAGGCATACCAGAAGAAGATTCATCATGGATTTCTCAGGCTGAGGTGGATCGTCTTGGTTCTCCCCTAGCCCCAGCAAAGTGAGGGATTCACTTTTTCAATAACCCTAGATGTCTGATGCAGGAGCATCCCTGGTTCAAAAACAATCTTGCATCAACCAAAAAAAATATTTACATTTCAGTTTGTTTGCATTTCAGTTTGTTTCTTTCATTTTCTAGTTTAGTTCAGGCAGTTCAATCAGAAGAAGTTTTAGCTTTTGGTCCAGTATTCTACCACAGTTGCATTTCACACCTTGTGGATCTAGACTTAGCACCTACATTCATTCATCTACATCATATCCAGAATTTAGAGCATTTGGATCAATTACTAGAAAGATATCGCTATTAGAAGATCGACTGTTTTCTCAAAACAGAGCATCCTGATAGTCTCTAATAATTAGCTAAAGGAGAAGACTTGCGGAGCATTCCTTAACTTGTAGAGCCTAACGACACATTATTCAATGATCTTTGGTTCATGGCCAACCTTCCTTGAAGATCCACATGTTATTCCATTCATTTGAGGAAGTGTTCCATGCATTTAGGTTTGACCTATCTGTGTGTACACGTTACAAAACTTCATTGGAGTTTGTGACCTTCCTTGGCTAACGCGCAAGAATCTATTATTCTATAGATAATATATATTGATGTATTAGATCCCTAGGAAGGTAGTAGTTAACATAGTGATAATTGATAGTTTATATTTCTGCAAGGAGCTTCAAAGCTTTATCATGCGCATGTATGTGATCAGGCATGTGATCCCTAATTGTAAGCCCGCATGTTTCCGGCCAATCTGTATTTGAATTCTGCAATATACTAAATGACTGACTCTACATTTTCTTTATATCTTTGAGTTGTTTCTGTTGTGTTTACTCTTGCTACACAGTCTGGATGGTTCATTCTATGAACCCTCCTACCGTGACTGCACCAAGATTACTATCCGTAGTACCTTTATTGAATCCTAATTGCAACAAATACTTATCCAACGTTACATACTAGGCTCTAAGGGCTTGCTTCAGTCCATACAAGGCTTTCTTCAATCTATACACCATGTCACCTTGGTCTAATAATTGAAATCCTTTCAGTTGTTCTATGTAAACCTCTTCTTCCAACTCACCATTCAAGAATACAGACTTCACAACCATCTGGTACACCTTGAAATCTTTGTGTGCTACAAATACCAAAAACATTTTTATTTCTTCAATTATTGCCACATGAGCATAAGTCTCCTTAAAATTTATACCTTCAACTTGAGAATATCCTTTGCATACCAATCTTGCTTTGTTTCTTACTACTTCTCCACTTTCATTCATCTTGTTTCTGAAAACCCATTTAGTTCTAATCACATTCTTATTAGCACGCCTAGGAACCAATTCCCAACTCTAATTCTTCTCTATCCGCATCAGTTCTTCTTCCATAGCCTTTACCCAATTTTCATTTTTGCATGCTTCACTCACTGTTTTAGGTTTAATCTTTGAAAGTAAATAGTAGTTCACCTATTATTCTGCAACTCTTTTGCTTGTCAATACTCCTTTTCTTTTGTCACCAATAATCTGATCTTTAGAATGATTAATCTTTACATACCTAGGAGTCTTAACAACACTTTTTGGAGCCTCTTCTTCTTCAACTTGATTGTCCTTTTGTTCAACTTTTTCTTCATTCACTATAACAACAAGTTCATCTGATTTGTAGCCACTTAGATCTAATATTATTTCAATGTATTCATCAACCTTCACATTAGCACTCTCAATAATCTTTCTCAATCTCTTATTGTAGCATCGATAGGCCTTACTCTTAGTAGAGTATCCAAGGAAAATTCCTTCACTGCATTTAGCATCAAACCTACATAACTCTTCTTCTCTTTTGATATAACATTTGCTTCCAAAAACTTTGAAATGTTTCACTGTAGGAACTCTTCCATACCACAATTCATAAGGAGTTTTAGTACCATTACCTTTGACTTGAACTTTGTTATGAATGTAGAAAACAATATATATAGCCTTTCTCCAATACACTTTTGGTAGGTTAGCTCCTTCATCATTGACCTAGCAGCCTCTTGAACTGTCCTATTCTTTCTTTCAACAACTCCATTTTGTTGAGGAGTCCTAGGAGTAGACAACTGTCTCTTTATCCCATGTTCTTCATAGAAAAAATTGAATTCATTTGATGTAAACTCACCTCTTCTATCAGACCTTAAGCATTTGATCTTTAATTCTAACTCATTCTCAACTATCACCTTGAAAGATTTGAACTTGTCTAGGACTTCTGATTTATCTTTTATAAAAGTGACCCAAGTCATTCTAGAATAATCATCTATAAGCAACATAAAGTACCTGTCTCCTTGCAGACTTCTTGTTCTTGTAGGACCACACAAATCTGTATGCACTAGCTCAAGCAATCTAGTAGAGAATTGTTCTTTACTCTTGAAACGTGTCCTTGTCTATTTCCCCATTTGACATTCCTTGCAAATAGTATTAGCAGGCTTCACAAGCTTAGGCAAATCTCTCACAACTTGTACTAAACTTATCTTCACCAAGTTGTCAAAATTGATATGACACATCCTTCTATGCCATAATGAACTCTCATCTGTCTGAGCTAACAAACAACAATCATTAGTTCCTCTCAAGTGATAAACATTACCTCTAGTCTTCTTACCAGTAGCAATCATTGTTTCGAAGCTTTCCATGATCTTACATCCATTATCCTTGAATCTTAGATCATACCCTTTGTCACACATTTGTCCAACACTTAAAAGATTATGCTTTAAACCCTTCACATATAGAACATCATCTGTATTATGGTTTCCATCAAAAGAAATAGATCCTCTTCCATGAATCTTACTAGCTACATCATCTCCAAACCTAACCAGTCCTCCATCATACTTTTCTAAATTCACAAACTTACTTTTATCACCAGTCATGTGATGTGAACATCCACTATCAATAATCCATTCATCCTTATCTTTCCCAACCTAAAAGACAGACAAAACACTCTCTTCCACTGGTTTTTCTTCCTTCACATAGCTAGCAGGATTAATAGATAGGTTCTTCCTTGATAGAAATAAACAAGCATTCATTTGCAGTAGCATCATTAGACTCATCATTAGTTACACCATCATCATCATCCTCTCTAACATAATAGCATTTCTTTATGATCCTAGGTCTACTTTCTATTTTCTTCTTGACCTTCTCAATTCTCTCCAGACACTTAGAAGCATAGTGACCAATCTTACCACAAGTAAAGCATTTGAAAGGTAATTTGCCTTTGAACTTACCGGTACCTTTTTGCATTCTATCTACAAAGTTGGCTTCAATCTCATCAAAGTCATCATCTAGTTCTACAACATACTTCTCAGATCTCGAAGTCTTCTCTGATGTGTTGGATTTGAAAGCAATCTCAGTCTTTGGCAAAGCATCACCAAACTCTCTCATCTCAAAAGTAGTAAACTTTCCAAGCAACTGATCCTTTGTAATCTTGTTCAATTCCACAAGTTCTTCAATTACAGACACCTTATGACTTTTAGATTTAGGCAGTGACCTAATAATCTTCAACACAACCTCTTTCTCATCAATAGTTCCTCCAAGACCTCTAATTCTATTGATAACTTCACCAACTTTTTATATGTAGATCGTTATGTTGTCATCATCACTCGTCTTTAGAGCTTCATACTTCAACTTCAAATTCTACAACTTGGCATTCTTCAAAGATTCATCTCCTTCATATATACTTTCCAACTTGTCCCAGATCTCATGAGCAGTTTCTAGATTCAAAACTTTCACCAACTTAGTGTTAGATAAAGCATTCAATAGAGCATCTCTATCTTTTCCATTTAACTCATATTGTTTGACTTCATCTTCAAATGATGGACCATCTTTAGGAATAGTATACTTTGTTTCTATCATCTTCCAAACATTATAACCAAGATAAATGAGATGACTTCACATCCGTACCTTCTAGAGAGCATAATCAGTTCCATCAAACTGTAGAATATCCTTCTTGTGCGCCATCCTGGATCTACCTCAAGTTGTTAGGCTTTCTTCCAAGGAAGCCTCTCTTTGATACCAATTGTTGGAATGCACAAGACAACTGAGAGGGGGGTGAATTAGTTGTAACCAAAACTTAACTTCTTATATACATCAAAACATCAACCACTTAATGACTGTTGTTATGATTTAACCATGAAAGCATGAAAACATAAACTTAAGCACATCCACACATTCAACATACTCAACACCACATTTTTATGTGGAAAACCTAAAAAGGGAAAAACCACAATGAGGGTTAACTCACAATATAAATGATGTATCAAAGTTACAACAAGGCTCACTACCTCAGGGCTCACTGCCCAAGGATGCACTATCCAAAATGCTCATGGCAATAGGATCACTGCCAAAAGAAGAGGCTCACTACCAAAAGGGCTCACTACTGGAAGTAGAAGAAGATAGTTACAATGAAAACAAATCTCACAACAACCAGGGATCCACCACAAACTCAACTGAATCTACCGCAACCAGTTTGCAACAAGGTAGACTCCTTTCTACTCACTATCATACACACACACTTCACATCTTCAGATCACATCTGCAACAAATGATGCATCTCATGCAGCCATTTCAACTATCTCAACAACTTCACTTGATTTCCCAATCATCTAACTCATATATAGACATCCACAATCTTAGAAACAATCTTCAAGGTCGGCACAAACAACAACCTTAACCAAAATTCAAATTAGGTCTAGACCTAAACATTCCCATGGTGGAAAGGAATGAATGCAGACCACACCATACCTTAGCTAGGACTCAAATGCAATCTCCCATGCAACAACACGCTTCCACAAACTACAAAGCATAACCACAAGTAGTGAAAACAACCAGGTCGGCAAAAACTGGTGTTAACACTAGGACCTTTAGGAACACACTTCAACCATGATCCAAATTACAATTTGTGAACCAATAAAAAAGTGAGAACATTATCTAGAGACATCCACAAGAATGTTACAATCCCCAAGAGCTTCTGCACAACCTCCAAACACTCATTCCAAAAGATTCTTCAAACTGAACCACTTAAACAATATTGTCAACCACTATCACAAAGAAAAGATTTCTTGTAGAGCACCAAATCACAAACCACTTCAACTGAAGACACATAACATCATCTCAAACTTAACTCTAGAACTACAAACTATAAAACTTAAATGCAGAGAGATGCAGAACAAAATAGATTCTCCTTGTCAGCATTGAACGCTCAGAAAAATAGTTTTTACTCTGGTGAATAGAACTCACTCAAATCTTCACACTGGAGGCTCAAAATTGAAACATAGAAACTATAGACATCCCTTAACACAACTTTCAAACCACAGACAAAGATATTCAATCTCTAGGATATGCGAAGCAAAACACTGCACTGTTCTAGGAGACAGAACAATTTTGCAACTACACAACTTCTCAAACACTTACTCAAACTCATCCAAACAACTTCCTTAGATGCTGACCTTAGGTGTTGATATCAATGAGAACACTTACTGCTCATACTTACAACATATATTTTATGTTATTCAAAAGACTATCAAAATGGGGAGTGACAAACATTCCATGCTAAACAATTTGAAACAAAACTAAGAGCTAAAATTATACTTGCAAAAGACCTCTTATGTAATTTGGAGGAGGATTTTGTGAATGTTTCACCAAGAATTACATGTCAAATAAATATGGATGGCACTAGAGGGAATATAAAATAGCTTCCCACCTAATTCACACAGGAATTCATGAGAATATATGTCAACTAAAATCTACAAAAGATTGGTTACAACACTATATCACAACTAACATTGAATAAAATGTGGAACATTGAGTACTAAGATGTCACATTTTCCAATGTCACACTCAATACTCAAAAAAGTACAAGGTCATTGATAAAAGAACAAGAGGAAAGCGTGTATTAATAATTCATGGGTCACACTAAATAAATAATTTTTACAAGGAAAATATATTACACACAAAAAAATGTTTGAGCAATACCCAAACAAATGTATTAACTCATTGATGCCAAAGTGGAATGATAAAAACATTTGTTTTAAGAATGGTTACTACAAGAATTTTTACTAGAAAAATTAAGAGAGTTGTCAATGGCAAGAATAATCTTTCATGTCAGGACATAGACCATCCTTGAATAAGTGGTTGATGGTGTAGAGTTGGAAATTGCATACCTAGAAATTTCTACTCTATAAATTGCACTCATTTTAGTGTCCATTGTGTTAGCATGTTTTAGGACTCATTTTACACTATTTCCCGAGATTTTCTCCCTCACTAGTTACCAAATTTCATCTTGACTTTATTTTAGACAATTCTATGATTTTTTTTTATGCTTGGACACTTATCTATCCTAGACATTTATCCATATTGGATGGCTATATTTCCTAAACACTAATGGGGTTGTGATAATGTCACTAACACTTTAAAATTATACTAACATTTTAAAACACTATCTTTTTTATTTTCCAAGAAAAAATCCTGACAATCACACTATTTTTCTATATTTTCTGCTCTAACTCTTATTCTCCATATAAATAAACCCTTCTAAAGGTTATCTTCCTCTTGGATCTCTTTTATCCATTCCTCTTTTTTTCTTAGATATACTATTTTTATTTTGTAGGTTACTCTTGGATTCCTCTTGGCCACATTTTTATTTATACAACTCTCTCCTCTTGATTCAAATTATTGGCTACAACATTGGTTCTGTCATTCCTCTTTCGCTGTTAAATCTCTCTATATGTTGTAGGGATATTTTTTATTTGTTACTATATTTGGATTTTCAAATTGCTAATAGATTTCTTAGTCAAATCCCTCTTGTTGTGAGGAAGCCCATTCTTTTCCTTACTCCATAATTATTTGGGGTTTTATCCATTATTTTCTTTGTTCCCTCTTGTTGTGAATAAAGATATTCTTCTCTTGTCTCTTCACAACCATTCAAGGGTTTCTCCATTTTTTCTCCTCTTTCTTCTTCTCAAGATACAAGAATACTTTTCTTTTTATTTATTTTTCGTATTGTTTCATAATCGATGATTTAATGTAATTTAGCCTAAATTATTGGAAATACTTGTCATTTCCTTTCCATTGGCAATAACTAGTGATTTCATTTCCTTATTTTATTTCCATACACAATAATAATAATATATTTATGTAGACTTGATTTATATTGTTTTTTATTAAGCAAGAAACAAGGGTCTTGATCCCTTACAACAACAGCACCAAGGGTAAAGCAAAATAGGCCCAACCTGGCTAAATATAGTGGATCAACAACACAAAAAACAACTTAATCAAAAAATGACATCAAACACAAACACTAGAACAAAGACATAAAGGAAACTATGGGAATAGTTTCCCCCAATCCTTAGTAAGGAACTTATGCATATCGTCGTAATGATCCATGCTAGTGGTAGCAAACCATTGTTTCTATAGACACCCAAGAATGACCATGTCTTTGAATCACTTGCATTTCGTCAAATCTGTCTAATCACCCACATTTCAACATTAATTAAATAATCTAATTATTTAATTAATTTCTTCAAAATCATCAAATTCTTCCAAAACTCCTAAATTCAACATTAATTGAATAAATCCTCCTTATTTAATTAATTTCATTAAATTCCTCTATATTATTACAAAATTAAATATTTTTTATTATTTAATTAAATCAATATCCTTTTTCAAATTTCAAATCCACATTAATTAGATAAATAAATTATTTAATTAATTCATCACAAATCCTCTCTTATCTACTAATGAGTGCCAGGTAGCACCCATGAAATACATCTTTTTACCTCTCTTTTTCTCCCTTCTTATTCCATTGTCTTGACGACTGCACCAAAATAGGGTAACAAGATTGTCCTAATGATGATTAATAAGAGATGAATTACTTAAGATCATGATTTCTGATTGAAGGACTAATGTGCATTGGATTGATGGAAATATGCAGAAATCTTCTCTTTTTGAATCAATAGGTGTAGGTGTTCAAGTAGGCAATTTTGTGCATCTCTGGAGGTAGTCCTAATGATCTCCGGAGCCAACATCAGACTGCCACGACTGGTCTCCAATGTTTCACATTTGATTGGAGAGGTTTTTGGGATAAGAAGGTGAAGCATCTCCAGAGCTGGACTGAAGTCTTGAGCATCTCTAGAGTTGAACAAGAAGGTCACAAACATATCTCCGGAGCTACAGATAGAAACATACATCTCTGGTGCCTCTTTAGAACAGTGCAGATTTCCAGCACAACTGTCGGTTAGACACTTCCAGTGGTGATTGGGATGCTCCTGATGTTACTCAAATCATCACTTAAGTAATTAATGGCAGTTTATAGTTAACTGCTAGAAGTTTTTATCTTTTTTTTTTTATTTTGAATGAGTTATTGATAAATTGATTTAAATACCTATATTTCAGGGCCTCGCTGCCCAAGTGTATTTAAAAACTAAGACTCAGATTTAGTATGGATTGCAGTTCCACTAAATCTATTTTAATTGCATGGATATTCATTCTGAAGTTAGACTGTTAGTAGAATAAAGAGATTAATGTTATCTCTTAGATGAACTAGTAGAATAGGGTGAGTGATCTCTCATCATAGATTTAGATATAAACTTACAGAAGTAGCAACAGAAGAGGACAATGATTATTTTTCTGATTTCTGTGACGTTATTTCGATATAGACATTTTGTGAATACAAAGCAGATGGAATTGGACTGAATTGAGTTGTGATATTATTCTCTTGTGCTGATTCTTTACTTTAGTCTTTAGCCCTAAGGGTGTGGAGCAAGGGCCCACTCTCACCGCCAAGGCAGAAGGCTACAACTGTTGCTTTGTTGTTTCAGATTTTGTTTAAAGATAGTTACTGTTTTCGAAGGTAAATGCATGTTTCAGTTGAAAGGAATAATCTAGATTTACTTTAAAGCAATTCATTATTTAGTTTTGTTTTCAGCATTCTTGGAATTCATTTCATAGCAGATTGATCAGTAATATTAGTTTCTTTAAAGCAGTAAAGGTCATTAGAGTTAGTTAGATAAAACTAACAACTATAGGATTCCTAATTGCAGATAGCCAATGACACAACCCTGGATTTGATAAAAGAAATATGATTAAATGATGAGGTACAATGACCCTTGTCATCTACAATTAAATAATTTTCATTATTTAATTAAATTAAACTACTCTTCCACATTTAAGTAAATCATGCAAATTTATTTAAATTATCTCAATCATCTATAAATAAATAAAATCAAGTATTTTATTTATAATCTTCATATTCCTCCATCATGCACAAACAATTAAATAAATTTATTTATTTAATTTCAATTATTTTTCCAATTCCTCTAAAAGTATCATGATAACTCGTGCACAATGAGTCTTATTTTTAGAACTCTAAAAAAGGCAAAACTAAAGTTAAGTTAATTGGATTTAATTTATCTTATTTCATCAACTCATGAATTAGAAGAAAAAGCATTCTAATTTATGAATCAAATCCTATCTTTATCAAAAAGCAATTAACTCAAACAAAAATAACTTTTTGTGTGACACATGTCAGGTGCACATTCATCATGAGTTATTTGATTTATCTCAACCTTTCATTCTATGGACTTATTTCATCCATTGATCGATCATGTTTGAAATCTATATAAACCCCCCTCATCTCCTTTGCAAATCCTCTTTGATCATTTATTCTCAAGCATTCCTTAACAATGAATTGAGCATACATCACATCATTGAGCACACATCGACCTTTTGATCAAGAATACAACCTACATCCGCTTTTTGCAAACATGGTTTTGCAACGTTATTGAGCAATCTACATTCATACAAAGAGAACTATACAATCTAGCTGCAGTCTTTCTTATTTTAAACTGATTTATTCATTGATATTAGATTTTTACTTAGATCGATCTCTTTATGTTATGGGTAATTGACTTGTTATTATCATTGCTTTGTTGTGATTTTATCATTCAACCTCTCAATTTTTCCTCATACACATTTGGCACACCCGGTGGGACCCACTAATCCCTCTTTTTCTTTAAGAATTTTTTTTTTTAAGTACAGTACAGAACAACACACGTCAACATAGAAAAGTGCTTTTCGCAGTATAGTGTTGTGCTATTGGTATAATAGTACAGCACCTTCAGGCGATCCTGTAGCACCTTTGGTAGCACAATACCGTGCTTTTGGTACTATAGTGAAGCATACTTGGCATAACAGTACAACGTTTCTAGTATCTTAGGGTTTTTTGATCTTGTTTTGTGATTTACAGGGTTCTAACTCATCATATCTATCATTCATTGACTGACAAGCTGATTTATTTGTCTTTCAATTATCATTTATACTACCTAAGTTGACATATTTAGGAGTATTGTCATTTTTTGAGTTAACTTATCTTTTACGACATCTTGTGAGTTGTTCTTGATTTCAGGTTACAGATCTTATTATCCATTACATCCTAGATCCTCAAGTCAATCATGAAATCATCTTTTTGATCTAGCTTTTTTGATGAAATATCAATTTTTTTAGATCTGGGCCAGCAAAGCGCTTTTGGTAGCACAGTACCACGCTTTTGGTAGCACAATACAATGCTTCTGGCAGCACATTGGGTCGCTTTTGGTTTTGCAGTAACTCACCTTCGGTAACACAATGCAACACTTTTGGCAATATAGTAATTCGCTTTTGATTATACAGTAAAGCACTTTTGGTCAATTGATTTATTTTTGCTAACTTTTGAGTTTGTGTGGAACTAATCAACTTGTTGCAGCTTCTTATCACTCAAACAGAGCAAATGGGTTTTTCTAACATGTTCATGTAGGACAAGCTTTGAAGAATTGCCAAATCTATCAATTTAGGTCTTAGGAACATATTGCTTTCTTAAGGGACAATTGAACAAATCATCTTTGCAATCTAAGTCTTAGGAACATATTGCTTTCTTAAGGGACAAAACATTTTTTTTGCAATCTAAATCTAGGAACATATTGCTTTCTTAAGGGACAATGGACATGAATGTAAAAACACTTCAATTTTCTAAGGGACAATGGACATGAATGCCAAAATACTTCAATTTCATAAGGGACAATTGACAACTACAATCGTGTGTGTGCCTAATCTAGTTACACCTTATTTTTCTTATAATGGGACAATTGAACCTTTGTTTGACATGTTGGATCTTACATTTTAGTTATTCCTTTAGAAGGGCCTACTTTTGGATTGTGCTTCATCCAAAAGGGATAACCCTAAGCAGATTTTTCCTTTGAACCGCTATATAAGAGGGATAAGGTGAAAGCCAAGTCCTAACCAGTGTCTGCCTTACCTTGTGGTGTTAAATTGAAAAGAGGTGTACTAGCACTTTGTGGAAATGATTTTCACATTGTGCGAAGTGTTTGATACTCTTAGTAGGATTGGTTAAATCTTTTAGTATCTTGTCACATTGCTCATAAGGCGTTGGTCCCTCAAAGTTACTAAGAACCAATCTAGATAGTGGCTACCCATTTCACCTTCGAATGTTGTGGTAATCATCAGTGCAAGGGGAATCAATTCAAGCCCCCAAGATACTCACCATTTCCTTCCTTGAGAAGAGATAGTATTCCCTTGGCCATAAATCTCTTGTGACCTACTTGAGCTTTCCGAGGGGAGGGTAAGATATCCCTACCTATCATCTCTCGCAAAGATACAAATGTACGACACCTATATGGAATGACATTTGGTCGGCATGGAATAAAGTGTGAGCTGATCTACCACAATGACACCTTGTCTCTAGGGATAAAAAGTGCTTGATATTGTTTGCAATTGTCTTATACCCATGGAAACATTGGGCTTTTTTTTGTGAGCCTCGAACATACACTATTTGTTGAGTTAGTCCTTTTTGTCTCTTTGTTTGATATGTTTTCTCTTGCCAAAGCAAATCCAATCAAAATCAAATCCAAAACTATCAAAATTTGCCTTATAAACATCACTGACACTACTTTAGCGCCTTTGGTAAAACAACATCTCACCTTTGGTATAACAGTAGCTCGCCTTTCATATAATAGTACCTCACCTCTGGTAAAACTACTTCAGTGCCTTTGGTATAAAAGTAGCTCACTTTTGGTATAACAGTAGCTTGCCTTTGGTATAATAGTACCTCACCTCTGGAAGCTTAGTCCAATGCCTTTGATAACACAATAGCTCTCTTTTGGTAACACAGTCTTGCGCCTTTGGTCAAACAGTACAACGCCTTTGGTCCAGAAAACTATTCATAAAAAAAACATAGCAAAATCCTAGCAAGCATTTCAAACAAAGTATCCTAGTGCATCCCATGGTAACCACTATACTCCAGCAAACTATGAAGGCTAAACAAGTTATCCCAAGGAAGCACAAATTGCCTCCTCATACACCTCAACCAAGCCAATCCAACATCACTCCAAAGGGTACTCCAAAAACACCAATGGAAAGACCAACCAACTCACAAAATGGGCCGCAACATGAACAACCAACCAATCTTCAAGAAAGTAATGTCCCTTTGATTGATGTAACTCAATTCACCATCGGCATGCCTCATGATTTTACTACACCTAGTTATACCATAGTTCAAGTCCCATCTCAAGAAGAGTGACACTTTGAAGAAGGTCAATCCTCTCAAGTAGATAGACATGACCTTGATGAAATCATACAAGATCCTAGAGCCATGGCTGCCTTTGACAAAATCCTTAGTGAAAACCAAGATCATTTCTTTTGCTTATTAGCAGAGCAAGGAGCCAAATTACCTCAAGATTTTGATCTATCCAATCTCAAAGAGCCAAACAAAATTCATGATGCCATAACTGCGGTCCAAACCATGTCAACAGTGACCACACCCATACTTGAACAAAGCTTACAAGGAAGAGAAATTACACAATATGAAAATCCCCTTTGTCAAAATCCAACGGCAGAGAGACCCATATTACCGCTCCTGACTCCTATGGAGATCTAAAAACACCAACAAGAGACTCTCCAACATCAAGAAAAACTAGCCAAACAAGTCGCTATAGCTCAATCAAACACACAACAAACTCCTAAAATGCCTACACCAATCGCAAGTGGAACATTGGCTACCCCATCATGAGAAGGTTTCCCACCAAATTACAATCCAAGGAACACTTATGTAGCCATGCAACAAGGGTCTCAACAAACACCACCCCCACCATCATCAACCCTTCATATCATTAAACCAAACAATGTCATGCAACCCCAACCATCACAAAATGTCAACACCACCTATTCCCTCCACCACAACATTCTTCTACACTCCATCATACCTATCCCCATCTTAGTCAACCCCAACCATCACAAAACACATCTACCTATGTTCCTCCACCACAACGATCATCTACACTAACCTTTTTCAACACATATCTCAATCAACCTCCACCATCACAAAACACATCTACCTATGTCCCTCCACCACAACAATCTTCCACTCTCAACCTAACCCACACCTATCTCCATCTGCAACATTCCCAAAACCAAACTTCCCAAAGCTATGTTCCACCACCGCAACTAAACCCAACAAACTTTAGCTTCCCTCCATCAAATTCTTTCATCACACCATCTCCGCAATACCAACAATAGAACTCTTATCTACAACCATCACAAAGCCAACATTCTTACCTAGTACCACCCCCACCTCCCCAAAATCAAAACACCCAAAACCAACCCAATCCAAACCCAACATACAACACATACAACCCTAACCAATCATATGACCCTTATAACACCAATGCCCATGGCTTCCACTACAATCTTCCATATGGGCAACAAAAACCACCTCTCAGACAACAGGAGATGTTTCCAACCCCTCCCACAATATGGAGCTAAAACTAGCAGAGGTTCAAAAACAACTATCTGATCTTACATTTGGCCACACCAAGAAAACCTTCTCTTTGGAAGAAGTTTGTCCTTATCCATTTGATCAGTCATTACCCATGATCCCTTTTCCTCACAATTTCACTATTACCAAATTCGATAAATACAAAGGAAAAGGAGACCCAAAAGACCATCTTAGAGAATTCTATCTCACTTGCTTCAAGGTCTCACATAACAACACATATCTTATGTGCCTCTTTCCTCACAGTCTTGGAGGACAAGCTATAAAATGGTTCTCGCACCTACCCACAGGTATCAAATCTTTTAACGAGCTTGCAGAGAAATTTGCCACCCATTTCTTCTACAACACAGAGCATGAAGTCTCTATGACCAACCTATGCAACCATAAATAGAAAAATGGGGAGAGTCTCATCTCCTTCCTTCAAAGATGGAGACAAATGGCTAGCAAATTCCCATTCAAGATACCTCAAAAGCATCTTGTTAGCATATTTGTGCAGAACCTTAATCAAGAATTGGGTTTCCATTTGCAAATTCTTAGTGCTACAACCTTCAATGAAATTACCTACAAGGGCATCAACATTGAAAAGGACCTCATCGCTAAAGGCGTGGTAAAAATCTTCAAAGAAACTAAAGACAATGCTCCTCAACAACAAACAAACAATAAGCCCAAGTTTTGGAACAAAAATAAAAACGTGGTCAATGATGGTGTGGTAGATTCTAAACATGTCCAAACACTGCAAACACCCCTTCATCTTTCATCAAAACCAAGTCAACCTCTGCCTCAACAAAACCAACAACAACAAAGACAACCAAACCAAAACCAACAACAACAACAACAAGAGCGACCTCAACAAGATTACACTCTGCAACGTCAATTCACTCCCTTGGGAGAGCTTATAGAGTTTATTCTACAGAAACTTATACACAATGGACTCGTCACCTTACCAGATGCTCCCCCATATGGCGAACCTATTTACAAAATTGCACAGTACAAAGATAATGAATATTGTGAGTACCATAGGACCAAAGGGCACTTAACCATATCATGCATGAAACTCAAACACCTGATCCAAAACCTTATTGACAGAAAACAAATCACTTTTGATGGTGAACCACCAACTCAAAACACCAATAAAGACCTCAACATGTACAAGGATCCATTCCCTAACCTTGGGCTAGGTCAAAATCCTGACAAAGGTAAAGGTTTTAACAAAGCTTCAACTTCCTATGATTCTATTGTGGGTCATTTTGAACAAAGTCGTGTATCTACCCTCACTATCAAAGGCAAATCTACAGATTGTGCAGTTACAAATCAGTGTGGTCGTGTCACCCTGCATGGTCCTACACCAAGTCTCCCAACTCAATCTGATTACAATCTTGTTGAACATCTAGGGAAAACCCCTACACAGATCTCTATCTTGGACATTCTATAGTCATCACCTGCACATAAAGCTGTGCTCAAAAAGCCTTACAAGAGTGTTCGGTTCCTAACAACATAGAGGTCATAGATTTCCAAGCTATAATAGGTAACATTGCCTCACCTTACATTGTGGTCTTTTCTGAAAAGGACATCCCACGATCCATGTCACAATGAAACCCTTCACATTGAGGTTCTCATCCATAAACGCAAGATCAAATGCATACTTATAGATTTTGGTGTTGGTCTCAACATCTATTCTCTAAAGTTACTCAAACAATTGGGATACTCTGAGGATCATGTCAACATTGATCAATGTATTACAATCAAAGGGTATGATGATGCTGAATGACAGTCAGAAGGTGTTATCCACTTGCCTATACAAGTAGGCTCTGTCATGCTTGAAACTAGGTGCCAAGTCCTTGACATTGAGCTACCTTATAACATTATCTTAGGATGCCCATGGATTCATGCCATGAAAGTTGTTCCCTCAACATACCATCAGTCTCTTAAATTCCCATTTAATGATACAGAGATAACTATCCCTGGAGATCCTAATCCCTTCAAATTCTATCATGTCTTGCAAGACAGTTATAAGAATTGCAACCAAGTGCCCAATAATGATAGCCCATGAATCCCCATTATATGTCGATTCTAAAAATTTGACAAAAGCCTATGCAACTAAACCCAATCCTCATCCTATTCCTGAAATCAAAGCTCACATCTGTGATATAGGCTTTGGAGAATATGATATCTCAAAATCTTGTTGTGTAGGGCGGATGACCCTATCTCCTAAATCCTATGGCCAACTACCCCATAGCCAAAGCAACTAAAAAAGCAGCTATTCCTCCCCCAGCATCCCTAACTCAATTCCAAGAGGGAAAATTATTGGTAGAGGAAACTATTGAAGACATCTCATCTTGGCTCTACAAGGAGAAAGAACCAGTCACCATTCCACTCAAACAATATGGAAATGGCCTAAGAATTGTGAAGAACATGGGCTATAAAGGCAAAGGGGGCCTTGGGAAAAATAATCAAGGTGAAATGGAACCCATTATTGTGAAGAAGAAGCTAGACAAAAAGGGGTTAGGATTTGGTAGGATGGTACCACGCGCCTTGGACATAGAGGGTATTCTTGACGAGGTGGCACAAACTTCTCTCACAGATTTGACATCTAAAGGGGATATCATCGATGACTCTTACCTCCACATGACTGACCTATTCACTGAATCCTTCGTATTTATGCTATCATCCGTAACCTTAATATCCACCACCAACACCTAGATTGTAAAACTTGTCTACCCTAAACTTATCAATTGGGACCAACAAGGGGCCCCCATTCTAGATGTATTTTAGAATGATGAAGCTATTGTTGAGTTCATGGGAATCTGAGATGGTATCCCTCTTGGCGATAACAAAGCTAGTTTTGTAATGGAACTAGAGGAAATTGCTTATTTTGGTGAGAATGCCAAATCCTCCAGTCGCAAAAGTAAACATAAAGAAAGATCTCTAGGTGAAAACCATGATGTGACACCTCTTGATCACAAAATGGTAAAAAGAAAGGATGTATCCAAAGGTGAAAACACAATTGTGGCACCTGAGGATGGAGGATTTGACCTTCCCTTACCATCTAAGTATCAAGAGAAATCAACTCTCCTAGTGGAAGATTCTACAGAGATAAACCTCGGCACAAAGCAAAATCCTAAGATCACATTCCTTGCAGCATCATTATCAAAAGAAGAGCACAAGAATCTTACCAAATTCTTCTTACAATGAACCATCAACTTTGTGTGGACCTATGTTGATATGCCAGGGCTAGACCCTTCATTAGTAGTTCACTATCTCACGATTGATCCAAAAGCTAAACTAGTCAAGCAAAAGCTAAGGAAGATGCATCCACAGATAGCTCTCTTGGTGAAAGTGGAAGTACAAAAGTTGTTAGATGCTAAATTTATCAAGCCTATTGATTATCCAGAATGGGTCTCAAACATTGTACCTGTGGCTAAACCAAATGGGGGCATCCACATGTGTTCCAACTTCAGAGATCTTAACAAAGCATGTCCCAAAGATGACTTCCCACTACCAAACATTGATCTCATAGTAGATTTGACTGCTGGTCATGAAATACTTTCTCTAATGGATGGATTTTCCAGCTATAATTAGATAATGATAGAAAAAGAAGATCAACATAAAACTACTTTCACTTGTCCATGGGGTACTTATTGTTGGTTGATGCAGAGGTAGGAGGACCAAAACTATCCTCAATAACATTAACAAATCAAAGAACTAATCCAATTACTTTGGTCAGGTTGAAGAGAACATTAATACAGACTTTTCATCCAATTTTCATGAAGATCCGATGGTAGGAGAGAAAGTTATGACTCTTTTCCCAAAACTACAAACCCTAAGCAGCGTTCAGACCTGCCCTTACCAAAATTGCAATATATCTCACAAAACTTAATAAAATTATACCAAACCAAAATAATTGTAAACTAGAAACACATATCTTTCCATCCATCTATTATATGCATCAATGTGAGGCTGTACCAGGCCGTACCATGCATATTTTCAGACTATATTTTTAGAAAATTAAACTCTACAGACCTACCCTCAATAAAAATGCCATAACTTATTCAAATCTTAATGAAATTTGATGCAACAAAAAGAAATGGAAATTAGACTCAAGAATCGTTCCAACCATATATGGTTTGCCCTTGTATATATCTGTACAAAACCATACCAAATGCTGCAACAGGACTGTTATAGGAGAATTCTAGAATTTGCAGTCACTAAAACGGTCATAACTTCCTCAATATTGCACCAAATTTGATGAGACTTGAACAAAAATAAATATTATTCATCCTACTTCAATATCACATTAATATTTTATAGGTTCCAGGCCATACATGGCCATACAAGGCCTGGAACCGGAGAAAAAAATAGTTAGAACTGCAGAATAACGGCTTAAAATCACAAGTTTTCAATCCAATTCACATCTATTCAATCACTCCCCCATTTGTGAAGGTTACAAGGCCTTTTAAAGGCATTAGACATGTCTTTTTAGTTTCTCACTGTCTTGGAGTGAACCAAGAGCCAAATGACTCTTCACCTTCCAAGTTTGCATCTTTTTCCCAATTTTACATTGACAACCTTTACATGGTTTGCAATATTTTGCATTTTTGAAACTCCTAATGACCTAAACACATAAAAATGACTTGATTGACCTCATTACACTATTGAAACATTTAAAATTTAATCAAACTCCTATAGAAGCATCAATTTATGAAGGTGCTCCTACACCATTGGTGCATCATGCCATTTGGTCTTAAAAATGCAGGGGCAACCTATCAAAGAGCAATGAGAGTGATATTCCATGATCTCTTTCATCACATCATGGAGGACTATGTTGATGATATGCTAAAAAAGTCTTCTAGGGAAGATCACATATAGGTTCTAGGCCAAATCTTTGATAGACTCAAAAAATATCAAGTACAACTCAATCCAAAGAAGTGTGTCTTCGGGGTAACATCGGGAAAACTGTTGGGATACATTGTATCTCGCAGAGGCATTGAAGTAGATCCAGTAAAATTCAAGGCTATAGTGGAAATGCCTCCACCAAAGAATCTGAAAGCATTAAGGAGCCTTCAAGGAAGGTTACAATCCATTAGGTAGTTTATCTCACAGCTGGCGAATAAATGTCAACCATTTCAACACTTGCTCTGAAAGGATGTCTCATTTTGATGGGATGATAAGTGTCAAGCAGCATTTGATCAGCTCAAAGAATATCTAGCTACACCTCTTGTCTTGGTACCACTAGTCACTGATAGGCCTTTGATCTTGTACATCTCAACTACAACTGTAGCCTTAGGGGCTCTTCTAGCACAGCATGATGAGTTAGGAAAAGAGCATGCAATCTATTATATCAGTCTAACCTTGGTGGGTTATGAACTCAATTATTCACCTATGGAAAGAGCTTGTTTAACCTTAGTGTTTGCTTCCCAAAAGTTGTCGCATTACATGCTAAACCAACATACAAATCTAATAGCCAAAATTGATCCATTAAAGTATCTCCTAGAAAAAGTAGCTCTCACAGGCAGACTAGCTAAATGGGTCATGATCCTTAGTGAGTTTGACATTGAGTATGTGGATTGTAAAGAAATCAAGGGACAAGCCCTAGCAGATCAACTAGAAGAAGCACCCATGACAGATGTACATCCTATGGTATCTGACTTTCTGGATGAAAATTTCTTCACTCTTTTTACCTCAGTAATGTGGAAGTTGTATTTTGATGGTTTCTACACACAACATGGATCAGGGGTCGGCATCCTTTTTATCACACTACAAAATGACTATATCCCAAAGTCATATCGGCTCGCATTTCCTTGTACCAACAACATAGCCGAGTATGAAGCACTCCTCATAGGTCTTAATACAGCAATTCAATGGGACATCAAAGAACTACAGGTATATGGAGACTCACAACTAGTCATTCGACAAGTCACTAATGAGTATCAAACAAAAGATGAAAAGTTGGTCTCTTACAAGCAATTAGTCGATGCTTACAAACCACACTTTTCTAGCATCACATTTGAGCAAATTCCAAGAGAGCATAACAAAGCTGCAGATTCTATGGCTTCTATAGGGTCACTTATAGACATGCCTGCAAACACACATAAATGTGAATTCTTGATTGAGCAATTGTTGATACCAGTCGTCGATGTTCCAACTACTGAAATCATCTGTGAACTTGTTGGTCCCAATTCCCCATGGTACGAGGATATCTATGAATACCTTAAACATGGAACCTTTCCCTTTGAGCTATCTACAACCCAATGCAAAACCTTTATCCTTCGATCCTCTCGTTACACCATTCTGGGTGATACACTATATCGTAGGAGTCTCGACGGTATCCTCTTACGATGTCTTAACGCGGAAGAAGCCAATGCTACCTTACGAGACATACACAAAGGTGTCTGTAGCACACATTCTACCGGTCCTAACCTCACTAAGAAGATACTCCACATAGGGTATTATTGGCCTACTATAGAACAAGATGTTTTACAATTTGCTAAGAAGTGTCTACAATGCCAACAACATGGAGATTTGATTCATGTACCAGCTCATGAACTACAACCTGTGTCTACTCCATGGCCTTTTTCACAATGGGGTCTCGACCTCGTAGGACAAATCTACCCATCCTCATCTAATGGCCACAAATTTATCATTACTTCCACTGAGTACTTCACGAAGTGGGTCGCAGCCATTCCCATGACTTATATCACTGGTAAGTAAATAGCCAATTTTATCCTTAACTACCTCATTTGCCAGTATGGTATCCCCCAAGCCATTGTCACTGATAATGGGAGACCATTCAAGAATCAAGATGTCAATGCCTTATGCACCCAATACAATATCCAACATCGCTTTTCAACTCCCGACTATCTGCAAAGTAATGGCCAAGACGAGGCTTCAAACAAAACCATTCTCAAAATCTTCAAGAAAATGGTCAATGAAGCTGGTCGTGATTGGCACCTGCAACTCAATCCTGCCCTATGGGCCTATCATACTAGTATTAGAATACCAACTGGTGCAACACCCTATGCCTTAGTCTATGGTTCTGAAGCCATCCTACCTATAGAGGTTGAGATCCCATCCCTCAAAACATCCATGCAGAACCTGATCGATGGAGAGGAGTATCGCACTTCTAGATTAGCTAAGCTAGAACTACTAGATGAGAAGCGCCTTGCCGAGCTTAATCATCGTCATGTATATCAAAACCACCTCCAGCACAACTATAACAAGAAGATCAAAGAAAGACGGTTTCAAGTTGGTGATCTTGTCTTAAAAGAAAATTAGAGAAATAAAGCAGATCGAGAAAAGAAGGGAAGTTCGAGCCTAATTGGTTAGGACCCTTTATTGTCATAGCAACATATGTATTAGGAGCTTATACTTTAGCTACACCTGATGGCATTCCTCTAGATGAGCCACTCAATAGTGTTCATCTCAAGAAGTTCTATGCCTGATCCTCAGAGTATAAAAAAAAAACAACAACAAAAACAAAAACAAAACCAATCCATCCTATGGTGAAAACCTAGTAAATAGGTGCCTTGGATAAGTACCATAGTGAAAACCTAGCAAACAGGCACTATGTGTAGAGTTAACATCCATCATCTATCGAGTCTTGTTCATTCCATGTCCATTTCACAACAAACTTCATCCATCCATCCATAATAAAACCATTGATCTTGTTTGCATTTCCATCTCCCTATCTAAAATAGCTTGGAAATTTGTCAATGTTCATCATCATCATCCCATGTCAGTTCTCACTTGTCCATCATCGTTATCCCATGTTAGTTATCAAGTTCTCCATCATCAACTATCCTATGTCAGTTATCCATTGTAACATCGCTACCAGAATGGGGGCAACTCTTTCCTTAGCCTAGGTCTAGGAATGGATCCTTGTTCATGGTTCACAAAAAACACAAACACTTCAAACACTTCCAACACTTCAAAAACACAAACACTTCAAACACTTCATCCTTCAAAGCAAAGCACAAACAAGAATAAAACAACACTTCAAAACCAAAATAAAAACAAATACACAACAACACAAACACACCAAACAAAACCAATCAACCATAGCAACTCTCTTATATAGATTGTCACATGCTCGAAACCAGACCAAGCGTCTTATACAAAGTGTTTCATTTCTGAAACTAGACACCTTCATCGTTGTGTTGATCTAGGGATATATTGTTCCCCACAATGACAACAAATTTCCTACATCATCAAACCAACCAGAACTACATATTATCTCATCTCAATCTTAAGGTACCTTGATCCCATGGATATGGGTATGTAGGCAATCTAGATTATGAAGGAAGTTTCCAGTACTCAGGTACATAAGATCTCATCATTTCACCTACCCAAGCTCAAACACCTTGACCTACTCATCACTCTACCTAGAACTACATATTATGATTTTCATCTTTCATCTTAATGTGTCTTGATCCCATGGATACAGGGTATGTAGGCAGTTTGGAATACGAAGGACATATCCAGTACTCAGGCACATATGATTCCTCATTCTTCACCCACCTCAATCCATTGACATGTCATCTTTGTAGTCTTCCGTTTATCAAAATCCATTCACCTTAACTTGACTAACTCAAGCAGCAAAACAACAAACAAATGCATCCTTTCAAAGCAAAAGTCCTTAACAAACCTAAAGCAATAACACCTACTTACAGAGCCATATGTTGTCCTACATATCGATTGCCAACATCTGCTACATCAATCAACTTCAACCAAGAAGCAGATCAACAAACTTGTCTTATACAGGATGTTCCATGATTGAAACTAGACCAAGTGTCTTATACAACATGTTGCATTTCCTAAAACTAGACATTATCCTTTCAATAGATAACACCCTTTAACAGACACATCTTCCCTACGATAAGGCTGTTATCTACCCAACCAATCCAATCTATCCTGAGCAACCTCTTTGGCAAGAGAATATGTTGGTTGTATGTTTACTTTGTAAGTCAGTCAATTTGCTTTTTGGTTTATCTTTTTGTTCCTTTCCCATTACTTATTCAAGACTACTGTGATTTATCTATATCTTAGTACGTTGTGATGCAGTATGGATTGGGAACATAGTCATTGCTTTTGTGTGCCATGTTTGAGGAATGATCTTTAGTATCTTTCTTAGCAGCATATTTATCTTGTGTGAGTGTTACAACCTAGCATCTTACATATTAATATTCTTCTTGCATTTATATATTGAAGTTTATTTTATGTTCAAGACTATGGCTCATTCACATATCTAACAAGGTTATATTATGTCTAAGTGATCTAAGTTCAAACCACTTGCTTGCAGAGTCAACGTCCACTCACTCAGATATCATAGCACCTTGGTCTTTTATACCTTGGTGGCAAACTATCCATGTGCTATATCAAAAATAAGGATTGCTCTTTATAAACATTTGTGAAACTATTACAACAAGCTCATCCATTTAACCATCCATTTATCCATGTCATTATATAGTTTTCAAGCAAAGATCGATCAACAGTCTTTCTCTCATGTTCTCTTCTATCTCCTTTTTTCTACATTGTAACATAATCTTCTAGTCGAGTGTCAACCCAGTCCTTTTGTCGCTTCCCTATCTTTCCTCTCAAGGGGGCATCCTATGCCAGCTACACAGGGGCAACTCGCTACACTGGGGCATCAAACTTGTATCATGTCTTCAACAATCATTTTCTTTGATGCAATGCTATAAACTGCATTGCGTCAAAGAGGGGCAAAATGTAGACACCCAAAAATGACCATGTCTTCGAATCACTTCCATTTCGTCAAATTTGTCTAATCACCTGCATTTCAACATTAATTAAATAATCTAATTATTTAATTAATTTCTTCAAAATCATCAAATTCTTCCAAAACTCCTAAATTCAACATTAATTGAATAAATCCTCGTTATTTAATTAATTTCATTAAATTCCTCTATATTCTTACAAAATTAAATAATTTTTATTATTTAATTAAATCATTATCCTTTTTCAAATTTCAAATCCACATTAATTAAATAAATAAATTATTTAATTAATTCATCACAAATCCTCTCTTATCTACAATTAAATAATTTTCATTATTTAATTAAATCAAACTACTCTTCCAAATTTAAAAAAATCATGCACATTTATTTAAATTATCTCAATCATCTAAAAATAAATAAAATCACGTATTTTATTTATAATCTTCATATTCCTCTATCATGCACAAACAATTAAATAAATAAATTTATTTAATTTCAATTATCTTTCCAATTCCTCTAAAAAATATCATGATAACTCATGTGCACAATCAGTCTTATTCTTAGAGCTCTAAAAAAGGCAAAACTAAAGTTAAGTTAATTAGCTTTAATTTATCTTATTTTCATCAACTCATGAATTAGAAGAAAAATCATTCTAATTTATGAAATCAAATCCTATCTTTATCAAAAAGCAATTAACTCAAACAAAAATAACTTTTTGTGTGACACATGTTAGGTGCACATTCATCATGAGTTATTTGACTTATCTCAACCTTTCATTCTATGGATTTATTTCATCCATTGATTGATCATGTTTGAAACCTATATAAACCCCCCTCATCTCCTTTGCAAATCCTCTTCGATCATTTATTCTTAGGCATTCCTTAACATCGAATTGAGCATACATCGCATCCTTGAGCACACATCGACCTTTTGAGCAAGAATACAACCTACATCCACTGTTGCAAACATGGTTTTGCAATGTTATTGAGCAATCTACATTCATACAAAGAGAACTATACAATATAGGTGAAGTCTTTCTTGTTTTAAATTGATTTATTCATTGATATTAGATTTTTACTTAGATTGATCTCTTTATGTTATGGGTAATTGAGTTGTTATTATCATTGCTTTGTTGTGATTTTATCATTCAACCTCTCAATTTTTCCTCATACATAGTTTCTTCAGCTCCAAATCCTGTAGCAAAGAAAGGGTAGTGGAAGATCTATGCATTATATTTGTACTGAACCTAATCATGGTATTCATGTTCTTCTCCATTTCCTCCACTATGGTCTCCATGGCTACCATTTGACTAGTTGTTTGAACAAAAAGATCACACTATGGTTGTTTATCTTCTTTGATAGGGGCTCTTGGAGATTTTGTTGAGTCATTGTCAGTATACAGAGCATTCATTTCTTCAAACAAGCTATTGTCCTCAAATTTCAAGGGAGGGGTGTGCTTGGGGTTATTATTAATAGGGGCATTATCATCACCCTCACCTTCCACACTATCCTTATGCTTTTGTATATCCAAGGTATCACTAGATATCTTAATGTCCTTAAAATTAGGTGGTTGCACAACAACCAATCTAGTGGATCTTCTGATGCCCAAAACTTTATTACCCTTCCTATCCACAACCATCACATCCTCTTGATCATCAACCTGAGTGAGGCTCTTATTCTTTTTCACAGGGGTGGGTTTAAACACAACCTCCCCAAAAAACTAGCTAATACCCTCCTGTAACTGCCCACCTTTACTATCTTGAATGCTCTTAACATTTTTAGACATATCAACTTCAGGTTTTCTCTTATAAATTGCTTTGTTATTAATAGTGGTACCCTATTTGTTTGAGGGACTATGTTTTAAAGAATATAGCCCTGCCACAACCTCCCAAATCTTGTAAGGTTTACCTTTGGTAGGAGTAGTAGTAGGAGGAGAATCCAATTGCTTGGATTTTTTCTTAGTTTGCACCAAGGGTTTTCTCTCAACTCCCTTTGACTAACTAAAAACCTCTTGAACAACCCTGCCCTTGGATTTAAAAGCATGATTCAAACTAGAATCAGTAGACACTTTGACTAGGAGTTTATTTCCCTTATCCAAAGGATCAAAAGTAGGAACATTGTCAACCAGGATAAATTGTATGGGTTTCTCGAGGCATAAGGTCAAATGGAAATGATACAAATAGAGGATGAGGCCCTAGTGAAGAGGAATAATTGGCTTTCTAGGGTTTTTATCATGAATTTCCCTAGATTCATCTATAGAGTTCTCTAGTGAGGTCAACAAAAAGAATGACATGCTCATCAAAATCTTGTGATGCAGGTGTTTTAAAAGGGATAAATTATAATGGAAATAACATTTAAACTGACCCTCAAGGTAAAATATTTAATTAACACCCAACATACCTGGTCCTAGGGTTCAGGCAACTCCTCACGGTTGAACCCATTTTGATATTTCATTGCTTCTTCTCCTTTGCCGAAGAATTTCTTCATATTTTCAATATCCTACACTTTACTTTAGAGACTCACTTTTTTCCTTTGCATTTTCGCCTCGTGGCCCAGCTCTAATAACTTCTTCATTTACTTCAAACCCCACACCCCTGACCTGGACATGCCTTCGATTAGATGAATTTGCAAAATAAATCAAAATATTTTGGTCATAACCATTCAAGCACTCTAAATACAAAGAAATACCACCCTCTCTACAAATATACGAGACAATATTGTCTCTTTTAACCTTGGCACACAACACTGGCTTAGTACGAACTCTATCTCCTCCCATTTTTAGAATTCTTTCTTGTATAAACCTGTTAGTCTTGGAATGTTGTAGAATGTTAATAACAAATCAATACTTTAAGATAAGACATATATTGCTAAGGCAACAAGAATCCACCTTTCAAAATAATTCCCAGCTATGATTAAGCAATATGCAGAAAAGCTTTCAAAATCATTGATGGTTGAAGTGCCTTCAAAATCCCACACATTAGGTGTGTGATTTTGATTATAAATATCCATCCTCCAAATACATATGTGAGTATGAGTTCTAAAATGGTAATGATCATAAAGTAACGCTGCAAGGAAATAATACTCCATAGCCTGCACCACATAGCTTCTATTCCAATCATGTTGCCACACCATCATATCGACCAACTTTTGAAGGTTAAGTCAAACAAAACACAGGATTATATGAACTATTAAGCATAGCATTAATATAGTGCACCAAATTAAAGAGAGACCAATTCATAATGAAGAATTGCACATATGAATGAAGTCATTTTGAAGAAGAAGAGATAGAGTTAGGAAGATTCCTCCCTTCATCAACAATGCTAAGAACCCATGTTGATACCAAGGTTGGCCAGAGCATCAACAACCTAATTCCCCTCATGGTATATGTGAAGCACCTCAAAATTCTCAAGACCTTAAGTGACATCAATGATGAGTTTGGAATCACCCTTAATTTACAAACTTTGAATACCTAAAGAAATAGCCATCTTGATACTCCACATCATTGATAAAGATTTAGCCTCATTATTTGTCTTAACACCCAAGCCTCTAGTATAAGCTATAATGAATTCCTCCTCATGAGATCTTAGGAAACCCCCACCACTAGCAAGCCCAAGATTACCTTTAGAAGCACTGTCAAAGTTCAACTTACTCCAACCATTAGGAAGAGTTTTCCATTAAAGTTTTTGCATGAGCCATTTTTTGGTCTACTTTGCTCATATCCTTAGTTATACCCCAATTTTTAGCAATGCCAACTTTAGTAGGATTAGGAAGAACTTTCAATATCTTTATATTAGAGTTGGAGATATTTTACAAAAGAAGTTTTGAGAAAGAAAAAATACCTCTTTGACTTTCCTTCTAGAATCATGAAAAATATGGTTGTTTCTTTCTTTCCATAAACTCCCAACAAGATAGGGAGGAACCTATTCCCAAATCTCTTTAATTATAGGGTGAATAAAGGGGGGATGCCAACTTTCAACAAAAGTAGTCATGTTGTTGTTCATCACCCAATAGATACCAAACTTATGCATGAATTTTTCCCAAATGGATCTTACAAACTCATAATGGAAAAATTAATGAGACACTATCTCTTCATCTATATAATACAAAACACATCTAATAGAGAGTTGAAAACCTCACTTTTGCAAATTATCCTAAGAAAGGATTTTGTTGTGAGCAGCAATCTACTGAAAAAAGTTAACTTTAGGAAGCAATTTATGGTTCCAAATTTTCTTCCAAAAGAAGTCCTTGGTGGGAGGGTCCAACAACAAACCATAAGAAGACTTGACAAAAAAGATGCCTATGATATCCTAGATCCAAATGATTTCATCTTCAATAAAAAAATTAAGATTCTATACTCCAATAGATTCCTTTGAAGATCTATAGAAATATTTATCATTTAATCATTATGGTTAGAACAATAGTCATGTATGTTTTTCCATTGGTTCAATAGCCCATTTTTGTAGAAGTAGTCTTTCACAAAAGGACCAAATTTTTTTATGTAAAGATCAAACAGACGGTTGAAGTTTTGGTGAGAATTTAGGGGCTGCTAGTCCAACCACCCATCCTCCCCAAATCTTATAATATTCCCATTACCTAACTTCCCCTTGATCTCTTTTTGTAAAAGGCCCTTGGTTTTAAGCACATTGTTCCAAATTACAAAACCTCTTGGAATACCAACATTGGAGAGAAAGTTAATCTCCACCTCTCTATTCACATATTTGGCTTTCATTAACAAAATTTAATCCTTATTATCCTTCTTGAGACCTCATCCCACTTTGGCTAGTAAAACCTTGTTGTTCAATTGGATCTTTCATATGCCTAACCCCCCATGAAATTTAGGGAGATAGACCTTATCTTAGTTGACAAGGGCTAGTCTCCTTTTTTCCTCTACTCCTGTCAAAAGAAACCTCCTCTGAATTTTTTCAAATTTGTCTACTAGATACTTAGGAATATTGAATAATGAAATAAAATAGATGGGAATACCTTGAAGTGAATCTTTGAGCAACTGGAACTTGCTTGACTCAAAAGTTTTCCTTTCCATCCAACAAGTTTTCTCTAAACTCTTTACAAAATAGAATTTTAGAAGGTCAGAGTAACTTTCTTCACAGTTAAAGGAAGCCCAAGATAAGTGGCCAAAAGTTGAGCACTATTGCAACCTAACATAGCCTTTATCTTTAGCTGTAAGTCATTCATGGTGTTGACAAAATAAATTTGGCTCTTCTCATAATTAATAATTTGTCTGGAAACAACATCATAGTCCTCCAAAAATTGCTTCCAACTTTTGGATTCAACAACAGAGAACAAACCAAAAAGGATAGTGTCATCCAAAAGTTGTTGAATAGCTAAAGGTTCCACAGAAGTAGCAACTATAACTCCCTTAAGAACCCCTGACCTTGTCGTTTTCATAATATTTTTGGCTATGAATTCCACCATAAAAATAAAAAGGTATGGAGATAAAGGATCACCCTACCGAAGACCCTTTCAATATTGAAGAAAACTCTAAGAATACCATTAAACAACATAGAAAATTTAGAGGTAGTAACACACTCCCTGATCATGATGACAAGTTTGTCTTGGAATCCAAATTTCCTAAGGACTTTGAATAAAAAGTCCTAAGAGACCCTATAATATGCTTTGGAAATATTAAGTTTAAGTACCATACCTTGCATATGACTCCGATCCATTGAGTGAATAATTTCATGGGTAGTGATTGTGGCATCTAGAATTTGCATTCCTGGCACAAAGTCTTTTTTATTATTAGAAATCATCTTATCAAGAAATGGCTGAATTATACAAACTAAGATTTTAGAAAAGACTTTGTACATGGTATTACATAGGCTAATAGGCCTGAAAATTTCTATTGAAACCAGATATGACTTCTTCAGAATGAGGGCAATAAAAGTATTATTTAGCTAGTTCCAAATTTTCCTAGTTCTGAAAAAGTCCTGAGCAATGTCCATGGCATCTTTCCCTACAATATCCTAGAAATCCTAGAAAAATATAGGAGGAAAATCATCTAGTCCACGAGCCTTATAAGCCCCAAAAGAGAAGAAACCAACTTTTACTTCATCCTCAGAGACAAGCTTAGTAAGAAGGGAATTATCTTCCTCTAAAAGTAAATAAGGAATGTTGTCTAACAATTATTCAACAAGGAGAGGATTAAAACAATGAGGCTACGCAACAAGAAGAGATTCAAAATATCTCAAGGCTAGCTAACCCAGTTGCTCATCAGTATTGACTTTAGAACCTGTTTCATCAAGAAATATAGTAATAGTATTTCTCTTTCTGTGACGTAGAATAGATTGATGAAAAAATGAAGTATTTCTATCTCTCTCTTTTATCCATTGAATTCTAGATTTTTTCTTCTAGAAGATCTCTTCTTTTTTCATGATACCATTCCATTCATTGATCAAATATTTCTCTACTAGAAGGGTTTCCTCATTAGTACCTCCTTTAGCCATATATTTCTAGACCTCTAACAACTTGTTATAGATAGTATTTTTCTATTCAAACACATTACCAAAAGAATATTTATTCCAAAATTTAGCTTTGTTCTTGATATCGAGAAATTTTGAGACACCCTAAACATGGTTGAACCTTGAACAAGGATATCCCATGAAGAAGCAACACTCTCTAAAATTAGGATGAGTAGCCCACATGATCTCATATCTAAAAGGGTAAGGACCATTTGGAATTATATCTACCCAATTAAGAAGAAAAGGATTATGGTCTAAACCAGCTCTGGGAAGAGAAAAAAGTTCAATTTTACCAATGATATCCCAATTAGAAGAAATGAGAAATCTATCAAGTCTAACCTAGATGAGGTGTTCCCCCATATGCCTATTGGACCAAGTAAAGAGATGTCCATTGAGATCAATATCTATCAGACCAACATCACTTAAATATTTAACAAAGTCAACCATACTATCTGAATAGTCCATTATTCCACCCAATATTTTAGAAGGATATAAGGGGGTATTAAAATCTCTAGCCACCATCCAAGGATCCTATCTACAAGTGTTAATTAGGGATGAAACATCCTCCCAAACCTCCTTTTTGGCTGCACTAGAATTTGGGGCATAAATATTAGAAAGAATCCATTTCTTGTTGGGTGAACAAAACATCACTTCTAAACTATTTCTTGAACAATTAATACATGTACCACTAAGATTTCTCTGATTCCACATAGTAACAATCCCACCAAATGATCCATGGGCTTCACTAATACAAAAATAAGTGTTGGGCCAAATTCTATTAGCTATAGATTTAAAACTAGATTAAGACATTTTCACTTCATGAAGAAGAAGAGTGTCAATCTTCTTGTTAATAATGTATCTTTTAACGAAAAAATGCTTGTGAGGACTATTAAGTCCTCTTATATTCTAGGAAAGAACCCTCATTTTCAACTTTTCCTAGAAGAAACCTCCAGGATTCTCTATTTCCCATTAGCTATTTCTTGAGCTACTTCCCTTTGTCTAGTTTCTCTATGGGAAGGTCTTCTAGCCTTATTATCCACTCCCAAATCTAAAAATTTCTTATTGGGACCTTTGCCTTTTCTTCTTTGAGTTGACCAGCCTTGTAGATCAATGGCAGTAGTGTTGGCAAGAGACACTCTGTGGCTTCATATGTATTGTCATTGATGGCAACAAAGTCCATCCCACACATCCGCAGGACATGGTGTGTCTATACCGGAAGTTAGATTGAAGAGTATTTTGGTCCGGTGACCAAGAACAGAGCATGCAACAAGGTCCGACAATCAAGTTTGGATCTCTCAGAAGAAGTATCTCAGTAAAGTGCAGACTTGGGGAAGTAAAGAGGAGTACAATGACTAATATATTCTAGAGATTGAGCCTCCAGTGATGTAAGAGTGAAAAGATATGAACACCTGAGTGTTGGGTTCCCGGTTGGCAGAGTAGACTAAGGAAGAACTGACCGGCAGAGCATCAGACCTTAATCTGGATGAGATATTGATGATAATCAAGTTTCTTAAGGGATCATTCATGATTGGCTGACATGATTGATGACTTCTATAAGCATCTCTTTGATACGCATCACTTGGTAAGCAAGGATTCAGCTGACAAACCAGATTTTGGGAAAATATTAAGTATTTCAGATGCCGACTAAAAAGATGTTGAAATCCTTTGTATGAATATATATACTAGATGGATTTCGATGAGAAAGTGTGTGTGGTGTGTTGTGAAGTGTGAAGAAAAGCAAAGAGTAGTGTGGAAGTAGTAATACAAGTCTAGTATGTGATAGGATAGCAGCACCAAAGAAGAGGAAGAATGAAGTACAGTAGATCAGTGTATTGAGCCTAACCTGAACTGAACCTCAGCATATGTGGATGCCTCTCATCAGTTCAAGTATCTTGTTACTTTCTTGGTACCTTGTAGATAGTGAGTCTCTTGTAGGTAGTGAGCCTCTTGTGAGTAGTGTGCTCAGGCAGTGAGCCCTAATTGGCAAGTGCCATTTTGTACTTCTATTCTTTTAACAGAGAATACAATCTTGGGTTAGTCACCTCGTGGTTTTTCCCTTAACAGGGTTTTCTATGTCAAAATCATTATGTTATGTGTATTGATTTTGTTTCTGCTTTCATGGTTATGGATGGTTATTTGTTTTGATGCTGCACTAGTTATTAAAGAAGAACAAAAAGTTAAATTAATTTAGATAACTGATTCACCCCCCTCTCAATTATCAACAATTGGTATCAGAGCCAAGTTCCTCCAAACAGAGCCTAACAGCTTGAGGAAGATTTGGGAATTCCAATGGATATGTATGGTATGAGGGAACAACTTCAATCTACACTTGATGATCTTGAGCAATCTCACTTTGAAGTCAATAACTTGAGGGAAAGACTCAAACAAGCTGATGAATTCATAAATGAACTAAAGGAGAAACTGAGTATCCCTATGAAAAAGAGAAAGGAACTTCTACAGCAATTAGCAAGTCAAAGTGAAGCCAATGACACTAATGAAGATCTGAATGAGAAGAACAAATTATGTGAGAAACTATCAAAAGAGGCCATTATGGTAAGACATGAAATGGAATTAGGGGTTATGAAATTCACCCAAGAAATTGAAGAGAAAAGAAAGACTGAAGATAATCTAAAACAATCTCTCAAGGAGAAGTCATAAGACTGCCACAAAATGGATAGAATAATCAGGCATTTGGAATCTGATCTTGAAGAAGCTAGAGATAATGAAGAACAACTTGAGAATCAGATTGACACTCTAAAAAAGGATCTTCAAACAACAAATGAATACAAAGAGAAATTCAAGATAAGCTCTGTTCAGCTTGAAGTTCTTCTTGAAAGCCAAAAGAGGGTAGATGACAAGCAAGGCTTGGGGTATGAGAAAGGTGAAATCTCTAGATCCAGTCAGAAGAACTCTGGATTAGGAAATCCAAGGTACAGGCCTAGAAGACCTCCGGTAAGGCAACCAAATGCTCAAAGATACCCATCCTTCAATGGATACTACCACAATTGCAATAACTTTGGTCATAAAGCAAATCAGTGCAGAAGAAGAATGAATCAGACTAATTCATCCTTCTTCGGACAGTGTTTTAATTGCAAAAGGTATGGTCACAAATCTCATGAGTGTAGAAATATGTAAATGAACAATTCATTCAATGGTAGATGCTTTCCATGCTATAGAATGGTACATATGGCTAATCAGTGTAGATCAAGAGGATATCAATCAAATATGCAAAGAAATGTTGTTTGCTACAATTGCAATAGATCCAGTCATATTGCCAAATTCTGCAGAAGTAAGAATCAAGACAAAAAGGGTCTGGTGCATCATAATCAAAATCAAGACAAATGAAAAGGAAAAGTGAATGCGGATGAAATTCAAAGGGAGATGAACAAGATTTGGGTGAAGAGGAGTATAGAAAATGTTGAGGATGGATCCGCACCAGAATCTGGTGTTGATATTCCTTTCCGAAACTAAATAGATGAGCTCTGGCTCAGGGGGAGTCACAAAAGAAAATAAGTTCCCCCATCCAGTCAATTGGTGCCTGAAATTGGCACATGGAAAGTTGCGGATTAAAGGGTTCTTAGAGAAACATCTAAATAAGCCTTGGTAAAGATATGGAAGATCCGTAAGAAATTTAGAAGAGGTTAATCTTCCAAGATTGATCCGGTTTAACAGTCATTCGGTAAGAAGTAAGATTTTCACAGTTAGATCTGGTATGATTCAAAATTGAGGAATCTTGATCTACGGATAGATGAAACGATTGGAGAAAGGAAGATAGATTGTCAATAATCACCAAGAATAACTCTAAGTGCATCTCAGTGATTCAGAAAAGATATTTCTCAGAACAAGGAGAACAAGGCAACCGGAATGACTTAAGTTGTGCCTTTATTGCAATGTGGAATTAGGGTTTGTGCAGAAATATAAGAGTTCTCTTATTGAACATTTGCACATTTGCATTCGAGAAGAAGAGAGAAGGAGCTCTGCAACTAAATTGTCTCAAACCTCTCAAAGATAAATTATAGAAGTCGATTCTTCTAGCAATCCGATCCGGCTCATATCGTGAACCCTAGAAGCGTCAAAGGTATTTTTTGCTCTTAAAAACCTCTCTCTGAATCTTTTGAAAGATGGCTACTCCAAATGTTGTGAATATCACTGATAGGCTGCGTCCTAAATTCAAGAAACATCCTTACAAATCCCTAGAAGTTGATCCCCTAGGCGCCTTTTCAAACATTCCACATGGGGTTTTGCATGTAGAAGATGTTAGGGCATATATTCATGCAAACATTGAGGAAATTGGGGAATCCAAGCTAATGGATATCTATCACAATCAGTTAATAGATGATTCTTTTGAACTCAAACCTCAGTACAAGGCTATCTGAGACAAGCATTTTAGACATTGCATCCATTTCCCCTATTTTGCAGAAGATGGATGGGTCCGGTATGTTCTGAGTAGAATGCATGACAAATTTATGTGGTTGATGAGACCATTCAAGATAATCAAGGATGCCATTAGGGAAGTTACCAGATTGCACTCATTCGGTGGGCTACCTGCTCTCAAATCTGTTAAGAATCAGACAGTGAGTGAGGCAACAGGATCAAAATTTGACAAGAGAGAAATGACAATAAAAGATATCACTGATCCAGATATCAAGTTTGCCTCCATGATAATTAGTTACAAGATATATCACTCCAGCAGAGAAAATTCAATACCCGGAACTGTAATTTACACTACTTATTAGATGCTAAGAGAAAATGCTGACTATGATCTTTGTGAGCTTCTCCTAAATCAACTATTAGAGAATTTGCAGAAAATAAAGAAGGATAAAAAGAATTCATTTAAGTATGGTGGGCTAATACTATGTTTGTTCTTTTACTTTATGAATGAGCTTCCTGGATCCAGTGGTTGGATATGGGAAAATGACAGACCAGTAGCCATACAAATCAGAGATTATTTACATGGAATTGGTGATGCCAAGGCACAGAATACAACACTCTGGGGCTACTTCAAGAAATTTCAGAGTATGATGCAAGCCACAGAGAGAATCCCCCAATCTCTAGTTGAAAAGTATAAGGATACAGTATGCTTTATGGTAGAAACTGATCAATGCCTAATGGAGGCAATGGAGCCAAGGATAGTCTGGATCATGCCAATGGGGTATGAAGTTGATGAGAAAATTCTAGAGCTGCATATTCAACACCTGCTAAGTCAGCCCAAGGACCTTAAGGCAGAAAGGTTTGGAACCTTTGAAGAGTTGAGTGTGAAGATTCATGTAGAGATAAGACAATCAGAAATGAAAAGAAAAGTGAGAAAAGAATTAGAGGATGTTGCCAAAAGGTATGGCATTTCAAAGAAGCACTTGATGCAAATAGAGAAAAACTAGAAAAGGTAGAGAAAGAGAAACAAGATGCAGAAAAGGAAAGTGATCTAGTGCAAGCCCCTTCCCGGACTAGTTCCTCCAAGAGCTCTGCACCTGCCACCTCTAAGAGCCAAAAGGCATCAAAATCGGAAGCCCAGACATCCGAAAAGGGAGAGAAGAGAACAAAGAAAAAGGCAACAAGATCCTATACAAGTCAGAAGGATGATGAAGAAACTAAGACCGATGAGGAAGTCAAGAAAATGAAGAAGAAGAAGAAAGTATCTGGTGAATCCTCTACTGGTCAAGGCAAGGAAGAAAAGGTAGAAACAATTGTTGAAAAGCCTACTCTCTACATTGATGATATCATCAAATCAGTCACTGTGGATGGGAATCTGCAACCAATGACCAAATTTTATGATGAATACAATGAAACTGATCAGAAGATATTGTAAGATGCCACAATCAGGTATCTAAACATCTATAACAAAGCTTTCATTGAAATTATATCTCTGATTCCCAAAATTTTAGAAAAGGAACTTGAAATGAGAAAGAACAATGCCAAGGCAAAAGACCTAGAACTCCAGGAGAAGATTGCTATCCAACTCTATCCTTCCATCACCCCTCAACAAAATAAAATGATCTTCAAGGATTGCAAGGATGAGTTTCGAAGCAAAGCAAGAATGAATCAGTTTATGCTTGGAGAAACTGACAAAGTGGCAAAAGAAACAGAAGATATCCTCCGGAATGCTTTTAAAAGATTCAATCTTCCTGTTATAGAGGACTTAGGTGATGAACCCTCTACCATGGATGACAAAAGAGAATCTACTGAGATAGTTGCAGAAGAGACAAAGGAGATAAGTAAAGAGAAGACTAAGGACTTAAATTCCTCTGTTCCGAAAGAGGAAGTCCATGGAGAAGTAGACACCTCTCTTCCGGATCCCCCTGCTGACTCCAGAATTGAAGGAGAAGAAAGAAAAGAAGAAGTGAAGGGAAGAGAAGAATATCAAACAGAGAAGTCCACAGGTGATAGTGCTAAGGCTGCAGAAGGGAAGAAAACTCTATCTCCGGCAAGAGACACTGCAGAAGTAGTCAAAGACTTCCTGACAAAAGAAATGATGGAATTAGATGAACCGAAGCTACTTCAAGGACCATTCAATTTTGATTCCCTCTCTCCGGTCTAGAAAATGAAGGTAACATCTTTTGCTCAAGCCAAAGCAAAAGAAAAACTTTTGAAATCTCACATGGAAGACTATGAGCTAATAGAAATTGCATCCGATGTGCTAGAGAAACTCATGCCATCCTTCCAAAAGGATCCTTTGGCCTCCACATCCAGTAATCCAAAGTCTCTTGTTAATTCTGTTAATACACATTTTAACTCTTTAGAGAAAGCAACAGAAGAGAAAGTCTGGAAATTTTTTTTGGGTAAGAGATTCTCTAAAGTACAAGGGCTAATAACAAATGATAGGAGAACTATGGATATTGGGATAAAGAGCTTAGAAAATGCTCTCAAAGATGGCAGAGAAATATATAAATTTTGTTTATCCCGGTCTAAAGTGACAAAGGATATTGAGAAGAAAGTGAAAGAACAAGAGGGTAAACTGTCAAGTTCATCTCAAAGTTTTGATCCTCTCACCTCTTCCATAGTAAATCAAGAGTGCTAGACTATTGCAGTCATAAATGAAATAAAGAAGCTTGAGAAGGAGAAGAAAAATAGAATAAACAGGTTAAGAGAACTTAGAGGGATAATTATCCCTAAGTTAGAGGCCATGCATGAGGCCCTAACTGGTGCTCAGACCTCAGCTCGGACCAATGATCCGACAGATCTAAAGAGGGCAGCAACTTTTGCATTCTTGTTGAGTGGTCACATCTCAATTTTGGATAGGATGAAGAAGAGTTGGGCGACATAAGTGGTACAGTTGAAGACCATCTTTGTAGATATACTTCTATATATGTAAGTATAACATGTATATATACTTATGCGGCTAAGTATAGTTGAATTTTTGGAAATTTTGGTGTGCAGAATCTACCCTTTGCCATTAATGTCAAAGGGGGAGTGAGGAGCAGTGAAAAATATGGACTCTAGCTAAGGGGGAGCTCTGAAAAAAGTGTACATTAGAATAGAGCATCAGCAAAGGGGGAGTACAGTGTGACATTTAATCATTTTTCACTAAGTGTTGCCATCAATGCCAAAGGGGGAGATTGTTGGAAAGAGACACTTTGTGGCTTCATGAGTATTGTCATTGATGGAAACAAAGTCCATCCCACACATCTGTAGGACATGGTGTGTCTATACCAGAAGTCAGATTGAAGAGTATTTTGGTCCGGTGACCAAGAACAGAGCATGCAACAAGGTCCAACAATCAGGTCCAGATCTCTCAAAAGAAGTATCTTAGTAAAGTATGGACTTGGGGAAGTCAAGAGGAGTACAATGACTAATATATTCCAAAGATTGAGCCTTCAGTGATGTAAGAGTGAAAAGATATGAACACCTGAGTGTTGGGTTCCTGGTTGGCAGAGTAGACTAAGGAAGAACTGACTGGCAGAGCATCAGACCTTAATCCAGATGAGATATTGATGATAATCAAGTTTCTTAAGGGATAATTCATGATTGGCTAACATGATTGATGACTTCTATAAGCATCTCTTTGTACGCATCACTTGGTAAGCAAGGATTTAGTCGACAAACCAGAGTTTGGGAAAATATTGAGTATTCTGGATGCCAACTAGAAAGATGTTGAAATCCTTTGTGCGGATATATATACCAGATGGATTTTGATGAGAAGGTGTGTGTGGTGTGTTGTGAAGTGCGAAGAAAAGTAGAGAGCAATGTGGAAGCAGTAATACAGGTTCGGTATGTGACAGGACAACAACACCAAAGAAGAGGAAGAATGAAGTGCAGTAGATCAGTGTATTGAGCCTAACCAGAGCTAAACCTCAACATATGTGGATGCCTCTCATCAGTTCAAGTATCTTGTTACTTTCTTGGTACCTTGTAGATAGTGAGTCTCTTGTAGGCAGTGAGCCTCTTGTGAGCAGTGTGCTCGGGTAGTGAACCCTAATTGGCAAGTGCCATTTTGTACTTCTATTCTTTTAATAGAGAATACAATCTTGGGTTAGTCACCCCGTGGTTTTTCCCTTAACAGGGTTTTCCACATCAAAATCATTGTGTTATGTGTATTGATTTTGTTTCTACTTTCGTGGTTTATGGATGCTTATTTGTTTTGATGCTGCACTAGTTATTAAAGAAGAACATAAAGTTAAATTAATTTAGATAACTGATTCACCCCCCTCTCAGTTATCAACAAGTAGCACTATTCCCTATAACAATGTTGAGGATTCCTATTCCAAATTTGAAGGAGATAGATACTCCCTTTGGGATTGAGTTCCCCCCTCTCACCAATCTCCTTGTTATCCTTCTCAATGGGACTGTATGATTTAACCTATTGAATAACAATCTTAGTATCTCCCAAGGGATTATTATTATCTTTGGGAAGGGGATAAACCTTCCCAAACACAATACTCTCCTTATTCTCATCTTCATTAGAACTACACTTTTGTTTGTCACCCACCAGCTATCCCATTTCTTTATTTTTAGCCTAAGAAAAGAACTCTTCCTCCTCCTCAAAGATTTGTTCCCCCATATGAAGGCAATAATCCTTCTTTAACTAGCTATCAGTCTGCTATTCATCTAACTTCTTCAATTGGCTATCATTTTTTTGTTCAACAAATGATTCAGTATTATTCCCACCTACAGCCTACCCAACGCCTTCCATAACAATAACATTCATATATGCAGCCTCCAAAGTAGTCTCCCTAGATTTGTCTTGGGGGGTTTCCAAGGATAAATCCTTCACCTTCCCTTGAGGAGAAGTAATAATATTAATAAGGTCTTCTTTAAAGGGATAACCTTCTTAGTTATCAATCGGCTCTTTGAGCTTCTCCTCAGGTTCCTTGAACTTTTAAACTACTTTTCTTGGGGCAGTACATTGAGTTATGACACGTCCAAGTTTCAAACAATTTTGATAGAAAACTCTTGATTTTTCATACAAGATGGATTGAGTCCATTTCCCATACTTAGAATCTAGAATTATAGAAGTTAGGAGAATTTTGAACACATCAATGCTAACACAAAATCTAGCATATACACACCTAGATTTCTCTTTTGTGAATTTATCAACTATAATGAAATGCACAAAAGAGTTTTCTATCCAGGAAAAAAATTCCTCATCCCAAAACTCCAGAGGGAGGCCTAGAAGCCTAACCCAAACAGGTGCAGTTTTAGTCAAATTTGCCTTAGGGTCAAAACCCAACTTCCATCTACAGATAGAAAGAGTACTCTTTCCATAGATCCATGTCCCACCAACAAGAACCTGAAGAAGATCTTCCTGTAGAGTGAACTTGAAGAGGAACATCCCTCCCAACATAGCACTTAGAATAATGTTACCCTTGGGTTTCCATTTGTCACCAACCCATTTCTTAACAAGATCAATGTTAGGATGGAAAAAAAAAACTTTCCCACCAAAGTGTTATCCATGGAGGATATGATCCTATTGACCATAGAATCTAGCAACTTAATGGAGGATATGATCCTATTGATTGTTAGAGAAGTAGGCACTTGTACCTTGCAATCATTTCCCAAAAGGGCATCCTTAAAGAATTTGGACCCACCCTCTAGTGTACTACTTGAGTTTGTAGAAGTACTACCTGAGCTGGTACCAACAGATCCCTTGAAAGAAGGGGGCATAGGCCCCCAAGTTGTCAAACCCCATTCTAGCTCAAAAAATCCAAAAATGGGAGTTTTAAACATGATTTAGATTATGGTTTTAAAAGAGCTTGAAGAATGTTAGTAAGTGTTACACTTTGTTGCAAATAACTTGATTTATATTTTTTGATAAGATAATCTAGGAAAGGGCCCAATCCCTTACATAGGAGAGTTCAACATAACCGAACTAGATAAAGCAAAATAGTGAAACCAAAAAACCATGGCTGGCATAAAGAACCAAGCTAGGCAAGAAAAATAGATTAGATAAAAAATAAGACAAGAATAGTAGACCAACAACAAAGGAACACCAGTTGATCACTTCTTCACATTCGTGACCAAGGAGTTCGAACCCTTAGTCAAAGTATCTATAGTGTTCTCTCAACTAGCATCACTCAGTTTGATCTGGTCCTCCTTTTGCTTAAGATTTTTCCTAGTGACATGAAATCCCTCCTCCTGGTGGTATTTGCACTTAGAGAGCTCAACCTAAAGGGTGAGAACCCCTGAGATAGCCCTCTACATCATGTCATCTATAATACATACTAGATCATTCATGGCCTATTCAACTTTGACAAGTCTATTTTGATACATTTTTAGGGTGTCATACATATTATTCTACTTATCACTGCAATTACCACAAAGCTTCTCTCCCCCATGCAACTCAAGGTTATTAACTCTATCCACCAAGTCCTATAGAGAGATATTTATCTCTAAAAGATTAGCTTGGTTATCAACATCATTGAGATCACCTTTAACATTATCATTATCAAAACCATCCAAACACTTCTTAGTCTCATCCTCATCATGGAAATTATGGGGGAATAAATCAACAAACTCCTCAAGGCTATTCACATCCTCCCAACCATCATCCTCCTTACTTTGGGAAGACTCAATCTCTTGCACCATATTCTTCTAGACATTCCTGCTTGCCCCTCCATTGGACAAACTAGCCAAGTGGAAAGACCTCCTACCAACACTAATAGTATGGGAATAAACTTTGTCCAGATTGTTAGTAGCTTTAGGACTATAGGGAACATAGTATTTATTTGGATTGAGGTTACTAGCGGTAGATCTAATATTGACTTGAACTTCAAATGGGTATATTGAGAGGGGGGCCCACATTGTCTTTGTTATCTTTGAGGGATAGTAGAATTTGTTTTGGGGAGGAGGGAGAAATCTTGTCCCCCTAATTTCCTTTCTCATCTGAGGAGAGGTTGGTAGCCATTTTATCAACAGTAGTAGCAGCAACCTTTTCCCCCTATTTTCCCTTATCCTTCTAGCTACGAGTAGGGTTTGGTGCATTAATTTCATCCTCAGAAGTAAGAATTTTCTTTCCCTTCCTAGCAAGGGTATGGGGTTTACCCATGGTGGAAATGAATTTCATATTCTTGCGAGTGGGGATTTGGGGGGAGTCTCAACAACAAATTGGTTAGTGGAATTCACCTCATCCTCCTTAATGAGGTTAGGGGCATTATCTTTCTTCTCAAAGGTTAGACATTTCTTTCCCTTACCAATAGAGGAATGGGGTTTAACCAAGGTGGAAGAGCCACTACGAGTGGGATTCTACAACTCATTAGGAGGATCTTCAATAGATAAGCTATATCCTTTTTGTTTTTTCTAGTGAGCTTAGGATTAGGCTTATTAAAAAGGTTTCTCACAATAGAGGAATGGGTACCAGCACTGGGAATAATGGAGGGGCGGAGCTAAGATTGAAATGGTAGAGAGCGGACCATGATGGAGCGGAGGAGAGGCCCCATCCTGAATACTTTTTTCCATGGAGGATAATAGAAAGAAGGGAAAACTAATGAGATTCTTGTGCCTCAAGTGATCAAGTAGCGAGAAATGTTACCCATGGATTGTAGTAAATCAAACCTCAAGAGTAAAGTATTTCATAAGATAAAAAAATACCAAAGCCCATGGTGAAGGGAGAGTGATTCTTTGAAACCTATTTTGGATGCAAACTAGAGATTCTCATTTTTCAAGAAAAGACTCAATAAATTGGCTCTCCTTGTTTTTACTCAGCCATGTCACCTTCAAACCTTCACAGCTGAAACTAGTAGTCTGCCCAATTATATCTTTGATGACCATGAACCTTATGCCCCAATAGCAACCTCTCTCTTCCTCTAAGAATTCACAAACTAGTTTGCCAGGGTTTTATCATGCCACTTCATCACAATAAAGTATGGAATAATCCCCCTTTCTCAAAGATTATCCAAATCTCCTCATTTTTCTTATGGAGACTGCAAGATGCTAGCTCATCCCTTAAGAACTATCCCCTCATTTTTCTTTTCTTATAGAGATCATTGTAGATGGAAATAGCCTTAGAACATAGAATATCACTTGTTTAGAAGAAGGGGTCACCAATATGAATGAGCTTCTTGATGAATATGTGAATACAACTAGCAATAATGTGAGCATACTCCTTCCTATCACCAAGATCAAAATATTTTAAAATCTTGTTCGCATTTGGGAGGGTAGCATGGGTGATATGGGAGATATTTTCCTTCTCATTATTAATCCATGCAATAATACAAGGAATCCCCATATGCTAAATTGACTGAGTGCAGCTAGAAGACTTAGAGCTTTGATAGTTCATATAAAAATAAGGGCGGGTACAAAAAGATGGGGGGCCAAAAAGTGGCCAAAATTCTTTAATTTTAAAAAAAAGCCATAACGTGAGTGCATTATAATGTGTTCACATTATGGTTTGGTGAGCCTAAGGCTCGGCAGCACCAAGGCCATAATGCACTCACACTATAACACGAGTGCATTATAGCTTTTTTTAACAAAAACAACAACATTTGTCATTTCTGCTTTCTGTATTTTCTTGCAAACTCGTGGCCTGCAAACCCTTGAGAGCACGCTCATGTTATTGGAGGCCAAATTCTTCACCAAATTATCGTTGTTGCCACGACATCGGGGAGGCCAAAGGAGTAAGTTTTGTTTGTTTTTTGTGTGAATTTGTTACTAAATAGGTAGATTTAAATGTTTTTTTATGTAAACTTCTTTAATTTATAGGAATTGATAATGCACCTCCTTCTCTTGAAAATCCTCAAAATCCTCAATCACCTCAACACCAAATACCTGATGAAGAATAACCCCAACAACAAACACCTCTAGTAATCCCTCAATATGCCCCTAGAACACAAGAAAATTTAATTGGGCAAATTGAAAATAATAAAAAATAAATTGAGCACATAATTGCAAGGTTGAAAGATCCTGCAAGTTCAACCTCACATAGAGCTACACTTGCTCAATCTATTGAATCTATGTTATCAAATGTAGATTCAATTAGCAAGCAAATCTCTACTTGGTCAGATAAGAGGAAAGAGTTTAAATAATTCATAGATAAGTTATCTTACAAACAAGTCAAAAATGAAAAAATTACAAAATTTGACTTGTGTTCCCTTTTCACAAACCCATGAACAAATCAACCTCTACGCCCTACAAGCAAGAGGTTCCCTATCCATTGGTGCAACTACCAAGGGATAAAGAACCTTTTTTGGCAGAGGCAGTGGATGGTTTTTTACCATCCTCCATGCAACAATAATGAGGTCTCCCAATATTTTTTGAGGAAACTCTACTGCAAGTTTGTCCTCAATAAAGTGCCAAGCTATTTTGATATGCAGGACTTCTAGGGTAGAGGTGGGGGTCAACACAAGATAGACCAGGGACACGTCTTGACCCACAACGGCCAGTGAGATGAGCACTCGCTAGACTAGCCTATGAGCACATGGTTATCCCTTCTGTTGTGAAGGAGAGTGTTGAGGTTGAGACACTACAGTCCATTAGTTTCTTGACCCAGAGCATCATAGAGCATGCCAATCTTGCAGCACAACATGAGCTAAGGGAGACTTCGAGGAGTAGGGTTCCACCCCATACTTGTCAGGCTGGCAGGCCAGCCTGTGGTTATGACCCCATGGATAGTCAGGACGCAGGTGTGCAGGCTACATTTACAACTCAGCAGTTGGTGATGACAGATGCCCTCCTGAATGAGGCTTTCGATCTTGATACTCAGGTAAATATTAGCAAGTTCATTGAATTTAATTTATTAAATTTTATTTTTGAAATGCAAGATTAACTAATTTAGTTTAATTATTGTAATGAAATTTTAGGGTCATAGTGTTCATTTAGTTTTCAGTGGTTCTCCACCTCTGTATTACACTATGACATGTATTACCGAGGTATGTAACTAGTAAACAATTATAAATATTACATGTGAATAGCATTGTTATATGAATGGTATTCTAATATCTGATTTTGGATGTTGAATAGGTTAATCTTGGAGATTCAATGGCAACACCTCCTAGTGGAGGTGGAGTTTAAAGCTTCACTTAGGTAATAAAATAAAAAGTTTAACTAATGAATTGTACTTACTACATTTTTGTAGTTTATATTCATATCATTGATTACATTACATTGAACATCTTTCAAACTCAAAGCATTACTACACATTGCATAACTAATAACTAGATGTTGATAGATGACAAAATTTTAATTACAATATAGCTTTTTAGAAAGTCAACATAAGCAGTTATGCAATTACTTCACATTGCATAACTAATAACTAGGAGTAGCTATCAATTGCATTTTCTTGTCATGGCATTCCATGAGACTACATTTTATTGAGGCATTTTTTCAAATAGTTCACTTCCTTGTCTATGTTGCCACATTTTCCATACATGTCTACCAAAGCATTTTATCAAATAATTCACTTCCTTGTTGCCATGGCTAAAAGCCTAAAATAGGTGCTTTCAAACAAACTATGGATGCTTGGAAAAAATATATCAAACCATAATAGTAAGCAATAACATAGACAAGGCAATGAGTTGTTTGAAAAAATGCCTCAAAGAAATGTGGTCTCATGGTGATGTCCATGTCACCATGAGACCACATTTCTTTGAGGCATTTTTTTCAAACAGATCACTGCCTTGTCTATGCTACCACATTTTCCATACATGTCTACCAAAGCATTTTATCAAACAGTTCACTTCCTTGTTGCCATGGCTAAAAGCCTAAAATAGGTGCTTTCGAACAAACTATGGATGCTTGGAAAAAATCTATCAAACCATAATAGTAAGCAATAACATAGACAAGGTAATGAGTTGTTCGAAAAAATTCCTCAAAGAAATGTGGTCTCATGGTGATGTCCATCACCATGAGACCACATTTCTTTGAGGCATTTTTTCAAACAACTCATTGTCTTGTCTATGCTACAACATTTTCCATACATGTCTACCAAAGCATTTTATCAAACAGTTCACTTCCTTGCTACTATGGCTAAAAGCATTAAACAAGTGCTTTCGAACAAACTATGGATGCTTGGAAAAATCTATCAAAGCATAATAGTAATGTGGCAGCATAGACAAGGCAATGAGCTGTTTGAAAAAATGCCTCAAAGAAATGTGGTCTCATGGTGATGTCCATCACTATGAGACCACATTTCTTTGATGCATTTTTTTTAAACAACTCACTGCCTTGTCTATGTTGCCACATTTTCCATACATGTCTACCAAAGCATTTTATCAAACAATTCACTTCCTTGTTGCTATGGCTCAAAGCCTAAAATAGGTGCTTTCAAACAAACTATGGATGCTTGGAAAAAATCTATCAAAACATAATAGTAAGCAATAACATAGATAAGGAAATGAGCTGTTTGAAAAAATGCCTCAAATAAATGTGGTCTCATGGTGATATTTTTCAAACAACTCACTGCCTTGTCTATGCTACAACATTTTCCATACTGTTGGAGTACAAAAGACACTAAGATGGGGGAGGGTGAATCAGTGTCTTATGAACCAGACTTGTTTTTGGCAACAATTAAAAACTTTTACCAACTATGAACTTCAATCTTTGTATAATGAAAACAAGATATTCATTTATGAATTGTAGTGTATTATCATATCAACTTGTGAGTAGGAAGGAATAGGACAACTAAACTGTGATGAACAGTTTATCATGACAAACAATAGAGGCAGTTTTATTACTTCATTGGATAGAGATGATTATCAAAATTATTATGCATTTGTACTGACTCAAGATGAGCATCATATCAATAATATGCAACAGTTAAATCATGAAACAATGAACATAAACTCATGAAGAGAACAAGTAACCATAACATAGAGATTTGACGAGTGGAAAACCCTCTAGGGATGAAAACCACTCCACAAAATGCCTCATTGGCTTAATCAAAATGTGCTTCACTAGCAAATACAGATGCCTCACTGACTGTTTGTGCCTCACTGGCTATTTGTGCCTCACTGGCTATTTGTGCCTCACTGGTTATGTGTGCCTTACTGGCATATTTCAATCCATACAATGAATAATATAGTTTAATACAGAGGGTTACTCTGTTTTGCTATAACCCAATCTTCAACATTCTGAAATAGCCTTAATGATAGTGCAATAAACACAAATCATCAACCTTATCTCAGATATTTTTCATCCTATGCCCTTTTATACTTTATTACTGCCCTTTTGTTTCTTTCAATAACCAACTTGAATAAGAAGATTAACCGTTTGAAGTAGATTCGAACTGAATCAATAATTGTCAAGAAAAAGTGGTCAAACTAACCCACTTTGAGAATATAAAGATTTTTCATAATGTCTTTCCAAACCGTGGTTACAAAAACCTTAACCACAATAGTGTAACCGCTTGTATTAACAATGTGGTGTCAGCGTATAAGTGTCGACCATGGCCTGCAAGGGACAACCGTGGGGAGATAAGACTTCCGCCACAGGCCTTGCGGCCTATGGGAGAGCCTTCGCTCCCCACATGGTCTCCTACATGGAGGTCGATGCCCATATAATGGGCAGTAATTGTTATGTATTTAAATCACTGCCTTAAATGTAATCTATGGTCTTTATTATATGTAACTTGGAATCTTTAATATTTGTCTCTACCGCCGACTGTTATATGCAATATGGCAGTGGCAATATGTAAAAAGTTATGATATATATATATATATGAGTGTGTGTGTGTGTAATATAAAACACATACTGTATTTAAATCATTCACTGTATATATTCTTAGTGCTGAGAATTTATCATTTATGTAGGTTGTAATATATATGTGTGTGTGTGTGTGTGTGTGTGTGTGTACTTCTATTTTGTTGCCACATTAACATATATATTTTATATTAACACTGCTATAATCATATCACTGTTTCAATGGAAATCACGAAATCTCTTTATACACAAATAAGTTTCAATTAAAACCATTTAAGAAGGAGAAGTATATGTATTACTATAATAAACAAAATATTTTTCTGCAAAATACACCAAAACCATAGAGATATAATCAAACCAAAAATGAGGAAATTAGTATAATGATTTATTGGACCAAACAAGTAATTTTTATCACAAATCAAGAGAACAATTTTCTTCTTGATGGACATTGTTAGAAAATGGATCTAAATCTTTAACAATTATTCCTGTTGAACCATGTGTAATGGTGTATTTTACTGTGTAATTTACTTCCGGGATAGGATGCCAAATGTGGGCTCCTAGAGATAGTAATTTATTTTTTCTAAATTACCACTTTTGTTATTTAATTGCTTTGGCCAAAGCTACATGTACCATTGAAATAGATGGATTAGAAAAGCCTAGATTTTATGTATATGTCTCTACCACATCCTGCATGCAAGAAATATGTCATTCTAGTTATTAGGAATGCATATAGGCATTAGGCTTGCATCAAGAGTTCCCTCCCACCTTTACCGTTCCAAGTTGCTAGGCCCCTCATGCGGAGTCAATGCTTTCTTCAAGTTAGGAAGAAACCCAGGGAAGTTCAATACTTTGTGGTTGGGTGGAAAAAGCACCTTAGCCACACTCTTGGCCTCGACTTGCAGAAGACCAGTGGAGTCATGGCGATTGAGGACCAAGCTTCTTATGTTACTTGATTTATGATGTATATTCCATTGTATTATTCTATGTATGGCTTGCATAGCCAATTTGTATTTGTATTTGTATTTGTATAATTACTCTCATTGAGGCAATTGATGTAATATCTTGTACTTGTAACATTGAAATAGATGTAATGTAACACCATTTTTGGTGTGTGTAATTGTTCTTCTTTATTTGGAAACTTGCCATTTTGTGCAACTATGGATATTTGATTAATTAAATGTATCACTTTCCTTATTTGGAATGAGTAAGGCTTTTTGGTTTATTATTTTTAGTATGTGAGTTTTTCATTCTTTACACACCACATGCTCATAGTCTGGTAAACCCTCCACGGTTTCATGATTTTGTGTGAAAAAATGATGAGGCATCTCATGGGTTTGAGCACATGTTTGCAAAAAATAATGTATTTGTCTGCTTGGACCATTTTCTTAATAACCCATGTGTATTTGTATGCATTCATATAATTGTATGCTTGGACCTACTGATTGCATTCATTCATATAATTGTATTCTTAATGTTTCAGGATTGTGTTGCCAGCTGAATACAATAGAATACATCTTAATTTCGGAGCTACTTTTGATATGTATGCATATATATGCATACATATAATTGCAATTCTTTAGCACATATAATTGCAACATATCCATAAATTAAATTAATGTGTGTGTTTGTGTATATGGAACATATCCATAAACTAATGTAATTGAAATTGAAAATTCTTCAACACATATAATATGAAATCAATAAAATTATAAATTCAAATGTAAGTGTAAAATGAATAAGAATAATGAATATTATAAAAGAACACAATATCTACTAGGTCATTCCCAAAGTAAAGTCTTGAAAGACTTTACCTAAATTGTCAGCTTAGAAATTGACATGCTCTACAAACCCCCCACCCATTTGACATGCCTGCCAAAACAAAAATATATAATAGAACAAACATAAATGAACAATAGTTAATGAAATAACTAAAAAGACATATTAGCTAGTGAAGGAACTAGTGCATTATTAAATTGAAAGTTAGAGTCATATGAACAAAAAATCCTTAAAACACATTGATTGAATTGCCGCACCACCTCTACTTGTTCTCCTGTGCTTACAAGAAAATAATTACAACTGAGGGTAGTAACGAACAAACATCATAGGACCTTTGCAATAATGCATGTACAACATCACATAATTAAACAAGTTCAACATCTTAATATTTCCATATGGAAAACATAAATATATGTAAATATATATATGTGAATAGCATTGTATACCAAGATATATTCAAGTTATATTCAATAATTCTTATCATCCTTGGATATATGAGGAATGTGCAAAGGATTCCAATCAATGCTCTGTAGTATGGAGAGGATATTATGATAAGAGAATAATTGTGAATGTCATTGGCTACTTTCCCTCTTATTTATTAATTTGAATCTGACAATTCAATGCATTCAATTTGGTGGTTGTGTTTCAAATTTGAATGTCTTCAATCATTTGAATTTGTAGTTGCCATTAACATAGGTTTTTTAAAGGTGGATTGACTGAATTCTGCATTATATTTGGATTTGATGTTTATTTGGGGAGCCTTATATAAATAACTTTTTCTGCATATTTGTATGCATGCATACATTCATAGAAACATAAGCATACATGCATACATTCATAGAAACATATACATACATACACTTTGAAAAACATAAAAGACACAATAACCTTTTGCTATAACCGCTGATTAATATTTTAAAAAGGCCCTAATTGTGTCGATATTAGGGTGCAATTATAACAATGTTATCATTCATATACGCTCAAAAGTGAATGGGTCAAATTCACAGGTTAATGTTGGATGTTTACATTAGCAATCATAATAGTTCACACCTACACATTAATCACCAAGCCTTAACACCAGACACCACTTCGCATTGACTCCAATTAATAGGCACGTTGGGTCCGATGGTGGATTAGTTTCCAATTGAAACTTCATATATTCATAGACATCTGGACAGATTCATATATATATGTATACATACATACATATATATCCATATATATGCATATATATATATGTATACATTCATACATAAATATAAATTAATATGAAAAGAAAAGCTTACCCATTTCAAATTTATTGAATCATTCAAAGCTTAAGACTGATTATATGCTATTTGAGGCCAAGAGGAATGTTTGTGGGTCTTATGATATGTTGATGGATGATTGATCTATGATTCCATTGTTTCTATTTTGAAAGGAGAATGATGTTCATCGTTATCTCAGACCATGGAGAGATGACAGTAGCAAACCGTCGAGGGTTTACCTGTATATGTACAAAAATAGATATATACATATATGTACAAATATATGTATATATATATATGTGTGTGTGTGTGTTTGTGTGTGTGTGCGTGTGTATTTATATGTATACACGCACACACACACACACACACATATATATATAGACATATAAATACATACATATTTATACGTATTTAAATGTGCACATGTATATATGCATATTTATATATATCTTTGTGTGAACATCTCAGAGTACAATGAAAAAGTAAGTTGTTAAGTAAAGAATATATGATACAAAGGATTGAGATTGCAACACAAGTAAAACATTTAACAATAGTTACTAACACATTTTATAGTAAATAAATGTTGTTGTGTTGTATTAGACAGCCAAAGGATACACACACATATATATACTAAAAATGCAAGCTAATGTGTACACTTATTTTGAATATAACGGAGTCTAATAGATGATTCTACATGTTTATATCAATGTGTTGAATGAACAAGAGACACAAAATATAAATGAGCTTTTTATGAAATAAATGCAAATATAAACCCTGAGAAATAACCAAAAAATGAAGATGTTCTCTACTATATTCAGTTGACATATATAAACACATTCATACACACTATACATTTTTACATGTACAGATGCATGCATGCATACATACATACATACACACACACACACACACACACACACACACACACACACACACACACACACACACACACACATATATATTTCAAAAGTAGCTCAACATTAAGATGTATTCTATTGTATTCAGTTGGCAACACAATCCTCAGACATTAAGAATACAATTATATGAATGAATACAATCAGTAGGTCCAAGCATACAATTATATGAATGCATACAATCAATAGGTCCAAGCATACAATTATATGAATGCATACAAATACAGACCGGTTATTAAGAAAAAAGACCAAGTAGACAAATACATTATTTTCTGCAGACATATGGTATGATCATCTATAAATTAGCAGTCAAGGTGGTAAAAGTTAATGACAAATATAAACCTTGATCTAAATAACTAAAAATAGTAAATGAACACATTGTCAAATGCTATTGTGCATGCTTGATCTAAGATAACCATAATTATGATATTTTGCCTTAGGTGAGAAAACAATTACATGTAATCTTCTTACACTTGTGGTAACTAGATATATGCGTAGAGGATACTGATTTGACAAATAAAAAATCTACATGATTAGCTCTTTGTGAACATTTATTTATTATTGGCTCTAAATATAAATTTTTGGTTAGAAGTTAGAACTATGTAAGATTTGAATTAGCAGCTTTAGCTAAAAACAATGCTACATGGTTAAGAGGAATGGTCTGAGAAAGGCAAACATATTATGGGTGATCCCCAGAGCTAATGATGTGATAACCCAAGTGTAGTTGAGTAATAGAAATTTTGACTATTCTAGGTTACTTACAATTAACAATCCATCACATAGAACTTTTAGAACCTCTACTTTACTCCCAACAATAGAAAAGAAACAAACAATATCAATGTAATCAGTCAACAATTTAAATCAGCCAAATTCTGAGCGCTATATGTGTGTGTGTGTGTGTGTCTCACAGGGCCACAAATAAAAAAACTACATGACTAGCTCTTTGTGAACATTGCTTTATTATTGGCTCTGAATATGAATTTTTGGTTAGAAGTTAGAACTATGTAAGATTTGAATTAGTAGCTTTAGATAAAAACAATACTACATGGTTAAGAGGAATGATCTGAGAAAGGAAAATAGATTATGGGTGATCCCAGAGCTAATGATGTGATATCCCTAGTATAGTTGAGTAATAGAAAATTTGATTATTCTAGGTTAATCAAAATTAACAATCCATCAAACAAAACATTCAGAACCTCTACTTTACTCCCAACAATAGAAAAGGAAATGAACCATATCAATGTAATCAGTTAACAATTTAAATCAGCCAAATTCTAAGCATTGTACAAAACTGCATTGGACTATATATGTGTGTGTGTGTGTGTGTGCACGCGCGCATGTGTGTCTCAAAGGGTGACAAATAAAAAATCTACATGACTGGCTCTTTGTGAACACTACTTTATTATTGGCTCTAAATATGAATTTTTGGTTAGAAGTTAGAACTATGTAAGATTTGAATTAGTAGCTTTAGCTAAAAACAATGCTACATGGTTAAGAGGAATGGTCTGAGAAAGGCAAACAGATTATGGCTGATCCCTAGAGCTAATGATGTGATATCCCTAGTATAGTTGAGTAATATAAATTTTGACTGTTCTAGGTTACTCACAATTAAAAATCCATCAAACAAAACTTTCAAAACCTCTTCTTTACTCCCAACAATAGATAAGAAATAAAAAATATCAATGTAATCAGTCAACAATTTAAATCAGCCTAATTCTGAGTGTTGTACAAAACTGCATTAGACTATATATATATTTGATGAGAGGTACCTAGGTTTTTAGCCTGGTCCAAGCCCAAAGAGACCCTTACAGGGGATCTCTTCCCATCAGCTTTATCGCCTAAGACCACAACTAGGGGGTCTCCGTCCCCAATGGGCATTATCACCCTTTGGTCAAACCTGCGAGCTCGTTGGCCCAGTGAAGGTACACAACATGTGAGCACGCTAGCCCAACGAAGGCACACTTAGCCTACAAGCACGACAGCCTAGCGAAGGCATGCATGACTTGCAAGCTCGTTGGCCCTACAGGGGTTTGAACCTTGGTGGCCGCCACCACAACCAAGTGACTTGACCATCGAACCACGCCCTTATCGACAATATATATATATATATTAGAGGGCCACAAATAAAAAATCTACATGGTTGGCTCTTTGTGAACATTGCTTTATTATTGGCTCTGAATATGAATTTTTGGTTAGAAGTTAGAACTATGTAAGAATTGAATTAGTAGCTTTAGCTAAAAACAATGCTACATGGTTAAGAGGAATGGTCTAAGAAAGGCAAATAGATTATGAATGATCCCCAAAGCTAATGATGTGATATCCCTAGTATAGTTGAGTAATAAAAATTTTGACTGTTTTAGGTTACTCACAATTAACAATCCATCAAACAGAACTTTCAGAACCTCTACTTTACCCTCAACAATAGAAAAGAAATGAACAATATCAATGTAATTAGTCAACAATTAAAATAAGCCCAATTCTAAGTGTTGTACAAAACTACATTGGACTATATATATTGATCACAATGTATTTGACTTATGGTATGCAAAGATCTACCAGTGAGTCCACCTGAAGTAAATGTCTGGCTTGAATTCAAGATCTTGATTTATACTATAGATCTGGTTGTGATTCATGTGGATGAGTCTGCCTTAGCTAATCTCAAACCTAGGTAACTTCTAACAGTTTAAATGTGATGGTATGAGACACCCCAAGCTGCTATTTTGGCTTTCAAATGTTGTCCTAGGGGTTCACATATGCTTTAGGATGGTGCAAAGAGTTTAGACACCACTGTCATAGCCAGTGCATCATCTTGAAGTCAGTTTCTAGAAATTGGAGAGGAGATTTGCTCTACAAAAGACCTCCCAATTCTTCTATATGCAACCAAAAGGTTTCAGCGCCCCCTCTTGAATTTCCTTGAGCAAAATGAGTGAAATTTGTCCTGAATATGCCAAGGATAGGTGGATGCTTTGGAATAGTACTCTTGGATGCAAGCCAAAGTGTTATGTATCTAAATGTCAATACTAAAATGTATGCCATAAACCCTAAAATCTGATATCTAACCCACAATCTCTGCATTCAATGCTCATACCATAAGCTTCGAATTGAAACAGTAGACGATAAACCCAACATTCAAACCATAAACCATAAACGCAACATTCAAACCCTAACTCATATGCTCATTATTCATACCATTTGGACCTAGAAAACTACTTACCTCTATAATGGATTTAAAAAACCTTTTGAATATAACAACCACCTATTCGTACAAATTTTTGCCAAATTTTTCGCCAATTTTTAGTCAATTTTAATAGTATTTGTGACTATTTATTAAAACACAGCATCAAGAATTTCAAGAAGTTGAAGTCAAGGGCAATATTATCATGAGAAAGAATAATATGCATAGTAAGGGAGAGAATATATGCTATGAACTCATCAATTGCAAAACCTTGAAATTGAATAACGCACAGAAATATAAAATTGGTATTTCTTGTACCACTTATGCTCTTCCTTGTCATTCTCCTACACTTGCTTCTCCTCTTGTCTAGCTCAAAAGACACACCTAAGAGCCCTAATGTGAATACTCTTAACAAAATAGTGCCAAAGCTTTTGTAGTATTAAATAACTAGCAATTGGACAGTGGACCTATAGGTTTAAGACCAAGAAAGGGTTTTTAGATATATGGCAAAAAAACACATGGGTTTGCATATATATGCCAAAATACGTAGGATTTGTAGATTTATGCCCAAATTCACATGGGTTATTAAGATAAAGGTTGAACAGACAAATACATTAGTTTATGCAAACATGTGGTCAAACCCACAAGATACCTCATCATTTTATCAGACAAAATCATGAAACCATGGAGGGTTTACTAGACCATGAGTGCGTAGTAAAATGGAGAGTAGAAAATAATCATTTTACCCCAAAAAAACTGTGGGAAATAATCCACCACTAGACTCGACAACGTCAATCAACCATGGTGGAAAGGGCATGAAAATGAATGATGAATCAAGTAAGAACAAGTAGTAATCATTATTCAATCAGTGAAGAAACCCTTCACGGGTCCACAAAAATGCTAAATAAAAAGATTCACAAGTACCATTGTTTGCATTTTGAAAGGAGAATGATGTTCGTCATTACCTCAAACTGTGGAAAGCAGACACCATCGATGCCACTCCAGAAGCTTCCAGCCAGTGAGCATGCGGTGAAATGATGGGAATGAAGTTTTACCACCAAAAACTGTGGGAAATATTTCATCATCAGACCCAATGTGCATATGAAATGGAGTGAATGTGTGGTGGAGTCTGGTGTTAAGGTTAGGCATTTAATGTGTAGGTGTGGACCAGGGCTTAAATTTGATAGTCGACCTTGCTTAACAAGCAATTTTTTATGACAATTATCTATTCACTAGTACCCTTCAAATACTGACATGCCTTAGTATAAATAAATAATATAAAAATTAAATATATATATCGTCATAATCCTATATAAATTTTGAAAGTTTGTCCAAAATATCTCCTTTCATATGATACAGTATTTTTTAAATTTGAATTGTATTTTACAACAAAAATACCTAAATACAACTCTACAACTATCAAATTTAAGCCCTAGTGCAGACTATTAAACCCGCCAACCTAAACCTCCAACGTTAACCCGTGAATTAGACCCAATCACTTTTGACCGCATATGAATGATAAAATAGTTATAATTGCACCCTAATAGTGACACAATTAGGACCTTTTTTTAATATTATTTGGTGGTTATAGCAGGCAGTAATTAGGACGTTTGGTGGCCATGAGCGGGCGGCACCTCTAAATGGTGACTTTTTTACCCTTGCGCACATATCGAGCACTCTCGCATTCGACTGAATTACAGACATGCCAAAACAATAGCTATAAGCTATTAACTCATGAGTGAATAAAACCCATAAAAAAATTTATTGATCTAACATACAGTTTAGGAACTAAGATTGCATGAACATAGCATAAAAAATATGGTAGTAACTGGGGTGGTATCTGCAATATATGGCGGTAACTGGGACAACCCACTCCCGCCAATAATTTCCCAATTCGAAATTATTTTTTAATTACCCACTTTAATATCATATTGTCTAATTTTTATTTTTGTGACCAATTATTTAGTCATTTTTATTTGTGTGACTAATTATTTAGTTGTTTTTTTTACCCGACGATCAAATTAGTCATTTATAGTTGTGTTGCAAAAAATTAGTAGAATTAGGCATTTTTAGTTGTCGTGACTAAAAGTTTTAGTCACGTAGTCATTTATTTGCCAAATTCTACTAGTGTTTCAATGCTCTCCATTCTAGAGATGAAGCATTAGTAGATGAAGAGCCTCACCTCACATCAGATCCCCCATGGACAGATGTTGAGAATACTTCTATTTCTTCTCTTACATCATGCATTTCTCAAGTGGATAATAATGTTAATTCAATCATCATTAATCCACTTATCCCACCTGTTAAGGGGACATTGCATAAGTACATTAATGTTCAAAAATTTTCTTTTGCTCCTAAAATCATTTTGCATAGAGTGCCTGATCCACCCCCGCTCTCTTGTCTTGTGATCACTATTTAAAGTATTCCTAAAAATCCTCAACCTTTGAATCATTGGTTGGAAGTGACTAAGTCTATAAATCAAAATATGCATGTGGCTCCTCACTACCATGCAGTAGCCCACATCTATAATACTCAGTGAAACAAGTAGGTTACTCCTGTCTCTGTTTCCCTTCCTCCACCAAATCCTTTTCTTCCATCACCTCCTCATCTTTCTACAGAGAATACCAAAGAGTATGATCTTGTTAAACAACTCCATAATACACAAGCTAAGATTTATCTTTTGGACTTGATGCAAGTTTCACCTTCTCATCATAGTGCCCTCCAATAGGCCTTATAGAAGATATCTATCCAATCTTTTGTGAAGCCCACAGATGTGGTTTCTATTCTTGAAGGTTTTCATTCTAATTCTCCTTATATCAGTTTTCATTTCTCTGAACTCTCTTTTCCTGAAGTTTAGAAGCAAAATGATGCTCTTATGATTATTGTAGCCATAAATTTGACTGGGATCAAGAAAACCCTCATTGATAGTGGTTTCACTCTTAACATCTATAGTTTAAACCTCCTTAATCAACTTGAAATCGATGCTTCTTCTATTTCTACTTCAAATCTATCCATTAGAGATTTTGATAATGTGATTCAGCTGACTTTAGGAACTACCACATTACCTATTACATTAGGCTCTGTTACTTTACCTACTGAGGTTCATATCGTACAGGAGATTCTTTCTTATAATCTTCTCCTTGGTAGACCTTGGATTCATATCATGGGTCCAGTTCTGTCTACCCTGCATCAATCTCTAAAATTTCTTTATAATGGTAAAGAACATAAGGTAAGTTTTGATCTAAACCCCTTTCAATACTATCAATAGGCTAAATTGGGTCATGAGAAGCCTGCCCTTTATTCTCTTCATAAGTTTGTACCTTCTACAACAAATTCTCAAACATCATCATCACCCCTATTGATGATGATGTCCCTTCTTCATCTAATGCATGTCTTGGTGATGATTGGGGCTCCTTATACTTCACCCCCATGGGCCTACTGAATGTAAGGTTGACTCTTTGTTAGTTTATAGATTTGTCATTAACTCTATATTCTCATGCCCACAAAATGACAACTATAGTAATAGTTGAGTTCGATTGCAAAGATATTTGCAATGACTCTCTACATTGTCTTACAAGGTGCAACTACCTTTGAAATATCTTAAATGAATGAAAACTATATGTATGCTTTTAACCAAAAAGTAGGAAAGGTGGTCCTTTTAACCAGAAAGTAATAAAGACAATGAATCTCAATGAACAACTAAAGAATTAAGAAGCACAAAGACTTCATATAACAACGATCATAAACTAATATCTTTCACAACATAATCACCACTGCAATCATTCATCGAAAGAAAAGCAATCCATAGTAATGAGATTTAATAGAAACTTCTAATTTTCCCAATATAAAATTGTAATTCATAAAGTTGATAGCTATTCAACATAAGAAGAATATACATTCATCCACCATAACACAAAGTTTATGATATCAGAATTCAACTTCCCAAACTTCCTTTGTATATTGAGAAAGCTGAAATATAAAATAACACAAAAAATGACTTATCAACAATACAAAGTTTGCCAAAAGATCCTCCAAGCATCAACATGCTTTGTATATATAGCCTTGTCATAAAATAATTGTCTTTAAAACAATAATGGCTTCTTGAAGACAACCAATTTAAAACATAATTAATAATAAAGTGTTTAAAATAATAGTTTCAAAGCATGTTTAAAAAATAACATAAAATGATAAATGCCATCACGTGGCAACATTTTGATCCTCCTTTCGAACCACTTCACTTCCTTTCTCTTGTTTGCTAGCACTCGCCAAGTCCACCTGTGATCTAAGCCTCGCCTTGTAGCTCCTATACCTTGAAATGATGGGAGTTAACACTTTGCGACTTGGACTAAGGGTAATGTGTACCCAAAGTTTCCATTTACTTATTGTTATCTCCACATCTGCAAGTCTCCCAATAGTCTTCCAGATGTGGATGATGTTCATAGAGGTTTCCTTCATGCAAATTTCTCTTGACGAAGTTCTTTCTATTAAAGAATGACCTCACAGACAAGGGGCAAAAATTGTATTATGCCAAAATTCTCTCCACATTTCTAGCATTGTCATTGGTTTTACAAGTGAAAAATGATAATGACATAGGGAAAGTGTACCCCTTCTTCTTCATACCATGATATTTACTATTCATAGTTGGCATCTGGTGATAAATTTCCAAAAGAATGAAATAATCACATGCGTACCTCAGTAATTTTAATGGGGCATTTTTTAACCCCCCAATTCTAAGATAAGTGAATCTATTGAAACATGCGTACCTCAGTAATTTTATTGGGGCATTTTTGAACCCCCCAATTCTAAGATAAGTGAATCTATTGAATTGGATATAGAAACTCCCATATCTCATAATCAATGTTGCGGCTTCAAGGGAAATTCTCACTTCTGAGTTGCCTTCAATCTTTCTTGCATAAAACATAAGGAATGCATCATTAACACAATAGTAATCCTTAACACCAATTTCTCTTTGTAATTGAGGGAAATATTCATACATAGGTGTATTTGGCGTCAGAGAACCTTGAGTCCTCAACCCTACCTAGACAACCTCTTTGCTAGCCAAAACATAGAACAAATACGAGCACATATAGAGACATTTTGATGAAAATTGGTTAGTTGTTCATTTAGCTGGTCACTAATTAGTTTAGCCTAGTTTGTTGGCAAGAGACATTGTTCTGATGGATGTTTAATTGTTGTCATTGATTGAAACAAGACAAAGTGTATCAGTATGGCAAAGAGACCTCACTCTGGAAGAAGATCTGACTATGGGAAGTATGCAAAGTAATAGTGTTTGTGGTGGTATGCCTCCGCAGTTAATGGCATTTGTATATGGATCAGGTATGTTGTTCATAACTACCTAGTGGTCATTTGTTTAAGTCTCCAAATTCTGGCTTTCTCTGGTAGTCATATGAAGAAATGTCTAAGTCTGGGTAAACAAAGTTAAAGCAGAAACAATGCACAGTCCAAAAGCAAAATGGTCCGCATTCCTCCGCTATGAAAAATTTTGTCTTACGATTTTGGATTAGAAAATATACATATCATGGCTGCCTAAATCCATAGTTGTAGCTTCTAAAATTATTTTGGTTTCATTCTACAAGATGTTCTTTACCGGCTTACAGTTTGATAGTGTTTCATAGTGACAGGGTAATAGTTTTGAGTTCCACATTTCTCAACAGTTGATTAGTATACTCCACAGCCTTGAAGGTATGCTAACAGATCAATAATGAATGTTGAATATGATTCTTAGAGTCTCACTTGATCCGCAGTGGAAGTTATGATTTGGCAGTTGAACTAATCAAGTATGTTCATGAGGAACAAGTCGAGAGGCTTGACAGATCTATATGCGAATAAGCTATATTGTTTGAATAATCAATCTAAGTGATTTAATGATTAATGCTGACCCATATGAAGACTATAGTATGATCATTTGAGTCCACATTATTGTTTGTGCTTGACTTTGAGCCGACAAGGTGAAATTCTTGGCCACATGTTTCATGTCTAGGTGGCCGACCTACTTGGGTAATGAATCTAGTTGTGGATACTTATACTCGATGGATTTTAGGCATTAGGTGACATGCAAATGTATTATATTGTGACAAGAGTAGAAATTGAATCTAAGGCAACATTGTGATCTAAAGAAGACAATGGGTAGAAAAATAGAGCATATGTGAAGTAAAGCAAGAGATAGAAGAAATAACATTATGAAGACTTTTGAGTCTATTTACTGAGCTTAAGGGAACTGCACCTCAACATTCTTAGATGCAATTTCAACAGTCATATCTTGGTAGTGAGCCAAACCTTCTCTTCTATCTTCCTTTCTCTTGGCAGTGAGCCTTTGTGCAGTGAGCACCTCTTCTCTGGGCAATGAGCTTTCTTGTAATCTAATATTGTGCTATCATAATATATTGTGAGCTAACACTCACTGTGGTTTTTCCCTTTTTGGATTTTCCACATAAAAATCCTGGTGTCCATGTGTTGTCTTTATGGTTGTTGTTACTATGTTTATTCTTCTTTCATATTATTAATTTTGGAGATTGGATTAATAAACTTGTTAAGAAGTGGTTTTGTGGAATACTGATTCACCCCCCCTCTCAGTATTCCTTACTATCAACAATTGGTATTAGAGCAAGGTTCCTTGGAAGAAAGCTAATAGCTTAAGGAAGATCTGGGGTAGTGTAATCATGGTAGCAAGAAGATTTGGTAATGTTTAGGGTGAAAAATTAGGTTTCTCTTAAACAAGGTTAAGTCCTATTCTTTCACCTATCTAAACATTGGGAGGACAAGGACTGAGCTCAAGACCAAGCTATGGATCACTTGTCTATTCCCTAATGCTAATTAGGTATGATTCAGGTGTCTAAGGTTTTATCAAGTGCCTTAATTCACTAATCAAATAAACCCTAATTACATCTTGTAACAAAAAAATGATAGAATTCAGAGATAAAGCAGGCAAAACAGATTACAAAAATACAGAGAATAAGGTTCAGAGATCATACACCTAGAAATTGAGGGCCAACTGGACTAGGGCACCCGCTCATTAGTCCTACAAACTTCTGTCTCTAAAAATCTTTTGTACCAGCTACCAAATGACCTCCAAGAGCTCCCAGATCTCAAAAATTTCCCTAGTTGGACTAGGGCGCTAGCTCATTAGTCCCGAAAGTGTCAGGATCCAAAATTCTAAAAGTCCATGATGACTATATCTGCAATATCCCTATTTCTACTGCTTATTTTTGCCGTATCCTGTAAAACATGATCTGCACCTACAAAAGAAGGAGAAAGATGTTGCGGCTATATAGGAGCTTGCCTCAGTCAAGCCTTGTTTCGGTATTCCTACCTCAACAATAGCCAGAGATAAAGATTTGCGCAAGTGTGTGCAAACCTAAACAAGTGTATGCAGAAATATCAAACCCTAGATGTCTCAATGAAGAGAAGATCAATAACTTGCTTCAATTCAATAACACATACAACTTCACCTCAAGGAGATGAAAACAAATGAAGACTTTCATGAACAAGAAGGTGAATCAGCAATGTCTGCGGAGGATTTCCAAGCTTGATGTTGGAGGCTTCAACCCTTCTCTCGATCATGCAAAGGTTGTACAAACCCTAGGAAGAGCAAGATAATCTCAAGATCTTGATTCCTAATCTCCATCCATTGTCTCTGTGATAGCAAATTCAAATAACTTTTAAGAGCTTCAACAAGTCACTGATCTTCAATGGCAATTTCAGCAGAGTCTTGGTATCAAGCTTGCATAAGAATTGTCTATGATAAAATTATTTTGAAATGTCTTTTTATATCTAGCTTTAGGGAAATTCAAATTTTGAAATAACGTCTTGATATTGCGTGAAAATTGAGAATTTGAAAATGAAATCCCAAGGAGCACAGCGGGAGTTGACACCCCGCCAAAATTCAAAATCTCAAAAATTGGGGCAGGACTAGGGCATGGGCACCCGAGTCTAGGCTCCCATTTTCTGACCAGATTTGTATCTTGGGGGTCCTAGGGACCCATAATCCAAATCCTCTTTCTGGGTTCTATCAAAAGTTACATCAGAAAATGAATATTTTGCAACTAGGCACTAGCCAATCAGGGTTTCGGGAAGGCCAAAAATAAAGAGGTTGAGAGGTCACCAAAAGGTGAGGAGCTAAACTGAGGGAAATTGTACCATTCCATATAGGAGGACAATTTCTGACATAACATTTAGTGCCCACTTTAGTGCCCATATGGCACTATGTGCATATGTGATATTGTAGAAGAAGCCGAGGTGTTGTCACTGAGAAGGAAGAAGCCCCCAGGTCCGCAATCCTACAAGACCACAAAGTTAGGAACCGCAACCTACAAAGGAACACATGTTAGAAAATAATCAAATCAACTTGTAACCACCACCAATGAGTCAGTACATAAACACTACGGGGGTTGAGTGATGAGACATGGTGAGGGAGGAAACTGAGGGAGATATATGCCCCCCTTGTTTCTGCTTGCTTAATTTGAAAAGGAGAAACAAGGATATATCCACGTGCGTTGATTTCAAGGGGAACTTCATGACAAATGTGTTATGAGGGTCATTTGGAGGAACAGCTCTCAAGCACAACACATTGGGTGAGATAGAGAATGAAAATAGGATTCTAATGCAACAAACAACACAAAAATCCAAGTTTGACAGCTCAAGATAGAGGCTCATGAGTGAAATAGATCAATATTGCACCTAGTTAGGGATAGGAATTCTCATCCACTTACTTTATGTAAAGGGAGTTTTCACTTATCACTTACTCATTCTTATTTCTTTTCTTTGTAGAAAAGGTAGAGGAGAAAGAGAAGGAGAAGACGAGGACAATCATGCCGAGCTGACGCCCGTATCAACCTCCACGACTGGAGATGCTCCAAGCTTGAGTGGTAGAGAGGTATTTCAAGGCCGAGGTAGGGTCCTAATCTTATGCTTCTGTCATTTTTCTATTTTCTTTGGTTGTTTTTATCATATACCATGTCGAGGGAGGTTTATGGATAGGGGCCCTGTTAGGGGTGCTCGGGTCCACCTACGGCGCCAGAGTCTCACAGGGGTGCCCTAGTCGCTCAAGGGTGTCGGTGTCCCTCTAGAGCACCTAGATCTTCCTAGGGCACCTAGGTCTAAAGAGGAAATGGGCCCTAGGCACAGGCACTTATTATCATTTCAGATATTATTTTTCTTGTTAGATGATGAAAAACTGATACCACTGCTTCTTTTTCAACCTACAGGATGTTTTGGAGACACGAGAGCACACAGGCGGTCACCTGATGTCACTACTTCAAGAGCATGCTAGCACCACGTCTAGTACAAAGAGAGAGCACTTACAGGTAGTGGGCTTATGGTGGGTGTTTGATATGCCCACAATAATATTTCATTGCAGCATGTTGATGGCTTTGATGGAGAGGTGGAATGTAGACATTTCATTTACGTACAGGCAAGATGACTATCACACTGGAGGATGTGTATAGGATCCTACAACTACCTATCTGAGGAGAGACAGTGAGGGTCATGGGACATCGCACATTGGAGTATACTCGTAAGAGTCAGTTATATTGTCTGGGCTGCATAGTTTCATGGGCAGAGCGAGGACATATTTAGCTCTAGCTTCTAGAGCAAGGATGCGGTGACATTCCCTTGGTTCAGAGGATCATGATAGTCACTATCGCACTGGGCGTTGCACTAGACAGACGAGGCATTCACCTTCATGGGGGTCTCATTCACACTATTAGAGAGATGGAGGAGCATCAGACTATGTACGCATGGGGACGCAATATGCTTGCACACCTTTACCATGACTTGGGATGGTATGTCCATTACGAGATGCACAGTCTGATGATCTATACTTTACTACAAGTTTGGGCTTTTGAGCATATCAGGTGCACATGATCAATCAATAGGATTTCCTATAGAGGCAACATTCACCCATCCACGCGTTCATGCTTATCCACTAGTCAGATGTTGGAGACACGGTGATCTATTATACTAGAGAGTTGTCTTTGATAGATTGCAGCCCAATGATATTATCTGGGGACCATATTAGAGCTATATTTTATGGCCTGGCCTATAGAGATAGTTAGCGAGGATGCAAAAGGATTAGTTGATGGTCGGTTGCCTCAATCATATCATGGTTTGGTTCTACTTTGATAGGGTGGCACAACAGTTTCGACAAGTACAGGATGTTCCTGCAGTGTGTCTGAGCTATGCGCGCACTGTGCGTAGTGTAGTTAGGGTGAATAGTGCCCAACAGTTGACAGTAGAAGATGTACCGCTTAGTGATGATGAGGGTCCAAAGGATGTAGCGCTAGTTTCAGATGCAGATGATGTCAGTTGTACCCTAGCATATCAGACTTGGTGGCATAAAGCATGACTTACTCTTATCTTTCCTCTCAGTCACCCTACAGGCGATGCTTAGCCTTGGGCTGGTCATGCTAGTGACACAAGGGTAGAGGATGATGTGAATGACTTTGCAGGATACTATGATCTCGAGGAGAATGTGGAGGATGATGATGATTAGTCAGAGGAGGTTTCGTCATAGTATAACTTTAGGGCGAGACGACGACAGGACCAGCAGGAGGCAGACATTAACGAGGAGACTGAGTTGAGACCATGGTCCAAAGTGTAGAGGAAAACTAATGTGTTCTAGACTTAACCAATTCAGGGGAAAACCTATTTGAACAGTCCACTATATCACTATGCATTCCTACATTGAATTATTGACCAAGGAGCATAAGCTTATGATGGTACTTGCAAAGTATATGCCTTCAGGGCTCATGTGGTTCCTAAATCATTCTATTTAACTTTAAACAAACAATCCTATTTTGCTAGAATTGATAGAATTATAAAATAGTGAAAATAGATATAAATCTTAGTTGCTATGGGTACCTACAGTAAGGTCTGTAGATAACTATTACAAAAGGGAAACTTGTAGAATTAACTTACTAAATTGATAATAAGGAAATGACTAACTACTGACCTTTGGAGGATTTGTAAATACACTAATATGCAATTGTTCATGAACTGTATCTATTTGATCAAAACATAATACTAACTTGAATTCAAATTATGGTTTAACAGAAAACTAATACACCAACATTAACCGAAATGAAATAAACAAGGAGAGAATTAGTACCTTGAGTGGCCAGCTCAAGAGACTGTCTTCCTTAACTAAAACCAAATCTAATCTAGATTCTACATATCTTTGTAACACATATCAAAGCTTAACTTATTCCATACACAGAATCAACTTATATCAAAGTGTTCAACAACGAAATCTTTTTTGTCATATCCAGATTGTATTCCATAAATATAACATACTTGAGTCTTTGTACATAGAAAAGGAAATGATAACTGAATTGAATTGAACTCCCAACAACTTGACTCTGCTACCTTATATATCTCATCTTCCCCTTACTATACAAAATGGAGAGAGCCTTATTTATTAATTAACTGACTCTGATCATTTACCGCACCTATATACTAGGTTGTGGAGTCAAGATCACATTCTTATTCTAACTAACTATAAGAAGAAGAATTCAAATCAAATTAGAAGTCTGATGCATGAACAACGTCCATAACCATATTTGAAACAAATCCACTCCTTAATTTATTACTATCCATGATGCTCCATAATTGTCTTTAGTTGTCTCTACATTCTTAGCATTGAAACTCATACTTCTATTAACTCCTTTGTTTGCAACCTACTACAAATACTCGATCTCATCGTGACACGTCCAATTTTGCACATAGAATTAGTTCCCAAAAGCATATACCACAAGCATTCTCCATGACTAACCATAAAAACATCTTATTTATACTTTTATACATATCTATATCTAATTCATTCATTAGATAATATGATCATCACATTCCATATTAATATTATAAGTTCAGGTCTTGGAAGTATAAAGAAGGTCAACATATCATAGTGCAACATGGGTAAATGTCTTAAAGGATGCTACGAAAGAAGTCTTTGAAGTATAAAAAGAAACATAAAAGAGACTAATTCTACAGCCCATCATTTCCCCCCAATTAACCTTTTGCTTGTCATCAAGCAAAATTACTCAAACAGATACCTAGGGAAATGAATTATAATGTAAAACTATTTGCCTCAAGTCCATAACTACCCTAATACCATCACCCTGTTTTAGATAGAACCCATTGTAGCATGAAAGCCTTTGTAGTCTGATAGCTTCTGTAGTCCCGCATTCCTCTCCCTTTTCTCATGTCCAGTGTGGAACTGGATATAAAAGTAGAGGTGGATGGTAGGTTAGAGGTAACCATGCCACACCTTGATTCTCTAAAATTTGAATGTACCTATGCAATCTTTCAGACATCTTCATAAAGTTATGCAAGGAATGAGGTTCTTTTCGTTGAAGAGTAGGTGTCAAACTGATCCATCTTGTTTGTACATATCTAACACAACTTTGTAAAATGGATCTCATCATTCTCTGTACCCTTCTGTGATCCCTTATTCTTAGGTCCATAATGATTTTGCCAGGTCCCTTATGACAGAAGTTTGTACTATTTTATGAGGATATCTTCAGGATTAAGTGCCTCTTGTCTGATTGGTAGTGATACCTTCTTCTTATATTCTTCATACCTATCCATCAATTCTCCTCTCAACTTTTCATTATTTAGGTATGATATTATTGCTCTCAGTTGCAAATCTCCAACATTTATAGAGGGATTCCATTATGTATCTTCCTCTAATAGGTAATTGTGCATATAGAACTCACATAGCTGATCTTGTTGTTCTATACTGACCTTTTGAAAATAACTAAAGAAACTATGTCTAGACTGCAGAGCTGGTTGGTCATTAACAAATCTATTGAATTTAGAACTAAGAAATTTCTCCTTTAAAAATAATGCATAAACCCTTAAAGGTGGTCTGCATTCAATGATTTCCATGGCCCTATCAATTATACTTGCCATTTTTGCCTCTAACTTCTTAATTTCAAGATTCTAGTTCTCAATTATTTCATTAAAATTTTTCCTTTCTTTATCCCAATTCTCCGTGTCTTGTTTTGACCTACTAGTGACTTTTAGCAACTCAAAACCCAGTGAAACAATAGTATGGCATGTTGGAGTTCTTACCTTAGGAAATGATGGAGGGGGTTGCTTCTCATCTAAGATGATATTGCTAGCAACCAATTGTGCTAACAAATCCAATTTAGACCCTCAATTCTGTGTTTGAATCCTCTCCTCTAATTCATGTATCCTCTTTTCTTTTTCTGTCTCCTTCTCTTCATACCTCTTTACCTAATCCTCTAGGGTTTCAATTCTGTCCAATGCCTCTTGAAGTTCTTTTCGGAGGTCTCTTTCTTCTAACAATTCATTCCTTTGCTCAAAATTTATATTACCACTATCATTATTATCAGAAGCATTAAAAATTTCTTTAATAGGGCTACCAGGGGTTGCTTTTCTCATCTTTTTGGCAATAAATGGGTCCTTTGAGTTAGAGTCAAAAGAAGGACCATACCTTTTCTTCTTTGAACAAGCATTCACATCATCTTCAAGTATGTCAATACAAACATTCACAGTAGTATTTCCCTTTTCCTCAAAATCTTGTCTCTATTCAATTTTTTCTTCAGCTGTCTGTTTCCTAAATCTGCCTAATCTCCTCGGGGGAGTGGTTTCTTGTTCAATAGCCCTTTTCATCTTCTTTTTACCTTTCCTCTTTTGTCTCTCCTTTGCTTCCCTTGTATTGACATTTTTCTCCTTTTTCCTTTTTGTCTTTTTTTCGCTGACATCTTTTCCTTCCTTCTTTGTGTTGTAGACTTAACTAATTCACGGGAAAACCTATCTGAATAGTCCACTCTATCACTATGCATTCCTACATTGAATTATCTACCAAGGAGCGTAAGCTTATGATGGTACTTACAAAGTATATGCCTTCAAAGCTCATGTGGTTCCTAAATCATTCTATCTTAACTTTAAACAAACAATCCTATTTTGCATAGAATTATAAAACAGTGAAAATAGCTATAAATCCTAGTTGCTACGAGTACCTACAGCAAGGTTTGTAGATAACTATTACAACAGGGAAACTTGTAGAATTAACTTACTAAATTGATAAGAAGGAAATGACTAACTACTGACCTCTAGAGGATTTGTAAATACACTAATATGCAATTGCTCATGAACTGTATCTGTTTGATCAAAACATAATACTAACTTGAATTCAAATTACGTTTTAACATAAAACTAATAAACCAACATTAACTAAAATGAAATAAACAAGGAGAGAATTAGTAACTTGAGTGGCCAACTCAAGAGACTGTCTTCCTTAACTAAAACCAAATCTAATCCAGATTTTATGTATCTTTGTAACACATATCAAAGCTTAACTTATTCCATACACAAAATCAACATATATCAAGGTGTTCAACAAAGAAATATTTTCTGTCATATCCAGATTGTATTCCATAAATATAATATGCTTAAGTCTTTGCACATAGAAAAGGAAATGATAATTGAATCAAATTGAACTCCCAACAACTTGACTCTGCTACCTTATATATCTCATCTTCCCCTTACTATACAAAATGGAGAGAGAGCCTTATTTATTAATTAACTGACTCTGATCATTTACCGCACCTAGCTACTAGGTCGTGGAGTCAAGATCACATTCTTATTCTAATTGACTCTAAGAAGAAGAATTCAAATCAAATTAGAAGTCTGATGCATGAACAACATCCATAACCATATTTGAAACAAATCCACTCCTTAATTTATTACTATCCATGATGCTCCATAATTGTCTTCAGCTGTCTCTGCATTCTTAGCATTGAAACTCATACTTCTATTAACTCCTTTGTCTGCAACCTACTACAAATGCTCGATCTCATCATGTCACGTCCAATTCTGCACATAGAATTAGTTCTCAAAAGCATATACCACAAGCATTGTCCATGACTAACCATAAAAACATCTTATTTATACTTTTATACATGTCTATATCTAATTCATTCATTAGATAATATGATCATCACATTCCATATTAATATTATAAGTTCAAGTCTTGGAAGTATAAAGAAGGTCAACATATCATAGTGCAACATGGGTAAATGTCTTAAAGGATGCTACGAAAGAAGTCTTTGAAGTATAAAAAGAAACATAAAAGAGACTAATTATGCAGCGCATCACAGAGCTCATGGTCCAGTTCCTGCAGGTGTTGAGAGACCGAGTCAGAACGAGAGGGGGGAGTGTAGTAGGTCTATACCCCCAACTATGGATCAAACTGTTGAGCTCATGACACATTCAGTGATCTAAGATCCATCCTGGCAAGATGGAGATTAAGGTTAGCCTTATTTCACTAGTTTGATGTTCTTTATGTTTATTGGTTATCATGTTTATGTGAGAGTCTAATATCTATCTTATTTTCTATTTTACAGTCGGGATTGACACTTGGAGAGACTTTGTGAGTCATGTCATAGTGGACATAGTACCTTCAGATGTATCAGAGCAATAGGTGTGAGCGGGGTATTTGGCATGGCCATCCACTGGGTGACATGTAGAGATATTTATGCCTTTTGTTAGGTACAGGACAGCTGTAGAGTCTGTTCTAGAGAAGTCTACATGGGAGAGAGAGGAGTTACATCTGAGAGCTGAGCGTGCTGATGCTAAGATTCAGGCACAGTGGGATCAGATGGTAGCAATGCCTACATCAGAGAGAGAGTTAGTTGTTGGTGAGTTCTTACTGCTTGAGGTCCGTCAAGTGAGAGCTAACAGAGACAGGGCTCAGGCCAAGAGAGACCAGTATCATTTAATGTACCAGGAGGCACACGAGGAGGTGATAGGGCTAAGAGGAGAGATCAGGGGGTTATGATCATAAAGTGTCTCTAGGAGTCATTCGCGATCTGTAGCCACACATGGTCAGGGCTCTATCACGTGTACACCATGAGGGCCTGAGGTTACAGGTGACTGAGGTTGAACTATATGATGTGTATATATTATGTACTATGACATCCCATTTTTCTATGAGGGATAGTCGACTCGGATGCATACTTGAAACTAATGATATATATGATGCTTTTATTTTTCTTTTTATGTGTAATAGTTTATCACATGTGATTTTATGAAATGCAACTAGTGATGACTATTGAAGGCTAATATGGAAATACCATTACTGCTAATGTGACATACTGACGATTCTTTGTAGAATACATAGTAACAAGCACAATGATTAACAATTTCACTTACAACCCAAATTTCTATGCTATGCTTAGTTAATACAAGAGTGATCCTAACAAAGAATATGTAAGGAAGATTCAACAATGATTAACCGAACAAAGATGCAATGTTAAATGAATTAAGACAATCATGCTAACATTTTGTCAAAATTGAAGCTAATCTATAGATTTGTGAGAAGGGTCATTTTACCTCATCATTTAATCATATTTTAGATGTCAAATCCAAGGCTGTGTCCTTGGCTATCTGCAATTAGGAATCCTATAGTTGCCAATTTTATCTAACTAACTCTAATGACCTTTATTGATTTAAAGAAACTAATCTATCTTCTATGAAATGAATTATAAGAATATTGAAAACATAACTGAACAGTAAATTACTTAAAGCAAATCTATAAAATGAAACATGTATCTATCTATGAAAATGGTAAGTATCTTTTAAAGAAAAACTTGAAATAACAAACAATAGTACTAGCCTTCTGCCTTGGTGGTGAGAGCGGGCCCTTGCTCCACACCCTTAGGGCTAAAGACTAAAGCAAAGAATTAGCACAAGAGAATAATATCACAACTTGATTCAATCCAATTCCATCAACTTTGCATTTGGAAAAATATTGATATCAAAATGAGATTACAGAAATCAGAAGAATAAACGTTGTCCCTTTTGCTGCTACTTCTGTAAGTTTATATCTAAATCTGTGATGAGAGATCACTCACCCTATTCTACTAGTTCATCTAAGAGATAACATCAATCTCTTTATTCTACTAACAGTCTAACTATAGAATAAATATCCATGCAATAAAAATAGATTGAGTGGAATAGAAGTCCACACTGAATCTGAGTCTTAGTTTTAGATACAAATGGGTAGCGAGGCCCTAAAATATAGGTATTAAATTAGTTTATTAGTAACTCATGCAAAAACCAAAAAGAGATAAAAACTTCCAACAATTAACTATAGACTGCCCTTAATTACTCAGGTGATGATTTGAGTAACATCAGGAGCATCCCGATCACCACTGGAAGTGTCTAACCGACAGCTGTGTTGGAAATATGCACTATTCTAAAAAGGTGCCGGAGATGTATGTTCCTGTCTGTAGCTCCGAAGATATGTTTGTGACTTCTCGTTCAGCTCCGAAGATGCTCAAGACTTCAATCTAGCTCCGGATATGCTTCACCTTCTTATCCCAAAAACTTCTCCAATTAAATTTGAAACCTTGGAGACCAGTCGTGGTAGGCAGATGTCAGCTCTGAAGATCATTAGGACTACCTTCAGAGATGCACAAAACTGTCTACCCGAACACCTGCACGTATTGATTCAAAAAGAGAAGATTTATATATATTTCCATCAATTCAATGCACATTAGTCCTTCAATCATAAATCATGATCTTAAGTAATTCATCTCTTATTAATCATCATTAGAACAATCTTGTTAGCCTATTTTGGTGTAGTCATCACAGAGCTCATGGTCCAGTTCTTGCAGGTGTTGAGAGACCGAGTCAGAACAAGAGGGGGGAGTGTAGTAGGTCTATACCCCCAACTATGGATCAAACTGTTGATCTCATGACACCTTCAGTGATCTAAGATCCATCCTAGCAAGATGGAGATTGAGGTTAGCCTTGTTTTACTAGTTTGATGTTCTTTATGTTTATTGGTTATCATGTTTATGTGAGAGTCTAATATCTATCTTATTTTCTATTTTGCAGTCGGGATTGACACTTGGAGAGACTTTGTGAGTCATGTCATAGTGGACATAGTACCTTCAGATGTATCAGAGCAATAGGTGTGAGCGGGGTATTTGGCATGGCCATCCACTAGGTGACATGTAGAGATATTTATGCCTTTTGTTAGGTACAGGACAGCTGTAGAGTCTGTTCTAGAGAAGTCTACATGGGAGAGAGAGGAGTTACATCTGAGAGTTGAGCGTGCTGATGCTAAGATTCAGGCATAGTGGGATCAGATGGTAGCAATGCCTACATCAGAGAGAGAGCTAGTTGTTGGTGAGTTCTTACTGCTTGAGGTCCGTCAAGTGAGAGCTAACAGAGACAGGGCTCAGGCCAAGAGAGACCAGTATCATTTAATGTACCAGGAGGCACACGAGGAGGTGATAGGGCTAAGAGGAGAGATCAGGGGGTTATGATCACAAAGTGTCTCTAGGAGTCATTCGCGATCTGTAGCCACACATGGTCAGGCCTCTATCACGTGTACACCATGAGGGCCTGAGGTTATAGGTGACTGAGGTTGAACTATATGATGTGTATATATTATGTACTATGACATCCCATTTTTCTATGAGGGATAGTCGACTCGGATGTATACTTGAAACTAATGATATATATGATGCTTTTATTTTTCTTTTTATGTGTAATAGTTTATCACATGTGATTTTATGAAATGCAACTAATGATGACTATTGAAGGCTAATATGGAAATACCATTATTGCTAATGTGACATACTAACGATTCTTTGTAGAATACGTAGTAACAAGCACAATGATTAACAATTTCACTTACAACCCAAATTTCTATGCTACGCTTAGTTAATACAAGAGTGATCCTAACAAAGAATATGTAAGGAAGATTCAACAATGATTAACCGAACAAAGATGCAATGTTAAATGAATTAAGACAATCATGCTAACATTTTGTCAAAATTGAAGCTAATCTAGTAGATTTGTGAGAAGGGTCATTTTACCTCATCATTTAATCATATTTTAGATGTCAAATCCAAGGCTGTGTCCTTGGCTATCTGCAATTAGGAATCCTATAGTTACCAATTTTATCTAACTAACTCTAATGACCTTTATTGATTTAAAGAAACTGATCTATCTTCTATGAAATGAATTATAAGAATATTGAAAACATAACTGAACAGTAAATTACTTAGAGCAAATCTATAAAATGAAACATGTATCTATCTATGAAAACGGTAAGTATCTTTTAAAGAAAAACTTGAAATAACAAACAATAGTACTAGCCTTCTGCCTTGGTGGTGAGAGCAGGCCCTTGCTCCACACCCTTAGGGCTAAAGACTAAAGCAAAGAATTAGCACAAGAGAATAATATCACAACTCGATTCAATCCAATTCCATCAACTTTGTATTTAGAAAAATATTGATATCAAAATGAGATTACAGAAATCAGAAGAATAATCGTTGTCCCTTTTGCTGCTACTTCTGTAAGTTTATATCTAAATCTGTGATGAGAGATCACTCACCCTATTCTACTATTTCATCTAAGAGATAACATCAATCTCTTTATTCTACTAACAGTCTAACTACAGAATAAATATCCATGCAATAAAAATAGATTGAGTGGAATAGAAGTCCACACTGAATCTGAGTCTTAGTTTTAGATACAAATGGGTAGCGAGGCCCTGAAATATAGGTATTAAATTAGTTTATTAGTAACTCATGCAAAAACCAAAAAGACATAAAAACTTCCAACAATTAACTATAGACTGCCCTTAATTACTCAGGTGATGATTTGAGTAACATCAGGAGCATCCCGATCACCACTGGAAGTGTCTAACTGATAGCTGTGTTGGAAATATGCACTGTTCTAAAAAGGTGCCGGAGATGTATGTTCCTGTCTGTAGCTCCGAAGATATGTTTGTGACTTCTCGTTTAGCTCCAAAGATGCTCAAGACTTCAATGCAGCTCCGGATATGCTTCACCTTCTTATCCCAAAAACTTCTCCAATTAAATTTGAAACCTTGGAGACCAGTCATGGTAGGTAGATGTCAGCTTTGAAGATCATTAGGACTACCTTCGGAGATGCACAAAACTGTCTACCCGAACACCTGCACGTATTGATTCAAAAAGAGAAGATTTATATATATTTCCATCAATTCAATGCACATTAGTCCTTCAATCATAAATCATGATCTTAAGTAATTCATCTCTTATTAATCATTAGTCATCAGGACAATAGAATAAAAAGGGAGAAAAAGAGAGGTAAAAAGATGTTTTTCATGGGTGCTACCTGGCACTCATCATTTCCCCTCATACTTAAGGATTAGCAGGTCCTCCTGCTTCTCACAATCTAGATTTATTCTAGTGGAAGATCCTGTTAGTCAAGCTGTAGTCTTGTGCATAGATAGTCCAAGTGGTGCAGTTGGTATTACCATTTCCCCTGTACTGATCAACCTGCTTCAACCACTCTTGCAACTTATCATCGTCCATTTGCTCATCCCAGACAGGCAGTGGCTCAATGATGAGAGGGGGTTTGAAATAGCCACCTATCCACTCTTGTTTATGTTTATCCATCATTTTGGATATTAATATTGCCTTCCTCATAATAATCTTAAGTTAGAAAGAGTCGCCATTTCTCTCATTTTCTACTTTGAAGTTATAATGTTCCACCTTTTCTTTGCTACTGCAAGCTCTGGATTAGCTGAATTGTTCATAAAAAGACCAAAATCAATGGAATACTCTTGTAGGTTTTTTAGATACAATGGAAAAATTGTGGTCTGACTTTTAGGGTGATAGACATTTGCTCTAAATTGGACCTCAAAAGCATAAGGGTTTGGACACTCCTTTATGATGAAAAGATTTGTTTCTGTATCCTTCTTGAGATGAGCCTCCATTCTCTCATTCCATATCTGATGATTTCTCATCAGTGACATGAATGCTTTGAGCTAGCATTCCCCTACAAAATAATTAATAATGAAGGTCATATCATTAACACAGAAACCATGCAAATATAATTCACATAGAAAATTTTTGTCTTCATCAGAACTCCTTGTATATGCTTCCATGAACCCCTCTATTGTTGCTATGTTCTCAGTCAGATCAGACAGGACCAAAGATAGCTTCCTCTGCAGGACTCTCTCCTATAAGAACATAGCATAACTAGCACTTGGAAGCCTGCAAGATAGAATCTCAGAAGAAATGGAGGCCATCTGAATGACTTTTTCCTCCAAGGTTTCTACTCTTTTTGTCATGGCAATAACTGCCCAATGTAATTGCAACATAGGCTTGGAAGCTTCATATTCTCTACATCTCTTTTTCCAGTGGAACAGGGCCTTAGGAATATCAATGGGGATTAGACCCACATATGGATCTATTTGTACCTCCTACTCACTGGTTGCCCTTGGGCCAACTAACTCATGAGTATATTCCTCTTGATCATCTATCTTATTGTTGACCCAAGTCAATTGTTTATCTTGGCTCTGTACTTTCTCAATTAATGTTGCAATTATTATGAGACCATTGTCTCTAGCCTTGGTAAGATCAGAAATATTTTGTACTGCCTCTACCTCCTTTTCCTTAAGGATTTTAGCTGTCTCAGTCTTCTGGGCTTCTAGTTCTGCTTCCTTCTCCTGAATTATTTGTTGTTTACTCTGGAGCTCTGTTTACAGTTTCTCAATTACCTATTTTTTCTCCTCCTCTATCTCCATCTCAACTTTTTTGAGGTTAGTGATAATCTAGTTCTTCCTCCATAATAATCTTTTCAAATTATCAATCTCTTCTAACATCTATTGTTCTTTTGAAATTTCAGTATCCTCTTGGTTAGAGGGGTGAGAATATGCTCATGTTTCTTCTTCTGTTTGTTGTACATCAGGGGCTCCCATAGCCATTGACTCTTCACTGCCAGATACATCCATTTTCTCTGCTTCAACTTCCCCTGTAGCCTCCCTATCCTAAATTTCTTCTTAGGTCTTCTCTGCAACTACTGGCACTGATGAAGGCCTAGCTTTCTCCTGAGAAGTTCTGAAACCCAAAAGGACTTTAGCTAGGAGAGCAGTATCTTTTTTAGCTTAGGAGAGCTGCCTTTTCCTTTTGCTTCTTCATAGCATAGGTGGAGCAGGTGTATCATCCTTAGAATTAGAGGAAATAGTATAAGTTTCTTTTTGTTTTGACTCCGGAGTAGGAGAATGTTGTGAAGTTGGACTTAGATGAATAGATGGCTCAGGAGAAACCTCTCTCTATTTCTTCTTTCTTATTAGAGGAATGACATCTAAGTCATGGGATGACTCTTCAGCCCAATAATGTATGTCAGAGTCAATTTTCTTTGAAATTCTCTTTGATTTCTGACCCTGGCTTTCCCTTGTTAGTTCCTTTGAAAAAGACTCCTCAGCCAAAGTCATCTTTCTCCTTGTTGAGCGAGTCATATATGGTGTATGCTCAATAACAGGTTCTCTAATTTCTTTTCCTTTCCTTTTCTTGTCAGAAATAGGGGTAGCAGAAGAAGTTGCCTCCAATGAGGACTTTTTACCTTTTTTAATAGCTGTAGAGGAAGTTGAAGGCTCTGTCTCCTCTTCTTGTTGGCTAGAGGAGCCCTCACCCACTTCCTGAGCCCTCTCTGGTTCTCTGTCCTAGGGTTTGTTATCTAGAAATGTCTGCCATAATTCTTCCCCTTCAGCTTGAGACAAAAAGTGATGTTTAACTATCAGAAAAATGAGGCCATGGTGTTTCATAGGACCCTTGTTTTGTTGATACTTTTTTGTAGTTGCTCTAATGGCAGAGTACAGAAAGTTGGGAATATTTATGCTGAATTTAGGGTGTGCATTTCCATGCCTCAGAAAAATCAACATTTTCATTATTGGTCCTAGAACTAAGGAAAATTGACCATCACATGTGAAATATTTCATCAACCACATAGCTACAGATTGTCAAGGGTTTGGAAGTGAGGACCTAAGAATTCCTTTAACCTCATTCTTACTTGAATGCAACTGTATTGCATGTTCACCTTCAACAGAGAAATTCCCAATCAAATCAAAATATAAAGTTTTTAAATGGTAGAACCTCTCACCTTGTTTAGGTAATCCAGAAATATGACTGATAGTGGTTGCAGAGAGATTGCCTTGAACTCCCCTTACAACTGTCTGATTGTCCCTCGGGTTTCTTAGGAAGTCATCAACAATATCCTCTTGAAACCCTTCAAACTTTTCCAAAAACTCCAACCATCCTGCATTCCTCAGAATGTCTACTGCAGCATCATCTTGCAAAAGACCTGTAACACTTTCTAGCTCTGATTTCTTCTTAAGCCCCATTTATAAGTCCCTTTTTACCCTTTGTGCTAAATCCCTCACTCTCCTATGTAATTTGTTATTTCTCCTTTAACTCTGTAGGCTCCGAAGGACTGTATCAGCTGACTCTGTTCTTCAGGTTATTTTGTAGTTTTGAATGAGGATTATTATGTCAATTTGTTTAATGGCTTGGACTATGGAAAAAGAACTTAAAATTGGTTAGAGTGTTTATGTAGTCATAATTGTAGCAAAGTGATGGGACACTTTGTAGGCATGGTGACAGTGCAACAAAGATGGTGACATGCGTGAATTTGGGAAGGAAAATAATGATAGGAGAACGTGTCATAATGATGGCACCCAAAAATAGAAATGACAAGATAATTGCTAATTAATGTTTAATTAAGAGAGAATTACCTGAACCAATCGTAATGATGAGGAACTAATGTACTTGGCTAAAATGTTGTGGCATTGATGAGATTTTGATGCGACATTGTACATGAGCAGCTTCTTCGTGGCTTGAAATGACGTCAACATCTTTATTGTCACGCAACCTACAATCATTCCCGCAGAGTGGTTCGAGAATCCATGTATACAGTGACATCAGCGCAGTCCTTTGTAAGTACCCGTACAAATGAGTAATGATTTCTCCCAGGATGTGTGTTGACTTCATCTTTGTTCCTGTCATAAAGTGGAGGATGAGTCATGATGACCTCATCAAATGACATTTCTACTTTATTACCTAGAGAGGTGGGTCTCCTCCCAATTTATTATATTCTGAATAACTCTTTATTGGTGGAGCATCAGAGGTGCTCCTAGTTTGTGAGCGCCACGGGTGCTCCTTATTCTTGAAGCACCGGAGGTGCTCCTATTTGCAAGCGTTGGAGGTGTGTTTGAGTAACTCCAGGCACCTGATCACCTCCGTAGCTTGATTATTCTTATTTGGCATGAAGAAGGGAACTGCCATTTGTTGTTTTTCAATTCACTTGGTCGAGAAAGATAGTCATTTACTGGTTTTCTATCTTCTTCTTTTTTTTTTTTAAGGCCGCCATTTTCTAGTTTTCAACTTTCTTCTTTTTTTTGTTAAGAAGGTTGCCATTTGCTAGTTTTCAACCTTCTCTTTTTTTTTTCAATCAGTCCAAAATTGTGACAAAGGATGTGTCCCCTGTAACCAAACACAAATCTTTGATGAACTCTTCCTTAGTGGATGGCCTTTTATAGAGTCTAATTTGGTGGCCATTCACTAAAAATGTGTCTGTACTTCCATCAATAGGTTCCAACAACATTGTTCCATTCTCAAAAACTTCCTTTATCTGATAAGGACCCATCCAATGAGTTTGTAACTTCCCTTTGAACTCCTTGAATTTAGAATCATAAAGAAGAACCCAATCACCTTGTTGAAATGTCCTCCTCTTGATGTGTTGGTCATGCCATTGCTTCCTTTGATACTGGACCAGTTTTGTTTGTTGAATGGCTTCTATCTGGATTTCATCTAACTCATTGAGCTAAAGAATTCTGTTTTGTTGGGCTATAGACAATGGTAGACCAATATCTAATGCAGTTTTAAGTGTCTAAAGTTTAAATTCTATAGACAGAATAGGCTTTTTTCCATAAACTAATTCATAAGGTGAGAATTTTGTTGTGGACTTCCAAGTGGTATTGTAAGCCCAAACTGCTTTAGGTAATCTACTAGCCCAATCTTTCCTATTCATTGCCACTGTCCTTGTCAGAATGTTCTCAAGTTCCCTATTAGTCACCTCGACATACCCATTGTCTTAAGGATGGTAAGGTGAAGATTTCCTGTGCTTGACTTGATATAGATCTATGAATGATTTGATTACCTATGAAGTAAACTGAGGTCCTCTGTCTGAAACTATGGATCTTGGGGCTCCGAACCTCAAGAAAATTTTATTATAAAGGAAATCAACAACTTTCTCTTCTCTTGCAAATTGCAAAGCTTGAACCTCAGCCCATTTAATCACATAGTCTGTGCATACCAGAATATACTCTTTGCCTGATGAAGGTGGAGAAATTGGTCCCACAAAGTCTAGACCCCACTGTTCAGATGGCTCCATCATTACTTGAGGATGCAGTAACATCTCCTGGGTGAAGGTTGGTTGTCCCATCCTTTGGTACTGATCACACTACTGCACATACTTTTTGGTATCCTTATGAATAGAGGGCCAGTAGTAACCAGCTCCCAGGATCTTGTAGATAGTTCTGTGGGAAGAATAATGCCCACCAGATGGTTCATCATGACATGCTCTCAACACATCAAAAATTTCATCAGCTTTTAAACACCTGCATAAAATGAAATTAGGACGACATTTAAATAGCAAACCATTTAACCATTTGTAAGATAAGCTTTCCTTAACTAAGTGTTTCTTCTATTTTGAGGTAAAATGGGATGGATACAAGCCTGTAGCTAAGAGACTAGCTATGTTAGCAAACCAAGGTGCAGTAGAGGAGATAGCAAAAAGATGTTCATCTGGAAACCTGTCCTCCACTGGCTGGTTTTCTCCTCCTGTATGCAATCTTGACAAAAGTCAGCAACCAAATTAAACTTGCTTGGATTATCAACTATGGTAATGTCAAATTCCTGCAATAGCAATAACCACCTAATGATCCTTGCACCCACTACTGGCTCATTCATTAAGTATTTGATGGCTGCATGATCAGTGTGAACAAATATTTTTTATCCAGTGATATAATGCCTAAATTTGTTTATAGCATAGATGACTGCCAAAAATTCTTTTTTAGTTGTGGTGTAATTTCTTTCTGCAGATGTAAGGTTTTTGCTGATGTGATAGATGGCATGCATACTTTCTCCTTCCTCCTTCTATCCTAAGATTGTCCCAATAGACTCATTTGAAGCATCCGTTTGTATGTGGAATGGTAAAGTCCAATTAGGTCCTCTCAAAACAGGTGTGACAATAAGCTTCTCTTTTAGGGTTTCAAATGTTGATTGACAGTCTGTTGTCCATAAGAATTTTGTGTCTTTGTTAAGTAGGGTAAATAGGGGGGCAACTATTCTACTGAAATTTTCTATGAATCTCCTATAGTAGCTCGCATGACCCAAAAAACTTCTAACATCTGTCTGATTTTTGGGTGAAGGTAACGGTTTGATTACTTCTATTTTGTTTTGATCTACTTTGATCCCATTTGCTAAAATGTGGTGTCCCAATACAATTCCTTCCTCCACCATCATGAAGCACTTTTCATGGCTCAGGGATAATTGATTCTTCTCACAACACTTCAGTACTCTCTCAAGGTTTATGAGAGCTTCCTCAAAGTTGTCCCCATACACAGTAAAGTCATCCATATAGGCCTCCATGCACTCATTTGCTAATTTAGCAAAAATGGCTAAAACAAGCCTCTGAAATGTTGCTGGGGCATTACATAGTCCAAATGGAAGAACTTTGTAGGCAAAAGTTTAACAAGAACATGTGAAAGTAGTTTTGTCCTGATCTTCAGGTGCTACTTGGATTTGGTTATACCCACTGAACCCATCTAGGAAAGAAAAATACTTTCTCCTAGCAAGGTTGTCCAGCACTTGGTCAATGAATGGTAAGGAAAAGTAGTCCTTTTTGTAGCTTTGTTTAGCTCCCTATAGTCAATACACACCCTCCATTTCCCATTCTTTTTAGGCACTATGACTAGGGGTGAGACCCATTGACTATCTAAGATTGGATATATAAACCCTTCTTGTAGCATTTTTTCTATTTTAGTCTTAAGAATGTCTTTTAAAGCAGGATTTAATCTTCTCTTGGGTTGTCTGACAGGTTTGATATCTTCAGTGTATATATGATGGGTACAGATCTCAGGAGGGATGCCCTTCATATCTTGGTATTCCCAAGAAAAGGTTGCTGAATGGGAAATCAAGAGTTGGATAAATTTTTCTTCCTGATTTGGTTGCTAACTGGGTGTTGATATTAAGTGTCTTTCCTGGTAAAATCATGACCTTTTTTGTGATTTGATCCATGGATATAGTCAATCCATATACTAGAGTCATGGTATTGAGGGGACATGAATGTGGAAGCAACATGTGGAATGTGGCTAAGTCTCTGTAAAAGGTCTCCCAACAAGGATTGATATTTGCTAGGGTACAATGAGCAGAAGTGAGAAGTTCTCTCCTAGAATCTTGGGAAAGCTCCATCACATCCTCATTGATTAGGATGTGGGTAATGTCTTCTGTTGTATCATAGTATATTTCTTCTTCCAACTCACCCAAATGTTCCTTGATGGTGACCATAGCTACGGAGGCACTATTTTCCATGTTATCTAGCTCATCCACCCATACTCTTCCTGTATAATGTATTGATGGTTTAGCTGGAGGGTACAGAGATATTTTCTTCAAATCTATCCCATTAGAAATGACCATATCCCCAGTTCGACAATCAATAGATGCTGCTGTTGTAGCTAGCCATGGTCTTCCTAATATCAGTGGATAAGCATTTCTCTGGTTTCTTGGTTCCAATATCAGGAAATCTAATAGGAATTCCCATGATTCTATCACAACTAGGACATTGGTAATTACCCCTTTCGGAATGGCTACTGACTAGTCAGCAAGTTGAAGGATTGTAGATGTAGATTAGATAACTGTGAGGGCTAATTTGTCCATTGTATGAACTGTCATCACATTTATTGCTGCTCCCAAATCAACCAAAACATTTAAAATTTCTACCCCTAAGATGTAAACAGTTATAACATGATTTCTAGGGTCTCCATACTTTGGGAGGAGCATTTCTCCCATCAATAGATCTACTACTTTCCCTTCCACCTAGATTGTAGAAGGAAAGTTTTTCTTCCTACCCTGTGTTTTGACACAATGCTGTTTGATGAATTGGTTCAGTTCTTGCACATCTCTGATTGATTGGAGGAGTGGAATTTCAATGTTCAGTTATCTAATTTCTTGTAACAATTCTGATTTCAGGGTAGATTGGACTTGTTTTTGTAAGATCTTTTTCTGGGGAACATGTTGTTTGAGTCATTCTGGGTATGGTGCTAGTTTTTCCATCTCCGGAGCATCTTCGGAACTCTTACCAGAAATGTTTCTAGGAATGTTCTCCGGAGTCAGCCTTTTAGGAGGAACTCCAGAGTTATCCAAGGATGATTCTTTTTGTACTATTTCAGTAGTAATCTCCTCTGGAAGTTGAGTGGATGAATTTTCAGGTTCCACATCATTGGTTACTTCAACTATAGTTGGAGGAGATGGTCTTGGGAATGCTTTCCCAAAACACAGCTGGAGATTATTGGGATATATAGCATTAATACCAGCCATGTTTTCTTGTTCTGTCATGCAAACAACTGCTCCCTGTTTATTTCGTGGATTTGGTATAGGTTGAGCTAGTAAGGGTGGTTGGCTAACTGGTTCGTTTTGTGACTGACCTTGTGTGTTGGGGGGTCTAGTTAGTAATGCTTTTTGTTGAGGTTGGAAATGTCTAGGTTATCCCTAGTATTGTTGATTATATCCCTACTGAGGACCCCATTGAGGTTGCATGTTTTGTGATCCAAACTGTGGTGGCCACTGTTGATTTCCCCAGGGCTGATTTTGCCAGTGTTGGTTTTGCCATTGTTGATTTGGCCAATCCTACTGTGCCCAAGGAGGATTATTTTGAGGCCCATGCCAAGTTGGATTCCATTGATTATTTCCCCAATTAGAAGGACCCCTATAAGAAGGCTAGCTTGGATACTGATTATAAGGGAAATTCCTAGCTTGTTTTTGTCCTACATAGTTCAACTCTTCTTCTATGATGGCATTCTTCTTACTCAACCTTTTTAGGGCTGGAAGTTGACTACATTGACTGGTAGGATGTTCCTTATCACAGATCTGACAGATCTCTAACTTGTCTAAAGGGCATTCTCTCAACAGATGCTTGTTTCTACACCTAGGACAATAGATGGAGAGTGGTTCAATTGTTCTACCTTTATCAGTTGTTCTTGTTTTTTATTGAATCCCATCCAATGTCGTATTTAGTTGGACCAGAATATCTATTTTCATATTTGCAATCTCTTCCATTAACTATCCTATTTCATTCTTCCCTATGAAAGATTTGGGTGTTCTCACTCCATCTTGGGTTCTGGATTAGTTCCTATAGAGTTCTTCTATAGTAGACATATCCATTTTGTTGATATTCCCTTTTCCCATCAGATCCAGTGCTTGTTTTGATTCTTTATCTAATCCCTTTACAAATAGGGTTTTGGCCAAAGAGTGATTTACTAGGTTGCCATACCTTCTCAAAGCGAAGTTGAACCTATCCACATAATCCTCTAATGTCTCTTCCTCTCTATGTTTAATTTTGAATAATTCATCATTCTTATCACTAACTCTACAATAGTCCTGGTATTTTCCCAAGAATTATGTCTCCATCTGATCCCAGGAATGGATGGAATTTTGGGGCAGGCCCATAAACCATCTCATTGCAGAATCCTTTAGGGTTGAGGGAAACAGTTTGAGCTTTTGATTATTTGATCCATAATAATAAGTCTAGCATACCACTTTTAATTCAAACAAAAACTGATCTGGATCCATAGACGTAAGACCCCTAAAATTTGGCAAGTGTGCAGGTGAAATATTTTTCATAGGGGCATTATCTCTAGCAGCCAGAACAATGGGATATGAGAAGATTCTTGGAGCCTGATTTTCCTCATCTTCATGATTATCATGATTATCATCTATGTCTAGTACTGGTTCTTCTCCTTGAGGTTCCAGGAAATTAGGTTCTATCAAAGGATCTACCTAGAATTTTTGTTGTAATTCTTGGATATAGTCAGCAAGTGGAAGATTTGGAGGATTGAAAGGATTAATAATTTCATATGCAGCTTCCAAGAAAGGTTCTAGATGTCTCTCTTCAACAAGATCTTGTGCCACCCCACTGCTTTCTCCTATAATTTGTTGATGGGGTATCTATTTTATGTATCTTCCTTTTGAATCTCTAGCTCTAACCATACAGATCTATTCTAAAACTATTTAGCTAAGTTTTCCTAATTAACACAATATATCCCCAGTAACAATGCCAAAAATGACAAGGGTCATTGTACCTCATCATTTAATCATATTTCAGATATCAAATCTAGGGTTGTGTCCTTGGCTATCTGCAATTAGGAATCCTATTGTTGCTAGTTTTAACTAACTAACTCTAATGACCTTTACTGATTTTAAAAAACTGATCTATCTACTATGAAATGAATTCTAAGAATATTGAAAACATAACTGAATAGTAAATTACTTAAAACAAATCTATAAACTGAAACATGCATCTATCTATGAAAATGGTAAGTATCTTTTAAAGCAAAACCTGAAATAACAAACAACAGTACTAGCCTTCTACCTTGGTGGTGAGAGTGAGCCCTTGCTCCACACCCTTAGGGATGAAGACTAAAGCAAAGAATCAGCACAAGAGAATAATATCATAACTTGATTCAATCCAATTCCATCAACTTTGTATTCTAAAAAATATTGATATCAAAATGAGATTACAGAAATTAGAAGAATAATCGTTGTCCCTTTTGCTGCTACTTTTGTAAGTTTATATCTAAATCTTTGATGAGAGATCACTCACCCTATTCTACTAGTTCATCTAAGAGATAACATCAATCTCTGTATTCTACTAACAGTCTAACTACAGAATAAATATTGATGCAATAAAAATAGATTGAGTGGAACAGAAGTCCACACTGAATCTGAGTCTTAGTTTTAGATACAAATGGGCAGCAAGGCCCTAAAATATAGGTATTAAATTAGTTTATCAGTAACTCATGCAAAGACCAAAAAGAGATAAAAACTTCCAGCAATTAACTCTAGACTGCCCTTAATTACTCAGGTGATGATTTGAGTAACATCAGGAGCATCTTGATCACCACTGGAAGTGTCTAACCGACAATTGTGCTAGAAATATGCATTGTTCTAAAAAGGCACCAGAGATGTATGTTCCTGTCTGTAGCTCCAGAGATATGTTTGTGACCTTCTCTCTCAACTCCAGAGATGCTCAAGACTTCAATCCAGCTTCGGAGATGCTTCACCTTCTTATCCCAAAAACTTCTCCAATTAAATTTGAAACCTTGGAGACTAGTTGTGGTAGGCTGATGTCAGCTCCGGAGATCATTAGGACTAGCTCTGGAGATGCACAAAACTGTCTACCCAAACACCTGCACCTGTTGATTCAAAAAGAGAAGATTTCTGCATATTTCCATCAATTCAATGCACATTAGTCCTTCAATCAAAAATCATGATCTTAAGTAATTCATCTCTTATTAATCATCATTAGAACAATCTTGTTAGCCTATTTTGGTGCAATCATAAGGAAAATGGAATAAAAAGGGAGAAAAAGAGGTAAAAATATGTTTTTCATGGGTGCTACCTGGCACTCATCAATTTGCTTTATAACATTCAAGTCTTAAGCATGAAATCTCTTGAGGTGTGCAACCTTAATAGGTTCCTTAAGCAGCATACCTTGTTCATCATCTAGTCTATACGCTCTCGATCCAAAGGATTTAGTTACTATGTATGGTCTGAGCCAATTAGGGCTAAATTTACCTTTTTCTCCTTGAGGTGCATTTATATTCTATTAATTTTCATAAAGTACCAAATCCCCAATGTCAAATGAACATTGTATAACATGTTCATTGCACGATCATTGTATGCTTTTCTGATGAGCCTTGAGGTGCTCAAGAGAGTTTATACATCTTTCATCAAGCATCTCAAGTTCTTGTAATCTTTTCTCATGTTAAGTATCGTCATCAATAATGTCCCTTAGGGAGATCCTCAATGAAGGGATTTCTAACTCCAAGGGCATTATTGCATCCACACCATAGACAAGATTATACGGTGTATTGCCAGTAGCTGTACGAATACTTGTTTTATAGGCCCATAATGCATAGGATAATTGGATGTGCCAATCTTTTTGATGTTTGTTAACAGTCTTTCGTAGAATCTACCCAATAATTTTATTTGAAGGTTCTGCTTGGCCGTTTGATTGAGGATAATAAGGCATAGAGAAGCGATGTTGAATATGATATTTTTCAAGAAATTTCTTCACATCCTTGTTCTTCAATGGTGTACCATAGTCTGAAACTAGGGAGGAAGGTATTCCAAATTGAGAAATAATTTCATCTTGTATAAACTGACAAATTAGGTCAGCAATCATGGATCGTAAGGGGACAACTTTGACCCACTTTGTGAAGTAATCCGTGGCAGTAATGATAAATGTATGCCCTTGAGAGGAGGGTGGGGAAATTTTACCGATTAGATTCAAGCCCCAAATAGAAAATGGCGAAGGTGAAACTTGGGCACGAAGTTCTTGAGAGGGAGCTCAGATTAGGTGTTTATGTTGTTGACATTGTAGGCATCTCTTGACATAAGCAAAGGAATCTTGTTCCATATGTTGCCAATAATAACCCATTCATAATAATTTTTGCACCAATGATTTCCCCTAGAATTCCCTCCACAGGCACTAGAGTGAGCTTCTTCTAAATCTATCAGAATATATGCATTACTTAAACATCATAGTAAGACACCATTATAACTTCATCTATACAACACATTCGACAAAATGATATATCGCGTTGCTAGTTTACACAGACGGATTCGGACATTCTTAGATGTTGAATTAGGAATAGTTCCATCATGCAAATAATTGAATATATAGGAGAACCATTCATCAGTGTATGTATTACCACAGAGTTCTGAATTCATAATTAGAAGATCTTCAATTGTCAGTGTTTTAATATTATGGATGACAAAGGTAAATTCCTCAGAAGAATAATCAGGGGATATAAGGGAAGCCGCGCTTGCCATTGTATTCGCATGTTGATTGTCTTTCCTGGGAATAGTATTTATTGAAAATGATGCAAATTGTTTTAAGAGAGATAAAGCCATTGCATGATATTGAGATAATTTGTCATGCTTAGTTTGATATGATCCATTTATTTGTCATACAATTAGCTATGAATCACCATATATTGTAATATTTTTTATGTTAAGAGCCAAGGCAACATGAAGTCCTGCGATGAGAGCTTCGTATTCAACAATGTTGTTTGTGCATGGGAAATCTAGGTAGTAAGACATAGGAATCGACTTACCTATGGGTGGTATTAATATAACACCAGCACCAGAGCCGGTTTGACATCTTGATCCATCAAAGTATAATTCCCATTGATCATCCTCCATAATTGTTAAAATTTGGTCATTAGGAAATATGTCTGATTGTTGTGTAGTAAATGGTGAAGGAGCTTCATCTAATTGGTCAGCTAACGCTTTCCCTTTTATTGCTTTTTGAGGAATGAATTTAAGGTTAAACTCAGTTAACAACATAACCCATTTAGCGAGAAACCTGACAAATCTGTTTTTAAAAAAAGATGTTTTAAAGGGTCAAATTTTACCATCACATGTATTTCAACATTGAAAAGATAATGTCTAAGCTTTTGTGTTACAAACACTAAATCTAGGCAATGCTTCTCAATAATAGTATACCGCACTTCATAATCAAGCAAAGTTTGACTGATATAGTAGATAGCACATTCTTTGCCTTCAGCATTATGTTTTGCTAACAAAGCTACTAGAGCATTATTAGATGCTGAGATATACAAAAAAAGGTTTTATCAGGGATGGCAGGTTGTAGAATGGGTGGGTGAACCAAATAAGACTTTAAATCTTCAAAAGCTTTTTGACACTCCAAGTTCCATTGAAACTTCAAATCCTTCTTTAGTAATTGCATAAAGGGGTGAGTCTTATCCATGAGTTGTGAAACAAATCAGCAAATGGCCTGTATCCTCCCTTACAAACTACAAAGTTGGGATATGTTTTTAGGAGTTGGCATATTAACAATTGTGTCTATCGTTATATGTTTTGTTTAAGTTTTTGGTTGAATTGTTAGTCAGTTGTTGGTGGCCCTGGGCCTGCTCTACTACTGTTTGGCTTTGTTATCGGGTTCTACTCCTGTGCTAGCAACTTATCTTAATAAAAAATAATTGCATCTATCTTCTTCATATCCACTTCAATTCCACGATTTGAAACAATAAACCCTAACAGTTTTCCACTGTCTACCCCAAAAACACACTTACAAGTGTTTAATCGCATGTTATACTTCCTTATGCGCTCAAAGATTTGTAACATGATCTTGGTTATGAATGGACATCGCCAAGATGTCATCAACATAATCTTCTAAAATATTGTGCATATAATGATGAAATATAAGGGTCATTGTGCATTGGTAAGTAGCTCCTGCATTATTAAGTCCAAACAACATGACTACCCAACAAAATGTACCCCAAGGTGTTATAAAAGCTATTTTATACTGATTTTGAGGGTTAATTAAGATTTGATTATATCCTAAAAAACCATTCATTAAAGAAAATAATTCATGGCTAGCTATAGAATCGACAATCATATCAATGTTAGGAAGTGGAAAATCTTCTTTCAAAGGTGCAAGGTTTAAATCTTGAAAGTCCATACACATTCTTATATGGCCATTGGGTTTAGCGATAATGACAATGTTCAAGATCCAAGGTGAATAGTCAATAGGGCAGATAAAGCCAGCTTGTAGAAGCTTTTTTATCTCCACTTTGATAAGTAATGCAACCTTGGGATTCATCTTATGAATTTTTTGTTTAAATGGCTTAGCATGCGGTTGCAAGACAATATTATGCATTACAATTTCAGGATCAATACCGGGCATGTCTGAATAATTCCAAGCAAATAGCTCAGAAAATTCATGTAGTCATTTTTAGTTATTTCTTCCTTTTCTTCTGCATTTAAACAATCACCAATAGGGATAACTTTTTTCAGTATTATCTTTATCCATGAGAGCATCAACAATCTTTCTATTGAGTAGAGTATTGTGGTCTAGGAGATTGGGTGATTGTGGTGGGTCTTCAAATTTTTCATCAGACTTTATAGTGGCATTTATTGTACTAGTAGTTTTTCCAAAATATGCATTATTGTTCAAACAATAAGGTAGGCCACGTTTATGATGATAATGAGGAATATTGTCATAAGCACCTAAGAATTTGATTATCTCTTCATCAGTTGAAAAGACATCCAAAGCAATCACTCCTGGAGGACAATTAGTGTCAATCATCTTAGGAAATATCAAGTTAAGTGTTGATATTATATTCACATTAAGAGTAGGATGTCTGCGGGCTTTAGATTCCTTGAAAGGATTATATCCAATGCCACTTAAATAATTTTGGGAAGCAGATTCTATAGGAACTTAATTGGTTCCTTGTTGATTGATACTAGAACCATTACCTACATAATCATAGTTCTTATAAAGGATCTGGAATCCTTGACCATAAAGAGAAGCCATTTCTTTAGAAGGTGGAGCTTCATAAGTTTCATAATCTGTAGTGTAAGTAAAGGTATTATCTGAATTCATCAACAAAGAAGCTTTATGATGAATAAAGAAGCTTTATGGTTATCATTCAAACCATGAGATGATATTGATGCAATATTTGATGTCTCAGGGACGAGGTTTTTAACTTTATATTCTCCCATGGAGGAAGATGCAAAATCTAATGAACCCTAATCATCACCAAGAAATGCATTCGATTGTTTAGACTCTTGCACAACATTTTCTAGGGCAAGAGGAGTTGACGAATCAACTTTCAAATTGTTTAAAATCTTAGGATAGATAACTTGTTTTTATGATTTGATTTGCAAACAATTGTCATGTTCAAGATCAACATGAATAGTGTGCAGCTTATCCTTGAATATGAATTTAATTGAACGATGTAAAGTAGAAGGAACTGCCCCCAATGCATGGATCCAAGGTCTACCAAGAATCATGTTGTAAGATAGAGAGCAAGGCATGACATGAATCAAGGTAGGTACAATCACATGTCCTACTTGTACAGGTAGAGTTATAGTGCCCATGGATTATCGTCCAACATTGTCAAAGCCACAGATACTTATCATTTCTGACTTAATCAAGGATGTATCAACTTTAATCTTATGCAATAAATTAATGCCACAGACATTAAGAGCTGATCTATTATCAACCATAACTCTCTTAACCAGTATTTCGTTTATCGTAATGATGATTATCAAAGGATCATACTAATTTTGAACTTCAAGAGATGGCAACTCATGTTGTTGAAACAAAATGTCCATTTTTGTCGCATGCATACAATATAATTGAGTTGCTACATCATTGGGCTTGACAATAGGTGGAACAATCACCTTCTGTAAAGTTTCTTGGAGCATTCCATGGTAAGTAGGCAAAATTTGTATAAGATCCCAAAGAGATATCTTTGCAGGAGTAGCACGAAGCTCCTGTACAAGATCATAATCTTGACCAACCTTTGTGTTCAATGAGGTGCTTGAGGAAGCATAGGTTAAGAAACTAGTAAAGATATCAGAATGCTCTATTGTTGTTTGCTTTGTTTATTATTCCGAGTGTTATATGCATGAGCAACCACATTATGACTAGGTTGTTGTAAATTTGGATGTGATATTTGTTTAGCAGAGTTGTAAATGTGATTTGAAGGTTGAGAAGAAGGTGGAATACCTCTAACAATAAGCATTAGTTTAGAAGGTGGTTTAACCGCATCCGAACATAAGGTGACCACTATTTTTGGTTTCCCAGATTCTTCTTTAGCTTTAGGAACATAAATTGCATTTACAACCCTTTGAAATAACGATAGTTTAGGATTTATAGTGGACTGTTCAATTGAGATAAAGTCCTCAAGGGCTTCATCTAACATATCGAAGTCATCACAACTAAATGGCTCATCATATACATGAAAATCTTGCAAAAACTAATCTAACATTTTAACATGCTCTAATTATCCCAAGATTTAAATGTAAAATGATGGTTTATGAACTTTTATGAAAATGCAACACTATGCAAAACACCAAATGATAATTTCCAACTCTTTTAGTGAAAAGGTAAAGAATATAATTCAAATTCAATGCATGCACTTTCACAAAAGAGGGTTTGCAATCTAAATGTGCTCTAGGACAACAAACTAATTTCAGATCTAATGTTTAAAGGATGCAAATTCTTTAGAGTGCAAGTTCACCAAAATTTTTAGGGTGAAAAAGTAAGTTTCTCTTAAATAAGGTTAAGTCTTATTCTTTCACCTATCTAAACATTGGGAGGACAAGGACCGATCTCAGGACCAAGCTACTAATCACTTGTCTATTCCCTAATGCTAATTAGGTCTAATTTAGGTGTCTAACTAAGGTTTTATCAAGTGCCTTAATTTCACTAATCAAATAAACCCTAATTACACCTTGTAACAGAAAACAACAGAATTCAGAGATAAAGCAGGCAAAACAGATTACAGAAATGCAGAAAATAAGGTTTAGAGATCATGCACCCAGAAATTGAGGGCCAACTAGACTAGGGCACCCGCTCATTAGTCCTGCAAACTTCTATCTCTAAAAATCTTCTATACTAGCTACCAAATGACCTCTAAGAGCTCCCAAATCTCAAAAATTTCCCCCAGTTGGACTAGGGTGCTCACTCATTTGTCTCGAAAGTGTCAGGATCTAAAATTTTGAAAGTCTGTGACGACTGTATCTATAATATCCCTCTTTCTGCCACTTCTTTTTGTTGTATCCTATAAAACATGATTTGCACCTACAAAAGAAGGAGAAAGATGTTGCGGCTATATAGGAGCTTGCCTCAGTCAAGCCCCGTTTTCAGTATTCCTACCTCAACAATAGCTAGAGATAAGGATGTACAGAATTGTGTGCAAACCTAAACAAGTGTATGCAGAAATATCAAACCCTAGATGTCTTAATCAAGGGAAGATCAATAACTTGCTTTAATTCAATAACACATACAACTTCACCTCATGAAGATGAAAACAAATGAAGACTTGCATGAACAAGAAGGCGAATCAACAATGTCCGCGGAGGATCTCCAATCTGGATGTTGGAGGCTTCAACCCTTCTCCCGATCATGAAAAGGGTGTGCAAACCCTAGGAAGAGCAAGATAGTCTCAAGATCTTGATTCCTAATCTCCATCTGTTGTCTCCATCATAGCAAATTCAAATAACTTTCAAGAGCTTCAACAAGTCACTGATCTTCAATGGCAACAACAGAGTTTTGGTATCAAGCTTGCATAAGAATTGTATATGATAAAATGATTTTGAAATGTCTTTTTATATCTAGCTTTAGGGAAATTCAAATTTCAAAATAACCTCTTGATATCGCTTGAAAATTGAGAATTTGAAAACAGAATCTTGAGGAGCATGGCGAGAGTCGACACCTCACCAAAATTTAAAATCTCGAAAAATGGGGTAGGACTAGGGTGAGGGTGCCCGAGTCTAGATCTATATCTTGGGGGTCCCAGGGACCCATAATCCAAATCCTCTTTCTAGGTTCTATCAAAAGTTACATCAAAAAATGAATATTTTGCAACTAGGCACTAGCCAATCAGGGTTCCGGGAAGGCTAAAAATAGAGAGGTTGAGAGGTCACCAAAAGGCGAGGAGCTAAAGCGAGAGAAATTATACCATTCCATATAGGAGGAAAATTTCTGATGTAACAGGTAATTATGAAAGCAACAAAGAACTAGAAGCAGCTCTTACTGATCTTGAAAAATCTGAGGCAGAAATCAGGGATCTAAAAACTAATGTTCAAGAAGCTGATGAATGCATCCTAAAGCTAAGAGAGCAATTTAGGAAGTTTAAGGAGAAAATCAAGGAGATAAATGATCAATTAGATGAAGCACATGAAATCCTAAATAGTTTGACACTGGAAGTTGAAAGGAAAGAAGAGATTGAAAGGCATCTGAATCAAGTTGTCAAGGATAAGTCAGAGGAATGTGACAAATTGGGAAAAGAAGTACTACTTCTAAAATTTGATCTGGAAGCAACTAATAGCTATAAAGAAAAATTCAAAATAAGCTCTGCAAAGCTTGAGGAGTTGCTTGATAGTCAAAAACATCAAGAGGACAAGCAAGGCTTAGGATTTGAGAAAGGAGAAAGTTCAAAATCAGGTCAAGGAAGTTTTTAGTTGAAGCAAAACAAAGGAAACCAATTTAGGAATCAAAGAAGAAGACCTAGAAGACCTCTGATCAGACGACCAAATGCTTAGAGGTACCCATCTTTCAATGGCCATTATTTTAATTGTAAAAAGTTTTATCATAAAGCTACTTAGTGTAGGAGTAGAATAAATCAGAATGTTCCATCATTCTCTAGTCAATGTTTCAATTGCAAGAAAATTGGTCATAGATCAAATGAATGCAGAAGTCTGGTTAGGAATGGCTCTTAAAATGCAAGGAATTCTCAATCATTCAATGGAAAGTATTTTGCATGCAATAGATTTGGACACATGGCTAATCAATGTAGATCAAGGTTGAATTCATTTAAAGGAAGGAATCAAGGACAGGGAAACATTATGTGCTACAATTGCAACAAGTTTGGACATGTTGTAAGATTTTGCAAAAGCAAGAATGTGAAAAGAAACTACTATGTTGAAGTAGGAAAACAGAGTAGAGGGATGACAAGGGAAAGGAAAAGTTTGATCCAGTTGAAATAAAGAAGGAAATGAGCAAGGTTTGGATTAAGAAAGATGCTAAAAATACCAAGGATGGATCCGCACCAGATTATGATGCAGATACTTCCTCTAGGAAGTAAATTGGGAGCTTTGGCTCAGGGGGAGCTACATTGAAAATTTCAACCCCCTAGCCAGTCAACCAGTGCTAGAATCTGACACAAAGATACGATGAAAAGAATCATATGACAGATCTTTTGAAGGAAGTTCTGGAAGAAAAGGATCAATTGAGCAAATTTGTGGAGTAATCTAGAGTGTGTGGTTGTCAGAAAAGTGTTTGACAACTTTTTGAAAGATGACATTAATGACACTTAGGTTTTGGCATGCGAAGGTTAAAAGGAGTTGTATCAGAAGAAAAAATCATTTTGCATTCCATGCTCTCAAGTGTTTAAGGTAAACTAAAACAAGATTCAAAATGACTACAGTGTTCTCCAAAGCATTTCAGGGCAAGATCAAGAACAACCCTAATCCGGTTAAAAAGGTATTTTCTGTTTTAAACCCTTTCACAAATTTATTTGATTATTCGTAGAAATGGAAACACCACAAGTAGTGAATATCACTGAGCGAGCCTGACCAAAATTCAAGAAACATCCATTCAAATCAACCGAAGTCGATAAAAATGGTGCATTTTTAGATATTCCACATAGAGTTATGCATGCAGAGGATGTTAGGGCATATATTCATGTTGCCCTAGAGGAATTTGGTAACAGTAGGTTTTTTGATCTATACTTGAAACACTTGAGTAATGAGAATCTCGATCTGAAGGGAGAATATAAAGCATTGGAAGTGAACAAATTCATTCAATACTTGGACTTCCCAACTTTTACAAAGGATGAATGGGTCCGGTATGAATTGAGCAGGGTTCATGATGAATTCATGTGGCTCAAGAGACCTTTTAATATAACAAAAGATGCTATAAGAGCAGTAACTGGATTAAGCTCCACTGGATCAGTACCATTGTTGAAAACTATGAAGAATGATACAGTAATGGCGGCCACCAGAGCAAAATTTGGCAAAAGGGCTTTGACAATTAATGATATTGAGGACCATGTTGTAATATTTGCTTCTATGGTGTTGGGATACAAAGTCTATTTCACCAACCAGGAAAACTTTGTTTCAGGCATAGCCATATACACTACTTATCAGATGATTAAGGAGAATGCTGACTATGACATCTATGAATTGCTCTGATAGCAAGTTATGGAGAACCTGAAGAATACAAAAGAAAATAAATATCCCTTCAAATTTGGTACATTGATCATATGTTTATTCTTCTATTTTATACAAGAGTTACCTAGCATAAAGAACTATTTTTAGACTAAAGACAAACTAGTTGTAGTTCAAATTAGAAATCAGTTGAGTAACATAGGTAATATTGATGCACAAAATTCAGCCCTATGGGGTTATTTCAAAAATTTCCAGAAGTCAATGCAATCCAGGGAAAGAATCCCTAGAATAGTTGTTGAAAAATACAATGATACTATCTACTTTATTGTGACAAAAGATCAATGCTTGATGGAGACCGTTGAGCCTAGCATGGTATGGGTCATGCCTATGGGATATGAGGTAGATGGAGGAATATTGGAAAATTATGCCCAACATATGTTAAGTAAACCAAGAGACCCTAATGAAGAAAGGTTTGGGACTTATGAGGAATTACATGCTAAAATCCATGTTGAGGTAAGAAAACCAAAAATCTCCAAGAAAATGTAGAGAGTGGCAGAGGATTTTTCCCTAAGACAAGGCTTCACAAAAGAATAGGTGGAAAAGGCAAGGGAAAAAACACAAGCTGAAAAGAAAGCAAAAGAAAAGAGAAAAAGTGAACCAGTTACATCTCCGGAAGAACCCAAGGATAAACTAGACAAACCAGAGGCATCAAGAAGGAGAACCAGAGGATCTACCTCTACAGAAGTTGCATCTATACCCTTTGATCCCACACCATCTACAAGTGTGGAGACTCCTGCCACCTGTCACAAAAGAAAGAAAACCAAGGCAAAAAGAATGCATGTAAGCATTGTAGTTGATGAAGAAGTAAAGAAAATGAAATCTGAAACTATCAAAGCCTCCGAAACCAGCAAAAAGAAACCCTCCAATAAGGGTAAACCTGAGAAAAGGCAAAAGCAAGATGTGCCTCAGACTGAAGAAGCCACCATATCTCTAGAAGATGTATTGAAAGCCATAACAGTGGATGGTAATCTAAGACCTATTGACCAACTTTATGATGACTATGGAGATGCTGACAAGAAAATCATTGAGGCTATTGTTGTCCAATATTTGGACATTTACAATAAAGCTCTTATTGAAATAATTACTGACCTTCCACATAGCCTGGCAAGCATAATGTCTACAAGAAAGGAAGTGGCCATGACAAAGGACATTGAGCTTAGAGAACACACATTAATAAAGTTATGTCCTAAAATCACTCTAAAGGAAAAAGTAAAAATCTCCAAAGCACTTCATAAAAAATTTGGAACAAAAAGAAGAATGAATGCTCTTATGGGAGGAGATATTGAAAAGGTGTAAAAGAAACTGAAGAAATCACTCTGAAAATGTTGAAAGAATTTAATCTCCCTACCATTTATGACAATGAAGAAGCAAATGAGGAAGATACATTTGTTCCGGATATAAGCTAGGACCAAGGACCGAATATGACTGATCAAGCCCCTAACATTGATGCATTGAATATGTCAAATCAAGGCAAATCAGAGACTAATCTTCCTCTAGAGCAATAGGTTGATATTGATAAGAATAAAGAATAGATAAGGAGCCCTACACTGGAGCAAAATATTGGTCATCAAGAGAATATAGATATGGATCCTCTAGAACAAAGTCAAGAAGAAGTATCTAGAAGAGCAAGAGACACTGCAGCTGTCTTAGTTGATTCTGAGAGACAACATGATCTAGATGAGTCTGAACTTCTTTAGGGACCAATTAATCTAGCATCAATGTCACCTATGTAGAAATTTAAACTAGTATCAATTGTTCAAGCTAAGGCACATGAATAAATGCTAAAATCACATATCCAATATAGTAAATTCATTAGTGATGCATCCAAAATTCTGGAGAAGATGATGCCGACGTTCCAAAAGGATACATCATTATCCTTAGTTGATCAACTCAAGGGTCTATTAAACTCAGTAAGTACACATTTTGAATCATTTGAAAAATCTGTAGAGGAAAAAGTTAGAAATGAGTTTGATGAGAAGAGATTGGTTAAGTTAAAAACCATGTTAGTAAAAGATGAAACTCTATTAGAAAACAAAATAAAAGGCATTCAAAATGCTATTGAAGAAGCTTGTAAAATATATAAATTTTCCTTATCTTGGCCAGAAGTTACAAAGGAATTAGAAGATAAAATCAAGGACTTGGAAATCAAACTGCTAAATAGCTCTAAGACATATAATCCAACAGTTGAGTCAATAAGTACCAAAGAGACACAAGTTGTAAATATTCACAATGATTTGAGCACTTTGATGAAGAAAAGGGAAGAAGTCAAAGATAGGTTGTGCCAGCTAAGGGGGCTGATAAGTCCAAAAATTGATTCCATGACTAATCTGGCAGAAGAAGCCTTGAAATCACAAGAATTAATTGATATACCCTCAGATGTGCAGAAGGAAGAAAAGCTAGTTTTTCTGATAAATGGCCACATCCATATTTTGGAGAGTACAAGGAATAGATGGAGTGGAGAGATAGCTCTGATAAAGACTATCTATAATGATATTCTACCTTCAACCATAAATTGAGATGGAAATGTGTACCTGTATATATGCAACAGAATATGACAGTTTTGTAGAATTGTTGACACAATTTTGCTTGTACACACACCTTTTCCATTGATGTCAAAGGAGGAGAGGAAAACTAGTGAAAAATAAGCATACATCTAAAGGAGAATAGAAAAATAGAATGTACAAAGTAAGGGGGACCAACACAAGCATTTTTCACTAAGTGTTGCCATCAATGCCAAAGGGGGAGATTGTTGGCAAGAGACATTATTATGATGGATGTTTGATTTTTGTCATTGATGGCAACAAAATAAACTGTACCGGTATGGCAAAGAGACCTCACTCCTGAAGAAGATCTGACTAAGTATGGGAAGTATGTAGAGTAATAGTGTTTGTGGTGGTATGCCTCCATAGTTAATGGCATTTATATATGGATAAGGTATGTTGTTCATAACTACCTAGTGGTCACTTGTTTAAGTCTCCAATTTCTGGCTTCCTCTGGCAGTCATATGAAGAAATGTCTAAGTCTAGGTAAATAAAATTAAAGTAGAAATAATGCATAGTCCAGAAGCAAAATGGTTTGCATTCCTCTGCTATGAAAAGGTTTGTCTTGCAGTTCTGGATTAGAAAAGATACATATCATGGCTGCCTAAATCTAGAGTTGTAGCTTCTGAAGTTCTTTTGGTTTCATTCTACAAGATGTTCTTTACCAGCTTGCAGTCTGGCAGTGTTTCATAGTGATAGGGTAACAGTTTTAAGTTCTACATTTCTTAGCAGTTGATTATTATACTTTGCATCTTTGAAGGTATGCTAACAGATCAATAATTAATGTTGAATATGATTCTTAGAGTCTCACTTGATCCAGAGTGGAAGTTATGATGTGACAGATGAACTGATCAAGTATGTTCATGAGGAACAAGTAGACAGGCTTGGCAGATCTATATGCGGAGAAGCTATATTGTTTGAACAATCAATCTAAGTGATTGAATGATTAATGCCAATGCATATGAAGACTACAGTATGATCTTTTGAGTCTGCATTATTGTTTGTTCTTGATTTTGAGCCGACAAGGTGAAATTCATGGCTACATGTTTCATGTCTAGGTGGTCGACCTACTTGTGTAATGAATCTAATTGCGGATACTTATACTCAATGGATTTTAGGCAAGAGGTGACATACGAATGTATTATATTGCAACAAGAGTAGAAATTCAATCTAAGGTAGCATTGTGATCTGAAGAAGATAGTGGGCAGAAAAATAGAGCATATGTGAAGCAAAGAAAGAGATAGCAGAACTAACATTATGAAGACTTTTGAGTCTATTTATTGAGCTTAATGAAACTGCACCTCAACATTCTTAGATGCAATTTCAGCAGTCATATCTTGGCAGTGAGCCAAACCTTCTCTTCTATCTTCCTTTCTCTTGGTAGTGAGCACCTCTTCTCTAGGTAGTGAGCCTTCTTGTAATCTGGTATTGTGCTATCATAATATATATTGTGACCTAACACTCACCGTGGTTTTCCCTTTTTGGGTTTTCCATGTAAAAATCTTCGTGTCCATGTATTATGTCTTTATGGTTGCTATTACTATGTTTATTCTACTTTCATATTATTAATTTTGGAGATTGGATTAATAAACTTGTTAAGAAGTGGTTTTTTGGAATACTGATTCACCCCCCTCTCAGTGTTCCTTACTATCAACATATTCAACATGTTGGGACTCACTACATACCACTAGAATAAACTAACACATCCACTTCTCAAAAGAATCTGACTCTTCATTTCCAGCAACAGGGTGCAACATTGTGATCATATCCAAAATCTCTTCCATAAAGTGTTCCCCTTTCAGATTGGCGAGTACTTGAGATTTTCCCTTGTTCTCCACTTTCATCCAATTCTTCACAATCTAAGTCAAACACCAATATTTCATGTTTAGGAAATAGTTCCATCTAGTAGTAACAGATATCTCTAGGAATTCTTCCCTTTCGAGCAATCTCAGGGCATGGGAAACAACTTCTGCATCAATTTTCGTTATCACAGAGCCATCATAGGCTCTTATCTCATGTGACCCTAGATGGTAATTCTTCGCGCATGTGAAAACTAAATCTGGACATGATACAACTGGTGGAAAACCCCCATCATGAGCTAACCTACTTGTTAGGATTCTTTTAGCCAATGGTGACATGGGGTTTTTCTCCATTTGAGCCCAAAAATCCTTTAAATCTATATGTCCCAGCTCAGTGTCCTTTACCTTGGCTAGACTATTCTCAATAATGGAAGCAATTGGAAAACCTTGGTATTTATACTTCATCCTTACTAGCTTAAGAAAATAGTAAATGAATGCCTCTATGATTGCTAAGGGTGCCAAACAAATTCCCAAAACATTTGGGGAAAATGGGCAAATCCAAAATGAAAAATAAAAAATCTTCCCACTAAACAATCTAAGGAAATTTAATTTTGCCACAGAAAAGAATGAGTGAGAAAGAATGCCAATTACCTGACCTAGTTATGAGAGATCTACATAATATTTATAGAAGACATCATGCCAAAACTCTCCAAAGCATACCGGTAGCAATATAAAATGAAATGTTTGCCAGGGTGCCAACCCTTATAAAAATACTTCAATAAATCACATTAATTTTGATGATTTGTATGACTGTACAATCCATTAATGAGCTGATTTCATTTCCCAACAAAAAGTGTGTGAGTGAGCTTTCTGAGATAACCCATATTTATCACAAAGGATAGGTGTCATCATCCTTGTATGCAACAATAAATGGGAAGTTGTTGTTTAAATACACGAGCTAGGTGCTTGGTCAGGAAATCAAAGGTTTTTCAAACTCGTGAACCATTAGTCGAGAGTTAGGAAGTTTGAAGAACTCATGAATCACTGATTGGGAAAGACTTAACATTAAAAGCTGACACAAGATCGATGACTAAGGCTTGACTCATGACTTGGAAAAGAGTCAGATAACATTCTTCCAACAGGAATGTACTCCCATGACTACTGGTTGTAAGTTAAGAAAAGATGATGAATCTTCTAAGGCTGATCAGAGCAAGTACAGATTAATGATTGGTGGACTATTGTACGTGACTGCTACAAGACCGGATATCATGCATGCAGACTATCTTATGGCTAGATTCCAAGCCGATCCTTGAGAGTCACATGTTTTAGCAATAGAGAGGATATTTAGGTACTTGAAAGGCACTCTAGAGTTCATCCTATGGTATCCCAAGGATACTGATTTCTCCTTGAGTGAATATATAGATGCAAATTAGGCACGATGTACAAATGATAGAGGAAGTACAATTGGTGGTGCTTTCTTTCTAGGAAGTAGACTTGTCTCATGGTTAAGTAAGAAGTGGGACTTGGTATCTTTATCAACTGTAGAGGTAGAGTACATTGTAGCAACATCTTGTTGCACATAGGTGTTATGGGTGAAGAAGACATTGAAGGATATCAAAGTATCATATGATGAACCTATTCCTATCATATATGATAATACAAGTGCTATCAACATTTCAAAGAGTCCGGTAATGCATTCAAGGATAAAGTATATTTCAATCCGGTATCACTTCCTAAGGGAGCAGGTTGCAGAGAATAAGGTGAAATTAAAGTATGTGCCTACAAAGGATCAAGTTGTAGACATATTTACAAAGGCTCTTCCTAAGGATACTTTTGAGTATCTCCGGTAGAAGTTAGGGGTCATTTCCCCTCCATCTCTTAAATAGATGCATAAGTGTGTGCATCTATCTAGAAAGCATTTCAAGATACATTTTTGGTCCTGGACTGATGTTGAAGGCTACCTCTCAAGGGGAGTAGGTAATGATACTATTGATTGGTGCAGTTAGATAGAGCATGTCTTATGATCCTAAGGGGGAGAGTGTAGATAAGGAAGAGTAGTGGAGATAGTGTAGGTACTTGTTGATGTTTCAGCTATTGCCCTTTACCATTGATGTCAAAGGGGGAGAGAGTTAGAGTGATTGAAAAATAATTATGCGGAGAGGTGTGTGAAGAGTAAAAGTTGGTTCTACCAAGGGGGGATTATAGATTAGTGAGCTAATAATTGATTACTTTAGGTCTTGATGATTTTTCAAAGAGATGGTGTTTCCATTAATGAAAAAGGGGGAGATTGTTGGAAACCTGCTGGTGTTGTCATTGATGTCAACTCCTAGCAGATTGTTCACTTGGTTTCCAAGTGCTTTTGAGAAAATTTGATAAAAGGTGTGTAGTGAGACAAAGGTGCTCTCAGTGTTATGCTATGCATTTCTTCCTAATTGAAGATATGTTTGTGTAGTTTAGAAGTGATGATCAAAGGTATTCAAAGGAGTTATATCTAGAGTTGTAGGTTCTAGATTGTGTGGAAGTAGAAGATATGTTTAATAGAGTGTTTGACTATGAAAAAGACTATCTGGAAGAAATGAGATTGCTCTGCATTTCTCCACATTGAGGTTTCCTATCTTGCAGACCTAGGGATGTACTTATATAGTGTACATCTACCTTCCCTTGAAGTTTCTAGTGATGGGTTACTTCACAAGTTTAGTTCTTGTGTTTGTGATTAGTGGTAGTGCATCCTAATGTGCATAATGAAGACATTCTTAGTTTCAAGTGGTTGTGGCAGTGTTGTAAAGGATTTTGATGATGTTGAATGATCTGGGAAGGTGTACAAATGCTTCGGAGTGTCTCTCTCTGGTCCGCATGATGTTTCTGAATTGGAGAAGCATGGATGTGATTGTTAGCTTAGGTTTCACCAACCTGGCTTGCTAGCACTATTTGTGGAGGTACCTCATGGATTGTGGATGTGATGAGAAGATTAGTGATATAGATTTAAGTCTTGGTTAACCCTTGACATTGTCCACTTTCACTTCTTTCCACTATGGAAGTGTTTAGTGTTGACCTAAGTGATGTTGCATGTGTGTAATGTACACTCTTCATTAGGACTGACCTAATTGAAATAGGTCTTGGTTATAGATGGTATAAAAGAAAGATGAAGTTGAGTGGAGAAATGTAGAGAAGACGGTGTTAATGTGAATCAAGGGTAATAAGTGGTGTGTAATCTTAGATGCCTATGACTCTGAAATATAGTGAGCAGAAGGTATCTACATTTTAGTGTGCTTGAAGTTGCTGGAGGCAATGAGCCAAAGGTTGCAGATAGCAAGAAGTTGCAGTGGTGGATCTTCCCTCTTGCTCTGAGATAGTGAATCTCTTTGTAATAGTTTCTTCTATTCTTCTCTCTTCTGGGTAAGGAGCCCTTGGTAGTGAGCCTTTCTTTTGGCAGTGAGCCTTCTTCTGGGCAGTGAGCCTATTGATTTTTGGTGTTGTTATTCATATATATGTGATCTAATCCTCATTGTGGTTTTTCCCTTATTGGGTTTTCCAAATAAATTTGGTGTTCTTATGTGTTTGTATGTGTTTGCATTGAAGCTCTATATGTTTACATTTTTCTAATGCATGTTAAGAGGTTAATGATTGAAATTGATTTGAAGTTTTAAAGTTTTAACATATAACTGATTCACCCTACTCTTAGTTGTCCTATGCATTCCAACACAAGGTCACTCTATAAGAATAGAAAAGAAAGTATTATTCTCCTCCTGAGACTCTCCTCTAGGCCAACTTTCAAGATCCCTCCATTGACAAACCAAGGATCTCCCAATAGAAGTAGAGAACTTGAAGTTAGCCAAACTAGACCACCCAACCACCAAGAAATTACCACACAAAGACTAGAGCTGGGTGAAGGAAGAGAGAATAGGAGTGTTGCTATCCCAAGAGTTAGTCCAGAAGAGGACATTCTTGCCTTTATTAATATCTAGAAAAGACATTTATTAATAATAGAGGCCCCACTTTAATCGTGTTCCAAATCATGTAGCCCTTCCCTATCAATTCCATTCACAAAATATCCACATAATCAACTCCTCCCAAATATTTATAATTGAGAATTTGTTCCCAGTGCTGTTTCAGGTTCTTGCACCAGCACCAATATAATTTTGCTTAGGGATATTTTTAGTGGTGAATCTTCACCAATTGGCGAATAGTTCATATTCTCAAATTTGAATTTGGTGAATATATTACAACTGGCGGGGGGCAAATCACCCATATTTTATGAATTATCGGTTAGCTACATTTCAATTCACCATCAATTTATTTTATGAGGCATTTGTAACTATTATTTCTCCACAGTAACCTACGTGTTTCTAATGGTGATTCGCCTAGAATTTTAGAAACATGTATTAATTTGCCCACATATTTGCCAATAGCATTACAAAGTTCACCATGAATGAGGACCCATTTTCCCAACACCATTATAACTCCATGCTAATCTAAGGGCCATAATCGCCTTGAAAAGTATAATGTATGTGTTTGATCAAGGTCTGATTCACCCAATATTTATATGCACCCTTTTATAATCATGCAAGATTCACCAAATTTTTACTACACTGTTTAAAAATCCCATGCAATTCACCAAATATAGATTGATATAAATACAATAGAAACTTTGATTAATATTTTACACATTTTGTTCTTCTTTGAGCTCTCAATTTAGATCATAGGCAAGTTACAACTATAGGAATTAGCAAGTCAATGAAATCCTAAAGGTAAGTGATCATTTGAATTTATTTATAGTGTTATAAGATTATTTATCTCTTTTTCTAGTTTTACTTCATTCATATAGATGTTATTGAGTAGGGAGACATCTAGGGTGGACAAGGAGCTATATTTTATGATTCCTTATTAAACAAAAGACATTTTTTGTAGCTTTTATTTTGTGAGAGATGTCGAGTAGGAACAAGTTTGTTGAAAGAAGTAAAGGGAGGCCATCAAAATGTAGAAACATAATTTCATACTTTGGCAATGTTTGTGGTCCATCATATGGAGCTACAACATCAGCACATGTGCCATATATTGACAAACAATCCAATACCTCAAAGGAAGATTTGAATGAGTTAATTGACTCAGATTAGGATAACAATGCCACAAATGATGTTCTAACAGATACCCAGGGTAGCCGAGATAAGTTCATTGACTTGGATGCCAATGTCGCATATGATGTTCTAGGCAGTACTCAAGGTAGTCGAAATGAGTTCATTGAACTAGATGTCAATGCCACAGATGATGTTCCAGGTGGTACCCAAGGTGGTGAGAATGATAATATGAATAAATCAACCTCAACAAGTGATAAGGAAGATGTAGACCCTGCACACAATGGGGAAAAGAAAAATAAAAAAAATGGGGCGTGAGTGGGATATGACAAGGAATTTTTACATTGATTGGGTGTCAAAGTACCCATTCATTGAACTAGTGCAAAATGCAAACAAAGATGAACCTCCAACATAATTCAAGTGTAATATTTATAGTTGGAAATATCATAGGAACAAGAAGTTGTAGCTAAAACTTGACACTATAGAAAAACATATTGGTAAATTTTATGAAAAACAAATCATAGACGGAAAGGAAAAATTAGTGATAATCTATGGAAAACAAAGGAAGAATGTCTTCATGTTAAGAATGCTCTTGATTATGATGCACATATTTAAAGAAAGGTGAAGCTTGTTGCATGTGGAGGTTCAATTGAAGCTCAATTTGGAAAGATGATGGGAGAAGTACAAATGGCAAAAACTAATTAGTTAAGTGTTATTTCTCATATTTTTACCAAAGGGTGTCCTATGACTGACTACCCAGAATATAACAATTTATTATCTTTTATGGGTGTTCCTAACTTTCCTACCACACATTGGTCAATAAACACTGGATGGGAATGGCCAAGTTATCTTGCTGAGGTGGAAAAAAAATATTTATAGGAAAAAATAAAATAGTCAACCTTTATTGCATTATCTTTAGATGAAGTTACAACACTAGTGTTGCATATGTGTTGTCACTGATGTCAACAGAGTGGTAATCTAGATGATAGAGTAAGTGATTAGAGGAGTAGATAAAGGAGTGACGATCAAAGGTATTATGAGGTAAAGAAGATGATGATGAAATTCTTGAGCATACTAATGGATCAGTATCATTTTTACACAATTGTACCTTATCTACTAAAGTTCATGGGTAGGTGAAAGTTGCTAGGTTAAGGATGTGTTAAGATTCTTGTTTCTAATGAAAAGAGTTGTGATTGTTGTCTATGGTGTTGTGAATATTGTATTCATTGTTCTTGATGAAAAGCATTGCAAAATATATGAAGGAAAGTGTATAGTTTCAAACTAGCAAAGGCACATGAAGTTGCACTGAAGAAGCTCGGAAGAATGCTCTGCATTCCTTCACATTTGAAGGTATGGCCTTGTGGTTTAGAAGTTTGTGAAGTATGTATGTTCCTAATTTTAGAGCATAGAAGTTACCATAGAAGATTCCAAAGCTAGCAAAGTGAAGACAATGGTACAATGTTGTTGCAGTCACTAGGAGACAATATAATGGTCTGCATTGTTCCGCACTTGAAGATATGATCTTACAGCTTGAAGGATAGTTGGATATAGGTGAAAGGTATGCATGGTTCAAGGTTCAGATGATAAGATGTATCGCAAAGGTTCTTCAGACTTAGCAAAGTAAAGACAAATCATGTTGCTGATTAGGGTTTTCAGAAGGAGAAAGTGAAAGCCACTGCATTACAATATCTGGCTTTGTTGTCTGGAAGATATGTTTAGAATATCTATATGTTTACTCATTTCAAGTTTCTAGTGTTGAGGTGTACCACAAGTCTATTTTTTAATGTTCTATTTCATGACTGTGTGTTCAGAGTTTGCAAGAGATGTTGAGTTTAGCATCTATTTGTTTGCACCAGAAAGATGATGCATAATTTAGTGAAAGGATTGTATGAGAATATTTTTAGTAAGTCATATAATGTTTGTGAAGTGATCTGCATGATGTTATTTGGTTTCTCTGGTACCGCTTTAGGTCTGAAGCTAATATGTGGAAGGATAAGTGTTTGTGAAGATGACATGATATATCTAGGTGATTGTGCAACATGACTGGAAGTGTGCACCAGCTTTGAGATGTGTGAAAAGATAAAATAGGTCCTATTTGTTAGTTGGTTTGAACCGTATTAGATTTCTACATGACTTTGGGTGCTAACTTGTGGTTGTTGCACATTTCATGCTACATGTTTCATCTTGGTTGATAAAAGAGAAAGTTTTTGAAGCTTGCAGAGGATATTGTTGTGTGATTGCACAACATGCCCCATTTTGCCTCAGCAAAACAAGGACCCAACTTTTGCTTCTGCTTGTTCTTTGCTTTCTTGCTTTGGGTGGTTTGGTAAAAGTTAGATGGAACAATAGTATATCACCCCTGCACATGCATGTGCCTCATAAGGGAAGGTTAAATATCAAAGTCAAATTATTCCATCATAAACCTCATAATGTAGAAGAGTGTGAAATTCTAAGCAGGATTTCCTTTTGGATCACCCTGATATTCCTTAGGGATAAAAAGTTATTCTCGGTCAAAGTTTGGTCAAACCTGATATTCCCAGAGGGTCACATTCGCCAATATCCCGGATATTCACTAATATCCCTAATCTATGTTTTAACAAAGAGACCTTAAATCCGTATATCCTTTAATATGTAAACGTCAAATTCAAATGTGAGAATATTTGCCTGTCAAGTACCCACGCATATTCTTGGAGGGTCATCTTTCAAATATCCATCATATTTCTTAATATCCCCAACTTTTAGTAACATGACGATGACCTCATCTTGTTCCACTTTATAAAAAGACCTGATATGATGATGATGTCATCATGACCCAGATCCAAGAGGGTCATATATCTTAACATCCCTGATCTTCATTAATATGATGATGATGCCATCTTCTCAACCAATTTGAAATCCTATAAAAAGATGATGATGTCATCCTCACATTTTGGAATGGGGGGATATTTTGTATTGTTGAGTATCCAGATATTTCTTAATATCCCTCATATTAACCCTTGAGACCTGCAATACAGGGATCTCAAGTAACCAATAGAATGATGCCACATGGCGCGTTAACCTAATCATATCAACACATTATATTATCTCAATTGTTAAATGAAGATATAATGACCCAACTTTGCTCATCGATCAACAGTTGACCATCCTTGTGATGACATCATCCTCATCTTCTGGATATTAGTCATATTTCCTAATATCCCTGATCTCTACGAATATGCATGCCTGCATTAAATGCCATTTCAATGGTAGGTCAAACCTTCAAAATTTCCAATAAACACCCACCACTTGTTAACATCTCCAAGCCTCATGTGTCAATCAATGGATACTAACAGGAGGGCATTAATCACACCTTAATTCACCATTGTGCTCGATTAAAGGTAAGGATTTGAGCTCATTTTGAATTTACCAAACGTTTAAGCGAAGAATTACAGAGCCCTTCAAGATTAAGGTGACATTACTGCAGCTTGTGAGCTCAATAGAATGGGATATGCATTCAAACGTTGAACGGAGAATAGTAATTGCAAGGTGAATGTGCTCATCTGGACAACACTTACACAGTAAAAGGATAACGAATATCAGGTACGTAACGATAAAACCCTCTTTGTCATTTATGGTAAATGAACAGGTAAAAATGATTTTACTAGAGTAAATTGATATGATGATGCATGAAATATACTAGAATGAAAGAATTAACACCATAAAATTCATGTGATCATTGAATCCACCACTACACACAACATGTTAGGGTAAGATATATACATGTTTCATTGCAGGATCCAATGGCAATTTGGAAGAACAGGTTAGACATGGAATTCTTGAAACCTATGTGCATACACCTGAGGGGATATCCTTCAAATATGGACAAATAAATGATACACATCTAGGAAACATAGATCTTGATGCATGGACAACGAAATTAGAGAAAGGAGGTGGGAATCTCCTGCTCATTAACATCTACAGTTCAGAAATGTGGGATGTAGGGAGATTTCCTTATACAATGGAGGCCAGTGAATTGGTAGTAAGTGTGCCTAGAATTATAATGTGAATATCATAAGGGTAGAGAAACATGGTAGGGTTTATGCATACTTTTCAATTGAAGGTATCACTATAGCCTTCAATCTACCTAGAGGACCTTGTGTGGTTTGACTAAACTTGGGTAAATTAGAGGAGTATAATAGCAAAGAGAAAGATCATGTACCAATGGAGAGCCAATGGCAACACATACAAGGATTATGCCAAGTTGCTCGTGTATCTGTACAAGTTTGATTTTGCTCCAGAGTATCAATATATGATGGTTGCTCAGTAGGATGACAGGAAAACTGAATGCTAGATCTTTTAATAATTGGATGTATGGCATCATAAGGATGGTAGAAGGTATTGATGAGAAACCCCAATAGGCTAAGATCATAACAACCTGGATGAAGGGATGGGGAAGTTAGGAGGAAGAACTAATATGTTTCATATGACCTCCTATGTGGTATATGTCTGTGCATTCAAAGGCACCTTTGATGGATTACAAATACTGGGCATGGTCGGAAGCAACCCTGGAGATGTAAGCATCTAGGACATTACCAACATTATCGGAGGGTGAATGATTCATTCTCCATGCACCTTGTCATGACTATGGAGGAAGATAGAGCAAAGAGACTGAGCATAGAGGCTCAGGCTATAATATACAGACATGGGGTTTGGTTCATCCAGTTCCCCACCTTTTCATACATAAGAATAGAAGGTTTCATTGGGAAACCTCTCATGTTGCCAAGATATCACAATGACAAGGTCATCCTGATGGAGCTAGCTAGGTAGCTATTGCCTTCAGTGGAAGCTTATATTGAGAAAGGAAAGGTGCCTAATATTCTATTTCCAATCATAATTGGATGGTATATGTGTCTTGATAGGAAGAGTGTAAAAGATGTAATTGGAGGACTAAAGTTGATGTCCCTACAACCCTTCTCACTGTCTAGGCCATATGATCCCTATGATAGGATGAAAACATTGCATAAGAAACCAATGCATCAGGGGCACATTGAAGATTATTGGGCCGACTGTGATGACAAGGTAGAAGTAATAAAAAGAGGCTACCCAAGGCTTACTTTGAGACAGATACGCACATTAGATTGTATACCAGTGCCTACACAATTACATGAAGATGACGACATGATCATGTCCTAAGAATATGTGGACAATAAAGTATATAATGAGATAATATCATCTCGAGATTGGAGACAACTAGAGGTGATCCTTGGATCAAATAATGTAGAAGGTCATATAATTGACCAAAGACTGGGTGGATGCAGAGATCACCAAGTTGAAGAATAAGGGAGTGGCACTCACTGTTGACAACAAAAGGAAAAGACAAGAATTATCAGATGAGAAATATGATGATTTCCTCAAGGAAAAGAGGTAGTCAAAAGGGGAGAGGCAGCAAAGTAAAATCAAGAAAGGAAACCAAGCTATTGGGGTGACAGTCATTCGTCAACCTCAACAAAAGGAAGATGTATCCTCCACATCTGCTGCAACATCACCTCATGCACCTGCAAAATAGAAGAAAACTATTGCAAAGCCTACTCCTGCTATTGTAGAGGAGGAAGAGAGCTCAGATGATGATGTCCTAATAAGGAAGAAAAAGAAGAAGATCCAAGAGCCTCCTCAAAAGAAACAAACATCTGTTATGAGGGGAGCAGTAGATAAAAACCCCACTCTCCTATTAAGAAGAGCAAGTGGTGAAGGCATTATGAAGAATCTATAGAATGAGATCCCTATTCCTGATATCATGCAGTTCAAGTCTGAGATGGCAGAGGAACAAAGAAAAGAGATGCATAGTGTAAGAGATGAGCAATCCTTTCCATTAGATAACATAGTGGAACTATCTGATGATGATGTTGTAAATGAGGTCTCTACCAGTTCTATTGAGACATTAACAAAGAATACTAAGATGACCCCTCATGACACATCCATAGCACAAAAGGAAGTCCATCATGAGCAGGTCAAAGTAGAGGAAATAGAAGAGGGTAACCCTGAAGTGGTGGCACAATAGATTGGATTGACAAGATTAGTTAATCAAGTCACTAGCCCTGCAGCAATAGATTTGACTTATCAGGGTGATGAAGACCAAAACAAAGATAAAGACTTACCTATAGAACAGGGAAAATTAGAAGTTAACGTACATATGGAGGATGAGGAGATGTCTGATCAAAATGATAGTCAGGACAATGAACAAATACCTGAAAGAAGAACAATTGAAGAAGGGATGGACAAAGCCCAAGACCCTAGAGAAGTGGACGCATCAAATGATGGGGAACAAGGTCTTCAAAAGGGTGATGATTAGAGAAAAGAAGAAGAAAAGGTGAGTAAGAATGATCAAGACAATCACCCAGATAAATCAGATTAGAGTGCTCAAACCCCTCATGAGGATCAAGCATCACAAGATACACAGGACCGGAATGTGAAAGTACAACAAGAAACCCATGCATAGGAAGAGGTCCATCATGAGGAGATTCAAGATGAACAAAGAAAATAACCTTCACCACTGAGAGTGGAACAAAATGTAGAGTCTCATGATGCTCATATTGAGCATACAGACTAGTAAGGGTCTATAGATGAAATACCATATTAGTTGTGATAGGAGGTGAACCCACCTCAAGTCAGTGATGTATCTAAATTTGATATTTCTGCATTATTTTCAACTGACATGGTTAATCCAAAGAGAAGGACAAGGGCCACTTCTGCAATAAAAAGAGATCCTACCACAGGCAGAAGAACAACTCAAGTAGCTTTGCCTATAACAGATAAAGAAAAGAGAGAGATAAGTATTACTGAATTTCAGATGACCAATATTAATTTAGGCTTTGCTACTGAAGAGTAAGAAGGCCAAGATGCCAAAGATATTATTGATTCTTTATTGAAAAGTGTGGAAAGGGAGAAAAATAAAAATAAAATGCACAAGAGCACAATTCTTAGCTGCATACATTCATAAAGGGACTAATTGACCCAAATCACCTACCAGTCAACATGGCTACCTCTTTGACCGTTATATCTCAAGATGAGGTAACAGGGTTGGATATCATGAAGCATAAGGCACATGTGATTGATAATTGGTTTATTCAATTCATTTCTAAAGCAGAGAAGGTAATAGAGTCCTCCCTCACCAATTGGAATTTGCTCAGCACATTGAGGAGCAAAGTGGATAAGTTACAAAAGGAGGTTGGACAGAGATCAGTCAAAGTAGAAAAGGATTTGATTGCTCTGGCTGAAATCAAATGCATAGATGTGAAAGTACTCATTTACAATAACGTATTAAACAATCATACTTCACATCTACTAGGTATATGGTATGAAGATACTCGGTTTGAAAGTGATATCCTAAAGAGATGCAACACAAAACTCAGTGACATCAGTGTCAAGTTGCATCACCTCATATCTGAGGAAATAAACATCTTGGAAGCTCTTGAGGACAAGGTAGAGGGGAAGATAGAAAATCAAGATGTTTATTTTGCAATTGAAGCTTTCCATGATAATTTAAAGCATGTAACAGATGACCCTCTCCACCATTTGTCAAAAGATGTAGTTAATAAAGCCATGAGGATGAAAGTAAAAGTGGAAGGATATAATGAAATGTTGAATAGCAGAAAGAACAAATGGTCTGCATTATAGACACAATTCCACTCACAAGAGCATGCTATAGCAAAGGCTAAGGTTCAATATGGAGATGAGATTGAATGGATAGTGTGGGTATATGAACCCATGAGGAGGATCATCAACGCACATATAGGAGATGACCCATTCACTGATGAAGAAGATGGAGAATGAGTAAGGATGCAAGATGACAGGGTCATACACATCATATGACAAATAAATGAAAAAGTACCACCAGATGGTTGCCAGCTGGCAACCTGTGCCATGTTTAACATTTGTTGACCGAGTCAAAGATGATATAGACCATTGATTTTGATAGCTAAGTCCTAATCATTGGATCATTTGTAACCACCTCCTCTCTTTGTCCTATAAAAGGAGATGGAGCGCACCTTGTAACATATTCGAAACTTAATTGAGATTAGATTGTTGAAGCCTTAGGACTAATTCTCAAAGCTGGTTGAAAATATACATGTGTGTTGCATACTTAATGAAGAAGAAGATCTAGATTACATACAATCATATACTTTGAGTAATCTATGGATGAATTCTTGGCTTTAACTTTGATTTGTTGCATCCCTTGGAGTGTAATTCATGTTGTGCATGTTGTCTTCATTCCTTTCCATCGAAGTTTGTACCAACCATACTTAGCTGTGGAACATCCTGGTGAACCTATGGTTTGATTTCCTTCTCTTCATGACTGTATCTGGAATGTATATGGATCAATAGCTAAAGATTCACTCATTTTAGTAAAGATTAGAAAGCATTCAATACAATTTGTTTAATTTCATTAAAATCATCACCACAATTGCAAATATACAGAGAATCTCAAGCAAATATAAGTAAATATGCTAATATCCCGAAGGAAACTAAATATTCATAGCATATTTGAGCTAATTATCATGTATAATTGAAAATACCATGCAAATACGTATAAATCTCAACAATAATCATGCAAATATCTGCTTGTAGGCACATTATTTAGATGAATCCATAGTGCAAAGGGGAAAAATAATCAATAACAGTTGATGATTAGAAGAATTGATCAAACTTATAAAATATCCTCATCATCTGTTGAATACAATAGGATTAACCTTGTTTGTTAAAATATTTACAGAAAGCAAGTGGAAAACCATATGTTCATACATCAGTTCTCAGAAACAGAAACATAAGGCCCCTTGAATGGAAAATAGCATGGCACATCAAACCATTGAGTAACATCAGTAGATTATGAACTAATCCATGGAGACTTGGGATCATGAATTCTCCAAATTTGTCATATCTTTCAAGATGATAAAGGTTTGATTTTCAATTCTTTATTTATGTGTGTTTATGACTAACATCATAACCAACATAAATTGGCACTAGAAGGAAGGCCTCTCTTCTGCTACTTGAATCGGTTACATACACATAATTCCTTCATCTACACAAGGTGATCTTGTCAAAGTTTATTAGAATTGGTTATGCTTTGGACATTTTTGCAAAGATTCACTTGCTTCAGGTTGTTTCAAGAGTGTTATCATAAATATTTTAGTATTGTGCATAAATACTTTAATCTTTGTAGTCGATTGCTTGAAGTCTTCAAATATTGATTTGTTCTTCAGGTTGTCATGCAAATGTCCTGTAGTAACCTACCTGCGTAACTAAATAATCTGATATTTGTGACCAGAATCTCAACCTTGCTCATATTTGCATTTTTGGTGTAAATATTGCATAAATATCTAGTTATTAAATAGTCTTGACCATAAATATTCACCTTGGAAGATTATTTCCTCTGATCTTTGCAAAGATCTAGCCAAAATATCCATATTCTATCCTAAGCTTTTGGAATCCTAGCTCACAGGCCTAATACCAGGTCCAAATCCATTGGACTCCTTAAAGAATTACCTATTTGTGGACTCAGACCTTGTACCATTGACATTCATCATAGTCTTGAGTCTAGCACATCACCATCTTCATCAAGACATACTGTAACACCTCCAATATCTCCATTTATACCTCAGACACCTCTAGGATCCCTAATTATACCTCATATCCCTCAACCACTAGTCACAATGTCATATTTTGTTGTTGATTCACCCTTGACCTTTACTGCATATCATCCTTTGCCTAAAAATCCTTATAAAATTTTCCCTAAGTATCATCCATATCAGCATGCAGATGATCATATATGGACTTCTAAGGAAGCTTTCTTTAGAGCAAGGATTGAACATCAGGATGTGGTATGCAGATTATTTCCATACTCCTTGGGAGAGGAAGCATACAATTGGTACATCAGCCTTGCTCAAGCCTCAATTAATTCATGGGATGCCTTGGAAAATCATTTAAAGATAGGTTTAAAATACCTATAGATCCTGTGATGACTTATCACCTTTTTGCCACAATTAAAAGAGTAGAAGGAGAATCGATCTCAAACTTCAATGCTAGATTCCATAAAATGTACTCTAAGCTAGTAGCTCCATACAATGTAAGAGACGAGGTAGCCAGACTAATATACTACTCAGCCTTAGATCCCTTGACCTCCATGTTCATAAGGAGAATACATCTTGGTGTCACAACTCTGATAGGAGCTTATGAAGAGGCAATAAAAGTTAATCAGTAGTTGATTCCTGCTACAACACCTAAGATAGCATATCCTGCATATCCTACCCAATCATAGACCAATGGAGTCATGATGCCTCCTGTTGCAATGCTCGGTCCATTATAAGTACCTCCACTTAGTATCATGCCCCATTTGAATGGGAATGGTCAAATAATATAGTATCTAGGACATGTTCAAACATCTCAAGATGTAGGACAAAATAATAGCAATGGCTCTTCTTTCTTTAAACCTCAACAAGAAAATGTAGTAGCCAAAGTTCAAGAAGAGAAAGAAGACATCAAAGAAATATTTGCACAATTGAGGAAATTGACATCCAAGATTACACACTTGAGAGGTCAAAAATTTTATTCTCAATCAAACCAAAATCAAGGATATGCAAATAACAATGATTGATTCTTATACCCTGACAAGGGATATAACAATGATAGGAACTTTAACAATAATAATGGAAGTCACAATACTGCACCTAGGCAACCTAGAGTATGGAATACTAGGCCAAACAATGGTTCTTTTCCATCACCCTTGGATAATCAGCCTGCTAATGAACCAAAACATACTACTAGGGTTAATCTAGCAGAGGCAGCGCTTACAAATTGGTGTAGAATACACAACACTAATGCGCATGCCGAGCTAGATTGTCCTCAATTCAAAATAATAGCTACTATCTTTCAGGCTGAAGCGTCCAACACCATAGGTGACCCTCCTTTCATTGAAGGGAATGAGATTGTTCCTTGTGGATACGATTATGCTCTTGTACTAGAGAGTTTCGTAAATTAGCCTTATCATCAAATAGCTTCAACTCATGAGAACTACACATTAGCATGTGAAGAATCCACCTTGGCATTTGAGACAAATTATGTGTTTCTCTTTGAGGATGAAAATGAACCAGTAGTAGAACATGAGGAAATTCATGCTTATCAACAACAATATTGGGGTAGGCATAATTATAACCTCAGGAGTAATCCTAATAGACTGCCTAGTCCCTTGACCACATCTCTGCCTCCTAATAACTTCAACACTCCCCCAGATCCAAAAGCAAGTAATAATCCTGGTCCTCCCAAGGTTAGTACTTAGTATTTTTCACCCCAAAGCATAGTGTCAAAAGCTAGAAATCAATCTCCAGAATCTGACAAATTAGTCACATATTTAACTGAGGAGATGAAAAGGGTTAAAATTAGCTTATCTCTGTCAGAATTTGTTAAAACCCCAACCATCAAGAAGGCTTTCATGAGGTCCCTAGATGAGTTTACACTAAAGGATGATAATCATGCCCATAATCTGAGTCAGATCTTGAACAAAGATCATGCAGCTGAAGAAAACAATGTCAAACATAAAGTTCCAACCATTGTTCAAGCTACTGAGACCTCACATATGACTCTCTATAGAGACAAGACCGAGTCACCCCCATTCCTACTCACGTTAAGAATATTTGGTAAGAACCTATACAACTGCCTAGTAGATTTAGGTGCATCAACCAATGTGATTCCACTATCTATTTGCACTGCCTTAGGGTTGCATCCAGCCAAGTCCCTCAAAAAAGTGACACAACTAGATAAAACTGAAGTAAGTGTAGTGGGAGAATAACACATATCCACATGTAGTTAGCATAAAATCCAAGGATTCAATATTACATTGACATCCAAGTGGTGGATATCCCTGACACTTATGGAATGTTGCTCAGTAGAGATTGGTCAAAAACACTCAATGGTTACATGTCTACTGATTTCAGCCACATGTGGTTACCTTGGAAGGGGATTCCTAATCAAATAAGGATAGAAGCTGAACCTAGGATGAAACATATGATCACAAAATATAATAATACCAATGAGATATTGTACGTAGATGTTGAACTAGGGGTTTATACCATTAGACCTCAAATAGTCAGGATAGAGGAAGTTCTAATGTATAATACACACATTCATAAAAATGCTCATCAGGACAATAGAATGATCATAGAATTTGATTATAGTTCAAATGGTAATGATGAAGTAGATCACTTCAAAGAATTTGAATTGTACTTATCTAGAGAAATACAGTGGTGGTAGACATTAACCATATCCAATGAGGATATTTCAATTGAAGCCTAGTGTAGGTTACATGATGAAGCACGTTTAGAGAAAATTTGTGAGGCTTGCTTGGATATGATAGAATTAGAACAAGCTGTAGCGAGAAGGGATTATCTTCAACTGAGGTAAGTAATACATCTAGTTATAATGATACTGAATCTTGTTTGTCATCTGCAAATACAGAATAAAGTACACATCAGGATGAAACTTACACTCACAATCTAGAGGAGATCCTGATGTATGATGAAGATACTTCCAGAGATGAAAATAATATCACCCCTGGGATTGATTGTCTAATTGAATCAGATTATGAAGTATCAGATGAAGATAAAGGAAGTAACTTGACAAAGTTTAAGGAGTTTTTATCTAAGCAAATTCAAAGGCTTACATGGCAGGAGATCCCTCCACATCATGCTTTAATTGAGGGATGGTGCAAACTACATGAAGCACCGCATTCAGAGACCACATGCACATTATGCCTGCATATATTGAATAAGAAAGAGCATCTTTATTCAAGGAATCAGTTATTTGGCAACAAAGAAATGCCTAAAGAGAAAAGGAAAGAGATTAAAGTACAATCAGATAGTGATAGTAATGATACCACAGAAGTAGAAAGAAGAGAAATATTAGGTTCGGACCAATCACCAAAAAGGGTAAAAGGTGAACCCCAAAAGCTAAAGTGGATATCAGGCAGGGCACATGCTAGAGCTAAAAAGAAAAGAGAAGGCCCTAATAAGCCATTAACAAAAGATAAACCATGGTTCCTTAGGTTTGATGGATCTAAGTCTAAATAAGGAGTTGGGGTAGGTATAGATCTTATTGACCCAACACGAAATTCATATTTGGTAGCATACAGATTGTAATTCCCATGCACTAATAATGTAACAGAATATGAAGCTTTAATTCATGGGTTGTTGTTTTCTCTTAAGAAAAGAGTTAAGATTATGCATGTTTATGGAGACTCAGAATTGGTGGTAAGGCAAGTGAGAAGTATCTATGCTTGCAATTACAAGAAGTTGTCCAACTATAGACATAGGGTTTGGGACTTGATAGAAGAATTTGATGCATTTAATATCACCCATGTCCCTAGAGAACAAAATCATAGAGTAGATGCCTTGGCACAAGCTACTAGCACATTGGAGCCTTAATCCATTTCTGGATTAAAGAGATTTTCAGTTGAACTGATACCAATACCCTCCATACCCGATAATAACACTAATCTTCAATTGTTTGATGATGATCAACATATCTTGGATTTCATAGCAAATAGAGATATATTTGATGCACAAATCCTAGATGAAAGGAATTTAGAAGATCATACATGGGAAGAAGAAGAGATCATGGACTTACCAAGAAATAAAATTCCCAAAGGTATGATAGAATTAAAAAAGGCATTTGATCTACACAACATGTTGAAGCAAAAGGATATCCCTAAGACCGATGGAGGAGAATATTCACCAGCCAATATAGGACAAAATGAAGATGTAAGGAATGTCCTAATTGGTAAAGTTTGTACTGAAGAAGAAAAGGAAGGGATAACTCAAGCATTGAAGGATTACATACATGTTATCACCTGGACCTATGATGAGCTAAAGACATATGATACATCAATCATCACCCACACTATTCCATTGAAACTAGATGCTAAGCCTTTCAGACAAAAGCAAAGGCCTGTCAATGCTTTGTTGGATCCTATCATCTTTGAAGAGGTTAAGAAGTTGTTGAACGCTAGAATCATATTTCTTGTAAGGCACTCAACATGGGTAGCCAATCCGGTCCCAGTAAGAAAGAAAAATGGTGATATACACTTATGTGTAGACTTCAAAAATCTGAACAGAGATTTTGAAAAGGATAATTATCCTTTACATTCATTGGATGAAATCTTGCAAATAGTAAATGGAGCTCAAATGATGTGCTTCCTAGATGGTTTCTCAGGATACAATCAAGTAATGGTGGACAAAGTAGATAGACTAAAAACAACATTTACTACCAAGTGGGGAATATTTGTTTATATACGCATGCCTTTTGGCTTGATTAATGCTAGAGCCACCTTCCAGCGTGCAATGGACATAGAATTTAGAGGCCTGGTTGGAAAATACATAGTCATATATATGGATGATCTGACCATCGTTTGAAAAAAGAGAGGAGAACACATAGAAGACCTCAGAAAAGTGCTCAAGAAATGTGAGCAATATGGTATCTCACTCAATCCAAAGAAGTGCATATTTGGAGTAACCACAGGTAAATTACTAGGTCACCTAATATCAGAAAATTGGATCACCATTGACCCTGCTAGGGTAGAATCCATCATGAAGTTGCAACTTCCTAGGAGTAAGAAAGAGCTTAAATCTTATTTTGGTAAGATAAGCTTTGTCAGGAAGTCCATCACCAGGTTTGTAGAGATTATCAGACCACTCAATGCAATGCTTAAGAAAGATGCCAAGATTGAATGGATGCCTGAAGCAAAGGTTGCATTTGAGGACATCAAGAAAGCTATATCAAATGCATTTGTCTTGATCAGCCCAGATTACACAAGAGAATTTTATATTTACTCATTTGCTTCAGAACACGCATGTAAAGCAGTCCTGACATAGAGGAATGAAACCAAAGAAGAAAAACACATAGCTTTTATGAGTTTCCCATTTAAAGATGCAAAGCTTAGATATATGGATGTTGAAAGATAAGTTCTTGCTTTGGTCAGAGCAGTAAAGAAATTCAAACATTACATCTTAAGAAGTAAGATAATTGTTGTAGTACCAGATGCAACAGTGAAAATGCTCCTAATGCAGAGTGAACTTGGAGAGAAAAGAGCCAAGTGGATAATGGTTCTCCAAGAATATGACATGGACATAACACCCATGAAATTAGTAAGAGGGAAAGCCTTAAACCATATGATTTTTGAGACTGATCCTAACATAGTGAGTCAACAATATGTAGTGGACACTAAAGAGAATAAAGAATGGTATTCTAATATCAGACATATCCTGATCATTAGGAGATGCCCATTGAAGATGTAGGCTTCTCAAAGGAGAGCTCTAAAAGTAAGATCACAAAAGTACATGATCAAAGGAGGAGTCCTTTTCAAGAGAAATTATGAAGGGATATACCTTAGATGTCTAGATAAACCAGAAGCAAACAAGGTTCTTGCTGAGTTACATGACAAGTTTGGAATAGCACATGGTTCTTACTTAGCTACTACACATGATATCCTAAGAGTAAGATATTATTGGCCAACTATTTTCAAAGACACTATTGAGCACATCAAATGTTGCCATACTTGTCAGGTCGCTGCCAATAGAGAGAAATATGCTACCCAACCCTTGCAACCAGTTATGGAGATGAGCCCATTTTCTCAATGGGGCATGGATTTTATAGGTCCTATCAATCCTCCATCATCTTCAGGCCATAGGTATGTTTTAACAATCACTGATTATTGCACCAGGTGGACTGAAGCAGTTAGCAGCAAAACATACACCACAGAGGATGTGATCAAATTCCTAGAGAACAACATAGTAACTAGGTATGGAGTTCCATATGCACTAGTATGTGGTAATGGACTAGCTTTTGCATCATTAAGATTATCTAGTTGGGCTTTTGATTATGGAATCATTTTGAAATTCTCTTCAAAGTATTATCCCCAAGAAAATGGCTTAACAGAGTCAACAAACAAAAAATTATTGAGTATCATAAAGAAGTTGATAGTAAATAATCCTAGGGAATGGAATACCCTACTTAAGTATGCCTTGTGGGTGGACTAAACCAGAATGAAAGTTGCATTAGGAAACTCTCCTTACCAATTAGTGTATGGGGTGGATCCTATCCTCCCTATTAACCTAAAGATCCCCACATTGTTGTTTGCATAAGAATATCTAGGTATAGATAGTAAACAAGAAGTTAGGTTGCTTCAACTCATGCACCTAGAAGAAAGTAGAGATATGGTGATTGATCAATTTGCTAAACATCAGGCTACTATCAAAAGTTGGTTTGATAAAAGAGCTAGGATAAAAGCTTTTAGGATTTCATATTTAGTCCTAGCATGGGACAAAGCACATGAAAAGAAAGGTGATCATGGAAAGTTTGATAAACTTTGGATAGGTCCTTTTCAAATTTCAGAGATCCTAGGAGATAGTGCTTATAGACTCAAGACTTTAACAAGTGAGGATTTTCCATTGCCAGTCAATGGAAAATTCCTCAAACATTATTTTCAAGCTTAGACAGGGTCATGTCGGGATATTGTATCATAATGTACATATTGTATAGTTGCTCGTATAGCTTTGCTTTGTGTGTTTGCTTATTTGCTTGTTGTTGTTGAGTCCTTTTGGATAGGCAAGATGATGCACCTTATCACTTTAAGAAACCAACAAAATTGTTAGAATTCAAGTGATGAGTACAAATTTTTACATAGGTTGTGACTCACACAGAGAAGTACCTCTGATCAGGTCTGTGATATCTAGTCCATCAATGATACCTTTTTCTTGATCAAGGAGATTTTCACAATGACTCACCTAATAGCCTTGGGTTTGTTGAACACATTAGTGTAGGTGTTAAGTGAAAAATCCAGAGGTCTCACTTACTACCATTGCAATTCCCAACCTAAAATAGCAAGTAATCACACCTTTCATAATGAGCTTACATGATGATATCTTATGAATCTGCATAAAAAAGAGAAAAGAAATATATTGAAAATCCAAAGGATAAATATTAGGCCATCTAAGTAACTATACTGGGGCTACGGACGCCTGCTAGCATTAGGCATCTACTTAGGGGAATTGTAAAGATAACCTTGTCAGGGCTATGGATGCCTATTAGAAATAAGGCTTTATCCTAGTTGGCTATGAGGGATGAACCCAAACTATGTATCTTAACACAGGTTACTAGTGTTTTCAACTTACTTTCAAGATGAGGATTATTAATCACATGCACACACTTGATCCCTTGTCAACATTGTTATGCTCATGAAAATGATATCATTCAGAAAGATCATGATGCTTATGCTTAGAGAGAGTTAGAATGCTATGTTTCAATGTGTCCTCATCACTTGAATTATTTGAACTTGGTTGTTTTCTTTGGTGGAAATTTATTGTGTGATTGCACAACATGCCCCATTTTACCTTAGCAAAACAGGGACCCAACTTTTGCTTCTGCTTGTTCTTTGCTTTCTTTCCTTGGGAGGTGTTGGTGCTCATTTTTAGCCTGGAAGTAGAGCTTGTGGGTGGAGGGTTTCTTTTTCAAACCCTAGGTTTCCCTCTTCATCGGCGTGAGTTTGTGTTGTGTCTTAGCGATCATGTTGATAGCACGGTGTCTTCTTCCATCGCTGAGACTTTATGCTATCGGTGAATGAGATTGTGGTTCTACTGATGGTGTTGGTCTTACCGACAGGGGTAAGTCATGTATTCATCGGCAGGAGTGGGAGCTATCGGGTGAGCGGTCAGATGTTGGGCCGACAGTGTAGTGTTTGGCCGATGAAGATTCATCAGCGTGTGTCTTACCGAAGAAAGTGGGGTTGACGTTTGGCATCGATAAGACTATTGTGATCGGCCAATGTGTTTTGTGGTCCGCTGATAGAAGGAAGTCACCCCGATGGGGAATGCCATCAGGATGACTTTGTGTTCGGTTTGGCTAATGGTGGAGTATGTAGGATTTGGCGATCGGCGAGACTTTTGAGATCGGGCTAGCAGTTGGAGGGTCCGCCGATGGGTAATGTTTGGCCGATGAGGTTTCATCAGCGTGTGTTTGGCCGACAGAGGGATGAGGCCATAGTTCATCGGCATAAGTTGTTATAGCGGCGAGGGAGTTTTGAGCTGGGCCGATGGTATATGTCACAGCGATGGGTTCTTGGCGAAGGGTTGTGTGTTGAGCGTGGCAAAACGCTCGACACCTATCATGTGTGCGACCATGTTTATAAATTACTGATGTTATCTCCTCACCACGCATGTGGGATTATTCCCCTGTTTAGTTTGAACCTGCGAAGAAGCGTTTTGGTGGGAATTTCCTTCTTGAGTGATGCGACTGTTTTCTCGATGGCTGCGGGTGGTTGAGCCATCAATGGCGACTGTGTTGAGGCATGGACGACTTGTTGAATAGTCATGTACCTGATTTTTAGCATGAGGACTTCCAGATGGTGGCGCATGGCTCGAGGCCCCTCTTTGTCTGCTACATTAATATCTTCTGAGCGCCATTCCTTCTGAGGACTATATCTGGCAGAATTTTTGTCAAAGTTATGTAATTAATTACTTATGGTACACTACCTAGCTGTTATAAGCAGGAAGTGTTACCACTTTTTGGTGGTTGAAAGTTGAACATTTTTGGCTTTGTGATACAATACAGCTGGTTTTGGTTGCTCTGTCCACAAGAACTTGTGAGTTTATGTATCTCCTGTTGCATGTTTTTTTTGTATGAATCCACTGATTTCATGGTTAAATTTATATGAGAAATGCTATGTTAGCATGTGTTTTGTTAATTATGTCTCCAGTATTGCATGTATATTTCTTCTGAGTCTAGATATTTAAGGAATGTTGAGACTCTAGAACATAGAATTCCTATGTTGAATGTCTGATCTTTTAACTTCTGCTCAAAGGTAGATTAAACTGTTTTCAGATTAAACATTGGAAAGGGTATACTGCAGTAGGGATGCCATAAGTATAGATAGCTTAACACTCTGTATTGGGAGATATCTGTAAGGCAGGTATCATATGTATCCCCCTGAAATCCAGTTTTAGCTATTCATGCTGATCATTCACAGGTGTATGTCTATTGACTCCAGGCCCTGGATAGGCACCAATCTTGCTTTGTGTTTGTGTTACAACCATGTCCAGCTTTGCATCCGAACTTAAAATCAAAATTAAAACCTAAAGCAACCTTTAGGACATTAGAATTAGTTTTAGGATCCTCAGTCCTCTATCTACAACTGCAAATAGGCCCAAAGCTAGCCCCTTTGCTCTTATCTTTCAGTTTTGGTCTACTTATAGGAGGACTTATCTACTTTCTGTCAGTATCCCAGCCTTTGTATGCATATCCCCATGGATGTTGAGTAGGGAATACCCCCCTAGGTTTTGCAGAGCCTGAAGAAGAAGAGGAGATAAAATATAGAGTCTATCTCCTATACTGTTGGCCCCTGGCCCAGAGATCTTGTTGATCATTGATGGCTACCTTGTAGGGAAATCTGGGAATAAGCATCCAGTCTGGGAAAAAACCAATAGAAATTGGCGACTCTACTAGGGAACGTTTGTGAAAGAACCCTGGTTTACAAAAAGAAAACAGTTCCTAGTAATAGGTGGCGACTCCAAAGTAATCTCCCAACCGGTCAAAGTAAAATTTATATGCAGGGGAGAAGATCCCAACAAAATCCTTTATTTGAAGAGTTACCAGTAATAAGAAGAATGATGTACAGAAGAAAGGGAGCTGTCTCAGTCAGTCATGAGGGTTCCCCCAGAAAAAGTGATGATACGCAAGATAATCCAAGGTCTTCAGACAAGACAGTACCTTATTTTTCAAATGCAAAAGCTGATATTCAGGGTACATATGAGAGGTAACAGGGTGGTAGTGTGAGAATGAGGTTAGAGGTGTTCCAAGAACGCCCATTTCTTGACCCTAGTGAAAGATTTGAAGAGGCAGAGTCTCTGAGGGATGACGAAGATGATGACCAGAATGGTATGAGACCGTCTACCTCTATGCCTAAAGAAGAACAGTTAGCTGAAGAAATCAGAAATCTGAGAGCAGAACTAGAGTATCTGCAAGCCATGAAAATCAGAGATGATATGAGGCAGAAAGTGCAAGCTTTAAGGACTACCCAAAATAATTCAATTCCTACCCTTGAGAATGCAAATGTGCAGAGACATCAACAGAGAAATGAAGTGCAATATCAACATAATGATCAAAGACAAAATGTGAATGATGTTAGGATACCACTGAACAATGTAAGAAACCATAATGCAAACAGAAATATCAATGTTAATCAGTTTGACAGACAGCCCATGTAGCTAGATAGATTCAGACAGCTGGTGTTTGATGGTATTCCTGGGTATCCTAACCCCATTGACAAACATCTAACGCTGCAAGTGCCTAAATTTTCAGGAAACAACACAGTGTTAGGAGAAGATCATCTAAAAGCTTTTCAAAATGTCATGGATAACTTTGAGGTTGAACATGAGGATGTTTTCATGAAGTCATTCATGCAATCTTTAGTAGATGAGGCAAGAGAATGGTACAAGAATCTGCCTGACCGGAGTATTTCATCATGGGATGATTTTAAAAGGATCTTCAAGGAGCAACATGGTGACAAAACTGACCCTAGCTTTTTTGTAAATGAGTTTACCGGTATCACTAAAGGGTCAAATGAGCAGGTTGCAGATTTTAATGCAAGATTTACTAAAGTGTTAAACAAATTGCCACATCACATGAGGCCGAATGAACCTATGTGCATAATATTGTATATCAATGCCTTTGATGCAAAAACTGCATATGGATTAAGAGATAAAAGTCCTGCTACTATCAGGGATGCTTTCAGAATGGCAGTGAATATTGAGAACAACAGGAAAGCATCAGGCAAGACAAATAGAAGGGATGATGTGAAAATTTTGCAGAATCCAAACAAGCCTCAGAACACTCAAGGTAATGCATCTACCCCTGAAGATAAGATAGACAAATTAGCAAATGTTGTTAAGGACCTAAGTTATAGACTAGCTAGAAGTGAAAAAGGGATAGGTCCTGATAGGCAAGTCTATCAAAGGCAGGAAAAGAGGCCATCATTGCATGATATGCCTTATAATATCAATTGGCATAATGGTAAGCCTATATTCCCACACAATAACACAAATCAGAGAGCTCAACATGTCAAAGAAACTCCTGATCCTCTAAAGAAAGCTATAAATATTGTTGATGATACTCCATGGTGTATGATTTGTCAGATGCCACATTCACAGTCACAGTGTATGATTGCTCAGTCCTTGTGTGATAATGCTACGTCTTGTAATGAGTGCAATGAGCCACACTATGTGCAAGATGATGATGTTAATATGATGTCCACAAACAATGGATACCCCATTTATGGTGCTGATGAAAGTACAGATGATGGAATTCAGGCCTGTCAACAGGACTCTTATGATGAAGGTAATGAAGAAAGCTATGTGTATGCTCAGAGCTCACACAATTTTCTGAGTAACTTACAACGACCTTCTGATGAGGAAATTAGGGCCTTCACAGCTGCGGCAGTTGTTCAAGTCAAAAGCAACTACAATCTCAGAGGTAAAAATCAAGTAAGCAGCCCACATCAGCCAGAAGGTATTTCTGCAGGTCAGCCACTGCATGGTCATAAGGGGATTGAATCACAAAAGAGGCAGTGGGTTAATAATAAACAGAATTTTAGACAAAGAACAGGTCATGAATCTCAAGGACCAGAAAATAGAATCCCCCAAGCTGAAGATCAAAGCGAAGGTTCCCAAGACAAGAATGATGATCAGGGAACTATGAAAGTAAAAGCTAAATCAGTTCAGGATAAAGACAAGATTGTGGAGCAAGCTACAACTGTTATACAAAATTATGCTTCATTTGATATAGCTCAAGTCCTCTCCCAGGTAAAAGTCTCTGTTCCACTTTTGGAACCGATGAAGGTTGAAGAGATCAAGAATAGGACAGTATCCCTAATTTCAGGAGTGCCTTTTCAAGCTAAACAAAATGTTCAGATCCAGGGTGACAAACATGTCATATGTAATGAAGAAGATGAGGCTCCTGAGGTTTATTTAGGAGTGACTATGACAAAGTGTCCTTCACAAGTGGAACCATTTTATGTATCCCTGGTTATAAATGGAAAAATAATCAGAAATTGTATGCTTGATTCTGGAGCATCTACAAATGTCATGCCTTTGGCCATCATGCAACAAGCTGGATTGAAAATTGACAAGGCATGTGGAAAATGTTATGCTATGGATGCCAGAGAGGTACCAGTTATTGGAATCATGAAGGATGTAGATTTCAAACTAGCAGCATTTCCTAAAAAAAGATATAAAATGAATATAACGGTGGTTGACATCAAGCCACAGTATGGTATGTTGCTGTCAAGAAGATGGGCAGCACTAATTGGTGGAAGTATGCAGCTGGACCTATCATATGCCATGATTCCAATGAATGGCAGGGATGTTAAGCTAATCAAAGAACAAAGATCATCAGAGACAGTGGAAGACCAAGAAGCTGAGGAACAGATATGCTTTGTAAACACTGACTGTGATAACTTCAAGGTTGTCTCAGATGATAAGGAAGATAAAGAGAAAAATGTCTGCATGAAAGAGCTAGACTAGCAGGGTCTGTGGACCATGTATTTTGATGGAGCTTGTGCAAAAGAAGGCTCTGGAGCTGGAGTTGTTTTCCTGTCTCCAAATGGTAAGCTCCTCAAATTCTCTTTCTTACTGAGATTTGTTTGCACAAACAACATTGCAGAATATGAGGCTTTACTCTTAGGCCTAAATATAGCCCTCAAACATGGAATCAAAATGCTAAGAGTATTTGGTGATTCTGAGCTGATTGTATCCCAAATTAGAGATAGGTATGCTTCAAAAAATAAAAGATTGAAACAATACAAGCATGCTGTTTGGGATACCATTGAACTATTTGATGCATTTTCAATAGGCTGGGTAGAGAGATCCAAGAATGTTATGGCCGATTTCTTAGCTAATGTTGCAATAAGACCAGATGACATCACTCTATCAGATGTTACAAATGTAGAAGTTAAAATCAGGCCTGCAATACCAGAGAACATATGCAGTTGGCAAGTGTTTAATGATGATAGGGACTTGTTAAAATTTTTGCACTGCATAGATGAATATGAGAATCAAGAAATTGATTTCCAAGCTTTTGTAGAAACCATAGATGGAAAAGAAACTCTTATGGGGAAAGAGATAATTCAGTTGAAGACTAATAAAATCCCTAGAGGGTTAGTAGCTTTGGAAAGAGCTTTTGACAGTAGACACAAATTGGTCACAAGGACATCTCCCACAAATAAGGAAGATTTAGAAGAGATAAATTTGGGATCATCTCAAACCCCCAAGAAAGTATACATTGGTAAATAGCTCAAACCACACATCAGGAGTATGCTGATTGCATTACTGAAAAGGTACAAACATGTTTTTGCTTGGTCATATGAGGACCTAAAAGCCTATAGGGAAGATTTATTCCAGCATGAGATCCCATTGAAGCCGGGAGCTAAGCCATTTAGACAAAGGCAAAGACCTATTAATCCTACCTTAGCTCCAAAGATGCAAGAAGAACTCAAAAAGCTTAGGGAGGCCGGAATAATTCTTCCAATCAGACATTCAACTTGGGTGTCTAATCTTGTCCCAGTCAGAAAAAAGAATGGTGATATTAGGCTTTGTGTTGACTTCAGAAACTTAAATGTATCCTCTTTAAAGGATAACTATCCACTGCCTAATATGGAAGCTATGTTGCAGAGAGTGACTGGTTGTGAACTCTTGTCCATGATGGATGGATTTTCAGGTTATAATCAGGTGAAGGTAAAGGAATCAGGATAGTATAAGACTGCCTTCACCACTCCATGGGGAACTTATGTATATGTTAGAATGCCATTTGGACTAACAAATGCAGGTGCTACATTTCAAAGAGCAATGGATGTTGCTTTTGCAGGGTTGATTGATTCAATCCTGGCTGTATATCAGGATGATTTGACTGCATATTCAAAGAAGGAAGAGCAGCATTGTATGCACTTGGAGCAGATTTTCATTAGAGCACTAGACTATGGCATTTCTCTCAACCCAAAGAAGTGTGCTTTTGGGGTAGTTGAAGGAAAACTCCTAGGGCACATTGTTTCCAAGGAGGGAGTTAGGATAGATCTAGAGAGAGTGGCTGCTATTGACAGAATTCAAATGCCAAAGACTGTAAAAGGAGTTCAGTCCTTCTTTGGACAAATAAATTTTGTTAGGAGATTTGTTCCCAACTTTGCAGAAACCACGAGAAACATTTCTAGGATGATGAAGAAGGATGCAATTGTTCACTGGGAAAGTGAAGCAATTGAATCATTTCAGAGTATCAAAGAGGCAATCAAAATGGCCCCTGTTCTTAAATCTCCAGATTTTTCTAGGCCATTCCAGTTGTTTTCATTTGCTTCCTTTCACACTGTTGCTGCATGTTTGCTACAAAAAAATGAAGATGGATTTGAACAACCCATAGCTTTCTTCAGTATGTCCTTGCAGGCTGCTGAGTTGAAATATGATATTATGGAAAAATAGGCATATGCACTAGTCAGAGCCATCAAAAGTTTCAGACCATACCTGGTAGGATCACATGTAATTGCATATGTACCCCATGCAGCAGTCAAAGACATATTCACTCAACAGGAGGTGACTGGAAGAAGGTGTAGATGGATAAACAAACTGCAGGAGTTCAACATAGAAATACAAATTACCAAGTTGGTAAGAGGACAAGGATTAGCCAAGATGATGGCACAGTCAAACTTGGAAGCATGCCAAGTTAATGTAGTCCAAAATGAGAATGTAAATGTATCAAGATCTGAATGGTACAAGGACATTATATACTACTTGCAAAATCTGAATTGTCCTTCCCATTTCAGTGACAGTCAAAAGAGGACTTTAAAGTTACATGCAATCAGGTATGTCATTGTTCAAGGTGAGCTATACTGGAAAAACCTTGATGGTGTGCTGCTGAGATGTGTGGATGAAGATGTAGCTAACAATGTTTTGATTGACATGCATAAAGGATTGTGTGGTGGACATTATACTGCCCAAACAACAGCCCATAAAATTCTCAGAGCAGGATATTGGTGGCCCACTCTCTTTTCAGATGCACAAAGGTTAGTGAGGAAGTGTGACCCTTGCCAGAGATTCTCAGGAAAATTGAGATATGATGGTGCTTTACCCCTCAGAACTGTAACTGTGGATGCTCCATTTCAGCAATGGGGAATTGACTTCATAGGGGAAATTGCAGACAAGTCAAGTGGGGGACACAGTTGGATTTTGGTGGCAACTGATTACTTTACCAAATGGATTGAGGCCATTCCAACTAAGAGAGCTACGAGTAAGGTGGTGATGGATTTCATACTGGAAAATGTTATCATCAGGTTTGGAGTACCATTCAAGATAGTTACTGATAATGCTATGTGCTTCAGATCAGGTGAATTTGTTGATTTTTGCGACAAATATGGGATCAATCTATCATATGCATCACCATACCACCCATAAGGAAATGGTCAAGCATAATCAAGCAATAAGAGCATCATGAAAATTATCAAAAGGATATTGGACAAGAACAAGAGAGCTTGGGACTCAAAACTAAAATTGGCAATCTAGGCTGACAGAGTGACAGTAAAAAGGGCAATTGGGATGTCACCATTTGAGCTGGTATATGGTGCATCAGCCAGATTGCCCATAAACAGTCTCCTACCAGTTTACAGATTCATCCAGGATAATGATGAGGAGATTGGAGACTCCATGACAGAAAGAGTGAACCAGCTGGTTGCACTGGATGAAAGCAGAAGGAAAGCACACCAGATCAATCTCAAGAGACAACAAGATGTGAAATACCTGTTTGATAGGAGAGCTACAAAAAGAAAATTTTAGGTCAATGATCTGGTGCTTGTATGGAATGCAAAAGATCAAGACAAGGGTAAACATGGTAAATTCAAACCCTTATGGATGGGCCCATATCAGATTTACAGTACCCATGGGGAGGACTCTTATTTCCTCCAGGCCCTAGATGGCAAAGTTCTGGAATTGCCTGTGCATGGCCAATTCCTCAAGTTCTACTTTGCATGATGACTTATCTCTGTGCACATGTGTAAAATTATGTATATATTGTAGGTGCCTTGTACAGTTCATGCCTTTTTTGATTTTGTGCCTGGTCTGCCCAGAGATCTGGTTCTCGCTGCAGGTTTTCACCTGTAGGTCCCCATTCGGAGCCAATGTTGGTGCTCATTTTTGGCCTGGAAGTAGAGCTTGCAGGTGGAGGGTTTCTTTTTCAAACCCTAGGTTTCCCTCTTCATTGGCGTGAGTTTGTGTTGTGTCTTAGCGATCATGTTGATAGCACGATGTCTTCTTCCATCGCTGAGACTTTATGCTATCGGCGAATGAGATTGTGGTTCTACCGATGGTGTTGGTCTTACCGACAGGGGTAAGTCATGTATTCATCGGCAGGAGTGGGAGCTATCGGGTGAGCGGTCATATGTTGGGCCGACAGTGTAGTGTTTGGCCGATGAAGATTCATCGGCGTGTGTCTTACCGAAGAAAGTGGGGTTGACGTTTGGCATCGGTAAGACTATTGTGATCGGCCAATGTGTTTTGTGGTCCGCCGATAGAAGGAAGTCACCCTGATGGGGAATGCCATTGGGATGACTTTGTGTTTAGTTTGGCCAACGGTGGAGTATGTAGGATTTGGCGATCGGCGAGACTTTTGAGATCGGGCTAGCAGTTGGAGGGTCCACCGATGGGTAATGTTTGGCCGATGAGGTTTCATCGGCGTGTGTTTGGCCGACGGAGGGATGAGGCCATTGTTCATCGGCATAAGTTGTTATAGCGGTGAGGGAGTTTTGAGCTGGGCTGATGGTATATGTCACAGCGATGGGTTCTTGGCGAAGGGTTGTGTGTCGAGCGTGGCAAAACGCTCGACACCTATCATGTGTGCGACCATGTTTATAAATTACTAATGTTATCTCCTCACCACGCATGTGGGATTATTCCCCTGTGTAGTTTGAACCTGCGAAGAAGTGTTTTGGCGGGAATTTCTTGATGGTTGTGGGTGGTTGAGCCATCAATGGCGACTGTGTTGAGGCATGGACGACTTGTTGAATAGTCATGTACCCAATTTTTAGCATGAGGACTTCCAAATGGTGGCACATGGCTCGAGGCCCCTCTTTGTCTACTGCATTAATATCTTCTGAGCGCCATTCCTTCTAAGGACTGTATCTGGTAGAATTTTTGTCAAAGCTATGTAATTAATTGCTTATGGTACACTACCTGGCTGTTATAAGAAGGAAGTGTTACCACTTTTTGGTGGTTGAAAGTTGAACATTTTTGGCTTTGTGATACAATACAGCGAGTTTTGGCTGCTCTGTCCACAAGAACTTGTGAGTTTATGTATCTCCTGTTGCATGTTTTTTTTGCATGAATCCACTGATTTCATGGTTAAATTTATATGAGAAATGCTATGTTAGCATGTGTTTTGTTAATTCTGTCTCCAGTATTGCATGTATCTTTCTTCTGAGTTTGGATATTTAAGGAATGTTGAGACTCTAGAACATAGAATTCCTATGTTGAATGTCTGATCTTTTAACTTCTGCTCAAAGGTAGATTAAACTGTTTTCAGATTAAACATTGGGAAGGGTATACTGCAGTAGGGATGCCATAAGTATAGATAGCTTAACACTCTATATTGGGAGATATCTGTAAGGCAGGTATCATATGTATCCCCCTGAAATCCAATTTTAGCTATTCATGCTGATCATTCACAGGTGTATGTCTACTGACTCCAGGCCTTGGATAGGCACCAATCTTGCTTTGTGTTTGTGTTACAACCATGTCCAGCTTTGCATCCGAACTTAAAATCAAAATCAAAACCTAAAGCAACCTTTAGGACATTAGAATTAGTTTTAGGATCCTCAGTCCTTTGTCTACAACTGCAAATAGGCCCAAAGCTAGCCCCTTTGCTCTTATCTTTCAGTTTTGGTCTACTTATAGGAGGACTTATCTGCTTTCTGTCAGCATCCCAGCCTTTGTATGCATATCCCCATGGATGTTGAGTAGGGAATACCCTCCTAGGTTTTGCAGAGCCTGAAGAAGAAGAGGAGATAAAATATAGAGTCTATCTCCTATACTGTTGGCCCCTGGCCCAGAGATCCTGTTGATCATTGATGGCTACCTTATAGGGAAATCTGGGAATAAGCATCCAGTCTGGGAAAAAACCAATAGGAGGTTTGGTAAAAGTTAGATGAAACAATAGTATATCAGCCCTATGCATGCATGTGCCTCATAAGGGAAGGTTAAATGTCAAAGTTAGATTCTTCCATCATAAACCTCATAATGTAGAAGAGTGCAAAATTCTAAGAAGATTTACCTTTTGGATCACCTTGATATTCCTTAGGGATAAAAAGTTATGCTCGATCAAAGTTTGGTCGAACCTGATATTCCCAGAAAGTCACATTCACCAATATCCCAGATATTCATTAATATCCCTGATCTATGTTTTAATGAAGAGAACCTGATATCTGCATATCCTTTAATATGCAAATGTTAAATTTACATGTGAGAGAACATTTGCCCATCAAGTACCCACGCATATTCCCAGAGGGTCATCTTTCAAATATCCATCATATTTCTTAATATCCCTGACTTTCGGTAACATGACGATGACCTCATCTTGTTCTGCTTTATAAAAAGACCTAATATGATGATGATGTTAGCATGACCCAGATCCAAGAGCGTCATATATCTTAACATCCTTGATCTTCGTTAATATGACAATGATGTCATCTCCTTGACCAATTTGACATCCTATAAAAGATGTTGATGTCATCCTCACATTCTAGAATTGGGGGATATTTTGTATTGTTGAGTATCTGGATATTTCTTAATATCCCTCATATTAACCCTTGAGACCTGTGATATGGGGATCTCTAGTAACCAATAGGATGATGCCATGTGGCGCGTTGACCTGATCATATCAACACATTATATTATCTCGATTGTTAAATGAAGATATAATGACCTGACTTTGGTCATTGGTCGATAGTTGACCATCCTTGTGATGACATCATCCTCATTTTCTAGATATCAGTCATATTTCCTAATATCCTTGATCTCCACAAATATGCATCCCTGCATTAAATGCCATTTCAATGATAGGTTGAACCTTCAAAATTTTGAATAAATGCCCGCTACTTGTTAACATCTCCAAGCCTTAGGTGTCAATCAACAGATACTAATAGGAGGGCATTAATCACACCTTAATTCACCATTGTGCTTGATTAAAGATAAGGATTTGAGCTCATTTTGAATTTACCAAATGTTTAAGAGAAGAAATACAGAGCCCTGCGAGATTAAGGTGAAATTACTGCAACTTGTGAGCTCAATAGAATGGGATATGCATTCAAATGGCAAACGGAGAACAATAATTGCAAGGTGAACGTGCTCATTCAAACATCACTTACATAGTAAAAGGATAATAAATATCAGGTACATAATGATAAAACCCTCTTTTGTCATTTATGGTAAATGAACAGGTAGAAATGGTTTTACCAAAGTAAATTGATATCATGATGCATGAAATATACTAGAATGAAAGAATTAACACCATAAAATTCATGTGATCATTGAATCCACCATTGCACATGACACATTAGGGTAAGATATATACATGTTTCGTTGCAGGATCCAATGGTAGTATGGAAGAACAGGTCAGACACGGAATTCTTGAAACCTATGTGCATATAGCCTAAGGGGATATCCTTCAAATACAAACAAATAAATGATACACATCCAAGAAATAGAGATCTTGATGCATGGATAGGGAAATTAGAGAAAGGAGGCGGGAATCCCCTACTAATTAACATCTACAGTTCATGAATGTGGCATGCAGGGGATTTCCTTATGCAATGGAGGCCACTAAATTGGTAGTAGAGTGTGCCCAGAATTATAATGTGAATACCAGAAGGGTAGAGAAACATGGTAGGGTTTATGCAGACTTTTCAATTGAAGGTATCACTACAGCCTTTAATCTGCCTAGAGGACCTCGTGTGGTTTGACTAAACTTGGGTAAATTGGAGGAGTATAATAGCAAAGAGAAAGAAGCTAGAAGGATCATGTAGCAATATAGAGCCAGTGGCAGCACATATAAGGCTTCTGCCAAGTTGCTCGTGTATCTATACAAGTTCAATTTTTCTCTAGAGTATCAATAAATGATGGTGATACTCAGCAGGATGATAGGAAAACCCAATGGTAGATCTTTTGATAATTGGATGTATGGCATCATAAGGATGGTAGAAGGTACTGATGAGAAACCCCAATGGGCTAAGATCATAAGTGACAGCCTAGACGAAGGGATGAGGAAGTTAGGAGAAAGAACTAATATGTTCCATATGACCTCCTATGTGGTATATGCTTGTGCATTCAGAGGCACCTTTGATGGATTACAAACACTGGGCAGGGTCAGAAGCAACCCTGGAGATGTAAGCATCTTGGACCATTACCCACAACCGAAATGAAGAGAGTCTCTCCAACATTACTGGAGGGTGAATGATTCATTCTCCATGCACCTTGTCAAGACTATGGAGGAAGATAGAGCAAAGAGACTAAATGTAGAGGCTCAGACTGTAATATACAGACATGAGGCTTGGTTCATCTAGTTCCCCACCTTTTCATACATAAGAATGAAAGGTTTCATTAGGCAACCTGTCATGTTGCCAGGATATCCCAATGACAAGGTCATCTTGATGGAGCTAGCCAGACAGATATTACCTTCAGTGGAGGCCTATATTGAGAAAGGAAAGATACCTAATATTCTATTTCCAATAATAATTGGACAGTAGGTGTGTCCTGATAGGGAGAGTGTAAAAGATGTAATTGGAGGACTAAAGTTGATGTCCCTATAGCCCTTCTCACTGTCTAGACCATATGACCCCTATGATAGGATGCAAACATTTTATAAGAAACCAATGCATCAGAGGCACATTGAAGATTATTGGGCCAACTATGATGACGACGTAGAAGTAAGAAAAAGAGGCTACCAGAGGCTTACTTTGAGACAAATGTGCACATTAGATTGCATACCAATGCCTACACAATTACATGAAGATGACGACATGATCATGTCCTGAGAATATGAGGACAATAAAGTATATAATGAGACAATATCATCCCAAGATTGGAGTCAACTAGAGGTGACTTCCTTCGATCCGATAATGCAGAAGGTCATACAATTGAACAAAGACTGGGTGGATGCAGAGATCACCAAGCTAAAGAATAAGGGAGTGGCACTCAATGTTGACAACAAAATGAAAAGACAAGAATTATCAGACGAGGAATATTATAATTTCCTCAAGGAAAAGAGGTTGTCAAAAGGGCAGAGGCAGCAAAGTAAAATCAAGAAAGGAAACCAAGCTATTGGGGTGACAGTCATTCGTCAACCTCAACAAAAAGAAGATGTAGCCTCCACATCTAATGTAACATCACCTCATACACCTGCAAAATAGAATAAAACTATTGCAAAGCCTGCTCTTGCTATTGTAGAGGAGGAAGAGAGCGCATATGATGATCTCTTGATAAGGAAGAAAAAGAAGAAGATCCAAGAGCCACCTTAGAAGAAACAAACATCTTTTATGAAGGGGGTAGTAGATAAAAACCCCTCTCCTATTAAGAAGAGAAGGTGGTGAAGGAATTATGAAGAATCTGCAGCATGAGGTCCTTATTCCTAATATCATGCAGTTCAAGTTTGAGATGGTGAAGGAACAAAGAAAATAGATGTATAGTTTAAGAGATGAGTAATCCTTTCCATTAGATAACACAGTGGAACTACTTGATGATGATGTTGTAAATGAGGTCTCTGCCAGTTCTATGGAGACATTAATAAAGAATACTAAGATGACTCCTCATGGCACCCCCATAGCACAAAAGGAAGTCCATCATAAGGAGGTCGAAGTAGAGGAAATAGAAGAGGGTAACCCTAAAGTGGTGGCACAACAGATTGAATTGACAGGATTAGTTGATCAAGTCACTAGTCTTGCAGCAATAGATTTGACTTATTAGGGTGATGAAGACCAAAACAAAGATGAAGACTTACCTCTAGAATAGGGCAAATTAGAAGTTAACATACATATGGAGGATGAGGAGATGCTTGATCAAAATGATAGTCATGACAATGAGAAAATACCTGAAAGAAGAACAATTGAAGAAGGGATGGACAAAGCCCAAGACCCTAGAGAAGTGGACACATCAAAGGATGGGGAACAAGGTCTTCAAAAGGGTGATTATTAGAGAAAAGAAGAAGAAAAGGTGAATAAGAATGATCAAGATGATCACCCAGATAAATCAGATCACAGTGCTCAAACCCCTCATGAGGTTCAAGCATCACAAGATACACATGACCAGAATGTGAAAGCGCAACAAGAAACCCATGCACAAGAAGAAGTTTGTCATGAAGAGATTCAATATGAACAAAGAAAAGAACCTTCACCACCTAGAGTGGAACAAAATGTAGAGTCTCATGATGCTCACATTGAGCATACAAACTAGCAAGGGTCTACAAATGAAATACCATATTGGCTATGGCAAGAGGTGAACCCACCTCAAGTCAGTGATGTATCTAAATTTGATATTTCTGCATTATTTTCAGCTGACATGGTTAAGCCAAAGAGAAAGGTAAGGGCCACTTTTGCAATAAAAAGAGATCCTACCACAGGTAGAAGAACAACTCAAGTAGCTTTTCCTATAGCAGATAAAGCGAAGGGAGAGATAAGTATTAATGAATTTTAGATGACCAATATTGATTTAGGCTTTGCTACTGAAGAGCAAGAAGGCCAAGAGGCCAAGGATATTATTGATTCTTTAATTGAAAGTGTGGAAAGGGAGAAAAATAAAAATAAAATGCACAAGGAGCACATTGCTCAGCTACATACATTCATAAAGGGACTAATTGACCCAAATCACATCCCAGTCAGCACGGCTACCCCTTTGACCATTATATCTCAGGATGAGGTAACAATGTTGGATATCATGAAGCATATGGCACATGTGATGGATAATTGGTTTATTCAATTCATTTCTGAAGCAGAGAAGGTAATAAAGACCTCCCCCACCAATTGGAATTTGCTCAGTACATTGAGGAGAAAAGTGGATAAGTTACAAAAGGAGGTTGGACAGAGATCAGTCAAAGTAGAAAAGGATCTTATTTCTCTGACTAAAATGAAACACATAGATGTGAAAGTACGCATATACAATAAGGTATTAAACAATCATACTTCATAGCTACTAGGTATATGGTATGAAGATACTCAGTTTGAAAGTGATATCCTGAAGAGATGCAACACAAAACTCAGAGACATCAGTGTCAAGTTGCATCACCTCATGTCTAAGGAAATAAACATCTTGGAAGCTCTTGAGGACAAGGTAGAGGGGAAGATAGAAAATCAAGATGTTTATTTTGCAATTGAAGCTTTCCATGATAATTTTAAGCATGCAACAGATGACCCTCTCACCATTTGTCAGAAGATGTAGTTAATAAAGCCACGAGGATGAAAGAAAAAGTGGAAGGATATAATGAAATGTTGAATAACAGAAAGAACAAATGGTCTGCATTACAGACACAATTCCACTCACAAGAGCATGTTATAGCAAAGGCTAAGGTTCAAGATGGAGACGAGATTAAACAGATAGTGCGGGCATATGAACCCATCAGGAGGATCATCAGCACACATATAGGAGATGACCCATCTACTGATGAAGAAGATGAAGAATGAGTAAGGATGCAGGATGACAAGGTCATACGCATCATATGAAAAATAAATGATCAAGTACCACCAGATGGTTGCCAGCTAGCAAACTGTGCCATGTTTAACATTTGTTGACCAAGTCAAAGATGATATAGACCATTGATTTTGATAGCTAAGTCTTGATCATTGGATCATTTGTAACTGTCTCGTCTCTTTGTCCTATAAAAGGAGATGGAGTGCAACTTGTAACATATTCAAAACTTAATTAAGATTAGATTGTTGAAGCCTTAGGACTAATTCTCAAAGCTGATTGAAAATATGCATGTGTGTTACATTCTTAATGAAGAAGAAGATCTAGATTACATACAATCGTATACTTTGAGTAATCTGTGGATGAATTCTTGGCTTGTACTTTAATTTTTTGCATCCCTTGGAGTGTAATTCATGTTGTGCATGTTGTCTTCATTCCTTTCCATTGAAGTTTGCATCCACCATACTTAGCTGTGGAACATCCTAGTGAACCTATGGTTTGATTTCCTTCTCTTCATGACTGTATCTAGAATGTATATGGATCAATAGCTAAAGATTCACTCATTTTAGTAAAGATTAGAAAGCATTCAATACAATTTGTTTAATTTCATTCAAATCATCAAATCAATTGGAAATATACAGATAATCTCAAGCAAATATGCATAAATATGTTGATATCCTGAAGGAAACTAAATATTCATAGCATATTTGAGCTAATTAGCATGTATAATTGAAAATGCCATGCAAATACATATAAATCTCAACAATAATCATGCAAATTTTTTCTTGTAGGTACATTATCTAGATGAATCCATAGTGCAGAGGGGAAAAATAATCAATAACAGTTGATGATCAGAAGAATTGATCAAACTTATAAATTATCCTCATCATCTGTTGAATATAGTAGGATTAACCTTGTTTGTTAAAAGATTTATAGAAAGCAGGTAGAAAACTGGATGTTCAGACATTAGTTCTCAGAAACAGAAATGTCAGGCCCCTTGAATGGAAAATAGCATGGCACATCAAACCACTAAGTAACATCAGTAGATTATGAACTAATCCACGGAGACTTGGGATCATGAATTCTCCAAATTCTCGTATCTTTCAAGATGATAAAGGTTTGATTTGCAATTCTTTATCTATGTGTGTTTATGACTAACATCATAACCAATAGATATAAATGAAAGATCAAAGTTTGTTGCGAATGTATGAGTGTGTGAGAGAGTGTGAGGATGTATGTGTGAGTGTGAAGAAGGAGTTTGTGTATTGTGGAAGTAGTAGAGTGGTTTGAGCAAAGGTATTGAAGTTTCATGTCAATGTGAAGGATATTGATGATGCAGAGGTGATTGATCAATGGAATTTGTCAAATGATTTGTATAGAGGTTGTAGCCTCTTTCTGTAAGTGTTGTAACACTATAGGGAGTTGTAGCTTCCTTTGGTTGAATCCATAAAACCGTTATTCAGGGATTTGTACCTTCCTTTGGGTTGTAGCCCATAAAACTTGTTGTAAATCTATTTTATTATTTGTGAGACTGGATTTGGACAGTAAATCCAAGAAGCTTGCTCACGGTGGTTTTTCCCTTCTAGGGTTTTCCACATAATCTGATGTTATTCTTGTGTGGTTGTGTGAATGTGTTTTGAATTGCTTTATTATTTGTTTATCTATTTAAGGTAGTAGAAAGTTTTTGAAGATAAAGTTTAATTGGATTAATTTGTAGTATATACTAATTCACCCCCCTCTCGGTATATCAGAGTGTTCTAACAATTGGTATCAGAGTTCCTTAGTGTAGCCTAATAGTTGGAGGTAGATCTTAGAGTAGAACACATGGCTCATAGAGATTCCTATTTTAAAGCACTGATGTTTGATGGAAGTAACTATGCCTTTTGGAGTGTAAGGATGGAAGCCTATCTCACCTCTCTAGGATATGATGTTTGGAGAGCTAAAAAGGATGATTATACCAAACTTTCTCATCCTATTATAGATGTATATGTGAAGAAAGCTCATGAAATCAATGCTAAACCAAATAATGTTATCCTAAGTGGTTTAACAACTTCAGTGTTTGTCAATGTAGTGCAATGCAAGACAACCAAGGAGATATGGATAAGCTCAAAAATCTCTATGAAGGAAATGACACTATAAAGCAAGCAAAATTACAATCTTATAGAACAATGTTTCAGAATCTAAGGATGAAAGAAGAGGAAAACATTGCTAGCTATTTGCTCCAAGTGGATGAAGCAGTCAATGGAATCAGAAGACTAGGTGAAGAATTAACTGATTCAGTGGTTGTGAAGAACATCCTATGAACTCTCGCTCACATGTTTGATTCAAAAGTATCTGCTATTGAAAAATCCAAAGAACTAAAGACACTTACCATGGAAGAGTTGTTTGGGTCCCTCACTGCCTATGAGATGAGAAATGAAGTCATAAGTATATCCAAAAGATAAGATGTCTTCAAAGTTGTGAGGAAAGAAGGAAAATCTAGTTCATACAATGAATCTGAGGAAGAAGAAGCAAACTTTGTGAGAAAGTTGAAGAAGGGATTAGGCAAGTATAAAGGTAAGTTACCTTTCAAATGTTTTAAATGTGGAAGAGTTTGTCATTATGCTTCTAAGTGTCCTTTTGGAGAAAATTAAAATAGAAACAAGGGTTTCAAAAAGAAAAACTTCAAGAGGAATCTCCTTTCCAAAGAAGACTATATCTCATTAGAAGAAGTAGATCACTGCTCATCAGATGATGAAAGAGGAGAATCTCTATTCATGGCCATGGTAATCCCTGATAAGTCTAACAAGACTATAGATGAAGAAGAATGTGAAGTTGGTTTCAAAAGTGAACTTATCTCTTCTCTTGAAGACTTGGAATGTGCAAGGAAAGAGGTCAAAGAACAAAAATCCCTTGTTGAAGCTAAGACAAATGAATGCACAAAACTTGAGAAAGAAATATTGTCACTCAAAAGGGAGTTGGAGAAAACAAAGTCTAGAGATCTGGATAATTCTGAAGAAGCAGATCTCATCATGCCTCAAGTAAGATCTTTTCATGCAAGACAATTCTTGATAAATAGGTTCAATCATACATTTTTTGGTTATTGTTTTATTTGCAATAAATTTGGTCATAAGGCTATGGATTGCAAGTCTAGAATGAATAGAAGAAATTTTGTGAGTATGAACTCTCTTGCTTCACTAGTGGATGTCAATGTGGTATGTAATATTTGCAACAATTTTGGACATATAGCAAGATATTGTAGGAGTGGATTAGCAAAATTAGAATCTTAGATAACTGATGTTATTGATCAAGACAAGGAGAATGACTCTTCCAAAAGGTAGGAGACAAAAAATGAAGTTGAGAATTCAATGATTTTCCAAACAACATTTCATGCTCAATGGCAAACAAATATATGGGTAGTAGATAGTGGATGGACAAGCCACATGACTAGTGATAAGAGAAAATTTATCAATCTTGTCAACTGGAATAGTGGATCAGTTAGGTTTGGAGATAATTCATCTTCAAAGATTTGTGGAAAAGGCACCATAATTATTGATGGAAAGTCTAGGACAGAAGATGTTCTTTATGTACTAGAAGGTCTCAAGCACAATCTTCTTAGTTTAAGTCAGATGTGTAGTAAAGGATACATTCTCATATTTCATGATCAAGGGTGTAAAATTAGAAGAGCAAATTTTGGTAAATTGGTGGCAAAAGGTGCTAGGATAGAGAAAAACTTGTACAATCTAAAAGATATTAATGAAAGGACTTGTCTTCTAGGACAAACAAATGAATGTTGGTTGTGCCACAAAAGAATGGGGCACATCAACTTTGACAATCTTGTGAAGATCATCTCCATACAAGTAGTAAGAGACATGCCAAAGATCATCAAGCCTGCAAGCAGCTTATGCAAGGAATGTCAAATTGGGAAGCATACAAGGATAAGATTCAACACCAAGGAGTATTCTTCTACAAGGCCATTGAAACTAATCCATACTTATTTGTGTGGAGCTACTAGGATAAAGAGTCTACAAGGTGAGAGGTATTTCATGTTGCTTATTGATGATTTTTCTAGAATGACATGGGTTACATTTTTGAAAGAGAAATGAGAAGATTTCAATAGGTTCAAGATTTTCAAGTCCATGGTTGAAAATAAAATGAATTCTAGAATTAGGTGTTTAAGGTATGATAGAGGTGGAGAGTTCACATCAAGTGAGTTTGAGTAATTTTGTGAAGAACATGGAATAAAGAGGCACCTATCTGGTGCAAGAACTCAGCAAAATAGAGTAGTGGAAAGGAAGAATATAAAAGTTTAGGAGATGGCAAGAACAATGTTGAGTGAAGCCAAGTTGTCTGATGTATATTGGAAAGAAGTAGACCATAATGTTGTCTATGTTCTTAATAGAGGACAACTAAGAGTGAACAACACAAAGACACCTTATGAGCTATGGTATGGAAGACCAACATTTGTCAAGTATTTCAAAGTTTTTGGAAGAAAATACTACATCAAAAGAGATTAAGAAGGTTTGGGAAAGTTTGACTCAAGATCTGATGAAGGAATCTTTCTGGGATACTCAACTAGAAGCAAAGCTTACAAGTGCTATAATAAAAGGCCAAGGAAGATAGTTAAGAGTACAAATGTTAGGGTTGATGAAGATTCACATCAAATCACATATAAGAAAGAAGATTGTTGGTTAAATGAACCTTCCTGGACAGAAGAAGAAGAAGAAGTTGAAGAAAAGGAAGAGACACAAGAGAAGGTCACCAAAACTTCTGCCAAGTATGTTTAGAAGAATCATTCAAAAGATCAGACAATTGGAGACAAGAATGAAGGAGTGTAGACAAGAAGATTTGCAAAAATAAATGAAAAGGTAAACTTTTCTTTACTAGCAATAATAGAACCAAAAAATTTTGCTAATGCTAGTAAGGATGAAGGATGGATACAAGCAATGGAAGAAGAACTAGATAAGATAGAAAAGAATCAGACTTGGGAATTGGTGCCAAGGTTTGTAGACAAAAACATGATAGGTACAAAGTGGGTATTCAGAAATAAATTGAATGAAGATGGAGAAAAGGTTAGAAACAAAGCAAGGTTGGTTTGCAAAGGCTATTCACAAGTAGAAGGAATTGATTTTGCGGATACATTTGCTCCAATGGCAAGAATGGAAGCAATCAAGATTTTTCTTGTATTTGAAATTCATAAGGTTTTCAAGGTATATCAAATAGATGTCAAATCTACATTCTTGAATGGTGACTTAGAAGAAGTCTACATAGAGCAGTCTGATGGATTTCAGTTATCAGAAGACCCAAACATGGTATGCAAACTTAAGAAGGCTTTGTATGGTCTCAAACAAGCCCCTAGGGCTTGGTATGCAAGGTTGGACAAGTATTTACTCGAGAAGGGCTTCAAGAAAGGTACCATAGATAGTAATATTTACATAAAAATTGAGGATGAAAAAATTCTAACAGTTGTTGTATATGTTGATGATATAATCTTTGGTGGCAATGATGAGATGTGCAAGAAGTTTGTAGAAGAGATGTAGAAAGAATTTTAAATGTCTATGATAGGTGAGTTATCATTCTTTATTGAACTCCAAATTTCTCAATCAGATGATGGCATATTTATCAATCAAGCAAAGTATGTTGAGGAGATGTTGAAGAAGTTTGGTATGGAAGACTACAAACTTGTGAGTACTCCTATGATAACAGGTTGTGATTTTGATGCAGAGCTCACTACTCAAAGACCACAAAGGATCAGAAACAACAATATTGGAGGAAGAGGATATAGGGATGGTAGGGCAAATAACTCATCTAGGCCTTAGTGGACCAAACAGCAACACTTGACGTCAAATAGGACAAGACAGTCCTTTCACACTCCATGGTTTCAACACAATATCACCATTTATAGGTTCACATACATGGGAACCTTTCCAAACTTTCTAGGGACCCTAGGACTTCTAGGTTTGACTATACCAAGCTTACAAAACCATCAAAATTCTCAGGGGATACCTCCTTGTACCACCTCCTTCACAGACTAACCTATCTCCTTGTAGCCCTATCAAAGAGGTTTTTGAAGCATAACTTTCACAAGACATGAAAAACCCACTAAAAAATCACCTTTTTGAGTACCCATTATGGAGTTATACAACATAATGAACATACAAGGTAGGTTGTTTTGTAACATACACCTCAAATTTGGACTGTCCCTACTGTCCAAGAGGCCTAATTAGCCCACTTTTACAAAGGAAGTACACTAAATCTCAAGCCCACAACCAAAATTTGACTTTGGTGGGTTTAGAAACATCCCAAATAGACCACTTTCATGGGTTTTATGGTTTTCAAGTATGGGTTTCTCATCAAACCACTCACTACCTATGTCATTCAACTAACACATGAAGAAATAAGGCCTTCTTGGCTTCAAACATCAACTTTTTCCACTCCCCTACTCCTGTGGACAAAAACCAACTGAAAACATGCCAAACTATGATTATTGAATCCATTTCATGTTCATGGTGTTTGGGGATTAACATGCCAAACCAACGATTTCACAAAAAACCTTATAAACCCTCTAAAACCCTACTAAATGAGTAGTTTTGGAAAAAAAGCTATAAAATCCTTCAATTACAACGAAATTACTTCCAACTTGTTTTAAATACAAGGCATCTCATCCTATTTTCATGCTTCAGTCATTTGGATTCTTGAGCATCAGGTACAGTGTCGTACCAATCAAGGGAACAACAGCAAAACAGTGAAAAACACTGTAAAACAGAACATTAGCAAGAAAACATTTGGTAAACCCCTCAAATGACAATGGAAATCCTCCAAAATTGGTGAAAATGAGAGGTATAAAAATCCATCACACCATTCTATACATGAGACATCAAAAACAACACTGTACAGTCAAGGAAAATGCATAGGAACAACAGAAATTCAGAAAACTGTGTGTTGGGACAGCAAATAGTCATTTTTTTCTCCTTTTCTTTCATTCAAACTTTATCTCTATTACCATATTCAACCACCACTCTCTACAATTCCTTTTAAATTGTTTATATTCTTCTCTCCAAGATTCCCATCGTGGGAAAGGCTTTATTTAGCCACTGACTATTTTTTTTCTAAAAAACTATTTTTTCTATAAATAGACTATCATAATTTTTATGACTGCAGACTACTAACTCATTCTTAATCTCCACTACATGAAATGACTAAAATCATCCTCCTATGCCTTTTTAAGGCTCTATTACATTTATTTTCAAAACTCATTTTGCCTTTTTAAAACTAACATTTACAAATTTGACTAAATTATTGCTCTAAGTGCACTGCACCATACAGCCTAACTTGAAACTTTTCCAAGTCCCTTGGAAATACTCTTGCAAATTGTCCTTCATTGCTCCATGCTTGTCTTCATCAGGTTCATGTTCATTGTCCATGGCATTCTTGTCATCATTTCTTATTGTGTGACCATATGCACTCTTTGTGGACTATCCCACTCTTGGTCCTTTGACCTTGTCATCTTCATCAGCAACTATGCTTCTCTCTACTGTCCTTTCACTTAACTCCTTACCTTCTCGTTTATGTTGGCAAGAGACACTATGTGGCTTCATGAGTGTTGTCATTGATGGCAACAAAGTTTATCCCACACATCTGTAGCACATAGTATGTCCATACCGGAAGATAGATTGAAGAGTGTTTTGGTCCGGTGAGCAAGATCAGAGCATGTAGCAAGGTTCGACAATCAGGTCCAGATCTCTCAGATGGTGTATCTCAGAAAGTTGCAGACTTGGACAAGTCAAGAGGAGTACCATGACTACCACATTCCAGAGATTGAGCCTCCAATGATGAATGAGTGAAAAGATATGAGCATCTAAGTGTTGGGTTCCTGATAGATAGAGTATACTAAGGAAGAACTGACTAGCAAAGTATCAAACTTTAATCCGGATGAGGAATTAATGGTGATCAAGCTATTTGAGGGATCATACATGGTTGGCTGACATGATTGATGACTTCTATGTCTATGTTTTTGATACGCATCACATATTAAGCATGGATTCAGCCGACAGACTAGTGTTTAGTAAATATCTTGAGTATTCTAGTTGCCGACTACAAAGATGTTGAAATCCTTGGTGCGGATATATATACCAGATGGATTTCAATATGAAGATGTGTATGTGGTGAAATAGTGTGTGAGAAAAGGTAGAGAGAAGTGTGGGAGCAGCAATACAAGTTTGGTATGCGACAGAATAGCAGCACTAAAGTAGAGGAAGAATGAAGTGTAGTAGATCAATATATTGAGCCTAACCGAAACTGAACCTCAGCATATGTGGATGCCTCTTTTCAGTTCAAACATCTGGTTACCTTCTATAACCTGTAGACAGTGAGTCTCTTGTAGGCAGTGTGCCTCTTGTGAGCAGTGTGCTTAGGTAGTGAGCCCTAATTGGCAAGTGCCATTTTGTACTTCTTATTCTTTTAACAGAGAATACAATCTTGGGTTAGTCACCCCATGGTTTTTCCCTTAACAGGGTTTTCCACATAAAAATCTTTGTGTTATGTGTGTTGATTTCTTTTCTGCTTTCATGATTATGTATGCTTATATGTTTTGATGCTGCACTAATTGTTAAAGAAGAAAAGAAAGTTAAATATTTAAGATATCTGATTCATCCCCCTTCTAGTTATCCACCTTGTTTCCAACAATTGGTATCAGAGCTAAGTTCCTCCAAACAGAGCCTAACAACTTGAGGAAGATCTGGGAATCTCAATGGATATGTATGGTATGAGGGAACAACTTCAGTCTGCCCTAGATGATCTTGAGCAATTTCATTCTAAAGTCAATAACCTAAGGGAAAGACTCAAACAAGATGATGATTTCATAAATGAACTAAAAGAAAAACTAAGTATCTCTGTGAAACAGAGAAAGGAACTACTTCAATAATTAGCAAGTCAAAGTGAAGCCAATGATACTAATGAAGATCTGAATGAGAAAAAAAAATTATGTGAGAAGCTATCAAAAGAGGTCATTATGGTAAGACATGAAATGGAATCAGGGGTTATGAAATTCACCCAAGAAATTAAAGAGAAAAGAAAAATTGAAGATAATCTAAAACAATCTCTCAAGGAGAAGTTAGAAGACTGCCACAAAATGGATAGAATAATCAGGCATCTGGAATCTGATCTTGAAGAAGCTAGAGATAATGTAGAACAACTTGAGAATTAGATAGACACTCTTAAAAGGGATCTTCAAACAACAAATGAATACAAAGAGAAATTCAAGATAATCTCTACTCAACTTGAAGTTCTTCTTGAAAGCCAAAAGAGGGTAGATGACAAGCATGGCTTGGGATATGAGAAAGGTGAAAGTTTCGGATCCGGTTAGAAGAACTCTGGATAGGGAAATCCAAGGAACAGGCCTAGAAGACCTCCGGTAAGGCAACCAAATGCTCAAAGATATCCATCCTTCAATGGATACTGCTACAATTGCAACAACTTCAGTCATAAAGCAACTCAATGCAGAAAAAGAATGAATCATACTAATTCATCCTTCTCTAGATAGTGTTACAACTACAAAAGGGATGGTCACAAATCTCATGAATGTAGAAATATCCAAATAAAAAATTCATTTAATGGTAGATGCTTTGCATGCAATAGAATGGGACATATGGATAATCGATGCAGATCAAGAGGATATTGGCCAAATATGCAAAGAAATGTTATTTTCTACAACTGCAATAGATTTGGTCATATTGCCAAATTCTGCAGAAGTAAGAATCATGATAAAAATGGTGCGGTGCACCAAAATTAAAATCAAGACAAAGGAAAAGGAAAAGTGAGTGTAGATGAAGTTCAAAGGGAGATGGACAAGATTTGGGTGAAGAGAAGTACAAACAATCTTGGGGATGAATCCACACCAGAATCTGGTGCTGATATTCCTTCTGAAAACTAAATAGATGAGATCTGGCTCAGGGGGAGTCACAAAGAAAATAAATTCCCCCAGCCAGTCAATTGGTGCCTGAAATTGGCACATGGAATGTTGTAGATTAAAGGGCTCTCAAAGAAATATCCAAATAACCTTCAATAAAAATATGAATGATCCGCAAGAAGTTTTGAAGAGATTAATTAGCCAAGATTGATCCAGTTTGACAGCCATCCAGTAAAAGCAAGATTTTTCATAGTTAGATCCAGTATGATTCTAAATTGAAATATCTTGATCTACGGATAAATGGGATGATTCAAGGAAGGGAGATACATTGTAAATTATCACTAAAAATAATTCTAAGTGCATCTCAGTGATTTAGAAAGATCTCTCTCAGAACAAGGCAACCAGAATGACTTAAGTTGTGCATTTATTGTAATATGAAATTAGGGTTTGCGCAGAGATAAAAGGGTTCTTTTATTCATCATTTGCACATTTGCATTCGAGAAGAAGAAAGAAAGAGCTCTACAAAAAAGATTGCTTCAACCCTCTCAAAGATCAACCGCAGAATCTGATTCAACCAGTGATCTTTTCGGCTGATATCGTGAACCCTAGAAGCGTAAAAAGGTATTTCCATTCTTGAATATCTCTCTGTGAATCTTTTGTAAGATGGCTACTCCAAATGTTGTTAAGATCACTGATAGGCCATGCCCAAAGTTCAAGAAACATCCTTACAAATCCCTAGAAGTTGATCCCTTAGGTGCCTTCTCTAGCATTCTGCATGGGGTTCTGCACGTAGAAGATGTTAGGGTATACATCCATGCAAATATTGGAGAATTTGGAGAATCAAAGCTGATGGATATCTACCATAAACAACTACTAGATGAAACCTTTGAACTCAAACCTCAATACAAGGCCATCCAGGATAAGCATTTTGGACATTGTATCCACTTTCCCTGTTTCGCATAAGATGAATAGGTCTGGTATGTTCTTAGCAGAATACATGACAACTTCATGTGGTTGATGAGGCCATTCAAGATAACAAAAGATGCCATTAGGGCAGTAACCAGATTGCACTCATCTAGTGGGTTGCCTGCTCTCAAATTTGTCAAGAATCAGACAGTAAGTGAGGCTACCAGATCAAAGTTTGACAAGAGAGCAATGACAATAGAAGATATCATAGATCCGGATATCAAATTCTCCTCTATGATAATTGGCTACAAAATATATCATTCCACCAAGGAGAACTCTGTATCCGGAACTGCAATTTATACTGCATATCAAATGCTAAGGGAAAATGCAGACTATGATCTATGCGAACTTCTTCTAAGCCAACTGTTAGAAAACTTGCAAAAGATCAAGAAGGACAAGAAGAACTCATTCAAGTATGGTGGCCTACTACTATGTCTCTTCTTTTACTATATGAATGAGCTTCCTGGATCCAGTGGTTGGGTATGGCAAAATGACAGACTGGTTGCCATACAAATCAGAGATTATATGTATGGGTTTGGTGATGCCAAGGCTAAAAGTGCAGCACTCTGGGGATACTTCAAAAACTTCCAAAGTATGATGCAGGCCAGAGAAAGAATTCCCCAATCTATAGTCGAAAAATACAAGGATACAGTGTGTTTCATGGTAGATACTAATCAATGCCTAATGGAGGCAGTGGAGCCCAGAACAGTCTAGATTATGCCAATGGGCTATGAAGTAGATGAGAAAATTCTGGAGCTGCATGTCCAACACTTGCTAAGTCAGCCTAAGGACCCTGAGGCAGAAAGGTTTGGAACCTTTCAAGAATTAAGTGTAAAAATACATGTTGAACTGAGATAGCTAGAAATGAAAAGAAAAGTGAGAAGGGAAGTAGAGGAAATTGCTAAGAAATATGGCATATCAAAGGAGGCAGTTGATGCAAACAGAGAAAAAGTAGAAAGAGCAGAGAAAGAGAAACAAGAAGCAGAAAAAGAAAGTGTTCCGGTGCAAGCCTCCTCCTGGACTAGGTCCTCCAAGAGCTCCGCACCTGCCACGTCTAAGAGCTCAAGATCCTCCAAACCGGAAGCCAAGACATCTGGTAAGGGAGAAAAGAGAACAAAAACCAAGGCCACAAGGTCCTATATAAGTCAAAAGGATGATGAAGAAACAAAGACCGATGAGGAAGTTAAGAAAATGAGGAAGAAGAAGAAAACATCAAGTGAATCCTCTGCCGGTGCAAACAAAGAAGAAAAGGCAGAAAAATTTGTTTAAAGGCCTACTCTCTCTATTGATGATATCATCAAGGTAGTCACAGTGGATGGAAACCTCCAGTCACTAAATTTTATGATGAATATAGTGATACTGACAAGAAAATCTTGGAAGATGCTACAGTCAGGTATCTAAACATCTATAATAAGGCATTCATTGAAATCATCTCTCTAATTCCCAAAAGTCTAGAGAAGGAGCTTGAACTAAGAAAGGAGAATGCTAAGGCAAAGGACCTTGAGATCCAGGATCAGATTGCAATTCAACTTTATCCTTCCATTACTCCAAAACAAATGACCATGATCTTCAAGGACTGCAAGGATGAGTTTCGGAGCAAAGCCAGAATGAACAAACTTATGCTTGGAGAAATAGATCAGGTAGCAAAAGAAACAGAAGACATCCTTTGGAATGCCTACAAGAGATTCAATCTTCCTATTATAGAGGATATAGATGAAGAACCTTCTACCATGGATGTCGAAGGATTAAGCACATCAAAAGAAGAATCCTCTGAGAAAAATGTAGAAGAGTCAAAAGAGTTGGATAAAGAAAAGACTAAGGACGTGGATTCCTCTATTTTGGAAGAGGAAATTCATGAAGAAGTTAACATCTCTCCTCTGGATGCCACTGCAGATTCAGGAACTGAAGGAGAAGGAAGAAAAGAGGAGAAAGTAAGTCAAGAAGAGGAGAAAAAGGGAAGAGAAGAAGAACAAACAGAGAAGATCTCTGATGATAGCTCTGAGATTGCAAAAGGAAAGAAGTCTTCGGCAAGAGACATTGCAGAAGCAGTGAAGAATTTCTTGACCAAGGAAATGATGGAGATAGATGAACCAGAATTGTTCCAAGTACCACTCAATTGTGATTCTTTCTCTCCAGTCCAGGCAATGAAGATTGCATCCTTTGCCCAAGCCAAAGTAAAAGAAAAGCTACTGAAGTCTCACATGGAAGATTCTGAGTTGATAGAAATTGCATCAGAAATGCTAGAAAAGATCATGCCATCCTTCCAAAAGGATCCTTTAGCCTCTCCATCTGGCAACCTCAAATCTTTGATAAACTCTGTCAACACTCATTTTGATTCATTAGATAAATTGACAGAAGAAAAGGTCTGGAAAGAATTTTTGGGAAAGAGATTCTCTGAGGTAGAGGGACTCATAGCAAATGATAGGAGAAATCTAGATATTGGGATAAAGAGCCTAGAAAATTACTCTTAAAGATGGTAGAAAAATATACAAATTTTGTCTATCTTGGTCCACAATGACATAAGACATTGCCAAGAAGGTGGAAGAACAAGAGAGTAAACTGTCAAGTTCTCAGAATTTTGATCCTCTCACCTCATCCATAATGAATCAAGAGTGTCAGGCTATTGCCACTATAAATGAAATAAAGAGGCTTGAAAAGGAGAAGAAGAATAGAATAAGCAGGTTGACTGAACTAAGAGGGATAATTATCCCTCAGTTAGAGGCAATGCATGAGGGCCTAACTAATGCTTAGACTACAACCCAGACTAGTGATCCAGTAGACTTAAGAAGAGCAGAAGCTTTTGCATTCTTGTTGAGTGGCCACATTTCAATTTTGGACAGGATGAAGCAGAGTTGGGTGACAGAAGTTGTACAGTTGAAGACCACCTTTGCAGATATACTTAAGTATATGTAAGTATAACATGTATATTTACTTATGTGGCTATGTATAGGTTGATTTTTGCAAATTTTGGTGTGTGGATTCCACCCTTTCCCATTGATGTCAAAGGGGGAGTGAGAAGTAGTGAAAAATGTGGAATCCAACAAAGGGGGAGCTCCGGTAAAATGTACATAAGACAAAGCATCAGCCAAGGGGGAGATTGTTGGCAAGAGACACTGTGTGGCTTCATGAGTATTGTCATTGATGGCAACAAAGTCTATCCCACACATCCGCAGCACATAGTATGTCCGTATTGGAAGACAAATTGAAGAGTGTTTTGGTCCGGTGAGCAAGATTAGAGCATGCAGCAAGGTCTGACAATCGGGTCCGGATCTCTCAGATGGTGTATCTCAGAATGTTGCAGAATTAGATAAGTCAAGAGGAGTACCATGACTACCACATTCCAGAGATTGAGCCTCCAGTGATGAATGAGTGAAAAGATATGAGCATCTAAGTGTTGGGTTCTTGATAGATATAGTAGACTGAGGAAGAACTGACTAGCAGAGTATCAGACTTTAATCTGGATGAGGAATTGATGGTGATCAAGCTATTTGAGGGATCATACATGGTTGGCTGACATGATTGATGACTTCTATGTCTATGTTTTTGATACGTATCACATATTAAGCATGGATTCAGCCGACAGACCAGTGTTTAGTAAATATCTTGAGTATTCCAGTTACCGACTAGAAAGATGTTGAAATCCTTGGTGCGGATATATATACCAGATGAATTTCGCTATGAAGATGTGTATGTGGTGAAATAGTGTGCAAGAAAAGGCAGAGAGAAGTGTGGGAGCAGCAATACAAGTTCAGTATGTGACAGAACAACAACACTAAAGCAGAGGAAGAATGAAGTGTAGTAGATCAGTATATTGAGCCTAACCAAAGATGAACCTCAACATATGTGGATGCCTCTTTTCAGTTCAAACATCTAGTTACCTTCTATAACCTATAGACAGTGAGTTTCTTGTAGGCAGTGTGCCTCTTGTGAGCAGTGTGCTCAAGTAGTGAGCCTTAATTGGCAAGTGCCATTTTGTACTTCTTATTCTTTTAATAGAGAATACAATCTTGGGTTAGTCACCTTGTGGTTTTTCCCTTAACAGGGTTTTCCATGTAAAAATCCTTGTGTTATGTGTGTTGATTTCTTTTCTGCTCTCATGATTATGTATGCTTATATGTTTTGATGCTACACTAATTGTTATAGAAGAAAAGAAAGTTAAATATTTAAGATAACTAATTCACCCCCTATCAGTTATCCACCTTGTTTCCAATAGTTTACACCATGGTTTCATAATCTCCTTTCCACTATTCACTATCATCTTACCTTTACCAACCTTTGTCAGGTTCACTGTCTTATCAGTCTTGCAAACTACTGCACCAGCTTCTCTTGGCTATCTCTTCTTCACTACAAGGCACATGATTGTCCCTACTAAGACTCCTTCACTCACTTCTTGCCTTACCACAGGCTCTACACTATTGCACTTCACATTTTTAGTCTCTTCCTTCTTCCACATGAAGATATTTCTCCTCACAACTAGCTGTAACTCAGCTTCACACTTCCTAATTGTTGTTTCAACAACTTCATGCCTTGAAAAGGCTGCACACTACTTGTTTTTACTCTCCTCAAACATCATTGTCTCCTTCTTGCCAAACATAATCATGTTTGCTTCTCTTGACTGCTCCTCTAATCGTAGTAGCACAAAAGTCTTCTCATCCTTCTTGATAGTGAAGGTATTAGCTCTTCCATCATAGACTACAAACCTATCAAATTGCCAGGCTCTTCCAAGTATCACATGACAACAATCCATTGGTAGGATGTCACAAAGTACCCTATCCTCATATGCTCCAATCTTAAACTCAACTAATGGTTTCTCAATCACTAAAATGGATTGATGATCACTCACCCAAGAAATTTTGTAGGGAACTTCCTTGGGAACTCTCTTCAACTTCAACTTGTCTACCATCTCACTAGACACCATATTATCAGTACAACCAGAATCCATTATCACTTTACATACCTTGTTCTTGCTCTTGCAATTTGTTCTAAACAATGCTCTCCTCTGAATCAACTCCTTCTCCCTAGAGGTCTTCAATAGTGCTCTCTCTCTCAGCATCAATGCTTCTCTTGCCTTAGCATCACACCTTGTGGAACTAGAACCACATTCTTCTTCTTGGACTAATTAAGTCCTTTCACTCTTTCTTTCACCATCATTTGAAAAGTTTTCTTCTCAGGACACTTATATGCTGGGTGCCCAAACTCTTGACAATTGTAACACTTACCCATAAAGGTATTTACACTCCTTCCACCACCAAATCTACCTCTAGAACCTCTACCTCTGAAATCTGTACTTTGTCCTTGTTTGAAATCAACACCTTGTCCTTGTGCCTTATTCATGTCTTCTTGACTTTCATTGACTTGTTTTGTATTGAAAGATCCTCTGCCTCTGGCTGACTTATCTAATCTCCTCTTTAGCTTCTCTTCCACTCTAACTGCCATCTAATAACAATCTTCAACACTCCTTGGATTTGCCAACACTAGTTCATCCTGCATGTTAAATCTCAAACCACCAATATACCTAGCAACCTTTTGCACTTCAGTTTCATTTTGACCAAACCTTATACTCAGCTTATAAACTCTTTAGTGTATGTCTTAACATCCATATCCTTTTGTCTTAAACTTTGAAGCTTCTTAAACATTTGAACTTCATAATCTTTAGGCAAGAACTTACCTTTGACCTTTGCTACCATCTTGTCCCATGAGACAATCTTTGACTTTCCTTTCTTTCTTCTCTCTGTCTGCTAATAATCCCACCATAACAAAGCATGACCTGTTAGCTTGGTCTTTGCAATCTTCACTTTCTGATCCTCAGGAACTTCTTCACACTCAAAGTCGTTGTCCAATGCTACAACCCAGTCTAACAACTCTTCATCATTCAGGCTTCCTCCATACTTTGGCACATCTATCTTCATCTTGTTCTTGTCACCTTTCACTTCCCTCAGTAACTTTTCCATCCTCTAATCCTTAGGGTCCAACTCTTCTTCCACATCTTCATACTTAGCTTCTTCTTCTTCTTCCTCAGACTCAATCTCTTCACCTAGAGCCACTCCTCTTCTCTGATTTTGCTCCAGGGTAGCCATTCTTTCTCTCAGCTCCCTTAACTCTCTAGCATGCTTCTCCTTCAGCTCATTCATCTCTTGAGCCATGTTTCTCACTCTTGGAGGCATCTTGACAAACTACCTCTTAACACTTAACACTTCACAGACGTACTAACTTGTGCTCTGATACCAATTTGATGCAGAGCTCACTACTCAAAGACCACAAAGGATTAGAAACAACAATATTGGAGGAAGAGGATACAGGGATGGTAGGGAAAATAACTCATCTAGGCCTCAGTGGACCAAAGAACAACACTTGACATCAAACAGGACACGACAGTCCTTTCACACTCCATGGTTTTAACACAATATCACCATTTATAGGTTCATATACATGGGAACCTTTCCAAACTTTCTAGGGACCCTAGACCTTCTAGGTTTGACTGTCCCAAACTTACAAAACCATCAAAATGCTCAGGGGATATCTCCTTGTACCACCTCCTTCACAAACTAACCTATCTCCTTGTAGCCCTGTCAAAGAGGTTTTTGAAGCATAACTTTCACAAGACATGACAAACCCACTAAAAAATCACCTTTTTGAGTACCCATTATGGAGTTATACAACATAATGAACATGAAAGGTAGGTTGTTTTGTAACATACACCTCAAATTTGGACTGTCCATGTTGTCCACGAGGCCTAATTAGCCCACTTTTACAAAGGAAGTACACTAAATCTCAAGCCCACAACCAAAATTCAACTTTGGTGAGTTTGGACACATCCCAAATAGACCACTTTCATGGGTTTTAGGGTTTGTAAGTATGGGTTTCTCATCAAACCACTCACTACCTATTTCATTCAACTAACACATGAAGAAATAAGGCCTTCTTAGCTTAAAACATCAACTTTTTCCACTCCCCTACTCCTGTGGACAAAACCCAACTGAAAACATGCCAAACCAAGCTTATTTAATCCATTTCATGTTCATGGTGTTTGGGGGTTAACATGCCAAACCTACGATTTCACAAAAAACCTTATAAACCCTCTAAAACCCTACTAAATGAGCAGTTTTGGAAAAAAAGCTATAAAATCCTTCAATTACAACCAAATTAATTCCAACTTGTTTTAAATGCAAGGTATCTCATCCTATTTTCATGCTTCAGTTGTTTGGATTCTTGACCATCAAGTACAGGGCCATACCAATCAAGGGAACAACAACAAAATAGTGAAAAAAACTGTAAAACAGAACAGTAGCAAGAAAACGTTTGGTAAACTCCTCAAATGACAATGGAAATCCTCCAAACTTGGTGCAAATGAGAGGTAGAAACATCCATCACACCATTTTATACATGAGACATCAAAAACAGCACTATACGGTCAAGGAAAATGCATAGGAACAGTAGAAATTCATAAAACTGTGTGTTGGGACAGCAAACAGTCATGTTTTTCTTCTTTTCTTTCATTCAAACTTTATCTCTATTACCATCTTCGACCACCACTCTCTACAATTCCTTTTAAATTTTTTATATTCTTCTCTCCAAGATTCCCATCGTGGGAAAGGCTTTATTTAGCCATTGACTGTTTTTTTCTCTAAAAAACTATTTTTTTCTATAAATAGACTGTTATACTTTTTATGACTGTAGACTACTAACTCATTCTTAATCTCCACTACATGAAATGACTAAAATCATCCTCCTATTCCATTTTAAGGCTCTATTACATTTATTTTCAAAACTCATTTTGCCTTTTTAACACTAACATTTACAAATTTGACTAAACTATTGTTCTAGGTGCACTGCACCAAATTTGAGCAAATATGATGAGTCATCTCAGGTTGATCAGACTCTGTATAGGTCTATGATTGGGGGCCTACTATAAATAATAGTATCAAGGCCTGACATTATGCAAGTTGTTTGCTTAGTTTCAAATTTTTGAACTGATCTAAGAGAAACACATTCAAAAAGATTTTTAGATATTTGAAGAACACTCTGGATTATAGATTTTGGTATCAAAAAGGTGATGACTTTTCCCTAAGTGCATACACTGATGCAAATTGGGTCGGCAGTGTTGATGATAGAAGTACTAGTGGTGGAGCTTTCTTTTTGGGAGATATTTTGGTCTCATGGTTTAGTAAGAAGTAGAATTTAGTGTTCTTATCAACAACTAAAGTAGAGTATATTGTTGTAGCATCCTGCTACACTGAAGTGCTGTGGATGAAGAAAACATTGAAGGATATCAAGGTAGTGCATGATGAGCCCATTCCTATCCTATGTGACAATACAAGTTCCATCAACATTTCAAAGAATCTAGTGATGCATTCTAGAACTAAGAACATATCTATCAAATATCACTTTTTAATAGAGAAGGTTGCAAATCAAGAGGTAAAATTGGAATATGTACCTATAGAGGATTAAGTCACAAACATCTTTACAAAGGCATTTTCTAAGGACACATTTGATATCTCAGACAGAAGCTAGTGGTTGTTGTCCCTCCTTATAACTAGATGCATAAATGGTGCATCTGTCCAGGGGGAGCAATTTAAGATATATTTCTATCCCTAGATTGATGGAGGCTACCTCTTAGGAGGAGCAGGTAGGAAGAGACTAAGGAGGATGAGAAGGATTGTTCAAATAGGGGAGCTTGTATGTTTTTGTAGGTACAATAGAAGACCACTAGCCCATTGTCCTTGATGTTAAAGGGGGAGAAATATCAGGTCAAGTGTTGCCATAAATACCAAAGGGAGATATTGTTGCATATGTGTTAATTGATATCAATAGAGTGGTAATAAAAGATGAGAGAGTAAGTGATCAGAGGAGCAAATAGAGGAGTGATGATTAGAGGTATTATGAGATAAAAATAAGATGATGAAAGTCTTGAGCATACTTATGGATTGGTATCATCTATACACGGTTGTACCTTATCTACTAAAGTTCATGGGTAGGTGAAAGTTGTTAGGTTAAGGATGTGTTAAGATTCTTGCTTTTGATGAAAAGAGTTATTATTTTCTAAGGTGTTGTGAATGTTGTATTAAATGTCTCTTGATGAAAAGTATTGCAAAATATATGAAGGAAAGTGTGTATGGTTTCAAATTGGCAAGGGCATAGGAAGTTGCACTGAAGAAGCTTGAGAGAATGCTCTGCATTTTTCTGCATTTGAAGGTATGGCCTTGTGGTTTGGAAGTTAGATAGACACAGGTGTGAAGTATGTATGTTCCTGATTTCAGAGCATTCAAGTTACCACAAAAGATTCTAGAGCTAGCAGAGTGAAGACAGTGGTATAGTGTTGTTGCAGTCACTAGGAGACAGTATAATGGTCCACATTCATCCATACTTGAATATATTATCTTGCATCTTGAAAGATAGTTGGATACATGTGAAAGGTATGCATGGTTCAAGGTTTAGATGATAATATGTACCACAAAGGTTCTTCAAAGTCAGCAGAGTAAAGACAAATCATGTTGCTGATTAGGGTTGTCAAAAGGAGAAAGCGAAAGCTACCGCATTTCACCACATTACAATATTTGGCTTTTTTGTCTGGAAGATATGTTTAGAATATTTGTATGTTTACTCATTTCAATTTTTAGGTGTTGAGGTGTACCGCAAGTCAATTTTTCAATCTTCTATTTCATTACTATGTGTTCAGAGTTTGCAAGAGATGCTTTGTTCAGTATCTATTTGTTTGCGCCAGAAAGATGATGCATAATTAAATGAAAGGAGTGTATGAGAATGTTTTTTGTAAGTAATATAGTGTTTGTGAAGTTATCCACATGACGTTATTTGGTTTCTATAGTACTGCTTTAGGTCTGAATCTCATATGTGGAAGGATAAGTGTTTGTGAAGCAAACTTGATATATCTAGGTGATTGCACTATGTGATTGCAAGTGTGTGCCAACTTTGAGATGTGTACAAAGATAAAATAGGTCTTGTTTGTCACTTGGTTTGAACTGCTTTGGATTTATACATGACTTTGGGTGTTGGCTTCTTGTGGTCATTGCGTGTTTCATGCTACACGTTTCATCTTGGTCGACAAAGGAGAAAGTTTTTGAAGATTGCAAAGGATATAAATGAAAGATCAAAGTTTGTTGCAAATTTATGATTGTGTGAGAGTTTATGAGGATGTATGTGTGAGTGTGAAGGAGTATGTGTGTTGTGGAAGTAGTTGAATGGTTTGAGCAGAGGTATTAAAGTTTCATGTTAGTGTGAAGGATATTGATGTTGTGGAGGTGATTGATCAGTGGAATTTGTAAGTGATTTGTACAAAGGTTGTAGCCTCTTTCTATAAGTGATGTAACACTGTAGGGAGTTGTAGATTTCTTTGGTTGAATCCATAAAAATTGTGATTCATGGAGTTGTAGCCCATAAAACTTGTTGTAAATCTATATTATTATTTGTGACACTAGATTTGGATAGTAGATCCAAGTAGCTTGCTCACCGTGGTTTTTACCTTATAGGGTTTTCCACTTAAATCTAGTGTTATGGTTATGTGGTTGTGTGATTGTGTTTTGAATTGCTTCCTTATCTATATATCTGTTTAAGGTAGTAGAAATTTTTTGAAGATAAAGTTGAATTGGATTAATTTGTAGTATATACTGATTCACCCCCCTCTCAGTATATCAGAGTGTTCTAACAAGTAGATAATACTTCTTGGGTATGTATGCATGTGTATATTGTAGACAAACATGTCTGCCAACCTCATATACTCTCTATTTATAAAATGAAGGGGAATGTGACATCACAAAATCTATTTGAACTAGTTAAGAAACCTTTGAATGAAATTGAAGGTATATATTGTTGGCAAGAGACACTGCATAGCATTGATAGGTGTTGTCATTGATGGAAACCAAGATTGTTCCACACATCTGCAGTGCAGTATCTGATCATACCTGAAGTCAGAATGTAAATTTATCTAAGTCTGGGAGCTTGAAATAGAGCATATAGGAGAGTCCAGTATTTTGGTCAACGGATCTCTCCAGTTAACAATTATGTGTTGCGCATCTAAAGGAGTATAAAGAGACACCAAGAAAATCCAAATCCAAGTCTGGTGATAAAGGAATCAAAATTTATTAGCATCTTAATACCGAGTTCTACTATGATAGAACAGTTCAGTGAAGAATAGGTAGACTTATGTAAATCCTTGTGTGGACCTAATAGAAGTGTTTTGATGAACTGTGTATGAGATAGGATGTTAGTGACCGACATGTTTGATGATCTACATGTGTTATTTGTGATATGCATCAATAATTGTGTATGGATCTAGCCGACAGAGTAGAGCTCTTAAAAAGTTCTAAGTGTTGTTTGTTGTTGCCGACTAGCAAGTGATTGCAATTTCAAGATAAGTATATATAGCTGATGATTATGAATATTTTGAGTGTGTGTAGCGGTCATGGAGAAAATGTGAAATGTGCAGAAATCTAATATCTGAATGAAGCAGAATGGAGTGAAGAGAAGAATAAAGATGAAGTGTACAAAGTCAGTATTCACACTTAACCAGAATTGGTCTCTAGCATTGGCAGATGCATCTTACTAGTTTAAAATCTCTGTAAATCTCTTGTAAACTTTTCTATAGGCAGTGAGCCTTCACTTGAGCAGTGAGCTTGGGGTACTGTGCCTGAATGCATGTGCATTCTCATTTATAAAATACTTTTAACAGAGTATTAATTTTGTGGGTTAACCCCCACCCTGGTTTTTCCTTTAACTAGGTTTCCATGTCAAAATCTTGGTGTCAAATGTGTCATTCATGTTTTCCACTCATATGCTATTGTCTAATGCTGGAATGTTTATATCATTGATTTAATCTTAAGTTGTAAAAAGGAATAACATAAGAAAAAATTCAATAAGAGCAAAAACTGATTCACCCCCCCTCTCAGTTGTCTAGACCTATTCCAACAATTGGTATCAGAGCCTTGTTCCTTTGAAAAAGCTTAATAGCTTAAGGAAGATCTGGGAAGATGGATGAATATGATCTTCAAGGGCAACTTAATCTCACCCTAGATGATCTTGAGCAGTCCAAGGCAGAAGTTCAAGAGCTGCAAAACAACCTTAAAAAGGTAGAAGACTTCATTGAAGTTTTAAAAGAAAAATTGAGCAAATATAATGCAAAAGGGAAGGAGCAACCTCTTCAAATGGAAAAACCTTATGAAGACAAGGCCCTGGATGAGAAGACAAAGGAATGTGAAAAGTTAACTAAAGAAGTTACTATTCTAAAACATGATATGGAAACTGGAGTGATGAGACTAAACAAGGAAATTGAAGATAAGAAGAAAGTTGAAGAAGAGTTAAATCAAAATCTAAAAAAGAGTTCTAAAGAATGTTGCAAATTGGATGCGATAGCTGGCCTTCTAGAATCTAATCTACAAGAAAGTAGAGACAATGAAAGAGAACTTGAGAGACAGATTATCACACTCAGACATGACCTAGAAATTACAAATGAGTACAAGGAGAAATTCAATATAAGCTCAGCTAAACTTGAAGCACTCATTGAAGGGCAGAAAAAGGTTGTTGATAAGCATGAGAAAGGTGAAAGCCCCAGATCCGGACAGAGAAACTTTCAACCTAGGAATGGAAAAAATAGATCTAGAAAACCTCCAGTAAGATAGCCAAATGCCCAAAGATATCCATCATTCAATGGAAATTGTTTCAACTGCAACAAACTTGGTCATAGAGCTACTTAGTGCAATAGCAAAGTAAATCAAAATGGTCCATCTTTCTCCAATCAATGCTTTAAATGTAATAGGTATGGTCATAGATCAAATGAATGCAGAAGTGTGAAAATGAATAATCCCAATTTTAGAAGAATTAGCAATTCCTTCCATGGTTACTGCTTTGTTTGCAATGGGTTTGGACATATGGCTACCCAGTGTAGATCAAGAGAAAATTAAGTTTATAAGAAAGGAAATGTTGTATGCTATAATTGTAATAAATCTGGTCATATTGCAAGATTTTGCAGAAGTAAAGACAATGGAAGAAAAGGTCTGGTAAACAAAAAACTGGATAAGCAGAAACAAGACAGAGGCAAAAGGAAAATTGATGTGGATGAGATATGGAGTAAAATGAGCAAAATTTGGATAAAGAAAGATACAATAAACAATGATAATGAGTCCACACCAGAATCTGGTGCTGACAATTCCTCCGGGAATTAAGTCAGAAAATTCTGGCTTAGGGGGAGCTGCATAGAACATCAAATACCCCCAATCCGTAAGTGGGTGCCTAAATCTGGCACTTTAATAGAAAATACTCTAAGTTAGTCCAAAACCTATGGAAGGATTTCCAAAAGAAAAGTTGTTGATATATGAGGAACTGTCTAAACAATGTTACCAGATACAATTAGGGTAGTGCATTTATTGCAAAGGCAAATTAGGTAATGCAAAGCTTTAAAAGGTCACTTGATCGCTCATTTGAATCACCATGCATTCAAAGTAAACAAGAAGAAGAGCACTTAAGCTACAAAGTCCAGAGACTGAGGCAGAGAATGAATTCAATCGGCAAGTGATCAACCCTAACACCGCAAAAGAAAAAGGTACCTCTCTGCAAATCTTTGAATCTAAAATCTATTGAAATGGCTACCCCTCATGTTATTGACATTACCGAAAGGCCTTGATCCAAATTCAAGAAGCATCCTCACAAATCAATTCAAGTCGATCCATTAGGTGCTTTTTCAAGTGTTCCAAATGGGGTGCTACATGTAGAAGACATTAGGGTTTACATTCATGCAAATATAGATGAGTTTGGAGATTCAAGGTATGTAAATTTGTTTGAAAAACAACTCATGGATGAAAATAAAGAACTTAAACCCAAATACAAGTCTCTACGGGACAAACACTTTGTTCAGGTTATGGGGTTTCCAACATTTGATGAGGATGAGTGGGTCCAATACGTCTTAAGTCAGATACATGATGAATTTATGTGGTTGTTAAAACCATTCAAGATTACCAGGGATGCTATTAGAAATGTAACTGGTTTGAACTCAACCAGAGGATTGCCCATGCTGAAAACTGTGAAAAACCAGACAGTAATTGATGCCACAGGAGCTATGTTCGATAGAAGAGCAATGACCATAAATGATATTATAGAGTCGGATGTCAAATTCACCTCCATGGTGATTGGATACAAGATTTACCACTCAAGTAGAGAAAATTTTGTTTCTGGAATAGCCATTTATGCTGCATACAAGATGATAAAATAAAATATTGATTACGACTTGTGTGAACTATTGCAAAATCAATTCATTGAAAATATGAACAAGATCAAAAGAGATAAGAAGAACACCTTCATGTATGGTACATTGATTTTATGTCTATTATTTTATTATATGAATGAGGTACCTAGGGTAAAAGGTGTACACTAGACTAAAGATGAACCGGTTGCCATTCAAATAGAAAATCATCTTCATAGCATTAGTGATTTCAATGCTCAGAAGATGGCAATATGGGGTTACTTAAAAAAATTTCAGAATATGATGCACTCAAGGGAAAGAATTCCAAATTCAATTATTGAAAAATATAAAAATGAAATATGCTTCATGGTTGATACTGACAAGTGTTTAATGGAAGCAGTGGAACCCAGAACTATTTGGATCATGCCCATGGGGTATGAAGTAGATCAAATGATCTTGGATATGTATGCTCAACATCTGCTAAGCAAGCCCAAAGACACAATGGTTGAAAGATTTGGAACTTATGAGGAGCTGAGTTTAAAGTTGCATACTGAGCTCAGAGAACCTGAAACTAATAAAAGAGTAAAAAAAAGAAGTTGAGCATCTAGCCGAGAATCTTGGCCTAACAAAGGAAGCTATGAAGAAATTCAGAGAAAGAATAGAAAAGGATGAGAAAGAAAAACAAGAAAAGAGACAAACAAATGATCCCGTGAAACCTTCTTCCACTTCAAGAACTACTAGAAGTTCTACTATTGCCTCTGCTCCTTCCAAATCTGTAAAACCGGAAGCAGAATCATCTGGAAAATGTGAGAAAAGGAAGAAAACAAAAGCTTCCTAGACCTATGAAAGCATAAGAGAAGACGAAGTAGATACAGACTCCAACATTGAAATCAAGGAACCAAAAGTCACTGAAACAAAAGCTACAAATTTAACCAAAGAAAAGTCCTACGGAAGCAAAAGGACTAGCAAAAAGCAAAAGACTGAAGAAGATGAAGAATATGTTGAGAAACCCACACTCTCGCTAGAAGATGTGATAAAATCAATCACTGTGGATGGTAATCTAAAACCCATGATTGAATTCTATGATGAATACAATGATATGGATAAAAGGGTGTTGGAGGAAGCAACAATTAGATATCTCAACATCTACAACAAGGCACTAATTGAGATAACTTCTGAGTTACCGCAAAGTCTGGCAAATATCTTGGAATTGAGAAAAGAAAATGCTAAGTGCAAGGATGTGGAAATTAGAGAACATGAACTGATAAATCTGTGTCCCCAAATTTCTCCTGAACAAATAGTGATGGTACTTAAGGAAGTCAAAGATGATTTTAAAAGCAAAAGGAGAATGAACAAGCTCATGCTTGGAGAAACAAGTGAAATAGTTGAAGAAACTCAAGAGATTCTTTTGAAAGCATTAAAGAAGTATAATCTTCATATAGTCACAAAAGAAGTGCTGGATGTTGAAGAAGAGAACGTTATTGAGCAACAATCTGAGTTGGGTGGAGCCTATGTTCCAGAAGTAGAACAAGCAATTTAAGAGGATACAGAAATGTTGGATAAAATATTTGATACAAAAGGTACTCTCAATCCATCTGATACAATAGGGAAAGAGGATAATGTTATTGTTTCATAGAACGCTCCTGATCAGATAGCAAGTGATGAACAAACAAGAAAAAGTTCCTCTATAGAGAACACAGAAAAGGATAAAGCAGAGTTAGAAGAAGAGAGAGAAAAGAAAGATAATATAGAAGAAGATGGTGCAAACATTGAAGAACCTAAAGCAGAGAATGAGAAATCAGGAGATCAAAAGGTTGATTTTGAAATAATTGGAAGAGACACTGCAGATGCAGTAAAAGGTCTTCTTGGAAAAGAAGTGATTGAGCTTGATGAACTAGAACTACTCCAAGGTCTAACCAATCCAGAGAATCTCTCTCCAATTCAACTGATGAAGATAGTATCATTCATCCAAGTAAAGGCTAGAGAGAAGATGTTAAAGTTCCACATGGAGGAGAATGAGCTACTGGGACTTGTAATTGGAGTTTTGGAGAAATTAATGTCAACCTATCAGAAGAATCAAAATGATTCGCCCTTCGGACATCTAAAGAATCTGGTAAGTTTAGTAAATTCACATTTTGAGTCCTTTGAGAAGTCTGCAGAGTTAAAAGTTCAGAAAGAATTCTTAGATAAGAAGTTTTGTGAATTAAAGAACCTGATAGGAAATGATAGAAGAATACTTGGTATTGGTATAAAGAGTATTTAGAATGCTCTAAATGATGGAAGTGAGATATACAAATTATGTCTATCATAGCCTAAAGTTAATAAGGATATTGAGAACAAGATAAAGGAACAAGAACAAAATTTGTCAAATCTCTCTCAAAATTTTGGTCCCCTAACAGTTTTGCCCATAAGTCAAGATTGTCAAGTAATTAACTTGACTAAGGAAATAAAGAAACTTGTCAAAGAGAAAAGCAACATTATGAAAAGAATGTGTGAGCTCTGGGGATTAATTGCCCCTAAGTTAGAGACCATGTATACTGCCTTATCTGAAGTTCAGACTGCAGCTCAGACCAGTGTTCCATCAGATCTGTCAAAGGCAGAAGCATACTCATTTGTGTTAAATGGGCACATTTCAATTTTGGATGGAATGAAGAGTACTTGGGCCTCCAAACATATGCAAATAAAAGCTAGTTTTATAGACATCCTCAAGTTCATGTGAATTGAACTTAATGGTTACTAATATTTATGCGGCAATGTATATAGAATTTTTTTGGGAATTTTGATTTGTGGATCCCACCCTTTGCCATTGATGTCAAAGGGGGAGTGAAGGGCAGTGAAAAATGAAGTATTTAGCAAAGGGGGAGCATTGGAATAAGTAAAGTGCACAAATGTACAGACAAAGGGGGAGTTACACAAAGACAGTCATTTTTCACTAAGTGTTGCCATCAATGCCAAAGGGGGAGATTGTTGGCAAGAGACACTGCATAGCATTGATAGGTGTTGTCATTGATGGAAACCAAGATTGTTCCACACATCCGCAGTGCAATATCTGATCATACCAGAAGTCAGAATGTAAATCTATCTAAGTCCGGGAGCCTAAAATAGAGCATATAGTAGAGTCCAATATTTTGGTCAATGGATCTCTCCAGTTAACCATTATGTGTTGCAGATCTAAAGGAGTATAAAGAGACACCAAGAAAATCTAAATCCAAGTTTTTAGCCTCCGGTGACAAAGGAATCAAAAGTTATGAGAATCGTAATACCGGGTTCTACTATGACAAAACAGTTCAATGAAGAATAGGTAGACTTATGTAAATCCTTGTGCGGACCCAATAGAAGTGTTTTGATGAACTGTGTATGAGATAGGATGTTAGTGGCTGACATGTTTGATGATATACATGTGTTATTTGTAGTACGCATCAATAATTGTGTATGGATCTAGCCGACAGAGCAGAGCTCTTAAAAAGTTCTAAGTGTTGTTTGTTGTTGTTGACTGGCAAGTGATTGCAATTTCAAGATAAGTATATATAGCTGATGATTGTGAATATTTTGAGTGTGTGTGTAGCAGTCATGAAGAAAATGTGAAAAAGGGCAAAAATCTAATATCCAAATGAAGGCAGAATAGAGTGAAGAGCAGAATAAAGATGAAGTGTACAAAGTATTTGCACTTAACCAGAACTGATCTCTAGCATTGGCAGATGCACCTTACTAGTTCAAAATATCTGTAAATCTCTTGTAAACTTTTCTATAGGCAGTGAGCCTTCACTTGAGTAGTGAGCTTGGGGCAGTGTGCCCGAATGCATGTGCATTCTCATTTATAAAATACTTTTAATAGGGTATTAATTTTGTGGGTTAACCCCCACCATGGTTTTTCCCTTAACTGGGTTTCCACGTCAAAATCTTGGTGTTAAATGTGTCATTCATGTTTTCTGCTCATATGCTATTGTCTAATGCTGGAATGTTTATATCATTGATTTAATCTTAATTTGTAAAAAGGAATAACAGAAGAAGAAATTTAATAAGAGCGACAACTGATTCACCCCCCCTCTCAGTTGTCTGAACCTATTCCAACATATATGACTACACAATTGCCAAAAAGTTGGTGTGTGTAGGGGTTGATGGAGCTTTAGTAATGCAAGGTCATAGGAATGGTCTTTGTGTAAAGCTATAAACTTCTTTTTCACCATACATGATTTCCATTCACTACATGGCCCACATAATGAATTTACAATTTAAAATTGTGAGCAAGTTTTCTACATTATCAAAAGTTGAAGATCTAATCTATGAGCTCTACTCATACTTCTGCTAAAGTTCCAAATAGTTTATGGGATTTCAACAATTTGCTAATGGAATAAATGCAGGAAACAAGCTTCTTAAGGATGTTGATACCAGATGGATCTCCTTGCATGGATCAGCTCCGAACAAGTTTTTCATAATATCAATCCTTGATTAGAGTAATGTACTAATACAGAGCAGGGGGAGGTTATCAACCCAATCACAATCAACCAACTTTTGTTATCTTGAAACCCTAACTTGATGATTTATTCACAAACTCTCCTATTCCCCTAGTAGTACATGAAACAGGGTTTTTCCACCATAACTTTCCAAGAAGGTCTTGAAACAAAAACAGAAGGGCAGTTTCAGATACCCTTTATGCCCTTTGACAACATATCCAATTTTCAGGTCTTTTCACCAGTGGAATGGACCAAAAAGCATTTTTTTCCAATCAAACCCTCAATTCTAGGTTTTCAGACCAGTCTTCAGTAATTTGGCTCTAAAACAAGGCCATACAATTCACTGCAACAGCAAAAATACAGTAGAAAATGTAGAAAATGGAGTATTTTATTGATTTTTCTCTAAAATAACCAACCACCCACCTTGGGATCAACTTCCCAAGGCTTATTTAGACTTCTTTTCCATCCAACACCACCATTGCTAACTGTCTTTTGAGTTTCTAACCATTCAACTTCTCATTTACAACTGATGACCCTTCATATTTCTTGATTTTGCATTTTTGTAATAAAGACAACATTTGCAAAATTGAACAATTAGGTCCCACAAACTACCTAGAAACTTAATAAGGACTCAAACACACATAACACATGGTCAAAATGACCTTATTACATCAAAGACACAAAACAAAAATTAAAAATGACAAAATTGCTTCATATAGGCATGAAATCAACTAGGTGCTCCTGCACCATGTACGAACATCACCTCATAGTAGACAGAGATCCTAACCTCTTACATAGGTTAAGTGACATAGAGACACTCCTAACTTTATCTAGTATTCTTCCCATGCTAGAGGAAATAAACATTCTTGTGAAAAAATCCTAATAAAGAACTATGTATATTTCAAAATATACTAAACTACGTAAAATGATATGCATGACCCTCGATAATCTATATATATCAGAGAAAACATTTATAAGTCCAAAGTTAGTAGCTGATACTTGATGAAAAATGTGAACAATCCTACTAATTATTTACAATTTAATGCAAGTGAGGAGTTATGTGTCTCTGTACGGGGATATGAGATACCAATGCACTATTTTACCAAGGTCAAGTACACTATCAAAGAAGTACCTATTAGAAGGGAAGATTTTGACAACATTTTTAATTCTATAAGTACTACTTTAAAGGATATTGCAAGATCTCTTTCCTCAGAGATTAGAGATCGATTCCCTAATGATGAACTGCTTGAAGCCATGTCTGTTGTGTATCCTCAATATTGGGTCAACTATCAACCAACTGGTTTTCATAACAAGATAAAGACCTTGGTCAATCATTTTTCCAAAAGTTTAGAATTCAATGGACAAAAAATAGAAGGAATTATAAATAAATCTAAGCTTACAGAGAAATCAAACCATTTTACAACATCAATGATGGAACAGTTTAAAATCATGGAGATTCCCTACCAAGATGGATCGATAATAAAGCTTTGGGCAACCTTGAGTCAGAGTGAGATATTGTGTGATTCAATATCGAAACATTTCAAACTTGTTGATTTATAATGTAAAACGATGATATTGGGTTCAATGCAGGATGAGAGAATTTTCAATGCATTGGGGTTCTTGAAATCAAAGATAAGAAACAAACTTGACAAGAATTTGCAAATTTTCTTGAGGATGTATACAACTAGGTATGATGTCTGAAGTTTTCCTTTTGAAAGGGCACTTGCAATGTGGAGGTCCATATGTGAAAGAAGAGGGTTACACAACACTTCAAACCATACTGACACACATGAAAATGACATGGTAGTGAGGAGGCGCACTGAAGAGGACGTTGTAGAGTGAAGAAAATGAAGACCAGGATTAGGATGGTTCTCAATCTCATGGTCAGAGTGAGGACATGTTTTGGAAAATGGAAGAGATTTAGCACTTATTGGGTATTTATAATGTATTTTATATTCCAAACTCCAAACTGTTGTTGATGATATTTTATTTTTCTATCACTAAACAGTGAATCTTGATATACATTTTTCATTTTCCATTTAAAAGTTAATAGATTAACATACTACTATTTTCCAATGTTCCATTTTAGAATCTAAATTGTAAACATTGTTTCCAAATATTTTTTTTTTAGCATTTAAATTTACACATTTTTCAATTTCCATTTATAATTAACATATTATTAGTAATCTCATATTATTATTGTGTGATACTAATAAGTGTTACATGTATTCAACTAAATACATACTAACAACACTAACAGTAGCATATAAAACATTAGCAAATGTTTAATATGTATCTAGAAACTAGAGTTTTCTTGACTTAAGCAATTAAATAATACAAATAATTTGAACACAAAAAATTGAAAAGAGTCATTGATTTTCAAATGAAGGAATACAATAAAATCAAATTATCAAATCATTCTATCAGCTTTTGTAGCAGGCTCCATTATTCATCTAATGGAAGTACAATCTATTGTAACTCATAGTATGTGAATTGTATATTTGTTAACAATTCATAACTAAGTGGTGACTTTAATGTATTAATCAAAGTTGCATTCAAGCTTATCACTAGTTTGATGGAATCTAAAAAGTTTGTCTCATCTAGCTTCTGAGGCAACTGGTATAAATCCAACTTCATTATATCCTCCATCTTTTTTTTTAGAGCACCCTTTCTAATGTATCACTCTGTATCATCAAAAGACCACAGTAAACCAAGCTCTTTCAAGTATTCTACCTTTTTATGTAGCTTCCACAAAAAAAACTCAACCTAATCTAGAATTTTTGTGCTTCACCTACCTTCATACACTTTTGAATGATAGATGATGTCTTTATTGAGGCATCAATATGGTTGTGAATTCCTTTGGATGCCAATTCATTATCACTAATTTTGTATATTGTTTGCAAAATTTGCTTTGCATTTTTCTGACTTGAAGTCACCTTTTTGTTGTCTTGAATTTATTGTTTGAACTTAACATTCTGTACTATCAGACCATCAATCAATTTAAACAATTTAGACAAATCATCCGTCCTCTACATTATTTCTTCTCAAATGTTTTGTTTTATATGCCTCATTATTTGTCTATAAAATTTAGATACTCTGTTTTGGGAAGACTTTATTTCATTTTCTACATTTTTTAGTTGTAGTTGTAGTTTTTCAAAGGTTTTCCTCTCTTCCTTCATTTTTTGTTCTCATTGTGTTGCTTTTTGTGTTTGTTTGTCTAGTTTGTCTTGTAATGCCTTTTCTAAGGCCTTGGCTTCCATCAGCTTTTGTTGTAATTTTTTTGAATTGGCTCTTTCAGTATCATAATTCTTTATGCTTTCATATAACCCTTGCTTTAGTTCATTTAGTTCCACCTTTTCCTATTCATTCTCTTTGATTGTAGATGTAGAGGCAAATTTTTTTATCCTTTTCTCTAATTCATTGTTCTTGTTATCTGTTGCTTTCCTCTTTGTTTTATCATCTGTTAGGTCTACCTGTAACTTTTCTATTCGATTCTGCAACCTATTTATGTGTCTCTCTTGCTTTAGCAATGATGTTTACACCAATTCGTTGTTCCTTTTTGATATATTAATTTTGTCAGTATTTTTCATTCCAGAAAAATCTATTTGGATAGTGCTTACCTCATAGTCAGAGCGTTGCATCAGATTCTCTAGTTTATTTTGAACTTTGGGTACAACAAACATGTACTCCATGGTTTCTGTATCTGGGTCATATGTAGGCAATGCCCTGGTTCTTGCAAGCTCATAAGTTACAATAGATGTACTCTCTACAACTTGCTTCTTATGTCTTTTAGATTTTTTTACTTTCTTGTTAAACTCAACTTTGTAATCAAAACTTGGGCCTACTGACACAATCGAATGCTTGAATGGTGAAGGAGTGATTGTTTGAGGCTGAGGATTAGCCATTCCTATCCCAATCACACTAACAATAAGAGGGGTGCTTTCTAGAAATAATTCCATCGAGGTGGACATGGACGACTTTGGACTTGGATCTGTCATAATCTTTTGCTTCTTCACAATGCCTTGTATAGTATCTTCTAGTAGTGGCCTCTTCTAAGTATTTTGTTATTGTAGCATTTACTAACCATTACTACCTATCTCATCACCATTAGTAGCTCTATCTCCACCATCTCCTTTACCAATTGAATGAGTATCTTGAAGATCTGAAAATCCTTATGGTATTGGTTGTACTTGTGATTGTATCTGACTGAGACTATCAGGATTTTCAGTTGAAGCTGCACCAAATTCAACTATACTATCTATCCTTGTATGCCTTAGGGATTGCTTATCAGCTAAATCTCCAATGCCTCAAAATTCACCAAGGCTTCTACGATCAACCTGTGTTACCACACAAGTGTTGTCTTGTTCTTTAGTCCCCAAACCACTACCTTCATAACCCAATTTTTCCATTATGGTTGCCCCTAAAGTATATGTTTCTTTTATGGTATCACTCAAACTAGGTTTGTATGCATAATCTTTAATGGGATCCAAGGGTTGATTTTTTCTATCAATATCATCATCAGATCCATGATTAGGTTCTTCAGAGGGATGCTCTATATTCCATAATTTGCTAAACTCCTCATCTTTTGAGATCTCCTCAAAAACTAAAATAGTTTTTGAATCACCTAGATCCTTCCTCATAGACCAAAAGGCATTTATTTTTGTTTATGTCCACATTTCCTCTATACAAGATTTTTTGAGACTCTGGTATTTTTTTAAACTAGATGGTTAATCAACTCTTTTATAACAATTTTTGTAACTCTTGATTGGAAACTTTTCTATTCTATGTGGTTGCAATGCCATTATTTCTGTTGATAATTGTTCAAAAAAATACCTTTCTCAGCAACAGTTTCCTCCATTACTTTTTTCACCTCATCCTAAGAATTCTTGTTTTTCAATATTTCTAGCAGGGGTTTACTTTGATGTTGAATTCTACTTCCAGCATTCTTATTGGCCAGAAGCCTTGCTTTAATCACGTCACATGAGTCATACTGTCAGTGAGAGTCAACATCAAATTTAAAAATTTATAAAATTTGGTGTACCACAGTGAATGCTTTTCTCTCGAATGTGAACCCTCCACATGAAAAAGGTAAGAAAATATGCTCTTATTTTCTTGACTAACAAAGTATAGTTGATCTGTATTATCCATTTGTCATATGTATTCCAATACAAAAACCCTCTCTATCACATGTATTGGAAGTTTGTGGGGCTTTACTCCTGATCCATAAAATCTTAGCACAGTATATTCTTCCATGAAGTATCAGTCAGCTAATTGTATTTTTGTTCCCAATTGAATGGAATCTCTATAAGACTCAAGAAATATAGGTATTGGAGTACTTGTAATTTCATAATACAATGGAGTCAAAAAAGTAGTCCACAAAATGATTGTAGTTCCTTCGAGCATCATGCATCCTTATCTTATGGTTCCAATCATGTAGTGGAATTGCTCTTTTCACCTCATCATTTACGAAGGGTTGAATCTGAAGCTTGTTGGCTACAAATGTTCCACTAAACTGCACTAGAAATAAATAGCACAAGTAGGTTGTGAGCCTAAAGGTCTTAGTGTTGGAACTGGAAGTGGAACCTCCTTTAATCATTAAAAATTGTTTCTGCATGGATTTTACAATGTGCTCTAGAAATCTGTATTTAACAAGGGGAATAACATAATAGATATTTTACACAACTTCAAGGAGGCTTGCATCCACTTGCCCTTTACTATCCAATCCAAGGAAAAATGTTAGCATGGAAATAGTATCCTGAACCCATGGTTTAAAATTTTCAATTTGATAAGGAGGCTTATGATTCCCTTTGGGTATGGAACCATCCATTGTTATTTTTCTGAGAAAAGAAACTTTCTCATTTAGACTAATTGCTTCATAATCACTAGCTATCTTTTCTAGGTCAATGTGGACATTTCCAAAATCTTTGGCTACAAACCCTAATAGTCTACTAATTTTTGCTACATTAATTATTAATATTTCATTTTGGCTATCTTTATTAACAATTTATTTTCTATTTTCATCATAATTCTAGGCACAAACCATGATAAATTCTAGGCAAGGAAAAACCTTGGAGAGCATCAAGCATCCCAATTCAACCACCCATGGTGCAGTGATTTTGTTAATTGGTAATGGCTTTGTTAGGTTAGCTTGCATTTGCATTTCATCCTTATTCTCACATGAAAATCTAATTTTTGAGGTAAGCCTACCAAAGATTACAGGATCATAAATATCATGGTATTCATCAATGAAACCTAAGGTTTTAAGCAATCTAGCGTAGTTTATTTTGTATATTGCTTTACCTTTCCCAATTAATGGTGTGGTAGTGGTGGTATACATGCTTGTAAACCCTCAATACTAAACCCCATGATTGAAAATTTTTAAACTGAAGGCTTGTAAATTAATTTGAATTTGAAGGAATGTAGGAATGTAGGATTTTTATATTTCACATGACACATACCTAGAATTTGAAAAGATGACTCTCCCTAGTGCACTACAATCTCCCTGACCCTCTCACTTCCATAATCTCACTTAGCTTTTACAACTTCAAATGCATCTATGTAATACTATGGTTTAAGTTTTTAACTTCTTAATTTTCTTCTTATTCTCAAACAAGTGCCAAGTAATAATAAAGCAAGTGAAACATGTTACATTCTATTGTTATAAAATATATTCTATTATCATTGAAGTTAGAAGTTATTCTATTCTATTCTTCAGTACAAGTTTGTACTCCCACTTCGAACAAAATTTAAGGATGGCTTGCAAGTCTGCAACTTGAATTAATATAGCGCGTACGTTGACCAGTGGCATTGAAAACATATTGTAAAATCTCAACCATTGATCGTTGTAAATCTAATAGATCTAGGATGATTCTGGAGGTTTGAGTTCACAAGTATAGCACTCTAGACATTTTGTTCCAAAATTCAACTAAAACCATCCATCAAAACATTCATTGAGTGGTAAAACATCACAATGAAGCTCCCTTTATATGAAGTCGAGCCCACTTTGATGACTCATATAATAATGTAAAATCAATGGTGGTATTTTAATTTGTTATACCAAGAGTGATCCAATGGTGAGTGCATCACACATTCTTTTAGATAGTGGCAAGTGTTGAGGCTATGACAATGCGATATGGTGACACTTGTCCATTCCAAGGAAGTAAGATTGACGGTGGTATTTTAAGGTGCTTGACTAATAAATATTTAATGGTCCATTACATCATGCATCTTTAAAGCGTTGGTCCTTTGGTTGAGGTTGCGATATGGCCTTGGCATGTGATAATCATTGATACAAGGTCCAGTCTTGATCAAATGGTTCATATTCAAAAGAGGTGATCGTTCACAGCATGTGAAAGTAGGTTGTGTTTAATTGAGTAATTAATGAGGTGATGGTAGGAAATAAATGGATTTCATCCTCCATTTTGAAGTCCATTATGTAATTCTAAGCATACTGAAGACTTCTGCAAATTGAAGCAAGTTGTGACTGGGTAGGTGGTAATTGCAACTTCAAAGTTCAGATGCCCTAATCGCTGATAAACTAGTATGTTGATCAATTGCCCTATCTATGAATTGCATTGAATGTTTGTGGTTTTGTGGTAGTATTATAAAGCCCTTCCCAATTTGTTGGAGATGTGAAGCCCTCACCCACCTTTTTCCTTGTAGCCTATCATTTTTCATGTAATCATGAGTCAAAGGTCCAGTCATGGAGGTAAAATTAACAGGGATTTATCCCAAGACCTTATAAACCAGCTCTAAAGATCTTATAAAAAATATAAACATGCCCAGGGTACCAGGGAATATATAGATAGGTTTCAAGATTTTTAACAATTCATTAAGGATGCAATTCTACCAATAGGAGGGTGGGAGCTATTTTATTTTGGATACAACTATTGTGCCCTGGAAAAACCCATTTCACACATTTGGGATTTGGATTTAAGGAAATTAGTTATACCCAATGTATTTGTAAATGTGGACATCATCCAATCAATTATCCAAAGCAACAATCCAAACACTTGGGTGCTATAAAATTATAAGGGTGAGCAAATGTTTCATCTAAACAAAGAATTGATAATTGAAGTGTTTGGTCTAAATCCCCTAGCCCGTGAAAGAATTGATGTTCAAGAGTTAAAGAAGGAATACAATAGAAACATACATGCTTATAGAACATATAAGTTGCCTCTTCATAGGCCAAGAAACATGGGAAAGTATTTGAAAATATATGATCATGAAAAAGAACCTTTCAACATTGATATGTTTGAAGACTACTTTGTGAAGACTTACTTTGCCCTCTGTCAATTTTTTGGGATTGATTTTAATCCCCTAGAACCAAATCATTTATTGGTCATGATTGTTGATATACAAGATAAATACCAGTATAGAAGGTTTGATTATGCTACATTTCTGGTTGAACAAATTCATAAGGAATTAGTAGGATGCAAACAGGGAGGTCATGCCCCCACCTTTTCTAGGTATTCCTTGTTATGCCATATTTTATTGCACTATGGGAGAGGATTTTGGGGCAGTGAATTGCAGGTCCAACATCAGACCAAGGATGAAGAGCCTATGCCAATTCAAGGTAGATTTCACTTATGGGACTCGTTTTGCAACAATGCAAATTACCTGGTGTTTGAGGAGCATTTTGCACAAAGGGTGCTAGGACTAGTAGGACAAGAGAGGCCTAGACTCTCCAAGGAGATAATGGATTTTCTATGGCCATTTGAGAGAAAACCAGATGGTGTGAGGGCTCACAATTGGGGTGATTGGTTCCTTTACAAGAATGAAACCATAATCATGGTTTATGGAGCAAATGTTCAACCCCACTTATTGCCCAAGAGAGTGCCAAATAGGGTTGCATTTTTGGAGATTATGTGGAAGCTAAATGAATTTGATACATTTCAGTTGAGAAATGATATAAAGGGGACTTTTCTTACTTCAACAATCAAGTTCCCTAGTTTCTTTATCAATGCTAAAGAAGGTTTGGATGGCTTCTTGGAAAAATTGCAAGAATACAAACTACCCACTATAGAACATAGGAATTATGATCTTAAGCACTTTATTAATAGTGTAAGGAGAGAGAAACAAAGATTAGGGTTCAAGCATTGTTTCAATGAGTAGGAGGATTTGCTTAGAAATTGTGTTTCAAAGGTAGAGATGAAATTGAGAAGAGAAACTTGGGATCTCATTCTCCTTGGAGAAAGGAAAAGGAAGTTGAAGAACCCTGCATACCATGGTTCCTTCAGTGAGATTGTTGATCCTATTCTTAGGATGCAAATGATGTTGGAACATGCTAAGGAACTCAAGTTTTTATCCAAAAGAAACTCACCAAGACAAAGTCTCTTAAGATGTAGCAACTTCTTAAGGAGAATATTAAAGAACTTGCTTAACCTATGGTTGAGGAGGTTTCAGGAGAGGCATGGAGTTAACTTCCTCCCCATGAACCAATTGTTGAAAATCAACCTTTAGTTGATTACTCCTTGACAAAGGAGGTTGAGGAAAACCAAATTGACTTGGATGAGGTGTAGCAAGTGTTAAGGTCCCCTCCTAGGAATGAAATATGGATGTCTCCCCCATCAATAACTTTATTGAGCCTACAAGAAAGTAGTGTAGTTGTGAAAGATGGCAGGGCATTCGCTTGCAAGGAATTTCTATCTGATGATGAATTCATTAAATTAAAGGAATTCAAAGCTTTACTTGTGTAAAGAAAGTCTGAGATGTACCTGAATAAGTTGAATGAGGAAAGGCTAAAGTTAAAAATGAGGATGAGGTGGTAATTTCTTAGAGGGTTTTGAAGGAAGTTGACATGGATGTTAGTATCATTACCCCTAAGGAAGAAGGTTAGTAAAGGAAAGTAGTTTTTTTCTCTTGCCAAGATGGGATATCTCATCTGCTATTGCTATGAATGTTAGTGTTGCATATGTTGTCATTGATGTCAACAAAATGGTGATCAGTGATGTCAGAAGAGTAAGTGATCAAAAGTGGTGAGAGGTGGAAAGCATAGTGATGTGTATATGTTGTCAAGTGAGTGATGTTTAGAGAAGACAAAGGAGTGGTGATCAGAGAATTTGTGAGGTGAAAGATATGGTGATGAAAATCATGAGTAGGCTAATGGATTAGTATCATCTATACATAGTTGTACCTTATCCTCTAAAGTTCATGGATAGATGAAATTTATTAGGTTGAAGGATAGGTTGATTGTGGTTTCTTGTATGTGATGAATAGATGTTGCCTATGGTGTTGTGCATGTTGCATTCATTGTTTCTTGTTGAAAATCATTGCATGGGATATGAAAGAAATTGTATAAGGTTTCAAACTATCATAGGCATAGGAAGTTGCACTAAAGGAGATCAGAAGATTGTACTGTATTCTACTGCAGATGAAGATATGACATTGCAGTTTAGAGGTTAGACAAAGATAGATATGAAGTATCAATGATCCAAATTTTAGAGCATAAGAGTTACCACAGAGCATTCCAGAGCTAGTAGAGTGAAGGCAGTAGTATAGTGTTGTTTTAGTCACAAAGGGACAGTATAATGGTGTGCATTTCTCTACATTGGAAGATATGATCTTGCAGCTTGGAGGATAGGCTGATACAAATGAGAGGTATGAAATATTCAAGTTTCAAATGATACAATGTACCATAGAGGTTCCTGAAGTTAGTAGAGTAAGGACAAATCATGTTTCTATTTAGGGTTGTCAAAGGGAGAAAGTAAAAGTCACCACATTTCACCGCACTCTAATATTTGGCTTTGCTATTTGAAAGATGACTTTAGATTGTCTGTATGTTTTCTCAATTCAAGTTTCAAGTGTTGTGGAGTACCGCAAGTATGGTTTTCAATGTTCTATATCAAGATAGTCTATTCACACTGTGTTAGGGATATTGCCATCAGTGTTTGATTGTTTGCGCTAACATGAAGTACCATGATTTGATGAAAGGAGTATATGTGAGGACTTTAAAGATCACAAAGTGCTTGTGGTATGAACCACATTGTGTTATTTTGTCTCTCTAGTACCGCTTTAGGTCTAGAGCTAATGCATGAAAGGATAAGTGATTGTTGAGCTGACTTGGTGCATTTAGGTGATTGCGACATGTGTTTAGGAGTGTGCACCAGCATTGAGATGTGTGTTAAGGTAAAATAGGTCCTGGTTATCACTTGGTATGAATTACATAATGGAGTTTGATTCCTACTCACTGCTAATGATTTGGGAGTTGACTTGTTTGGCCTTTGCACATTTCATGTTACACATTTCATTCAAGCTGACAAAGATGATGTTTTGAAGACTTGCATAGGGCATAAATGAAAGATCAATATTCTTGCAAAGTGAATGAGGTAATGATAGTGCGTGAGGATGAATATGTGAGTATGTGCGAGTGTGAAGAGTGAGTGGGTGTGTATGTGAAGAAGATAAGTGATCCAAAAGCTAAGAAGGAAATTTAGTGACTATAATGTATAATTCATAATAGAGGTTGTGTTGTGTTGATTTGTGGAAGTGTTTTGAAGATAGTAGAGTTGTTTGAGTAGAGGGATTGAAGTCATTTTTTAGTGTCAAAGGAGATGATGTTGCAGAGCTGATTGAACCAATAGAATTTGTCAACTATTTTGTACAAAGGTTGTAGCCTCTTCTTGTAAGTGTTGTAGCACTTTAGGGAGTTGTAGCTTCCTTTGGGTTGTAGCCCATAAAACTTGTTGTAAACATATTTTATTTGTGAGGATGGATTTAGATAGTAGATCCAAGCAACTTTCTCACAGTGGTTTTTCCCTTCTAGGGTTTTCCACGTAAATCTGGTGTTATGGTTGTGTGCTTGTGTGATTATGTTTTAAATTGCATAGATTGCTTCATTATCTATTTAAGGCAGTAAAAAGTTTTTGTTGAGAAAGTTGAATTGGATTAAAATGTAGCATATACTGATTCAGCCCCCTCTTAGTATATCAGATTGTTCTAATAATTGGTATCAGAGCAAGGTTCCTTGGTGCAACCTAATAGTTGAAGGTAGATCTCCATTCGTAACACATGGCTCATATAGAGTCCTCTTCTTCCAAAGTACCGATATTTGATGGAACTAACAATACCTTTTGGAGTGCAAGGATGGAACCTTATCTTACCTCTCTGGGGTATGATATTTGGAGAGCTGCAATGGATTCTTTAACTAAACCTGTTCATCCTATTACATATTCAGATGAGAAGAAGGCCCATGAAAATAATGCTAAAGTCAAGAATGCTATCTTGAGTGGTCTAATCAATTCAGAGTTTTTCAAGGTAGTATAGTGTAAGATGGACAAGGAGATATGGGATAAGATCAGAAATCTCTATGAAGGAAATGATAGTGTAAAGCAAGCAAGATTACAAACTTACAGAGAAATGTTTGAGAATCTAAGGATGAAAGAAGAGGAAAACATTGCTAGGTATTTGCTCCGAGTGGATGAAGCGGTCAATGGAATCAAAGGGCTAGGTGAAGATGTGTATGATTCAGTGGTTGTGAAGAAAGTCTAGAGAACTCCCCCTCATAGGTTTGATTTAATTTTTTTTTCTACTAAAGAAGCCAAAGATCTGAAGAAACTTACAATGGAAGAGTTGTTTGGGTCCCTCACTACCTATGAGATGAGAAATGAAGTCCATGGTACATCCAAAAGAGAAGTTATTTTCAAAGATGTGAAGAGAGAAGGAACATCTAGTCAACACAGTGAATTTGAGGAAGAACAAGCAAACTTTGTGAGAAAGTTGAAGAAGGGTTCAAGCAAGTATAAAGGTAAGTTACCTTTTAAATGTTTAAATGTGGAAGAGTTGGTCATTATGCTTCTAAATGTCTTTTTGGAGAAAATGAAAATAGAAGCAAGGGTTTCAAAAGGAACCTCCTTTCCAAAGAAAACTACAGCTCCTTAGAAGAAGTGGATCACTACTCATTAGATGATGAAAGAGGAGAGTCCTTATTCATGGCCATGGTAATCCCTAATATGTCTAACAATACTATAGATGATGAAGAATGTGAATTTGATTTTGAAGGTGAACTTATTTCTACTCTTGAAGACTTGGAATGTGCAAGGAAAGAGAACAAAGAACAAAAGACTCTGATTGAAGTTAAGACAAATGAATGCACAAAACTTGAGAAAGAAATTCTTTCACTCAGAAAAGAATTGGAAAAAGAAAAGTCTAGAAATCCAGATGATCCTGAATAAGTAGATCTCATTCCTGTCATGTCTCAAAGATAAAGGTATGAAAGACCTTTTCATGCAAGACAGATCTTCATAAACTAGTTCAATCATGCATTCTTTGGTTATTGTTTTATCTACAATAAATATAGTCATAAGGCTATGGAGTGCAAGTCTAGCATGAATAGAAGGAATTTTGTAAGTAGGAATCCTCTTGCTTCATTAGTGAATGTCAATGTGATATGTCATATCTACAAAAAATTTAGACATATAGCAAGATATTGCAAAAGTGGATTAGAAAAATCAAACTTAGATGGTAGATATTATTGAGAAAGACAAGGAGAGTGACACTTCCAAAAGATAGGAGACAAACAATGAGGCTGAAAATTCAATGATTGTCCAAACAACATTTCATGCTCAAGGGCAAACAAATATTTGGGTATAGACAGTGGATGTTCAATCCACATGACAGGGGATAAGAGCAAATTCATCAATCTTGTTAAGTGGAATGGTGGATCAGTTAGTTTTGGAGATAATTCATCCACAAAGATTTGTGGAAAGGGCACCATAAATATTGATGGAAAATCTAAAACATATGATGTTATATATGTAGAAGGTCTCAAACATAATCTTCTCAGTGTAAGTTAGATGTGCAGCAAAGGATACAACCTCATACTTCATGAACACGGATGTGAAATTAGAAGAGCAAAGTCTGGTAAATTGGTGGTAGAAGCTTCCAGGAGAGAAAAAAACTTGTACAACCTAAAGAGTGTTAATGGAAGAAGTTATCTTCTACGATAGACAAATGAATGTTGGTTGTGACATAAGAGGATGGGACACATCAACTTTGACAATATTGTGAAGATCATCTCCATACAAGTAGTAAGAGACGTGCCAAAGATCACCAAACCTACAAGCACTTTATGCAAAGAATGTTAGATTGGGAAGCAGACAAGGATAAGATTCAAGACCAAGGAGTATTCTTCTATAAGGCCATTGGAATTGATTCATACTGACATGTGTGGACCTACCAGAACAAAGAGTCTCCAAGGTGAGAGGTATTTTATGTTGCTTATTGATGATTACTCTAGGATGACATGGTTTACATTCTTTTTGAAAAGAATTGCATGAGATATGAAAGAAATTATATAAGGTTTCAAACTATCATAGGCACAGGAACTTGGACTGAAGGAGCTCAGAAGATTGTAGCTCATTCTACCATAGATGAAGATATGGCCTTGCAGTTTGGAGGTTAAACAGAGACAACTATGAAGTATTCATGATCCAAATTTTAGAGTATAAGAGTTATCGTAGAGCATTCCAGAGCTAGCAGAGTGAAGACAGTGGTACAATGTTGTTGCAGTCACAAAGGGATAGTATAATGGTTTGCATTTCTCCACACTAGAAGATATGATCTTGTGGCTTGGAGGATAGTTATATATAGATGAAAGGTATGAAATATTCAAGCTTCAAATGATACAATGTACCATAGAGGTTCTCTGGAGTCAGCAGAGTAAGGACAAATCATGTTGTTGTTTAGGGTTGTCAAAGGGAGAAAGTAACAACCACCACATTTCACCGCACTATAATATTTGGCTTTGTTGTTTGAAATATGAGTTTAGATTGTCTGTATGTTTTCTCAATTCAAGTTTCAAGCGTTGTGGAGTACCACAAGTATGGTTTTCAATCTTCTATATCAAGACAGTGTATTTAGACTGTGTTAGGGATACCGACATTAGTGTTTGATTGTTTGCACCAACATGAAGTAGCATGAATTGATGAAAGGAGTATATGTGAAGACTTTAAAGATCACAAAGTACTCATGGTATGAATCGCTTGATGTCATTTTGTCTCTTCGGTACCACTTTGGGTCTAGAGATAATGCATGAAAGGATAAGTGGTTGTTGATCCAACTTGATGTGTTTAGGTGATTGCACCATGTATTTTGGAGTGTGCACCAACATTGAGATGTGTGCTAAGGTAAAATAGGTCCTAGTTATCACTTGGTATGAACCGTATAATGGAATTTGATTCATACTTCACCGCTACTGATCTGGGAGCTGACTTGTTTGGTTGTTGCACGTTTCATGTTACATGTTTCATTCAGGCTGACAAAGATGATGTTTTGAAGACTTGTGGAGGATATAAATGAAATATCAAGATTGTTGCAAAATGAATGAGGTAATGAGAGTGTGTGAGGATGAATATGTCAGTATGTACAAGTGTGAAGAGTGAATGGGTGTGTATGTGAAGAAGATAAGTGATCTGGAAGCTGAGAAGGAAATATAGTGACTATAATACATAATTCATAATAGAGGTTGTGTTGTGGAAGTGTTTTGAAGATAGAAGAGTTGTTTGAGTAGAGGGATTGAAGTCATTTGTCAGTGTCAAAGGAGATGATGTTGCAAAGATGATTAAACCAGCAGAATTTGTCAACTATTTTGTACAAAGGTTGTAGCCACTTCTTGTAAGTGTTGTAGCACTTTAGGGAGTTGTAGCTTCCTTTGGGTTGTAGCCCATAAAGCTTGTTGTAAACCTATTTTATTTGTGAGGATAGATTTAGATAGTAGATCCAAGCAACTTGGACAATACAATAGAAAACTACCACATGTCAAGGAGGGATATGCCTGAAAATTATATATGAAAATAATATTAAAATAGATCAGGGTTAGTAGAGCTAAAGGGACAAATGGTTCCTTATCACACCATAATAACTTTAAGTTTTTGGCTTAAAGCAAGGTTGTGATGAGGCAAATCCTCACGACAAGACAATAGATGACCGCCACATGTCAAGAGGGGATATACCCGACAAACATATATGAAAATAATATTAAAATAGATTGGCACTACTATGGCCAAATGGACACATAGTTCCTTATTGCATTGTCATAGCTTTAAGTTTTCATCTTAAAGCAAGGCTGCAATGAGGCAAATCCTCGCAACAAGACAATAGATGATCACCACATGTCAAGAGGGGATACACCCAAAAAATATATATGAAAGGAATATTAAAATAGATTAGGACCACTATGGCCAAAGGGACACATGGTGCCTTATCGCACCATCACAGCTTTAAGTTTTCATCTTAAAGCAATGTTGCGATGAGGGAAATCCTCACGACAAGACAATAGATGACTGCCACATGTCAGGAGGGGATATGCCAAAAAAACATATATGAAAATAATATCAAAATAGATTAGGGATACTATGGCCAAAGGGTCACATGGCACCTTATTGCACTATCGCAGCTTTAAGTTTTTAGCTTAAAGCAAGGTTACGATGAGGCAAATCCTTGCAACAAGATAATAGATGACCGCCACATGTCAGGATGGGATACGCTCGATAAACATATATGAAAATAATATTAAAATAGATCAGGGTGATTAAGAAATAAGGACCCATAGGGGACATGTGGTGTCTTCGTGCACCGTTGCAGCTTTAGAAAAATAGGCTTAAATAGAGGCTGTGATGCCCACAATGAATCAAAAAATAACATCTGACCAGTAAGCATTGTTTATAAAATATTCAAAAATAAACATCAATGTATTAGTCAAGTGAATAAAATAAAGGGGCTCAGTACTGGTAACTTGATGATCACCAAGGGGATAAAAGGATGACTTAAGCTGGGGAAACTAGCTACACAGGTCAATGATCAATTATAAGGATAAACCCTAAACCCCTTAGATAACACCAATCGTAGGGCTTTAACTTGGGGATTTTACAGAATAAATCATGATAATATTAGAACCCAAAAATTTTGAATTCACCTAACACATCCATTTATCTTTTCCCTATTTATACATCGCTATATATTGCCATTGAACTCATTTATCTTTGCCATGTGATGATTTTTATTTAATATTGAACCATCTATATACAGTGCCATTGAACTCATGTCAAACTGTAATTACTTCTATATTTTTTATTAACATCACCATCAAAAAAATTGGTGAATTACATCATACATGAACATCTAACCAAACTCAAAGTTCCAAACAATAGCGAACACTGAGCACAGAGAAGAGACCAAGAGTCAAGGCATTCAATTAACATCATACTTCACTATCTAGTTACATATAAAACTTTTATCCTTCGACCTTGATTTGATCCTCCAAAATCTTTTTGGTTCCTCTTTTCGATGATTCTTAATGAATATTTCACTGTAGTCCATAACCATCTTATTAACAAGCAATGTCTGCATTAAAAATTCAATTATTTAGTCATTCACAATGTCAATAAATGATGTTCCATGGAACTGTAAGAGTTGGCTAAGATAGGAGCCACCCAAGATCTAGGACTTCATGAAAGCACAAGAGAGACAATATGAGAGAATCATAATGAACTATTCTATCAATGAATGCAAAATTGATCTTATGTTACAATGTACATGAAGAGCCTTGCTTATAAAGAAAAGGATGAAAGCCAAGATGTTGTACTCATGTGACAAGTGGCTTAATCCTATGACATGTGATAACTATAGCAAATGTGTAGGATAAGACAAGTATAAGACAATTATCAACACCTAGCAACAACTAGACACAACTAGAAACATATAGTAGACTCACTAAGTCAACTTAACATGTGAATTATGTGTGAGGATATTATTTAACTAATAAATAGTTAAATAATATGAATTACACTCACACAAGGGAAACTAGAAAGAAAATATCTATTAGGGTTTAGACAAATTGGAGCAATAAACACTAACAATTATATGTAGATTAATGATGCAGAGGTAATGAGACTGTTTGGTGGTATGCACACAATAAACCTAGACTTCAAGGTTTCCTTCACAAGAACTTTCAAACCCTATGTAGCATAGGCCTATACAAGGCTATTCAAGAGATTGACCTAGTCTGGGACCACACCCTGGTGTCCACTCACATAGACTACTCAACTCTCTTTTGGGGAGTCTCTACTCAACCCAACCAACAAATACACTTACCTTCTAGGCCAACACCAAACTATCAATACCCCTACCAATAGGATCTCACACTACAACCAACACAAATTTGTCAAGTACATGACCAACACATGGTCTTTGACCCAATAACTTATTTATGTACCTTCAAGGACAGTGGACAACAAACTGTAGTATGACTACACTATGACAGTGCCTAAAGAGACCTATTCCTTGTAGCCCTTGAGATCAGCTAATCCAAGGATAACTCCTCAAACTTCCAAAGGACAATCTAGACTCTTTTCACATTTAAATACCCATTATGGACATACAATAATCCACCAAGTTGCAGGGCCATACTCTGCTTCAGGCATTCAATGACAGGGAACTCTTCTCTTTAGGAAATAGGCCTAATTTGTGGTCTTTACAAAAGAAGTGCATCAAAGTCTCTTGCTCAGGACCAACCAAACACCTGCACAGGTCTATTTTCATCTACAAACACCAAATACACCATCCATTTGGTCGGTCTCTTGACTGTTCCTTGAAACCATACTAATTTCCACCATTTGCATACTAACTAGTCACTATGTAGACTAGTTAGAATCATGCCAAGTGCCTTGGAGTGAGGAGTGCAAACCTAACAAGCAAAAAAAACATGAAATCTACCCTATCTCCTTCCATCTTACTAAAAATGGTTGATGTCTTTCAGAGGATAGAGGAGAAATCACCCATTTTGCCACAAAACCTTAGTTTTGAGGGTTTTCAGACTAGTTTACACAAAACAAATTGGTTCTCACAGCACAGAAGGATTCAAGAGGCCCAACTACACTCAAATGAAAGGTATTTCCAAGTACTAACACATTTTCCAAGTTTCAGACTCCTTACTATCTATATTGAGCTGTACTGAGTGACTGTTTCCAAGAAACACAGAAAATGACAGTTTTTGCACTCCAAAACTTCCAATATTCATTATTGATGGCATGTCATTACATTTTTCTGCCTATAGAAGGCTTGAAGGACGTTTCTCCTCCTCCACCAACTGTACAACTGCTATCCAAGGGTAGTTAATCGTTGGACATTACCTCCTTCACAAGAAACCACAGTTTCTTAAGTGTAAGTACATTCAACTTGACCATATCAAGGTCTAGATTGGACAAGTCGACCAAATGGACCAAGTCCTTATTACAACCCATGAAAATGGATTTCAAAGCCTTATGAAGAACAATATAACATGACAACAAACATGACATATCAAAGAGATGACTAGAATAGGGAGCTCCTACACCATACTCCCCCTGCAAGAAGAACTCAAGTCCCTTGAGTTGCCAATTGTTGAAGTGTCATTCCATGCTTCAAGATATCTGCCTTAGTCATCCAAGTGGCCTCTGAGTCAGGAAGATCCTTCCATTTCACCAAGTAGTCTTTGTAGACACCTCTCCTAGTCTTCTTGACAATTTTGGAATCTAGAATACATTCCAACTGCAAAGGTTTGCTTGGAGGAAAATCCTTGATCCAATCAGCAGGTATATCCACCACATCTGATCCACTTTCACCATGCAATGGGGTTCTGAAAGGAAAAAGATCACAAACATTGAAAATTGGAGAGATACCAAGACCAGATGGTAACTCAATCTCATATGCATTTGGACTGAATTTGTGCACTACTTTGCATGGCCCAATCTTCTTCATCAAGAGTTTAGTTGGCTGACCTTTTGGCAACCTTTCTTTTCTTAGATATGCCATTACTAAATCTCCAACTTTGAATTGCACCTCTCTTTTCTTCAAATCTGCCCTTTCTTTGTACTTTGTGACTATTTTTGCCAATTGCAACTTGACTTGATCATGGACTGTTTTCATGGAGGCAGCAAAATCTTCACCAAGTGCACTCCTTTTATCCCATCCTTAGAGATCCTTCAGTTCAAGTGGCCCTCTTGGGTGAAATCCATAAACTACCTCAAAAGGACTTTTACTAGTGCTCCTGTTCACTGAATCATTATAGGCATATTTAGCTTGACTGATAACCAAGTCCCATGCAAAACCATGTTGTTTTGTAAGGCCTCTTAGAAGGTTTCCAAGTGATCTATTAACCACTTCAGTCTGACCATCAGTTTGTGGATGGTAGGCTGATGAAAAGGACAACTGTGTGCCCAACTTTCTCCATAAGGTCCTCCAGAAGTGACCCACAAACTTAGAATCTCTGTCTATTACAATTAACAATGGCAAACCATGGATTCTCACTACCTCTCTGAAAAATAGACCTGCAACATGAGATGCATCATTTGTGCATTTACATGGCACAAAATGAGCCATCTTACTAAATCTATCAACAATGACAAACACACTATCCACCCCTCTGGCTGTCCTAGGTAACCCAAGCACAAAATCCATGCTTATACTTTCCCAAGGCCTGTTGGGAATGGGAAGGGGCTGGTATAGACCTGCATTTGAAGACACACCTTTGGCCCTTTGACATATTGCACAACTAGCAACATACCTTCTCACATCGGATTGTACCCTTGGCCACAAATAGAAACTTGTAACTTGTTCTAGTGTCTTGTCCAAGCCAAAATGTCCTCCCAAAGAGCCATTATGCTTCTCCTTAATGATATTGTCCCTCATGGAACATTTAGGGATACACAACAAATTGCCCTTAAACAAAAGACCTTCCTGCAATACAAAATCTGCATATTCTCCATGGAATGTGTTAGCCAAGTTTACACAAACATCATAAGCCTCTTTGAAATCTGAATCCTCTTTATACAACTCCTTCAAATAGTCAATGCCCATGCTTTCTAACTAAATTTCATGAACAATAAGCAACCTCCTACTTAAAGCATCAGCCACCTTGTTAGAAACACCTTTTTTGTGCTTAATTGTGAAGGTATAAACTTGTAACTATTCCATCCATTTAATATGTCTATGGTTCAATTTTTCTTGACTGTTTAGAAAGCTTAAAGCATGATTATTAGTAAACACAATAAATTCCTTGGGTAATAAATAATGTCTCCATTTCTTAAGAGCTTGCACCATTGCATAGAGCTCTAGGTCATAAGTAGAGTACCTATGTTTGGCTTCATTCAACTTATTTGAGAAGAATGCCACAGGATGTCCTTCTTGGCTGAGAACAACACCAATAGCTTGCTTGCTTGCATCACACTCAACAACAAACACCTTAGCAAAATCAGGAAGTACTAAAGTAGGCAACTCAGCCACCTTTGTTTTCAACAACTCAAAGCTAACATCAACTTCCTTTGTCTATTGGAATCTACATTTGACTCCACCCTTGATGGTGTTGAGGATGGGGGCTCTAATGTGACTGAAACCTCTGATAAACTTCCTATAAAAAGTCACCAATCCATGGAAACTTCTCGCATCTCCCACTGTCTTAGGAGTAGGCCAACTGAGAATAGCATCAACCTTAGAGGGATCCATCTTCAAACAGCCATTGGAAATGACAAATCCAAGGTATACAAGTTCATTTTTCATGAACTCACACTTGTCTAAGTTGATCATCAACTTGTGCTCATGTAGCTTCTCCAACACCTGACCAACATGCTTCACATGCTCTTCTTTTGTCCTGTTGAAGATTAGTATGTCATCAAGATAAACAATAACAAACTTACCAATGAATTCAACTAATACCTCATTCATCAAGCGCATAAATGTACTTGGAGCATTGCTAAGACCAAAGGGCATAACAAGCCATTCATAAAGACCCTCATTAGTCTTGAAGGCAGTCTTCCATTCATCTCCCTATCTGATCTGGATTTGATGATAACCAGATTTCAAATCTATCTTTGAGTAATAGCATGATCCTCCAAGATAATCCAAAAGATCTTCAATCCTTGGCATTGGGAACCTATACCTTATGGTGATCTTGTTTATGGCCCTTGAGTCCGTACATAGCCTCCATTTTCCATCCTTCTTAGGAGCAAGTACACTTGGGACTACACAAGGACTTAAACTCTTCCTAATCAGCCCTTTCTCCAAGAGATCTTGAATTTGCCTTGCCACCTCTTCATTTTTCTGTGGGGTCAGCTTATAAGCAGCCTTGTTGGGCAATGTAGCACCAGGTATTAAGTCAATTTGATGACTTATGTCCCTCATGGGTGGTAAGGAGTTGGGGACTTCCTCTACCACAAGATCTTGATACTTGTCTAGAAGTTGCTGCACTTCCAATGGAATCTCCTTCTGTTTTTGATCTTGCTGATCTGATCCACTATTGGGCTTCATGACCAAGGCATACCCTTGGGTATCCTTCTCCTTCAAGAGGTTCAAAAACTCTTTGTCATTCACCAACATGACACTGCTGTCATTATTCTTCCCCCCAATCTGCTCTAACATAGGATCCATCTTGTATGGTCTTCCATTCTTGGTGATGACATAGGTGTTCTTCTCACCATCATGTTGTGCTTTGACATCATATTGCCATGGGTGGCCAAGAAGCAGATGACATGCATCCATAGGGATGATTTCACATAGCACTTTGTCCTTGTAGTCACCGATTACAAATTCAACCCAAGTTTGCTCTTCCACCATGAAACTTTGGTTCTTGTTCAACCAAGAGATTTTGTGAGGACTGATATGAGGCAGCCTCTTCAGCTTACACTTCTCAACCATCTCAGTGGATACCACATTCTCAGTAGATCCTGAATCTACTATGATCTTACAAAGTTTCCCATAGGCTATGCCTTGGGTTCTAAAAAGATTCTTTCTCTGAGGGGGCTCTTGTTTCAAAGGCATCTTCAACATAGACCTCTTAATCATCATACTCTCTCCTTCTAGGATAGGTGCAGCACTTCCCATAGGTGAACTCACACTCTCACAGTCATCATCCTTCACTAACTGATTTCTCCTTCCACTATCATGAGAATTGCTGGCTTTCTCTGGGCATTTGTTCATTGTATGGCCAACTTGGTTGCAGCCATAACACCTTCCAGTCAAGACTCCTGGTCCTCTACCTCCTCCACCATTTCTACCCCTACCATTAGGTCTTCTCCAACCTCTGAAGCCTCCTCTATGCTCTGTTTCAGTCTGAGATTCTTGTTGACTGTTATTTTCAGTTTTGTTGGACTATCCACGACCAAAACTGCCTCTTCCTCTTTGGTTTCTGCCACCTCTTCCTCTGGCACTTTGTTCACCCTTCCTTCTCAGCTTTTCCTCTGCTCTAGAGGCCAATAAGAAGCATTCATCCATTGTTCTAGGAATCACTAAACTGATCTCAACTTGCAAATTGTATTTCAGACCATTTAGGTACCTAGCCACCATCTCCTTTTCCTCTTCATTATGGTTGGCTCTCATACTTAGTCTGTGAAATTCTTCTGTATAGGCAGCCACATCCATGTCTTTTTGTCTCAAATTATGGAATCTCCTAATGGTTTGGATCTCATAGCCAGGTGGCATGAACTTTCTTCTGAGCATAGCCACCATTCTACTCCATTTAGTGATGGGAATCTTCCCAATCTTCTCCCTCTCACTTTGCATGTAGTACCACCACACAAGTGCAGAACCTCTTAGCCTTGTCTTGGCAAATTTAACCTTCTTGCTGTCATTGAACTCCTTGTAATCAAAGTAGTTACACATGGCTTCTATCCAATCGGTGAGAGCATCACCATCCAATTTTCCATGAAAAGTAGGCACATCCATCTTGGGATCACCACTGTCTCCATGAGCACCCTTCAATGCATTCAAGAAAGCTTTCTGATCTGTAGACATGTCCTACCCTTGAGGACTCTCTTCTGCCTCTTCTTCATCATTTATGTCAGAAGAACTTCCATCTTCTTTGGTCTTGCCCTTAGACCTCCTTTCTTCTTGCAATCTTGCCTCAACCATCTCTTCCACCAACTTCTTGATGGCTTCTTGACTCATTGTCTTGGGAGGCATTGTACTAGCCTCAGTTTTAATCTCCTCGTCTGACATACACTACTCTAATCAAATATTGGCTCTGATACCAATATGATGCAGAGGTAATGAGACTGTTTGGTGGTATGCACACAATAAACCTAGACTTCAAGGTTTACTTCACAAGAACTTTCAAACCCTATGTAGCACAGGCCTATACAAGGCTATTCAAGAGATTGACCTAGTCTAGGACCACACCCTAGTGTCCACTCACATAGACTACTCAACTCTCTTTTAGGGAGTCTCTACTCAACCTAACCAACAAACACACCTACCTTCTAGGCCAACACCAAACTATCAATACCCCTACCAATAGGATCTCACACTACAACCAACACAAATTTGTCAAGTACATGACCAACACATGGTCTCTGACCCAATAACTTATTTATGTACCTTCAAGGACAGTGGACAACAAACTGCAGTATGACTGCACTATGACAGTGCCTAAAGAGACCTATTCCTTGTAGCCCTTGAGATTGGCTAATCCAAGGATAACCACTCAAACTTCCAAAGGAAAATCTAGACTCTTTGCACATTTAAATACCCATTATGGACATACAATAATCCACCAAGTTACAGGGTCGTACTCTGCTTCAAGCGTTCAATGACAGGGAACTCTTCTCTTTAGGAAATAGGCCTAATTTGTGGTCTTTACAAAAGAATTGCATCAAAGTCTCTTCCTCAGGACCAACCAAACACCTGCATAGGTCTATTTTCATCTACAAACACCAAATACACCATCCATTTGGTCGGTCTCTTGACTGTTCCTTGAAACCATACTAATTTCCACCATTTGCATACTAACTAGTCACTATGTAGACTAGTTAGAATCATGCCAAGTGCCTTGGAGTGAGGAGTGCAAACCTAACAAGCAACAAAAACATGAAATCTACCCTATCTCCTTCCATCCTACTAAAAATGGTTGATGTCTTTCAAAGGACAGAGGATAAATCACCCATTTTGCCACAAAACCCTAGTTTTGAGGGTTTTTAGACTAGTTTACACAAAACGAATTGGTTCTCACAGCATAGAAGGTTTCAAGAGGCACAACTACACTCAAATGAAAGGTATTTCCAAGTAATAACACATTTTCCAAGTTTCAGACTCCTTATTGTCTATACAGAGCCATACTAAGCGACTGTTTCTAGGAAAACACAGAAAATGATAGTTTTTGCACTCCAAAACTTCTAATATTCATTATTGATGGCATGTCATTACATTTTTCTGCCTATAGAAGGCTTGAAGGACATTTCTCCTCCTCCACCAACCATACAACTACTATCCAAGGGCAATTAACTGTTGGACATTACCTCCTTCACAAGAAACCACAAGTTTGTACATTCAACTTGACCATATCAAGGTCTAGATTGGACAAGTCGACCAAATGGACCAAGTCCTTATTACAACCCATGAAAATGGCTTTCAAAGCCTTATGAAGAACAATATAACATGACAACAAACATGACATATCAAAGAGATGACTAGAATAGGGAGCTCCTGCACCAATTAAATAACCCAAATATAATAGTGAAGAACAACACAAAAGATATCAACACATAAATTTAACATGGTTCACCCAAAATGGGCTACATCCATAGAAACTTAGCCATCCAATGATTTTATTATCCAGTGCAAAATAGATTACAATCTCGTGAATTCCACACCCGCAACATACATCCTAGTTGCTTATATCAAGCTTTTTGGAAGCTTCTAGAATTAGGGTTTTACAATGTCATTTTTCTTTTGTCGGTTAAGAAAAATTAACAACCGACTCCAAATGGGTAAAAAAGAGGGAAAAAAACATTACGAGTGTACAGTACTTGCATGATCAGTCACCACATATCAACAAATATCCCTATTCACACTCATAGGAACCTTGCATTATATGTACAAGAAACCACTAGGTATGGGTAATAATAAGGCTAGTAAAGGAGAATTAAATTAATGTTCTCTAGGTCACTGTCAATTGAGTTGCAATACCAATTCCATGCATGCACTCGAATTTCCAATTTATCATGAATGCATGTATGTGTGGGAGATTCAACCAACCACCCAGAATAGAATGTGTCATTTGCAAATGTTAAAAGTGTCGATTCTTGACATGGTTTGTTCCACTTGATGAAGGCTTCTATTTCTTCATTCTAAGAATTGCAAAGCAATAACATCCTACATAGCCATGTACAAATAAAATTGTCTATCATATTATTCTAAATTTGTGAACTCTATCGCAAAGTTAAATTTAAGATCATGAATGAATACAAAAAAAGTACTCGATAACTTACTTTCTTCACATAACTGTTGTAATGAAAGCCATTACTTTTAACTTTTACAATTTATTGATTCTTCTACTATCTGATATAGTTAAGTAATGCAATATAAGGTTGAAACAATAAACACTAATAAAGATATGTGCATGACACATGTACTACCATGAAAATGGCTAATGACAAGCAACACTATCATCACCTAGAATGTAATCATTAATAAACTAAATTCACATTGGCTAATCTAGGTGGTTTGTTACTTTCTGTTAATGAACTCAATTAGCATTGGATAATCTATCTAGTTTGCCACTTAGCCTTCAAAGTAAGTGTATTTAGTCCTATCAATCGTACAACTCTAATTAATGATAAAGGTACTGCAAGTGCAGTCAGTCCTATCAATTGTGCGACACTATTTCAAATTGATCCTATTGTCCCAATTGAGATCACAATTAACCCACAGTATGATGACAATAAATGTTGGTGCTAGGTGGCATGGTTATTGTACATTCTCACATGCGACACAATAAATATAGCCCTAAGCCTCTTCTGTAAATTTATTAGGTATCTTCCTTTCTTGGTTGTTTCTATTTCATTCCTAACAAATTGTTATTATTGATCAAGATGAAGCATTTGATCTCTCATCATGTTTGTCTCTTGCCTTGCAAGTGGGAAATGACCAATTTGGATAGATTTGATAAGCAAAAACTAGGGAAAGTGTTTCTGATTGACTCCCCCTTGGTTAACGATGTTGTCTAAGGCATTATTGGTTGTGATATCATTTTAGAATATCCTCCAAAATATCTATTCAACGACATGGTTTGTGCATTTTTGTCAAATTTAATGGACCTACTTGATGACCCATGTCTAGTGTAGATGATCAAGAAGGCAATGATTCAAGAATCACTTTTCCCTAGGGATAAGCTTGATTTAGCTTTAAATGATTATGATTGTGATGTTGGACCATGGGATAAGGCTGGAACTTTCCCTTTACATTTGTTAGAGCACTCGGCTATAGTTTAATCACATTCTTAAGGAGGCAAGGAGGGAAATTGTTAGAGGCTCGTTGGAGTGCTTTAACATGGCCCTTATTATACATAATGATTTATTTGAATTTTACTTAAGAAGGGCAAGGTCTATTGTCTATGCTAAAAAATTTCTTCTTCAGGTGGCGTTTGTTAGAAGACACATCAATGGTGGCCACTAATAACTTTATTTTCAGTTTTCAAATATTTAAACTATTTTAAATTTTCCCTTTTCTATGTACACCTTTATCCAAGGTTTGTGTTAGGGAACCTTGACTTAGGGATATGTAAAAAATCCTCTGTAGACTGTAAACTCTTTTGTTTAATATAATGATATAATATGGGTTATCAATGTAGATTACAATTGTTGTCATCCTTTTAAATTTTTGTCTTATTATCTATTATTTTTCGTTAATAACATAATTCTAGAACTTTTATTATTTATGGTTAGATCCATTGGTTGATTCTAGAAGTATTATAATTTAGAATATATATAAAAACTAAGTTTAATCTAAATCAGTCCTTCATTGACACTTGTCTCTATTCTAGAGACTTTATGTACAAATCTGGGTGATTCAAAACTGTGGCCCAGAATAGAACTTATGTCGTTGATTTGCTAACATTTAATGAATGAAATTTATTATAATATTATAATTAAATCGATGTAAATTCTAATAATAGTAGTCATTCTAAATTTATGTTTTATTCTTCATTAATTTGAACTTGAAGCATTTGATGTTCAATTGTTGACACGTGTCTCTATTCCAAAGACTTTATGTAGAAATTTGGGTGTCTCAGAACTTTGGCCCAAAAAAGAACTTATATCATTGATCTACGATCATCTGACGATCAAAAATTATTAGAATATTATAAGTACATTAATGTAAATCATAATTCTAGTCATCCTTTTTAATTTGTTTTATTAAATTATTATCTATTAATTTTCATTAATATGAATCGTTCCTTCATTGACACTTGTCTCTATTTTTGGAGACTTTATGTACAAATCTTGGTGTATCAAAATTGTGACCTGGAATAGAATTAATGTCATTGATCTATGATACTGATTATCTATCGATCTAAATGTAAATATTTTTTCATATATAAATTTTCGAAGTAAATTAATCATTATAATTTAGCATTTGATATTTTTGTCAGCTGTATTATGATTTTTCAAAAACTTGCCAGCACATTCGCCAAATAATTTATTTTATATTTTTGAATATTTATATATTTCACCAATGAACTTGTTTTTTTTAATACAAGTATACTTCACCAACAAAATTATTTGTTTTACCAATTATTCATTAGGATTCACCAAGATTTTATAAAAATTTCTAATTACGAACATAAATTCGCAAGGCAAATTAATATTTTTTTCAAAAAAAGGAAAGATTCACCAGGAAAATTATAGCACATAGCTAGGATTCTCTAGGATTTTATAGGTTTTTTAGGGGGGTTCCTTAAAGTTATCCCTGATTTTGCTACTAAAGCATGGCATTGAGTTCAGACTGTCAAAATCCAAGACCACTAACCTCTTTTGGTTTGCACACCTGGTCCCAACTCACAAGAATCCATTTTTGATTTTCAATACTTCCTACCCATAATTTTTTGGACAAGGCTATCAAACTCCTTAAGAAAACTCTTGGGGGTAGATAGCACCATAAACTTGTACAAGGGAAGAGCCTACAAGATAGATTTTAGGAGAGTCAACCTGCTAGCAAAGGATAACAACTGAAAAGTCCAATGGCTAACCCTTGATCAAAATTGGTCAAGAATCTTCTTCTAGTGGCATTTATATAGAGTAGATAAAGATAAAGGAATACCTAGATAATCCATAAGAAGCCTTCCAATCTAAAAATTCAAAATATTAGCAATTCTGTGTAGGATAAGCTCAAGCATGTTGAAGAAGAAGATATTAGATTTGTCTTCATTAATTTTCTAGCCAAAAGCAGATAGATATATATCAAGAGCTTTCCTGAAGTTGACAACCTCTTCTATTCTAGCAAGACCGATAAGAGTTGTATCATCCACAAACTAAAGGTGAGACTAAAAGTCCAAGTCTTAATGCTAGCTCGATCCATGAATGAGACCTTTCCTTTATACAGCTTCAACAACCAACCTAATCCTTCCACCATCAAAATAAACAAATAAGGGGATAAAGGATCTCCTTTCCTAAGTCCCCGAGAGGCTAAAAAAGATGAATGAATATCATTGATCAGAATAGAGAAAGAAGTGTGATGTAGAGATAGAAATAGACTTGATTCACTTGACAACTTTCATAAACTAATTCATCTCAAACAATGATTAAATGCATTCTAGATCACATTGGAAACATTGCCATGGCAGCCTAATGTGCATTCAACAAGGGAAAACCATCATGATGCATGCGTTCCTTTGTATATTAGTCTTCTTACAACATGTTCTATTGATTCCCAACCAAGCACGTTCACACAAAGTATAGATCTTATCAAACCCTCATGGAACTACGGTTTTAAGACTATTTTTTTGCAAAAGAGAGCATATTGTCATGAATTCCTCACACATGCAAACTCTTAAAGGCTTGAGCCCAAAAGGGTTTTTATACCTCCTTAAAAAAGAACTTTCCACCAATTTTCATGACTTTTTTATGGTTGGAATCAAAGATATGAAATATTCTAGTTCGCTAGAAACCTTAGGCAGGGTTTAGACCTGTTGTTAGTAAAAATGCCATAACTCACACAAAAATCAATGAAATTGATCCAAACAAAAATCATTCATCTCTTAAAACATAAGGATAACTTTCCAAATTTGTTTTAGTCCTCCATCATTTCGTACATGTCCATACTAACATGTTTTTAGACTTTAAACTTTTAGAAAAATAAACTTTACTGACCTATCAAGACAAAAAATTGCATAACTTTCACAAAACTGAATGAAATTTGCTCAAACCAAATGCATTTGAAAGATAACTCTCTCTTCTAAATTATCCAACTAGTTTCAATACCATACCTATCCGTACCAATCTATAACACATGAAATATATTCATTGTTCATAGAAAATGCAATAAAGAATGTGCAAAATGAATTGGTTTCTCATTCAAAACTTCTCTCCAACCCTTGAGGTCAGTGTTACAAGACATATTTAACATGTTCCAATGATTTACAACTGAAAAAATTGACCAACAACCTTTTTTAAAATCAAATGACATCATTTGCAAATTTTGACAACATTTAGCAACATTTAACAATATGACTCCAAAACACCATAAAACATCATAAAATGACTTCAAATTACTCAAAATGGTCTTGAATGACCTTATTGAGTCCATCCAAACCAAAAATCAAAGATTATCCATCATGACAACATTGCCTCAAAAAGTGCATCAGGATGCCCCTACATCATACTCCTTAGGAAAAAGAAATTTGAGTTCCATCTCAAATGATGGTTGGTTTTTCTTTCGCTTCTTCCAATTGTGTTGCATGCTTAGCTGTTCTTTGACCTCCTAGTGATCCTCTCCATTCTTGGTTTGATTTTCTCCATGTTTCTTGGTTTGCACTCTTTTCTTTCTCTCTGCTTCTTGCATCTTCGCTTTCTTATCAACTTTTCTGTTTGAAGACTCCAAGATTCTATTGCTCTATCATACACCTCATTGCTATTGTCCATTTCTTCCTCCTCTTCATTTTCTCCTTGGTCTACAACTATACAAACATTATCAGCAACATGCATTAGATAAAAACTATAAGGCCAATTTACCTCTTCACTATCTCCTAATGCTTGTTGTCTTGGTTCTTCCTTGATCTCAGTTATACCCATCTTCTTGTCAACTATTTGATCATCACCAACTTGCTGGTTTCTTGGATGTATCTCTTGCCAATGGACTTTTGTATGTTTTTATTGAAGACACTCTTGATCTTTCTTCATGCCCATGTCAATGAATGTCGAGCTTCTTCCTTTGTTTCATCTTCTCTTTTTAAAGTAACCATTTGTTGCCTTCTTCTTTTATGAATAATCAATTGTATGGTCCACTTCACCTTCTTTCTCATTGGCCAATGCCAAACATTTTCTTGAGATGCTTTCTCAAGACACTCCTGCAATACAAGCTTAATTCTTTTTTCAAACTCTCCCATTGTCCTATCAAACTCTGCAACTAGGCTTATCATGTTGTCTTTCATCTTCCCCTTCTGAGTTTGTTGCTACATCTTGCTATCTCTTCTCTTTTCTTGGATTCTTCTTGTGATACCTCACCTAGGTTTTCTTTCCTTTTCCTCACTACCTAGGCTTTTGGCATCTAGGTTCTTCACTTCAACCTGTCAAAAACAATACACAAACCTCCAAAATTTTCCTTGCCCATATCTTTGGGCTTTGATACAAAAAATGATATAAAGAAAGAAATAGACTTGATTCACTTGACAACTTTCATAAACGGATTCATCTCAAACAATGATTAAATGCATTCTAAATCGCATTTGAAACATTCCCATGGCAGCCTATTGTGCATTCAACAAGGGAAAACCATAATGATGCATGAGTTCCTTGGTATTTTAGTCTTCTTACAACATATTCTATTGCTTCCCAACCAATCATGTTCACACAAAGTATAGATCTTATCAAACCCTCATGGAACTAGGGGTTTAGGATTGTTTTCTTGCAAAAGAGAGCATACTGTCATGAATTCCTCACACATGCAAAATTTTAAAGGCTTGATCCCAAAAGGGTTTTTACATCTCCTTAAAATAAAAATTTCCACTAATTTTCATGACTTTTTGATAGTTGGAATCAAGATATGAAATATTCTAGTTTGTTGGAAACCCTAGGCAGGGTTTAGACTTGTTGTTAGTAAAAATGCCATAACTCGCACAAAACTCAATGAAATTGATCCAAACAAAAAGCATTCATCTCTTAAAGCATAGGGATAAATTTCCAATTTGTTTTAAATAATAGGGCTGAATTTCCAATTTGTTTCATTCCTTTATAATTATGTATATGTCCATAATAACACGTTTTCAGACTGCAAACTTTCAGAAAAATAAACCTTACAGACCTATCAAGACAAAAAATGGCATAACTTTCACAAAACCCAATGAAATTTGCCAAATCAAATTCATTTGAAATATAACTCTCTCCTATAACTTCTCCAACTAGTTTTAGGATTGTACCTATCCATACTAGTCCATACCATGTGAAATACAGTTGTTGTTCACAAAAAATGTAATAAAGAATGTGCAAAATGAATTGGTTTCTCATTCAAAACTTCTCTCCAACCCTTGAGGTAATTGTTACAAGACATATTTAACATGTTATAATTATTTACAACTAAAAAAACCAACCAACAACCTTTTGTTAACTCAAATGACATCATTTGCAACTTTTGACAACATTTAGCAACTTTTTACAATATGACTCCAAAACACCATAGAACATCATAAAATGACTTCAAATGACTCAAAATGGTCTTGAATGAACTTATTGACTCCATCCAAACCAAAAACCAAAGATTATCCATCATGACAGCATTGCCTCAAAAAGTGCATCAGGATGCCCTTGCATCAAAGTGGAAGTCGCACTGCTCATGATCTAACTAAACCATTCTAGATGGAATCCAAAATCCAATAGTATGTGCTGGATAAAAGACCACATGACCCTATCATAGCCCTTAGACATATCAAATTTAATGAACATGGCCTTCTCCTTGGAGACAGACATGGAGTGGATAGTCTCTGTCACCACCACTATACCATCCAAAATTTGTCACCCTTTCACAAAGCCCCCTGTTCCGGGGAAATCAAGGGAGCTGAAAATTTTTTTAACCTCTCCACAATAGGCTTAGTATTTATCTTGTAAGTCACATTACATAAATGTTAGATCTAGGGCATACAACTGAGAGGGGGGGTGAATCAGTTGTACAAAATTTGCTTCTATTTCAAACACTTAAATCCTCTTTGTTATTTAATAGCATATCAATTAATCACTTATGAAAGTATAAAGCATAAACACCAGAGCAGATATACATCAACACATGAGACACCAAGATTTTGACATAGAAAACCCGGTCAAGGGAAAAACCACAGGGTGATTAACCCAAGGATTATTCTTTGTTAGAAGAATAAGAAAAATAAATGGCACATGCCAATTAGGGCTCACTGCCCGAGCACACTACTCACAAGAGGCACACTGCCTACAAGAGACACACTGTCTACAAAGTAACAAGTATTACAAACTTGAACTGGAGATTGACATATTTACCATGTCTGGATCAGTTTCATTTAAGCCTGAAAACTCCTACTCTGCCTTTCACACTTCTCTTCGCTATACCACTCTCATCACCACAAGACACACTTCAAAATGAATTCACAATCCCTTATTTATACAAGGCATTGACTTAGGAACAATCATCTAAGTCGGCAAACACCTACAAGATCATTCGCAAGACGTGTAATACATCCAGTCGGCTAGTCTCAAGAAGAACACCAATATCCGTGGTTATTCTTCAAATGCAACCTCTAACTTTAATGTGGACCACCAATAAGAATTGTACATGATCCAAAGATCACCAAAACCTTTCCTGAGTCATCAAGAACATCCGCACTTTATCAGCTTACTGGAATTCTTCTGTTCTTCATCCAGAACCTCAAGAACACAGTCTATCATTACTGTCATAATGAAAAAGATACTTCTGGACCTCCAAACCATGAACAAATCTAGTTGTCACTTCACACGAACTTCTTCAACACTCTATCCAATTCACAGAATGAGATAATTTAATTCTGAAGCTCACCGGACCAATCTGTGACACTCTGTCACCACTGAACACCTGTCAGAACCGGTTCTACTTGAGCGATCATAACTTCTTCAGATCTTCATGCGGACCTCTAAAATCTTGACTGGGACATCTCAAGACTCATATCTACAAACCCTTTAAACTGCATCCTCTGATCCTCAACCTATGGAGGACTTTTGCCTTCTTCTCATCACTGTTCTTCACTGTTCCTAATTGAGACTAATTTCCTCAATAACCTTAGCACACAGCTCATCCAATCCTTCTCATTAATGCAATATGAGTATGTTGACATCAATGACAACATTGGTTATCCTCATACTTGCAACAATAAAGTAATGGGATGAAAAGATCTAAGGAGTTGGCACCTTCTTTTTTTGGAATTAAAGCAAGAAAGGTGGAATTGATGGACTTGAACATCTGCTTGTTAGTTTGAGATTCTCTAACCACCTCAAGAAAATATAAACTAAGGATATCCCAAAACTCATGAAAGAACTCTATAGGAATGCCATTAGGACCAAGAGCCTTGCCTTTCTTCATCTGAAACACAACCTTATCAAGCTCCTCCATAGAAATAGGTGCTAAGAGATCATTATTCATATCTTTTGAAACCAAAGTAGGAATGCAGTCTAGAACAAGATTCTCAATCGCTTCCTCAGAAATAGATTTAAAAGAAGTCAATTGTTCTCATTGAGCTGAAATGAGAGAGGCCAAAACATTACTACTTATGTGCTCCTTTACTAAATTATGAAAAAAAAATAGTATTCTTGTCCTCGTCCTGAAGCCAATCAACATGGGATTTTTGTTTCCAAAAAATATCCTCTCGCAACTCCCATTCAGCAAGTTCCTTTGACCACTTAGTCTCTTCTTGCAGAAAAATCACTATCATTCCCTCTTCCTTAATTATGAATGTGATTCTATCAAGCTAATCTTTCACCTAATTCTTAATATGAAACAAATTACCAAAAGAATTTCTATTCCATTTCTTGAGTATGTATTTGACAAATTGGAGCATCTTGAAAAAAGTGAACATAGTAGTACCGAAGGTAGGCTTCCCTTCTAACCACTAAGCCTCTACAAGCTTATGCAAATTAGAATCATGAAGCCGCATAAGCTGAAACTTGAAAGGAGGTTGTTTGGGCATAGAGAACAATGAGGAGGAAAGTTTAACAGGACAATGAGCTGAGCCTCTCCACCCCAAGATCTCTGATAGTGTAGTCTAATTATTACCAATCCAAAAATCTAAAACTAGAAACATGTGTAACCTTTCTAAAATAGAAGCATCTCCTCACCTTCTATTATGCTAGGTGAAAGTCCCATTATTTGGCTTCAAATCCACTAAATTAATAAAGGACACATTATCACACATTAAGGAAGAAGGGCCTAGTCGGTCAACTCCCTCTGATTTTCCTCCAAACTACATATAGCATTGAAGTCTCCTACCAGAATCCAAGGGCAAATAAGAGCACGAGATCTAACAAATCTAATATGAGTCCAAAACAAAGTCTTACCATGAAAATCAGTAGGCACATAGGCATTGGTGACAAGAAGAGACTCTCCTGAGTCAAAGCAAGATGTCATCAATGAGAGCGAGTTCCTACTTCCCAACCACTAGAGAGGAATGATTCTACAAGGGTCCCAAAGCTAAGAAACACCTCCAGCCACTCCTTGGGAGCCCACACACTAATAAAGAACCTTTTTTCAAATCTTGGGAGATATACTCATCATATCCTCCAATGAAAGCTTAGTCTCCTAAATAAATAAAATATCAGGTTTATGTTCACAAACCAAATCCTAAGTAGCCTTTTGTCAAGGGATGCTACTCAAACCCCTTACATTCCAATAGATTACTTGGTCTCTAGTGATTTTTGAGATTTTGTGTGTAGATTCTAAATGTATTTTTTTAAATTTAAGAAATAATTTGTGAATTTTTTTACATAACTTTTAATAACTTATTTTTAAAGTAACAATATTTTTTAAAAGTGGTGTTTATACCATACATCATAACTCTATTATGGAAAGGATCAAATTATAAAATTTTAAACATAGATTTGTAACACCAATATCTAGTGTGCAAATATTTTTTCATGATTTTTTGTTGCATATATTTTTATTAATTTTTGAAGTAAGATTAATTATAATTCAGACATAGGTTTATATTGTTGTGCCTTGCACACACCCCATTTTATCAAATGGAGACCCCCTTTCTTTTCTTTGGCTTAGAGTCTCAAACTTTCTGCCTTATGACAATGAGAAGGTGAATTTGTGCTTAGAGTGCGAGATTTATTCCAAATTTTACTATCAGGTATGTTTGAGGTCATTTGATGTCTTTCATGATTGATTTGGAGGTGTCTTGAGTGGTATTGTGCTTAAGAAATAGTCATTTGTTGCCTTTTGTGCTAAAATTGGGTATTACTACACTTTGTTCTAAAATCCTATGTCACTGGATATTGTCCTTGAAACTGTTTCTATAGGATGTGTCATGTTGACATTCCTAGTTTCCAGGCCTTAGAGTTGTAAAATCATGTCAAATTCGACAAGGTTTCACTAAGGGGTCCATATGCCTTCACTCTGATGCATGTTCCTGACACCCTGATTTGGCTAAGTCTGAAACCCTAAAAACCCTAAAAAATAGCTAAGTCTAAAATCTGGTGGAACCTCAAAAATCTAGAATCTGGATATTAAATCCTATGGATCTAGAACCTATCTCAAACATCTTGACAGTATATTTAAAAATATTTAAAGTATAAGTTATACTTAAATATATTTTTAAATATATTTTACCTAGGGACTATCTAAATCTGGTGTTGAAATTGACCTTTACTGCCTTTTATGCTCATATCCAGTGCCACTGGATATCAACGCTGGACCCCTTTCGTATAACTTAGTGCTAAAAATCCACTTCACTGCCTTGCACAAAAAATCGGCTTCACTGCATATGTTTGGCACCCTTCAAAACCCCGCTGAGGCAATTTGGAAGAAAAGTGCTAAAAATCTCACCTACCGCCTTGCGCTAAAAGAAACACCCACTGCACTTGGTTGGTAGAGGGCAAAAGTCACGCTAGGTCAGTTGGACTTCAAATCCCCGCCAATGAAGTTAGCAGGAAAAACAGACCCTACCAACCTACACCAAAAAGTAGTCCGACCAACTTTGTGCACTACCCCTCTAGATCGGCATTAAGTTAGTCCAAGCCTCAATCCCCGCTGGAGGTATAAAGAAGAGTTAGCACTAAAATTGCACCGCGTTGCACTTAGGTGGTAGACCCCAAAATCAATGCTTTTTGTCAATCTGGGCAAAAAACTCATTTTTTTCAAAGTGGAAATTAGATTTTCTTGGTGAATTTGAATTGCATATCAATCTATCACATCATGACTAATATTTTTACCAAGTTTGTGAGGATTTTGAGCATGTTTTACATCAATTAATGCCACTGCACCTGAATGTGCAGTATCCCCCAAAAATCTCACTTTTTGCAAAAAAGGCTATAAAAATGCATAATAAAAGTATCCAAATGGATTCAAATGGCCACAAAAACTTCCCAGATCAATATATTGGCCAAATGGTTACTTGAAAATGGTGAAAAACTCAGAAAATCATGCAAAAATCACTAGATTTATGAGGTTGTTGATAAGAAAGTGACATTGACAATATGTTGTTCGTAAGTGATCCATGGCTGCAAATGGACATATCTTGATCTAAATTGGTGGAAATTGGTTTGTTGTGATGAAATTGATGGTTGGCATTGTGAATTGTAGGTCTTGGAGGACATAGGAGCTTGTTGGAGCTGTCTTGGAAGGCGAACACACAGAGGTACCCTGCTGACCCAAAAATGTAGAATCGACATTCTATCAACCAAATTTGTGTTGCACATGCAAAAGGAAGTCAGTATAATGTCTAAGATGATGAAGACAAGTCCCAAAAGCTTGAAGACATAGGAGATCAAGTATACATCACTACTATTCTTGTAGATCCAATATAATGACTACGATATGTTCACATCTACCTACACATGTTCAAGCAGTCCAAGTCATCAAGAATTGATCCAACAAACATCCAATTGGATATGTCTTCATCAAAGATGTGCTACATACTCTCCTTTACCAATCAACTCATTGAAAAAGTGATTTTTCCTATTAGATGACTCAAATGTGGCAACCAAAAAGATGATCCAATCAGCATCAACAATCTCGTCAGTCCACAACTCAAGTTTTCACATGTCATATGACTCAATTTTGACTTCCTTTCACCTTGGAAAGTGGCTCTTTGGCATTTATAACCAAATGGATAGTCCAAATTCAATGTATTTGCAAGTTGTATCTTGTCTTTTTCCTAAAGGACAAATGCAAATCTGAAAATGCAACAAACTGATGTATCTCATTTAATCTAGACCATTGGTGTTGAGTTAATCTCCACTGTCCATTCAAAAACTTGGTATGGTGCCTTGTCTATAAAAGGGCCATCATTCTCTCATTGTAACAAGTAAGATTTGATAATGAATTGTTGAGACTGTGCCAAAATTCAGTCAATATAAAGCAAGTTTTGTAGGTTGCTGGGAATTTGTGTTTCTGTGTTGCCTCATTTTGGATTTCATGGTTTATGTCAATCTAAAATTAGGTAACATTTAGTTGCATCTGTGATTAATTATTTATATATTTGATGGATTTCTTGTCCATACCATTAATGACTTGCTAATTGTATGCCATTGTGCATGGTTAGTCTAGGCATATATCATATGAGCTGAGTTTGATTGTGTAAATTCATTGAGCTGCACCAGGAGTTAGGTGTTTTATGAACCCTCCATGATTTGAAAAACATTATGTTTCCTTAGAAGATTGCATGATCTTTGTGGCATTGTGGGTTGCCTGGTTAAGCAAAGATTTGTTTATTATTGGGAATCTGTTTATCTATGTGTTGATCATTTCTGCAATTGTCTATAGGATTGCTCTTATCCCTTCTCTTCCTCCCTTTCCTTTTACATTTTCTTTACATAAAGTTTGGTAGATTTAGGGTTAGAGAAGCATTACATTGATCATCTGTTGAAATTTTAGACTTTATGGTCTGCATCACCTAGGGTTTCTGATTTTATATTGCTGCCATCTTTTCACAAACCCTATGTTATATGTAAGACTCCTTGTTGGTACAACTGATACATTTAACTGAGTCATCCCTGCAAGCTAAGACCTAGTTGTATTATCCTTAGGGCAGTCCTATCTAGGATAGGATACCTTTTTCAAGAGATGTGAGATACCTTGTGTTTCATCTGCATTGTTGTGTGCTAAAAACACCATCAACAGAATTGGTGCTAGGAGGGAAGAATCAAGATGTTTTTAAACCAAGACATTACTCCATTTAGTTCCAGCCCTTCTCCTCCTAACACCCATCAACAGAATTGGTGCTAGAAGGAGAGTAGAATCAAGACGTTGCTAAACTAAGACATTGCTCCATTTAGTTCCAGCCCTTCTCCTCCTAATGCCCATCAACAAAATTAGTGCTAGAAAGAGGACAAAATCAAGATGTTACTAAACCAAGACATTGCTCCATTTAGTTCCAGCCCTTCTCCTCCTAACGTCCATCAACAAAATTGGCACTAGAAGGAGGATTGAACAAAGATTATGATGCAAGCTTTTAGTTTTGTTGGTTCATCACACATGCTAAAATGACTTAAAATTTAGGAGATTTGGCTCCAATGGATAAACATAAGGGTCTCAATCATAAGATCCCTTCATTCTTGAGAGGACTATCTTAGCAGTCATACTATGAAGAGAACTTCAAAGTAGATATTCCACTTTTTAAAGAGGTGTTGGATAGGCAGATCAGGGCGAAGTATCCTCCATTAACCTTGCTTGATTTTAGTTCACCACAAGTCTACACTGTACATCTTGGAGAGCTGCATGACAAGATCGACTGTTTAACTTTTCTACAAAGATTAGATCTGCATTTGAAGGGGTTGCTTCCTATCTTTGAGATATACAAGCTTGAGGTGGGATCTATGCATGGCAGACATATCTAGAAAAAGACTACACAGCAAAGAGTTGCAGTATGGATGAATGCAAATGCATGTGGTCATGTCTTAGTTAAGAGCACCCAAAGAGTTGAGGCTATAGGGGTTCTAAATCCACCATTCATAGATCACAGTCGAAAGGGTAGTCTACACATTGGAAAAATTAAAGTCCCTCAAGTTTGTCAAAATACATACCAAGATGAGAATGTTGATGTTAGGCACTGCATATGGTTTGCAAGTCACCCGACTAAGGAATATGAGATCCATGACTGGTTAAAATCCCTTTCCCAGTCAGACAAGTTAGTCAAAGGATATGCTATCCCAGCTTGGTTAAAACTTAGTTTTTAGTCACAAGATAATGAGCAGGGCAGTATACAGGGTCACAATTCTACTACTGAGGATGTTGATAAGATGGACCAGGAATCAAACCTCATGAACAATCATGTTGAAGATGCAGACCAGTAACCAGATGCTTCACAGATATCAAGTTCTGAGTCTAAATTTGTTGCTACAGAGATACAAAACAGCAGTTCACTTCACCTGGTTGACAATTCTAAGTTTGAATAGCAGTTATATCAGGTCAAACATATGCAAGAACAAGAAGAAATCAGTCCTCCAAATGAAGAGAAGTCATGGACAACAATGCGGGAGGAGCTAAAATCATATTGTTTGGTGAAAACAGATGAAGTTCTTGGTTGCATTAGCCTAGTATACCATCATGATCAACCATACCACGCTGATGCAGTTACTCCAATAGAGTTTTCAGCTAGGATAGATGGACAAAATTTGGATGATACATCATTACAAGGTGACATTAACATTAAGGATCCAGTCATAGAGGAAGCAAGAGACCTTATTGCTGCTACAGACTATGAACTTGCAGTCCAATATCAAACACCAGCTAAAAAAGGAAGGTTACTGATTGATGCAAAGAAAGCTTTTTTAGAACATGTGACTGATTTTGATGAAGTAGACCCAAGTATATCATACAATCCTCAGGTTGATCCTGTTCATACTTGCATAAAAGAAGATTTCTACATGATTGATGTTGACCCAGTAATGACAAATGAGAGTAGAAATCTGCAATCAAAGAATAAAAATCAAACAGTCATGTAAAGTGATGGCTTGGAATCTTTTTCATGTCAATCACTTGATCACATCATTGATTTTGTGTCAATAATGAGAAAGGATATGCTACTGCATGGGAATTCACTGCACATGTCAGACTTTGCTTTGGCCAATTCATGTAGATTCCATCCACATGATCCACATACTAAACAAAGTTGTCCAAACTTCCTATTTTCCTGGGAGATTATTGCAACATTCAATAACCTAGAATTATTTGATGCACATGATAGGACCCAACATGAACTGAGACCTCCTGAAGGTGCAAAAGTTAGTGGTACAATACAACAAGGTGAAGAATGTACATATCTAATTGATGGTACTACAAATCAGGTTGTATCTTCCCTCTCTTCACTTGGTTCTAATTATCAATTTGATTATGGTATCTTGGGTAAGACAACTTGCATTTGGATTGATCATGGACCTAATGATTTGCCCCAACTGTTGATTATGTATGATTGAAACCCTGAACATGAACCTAGCATGCCTCTACCTCACTTTTCAGAGTACAAAGATGAATTTGCCAGACTTGGGACACTGACCTACACCTTGTTACTCCTGCATGTATTAAGAAATAAGTCACGGGGTAGTGTAAATACTTGTTGTCCAAAGCCTTTGTACATAGTTTTGCTTGTTTTTGGTTAGATTTTAGGTAGTTTCTTATTGTTTTAGTTTAGTTTCTACTTTCTATTTTTTCTTTTCCTTAGTTGTTGTTAGTTGTTTCTTTCATTTGTTTTCTTTGCTTAGGTTAGTTGTTTTGCTTAGTTTGCTTTTGCTTCCTGTGCTTGTTTTTTGGGGTTCTCCATTTCTTAAACGTGGTGGTAGTTGTGCAATCCTCCAAGAGGCCCTCCTTGGGTAAGTAATGTGGAAAATTTATTTGAGAAGCTGCAATTTTATACTCAGGTCTTCCTGTGGGTTCTATTATTACTCTTGGATGGTATGATGCTTGTTCATGGGAAAGGGGTCATTTGTTTGGTGCACTTGAAGTATTTTCTAGTCATATATCTTTCACATCTCTAAATAATCTTGAAACTTCCAAAGGAGTCTTGGTGATCTTGGGTTAAGTGAAAAATCTATAGGCTCACCTTTTCCGCCACTGTGATTCCCAGCCCAGCGAAGTTGAACCAATTCATAACCCATGTGATATTTATCATGTGTTGCAAGGGTATGTGGTACTTTCTAGTACTCATATCAAGAGCTAAGCTCAAATATATTATCAAATGAATACTTTGCTAAATTAATACTTCCTAAATTTCTTATAAAATTTTCAACTAGCTAGAGGATTCAAGTAACTCTATTAGGGGCTCTGGATGCCTAATGGGAAGTAGAGCAATGCTTGAGGGAATCATAGAGACAACTCCATCGGGGCTATAGACACCTACTGGCAGCGGGGCAATGTCCAAGTAGTTCAAAAGGTGTGTATCATTACGTAGCTTAATGCAAGTGAACCTTGATGATTTTGGCTATGGAAGGATGGGAACGAATGCAATTGCACACACTCAGACTTTCAGGATATGGATATTTGTAATGAGCTAGTGTTCTTTGCTTCTTTGATATTGTATCATGCTGTCCAATTTAATATGTGGGAAACATAGAGATTCTAGGTTTGAAACTGTCCTTTATCTTTGAAATCCTCTAGAGCATTTTCCCAGTAGAGTTGCCATTTGTTGTGACTTGCACACACGCCTCATTGTATCAAACGGAGACCTCCTTTCTTGGCTTTGGCTTAGAGTCTCAACCTTTCTGCCTTATGACAATGAGAAGGTGAATTTGTGCTTAGAATGCAAGATTTGTTCCAAATTTTAGTATCTGGTATGTTTGAGGTTATTTGATGTCTTTCATGATTGATTTGGAGGTGTCTTGAGTGGTCATGTGCTTAATAAATAGTCATTTGTCACCTTTTGTGCTAAAATTGGGTGGTATTGCACTTTGCTCTAAAATTCTATGTCACTGGATATTATCCTTGAAACTGCTTCTAAAGGATGTGTCATGTTGAAATTCCTAGTTTCCAGGCCTTAGAGTTGCAAAATCATGTCAAATTTCACAAGGTTTCACTAAGGGGTCCATATACCTTCACTCTGATGCATTTTCCTGACACCCTGATTTGACTAAGTCTAAAATCTTGAAAAAAATGAAAAATGGCTAAGTCTGAAATCTGGTGGAACCTCAAAAATCTAGAACTTGCATATTAAATTCTATGGATTTGGAACCTATCTCAAACATCCTGATAGTATATTTAAAAATATTTGAAGTATAAGAAATTATAAATATATTTTTAAATATACTTTACCCAAGGACTGTCAAAATCTGGCACTAAAATTGACCTTTACTGCCTTTTGTACTAATATCTAATGTCATTGGATATTAGCATTGGACCCCTTTTGCATAACTTAGCACTAAAAACCCACTTCACTGCCTTGCGCTAAAAATTGGCTTCACTGCACATGTTCAGCACCCTTCAAAACCCCATTGAGGCAATTTGGAAGAAAAGCACTAAAAATCTGACCTACCGCCTTGCACTAAAAGAAGCACCCACTGCACTTGGTTGGTAGAGGGCAAAAGTCTCGCTAGGTTAGTTGGACTTCAAATCCCCGCCAATGAAGTTAGTGCAAAAAATAGACCCTACCGACCTTCACCAAAAAGTAGTCCGACCGACTTTGTGCATTGTCCCTCTAGATCTGCATTAAGTTAGTATGAGCCTAAATCCCCACCGGAGGTATAAAGAAGAGTTAGCACTAAAATTGCACCGCACTGTACTTAGGTAGTAGACCCCAAAATCAACGCTTTTTGTTAATCTGGGCCAAAAAATTCATTTCTTGAAGGTGGAAATTAGATTTTCTTAGTGAATTTGAATTGCATATCAATCTATCACATCATGACTAATATTTTTACCAAGTTTGTGAGGAGTTTGAGCATGTTTTACATTAATTAATGACATTGCACTTGAATGTGCAGTATCCCCCAAAAATCTCACTTTTTGCAAAAAAGGCTATAAAAATGCATAATAAAAGTATCCAAATGGATTCAAATGGACACAAAAACTTCCCAGACCAATATATTGGCTAAATGAGTACTTGAAAATGGTGAAAAACTCATAAAATCATGCAAAAATCACTAGATTTATGAGGTTGTTGATAAGAAAGTGACATTGACAATATGTTGTTCCTAAGTGATCCATGGCTGCAAATGGACATATCTTGATCTAAATTGATGAAAATTTGTTTGTTATGATGAAATTGATGGTTGGCATTGTGAATTGCAGGTCTTGGAGGACATAGGAGCTTGTTGGAGCTGTCTTGGAAGGCAAACACACAGAGGTACCTTGCTGACCCATAAATGTAGAATCAACATTCTATCAATCAAATTGGTGTTGCACATGCAAAAGGAAGTCAGTATAATGTCCAAGATGATCAAGACAAGTCCCAAAATATTCAAGACACAGGAGATCAAGTATACATCACTACTATTCTTGTAGATCCAATCTAATGACCAGGACATGTTCATAGCTGCCTACACATGTTCAAGCAGTCCAAGTCACCAAGAATTGATCCAACAAGCATCCAATTAGATATGTCTTCATCAAATATGTGCTAGATACTCTCCTTTACCAGTCTACTTATTGGAAAAGTGATTTGTCCTATCAGACGACTCAAAGGTGGCAACCAACAAGATGATCCAATCCGCATGAGCAATCCCGTCAATCCACATCAGCTCAAGTTTTCACATGTCATATGACTCCATTTTGACTTCCTTTCACCTTGGAAAGTGGATATTTTTCATGTATAACCAAATGAATATCCATTTTGTCCAAATTCAATGTATTTGCAAGTTGTATTTTATCTTTTTCCTAAAGGACAAATGCAAATTTGAAAATGCAACAAATTGATGTATCTCATTTAATTTGGACCATTGGTGTTGAGTTAATCTCCACTGTCCATTCAAAAAATTGGTATGGTGTCTTGTCTATAAAAGGGCCATCATTCTCTCATTGTAACAAGTAAGATTTGATAATGAATTGTTGAGAATCTACCAAAATTCAGTCAATACAAAGCAAGTTTTGTAGGTTGCTGGGAATTTGTGTTTCTGTATTGCCTCATTTTGGATTTCATGGTTCATGTTAATCTGAAATTAGTTAACATTCAATTGCATTTGTGATTAATTATGCAGATATTTGATGGATTTCCTATCCATACCATTAATAACTTGCTGATTATATGTCATTGTGTAAGGTTAGTCTGGGCATATATCATATGAGCTGAGTTCGAATGTGTAAATTCATTGAGATGTATTAGGAATTGGATGTTTGATGAACCCTCCATGATTTGAAAATCATTATGTTTCCTTAGAGGATTGCATGATCTATGTGGCATTGTGGGCTGCCTAGTTAAGCAGAGATTTGTTTATTATTAGGAATCTATCTGTGTGTTGATCATTTTTACAATTGTCTATAGGATCTCTCTTATCCTTTCTCTCCCTCCCTTTCCTTTTGCATTTTCTTTACATAAAGTTTGGTAGATTTAGGGTTAGAGCAGCATTACATCACTCATCTGTTGAAATTTTAAACTTCACAGTCTGCATCACCTAGGGTTTCTGCTTTTGTATTGCTGCCATCTTTTCACAAACCCTATGTTATATGTAAGACCCCTTGTTGGTACAACTGATACATTTCACTGAGTCATTCTTGCAAGCTAAGACCTAGCTATATTATCCTTGGGGCAATCTTATCTAGGATAGGATACATTTTTCAAGAGAGGTGAGATACTTTGTGTTTCATCTGCGTTGTTGCGTGCTAAAAACACCATCAACATATACCATACAACATAAATTTTTCTGTATGTATCCAAATTATTATTTTTTTGGTTGAAACAAGGACATCAATACCTAGTGTGTAGATATTTTCCAGAATTTTTTTCTTTTTTTTTCACCTATGTGGAATAGAGACTTTGAGGTTCAGTGAAAACCCTATGTTCACTAGAAAATAGAAAATAAATATAATAATCAAATAAATATATTCAAAATCATATTTTTAGAAATCTTATACTAAGGGATACATGCTTACAAAATAGAATTTCTAAATGACTTCATTTGATCCCACAAAAGATGAAGCAAAATTGGTTTTTTGTTAGCATTTTGATAGGTGCGAAGGAGATTCCATTGAGGTTTTGATTTAAGACTAGGAGGTACTTTCCAAGGGGGTTTGATCTAAGGGGGTTTTATCTAACCCTATTCAATTAAACCCATTTAGATGGAACCACTCAAGGCTTAAACCATTAATTTTTCTAAAAAATATGTGATTTCAGAGAAAAATCAGGATGTCCCAAGTTTGGGACTTAGTATTGTGGGATCACCCAGAATTAAGTTTGACATAGTACAATGTGGAAGGCACATGACAATAGGATTGTAAAAATGAAAAGTTATGACAATATCAAATTAGCACATTTTTATCAAAGAATTAAACTTGCATATGGCTAAATTTATTACTCTAAAATGAATTTAGGAAAGAACTATGAAAAGACTTACTAAAAGAGATCGAAAACTTAACAATAGAAACAAATTTGATTTATAATATCAACAAAAAAGGAAAATTCTTTACTGATAACAATAATCTTGGCTCTATTCTAAAAATAAGTAGAGAATAATAATGCACTTTGAGCTCTTTGGATTTAATTTGAACCTTTCATGTTTGAAACTTTGTGCAACTTTAGTTAAATACAAGAAATGCCTAAACTATTTCAAATTTCCTATCAATTATTTTTCTCGGGGTAGTGTAAATGCACTTCAAGATCTCTGAAATGCAATCTAAACTCCTTGGATTGAATATGCACCTCACACATTTCAAAATTTTAGCTCCTTTATTAAATGTCAATTTTCATTTGTCTTTGCCAATTTTTATTAAACAAATAACAGGAAATAAATACATTTCTGTAATGCCCCAAGATTATTCTCAAGACATTAATGGTTAAAAACTAGATGAATACTTTTTTCATGATACAAAAGTTGCATCAGGAAAGCCACACTACACTCTTGTATACATAACGTGTCATAACAACATGTGATGACACACATGGCATGCACACCAATGCACAATACAAGGTGACAAAAGCAAAAGACTAAAAGCACCATGGGATAAAACACTATTATTAATGCTAAAAATGAGATATGGAGGAGAGTTAGAGTTTCCAAGACCACTAAAGGATCCCTACAACCTTTCTACTAGGCCACCTCTTAGATATCTTGGGATACAAAAAGAATAGAGTTAAAACTTAAAAAAGATTAGACTTCAAGGAAGAACTTGCACAGGCTTGGACTTTCCCTTTGGCTCTGCATATCAACCTTACAAACCAACCTTGCAACTTATCCTTCATCCCATGGGATACATTAACATAATGCACTGATCTCAGACTTTAGCATCCAATTTACAACTTGAAACCAACAACACCTACTTGAGGTTTAGCCTTTGGGTTTGTTGTTCCTGATTTTTACTACATTTGAAATGGGCCTATTTAGAAATTTTGTCAAACACTTGCAAAGAAATGACCAAGAAGAGATTTCTCTATGAAGAATCCCAATATTAAATTATATTAATTCTTTTGAAATAATTAATTTAATTAAAAGTCATGAAAAAAAATAAATTAATTCATTTGTGAATTGATTAAAATCATTGCATGAAAGCCATTAATGCACCTTTAAATATATTAAAGTGCATAAAGTGAGACATTTGTTTAAAATAATTATTTCCCTCATTATGTGAGTATTAAGTTGTAATGTCAACGGGAAATAAATGGTATTGTACAAAGGGAGAAAGTATTTAATGGACTTTATAAAAAAGTTTTCGTGTATTAAAAAAAGAAAAATTGGGCAAAGCATTATAAAGTCAAATTTTGGAAAAAGAGGAGTTAAAAGAAAATTTGTTGTAAAAACTACTCAGGTGAGGGTGAAATGTTAAAAGGAGGGATTTTTCATTGGTAAAGGGTTCTTCTCTATGAGATTTTCAAGGAAAGAAGAAAAGGGGTTTTTATCATTTTGGTTGCAACCATGTACAAACTATGTCAAAGTCTTTGTACTCTTAATTTGCAAAGAAGAAGAATATTGTGGATCTGTTATTTGTTCACCTTGTTCTCCATGAGTTGCAGGTTATTCTTATGTTTAATCTTTAATTCATTCCTTATTTTTCCTCATGTGTTATGGCTATAAGTTTTTTATTTTCCTTCTTTCGTTAACATCATATGTAAACTTGAATTTGTTATCTATTTGATTTTACATACTCTTTCACTTCCTATTGTTTTTCTTTTCTTCCCCTTTCATACTTTCTGGTCAAAAGTACCCAAAATCAAATTTAGAAAAATCATATAAGGGAGATGCCCCTTTCAAATGTAGAGGAAAATCACGCTTTCCATGCTGATTTCTCCAATGTTGCAAAATTTTGTCACTATCCATTGGGCAAATTGACAGAGAAGCACAATGGCAAAAAAAATTCTAACAATTTTTGGTGACTCTACTAGGGAGTGAAGTGTTGGTGCATTTTTTTCTCATAAATATAAGGATACCTCCCCTAGAATGGAGGTTGGTAGCTCTATTGAAGATGAATACCAGAAGATGCTTGCAAAGTATCCTAAAATATTGATAGATTGGATTCCTACAAGCAATGAAGATGAAACAAACATCTTCCTATTTATACCTCCCTTCAAGGAAAATCCAATCATTGAGGTGGTGGGTGATCTAATAAAGGAAGTGCAGTTCTTGAAAAAATTCTATGGTGTTGTGCTGATCAAAAAGAGAGAAAAACTTTAGCCCCAATACCCAAACAAAGAGGAGCATGTGCACCAAGAGCAAGAATTTGGTGACATTGAACATGAGCATAAAGAAAATTTTGAGGCCAAATCAAACAAAAATCAACAAGAAGAAAATCCTGAAATTCATGAGCATCTTGAAGTTCAAGCCCCAAGTTTGCCATTGGAGGCATCCAAAGAAGATTTGATTCAGCCAATCACAATTGAAGGGTCACCAAAACAACCATTAAGCAAGGATTTTGGAGGTATGGGCAAAGTTATCAACATTCCACTTACATTTGTGAATGGAAATGTGTTCCCCATACACTCTTTTATGGATATAAACAATGCTAGTGTTCTAACTATTCATAATCAAGTGTATGAATCTGTTTTTGTTTTCCCACCTATACCTCATGTCTTCCCTATAGGTGCAATCAATATCATTTTGTTATTATTGTTCATATCCTTGCAAAAGTTGCCCTTATATGACCCAAAATTATCTCGAAAGGGCTCATATTTTACTCTTCTAGTTAATGGTTATGTGTAGCCTTGTTGCCTCCCTCTTTCCCTTGTAAATAGTTTTCTTTTAGTTTTTATTTAATTTGTGTGTTTCTAATAAATTACAGTATTATGGTGTTGTCCCATTTTCTTTTGTCATCATTATTGTTGAGGTTCTAATCCTTTTTATTTAAACCTTTGGTGTTATACTAGTTGTTGTGTCACAACTAATTATGTGTCCTTAACCCAAATTTATTTCATGGATTCAAAACTATTTTCAAATCTATGAAGGATGGTCTTATTGCACTTAAGGAGAAAGATATTGAATTGCCTTTTCCCCTCTTCATCACGGGTTGTGCTTAGGAAACATCTCAGTTGGAAGAACCTTTGTCTTTTGATGACAAGCATTAATGAAGGATTTTCATAGCTATCTCAAACCTTCACATTCTTCTAGCCACAACTACTCACAACCATACATTGGTCTTTCTAAAAGAAGATACATTAGATTTGTTTTTATGGAGTGCAAATCTCAGGAACCCAAGGTCTTGATTTTTGATCCTGTAGTCTTGGCCCTATTTTGTAAATTGATACAGGGGTGAGGCATGTGATGATAGTTATTAAGGATGGAATACTATTATGTTGGTTCTGGTTTCACTTCAATCTTGGGCATGATGTTCCATGAGACAAGTTCCAATCACAAGCTTAACTATCCACAGTCCCAAATACCCTGCAAGTATAAGTGTTTCTATGAAAAATTGGTGTACCCAAAATATGAAGTAGCATCTTTTAAGACAAGTGTAAAATTTGCAAAAAGATATAGTGGATTGATTTTGTAAGGGTTTGATTCATGAGTGGAAAGAATCTTTGATAATCTGATGTAAGATTTTTTCATAATATGGTTTTAAATATGGCAAATGTCTACCTTGGATCATCTCCTTACTAATGTGACTATCTTTTTAAGGAATTAATAAAACCAAGAAGTACCTCACCATTTGGCTATTGAAATATGCTAAATATCTACTTATGGTGGAAGCAAATAGCCTTGTGCTGGTGGAGGCAGGCTTGGAGGAGAAGCTTGTCAATTAAAACAATGACTTCTTGTTTCAATTTTACACAACAATTTAAATTTTAAACTACCCTTCTAATTGATTCTAGTGTTAGCAAAAGTAGAATGATCCTTTTAAGTCTATCTCAGAATGTTTTGTATTGACTTGTAATCTTTTGTAAAGGGTAATGCTCATTTGCAAGGGAAAAGGTCACTTCTTGTCTATCATTGTTCAACTACAACTTTGTTTCTCTCACATCGGATAACCCACCCTACTTTAAAAGGGGTAGAATCTTAATCAACAAATGTTATGTCCTATTGTAAAATTGATCTCTTATGTAAGATAATTCTTAAGACAAATCAAAGCAACAAAAGTAGTTGGTATTACCAGAGAATGTGCTAAAGAACTAATAGTGAAATGTAATGAAAATGTAGAAGTTGAGGGGGAGAAGAATATGCGAATGAGTTAGAACCAAGAACTCTGAGCCATTATCACTATCATTACTAGAGGAAGGGTTCCCAATGGAAGAAATATCTAGAATTCATTATGGTATGGAATCCTCTCCTCTTTTTTCAGATGTTGGAGATTTTGAGCAAAGTTGCATAATATATACCCATCATAGCTATTCAAGATACTATCATTTCCTATCAAAGCCTATTCATCCAATAATATACATAGGAGGAACTTTAGATGGTGATATTCACACCAATGCAAAATATGGTAGTAGTAGTCTCCCTGGAGTAGATGGCCCTCCAACTAAGCAGTGAAACCATGCAGGGTCCAAACTTCTTGATGAATACATCATTATTTGTATTCAACTATGCAATATCATTTTACTTGTGTTTGAAATTGGCTTGGCAACCTTCCCTCTCTTGGATTTATTTGTAATCCCAAGATTTATGTATGGATGGATTCTTATGGGACTAGCTAGTCAAATGCATACTAAATACAATAAGGAAAGCACCATTGCATAACAAGCCCTATCCTTCATTAGAATAATGTTTTCCTTTGTGTGAGAGAAAAGAACAATAGAAAATTACTCAGCCGCTTTGAATGATTTGGTGAAGCTAATAATTAAACAAGGACTAGTCAAAGGTATGGCCATCGGCAACAATGGAGTTTCCTTTTCCATTTGGTCATCCCTATCATGGTTTACAAGTAGGTTGGTCATGTATAAAGGAGAGAGTGGTAGAAGAGTCTTTGTAACTAGTTTCTAGTGATCCATACTTCTACAACAATTATCCTGACAATAACATTGGAATTAGCATACAATCATGTTCCATTCTCCAAACATCCTCCAATAAAGGCTCTCCTTATAACAAAATACAAAGTGCACCACCTAGGCTTGGTTATGATAGAGACATAATTTTCAAATTCTTTCAAAGAAGTTATTACAATATGCCTAGTGAAGGATCAAACAAAACACCTAGCAACAGAGAAGTTGTTGAAGCACACCTTCTTCAAGCAAGTAAAATCTCTAAAATATGGGGTACACAATTTGTTGCAGGGTCTTCCTCCCCTTTTAGGTTGTGTCGAAGCTCTTAAACTTAAAGATTCTAGACAACTTGTTTGAATAAAATGCCTTCTGCAAAGCAAGAAGAATTATCATTTAAAGTGACTATAAGTGTGGAGTAAGTACATGGAATTTTGACATTGAGGAAAACTAAAAACTCAGGTAGTATCGATGCAAGATGATGGTGAATTGTCAAGTGGTAAAGAAGAAGATGACTCTTTAGGACCAACAAAGAATAAGAGTCTATCTACATCTCTTAAGACTTCTATAAGCAGTGATCCAGAAAAGGTTAAAACTGAGTAGAGTCTCCCTCTAGTGAAATTAAGGTTAATTAATCATTGGAGTGAGTCTTCTAACCTTAAAAATTAGAGCACTTGTGACCAAAAGAAACTGAAGATGTGTTTTCAAAAATAGAGATGAGTGATGAGATAAGAACATTTAAGATACAATGCTAAAAGTTTGAAATATTTGCAATAGAGATGGAGCAAAATGAAAATTAAATAGAAAATACTCTCTGAATTCAAGACAACTTGGTACAAAAACTAGAAACAAGCCCATCAAGAAAGTGATAATTTTTCCATCAAAAAGTGTAAAAAGTTCAAAGTTGTTTCACAAAACAGGTCATAAATATTGCTCTATTACTATATTCATCAAGCCAAATCGAGAAAATACTAAAGATGAAGATGACTCTATAGCCCAATGGATAAGGTACTAGCTCATTATGCAAAGATTCTAGAGTTCTTTGTATTCCATTAATGAAATGCAGTCCTGTAGTAAGAGCCAGTTGTTGTTCCCTTTTTACTACATTTAAAATTTAACCTACTTAGAAATTTTGCCAAAGACCCACAAAGAAATTACCAAGAAGAGATTTCTCTATGAAGAATCCCAATATTAAATTATTTTAATTCTTTTGGATTAATTAATTTAATTAAAAATCATAAAAAAATTAAACTAATTCATTTGTGAATTGATTAAAATCATTTCATGAAATCCATTAATGCACCTTTAAGTATATTAAAGTGCATAAAGTGAGACATTTATTTAAAATAATTATTTCCCTCATTATGTGAGTATTAAGTTGTAATGTCAAGGGAAATTAAATGGTACTGTACAAAGGGAGAAAGTATTTAATGGACTTTATAAAAAAGTGCCTATATATAAAAAGAAGAAAAATTGGACAAAGCATTATAAAGTGAAAATTTGGAAAAAGAGGAGTTAAAATAAAAGTAGTTGTAAAAACTACTCGAGTGAGGTTGAAAGGTTAAAAGGAGGGATTTTTTTATTGGTAAAGTGTTCTCTTTGAGATTTTTGGGGAAAGAAGGAAAGGGGTTTTTATCATTTTGGTTGCAACCATGTACAAACTATGTCAGAGTCTTTGTATTCTAAATTTCCAAAGAAGAAGAATATTGTGAATCTATAATCTATTCACCTTGTTCTCCATGAGTTGCAAGTTATTCTTATGTTTAATATGTAATTCATTCCTTATTTTTCCTTATGTGTTATGGCTGCAAGTTTTTTATTTTCCCTCTTTCATTAACATCATATGTAAAATTGAATTTGTTATATATTTGATTTTACATACTCTTTCACTTCCTATTATTTGTTTTTCTTCCCCTTTCATACTTTCTGGTTAAAAGTACCCAAGATCAAATTAAAAAAATCATATAAGGGAGCTACCCCTTTCAAATATGGAGGAAAATCACCCTCTCCATGGTGATTTCTCCAATCTTACAAAATTTTGTCATTGTCCATTGGGAAAATTGACAGAGAAGCACGGTGACAAAAAAAATTGCTAATAGGGTTGTAACCTACATCCTACACCCACTTGGACTTCTAAGATAAACTCATAAAGCTTCATACTTCAAAGTCTAACTAATTTGGAACATAACTATCCCTCTCAGATTTTAGGGTCTGATGTGCACCAAGCACTTTGGACTTTGGGGGTCCAAACAATGATATGCATTTAATTGCTACCACAATAGTGTGTCCCACTTATGGGACATCTTGATTTTTGTCTAAAATCAAATATTTTTAAAAAAAATTAATGATTTAATTCTTGAGGGGTTCCATCTAAAGGGGTTTAATTGAAGGGGGTTAGATCAAACCCCCTTGGGAATAACCCTCGAGTCTTAAATCAAACCCTCCATGGAGTCTCCTCCACACCTATCAAAATGCTGAAAAAAAACCAATTTTGCTTCACCTTTTAGGGGATCAAATGAAGTCATAATTTAGAAATTATATTTTGTATGTAGCCCTTAGTATAAGCTTTCCAAAAAGTATGATTTTGAATATATTTCATTTGATTATTATCTTTATTTACTATTTTCTAGTGAACATAGGTTTTTCACTGAACATCAAGATCTCTATTCCACACACAAAAATAAATAAAAAATAGAGAAAAAATTTATGAAACATATCTACACACTAGGTATCGATGTCCTTGTTTCAACAAAAAAAGAAGTTAATTTGGATACATACAAAAAAATTTATGTTGTATGGTATAAACCTATGAATTATAATTAATCTCACTTCAAAACTTAATTAAAAAAATACAATAAAAAATTATGAAAAATATCTATGCACTAGATATTGGTGTTACAAATCTTTGTTTAAAAATTTATAATTTTATCCTTTCTATTAAAAAAAGTTATTATGTATGGTATAAACGTTACATTTTAAAAATATTGTTAACTATAAAAAAATAATTTATTAAAAGTTATGTAAAAGAAAATCATAAATTATTTCTTAATTTTTTTAAAAAAATACATTTAGAATCTACACACAAAATCTCAAAAATCACTAGTTCACATCATCTTCAAATTCTTAACAAATTAGCTACTATAGGTATTAGAAAGTGAAAATTTGGTTTACAATGTTGATTTTAATGTTCCACTTTGGTCAAAAAGTGGGACATAGTATTGTCGGCTGACCCATTTCAGAACTCACACTAAACAAGGTCCCGACACAAGTCTAAGGCAAATCACCTCTAATGGTTTGGACTTTGGGGTTTGGCATGTATTTTGCATCATGCAAAGTGTTGGGTCAACTCCTAACTCCTACTCCTTGACAAACTTAGAATTTGAGATCAAATATAAATTTTACATCATAAGAAATATTGATGGGACTTTAAACTCTAGCCCTCTTGCAACTCAAATTGGAAACTCTAAATTGCATGCAATTTAAATAGTTGTCTGATTTGCAACAATAGATAACATGAAAAGAGGCAATGTAGAAACTAGTAGTGCACATTTTCTCACTCGACAAGGAATAACTTCCTTAGTTTTCATGGTGGGAGAAAATGTCTTGGACTAAATTTTTGAGCACCTGTGGGCTCTATGTTGGTCAAATGAGAACCTCTCGAAGGGGCACTATTCTCAAGGAAACAAAGTCTACCGTGACTCTTTCTCTACTAGACAAAGGAAAACAACATGAAAATGCATCTTCAAGCAAGGAGGACCAAATACATCTAAACAACTTGATCCAAAGAGCATAACATAAATAGAAGGAAATATAAACACTACTAGAAAACTCACCATGCTACAAGTAGAAAGGAAGTTGACACACTCTCCAAGAAAATCTAGGAATTCAAATAGCCCCAAAGGTGGTATAGTGTCACCCAATCATGTAGAACCCTCAAGCCCACCCCTCTGAATTTAGAGATGGTTGACTAGGTAGTCATACACACACACATACAATACAATATAGGTATGAAAAAATCATGGCATCACACATACCAAGAACATACACACGAAAATAAGGACATAATGCAAAATAATGGTTATGGTCTCCAACTAATAACACACAAGAACATAAGGTAACAACCACCAAAATCAAGCAATGAGTTAGCATGACATCACACTCAAGCAAGAATCTCAAGGACACATTAGGTACTAATGACCCAATTGTTAGGAAAGGTGTCTCAACCTTGCAACTACAAAAGGTTACTATTCTTTCCAGTTTTGGTCTTTTCATACTCTTTATCTTGAAGAATGGTTTAGAACTTTTAAAGTTTCTAAAAGGGGCTAAAAATGGCAAGGCTTACTATTTTTAGTAACTCTATATTTGAGCTCGAATGGACCCAAAAGTTTACCAAAAGGTGTGGAACTACTAAGTAAACATCTCAGGTGAGTTTCAACTCAAGGTCATACTTGGATTACAAGATATTAATGTTTCCATTTTTTCAAATTGTAAGAAAACGTTTCAAACTCAGATTTGAGGAACTTAGAGATCCATAAACACCTTGAAAGTTATTGTAATAATTGAAGCAGCTTATTGCTTGATATATATCTTCATGAGCTTTTTGACGCATCAAATGGTTCATCAATCAGACCCTCAGATCAAAAGTTATGACCTCTAAAAGTTGGGCCTCTTGTTTTGGGAAATGTGAAAATGTGTTGGACACTTAAAAGAGATATAAAGGGGAGAGTTACATGTGTTGGTGTGTGATTTGGTACATTACAAGGCATCTTTGATTGGAGATAATTTGGGTGCCACTTTTGGGTGGTTTTGGCTCATGGTTTTGTAATTACTATTGATGGTTAACGGTATTATATCTCCTATATATCAGCAGCTTGAAATGGAGGTTGTGTGTGAGAGCCTTATAGATGTTGAGTTGCCTCTGGATCTTTGGCTAGTTATACTCCTGTGAAAGCTTGCTCTACAAGTATATTGTAATCTTTTTTATTCCTGAATTAAATATTGGGTGGCTTTGGAGTGTGGGTTTTTTCTCCCGAAAGGGTTTCCCCACGTAATTACTATGTTATGGTATGATTGCTATTTGTGTTTATTTTTGTAACTATTATAAAGATCTAAACATTTCTGCATATCTCTGCCCTCAAGATTAGTGTGTGAAGTTGTTATGCCACCTTAGCTTCCTTACAAGTGTTATCAAAGCTTGATCACCTTTGGTTTCAGTTGTGGGTTGTTGGGTTTTTTGAACTAATCCAGTTTTGAGTGGAACCTTGTGCAAAAGATACTTTGTGATCTTGTTGCAAGGATTTTTAGATGGTAAGCACATCAAGGAGAATAGAGGTAGAAAATTTTTCTGGTAACAATTTTGAGATGTGGAAGCTGAAGATGGAGGGTTTGTTAATTGATCGAGAGATGAGAAAGTTTGAAGGCCCACATATGCTACTTTGGCTACTGAATATGATGTTATGGACCATAAAGCCAATGGTCTAATCAGATTGTGCATGACATACTATGTTTTAATCAATGTCCATGAAGAGCCATCTACAAAGAAACTATGGAAGAAACTCGATGAAATATATCACGTCAAATCCTTAGTGAACAAGATTTTCTTGAGGAAGAAGCTGTATTCCTTGAGAATGGAAGAGAGTGAACAAATTTCAGACCACCTGGAAGCATTCAATATGTTGGTGGCTCAATTGGCATCGGTTGGTGTAAAAATGGATGAGGAGAGATTTCATATCCCACTTTGTTCTTTGCCTGATTCATGGGATTCTCTTGCTATGGCGATTGGGAGTACTTCTATTATATTGAAACTTGAAGATATCATGGGTTCTTTTCTTTTTAAAGAAAAGAGGAGGAAGGTATCCATTAGTGCCAAAGAAGCCCTAAGTGTTCATGGAAGACCTAAATAAAAAGGTAAGAAGAGCAAGAAGCGTGACAAATCCAAGTCCAAGGGGATATCTAAATCTCGTAGAAAGTCCAAAGTTATTTTTTGAAATTGCGGTAAGCTTGGACACTTCCATAAGGACTGTAAAGAAGAAAAGAAGAAGAAAAAGAAGAAATTTGGTTCAAATTATGAGTCTGAGAAGGAAGATGATGGTGATGTGTTCATTGCAGCTTTGGCCACTCATGTAGGTAATGATGCATGGTTAATTGACTCGGGTGCATCTTTCCATATGACCCCTAATAGAGATTGGTTTTCTGAATATAAAGAATTCGATGGAGGTAAGGTGTACTTGGGTGATGATTCTCATTTAAATATTGTTGGCCATGGTAAAGTTAAAATTAGATTTCCTGATGGTACAACAAAAAGGATTAATGGTGTGTTGCATATCCCTGGATTAGCACAAAAAATATTATCTGCGAGAAAACTAATAGATGTGGGTGTTCATGTAGTTTTTTCTGATATATGATGCAAGTTGGTTAGCGGTGCTATGGTGATCACTAGAGGTGTCAAACTTGGCACATTGTATAAGCTTGATACATGCATTGTTGAGTGCAATAATACTTCTATGAACAACAAATCTGTGACTACTTCATTGGAAAAGGAGAGGGTTTCATTTTCAGTGGATGGTCATGGCTTGTGGGTACCTAAGGGTGCTCTTTCTTTTGAGTCAAAATTACTTGAAGACTCTGTTATAGCACCAGAGATTAGGCCACATAAGAGAAAAGGGTCTAAGGACCTTGAAAAATAAAAACCTTGTTGAAGGGTTGATTGATTGTAATCTTGATTTTGATTTTTGTGAGCATTACATTTATGGTAAACAAAACTCTGTTTAGTTTACATGAGTTCTCATAAATCTTGTGGTGTATAGGATCTTATTCATTCTAATGTCTTTGGTCCTATAGATGTTCCTTCCATTGGAAATTCCACATATTAAGTTTCATTTATTGATGATTACAACAAAAGGACATGGGTATATTTTATAAAGATTAAATCTAAAGTTTTTAGTCAATTTAAAGAATTTAAAGCAATGGTTGAGTGCAAACTTGAAAGAAAATAAAATGTTTGAGGACTGACAATGGCAGTGAATTTTGCTCTAATTATTTTGATAGATTTTGTAAGATTGTGGCATTTAGAGACAAAAGACAACTCCGTATTCTCCACAACAAAATGGAGTTGTAGAAAGAATGAACATGACAATGATGGAGAAGGCTAGGAGTATGCTTAGTGGTGCTAGTCTAGAATAAAGGTTTTAGGCTGAAGTTATTTCCACTACTTGCTACTTGATTAACAAGTCTCCTACATCAACTCTTGCTGACAAAATGTCTATGGAGGCATAGTCAGGGCACAAGCCTTCACTAAGACATCTTAGAGTTTTTGGTTGTGAGGAATATGCACATGTGCCAAAGGAGAAGTGAACAAAGTTGGAGAACAAGTTGTGAAATGCATCTTCATTGGGTACAGTTATGACATGTGAAAGGATACAAGCTTTGGGACCCTATTGCACAGAAGGTAATATATAGTATAATTGTTATTTTTAGAGAAACTAAGTTTTCTTCTATTGTATTGCATCCATAACAAAGTGAACAAAAAGATGTGATTCAACTCCCTTCTACACCTGAGAAAGTTGAATTGAGGCCCGTAGATAGAGAAGAAGTTGAGAAGAGCTCATCTAGCTCTTAATCTTCAGAAGAGGAGGAAGAACCTCCAACTCAACTTGTTCGAAGGTCTACAAGGCATAGACAACCACTTGAAAGGTATTTACCTGATGATTGGAGAAGTATTTTTTCTTTGAATACTAACATAGATGAACCTAGATCTGTAGAAGAGGCATTAGGTATGAATGATGTAGAGTCCTGAAAGACTGCTATGGATGAAGAAATGGCATCTTTGAAAATAATGATACATGGGACCTAGTACCATTGCCTAAAGGATGAAAACCTATTGGTTTCAAATGGGTGTTCAAGAAAATAATTGGGTTAGATGGAGGTAATGAGAAGTACAAAGCATGGTTGGTTGTGAAAGGTTACTCTTAGGTTGAGGGTGTTGATTATGGTGAGATATTTTCTCCTGTTGCAAAAATGACATCCATTAGATTCTTGCTTTCTATTGTTGTTGCTTATGATCTAGAGGTTGAACAAATGGATGTGAAAATGACATTCCTTCATGGTGATTTGGAGGAGGATATTTATATGACATAGCTAGAGCACTACATGGTGAAAGGTAAAAGTAATCTAATTTATAAATTGAAGAAACCTTTGTATGGCCTCAAACAAATTCCTAGGATGTGGTACCAGAAATTTGATACATATGTGTTGAGTTTTGGATTTGAGCATTCTAGATCTGATCACTATGTTTATTATAAATTTGATGGTGCTCATTTCTTGTTTATTGCATTATATGTTGATGATATGTTATTTATTGGTAAAGGGAAAGAAATGATTTCAAAACTAAAGTATCAACTTGCAATTAAATTTGAAATGAAAAATCTTGGTGCATCTAAACACATTCTTGGGATGGAAATAAGAAGAGATAGAGTGAATATAAAACTATGGCTTGGCCAGAGTAAGTATGTCAATTCAATTTTAGAGAGGTTTAACATGCATGATTGTAGACCATTATGTGTTCCTTTTACAATTGGAATGAAGTTATCTGCTTCACAATGTCAAACATCCCCATTAGAGATGGAAAACATGAGTAGAGTGCCTTACCAAAGTGCAGTTAGAAGTTTGATGTATGCTATGGTCTGTACTAGACTAGACATTGCCCAAGCAATGGGAGTTCTCTCTAGATATATGTCTAATCTTGGTAGATTTCATTGGGATGTAGTTAAAAGAGTCTTTAGATATTTGTGGGTTATCTCAACATATTCATTGTATTATCATAGTAGTTTGATAGGATACATGGATTCCCTTGATATTCATGGTTATGCAGATTTAGACTAGGCAGGTGACGTTGATAGCAGATGATTCACTAGTGCTTATGTATTTACTTTATTCGGTGGTGCAATTAGTTGGATGAGTAAGCGACAGGTTGTGGTTTCTTTTTACACTACTGAAGCTGAGTATATGGTAGCTACTAGTGCTTGTAAAGAAGCCATTTGGCTTAAGAGACTGTGTTCAAATATTGGAATAAAACAAGGTGCAATGATAGTTTATTGTGATAGTCAGAGTGCGATCTACCTAGCTAAGAACCCAACATTTCATGCAAAGACCAAGCACATTGATGTACAGTATCATTTTGTTAGAGATATGGTCAAGGATGGTAAAGTGAAGCTAGTTAAGGTAAAGACTTTGATGAATGTTGCAAATTCATTAACTAAGCTTGTGAGCATAGAGAAGTTCAAATGGTGTTTGGAGTCTACGAGCCTCTTGGTCCCTAGCGACTAAATCATGGTGTTGGTACTCCCTTTGCTCTTGCAAGGTGTTCGACAAGTGGGAGAATGTTAGGAAAGGTGTCTCATCCTTGAAACTACAAAAGGTTACTATTCTACCCAGTTTTGGTCTTTTCGAATACCCTTTACCTTGAAGAATGGTTTAGAACTTTCAAAGTTTCCAAAAGGGGCTAAAAATGGTAGGGCTTACTATTTTTAGTAACTCTACATTTAAGCTCAGATGGACCTGAAATTTTCCCAAAAGGTGTGGAAATGCTAACTAAACATATCTGGTGAGTTTCAACTCAAGATCATACCTGGATTGCAAGATATTAAAGTTTCCATTTTTTGAAACTACCAGAAAAAGTTTCAAACTCATAGTTGAGGCACTTAGAGGTCCCTAAACACCCTGAAAGTTATTATAACTGGAAAATAAAGTTATATTTTGATATATCTCTTCACGAGATTTCTCACGCGTTAAATGTTTCATCAATCAAACCCCTAGATAAAAAGTTATGACCTCCAGAAGTTGCGTCTCCTATTTTGGGAAATGTGAAAATGTGTTGGACACTTAAAAGAGTTGTAAAGGGGAGAGTTACATGTGTTGGTGTGTGATTTGGCACATCACAAGGCATCTTTGATTGGAGATAATTTGGGTGCTACTTTTTGGTTGTTTTGGCTCATGGTTTTGTAATTACTATTGACTATTTACTGTATTGTATCTCCTATATATCAAGAGATTGAGATGGAGGTTGTGTGTGAGAGTCTTATAGATGTTGAGTTGCCTCCAGATCTCTGGCTGGTTATACTCCTATGAAGCTTTCTCTGTAAGTATATTGTAATCTTTTTTATTCCTGAATAATATATTAGGCACTTTGAAGTGTGAGGTTTTTCTCCTGAAGGGGTTTCCACACATAATTAATGTGTTATGGTATGATTGTTATTTGTGTTTATTTCTATAACTATTGTAAAGATCTAAAAAGTTTTGCATATCTCTCCTCTCAAGATTAGTGTAGGAAGTTGTTCTGCTACCTTATCTTCCTTACACCAATAAAATAGGATAAAGAATGCTAAACATAAGACATAGAGTGTCATCATTGTCTTACACAATCTCTTAAACTAGGTCTTCAGTGCAATCTAAATGACATAACTTAAATGATCTCCTAAACTAAGTCTTCAGTACAAGCAATTACAACTTGGACAATCTCCTGAACTAGGTCTTTAGTGCAAATAATGGTATTAGAATTATTTTGATTTAAATTTTATTTAAATGTTTAAGCTCTTAATTCACTTTATCTCATTATGTTTCCCATATGGCACTTCTTGATGGGACATCCCCAATCTTGAAGGTGTGACATGGTCCACTCTACTCCTTCCCTTAGCATCCTAGGTTCAAAGTCAACCCTTGCCCATATGATCAATGAATGAAAAATAAGGTCAAATTTTTTTATCCTTGTATTGTCCACCCACCAAATTAAGGCTTGGAAAATGAGGTCCAAGTTTGGGATCCTTTCATCTAAGGTTGAAAAGCACAATAAAAATGTCAACCATAGCCTAAAATTCAAGGCACAAAAAATAAGGCCAAAGTTCATGATCCTCATATCCAAAAGGTTGAGAACCTCAAAATATTCATGAGATTCTTCATATTGCAAAATAAAACAATAAAAAAAGGTTTAAATTCAAGTTTTAGTTTCATGAAAAAGGTTTAAAACCATAAACCCCCAATTCCATCATTGATGACATCAACCAAAAACTTCAAAATTCAAAAATGCCAAATCACACAAATTTTTAACTGATCTCAAGGCCCAATGCCTGTACCACCAGGATCATCAAACTCTAAACGAACCCAAGTAGTGAAATAACCTCCTATAGTCTCACTAGAAAAAGAACTTGCTATTCTCTCCGATTATGAACCACTCGCCATGGTGCTGAGGCATCTCAAAATACAAAAAGGAAAGGTCTCAAGTCCCTCTGCAATGGTGAACCCAATGATACCGAAGGGCACCGCTAGAAAACCTAAGCCATCTGTGAAAAGGGATTTTCCCTTTGGTTGTGGGCGCAATGCACCAGAGCTTTCTCGTGAGGAAGTCGCCAAGCTAAGGGAGGATCTCCCCAAACTACCCATGGTAGTAACTTCTGATGAAGAGGAAACTAAGAAAGAGGAATGTCGTGATGTAGGAGAAAACCTTTAGAGTATTATTAGATGTCTTATTGTTAAGAAACACATTAGTGACCTTTTATGATTATGGTACTCCTTAGTATTACTTTTTAAATAATTCAACAATTGTGGTTTGAACATTATCAGAGGAAACTATAGTTATGATGAATTATTTGAGGAGTTTTTGAAATTAACTTTTGGAGATTATGTGTTGTGAGTATCTAATTATCCATATGATTTTAGTAACCTTAGTGTTGTGATTTCTTGTTATATTAGATTGAATTGATTAAATTAGGTTTGTAAAATTTTAGATGAAAGGTTAGTGAGTGAAATCTTGTTTTCATGCATGTTAGAAGATTGTTGAAAGTCCTTTTCTAATTAAAAGTGTAGTTGACCACTCTGTTGTGAATTCCTTGGGGTGGAGGTGTGCAACCTAAGGGTGTATGATGATGTGAGTTCTTTAACAATGTTAATATCCTAGAATAGAGTTCTTCCTCTAGTTATTTATGAGATCACCTAGGAATTGGTATCTTGTATTTTGTAGTAGGACTCCGTAACCACTATAGAAGTTTATGTATAAAGACAATCGTTGTCCTTGCCTATAAGTAAAGTAGTATGGAGTTTGCATTTCTTTTCAAATAGGATAAAGTGTTATTTTTCCAAGTGTTATGACTTTATGCTCATGTAGAAGCCCTATCTTCTTAGCTTATATGTATATATACCTAGTTTTGGTGGAATTACTCTTGTAAATGTTATCATGTAACTATCTTAATTACTTATGGTGAAAGTTTAGGGGGAGAATATGACTCTTAGATAACTTTAAACTAGATAGTTTTTCTCCAAGTACCTTTGTCTTATCTTGGATCTAGGGCCAACTATAATTAGGAAAATAGTAAAAAGGATTATATCAAGTTAAGGTTATGTTATGTTTATAGAGATAGCCTTGGGGTAATGTTAAGAATACTCTATAGAGTAGAACGATCATAGTAACTATTGCCATCAACCATTCATAAGATACCCTTCATGTATTTTAGCCTTAGTATGCTACGTTTTTCTTGCACGTCATGTGAGTAAAGGTATTTAGCGTGGGCAAACTAAACAATAAGTGTTAGAATAAGACCACCAGTATTCATGTTCCCCTTCAAGTGGCTATTAAAGTCACATAGTGAGATTTTGGGTGGAAAAATCTCTTCTCTTTTTGTTTTAAAAATTCCTTATTTTGTGCATTGTAATTTTATAAATATTTTATAACCATTAGTATAGTGATTTTAAATTTTGTGTTTGGCTATTTAGCTGATTAAATTGATATATTCGCTAGCCTCAGGAATCTTGATTTATGTGGATTAAGTTTATGTGAGTGGCCATACTTGAAATTTTGTTTTAATGTTTACATTTCTGGTTATTACTTTGTAATATTGATTTTGAGGTTGTGTTTTGTTAATACTGTTGGTTATTATAAAAACTTTTGTGTATGTTATTTTTGTGAAAGGGAAGGCCATGTATGTATTTGGGGTGCCGGAAGATGGTGGCATGGAAGTCTTGAATATTTTAGGCTAGTAACAAACCTATGATAGTCTTAGTTTGTGCAACGCTTCCTCTTTAAGGGGCGCATGATGTTTTCCTCCATAGGGGCAGTAGTATTCTTGGGTATCGTGAGAATTAGAGTAGCCCTTGTGTTGAGTATTAGCTGGTTTTCATTATAACCTTTAAACACAAGGTAGTACTATTAGTCAAATCCGATAACGTTTTATTGTACCACCTAGGGAAGATTACATGTTGGTAAGGGAAAGTTAACACCATCAACCTAACTATAGGCACCCTTACCTTGTGCCCTATGTTGATTGTCATTAATTTCATGTCATAATTTAGATATCTCGATGATTTTTATTACCTAAAATTTATAGTGTAGTTATCAACTTAAGAAACTAAATCAGCTTAAACATAATTAGTAATGGAGGTTAATGTATCTTTTGTAGATTTTATTAACATTGTATTATAATTGCCCCATTCCGGAAAGGGAATTGAGGAATATAAATTGATTACATCACTTTTTGTAACATTTCAGTAATAATAATGTTGTTGTCCTTAATCAAATTTCCTCATTGGTAGATTCTATCAAATAACTTATTTGGTGACTGTTGACCCTTGTTCGACAATATGTTTCTATATTACTAAGACATTGTCATGGGAACCTGATTTTGAACTTCGATGAACTTATAACTTTATATCAATAATTTAATAAGTATTTTGAATATCTACACATGTTTGTCATGAAAAATAGTTAGACTAATTCTAAACTATGTCCATGCACTATTGACCTTTTTCTTTAATGAAATATTGTAGTCCTTAGTAATGGGTAAAATCTTTTTGTTTAGGAAGAGATGTCTAATTTATTTATGGAGGTGTATCTTTATTTAATCAATTAGTTGTATAAAGAATATTTAGAAGAAGGTTAAACATATTTTAAATCCCTTACTCGAAAAGAGTGGTATTGGAATTAAGTTCTAGTCTTTAAGGTTGTAAACAATAACTGTTGTTTTTTAGTGTATTAACAAGAAGTGGTACTATTTTGTCAACCTTATCCATTGTCATCTTAGAGCATGTTAGATAAAAAATGGGGGTGCTAGGTAGTTTTGGTTACTCTTGGGCCAATAGGAATAGACCTTCCCTAAGATAACCAATTTAGAGGGTTTATAAGTTTTAGAATGTGTTACTCATTAGCCTTTAAGTTCCTCTTATGACTTGTTTGTGACCCTTGCGTTGTTGAATTTAGGACACCTTGCGATGAGTTTGGCATAAAACATTTTCCTTCTTCCTCTGACACACTACTTTTGTCTTGTAGGAGATTCAAAAAACATCCTTGGTATTCCCTTCGTAAGTTCTTGTTTCCACTTATGTTGCCACATGTGGGGTTAGCTTACAAGTGGGTAAAAGGTTATTTTGGAGTTAATTCTTCAATAGAAATAGCTTTTGGGTGTAATTATTGTTGGAAAAAGTTAGTGATTAGTATTATAGATGTTACTCTTTTCAATTCTGGTTGGAATTTGAGAAATAGAAGTTGTTCTTGTAACGAGGTAGCTAACTCCTCTTTGAGGGCTTCTAGGAAGAAGCCTAATACTAAGAGGGGAAGGATGTGAGGCCCATCTTTTTCTATCGCTTTAGTTACTATGGTTTAGACTACTTGACCATGTTAGTTGGTTTTATATCCTAGATGTGTGTGGATAATTATGTTATTACGTTGGAAATTTATGTTTATTGCTTTGGACATTATGCTAGATGATACTTTTGGACATTATATTATAATTAAACTTTATGGATTTAGGTGTTGGACTATATGATTTAATTAGTTGAGTAGATGATTTTAGATTAACATTTATGTGGGAAAATAAAGCACTAAATGAATTAGATGCTTATATGTTAATTATTAAATAAATTATTTTAAATTATTTGAATTATGTGATTATGAATTCAAAATTGGATTATTTAATTTATTTTTCTATGCATTTAAGTTGCTTCGACTATATTATCTTGACATACTGATGTTTGAAAACTAAGTGTGCAGGTGGGTGGCCAAGATTACTAGATTCGGAGACTCCAAAAATCCGCCATGTCATACCAATTAACCTAGCCTAACCCATGGAAGGGGTTAAGGCTAAAGTGTTGTGTGATTTTTATTGTTGGGGATTTTATTGTTCTTATAATTTTAAATTAATTTCATTTAAGTGGTGTGAGTTAATTTAATTATTTAATTTAATTTATTTATTGCTTAGTGGGATGAGGATAACTGTTTTAATTTAATATTTTAATGTTTTCTTTTTATAAAAGGATTTTATTTCCTTATTTTATTTTGAAAAAAGAGAGTCTTTTTTGGGAAAAAGAAAGAAATTTGCTTTCTTTTCTCTTTTTTCCCTCTTTTTGAATTTAATGGGTTTTATTTTTATGGGAATTGGGGATTTTTGGATTTCACTTTTCCTATGCATGAAATTTTGAGAAGAAAATTATGAGAAGAGAAGAAGGATCTTTGGCTTGAAGGTTTGCAGATTTTTGAGTATGGGAAATTGGATTCAAGGACAAGGGTTTGGGATTGCATTTGCTAGTTTTATTGGCTCACCGTAACTTGGGGAGTTGAGGTAGGGTTTGGATTTTCTTTGCAATTATAAAAACTAAAAAATTTGTATGTTGCATAAATTTCCTTGGTTTCATGAGTGTTTTTTGTCTTATTTATGTATGCCTATTTGTAGGGTTTTGGGTTGTATGGGAGCAGCTCTCCGTATTGATGAGAGCCTCCCAGGTTTTGGGGTAGAGAGAGGCATGGAGCCTCTCTTGGGAAAAAATCTGGTTCTTGGAGTATGCGGTAAATTGATGTGTAGATGGGTGTTGTGATTTGGAAGGTTGAGGAGGTGTGGTGATGTATGGTGATATGGGCTTTATTGTTGTGATGTGTATGGAGATGTGGAGATTTGTGGTGATTGGGGTTTGAGTTGTGAGATTTGTGGAGATGGTGTTTTTATGAAATTTTGATATTATATGGAAGTTACGTGTGTTCACCAAGAGGGAGGAATACCTCCTCTCTCCCCCTGTTTTAGATCTAAGAAAGTTTCTTGTTTGTGAGTCAAATTGTGGGAGGTTATGTTGTGATTTTATCTATATTTTGATTTGTGTATTTTCAATTTTTGCATGTGTGTAAACCTAATTATTGGAGTCTCCTACTTAGGGGTGGGATGTGCATAGCCATCTATTTTGGCCATATGTGTGCAGGTCAAAGTAAAGTTTCCATTTCAAGTTGTTGGTTGGAAGAAATCACTAAGGGTTTCAAGGAAAAAAAATGGTTGTTCAGTAAACTGGCTAATTGCCATTGTAAGGTCTTTCTTTGTCATTTCATATATTTCGTTGAAGAGTTCTAGGTTGTGAAGTTGGTTATGTTGTAATGCTCTTTTGCATTGAGCAAAATAAATGTATTAAAAAAAAATTGTATGGGATGCCAAGTTTTGTTATTGGCCATTGCAAATCTGTGATTAAAGGGAAGATAAATGTTATTGTTGTATATGATTCTTTATGAATTTGAAATTAATTATTTCATTTTAATTGTATTGGTGAATCTAATCTTGTCCCTTAATACTTTGTAAGTTTGCTAGAACTGATTAAAATTCTTGGGTATAATTATGTGCATATATATATATATATTGTTAGCTGCCGTTGCACCAAAAGATCGACCTTTTAATGCCCGATACAACCACTTGACTTAACAAGCACGGGAGGTGGTTAAGCCCTTGTCTCAAACCACCGCAGCGCAGCGCTGAACAAGGAGACCAAGGGTCACAGCTTGCAACAATCCCCCCCAGCGCAAGTGCGGGGTTTGAACCCGTGACCTCGGCTCTGATACCAATTGTTAGCTGCTATTGCACCAAAAGATCGACCTTTTAATGCCTGATACAACCACTTGACTTAACAAGCACGAGAGGCGGTTAAGCCCTTGTCGCAAACCACTGCAGCGCAACACTGAACAAGGAGACCAAGGGTCACACCTTGCAACATATATATATAAACATATAGTTATATATTTACATACGTAATACTATAAACCTATGCTCCCTATAAAGAAAATCATGGTGTATATAGCAAAAGGAAAATGGATTGAAAGTCATGGTTTCAAATAAAATTATTATTTAACTGTTAGCATCAAAGAAGAAATAATACAAAAATTGTGGTTGTGTTTTATTTTATTTGTAGGCCTTGTGAAGGTCATGAGAGGACCCACAACCTCCCACCTGTGGGGGCCGTGAGCCCCCCCATGACGGCCTCAAGGGAGGCCACGAGCCTCCATGGAGGCCGCGGCTCTCCCAAGAGGGCCCATCCTCCTTTCCCCACATAACTATCATACATGCCCTTCTAAATGTTGAAATCTATTGTGTAACACTTTTAATATGTGCCTCTCGATGACTTTACCACTAGAGAATAAGTTAATCGGTCGTTGTTATATATATATATATATATATATATATATATATATATATATATATATATCACTACTGGGTATTTTGTATGCACTATATCTATGATTATCAATATCAATTTTATATATATATATATATATATATATATATATATATATATATATATATATATATATATATATATATATATGTATGTATGTATACACATGTGTGTGTGTATATAAATATATATATATATATTATGTTTGTGTTTATGAAATAATAAAACATAGTAAAAGAAAAAATTATAATCTATGAGATATATAGTATGAAGAGAAGTGAATGATTTATGATAGAAAATAAGATTTAATAGATTTGTTTATTTAGAATAAAATCAATTTAGATTTATTTCATTAATAAAAGGGAAAAGAATTTTAGAACAAGATTAAAAAAGTAATGTGCTTTAAACAAATTATTTAGGAAAGAAGTTAAATTTAGTTGATGTTAATATTATCTCATTGTTTTAAAAGCAATTCTATTAATTATTTCTATTTAAGTGTAAGGAAAGTAATTGTTTTATTGAGACCTTAATGAAAGGAATATATCTAATTTTGAAGCTTTGAATCTTGATATTGATTTAGTGAATTATCCTTTTAATTAGTGATATCTCTCTCTGGTTCATTATCTCTAAATTATAATTTAATAGTTTGCTATCATTTTTTAAAACATAGAAAGCAATTTGTTTTTTTTAAAACATAAAAGCAGTTTTATTTAGACTATGTAAAAGAAATATATATATTAAAGTTAATGCATTGTTTCAAATTGGAGAGAAAAGAATTTAGCTTTAGGAATAAATAAAATGAGAAAAGCAAGATAATATACTCTTAAATTTAAGTAGAATTTATTTAGTATTATTTTATAAACATAAATAGGAAAGTTGTAGTTTTAATACAAAAAGCGATATTGTTTTATGGCTTTTTTAAGCAACTACTTTTAGTTATTTCTATTTAATTTTAAAGAAAGCAAATTTCTTTATTCTAATTAGGAAGAGTTGAAGGATAATTGTTAGTAGAACAAGTTACTTGTGTTTAGATTTAAATTTAGTTTATTTAATTGAAGGAACTTAATAAAATATTTAAATTAAAATGTATATTGGCAATTGTTTTACTTATATAGTTATTTGGTCTTATGTGCACTTACAAAATTAGAAGGGAAATCAATTGATGATCTAAACTTATTAGTATCCTATTTACATGTGTTCCAATAATAATAATTGGTGGATTAATCCTCTAAATGGAATAATTGTGATACAATAAAATATATCAGACAGATAAATTAAACTGTCCTATTGTTCTAAACTTGCCATTTGGTTTGTTAGGACTTTTGCAAACAAAGGATAATCATCAACTGAAACCGTTCCCAAACTTTACTCGAGAGCAAACATTAGGTAAACTTGCAATTTAGTGTTCACCTCTCATTCCATTCTTTAGAAAAAAAATATTCCACCTTTTTGCCCACTTGTACATGGACGACATACAGGTGGGCTTGATACAGGCATGATAGTTTGGTTCCTAAAATGCACAACACCACACATACCAACTTTCAAGGGATTATGAGATATTCTAAAAAAAATTGCCATAACATTGGCCCTCTATTTTAGATATTTTAAAAATAAATAAAAGTAATTAAAATTTAATTCCATCCTAATTCTAATTGCATACTATCTACTCTATTCATTCCTACAAAGGAGAGACCATATGCATCTACCTTTTGTGGGCATGGCAAAAGAAAACTTTTCATTTTGAAAGCATGAAACTACAAGAAGATTACGCCTTCCCAAGTAAACTACCAATGGAAGAATTCTTTCCTTGAGAAGCAAAGATGGAAACATATCTACTTCCCATGCCTAAGAAATCACAATCCCCATCCATTCCACTCCCAAGCACAAGAAAAATCCAAGTGAAGCAACTTCTATCAATTTTCTTTTGAAGGAGGAAGGAGAGGGTTTCAAACAAAACAAAAAATAGTGAGAGAGGGAAATAAGCCTATTCTCTTCCCTTTTATATTTTCTCACATTTTCCTATTCTCTTCCCTTTTATATTTTCTCACATTTTCCTTTTATTCTTTTCTAGTTTGCATAAATAATTATTTCCAAAGGACTTTCACAAAATTATGTATTTTCCAAATAAACATAGATATCATAGGAAAAATACTAACATTACTAATATTTCTAAATAATAGTAGTTAAATTAATTTTTTTTCCAAATTAAATAACACATACAATTTTATCAATTGGCTATGGCATAAAGTCCAAACAATCTTCTAAATTCACAATACATTTTCAAATAATACAATATTAAAGTGCATAGGATCATTCCACATTGACTATTAAATTAAATTGTTTTCATCTTAAAGGCATAAAGATCATTTACATACACTTCACAACAAGTAGTGTGAAAATCAATAAAATGCAAATAGAAAGAAAATGATTAAATAAACACATGCAAAGATAACACACTTCACAAGTTTATTGATGAGACGGGGTAATCCCAGAACACACAACAATACAAATTGCTCACAAAAAATAGGAATGTTCTTTTATTGAATTAAAAAACAAATTACATTATAGAAATTGGAATCAAATTAGAGGATGAAATCCTCAACATGCTGCAACCCATTACAACTTCCTTTTCTCTGGATTTTGGAGCCTTCTACCTTATGTAGCTTCAAATCTACTAGGGTTTTATAGTTTCCTCCTTTTCACGACTCACCACTTTCCCCTCCTCTAACACCAAAAGATTCTCTAAAAATGATAATAAATAGCCCTTTCTGATTCCTTCCAACCAAAATTTTGAAATTTGTAACTCCCTCCAAAAATAACCCAACTTCTGGGAGCCATAACTTTTGATCCGAGTGTCCGATTGATGAACCGTTTGATGCATTGGAAAAATTGTGAAGCGATATATGCGGGCTCATAACTTCCTTCATCAGTTACACCCATTTTCAAGGTCGTACGGGGCCTCTAAGTGTTTCAAAATTGACTTTGAAACTTTTTCGAGGGTTTTTAAAGAAACAAAAACTTTAATATCTTTCAACCCACAAATTATCTTTGGCCAATTCCTTCACCAAAGGTCATATTTTTCAATTCCAGAGCTTTGAGTAATTTTTTGTTTCCATACGTGCTCAAATGCAAACTTTCTATTTTTAGCTAATTGAAAATTTTGAAGGTTCTGAATCATTATTCAAGCAAATGGGTATCCACAAATACTAAAATTGAAAAGAACAGAAAATAAAATTATCATTTTTTTGTGATGCAAGATTGCCCTTACACCACTGGATGCTTCTACATCATTTATTTGCAACACATGGACCTAAAATGGATATCATTTTGGATCCTCATTTCATAGGTATCAACAATTTGCATCTTGCAATCGAATTGAGTGAGACGAAGAAGATACACAACATATTTTCTCAAACCAAATTATCTTGAAATAACTACTATTGGGGTTAAAACCTATGCCTGCACACTCAATAACACATAGGCATACTTGCTCCATACAAGATAATTGAAGCACAATAAATCAATAATTGTGTCATCTAATAATCATTGTAAGCCAGATGATTCAGGAACACAAGTGTAGTAATTGATAATAATCATAAACATAATGATGAACTAGATAATCATAGTCAAATCACATATAATAGGTATAGTAAAAATAATGATGTTGAAACACTGGAATAGTCCAACATATACCAATTCACATACATGAATATGAAACACATGATCTATACCTCATAATGGTAATCCACCAAGAACCTCATTAGCAAGTATGATAACACATCAGAACACCAAAGAATCCAAGTATATAGTATCATGACATATGCATCCCATAATACATAGTCAGACACGAATGCTAAAGCAAAATCTCATCAATAAAGCACATCGATGCTAATCAAGAACACCACATAAAGCGATAAAACACATCAAAGCACAACATAAAAATCTAAGGTACACAATCAGAACACATTGATGGCAACACAAAGCCTCATCGAAAAGTTTGGTACCAAGGATAATAGTAAACACTAGCAGGGCCTGACACTTTCAACCACAACAAGAACTATACGCCCGTGTATCGATAGGGACTAATAAGATGCATAGAAGTTTTGTCGTGGATATCTAGAATATATGGTACAATAAGTAAGAATTCCACATTCTTGTATCTATAGATTGGTCACAATTTTTTCTAAGTTTGTTGACATTTTGTGGCTACTTACAAGATACTAGTCATAATATGTATAATCTAATTGTATGAATGGAAAAAGTTAGCCATGTTAATTTAAGCTTTATCTTTAATGAGGAGTGAAATTCAAGTTCATCACTAGACTACAAATGCATTGTCCTATACAATTTGTTTGATAGGAAATATGAACCGTTCAACACAATTGTGATGTGAAAGCTATTCAAGTTTGATGACTAGTAATAAAAACTTTCAACCACAAGAATAACAATCTAATAAAATCTTAAATCTATAAATTACCTTTCCTATTTCTCCTCTTGTTCAATCCTCCCCTAATGATGGATCATGGAGTGTGATCTGAAATGTTGAGGTGAAAACTATCATACAGTTAAAATCATTTAACCAATAAAATTCTAGATAAATTATTTTATTTATCCTCAATCCTTGACTTTAAGCAGAAGAGATTCAGCCTAAGACTCAACTAGAATAACAAAAATGATCTTATAAATGATCTCCATAAAAAAGTTAGTTAATATATTTACATGCAAATAATTAGGATGTTAAAGCATGGACTAATAAGCCTTTAAGATGGTCAATATTGATGATAGCCATGAGGAAGGTGGTGTATTAGTTAAAAGGAAGACAAGGGAAAAGTTAGAAAAGAAAGGAAAAAAAAGGCTTATCAACAACAGTCTGTTGCGTAGAAATGTGAGTAACTGCTCGCCTCCAAACTTCGATGATAACAACCTTTCTCGACGGCTTCACGAAATACATGTTTTATGCTCGGTAAATAAGGAATTACTGTAACTCTGTAACGCACTCACTCACATCTCCATACATTTAGGGCGGAATTCGCTTTTTCCTAGTTCAACTGTAGAATCAGTCATAGCATGTCTCTAACTTCTAATTCTAACCTTACTTAAGCTGGACACGGTGTTGACAAAATGTTTGTTACACGGCAGAGAGTTAGGTAATGGTAGAGCTCACCCAAAGCAAATGACACGTAACATGTATGAATGTACTCTGATGAGAGAAACTTTGTATTTTCTTGGGACTGGAGAAATGGAATGAATGTAAATGGGATATTAAATTAAAGCTCTAGAACTTCTTCTTGTTATTGTTTCTTCTTATTAGACCATCTGCTCTGCTCTGCTCTTAATATGCTTCCTCTTCCTGCTGCTGATGCTGCTTTTCTTTCTATGGATGGAATGCTCCTCCTTATCACAGAAGATCTTGGTTGCAGCAGAGCTCTTCTATCTGTAATTGGGTGTGTTGTGTAGATCCAAATAGCTTTTGGGTCTCTTGGTTTAGTGGCCATTTCATGATGGATCACAGTTTGGATTCACTACAAGGCCCAGGTGTAGGGGGCAATCTGAACAAGAATTCGTTTTCCTCGTCTCCATCTCCTCCTACTAATACTTCTGAGATGGGACTGGTTTCTGGGAGAGGAAAGAGTGGTAGGAAAAAATCCAAAGTAACCAGAAGCCAGATCAATGACTTCCATGCAGCTGCAAACAGCAATATCAAGAATGAAGAGGAAGAGGAAGAGGAGAGGAGTAGGATTAATTCTGAGGAGAGAAACACCAACAAGAGCAGAAACCGTTATCATGTTTGCAAGCATTGCAAGAGGGCTTTCACTTCAGGGCGTGCACTGGGAGGCCACATTCGAATCCATGGAGCTTCTTTCAAAGGAGGAGGAGGAAGAGGAACGGAAGAGGAATCCCATAATTCACTGTTGAATGCAGGGGCCGCCGAAGTTGACGGATCGGATTCATCGGATGCGGATTCATCTGGGTCTTCTGAGGGCGGATTGAGCTCCCCAAAGATGGTGTCGCTTTACACACTGAGGAACAATCCGAAGCGCAGCAGCATTCTCATGGATCCTGAATTCACCCATGACCTTCAAGGACCTGCACAGAGGAGCAGCAGCAGTTGGCAATGGCAGGAATCCGTCTCAGGTATTTTGCCTCCTCTTCCTTACTCGTCTGAATATGGTGGATCTCAGCTCAGGCTCAGGCGCCTTCTGCTGCCCAACTGGTCTATCACTAGAAGTAGAAGTAGGAGTAGCTGTAGCAGAGTAGCGGCAGGGCCCAGGAGAAGGGGTGGCCCCAAAGATGTGGGAGCTGATCATGATGACAGAGACACTGCGCATTTGCTCGTCATGCTTGCAAGGAGGACGAGGAGTAACAATAATAATGGGGAGGAGGAAAGGGAATCGACAGAGGAGTCTGTGTATGATTCCAAGCCTCGGATAGCTTCCAACCTTGAATCCCAAGGGAGTATAGAGGATTTGGGTGGGTCTGGTGGGGAGGAATCAAGATTGGTTCAGAAGAGGAGGAGGAAGAGGAAGAGGACAATTAAGAAGGAGGAAGTTGAAGGTGGGAATTTGGTGTTTGAATCGGATGTGGATGGGGATTTGGGAGGCATTGGTGAGTCCATTCAACACCATCACCAATGCAGCACATGCAAGAAGGTCTTTAATTCTCACCAGGCTTTGGGGGGGCACAGGGCTAGCCATAGGAAAGTCAAGGGCTGCTTTGCAGCAGATGGGAATGGAGAAGGGGTAGAAGAAGAAGTTGCAGAAGGTAGTTTTATGCTAGGGGCTGAGCCTGAGCCTGAGCCTGAGCGGCAACTTGAGGGTGCTACTGCAAACGTGGCTTCTGGTTTTCACACAGTTAATTTTGAGGAGGAAGGGGCTGTGACAATGAGCCACTTGACACAAGAAGAGAGCCCAGAGCAAGAATCCTTCTCACACAAAGTAGGAAAGGTTCAGACTCATCAGTGCTCCATCTGTCGGAGGATTTTCTCCTCTGGACAGGCTCTAGGTGGGCATAAGAGATGCCACTGGATTGGTGACCGACTTACGGAGACTGCAACTAGTGTGATCTCAACTGAGAAGCAGCAGCAGCAGCTGGAGTCAGGCTCTGGCCGTGTTAATTGGAAACTGAGAGACGAGCTGCTGGACCTCAATCAGCCACCACCTATGGATGAGGATGACATCCAAGTTGCCTATGGCTTGGATGCGATCTCGGCTTGTGCTGAAAGTGTCAACCAGAGAGTGAAAATGCTAGGTGGAGCTGTAGCCAATAATGCAGTTGATTCTTTCAAAGCACTAAAATGATTGATAGTAGCTACTAAAGGATTCTGTGAAGAACAAATTTACAACTCAAATTTGCATCTGCTGAGAGCTGGAAGGGAAACTCATTAGGTATAGGTATGTCCAACAATGGTATTTTTTTTGTCCCAACTTTTGTGGTTACTTCTTTAAATCAATGAAGCTGGTGCCAGGTGCCAGGAGGAGCATGTCTTTGGTGAGTGACTTGGCTGTCTAACAATGAAGCAATTTTGATGCATTCCAGGCAGTATTCTGTGTGTAAAGGTACTTCACAAAGTTATCACTTGGGCAGCTGTCCATACATGTTGATGAGATTGAATTCAAAGATCTGAAATCATGATCTGGTTTCAATCCAAAAATATATTGTTTTCTTCTTCTTCATCATCAGTTAAAGAACTTCTGATGGATTAGAAATGCTATACAGGAAAGGCTTCTATCAACCTCCAATTGAATGAATGAAGTGAAACCATTATTCTTTTTGCAAGGACACGCATGTATAATTTTTGTTTCTTGACATATTTCAATCCAAAATGTTAAGTATAATTCATGTTTCTTGAAATTATTCTGCTTCCTCTTTTGCCCATGGTTTCCTGTAGTTGGTTAAGATTCATTCTTTTGAGTTGACAACCAGTCAACTGGGTTCTTTTTTAACTACTTGTTTTCTCTTAAAGTTTGAGATTTCTGCTGGGAGGTCAGGTCCACTGATTTGCTTACTAGTTAGGGATTAAAATCTGATGAAAACGTTAAAATTGAGAAGGTATATCTAATCATCATAATTTGCAGCGAGGAAGAATGTGGCTACATGTTAGGTGTTTTATGATCTGCTACCATGGCAAGGTAATATGAACTTCATATTAGCACTTATAAAAAAAATTGGTTCTTTTTTCTCTCATAACGTCCCACATGACAACATGAACTATAAATTCACAAGCCGAATGAGAGGCACAAAACCACAAATGAAAACATGGAGAAATTTAGAAATTGAATTGGAGAGAATTGAAATGGAGGTGGAAAGATTTCTTCTGAATTGTATAGATTATGAATCACATGCAAATGCCCATGGTCTAGTGTTATCAGTTCTTTGGTCATGTTTAAAGAGGCATTTTGAACCTTAAAACAGGTAATTATTAGTTTATTTTGAAGTGCCATTTTCCTGCATTATAGATCATACAACATATAGATTTTATCACTAGATGCAGATTTTGTCATGTGAAATTGAAAGCCTATGAAATAATGGTTCGGTTTGTGAGATTTTAATTTGAAAAGTATGCTTGAAAAGATTTTGGAAGCATAATCTGATGTTGCATTTGCTAAGGAGATTCACAACTTGTTCCAAACACCGTATTCAAAGAAGGTGCATTATGCATCATTTCAATGAAAATCTAGTATCGACTCTTGAGGGCTGATTTGGCTTCCCTTGGACTCATGTATTCTTGAATAAATTCAATCGCCCCACATGTCTATGGTTATAGATACATAGTTATGCATATACTTGGAGAGCTTGATTGAAGTAGGTATAGGATGACTGTAGAATCTTTATACCAGCTAGGCTTATGGCTCTCATTAACTATTCTAGAATGAAAGTCTCGTTAAATTGACTATTCAACATTACTCGTAGGGATATTAACTTCACCAGACAAACTCGCTGGGATACTATAAGTCAAAGAAACTTTCAAGGGGCACTAAGAGGTTTTTATTGAATTGTCTTATCTGATGGAAAGTATCATCAGGCAAGTGAGAAAACTCAAATCACACGCATAAGTGACAGGGACATTTCCTTAACAAGAAGGAACCCTAAAATGCCTGTAATACCAAGTGAGCCCTGATGTTTTTCCATTTCTAAGCTACCTCAGTAGGCTTCTTTGACAAAAACTCATATGCAAGTTTAGGGTAAGGACTAATCCCTGATTCAAGAGATGGGTCATCTAGTTTACCATCATGAGTTTGACTCTCAAATGCGACTCTGACCATATTGGGCTTGCACTTTCTATGCATTGGTGGAACGGGGAGTTTTTCCAGTTGCATTTGATGGAGTAAAATTTAAAGCCATTTGTTCACTTCTTGTTGCCTGACAGAGAGATCATGTGCCATTTGGAAGGGCATCACAGCTATTTAAGTTGATGGAAGGTCAGTTTGTATGCAGCAATACAGAAATCTAGAGTTAGATCACATTACATGATCCATGATTCTTGAGTCTGTTACTGCCCAAAGTAAACAGCTGGCACATTGTTAGTTATTTGGGGCATCATCCAAAATCTCAAATAACAAACAGCGTGCTGGTTGTTTAAGCTTTACCCTCCCAAAATAACAAACAACGTGCTGGCTGTTTAAGCTTTACCCTCTATCACTACTGTTCTCCCATTTGAGATTCCTTTGATCAATCTTCCAAGAAAAGTTGGGGTTAGATTGAAGAAGATGCTTATCCAATTAATTGCTTTTTAATTATGGTCAACATGTGATACAGTTTGCACTCAATATGGATAAGTTTTATATGTTTAAGACGACTACTACTACTACCGAGATCACAGGCCACGAAATATGGGTTGATAATTTTACGCCATGCATGGTAAATTGGATCACTGAAAGAGAATCCTCCCTGTTAATTATAGAACCAACTTTTGAATGGGTAAGTGATTGTCCCACTGCTTTTTTTGTTCTTATATAATTAGACATTTAAAATATAATCTGTTTTATATTAAGAAAGAGTATCCTCCCTGTCTTTTGTGGGGAAGCATTTACCTTTACAGAGAAGTTAGAATCTCAAGTTCTGCACTAATTTTGTAAGGCAAGATATTGAGGATGATTATGATAATGTTAATGGTATTTTTTCTACGGAATGCCGGTCACATTGGGTACTTGGATTATTTAATGCATAATTACTGACTAATTGACAGATGGCGTAGCTTTCACCCCATGTCACACAACCTTGAACAAGACTCATCGAGAATAATGTATCCCCCCAATTGGAGTTGTCTTTTTTTTTTCTTTTTTCATAACCAATGGTCACGATAATCCTCCAAGCATAAGAATCTCCGCTGTTTGGTCTATACATAAAAAGGTGTCACAAAAAATAAATATTCAATCACATGGAGCAACTTGGATGATGTAGTCAAGGAAGCAATGGCCACTCAATAAATGTCAATGGTCCACTACAAAAATTAACTTATATATGAGAAATAGTCTTCCAACGGTGAAAGTGTATAGCTTTTTCGTTTCATTTAAGTTAGGTTGTTCTTAATGTAATGATTAATGTATAAGTGGTGTATTTTCACATAAAAGTTGGTAAAATATTTGAGTTTGGTGTGATTTTATCTATATGTATTTTTAGGGATCGGATTTGATTTTAACTTCATTTATTCTTTTACTTGAGTCAAATTTGTTGGTGTGGAAATGACCCCAAAACTTTGAAATTCAATTGAAATGTGGGGTCCAAGTTGACTCCCTTCCTACTAGTTATTATTGTGAACTTGAGTGCAAAATATGTAAATTTGTGTGCTAGGGTGTTGTATATAAGAACAAACACCATTTTTTTTTTAAATCATCCAATAGCTCTTAATAGAGCTTGTGAATTTGAGTGCAAAATATGTAAATTTGTGTGCTAGGGTGTTGTATATAAGAACAAACACTATTTTTTTTAATCATCCAATAGCTCTTAATCGAGCTTGTGAACTTGAGTGCAAAATATGTAAATTTGTGTGTTAGGTTATTGTATATAAGACAAACTATTTTTTTTTAATCATCCAATAGCTCTTAATCGACTTGCATTATTATATAGAGAGTAACATAAAGCATTCGTTGCATCATCAACTTTCATCTACATCTACACTTAGCAATAAATTAGGACATCTTGCACGGTTGCTTCTTGTGTTTGATTCTTATTCCAAAATTGTTAAATCAGAGCCTAGGGGTTTGACCAAAGGATAAGATCCTTGCCTAGCAAACTCTCAAAGGTGTTTGACAACAACACATTGATTTGTAGATATAGATGTCAAAAAGTGAGGTGAATAGATTCCAAGCATCAAGGAGAATGCAATTGTTTATGCACATATAGTTCATTTCCATGGGTGTGAAGATCACTTCTAAAATGCACAAATTTGACCTTAGACAAAGAATAGTTTAGTCAACCATTTGTTAAAGATTACCAGTTTCAAATATGATTTCAAAGCTTAGTTTTGGATCACAAAGCATAGTTTGCAATATGAAGTCTTCGATACATACACAAAGTTGAGTCCCAATTCCTTTGTCATTTTGAAAAGAATGCTTGCATATCAATTACTATCTCAATTCTTTAATTTGGGCCAATTTAATTATCATTGCTTTATTACTTTACATCAACCCTAAATTATAAAAAAGGTTGCTTTGATTCCCTTTCATTTTGGTGAACTTGTCTTATTTACACCTCCTCAGGGCTTAGCCTTAGGGTTTTATTTCTAATTGTTTATTTCATTTCTAAATCTAGGATTAATTTTCTAATTTTTATATTAGTACCTTTCACTTGTTTTATCATTTTTTATCCTTTTAGGGTTTGTGTATGGAGGTTATGTCAAAGTCTCACTTCATCCTACTTTCCCTTTGAGAAGTCTCCCTCTCATCCCTATAATGGCTAAAAATCAAGTTGAAAATGGTAACTTTGATGATCTAATTGATAACATTCATTATAACAAAGAAGAAAACTTTGATCATAGAACAAATGGATAGACAAGATCTCTCTATCACTACATAGTTACTTTCTTAAGAACTTGCCACTTTAGCTAGTGCTTCTACTCCACATTTGGTTGATGCTCTTCACAAGTTATTGATTGATAAGATTTATGGTTTAGAGATTCTTCAAAGCATTGGTGTTAAGTTTAGCTCTTCAAGTTCTTTGCATGGTGTATCTTCTCTTCTTCCCACCCAACTCTATCCTCCCATTGTCACCCTTCGACTTTTGATGTTTCTCATGCTACTCTTAGTGTGATATCTACTCCTCACAGTCCTCCTTCTAGTCTCATGTCCAACCCTTATCCCACTAGCGTCCCACCTAGTTATCACATTCACCCCTCTAGTGTCATACCTTCATGTCATGCCACTAGTGTCACTTGTCCATCTATCTTATTAGTGTTACCCCTACCTCTTTCTTTTCTATCATTGTTACCACTTATCACACCACTCCTTTTAGTGCCATATATTTGCCTCATCTCTCACCCTCTTTATACCCCATACATTGTGTCTCATGTTCCCACCACTACCATTCTTGTGTCCACCCTTGATGCACTTATACAAAAATTTGATAGAGTCTAGCATAAGGGTGATGCCATGTCTAGTGGACATGATAAGAATTAGTATATTGAGACACACCATACTTCTTTTGCTTTTGAGATAGTGTCATATCTATTACTAGTTGGATTTGTGTTACCACACTTTGAAATGTGTAATGGAAAGGATAACTAAAATATGCACTTGATATCTTACAACTACATGTTTAGATTATGTGTATGAAGATAAGTTGTCGGCCAAATTGTTTTCACATATATTGAGGGACTATGCTATAGAGTGGTTTTTTTCTTTATCTTATGGGTCCATTTGTTCTTTTTTTAAGTTGGCCAAGTCTTTTCTTTGTCATTTCCAAGTGAATATGGGTTTAAAGGCCACAATTCAAATTTGTTTGAGTATGCACAAGGACTTAACCAGAGAATTTATGATTATGTTATTTGATTTCAATATTTATGTGCAAAGATGCAACATCACCTTCTTGATGATGAGTACATAGTATTTTTGTTAAGAAATTGTTGTCACCAATTCAAGACAATGTATATTTGAACAATTATACTTTATTTTTTTGGATTTATGTGTTTATGTGAACAATGTGGAATTGAAAGAATTGGCTTCCAATGTACTCAAATATAGTTCTTCTCATGTGCCTTCCATGTCTTCCTACCCCTGAAAGTTTCAAAAGAAAAATAATTTGCAAAAAGATGGTGATAAGAAAAAAAACATTACATGGCTAATGCTTCTAATGTTCTTACATTCAAGCCTCAAAAATTTAGAAAATTTACAAAATTGGATGAGCCCTTAGATAAAGTGGTTCAAAGTTTATTACATGCTAATATGATTACACTCTCTTATTCATCCATTGGATACTTCTAGAGGATTGTCTAAGGGTCATTATGAGACTACATTTTGTCATTAGCATATAGTTCATGGGCATACTACAACCATTGCATGGTCCTAAAACATAAGGTGCGCGATTTTATTTATAATAATATAATACATGTAGAGGACCTTAATGATGGTGAAAGATAAAAATAAAAGACCTAGATTGTGTTTGAGTGTTAATTTAAATCAATATATTATTGTATTATTTGCATTAAACAATTATATCTATCTATTTTAACAAATTACAAAATAATTATTTGCAGCAAAAAATTAAAGCTATTTTAGGTTGTGTTGGTGCTGATCTCCTAGGTACGTACCTTGGCCTTCCTTCAATTGTCAAATATATTTCTTCAATACCTATAATGATTTGCAACAAATAATCAAATCTATTTTAGGTTGTGTTGGTGTTGATACGTACCTTGGCCTTCCTTTAACAGTCAAGGAAGTTTCTCCCATGTTTTGGAACTCTATTCTTGAATGTATCCAAAAGAAGTTAGCTGGTTGAAAGGGTAAACTCCTAAGTCAAGCAAGTAAATTTCAACTTCTTAAAGCCTCTTTGTAAGGGGTCCCTATCTATTATCTCTCTCTATTTAAGATTCCCAAGTACTTGGTAGAAAAATTTGAATGAATTTAGAGGAACTTCCTATGATCTAGGTTGGAGGAAAATAAAAGAACAACTCTTATTAACTAGGATAGGATTTTTCTGCCCAAGAATCAAGGGAGGCTTGGTATAAGGAAAATCCACCTCACTAATAAAGCTCTTATGGCTAAGGTTGTATGGGGCATGTTGCAAGATAGTAAGGACTGGAGTGTCATCATGAAGGCCAAGTATCTATCTGCTATTGATCCTAGCAGGTTTTTTTGTTGAAACCGGTATCCCTAGAGGCTCAATCATTTGGAACAATGTTCTAAAAACTAGGGTCCTTCTTCAGAAAGGAATTAAATAGAAGTTAGGGAATGGGAGAATGATTAAATTCTGGGAAGATAGTTGGTTAAAAGAACAAGCTCTCTCTAGCTATCAAAACTTTAAAAGATTAGTTAGAATTGCCACTGCCTTTGGAGAAATGGCTTCTTATTACTTTTTTCAACCTATAGGAGTTAATCAATGGAAATTGTTAGTTAATTACTATCCAAACTACAATGATCTGATCCAAATAGCTAATGATCTTCAAAAAGATCTCCAAAGGTGTAGAATTCCATTGTTTCCTAAGAATGATGATCTTCTCTGGGTCAAAGATAAGTTGGGTCTTTTCTCTATGAAGTCTACATACAATCTGTTGTTAGACACTACTAATTGTAACAATTTTTGGAAAAAAGTTTGGAACTATCTGTATACATCACATATAAATTTTATTGAAAGATTTCAAATTATTTACAAACCGTAAAACTTATATTAGATGCACCATCAAAAGATTAAAGATAAAACCATTGACTTAAATAAATGTTACCAAATATTTGAAATGTGGTTGCTCAATTCGTCAACAATAACTCCAAGCTCTTGGTAAAATTGTGTATATGTGTACTCCGTAATTGGGAATAAAGGTAGGGTTTTATAATATTTGGGGTAAAGCGGTTCAATAACGGGGGTAGTTGAACGGTTTTTTAGTTAGGTGAGCAGTAAAGGTAGGTAAAAGATAGTTGAATAGATTTTAGTTAGTTTTAATTTTTATGTATAGGTTTAGGCTTAGGTAAATAATAAATTAAGTTTGTTAAGTTTAATTTATTATTTATAGGAGGGAACGTTACAAGGGGAAATTTAATTAATTAATTAGGGATGAGGATAATTAGGGGATAATTTAGGGATAAATAGGGAATAAGTAGGGGTAATTACAAGATAATTTTGGGATAATTTTGGGAATAAATAGGGTTAATTACAGGATAATTTCAGGATTATTTTGGGATGAACAGGAATGTGATCAGTGGTCAATTTTAGATCGCTACATTTTGCCTCTCTTTGAGATGATATTGCAAGGCAATGTTGTTTCAAAGAAGATTAAAACATAGGTTGGGAAGATAAAAGATTGGATAGAATGGGTTAGACTGGATTGGATGGGGCTCATAAAAATAGAGGAGCTCATAAAAATGCAGGATTGGATGGATGATGCCCCCTCAAGAGGATATGCAGGGATAAAGGAGATGGATAGGCTATTGAAAAAGGAAATGAAGGGAAGGAGATAAAGTTATGCTGATTTAGTTTAAGCAACCTGATGATTGATATAGCATCAGACATTATGCACCAAGGTATAAAGACTAGGGTAACAATGTGTCAAATGCGTAAAGGACTGAAAGTCACTAGCAAACATATGCTTAAGTCACCATGATATGAAGGACCATAATGACAAAGTGGCAGGCATGTTGCAAGGATTGATACAGATGCAAGACAACAATGATCTAACACACACAAGCAAAACAAGCAGACATGATACAAAGATAAATACTATATTAATCCTAGTCAAAACTTGAAAATCATAAACCAAAAAACTTAATCATGACGTAAGTTACGAAGCCATTGATATCTCTTGCCAAATATTAACACGATAAATGGATAAGAGCCTGTTGTGGGAACGATATATCCCTGGATAAAGCAAGGATGTTGGATACAATAAGATAGGGAATAGATGATTTGGCATGAGGGATCCACAACTTGATTACTGGTGGCAAGATCGAATTGTGAGATGCCAGTGTTACCTTTTTGCTTAGGAGTTTCAAAGTGTTCGTGAGATATGTCTTGGATTGTGTGAGTGTCAAAAATTGTTTTTCTTTTGTTTGATTTTTGTGTTTTTTATGATTGGTCTGATTTGATGGAGAGAGATGATGATGACTTGGTGTCGAAAAAAATTATTATGGGATTGCATGAGGCTGGAAATGCAAACACACTCAAGAGTTTATTATGAGGAACTCAAAGGTACCAAGACACATAGACCTACCTAGGTGGACAAAAGAATACAAGGATGGGAACAGGTGAAGGAATGGGACAAGACTAATGGCAAAGCGAATAGAAAAGGAACTCAGAATAAAAGACTAGACAACACTATATAACTAGATGATACTGAGTAGATTATTAGTACAAGATATGGATGGGGGGGTGAATGGAGAATGAATTTTATTATGGATGGGAGATGGATGATGGAGCGAGGGGTGATGTGAAAGAGCTACCTAAAGGATGGTGGAAACAACTTGAATTTCTACACATGGCGTCTGGGAACAAGTTTTCACCATGGTACTTATCCAAGGTGCCACCGAAGTGATTTTCACTATTGGATGAGATTTTTTTTATTTTTATTTTTTGTTTATCTCCTTTTTTTTATTTTTTTAATTTTTTTTGAAACTGGGATACTCTGAGTCAAGTATAGATGAGCTATGTTTATAGGTTCTTCCAAAGGTTGACCTTCTGGAGTGGAAAGTTGGTAAGCTCCTGATCCATAGTTTTTGATTACGACAAAAGGTCCTAGCCAGTTAGGTTCAAACTTCCCTTTCTTTTCATGATCAATAAGATTTCTTTGATTTTCTTTTAGAACAAGATCTCCAATCTCAAATTTACGAGGCTTCATATTCTTGTTGTAACCTCTACGAAGGCAATTTTGATAAGCTTTCAAATGATTAAGAGTTGTAAGTCACTTCTCGTCCAACAATTCAAACTCTTGTAATCTTGACACATGATATTCTTCATCTAAAATTAGATGTTGTAAGGATACTCGCAAGGATGGGAGCTCGATCTCAATGGGTAAAATAGCTTCTAATCCATACACCAAGGAATAAGGCATGGCACCAGTAGGAGTGTGGATGCTAGTTCAATAGGCCCATAGGGCGAGGTTAAGTTGCAAGTGCCAATTGTGGCCAGCCTCAATCACCGTTTTCTTTAGGATTTTTAGGAGAGTCTTATTGGTTGCTTTAGTTTGGCCATTGCTTTGCAGATAATAAGGAGTGGAAAAGTGGTGTTGGATCTTGAACTTGCAACAAAGCTCCTTGACATTCTAATTCTTAAAAGGTCAACCATTATCTGTGACTATGGCTTGAGGAATACCATAGTGGCAAATGATGCAATGGAAGATGAACTTAGATATTTGTTTTCCTGTTATGTAAGTAAGAGGAATGGCTTCAACCCATTTGGTGAAGTATTTGGTAGCAGTGATGATAAATTTGTGGTCATCTAAGGAAGAGGGATGTATTTTTCCAATGAGATCGAGCCCCCATTGTGAGAACGGCCATGGAGTAGTGATAGCTTGCAATTCTTGTGCTGGTGCATGAATTAAGTCACTATGTTGCTGACACGGTACACATTTCTTGACAAAATCATGTGCATCCTACTCCATAGTAGGCCAGTAATATCCTATGTGAAGCAATTTCTTGACTAAGGAAAGACCACTAGAGTGAGCACCACATATGCCTTCTTGTATCTCATGTAAGGCAGTTTGGGCTTCTTCTGGGTTAAGACATTTAAGCAGGACACCATCTAGTGACCTTTAGTAAAGCATGTCCCCGAGGAGGACATATCGGGAAGAACAACAAATGAAGGTGCGACGTTGGGAGTTGGAGAGATTTGATGGGATGATTTGGCTGTAAAGGTAGTGGTAGATCTCATTGAACCAAGTGGAATCAAGACCAACAATATCACATACCAACTCTGATTCTGGAATATTAAAAGCTAGTATAAACAACTACTCTATTAGGAATTTGATTTTAGGATCATTCACAGGCATCTCTATCATTGAACCAATTGTGGCCATAGCATCTGCAACTTTATTGTGAAGTCTTGGGATTTGTTCAAATGTGATTTTGTTGAAATATGCTTTGAATGTATCAACTAGTTTCTTGTATGGTAGTAACTTTTCATATTTTGTCTGATATTCATTGTTTACTTGTTTGATCACTAGTTGAGAATCTCCATGAACTTACAATTCTTTGATATTCTAGGTTATAGCCAATCTCAATCCTTTGAGTAATGCTTCATATTCAACGATGTTTGTACACAGAAATTGAATGTGAAATGATTTTGGTATATAATCACCTTGAGGAGTAACAAAGAGTATTCCAGCACCCGAGCCACGCTGAGTATGTGAATTGTTGAAATACAATTGCCAAGATGGAAGAGTTTCTGTCAAGAATCGATTCATCAGGAAATTTTGTTATTATTGGATGATCTGATTCTACTGGTGCTTCTGCTAGTTGATTTGCTATTATTTGTCCTTTTATAGCTTTTCTATCAATGTATTCAATGTTAAATTCACTAAGCATCATTACCCACTTTGCCATACGACCAATTAAAGTTGCTTTGAATAGTAGGTATTTGAGAGGGTTGATCTTTGATATGAGGTTAGTTTGATGACTCAACATGTAATGGCTAAGCTTTTTTTATGCAAAGACAACTGTGAGACATGCCTTTTCAATGGGTGAATTATTCAGTTCATAGCCCACCAAGGTTCTACTAATATAATATATTGCTCGTTCTTTACCATTGTCATCATTTTGTGCCAAAAGAGCCCCTAATGCTGCTACTATTGTTGAGATGTATAAAATAAGGGGATTTTTGTGAATAGGTGGTGCCAACATAGGAGGAGATCCCAAGTATTTTTAGAGTTTGTCAAATGCTTCTTGGCAGTTTTGATCCCGGATAAATTGTGCATTTTTCTTCAACAGGTGAGTGAATGGTTGAAACTTAACTGCAAGTTGAGCAATAAACCTCCTTATTCTAAAGCTCTAAGTTGTTTTAGATTTTGAGGAGAAGGCATTTCCATTATAGCTTTTACTTTGGCAGGATCAACTTTGATTCCTCTTCTGGACACGATATAACCCAAGAGTTTTCCTGATGTCACTCTGAATACACATTTCTTGGGGTTCAACCTGACATTATACTTTGCTAGATGATCAAAAATGTTTTCCAAAACATATAGATGTCCTTCTCAAGTTTTTAATTTAGCTAGTATGTCATCCACATAATCTTCCATCTGTTTGTGAAGCATATCCGTCACAACCCCTATTCTCAATAATTAATTTTCAATTTAAATATTACTATTTTAATGATCATTGACTAATTTTGACTCATGTGCGTGACAGGAATACACTCTCGACAGAGAGAGAGTATCATTGAGGAGGGGGTGTCTAGCTGACTAATGGTGACTTGTGGTGAAAGGAATCTGCACACACCACATAGTTTCATGTAGATTAAATTGCATCAATATATGTGTTTGTGTGTGAAATAATTTCCTAGTTAATTTTGTTGATTAGACTGAAATATTTAGTCACATTAATAATTGTGTTGCATTAGAATAATCATTTGACTATTAGTCGTTATAAATTTATGGCAATATTTTGGAATAAGTAATTAGATAATTTGATACATTTTAGAATAGAATGATGCCTTGTCATTTATGCTTTTAAAAAAATTATTTTATTATTATGTGTTAAATTTGAAAGATAAAATAAATATAAACATGCTTGTATTTGTGATAATATTTCTAAAATCTTTTAGTCCTATTTAGATAATAACAAGATTTTTAAGTTAGAACAAAAACAAAAAGAATAGAAAGTAAACAAAACTTAGAAATAAAACAAAAAGGAGGAAAAATAAAGCAAAATATAGAAATAAAGAAAACAATAGAAAAAAACACCAAATTAGAATAAAAGCAAAAATATGAAAAAGAAAACAAAAATCAATAAAAGAAATATAAAGAGTGTTTAAAACAGAAAAAAAATTTCCTTATAAGCTTTCCTTTTAGATAAAGATAAGTTAAGAGGTGAAATTAGAAGCTATATTTTTCTTTTATCAAATTAGATGAGAAAGAAAGTAATATTTTTCTTATTTAAAACAAATCACGTAATTATTTCTGTTGTGATTAATTATCAATGAGAGAGATAAGTTTGAATTAGCACACACACACACACACACACACACACACACACACATGTCATAATATTTATGCATATATATATATATATATATATATATATATATATATATATATATATATATATATATATATATATATATATATATATATATATAAATTCTTGTATTGTAATTAGATGATGACTATGTTTTAGAAACTAGAAAATTAAAAAAGAAAGCAAATCGATAAAAAAAGAAGAAAACAAAAAGAAGCTAAAATCAAGGGAAGAAGCCATGTTAAGAGAAAATGAAAATAGAATAATGCAAAAACAAAATAGATAACTAAATTAGAAAGAATTAAATAAATAAATATTAGGAGTAATATTTATCTAATATATTATTTTAATAACAAGTTTTCATAAAAGCAACATAATAAAAATATAGAATAAAAAACACAAGAAAATAGAAAATAAGCTACCTTATTGTTAGGTGAGTTTATTTTTATTTTTAAATAACATTATAAATTTTTAAAAGATTATGATGAAAATGAACAACATTGGCAACAAAAATAAAAATGGAATAAATCAAAAAGATAAAAATATAGAAACAAAACAATAATAAAAGGAGGAAGAGAGTCAAAAAAAATGTACAATTGGAAGGAAGCAGAATGAAAGAAGGTAAAGAAGAGCCATAAAGGAATTCAAAGATACCAGAAAGAAAATTACCAAGTTTTATTTTAAATTAGTAACTGACATAATTTTTGGATGACTGGAATAATTTTATTACTCGGAGTACCATTAAAATGTGTGACTAAAATGATTTTATTGCACGTTGATTTGTTATTATTTTATTACTGTTATAAACTGTGAGATTGAAAATTAAAACTATCTCAGTTAAAAATTAAAACTCTTTCTCATCTGGTTTTTGTCAGTCAGCCTCCTAAATCATTGATATATATTTGATATTTGCTATATATATATATATTGGATTAAAGATAGTTCATTTATATTACCAAAATTGAATCTGTATAGATACATATATCGTGGCCAAGAGGGCCACCATAGTAGGACTTCACAGATTATATCACTTAATCCAAAAGTAAGCCGAGATTTACATGTGAGTATAGATCTATTTATGCACTGTAATGATCAAAATATCATAAAGTAGTTCTAACATATTAATTTGCTATCGCTTGTGAAGGAGCATATTTCGACACTTGTCCATCATCTACCACATCCATCGCTAAAGAATATGTATCTGGTTCCAAATCTGTGTGACCAATGCCATCTCCATCAACATACACCATCTGATCCTCATAGTATATGGGAGTATCATTACAGATGTCTGAGTCTTGTGATCTATTTTCATGCCTAGATCTTGCAAGGTGTAAAGTTTTGAATCTCTTTTGTAAATCTTCCAGTCTCATGTTGAAAGATTGGCAGGCTTTACTTGTGTCTTGAAGTCCCATCTCTGATAGAGCAGCATCATTAGCTTGTATTGAAGAACACTCCTTCTCTACAGCCTTCGACAGATTAACCAGTTAATTTTCCACTGCCATTGCCACTTGTATGATGAGATCAGCCTGCGTGAGTCTTGCATCAGACCCAGTAAGAAATCTTAGATTGCCTTGAAATTGGTCCTCATTCCTCTTTTTCCACAAAATCCATAAAACTTCAGTTGTCAATACTAGCCAAAACAAATTAGTTTTAGAATCAAAACCAGAACATGACCAAATAAAATCCCAAACTTGCACATTGGATCACATAAAGACCAGTTTGGTACTTTGCCCATAAACAAATTCCAGACTTGACAAGCATAAGGAGACTCAAAAAAGATATGATCATAGTTCTCATAGATATTACAGATACTACATACATAACTGTTATGACCAACTGGTAATTTTTTCAAGCTTAATAACCATCTAAAGCAACCTTTCTTGGATTCCAAGGCTGTATATATATTTAATAATGGTTGTTCTAGTATATATTATATTATATTATATATATATATATATAATAATCATTGTTCCAATAACATATATATATATATATATATATATATATATATATATATATATATATATATATATATATATATATATATATATATAATACTCGTTGTTCCCAACATATTATAGATTTCATGTATATATTTAATGCCTCTGTGAAGTAATTTATGTATATTAGATTAACACTTAACCACTTTACAAATAGAAAAAAAAGATATATATAATTAATTACTGTGCTATTGATTATTGTTTAACTCATTTTGGAATGGATAGAGAAATATTATAATTTGGAAATAGATTTCTTTGCAAAATGTAAACATGATAACTCCTAGAGCAATATGCTTGCTTCGGTTGACAAAGGTTAGTATCAAATTGACTATAAGGAATGTTTGTGATATCTTTGTGAATTGAATCATTGGGAATTGTATTACATTATCATATCATCAGAATTGATGTATGTATTATCTTTGTCGATGGCATAACGGGTGACTTAAGTCTTCTGGCATATACAAGTGATTTCTATTTATGCAATTGTGTGATGAAAAAGAAACATGACGGGTGATTCTTGGTCAATGTTGGTAGACCAACCATGTAATAGTAATTGTTGACATTAAATTAGATCGGTATTAGCATTTGACACATGCTATAGGAATGATAGTTAAATCATGATTTCACTAGATTCCTTCACCTAAGTCATCTTCAATTTGCTAGACCCCTTGTGATGGGTCGGGCTTCCCAGTAGGGTAGTACGGGGAAGCTTAATGCTTCATGGCAGGGTAGATATCACCACGATGATACTCTCTCTCTCTCTTAGGTTCAGTGGGACAGATGCAGATTGATATATTTTATATATATTGTTGTACAAGCCTCAAGGCTAAATAATGTAAATGCTTAGTCCTATTTTATTATGTTATTGAATGGCTGATGTATGGGATCTCAATTGTATATATATCTTTGACAGCTATTTCTTGAGATGAGTTGTTATGTGAAAGTATATAACTATTCCCCTTCTTCGCACTATTTTATTCATTTAATATTATTTTATTCTAGTAGTTAACTATTTTGGGAATGGATTTGATTTTCAAAGGTTATTTTTAGTAAGTGATATTTTTAGACCTTACATGTGGTATTAGAGCATTCTGGGTTCAACACTCGGGCCTCGAGTCTTCTATGTTTAGGTTGAATTATAGTATGTGAACCTATGTATCAAATAGAGAACCCTAGTTATGGGCTAAATATTCTGTTGATGAGTTGGAATCTTGATTATTCTTAGATGGATAATATATAGTGTATGGTGACAACCTATGAATGATGATGTGGCATTGAAAGTGAATTAATGAGAGAAATGTATAGAGAAGAGAGATCTCTCTGATGACATAAAGGATGAAGGAGGAAAGAAGAAAGGATAAAATTTTGATAAGAGGAAGAAATAAGATGCCTTGTGAAATAAATAAAGCTAATATGACATATAAACATTGACTGAGCCTTTTTAGAAGCAGGAAACCAGGGATGGATGTTTTAAGGCAAGAATGCCTATAACAGTATTAGGTTTTGGATAAGGTGATTTTAGAGCAATACATTGTTGTTTTTAGGATGTATCTAGTAGAATCCACAAGATCTTTTGAAAATGCAAGGTTTAGATGACTTAAAAAAATCTTCATTGGTGATTCATGATAGAAGTTGATTAGATAAGACACAATCCTGATAACTTTTATAGAGGATGGAGCGTGTGTGTGGGAGCTCTGTGCAGTCCTGCAACCTGTAGTAGGTCGCAGTCTGCATGTGTTTGTTCTTTGTTGCATGCATTTTTTCTTTGCAGATCAGACTCTATGGGGTTGTTTCCAGCAAGGGATGGGGTTTTTTAGCTTTTGGGGTTTTTTTCTTGAGTGTGTGCGTTGTTCGGTGCAGGTGTGGGGTGCGAGGGCTTGAGGGGATTTTCTAATGGTAGGGTTTGTGCCTTTGGGTGAGAGGTTGGGGGATGCTGCTATGGTAGAGGTTGGTGACAGGTTTCCTCACCCATCCTCGCCTGATGTTGGGGTTTTTAGCATTGGTGCTTTGAAATTGCACAAGATAAACAGATGCTTGGAAAGAGCTCAAGTTCGTTCGAAGCTGGTGATTCAAATAGAGGTGGTAGCTGAGGACTTGGAGTATTATAGAAAACATGTTTTAATCTACAAATTTATGGGATTGACGGTTTCAATGCCTTTTCTAGAACCCTAGATTCGCAAGTCATGGAATCCAGAAGGTGATTTTGAAATCTTGCTAGCTGGGAATAACTTCTTTTTGGTGGTTTTTTCATGTATCTCTGATCATAACAAGGTTTTTGAGGGAGGGCCCTACTTTTATAATCAAGTTGGCCTTTTCATGAAGCCTTGGCATGCAGGATTTAACTCAGCAAAGGAGTTGCCCTCAAAGGTGCTGGTGTGGGTTCATTTTCCTCGGTTGCCATTGGAATGTTGGAGACATGATATTTTGTAATCAATTGCGTTGCTGCTGGGGAAGCCTATTGGCTTGTCTTAGCAAACTCTGGAGAAGCAAATTTTTTCCTATGCTCGGGTCTGTGTGGAGATTGATCTGAGCCAGCCTTTGCCAGACTCTATTGATCTGACTATTGGGTCTAGCTCCTGGACTCAATAATTAGACTATGAGACTTTACCTTTCAGGTGCCAATTGTGCCATGAGTATGGCCATATTCAAAGGAGGTGCCCTCATGCCTCGGGTGTTGGTGGTTAAGATAATGTGAAGGCTCCGTCTAATCCAAGGGCAAAAAAGGGTAAAGCACCCATGGAAGGGGTGGTATCGGATAAAGATGGCTTTGTGCCAGTTAAGGCACGAAACAAGAATCGGGGTCAGAAGAGGACTCTTTGAGATCGTCAAGAGGAGGAGACTTTTAACAAGTTTGAGGCTTTGGATGAATTAGTCCATAAGGAGGGGGTTTCTTTTGACATGCATGTTGAAGCTTCTCCTTTAGTTGATCATAATTCTGAGTCTTTGCCTATCACTACCTTGGTCCTAGTTCCTGTGGTGGCTTCCGGGGTGGTGATGGATTCAGTTGCTCCTCCCCCTGATGCTGGGTTTGGGGACTCTTGCAATTTGGTAGAAACCCCTATGGCCTCTTCAGATGAAAGGGTGAGTTTAGCCAATGGAACGGGTTTGGAAGACTCTAGTAAGAAAAAAACTCTCTCTTCTTCTCCTATTCTGGGTCTACATTAAAAATCCCTGAAAAAGTATGCTCCTAATAAGCCCTAGAAGGTGGGGAGGAAGAAGGATCAATCTGGGTTGGTGAAGACATTGGATACTCACTTCTCTCACCCTTCGTGATGATTGTGTTATCATGGAATGTAAGGGGTATGAATAGCATCCCTAAACAAAAGGCTATTCGGGACTTGGTTAGTGCTCATTCTCTAGATGTGGTTTTCCTCCAGGAGACGAAGTTATCTATGGATGGTATGATGCAGTGTGTTTCTAAGATTTGGAACAGAGGGTTTTTCTAGTGTGTGGGTGCACAGGGCACCTTAGGGGGTCTTGCTTGCCTATGGGATCCTCGGCAAATTTCTCCTGTTTGGTGGATCTCTAGCAGATTTTCCATTTCTCTGGCTGCAATTAGTTTGGAGACGGGGGAAAGAATTCTTCTTTCTAACATTTATGCTCTGATGGATGTCCTTGGTAAGACTCTCATGTGGTCTCATATCAATCTTTTGAGATCGTTGGATCCTTTCCTCCCCTGGATTATGGCAGGTGACTTCAATGCAATTGCCTCCCTCAAGGAGAAAAGGGGGGGTGTGCCTTGTTTGGACCCCTCTTCTACTCTTCTAAGAGATAATTTGGCTCAGCTCCAGCTTGTGGCTATCAAACATTTGAATGGCATGTTTACTTGGAATAATAAGAGGCTTGGGGATGATGCCATTCCTGAGCGGTTAGACAAGTTTCTTATTTCCTATTTTTGGGTGGGTGACAAGTGGCTGTCAAGTTCTAAAATACTTCCTTCTTTCATAAATCAGTGAAGGCTCAAAGACAAGGTAATTTTATCTCTTCTTTCCGCTCTCCTGAGGGTTCTGTTCTTTCTTCCTCTTTGGGGATCTCTAGTGAGGCGGTTCATTTTTTCTCTGCTCTCTTTTCTGAAGATACCCTGCCTGCTAGTGAGGAGGAAACTTCTATCCTGGCTTGTATTCCCTCTCTGGTGACTACGGCTATGAATGCTTCTCTTCTTAAACCTATTTCTTTGAAGGAGTTGGAGGATGTGGTGTTTCAATTGAAAAAAGGGAAGGCTCCTGGTCCTTATGGGTTCTCGGCTGAGTTCTTTCAGGAATTTTGGGAAGTCATCAACCTTGATCTTTTGGAGGTGGTGCAGGAGTCTTTTAGGAATAAGCAAATGTTGTGAGCCATGAATTCCATGTTTCTTGCTCTTATCCCAAAACACGAGGGTGCTGATTCTTTGGATCTTTTTCAACCAATTGCTTTGTGCAATGTGGTGTATAAAATCATTACAAATCTAATTGTTGAATGATTGAAGCCATGTCTGGATAAGTTGATCTTGGAGGAACAAGGGGGCTTTGTTGCAGGTAGATAGATTTTGGATGGAGTAGTTATTGTGGCTGAGACTATTCACTTCATGGCCTCTTCTAAGGAACAGGCTATGTTTATAAAGTTGGACATGGCTAAAGCTTATGACAGAGTTAACTAGGGCTTTTTGATCAAAATTCTCAGATCCTTCGGGTTAAGTTGTGAGTGGATTGATTGGGTCATGAGCTGTGTGACGACTTCCTTATTTTCTATTCTCATAAATGGGGAGTCTTCGGATCTATTTGGTGCTTCTAGAGGTCTTCAATAGGGGGACCCCTTATCCCCATATTTGTTCATCTTGATGGCTGAAGGTTTGGGGAGATTCATTAAGTCCCATGTTATGGATGGGCTCTTTCAGGGATGGAAATGGAGCAATTCTCTTCCTCCTCAAACTCAACTTCAGTTTGTGGATGATACGGCTTTGATGGGTGTTGCTAAGGTGGCTAAAGCAGTTGCTTTGTGATAGATTTTGGATTGTTACCTGGCTGCCTCATGTCAAAGCATTAATGAAAGTAAGTCTTGCATTTATTTCTTTAATACCCCCAAGCTTATTTAGCAGCGTATTGCTAGGATCTTAAGGTTTCAGGTGGGAAACTTCCCTTTATATACCTTGGTATCCCTCTGGATGTGAGCCCACTTCCCAGGTGTTTTTGGCAGGAGGTGATGGATAAATTTCGTGGGTTGGTTTGTCACTGGACCTATAGATGGTTATCTATGGCTGGCAGAGTTACTATGTTGAAGTTCGTGGTGCAGGCCCTTCCTTTATACAGGTGCTTTGTGCTGACTACTCCCTCAAGTTTCATCAAAGATTTTGAGGGCCTCTGTCGGCAGTTTCTTTGGTTGAGTAATCTCCTTTTGAAGAAGTGGAGCTTAATTAAGTGGGAAGTTGTTTGCTGACCAAAGCAGGATGGTGGTCTGGGTTTGCGTAGGACAGATTGGAATGGACAGGCTTTGGCTGCTAAGCTATACTAGAGATGGTGTTCATATCAGCATCAGTATTGGACCAGGATCCTTACCTTCAAGTACCCTGGGGAGGTGGAGGGTGCTGAGGTGCCTCGATTTAGTCTTTCAGGGAAAGTTTCTATGATCTGGGATACTCTCAAGAGGGGGGTGCGGTGGTTAAACAAGGCCTGTTTTGGATCTGCAATAGAGGCTCTGATGCTCTTTTTGGCATGACTCCTGGGATGACTTCCCACCTATCCTCTCCTCGCACCCTCATTGGGGGACTTATGTAGGATTTTTGTTCAGGCTGGTTGGAGTAGAGTGATGGATTTCAAAGCCCCTCAGGCTTTGGGGTAGACTATTGTTTACTAGTAAAAGGATATGCAGGAATGGCCCATGGGTGGATCTTTGGAGGATAGGAGGGAGTTGTCCTCTATTTTGGCTAATAGAGTCTATTGTTCTCTTCCAGAGCGGGATGTGCTGGCTTGGGGTCTATATCCAAAGGGAAGTTCACTGTTGCTTCAGGGTATCGTGTTTTGGACAGACAGGCCTGGGGTAGTGCTGAGGTTCCTTGGTGGAAAAATATTTGGAATAAATTCTCTTGGCCAAAATGCAATTTCTTTTCTTGGCTGGTGGTTTATGGCAGGTGTTTGACTTGGGATAACCTTTGTAAGCATGGATTCCAAGGTCCTTCATTATGTTTCTTATGCCTAAAAGATGTTGAGACTGTTTCACATCTTTTCTTTCAGTGCCCTTTTGCTAGGACTATTTGGCATTTTTGGTGGGGGGCTTGGAGTTTGCAGTGCAGGTACCCTTCTTCTCTAGAGGAGTTTTGGTAGAACTTTGGGCCCATTCCGGTGAGGACTTCATTTCTGCACATACTGTGGCCAATTGGCCCTAGTCTGATTATATGACACATTTGGTTGGAGCACAACCGCAGGGTCTTTCTGGATAAGAAGTTGTTGGTGGGTCAAGTTTGGTCTCACATTCTTGGGGCTTTGCAGGAGACCTTGTATGCTAAATGTGATCTGTCAGCCCCGGTGGATCCTTGTGACACTAGAGTGATTCATATTCTGGGGATTCTTGTTGGGGGTCCCAGAAGGCCCAAGATTGGGCAGAGCAAGTGTTCTAGAAGGAAGGTATCTAGGGAAGGGCATTGGCTGCCCCCTCCCACTAGAGTCTTGAAAATCAACATTGATGGGTCTGCAAGGGGTAACCCTGGGCACACTGGCATTGGTGGGGTGGGCAGAGATAGTTCTGGGGTGCTTGTGTTTTTCTTCTCAGAATATAGGGGGCTACACTCTAATAATCTTATGGAGGCCTTGGCTATTCTTTTGGCTTTGAGGAAGGCATATGCCCTTGCCTGGAATAAGATTATCTGTGAGTCAGATTCTTAGGTGGTGATAGACTTGCTAAATAGAAGGCAATTTGATGATGTTAGTTGGTAGCTTGTGGTGGTGGCTAAGCAAATCACCAGTCTTGGAGAATTATTTGATTCTATCACCTTCTCTCATATCCCTCAGGAATGGAATACGATGGCTGATGGGTTGGCCAAATGGGCTTCTGAGAAGAATGGGACCTGGCTGGTGGATGATTGGGACAGTTTACCTGGGGATCTTGCTCAGGATTTGGTGGATTTGGTCACGGAGGATGTGAGATGTTGCATGACCACTTCTTGATTTCTTGTTTGATGTCTCTGGGCCCGTTTGGGCCTCTTGCTGCTTTTATGCTTTGTACTACTCTCTTTGATTAATAAAGTTTTTACCCTCTTTTTATTAAAAAAAAGAAGTTGATTAGATAAGTATCTCAATCTATCCAATAGACAAGGCATAAATGATTGATGTAATGAATCATGTATGTTTGATTGTTATTAGTAAAAGTACTTATAAATATGTACTATAAGAGAATGATATTTTTTGTGCAAGTAATGTGGGTGAACAATAATGCACTTATCATATTTATTATATTTAAACTTGAACGATAATTTATACTAATGTGCGTGACGCATATTTCATATCATTGTTGTCCTTGTGCGAGTGATGCACTAGAGTAAGTAATTGATTCCTTTATGTGAATAAAGCCTCGAGTAATGATTACATTCCTAATTTGTGTGTGAGATACACTTTTTATACTCATTGTGTTTATTGGATCGAGTAATGATCACTATAATTATCCTACTGCGATTTATGCATATTTCACATTTGTACGAGCGATGCACTTGTGCGAGAGATGCACTTACCATATTTATTGTGTGTAAACTTGAACAAGTAATGCTCATTGTATGCAATGCATATTCCATATTTTGTGCGAGTGATGCACTACAAGTAATCCATGTATTCATACCCTGTGTGAGTTATGCACCAAGGGTTCATGCACTCTTATTTGTTGATTATTTATTCTCGCATGTTATGCACTATCATATTTAGCTGGTTTGTGTTTTATGCAATTTGAATAGATTATTCTTGTTGAATGTGATCTGTGTGATAAGCTTTAAGCTTACCTTCCAAGATAGGATGTCGAATGTGGGCTAACAAAGAAGGTGATCTTCTTTTTCAAGATCAACCAATTTTTTGTATTTATGCTTTGGCCAAAGCTATATTGTACCATTGAAATAGATGGATAATGAATGCCTAGTTTCTATATTATATGTTTCTTTGCCACATCTTGTATGTAAGAAATATGTTCATTCTAGTATAGAGTGCATATAAGGCATCAAACATGCATCAAGAGTTTCCCTCCTGCCCATTTGTTCTAGGTTTCTAGGCACCTCATGCAGGGCTAGGTATTCTTCAAGTTAGGAAGAATCCTGGGGAAGTGTTGTGCTTCATGGTTGGGTGGAAAAAGCACCTTAACCATGCTCTTGAACTTTGGCTTGCAGGTTATGGCAGCTAAAGATAGATTGCACAGTTGAATCTCTTTATGTAATTTAGAAAATGCATTTTATCATGTATTGAACCTTTGTATGACAAGGTATGTAATTGAACTTCTCTCCGTATGAACTAAGGTTGCACTTGAGAAATTGTAAAAAATTGTGCATTCTGGATATCTCTGTTAATAGAAATTTTATCATACATTGAGATTTACTTTTCATTGTTAAATTTAGTAAATGATTGTATCAGTATTGGGATCATGATGATCTTTTTGTATGTTGAAAACTTGTTGATCTTCTTATCTTTTATATTGATCAAGTTGAAGACCTTGTTGTAATTTATTGAAATTTTCTGTTGTTGAGACTTTCTTTTGTTAGTGTTTTGATTTGCCAATGATGATAACAAGTAGTATGGGATACTTGTTTTTAATCATAAAGGCAATTGTTCAGATGTCTCATGTGAGTAGGCATGTTGACAAAATGAACATAATTGTTTTCTTCCTATATGTAAATATCTTGCAATATGAAAAAGATTTGATTAAGCTATAGAAGATTGTATGAAAGAAATGAATTAGCTTGCATGTTTTTACTAGTCGAGGTAGATTATGATGTGTAGGTATTACTTGTCTAAAAGTATAGAAATAAAGTTAGTTTGATGAAGCAGTGATATGCTAACGATGTGTGTAAGTAAATGAATGTTAGATAGAGGAATTTTGTTGTTATAAACAAACAGGTGCTTGGAGCAATGATACATTGTCAGGTGGGCTGACTTTGACATTGAGGTAAAACAGAGTTAAAGAGGTATGAAACCTTATCATAAGTTAAGTTGATTTGATCATCGGGGCGATGATTCTTTTAAAGGGGGGAAGGATGTCACAACCCCTATTCGCAATAATTAATTTTTGATTTAAATATTACTATTTTAATGATCATTGACTAATTTTGACTCATGTGCATGATAGGAATACACTCTCGACAAAGAGAGAGTATCATCGAAGAGGGGGTGTCTAGCCAACTAATGGCGACTTGTGGTGAAAGGAATCTACACACACCACATAGTTTCATGTAGATTAAATTGCATCATTATATGTGTCTGTGTGTTAAATAATTTCCTAGTTAATTTTGCTGATTAGACTAAAATATTTAGTCACATTAATAATTGTGTTGCATTAGAATAATCATTTGACTATTAGTCGTTATAAATTTATGGTAATATTTTGGAATAAATAATTAGATAATTTGATACATTTTAGAATAGAATGATGCCTTGTCATTTATGCTTTCAAAAAAATTATTTTATTATTATTTGTTAAATTTGAAAGATAAAATAAATATAAACATACTTGTATTTGTGATAATATTTCTAAAATCTTTTAGTCCTATTTAGATAATAACAAGATTTTTAAGTTAGAACAAAAATAAAAAGAATAGAAAGTAAACAAAACAAAAAGAAGGAAAAATAAAACAGAATATAGAAATAAAGAAAACAATAGAAAAATACACCACATTAGAATAAAAGCAAAAATATGAAAAAGAAAACAAAAATCAATAAAAGAAATATAAAGAAGTATTTAAAACAAAAAAAAAATTCCTTATAAGCTTTCTTAAGTTAAGAGGTGAAATTAGAAGTTATATTTTTCTTTTATCAAATTAGATGAGAAAGAAAGTAATATTCTTCTCATTTAAAATAAATCACGTAATTATTTCTATTGTGATTAATTATCAATGAGAGAGATAATTATGAATTGGCAAAATATATATAAACTAGTATATTTATATTTAAAAATATATATCTAAAATACGCCGAGGTATATCTTTTTTCCATAATTTCTTTGATTTTCTCTTACAATTTATTTTTTGGTTTTTATTTTTTAATTTATTTTTTGGTTCCATAGTTTTCATGATTTTCTACAGCTTTTTCTCCTTCCAACAGTTTCTAATTTCGTTTTTGGTTTTTATTTTTTATTTTTTCCAATTTCTATTTTAGTTTTTATTTTTTTATTTTTTCCAATTTATTTTTTGGTTCCATAGTTTTTGTGATTTAGTTTTTTCTCCTTCAATGGTTTTTAATTTCTTTTTTAGTTTTTTTCTTTGATTTTTTTAAGTTTTATTTTTTATTTCCTTTTTGGTATTTTAATTTTTTTTCTTATAAATTTAGGTAGAAAAAATGAGTGCTCTCATCCCCACCCCGATGTGATTGTATAACGCCTCTCAGCGTAATAACACCTCTCGGCATAAAAATACGCCGAGGTATATCTTTTTTCCATAGTTTCTTTGATTTTCTCTTGCAATTTTTTTTTTTGGTTTTTTTTTTTTTTATTTTTCCAATTTCTTTTTTGGTTCCATAGTTTTTGTGATTTAGCTTTTCTCCTTCAATGGTTTTTAATTTTTTTTCTTTGATTTTTCTTAAGTTTTATTTTTTATTTCCTTTTTGGTATTTTAATTTTTTTTCTTATAAATTTAGGCAGAAAAAATGAGTGCTCTCATCCCCACCCCGATGTGACTGTATAACACCTCTTGGCCTAATAAATAAATAAATAAATAAATAAATTATTGTATTGTAATTAGATGATGACTATGTTTTAGAAAAAAAAAATTAAAAAAGAAAGCAAATCCATAAAAAAAAGAAGAAAGTGAAAATAAGCTAAAATCAAGGGAAGAAGCCATGTTAAGAGAAAATGAAAATAGAATAATGCAAAAACAAAGTACATAACTGAATTATAAAGAATTAAATAAATAAATATTAGGATTAATATTTATCTAATATATTATTTTAATAGCAAGTTTTCATAAAAGAAATAGAATAAAAAAACAAGAAAATAGAAAATAAGCTACCTTATTGTTAGGCGAGTTTATTTTTATTTTTAAATAACATTATAAACATTTAAAAGATTATGATGAAAATGAACAACAATGGAAACAAAAATAAAAATGGAATAAATCAAAAAGATAAAAATATAGAAACAAAACAATAATAAAAGGAGGAAGAGAGTCAAAAAATATACAGTTGGAAGGAAGCAAAAGAGGAACGAAAGAAAGTAAAGAAGAGCCAAAAAGGAATTCAAAGACGCCGGAAATAAAATTACCAGGTTTTATTTTAAATTGACATAATTTTTGGATGACTGGAATAATTTTATTGCTCGTAGTACCATTAAAATGTGTGACTGAAATGATTTTATTGCATGTTGATTTGTTATTATTTTATTTGAAAATTAAAACTATCTCAATTAAAAATTAAAACTCTTTCTCTTCTGGTTTTTGTCAATCAACCTCCTAAATCATTGATATATATTTGATATTCATTGTATATATATTTAATAATGGTTGTTCTAGTATATATTATATTATATTATATTATATATATATATAATAATCGTTGTTCCAATATATATATATATAATACTCATTGTTCCCAACATATTATAGATTTCATGTATATATTTAATGCCTTGTGAAGTAATTTATGTATATTAGATTAACACTTAACTAGTTTACAAATAGAAAAAAAAGATATATATATATATATATATATATATATATATATATATATATATATATATATATATATATATATATATATATATATATATATATATATATAATTAATTACTGTGCTATTGAGTATTGTTTAACTCATTTTGGAATGGATAGAGAAATATTATAATTTGGAAATAGATTTCTTTTCAGAATGTAAATATGATAACTCCTAGAGCAATATGGTTGCTTCGGTCGACAAAGGATAGTATCAACTTGACTATGAGGAATGTTTATGATATCTTTGTTAATTGAATCCTTGGGAATTATATTAGATTATCATATCATCCGAATTGATGTATATATTATTTTTGTCGATGGCATAACAAGTGACTTAAGTCTTCTGGCATATACAAGTGATTTCTATTTATGCAATTGTGTGATGAAAAAGAAACATGACGAGTGATTCTTGGTCAATGTTGGCAGACCAACCATGTAATAGTAATTGTTGACATTAAATTAGATTGGTATTAGCATTTGACACATGTTATAGGAATGATAGTTAAATCATGATTTCACCAGATTCCTTCATCTAAGTCATCTTCAGTTTGCTAGACCCCTCATGGTGGGTTGGGCTTCCCAGTAGGGTAGCATGGGGAAGCTTAATGCTTCATGGCAGAATGGATATCACCATGATGATACTCTCTCTCTCTCTCTCTCTCTCTCTCTCTCTCTCTCTCTCTGGTTCAGTGGGACAGATGCAGATTGATATATTATATATATTTTGTTGTACAAGCCTCAAGGCTAAATAATGCAAAGGATTAGTCCTATTTTATTATTTTATTGAATGGCTGATGTATGGGATCTCAATTGTATATATATCTTTGACAACTATTTCTTGAGATGAGTTGTTATGTGACAGTATATAACTATTCCCCTTCTCCGCACAATTTTATTCAGTTAATATTATTTTATTCTAGTAGTTAACTATTTTGGGAATGGATTTGCTTTTCAAAGGTTATTTTTAGTAAGTGATATTTTTAGACCTTACAATATCATGAAATATAATGGTCATTGCTCTTTGATATGTGGCTCCAACATTTTTTAGACCAAAGGGCATGACGAACTAGTAGTATGTTCCCCATACAAAAATAAAAGCAATTTTATGTTGATCTCCTTCAGCTATTCTAATCTGGCTATATCCAGAAAATCCATCCATCAATGATAGCATCCCGTGTCTTACTATCAGATCCACTATGATATCAATGTTAGGTAGTGGAAAATCATCTTTTGGACAAGCTTTGTGTTGAGTGTTGGTTTGTCATTGATGTCAAAAGTGATTTGATGATGCTTCTAGGACCTCGGGATATCATGGATCATGCATGTTTCTTTTATGCTATGTTTCAGTATGATGGTGGTAGTCTTGTCTTGTTTTGAGTTCATGATGTCTTGGATGATGTTGGGTTCATGCTTTATGCTTCAGTATAGTGAGTAAGTTTATGCTCATGAGTAACTAATGTTTGACAGCATTTGAGCATTTGATGTAAGCATGTTCATCATATCAGGATCATGCTTCATACTTGATGGCAAACATCTCAAACAATTGCTTTTCTTGTTGAAGTTGGTGGTTGCAGTGATGATATTGAAGCACAATGTTGATGCAGTGATGTAGTACAGTGGTCTCATATCAGTAGTGGTAATCTTCTCTAGGGTTGTGACTTTTGACAATCACTATATTTCATATCTTACTTAAAACCCTAGTTATGTTAAAAAAAAACCTTAATAGTTCTAAGATCCTTCTAGCTTCTAAATGTCCTGATCATACTCTACATCAGTTGATTTGTCATAGTTTAAGGTCAGTTAGTAATGACAAATCTAGAGTTTTGGTTATTTGTTAAAATACCCAAGTATTTTTTTTTAGGGTTTTACTAGCCTAAGTATTTATTTACAAACCCTTAATAGACTATCAATTCAAAAGTTTCTTTTTGTTATATCTATGTGCTGACTGATGATAACAGGTTGAGAACCACTTAAGTTACCACTTAAGGGTCTTTGCAACATATAGTAATCGGCCCCTTGTCTTGTGTAACCACCTTTCTCGATCACCTTTCCTAAGCCCGAGCACCCAAATAGAAATCAAAGGCTGCCATTTAAAGTTGAATTGGCATAATAAGGAAGATCGAAGGTCACATTTAAAAATCCTTTTGAATATCAATGGTCACTCTACTATGCTAAATTTGACGGGCTCTGTTTTGTTAGTGCTGCAGAAAGCCACTTTTAGAAAAGTCTATTAAGGGGTTTTGTTAGTGAAACATGCACAATGCATGGAGATATTTGAATCCACTCTTTCCTATTTTTTAGAAGCTACTTTGTAATCAAAGATTAGAGGAATCAGTATTATGAATGAATAAAGAATTATTCAGCAGAATAAGGGCAGTGTATCTTGTGTGAAGAAAAGTATGAGCAGATAAGAATGAAAGAGCTCTCTGCATGTTGTTGAATTCAAGAAGACAGAGTATGGTGTTTGCAGATGAACAATGAATAGAAAGACCTAGATAAAAGTTTTAGAGTGAACAACAAATAATTGATAGAGATAAGACAGAATGTGTAGAGGTTAACGAGGACAGAGAATGATCATGGGTTTGTTTTGTTGAATCAAAGTTTGTATTGATGCGAAATATTAGTGAACAAGTGCTTGTATTCATCTCATAGTGATGGTATTACTTGACAAAGCAATTAGTACTACATACAAGGTTTTAAGGACGTTCTCAGAGATTGCAGAGCAAGAGCATGTATGCAGATGAAGACATTGAGGATATACACACAGAGACATCATACCTAATTTTTGGAGACAAGTGCACATCAAGATGTTTGTATTAAAGATAAGCACTGATTTGTATTGAAACAGAGAAACCCTCTGTACTCTTTGTGTTATTCTGAGATTGTATGTTTTGCTAGTGAGGCACATTGTAGCCAGTGAGGCTTGCATGGTTAGTGAGACCTATTTGTAGCCAGTGAGGCTTGCATGGTCAGTGAGGCATGATTTCGATTAAGCCAGTGAGGCTTGCATGGTCAGTGAGGCATGATTTCGATTAAGCCAGTGAGGCATTTTCTGACTAGTTTTTCATCCCTATGAGGGTTTTCCACTCATGAAAAACTTTTGTTATGGTTCATGTTGTTTATCTTTATGTGTATGCCCTAATGTTTTTGTCTTTGAGGTCTTGATCATAATGTTTATAATCATACTTGTGCATATGTATTTAGTAAACCTTTGAAGTCTCTCTCATTCTCTATCCAGTAGTTTAAAAAGTGAAAAGATTTTAAAAGTTTATACAACATTGATTCAACCCCCCCTCTCAGTGTTGTTCGTACTCCAACACTTTGTTGATGTCTCTGAAATCATTACAAATTCTGATGGTTCCATTTGGTTTGGCTACAGGTACAATGTTTGAGATCCACTCAGGATAATCTATCAGTTTGATAAAACCAATTGCCAAGAGCTTTTCTAACTCTGCTTTGACCATTAAGGCAATTTTTGGATACATCTTTCTCAATTTATGTTTGACTGGTTTTGTTCCTGGATGGACTATCAAATGGTGTACTATTAGTGATGGATCCAATCCTGGCATATGTGCATAGGACCAAGCAAAATTGATTTCTCATTTTCTAAAGGAGTTAAAGTCCTGAGTTTCAAATTCTGATAGTGACTTTGCTGCGTATGTGATCTTGGGTTCTCCTGTAGTTCCAAGATTCATCTCTTGTGTCTATTCTATGAGTATAGTGGACTTTTCCTAGTGTACCCCACTTTGGGGAGGTTAAATTCCTCATCCTCTAGTGCCTCAAAGAGGTTTTCACCATTAGATACATCTTTTATTTTTACTTTCTTATCATCCAAAAGTTCCACGAAGTGGTTTTCACCAGGGGACATTATTTTTATATTTTTGTTTTTATGTTTCTGACTAAGGAATTTAACAAATTCCCCAAAGTAGGCATCTGATTTTAGTTCAATAGTGTAGCCGGTCTTATGATCTCCGATAGGTAGGTGAGTATGAAGTCCCATAAACTCACTAATAGCCTCATCATTTTCAAAGACATCTAGGACATGATGTCCTTGTTGGTCCCAGTCAATGAGATCTGTATATACAAGGGATAATGAATGGGATGAAGTGGATGGGGTGGATGAGGAAGATGGTTGATCAAAGGAATAAGTTATGGTATAGATGGCATTATCCTCGAAGACATTAGCGACCGCTTCAAAATGATCTATGAAAGGGTCCTAATTAAATGACTCAACCGCGGGAAAAGCTTGTGCCACTTTGTCTAAGATAAACTCAACATTGGGTGACTTATGGTTAGTGGATCCAAACCCTAGCCTAGAATGCTTAGGTCAACAATGAAATTCTAGAGGTTCTAATATCCTCTATTGTTGTTGACCAAGCCCACCTTCCTTATAGCCCAACCTTTTGATGATGGGATAACCTCTATGATATATACTGAATGGTAATTGTCTCTATTCATCCTCTTCACTATAGAGCCATTTAGAGATATCTTCCTCAATAGTTTCTTGACTCTTTTTCCCCCAATATTTGAAAATTTTCAATTGTAGATGAGTAAACAAGACCTGATTAATTTGATAAGGTCGCCCATAGCTCTTAGGTGAAAGAGGAAGTTCATTGATATGAAATAGAGTGTACTCTCGCATGCCTTTATCACTGATCTTAGCCTTAATCTTTGGTCGAGAAGTGGAAGGTGAGGATGATGAAGATGGGCTGAGTGTGGATGAGTCAATGTATTTGGATGATGGTTGGGTGACTTCATTAGTTGGGCAATAATTTTGTTGTTGATAGGGGCCCTCTAATCATCTACAGTATTGAAAGGGATGAGAGTCCACTTGTATGGTAATTTGAAGATCGTTGAACGAGAATTTTATGCATTGGTGGTATGTGGAAGGTACGGCTCTCATGGCATGAATCCATGGATGCTCTAGGAGAATATTGTATGGGAGATCAAGATCTAAGACCTGACAAGTAGTTTCCATTATAACAGGGCCAACCTTTATTGGGAGTCTAATTGTGCCAACTGATTTTCTTTCACCTTCATCATAAGCTATGATTGTGATTTGATATTTTTTCTTCAATGCTCTCATCAAAGTATCCCAGTTGTTTTATTAATTATAGGGTACATAAATTCAAAGCTGATCCACCATCTATTAGGACCCTTTTTACAATATGTTGATTAACAATAACTTCTAAGTGAAGGGCTTCATTGTGGAAATGATCATGAGAGTATCTGGTTCTGTGAAGATGAGACAATGGGTAGATGTAAGAGTCCCCACCATAGCTTGAAATTGATCTACATCAATATCACCTGGTACTTGATATTCTAAAAGGGCTTTATCCAAGATTTGTTTATGTTGAGGAGACATTCTTAAAAGTTCTAGGATTGAAATCTGGGTAGGCATTTTTTTCAATTGATCCAGGATATTATATTTAGGAGCATCATAGGATGGAACAAGAGGTGCTGTAGGATTAGATGAAGAAGGATTTCCTTGAACAATAATACAGTCTCTTTGTGTAGTGACATCACACTCTGGAGCTTTGCCTCTAATAGTGACAACATTGACTTAAGGATATGAAGTTTGGATACAGCCAATTAGGCTGTTGTTGCCATAGTCATATTGGACTTCATGGTGTAAGGTGGATGTGTTTGTGGTATTGATATTATTGGCTCTATTATTTTTTTTCCCATTTGGAGGAAATGGTTCTTGGTAGGCTTTGAGCTTCTCATTGGGAGACTCGTGAGGTATTTGATCTATGTTTATCTCTCCTTGATCAATTAGATCTTGGACATAATGTTTTAGTCTCATGCATGAATTGGTAGTATGACCATTGACTCGATGGAACTCACAATATTGATCTTCTCTCTAAACCAGCACCTGGTTTTGGTCTACCTTCATCGTAAGGTCAAGGAATGTTGAGAAATTTGATCATGTTTGCTTGTTTTAGTTTTCAAAATACCGATTCGAGAGGTTCTGCTAAATCTAAAAATTTACATGGCAGTCTCAATGCTGGAAATATTTGGTGGTTGATCTCAAGGCATATTATGAATTGATGAAGAACTAAGAATGAATGGTTTATTTTTCACATTTTGGACATGTTTTGTATCAATTATTCCATCATTCACAATGTTTTTGTTTCGGTTCCAGTATCGAGATTTATCACTTTTTTGGTTGTTAGAATCATGATTGTTCTTCTCTTTGTAGATTTTAATGATACCTTTATTGATAAGGGTTGTTTCTATCATTTTTCCTTTTTGTCATGATTTCCTCAAATGAATTAGAGCATTGTACTTGTAAATGGAAAGCTAGCTCTTGATTAAGATTTTGCACAAAAATTGGAACGAGTTGTTTCTTTGGGATATGGCAAGGAAGTCAACTAACAATAAGTCTCCATCTTTGTAGAAAAGAAGTAAGGGTTTCCCCTCCTTTCTGTTTGGTATTGTAAAGGTCTTGCATGGAGGTATCTTGTTCTATATTGTAAGCAAATTCTTGACAAATTCCTATGCTAATTGTTCAAATGTTTTGATGTTTCCTAGGAGACATGAGAATCATTCAAGGGCTGATCCGACCAAAGTTTTAGGAAAAAGTCTCATTAGATATGTAGGTTCGTGTTGGAATTCCATGCATGCGATGTAAAATTCTTGAACATGATCTCTAGGGTCACCTTTTCCTTTGTATTTGTCAAATTTTGGTATTTTGAAATATTTAGAAAAAGGTACCATAATTAAAGATTTGTCAAATGGATCAGGGCATAGTTCCTCAAAAGAATATTTCTTTTGTCAAGCACCAATCTAATTATCTATTATTTGTTTGATTTCATCTCAATTAGGTAGATTGTTGATTGATTGGTTTTGGAATTGAGTTTGAGGTGGTGATTGCGGGTGATTTTGATGTTGTGAAGATAATTGGGATTGTCGTGCCAATTGGAGTCAAAGATTTGCAGCTTGTTGTAGCCAAAGGACTAGGGGATCAATAGGTTTTGAGGATGAAACATTGGTAGGATTATAGTTTCATGAGGTTGAGGGTATAGAAGTAGATACTTGGGTTGGTTGAGTATTGATGTTAAGAATGTGGATGGAAGAGGTTTGAGGGATAGAAACATGGGTTGCATGAGTGATTGATCATGATGAGGGAATGTAGGAAGATTTGGATATAGAAGGTATAGGGACAGATTGTGACATCCCTAATGAAGGAATTAATGGAGGTGTAAGTGATGACCCTAATGAAGGAATTGATGGGGATGTAAGTGATGATTGAATGGGTTGGATAATGGGAATAGAATTATCTTGAGGTATCCTTGAGGTGAAAGTGTGTGATGATGAGATAGATTGGGACATGTTTGACATAGATGTTGAAGGTGGTTGATGGAGAGAGGGGGATTGGATTATGGGAATAGAAGTATCTTGAGGCCCCAAGGTGAAAGTATGTGATGATGAGATAGATTGGGACATCTTTGATGTAGATGTTGAAGGTGGTTTATGGAGAGAGGGATTAGCTTGAGCCTTGACCCTAGCTTTTTTTTCTTTTCTTCGTGCTTTTTCTCTCTCATAGATACCGTCAGTGACTTTAGCCCCACAATCATAAAGATATCTCATGTAATAATCAGGATCATGATCCATGAGAGATGAACAAGTTGTAAGGTTGTAGGATCTTGTTGGAGTTGAAGTGCAATTGGATTTGTTTCAGTATAGTCATGTGTAGATCTAGGAGTTTCAAGGGTATTTGGTTGGTTTGTGATGTCTTGGATTTCTACAAAACTTGAAAGTTCAAGTTTATAATGATGAAAATGTGATGAAATAGGATTTTGTTGAGAGATGGATTTGATCATGAGTAGGCTCTTCTTTGTGGAATCCCAAGGTTCTAGGTTGTCTTCTTGGGGAAGTTAACTCCATATTATTTTTCTTGGCTTGGGAGTGGGTGGTAACCATAAAATAGGAAAATAGATGACGATTGGAATGTCAAAAAATCTCTCAAAGATTGATCAATTGATTAAGGATCAAGATGGACAGATATTGATGATATGAAGGACTCCAAAAGATGGGGTAAATGATATGGATTAGATTGATATAGAGATACATATTGTTTGATTTAGAATAAACTAGAGTCAAAATGATGACTCAAAGAGACCAGATGGACCTTAAGATCAGATACGAATAAAGGACTCCTTTAAAACACTTAGGGTTACGATATGCCTAAGGAAGAAAGGAGACAAATATGTCACCTCTACTCAAGGGAAGTTAGGGCTTATTGAGTAGGGAGGATAAGATGACAAGGATACACTAACTTAAGAATGGTCAGGGCCTCTTAAGCAAATGGATCAATTGATTGGAAAAAGGTATTAGTCTCTTGAAGTTTTGGATGTCTATGATAGGATAATGGGAGTCCAATGGTGCAAAGAGATTTTTGGAGTAGATGGGTTTGGATGAACGACCAATTGAAAGAGCTTCTTATGATTCAAAATGACAAGGTTCCACTTGAGATGTGACACAAAAAGATGATAAGTTCCCAATTTTGAAGGCTAGGCTAATGATATAAGAGACAAGTTGTAGTGGTGATTAGAAAACACATCAACAATTTGCATATGGATCTTTAGCTAATTTGACTCTTTGATTTCAAGGAAATATGGTATTTTGCAATTTTTCTTCCACAAAACTCACCCGGTCTTGGTTCACAAACAAATAAAGCAAGCATGACCTAACTAGTAGTAAGGGTTATTTACAATAGTGGGCTTACCTCACCTTTTGGTGATTTTAAATATGAGTAATTGGAGTGGGTAACTAGAGTATGCCAAGATCCTGGATCATCTTGACACTGCTCACCTTGAAAGGATGAGTCCAAACAAGGAACCGTGTCACCTCAACTAAAGACCCTACATGGTAACTTCAAGGTACCATTCACATTCCTTGCACCACTATAGTAAATGTCCAAAAGGTCTTAGGCTTCTACAACAAAGGTTCATAGTGAGGGAACTCCTAAGAACACCACGGCATAGTAGTGATGGGAGATCAAAATCTCTAACCCACATCTAGAATCATGCAGGACCGCAAGGGCCACCCCCTATGGAACAAGTAGATTGAGATCACATTTCGGTTTTTGCCCATTTATATAGCCCGCTAGAGATACGTGCTTGTGGTTGAACCCTGGGGTGAACTCCTAGGTAAGCCACCTACTAAAAAGAAAAAGGAAATCCTGTGTATTGTTCTTTCTCTTACACCCAAGATCACATGTAGCGCAGGGGGAGAGGATACTCAAACAATACTATGTTGCTATGTTCTCTTGGACCCAAGATCATAGTAAAGGGAAGTACTCAAGACATCAAGGTGTTGCTTTTTCTCATCTCCCAAGACTGCATATAGCACAGGTAGAGGATACTCAAGGCAAACACAATGTGCTATTTATTAACCCAAGACTTGTATGTAAGGGAAGAGGAACAATAGACAAAAATGATTTCAGTGACTACCTAACAAACATGCAAGCACACCAAACACAACAAACACTTGTTCTTTTTAGAGCACCAAATTGAAATGTTTCAACTTTAAATACACAAGTTCATTTTAAAGCACCAAACCGAGTGTTCCTATGTTAAAATTGTAAATACACAAAGGGATCCTATAATGAATGTATTAGTAGTTTGGCAAAAAAAATTGTCTTGGACAGGCGTAAAGCTGCAAGAAAGATGTTAAGACAAGACAAATGATCCTACAAAAACCCACAAAATGTTAAATGCACAACAAGATGAAAAGTGTTTGATGATTCAAAACCAAAGCTCAAATTTCAAATTATTATACCTGCAAATTTATGATGAATTTGACAAAATGGATTGTTCCATGATGTATTTGTTTGAATCACCTTTCCAACGCCTACAAAATTATAAAAATCTGATGAAAAAAGCAAGTTGTGTCTGTTTGAACGAAACAACCTCCAAGGGCTAGAAATGGGCACTTTGGAGGTTAACAAATTATGATAATAGTTTACTGCAATTGGTCACATGTAGATAATTTATTCTGGATGGTGAAAGGAAATGTCTGGTTGTTACGATGTGTTTTGATCATATGCAAAATAGTTTTGAGAGGTAGTTATCCCCAAATGTCTAATACCAAGATGTATGGTGGTTCACATTTTGAAACAACAGTTTCATGTTAGAAATAGAAGGTCAAGTCACCATAGTTACTTAATGCCACAACTTAACCTTGCACACACAATTTAGCCAATAATATTAACATTTAGTTCCAACAATTAATCTTTTAAACCAAATACCAATGATAATTGTAATTGTAATCAAATAATTAACACGGGCCAACATAAAAAGTAGAGTTTTGATAAATCATGTGTCAAACTGGGATGTGAAGACTTGTAGCAACAAATACTAGTAGTGATGGGATTCGTAGTTGCATGAGGTCGATCCTATATTGAGTGTGAACAACAAAGAATAACATGTTAGAAAATTCTCCATGCAATGTTGAAGCACAATGATTTAACAAGTTTGCTAATAATGACCATGCTTAGCACTTGCACCGTGTTAGGGTTAGGGAAGATCAGAGCAATAAACACTAACAATTATATGTAGATTAAATAACCCAAATATAACAATGAGGAATAACACAAAAGAGATCAACACAAAAATTTAACGTGGTTCACCCAATATGGGCTACATCCACAGAAACTCAGCCATCCAATGATTTTATTATCCAGTACAAAACATATTACAATCTCACGAATACATCACCGTAAGATACATCCCAGCCACTTCTAACAAGCTTTTTTGGAAGCTCCTAGAATTAGGGTTTTGTAATGTTGTTTTTCTTTTGTCGGTTAACAAAAATTAACAACCAACTCCAATCGTGTAAAAAGAGGATACATAACTTGTGTACAGTACTTGAATGATCAGTCGTCACATACCAACAATATCCCACTTGGAGACTGATCAGGCTCCACACCAAACAATCTCCCACTTGGAGACTGATCCTGGACGACTCTGCTGCGCTTACAACTCCCACTGGATTACAGGCCTAGCTGGTTTCTTATATCCACCATTATCAATCGTGAAGGCTAACAGAAACTGATGAGGAAATCAATTTCTTCTATGTAATTGCCTTTGTGAACATATCTGCATGATTCTGACTTGTGTGAATTTTCTCTAGCTTCAACTGCCCATCCTCCAAAACTAACTGGATGAAGTGGTATCTGAGCTGTATATGCTTAGTTTTTGAATGCAGAGCTGAGTTCTTAGCAAGATGAATGGCACTCTAGCTATCAGTGTACAAAGGGCTATCTTCTTTTCGTTGCCCCAATTCCTCTAGAAAACATTGTAACCAAATCATCTCCTTGGTAGCTTCCTTAGCAGCAACATACTCAGCTTCAGTGGTTGAAAGTGCAACAACCTTTTTGCAGTCTTGAAATCCAACTGACTGTAGTACCTCCTATAGTAAAAAACATACCCTGTAGTACTCTTGCTATCAATATCACCCACTAGATCAGAGTCAACATATCCTTTTAGAGCAAAATTTGTTCCTCCAAAATATAGTTTCTTTGAAGTAGTACCTCTCAAATATAAGAGAACCTATTTTACCACATTCCAATGTTCCATTCCTGGATTGCTCATATACCTACTCACAACTCCCACTGCATGTGCAATATCTAGCCTTGTGCATACCATTGCATACATCAAGCTGCCAACTGCTGATGCATATGGTATCTTAGACATTTTGTCTTCCTCCTCTTGTGTGTTTGGACACATTTCCTTAGTCAACTTAAAATGACTAGGCAAAGGTGTACTAACTGCTTTTGCCCTCTGCATGTTAAACCTTTTCAACACCTTCTCTACATATTCACTTTGAGACAAAAATAATTTTCTGTTTGTCCTATCCCATGTGATCCTCATACCAAGGATTTGTTTTGCTGCACCCAAATCCTTCATAGAAAATGAATTTGCTAATTTCTGCTTAAGTCCATTAATATGTTGCATGTTAGACCCAGCAACAATCATGTCATCAACATAAAGCAATAGGATAATATAACTGCCATTACCCAATTTCTTAAAATAAACACAATAATAAGAATGACATCTTTTGTATCCTTGTTCAGCCATAAAGCTATCAAATTTCAAATACCATTGCCGAGGTGCTTGCTTCAGGCCATACAAACTCTTCTTTAACCTGCACACAAAATCCTCCTTAACCTTGACCTCGTATCCCTGTGGTTGCTGCATGTATATTTCCTCTTCCAAATCCCCATGGAGAAATGTTGTTTTCACATCTAGCTGTTCAAGATGCAAGTCTTCTGTAGCCATAAGACTTAGAATAGTTCTAATAGAAGTCATCTTTACAATCGGAGAAAATATTTCATCAAAATCTATACCTTTTTATTCTGTGCAAAACCTTTTACCACGAATCTAGCCTTATATCTTTTCTTGCCTCCATCTTCTTCCTTCAACCTATAAACCCATTTATTTGGCAATGCTCTTTTACCTGCAGGCAATTGAACTAAGTCCCAAGTCTGATTCTGTAGCAAGGAATCCATTTCCTCTTTCATGCCTAGCTCCCACTGCTTTTTGGTATATACCTGCATTGTTTCTTCATAACTTTCAGGTTCACCAGAATCAGTTAATAATATAGAATATAATGATGGAGAAAATCTTTCTGGAGGTCTAGTTGTCCTTGTAGAACGTCTAACACTTGCAAGAGTTTGTGGGATAACTTGTTGTTGAGCATCAGGTACCATAGGCATTTTATTTTCTAGAATCTCATCCAGCACCACATATTCCTTTTTGGCCTGTTCATGCTTATTTTCCTGCAATTGATCCTTATACATGACTTTCTCATTGAATATAACATCTCTGCTCCTAATGATTTTATGATTTTTATAATCCCATAACTGATAACCAAATTCATCTACTCCATATCCAATGAAGGTACATTTTTTAGACTTAGCCTCAAGCTTGGTTCTATTTTCAATATCAACATGGACAAAAGCTTCACAACCAAAGGTTTTTAGAAATGAATAGTTTACCTTTTTGCCCGTCCATGCCTCCTCTGGAATGCCACCATCCAAAGGATTTGAAGGTCCCCTGTTTATTAAATAAACAACAGTATGTATAGCATCTGCCCAAAAGTGTAAGGGTAGTCCAGCATGCAATCTCATGCTCCTTGCACACTCCATAATGGTCCTATTCATCCTCTCAGGCACACCATTTTCTTGTGGGGTTCCAGGAACTATTTTCTGCCTATAGATTCCATTATATGAATAGTAATTCTCAAATTCTCTACTGCAATACTCACCTCCATTATCAAATCTGAGACACTTCAACTTTTTTCCTGTCTCATTCTCAACCAAAGCTTTCCACTTTTTAAAAGTTTCAAATACTTATGATTTTTGTTTTAGGAAATACACCCATGTTTTCCTAGTTGCATCATCAATAAAAGTAACATAAGAGCAAGAGCCACCGAGAGAAGATACCTGAGCTGGTCCCCATACATCTGAATGCACAAGCCCTAATTTCTCACTCTTCTTTTCTTTCCCAACTTTGAGAAATCAGACTCTTTTATGTTTTCCATAAATACAATTTTCACAGAACTCCAAGTAAATCTTCTTTAGACTTGGTAGCAACTTTCTAGAGTGAAGGATCTTCATCCCTTTCTCACTTATGTGCCCAAGTCTATGGTGCCACAATTCTGTTTCTGTCCCTGTAGCAAGTGATATAACTATTTCAATAGCAACTGTTTCTATAGCAACTAAGGTAGAATAAGTATTACCAGTACACAAATATAATGTGCCTACCTTTTCACCTTTAGCTACTACTAATGCACCTTTAGTGACCTTCCATACTTTGTCTGAAAAGGTAACTATACAGCCTTCACTACCCAGTTGTCCTGTAGAGATTAAATTCCTTCTCAAATTTGGAACATGCCTTACCTCTTGTAACAACCATTCATTTCCATTCTGCAACTTGATTTTTATCTTTCCTTTTCCAACAATCTAATAGGGTTCATCATCACCCAAATATACCTGTCCAAAATCACCTTTAACATAATCTACAAAATATTTCCTATGGGGTGTGGCATGAAATGAAGCCCCTGAATCTATTACCCAGGAATCATTAGCATTATCTAAACACAGAATTAAAGCAACCTGTAATTTATTACTTGCAACATTAGTTTCCTTATTGTCATCATGTTGTTTGTCTCCTTGTTTGCCCTTTCGAGACCAACAATCCTTCTTCAAGTGTCCTAGCTTTCCACAGTGCCATCAATCCATTCTTCCTCTGGATTTAGATCTGCCTTTCTTCAACTTTCCTTGTGACTTCCCATGATTTGTAGGGCTTTTTCCTCTTTCCTTTGTTCTTCCCCTATTCTCTACAGTCTAAGCATTACCAAATGTTGAAGTCTCACCTGTGCTTTTCCATCGCATTTCCTCGCTAAGGATAACACCAACAACATCATCAAATTTCAAAGTATTTGAACCAGAGACAGAGTTACTTACAGACATTACCAAGCTATTCCAACTTTCTGGCAAAGAACATAAAACCAGGAGAGCCCTCACCTCTTCATCAAATTTCACTTTTATAGAAGTTAATTGACAGGTAATCGTATTAAACTCATTTAAATGATCTAACACAGATCCACCTTCAATCATTTTCAAATTAAACAAATGCTTCATGAGAAATACCTTATTAGAGGCTGAGGGTTTTTCGTACAATTTGGCCAAAGCTTTCATCAGTTCACTTGTTGTCTTCACTTCTATTATATTGAATGCCATAGATGGTGCCAGGCACAGCTGAATGGTTCCCAGTGCCTTTCTATCTAGAAGTTCCCAATCCTCATCAATCATTACTGCCAGTTTCTTGGCTACTCCTTCCAACAGCCTCCATAAATCCTTCTGATAGAGATAATCCTCCATCTGCATCTTCTATAATTGATAGTTCTGCCCATTGAATTTATCTACCTTCAATTTACCCTCATCTGCCATTGCTCCTACTTAACCATGAGACTCCCACTCAACCGTGAGACCTTCATGCAGATGATAATCAAACACAACCCACTCTGATACCAGTTGTTAGGGTTAGGGAAGATCGGAGCAATAAACACTAACAATTATATGCAGATTAAATAACCCAAATATAACAATGAGGAATAACACAAAAGAGATCAACACAGAAATTTAACATGATTCACCCAATATGGGCTACATCCACAGAAACTCAGCCATCCAATGATTTTATTATCCAGTGCAAAATAGATTACAATCTTGTGAATACATCACCGTTCCATACATCCCAGTCGCTTATAATAAGCTTTTTTGGAAGCTTCTAGAATTGGGGTTTTGCAATGTCATTTATCTTTTATCGGTTAACAAAAATTAACAACTAACTTCGTTATACATAACTTGTGTACAGTACTTGCATGATCAGTCACCACATACCAACACACCGATAGGAGGTTCAAATAATATGCGAATAGGGTCAACAATTGAGTTCAGAAAATCATCCGTTATACCCACATGAGGTTCAAAGAATATGCCTATACAAAAAAATAACAAGTCTATAAAATTTTCTAGCGTGAATTCTTTTTATAGCGTGAGTTATTTTTTTGGGCACTATAATGGTTCACAACAGACGTAGTTCATAGAATACATAGATAGGAATAATGAACAAGTTTAGAAAACCTTCTAACGTAATTTATTTTGGGGCGTGAGACAAGTTCCAAGTACTTGACACTAAAAAAAAATAGTGTGAATTCTTTTTACGACTTGGGGCAATTTTCCAGCACTATAATATTGCCACAATAACTATCACTTGCACCCATAAGAGGTTCGAAGGATACGAGACCATAGGCATAGGGTGTAGCTATAGAAGATACCCAAGGTAGGGAAGTGAAATTTTGCAAACAAACTCACGCAACACTTGGAATTGTGAGAGAAAAAAAGGAATTATTTATCTTAGAGTAGAGAAGGGCGGGATTGAAAATGAGAGAGAGACAATATGTTTTTCTTTTAGTTTTTCTCCGACCCAAACATGTAATACTTCAAATATGATGAGATTTACATAAATCCTAGGTTCTTGTGTTTTAAAAACAAATTCCAAAATTGGACAACAAAAATAACAAAACGAATTTAGTATTTAGAGAGAAAAAACAATAAAACAGGCTGTGAAACTATGACACTTTTGTTTACAAAATGAATATGATCATTACAAAATGAATACATCCCTTTTTAAGCTTTGTTGCTTGTTAAAATACACAGGTAAGGCATAAAGCAAAAGAAAGTGGACCAAACCCTAAATCTGTATGTGCCAAACCCGTTCGTTGTTGGCTTGAAAATTTTGAATTGACATCAATCCCTATGTAAGATATCCACCCTACAAAATACTTTATCACCAATGGTCAGAAATACGAGAAAATCAGTGAGAAGGAAACCCTCCAAGTAAAGATTTTATCTTGCAAATAGAAAATATTATCTGGAAAGGATATTATTGACCAATGTGCATAGCAAATAAATCAAAGCTCCATAAGAACTATGCAAAAATGAAGGGCTAAAAGGCCCTAAAACTAAAAAAAATTCAAAAATTTTCAACTTTTCCAACCTCCTCACACTTGCAAAAACCTCAACACATGATCTTGCCCAAAAAAGGATTATTAGTAGCGTTCATGTCAGGTTCACCACTGTATACATCACATATAAATTTTATTGAAATATTTTAAATTATTTGTAAACCCTAAAACTTATATTAGATGCACCATCAAAAGATTAAAGATAAAACCATTGAATTAAATAAATGTTACCAAATATTTGAAATGTGGTTGCTCAATTCACCAACAATAACTTCAAGCTCTCGGTAAAATCATGTATATGTGTCCTCCATAATTCCAAATAAAGGTAGGGTTTTATAATATTTGGGGTAAAGCAGTTCAATAACAGGGGTAGTTGAATGGGTTTTTAGTTAGGTGAATGGTAAAGGTAGGTAAAAGATAGTTGAATGGATTTTAGTTAGTTTTAATTTTTATGTATAGGTTTAGGCTTAGGTAAATAATAAATTAAGTTTGTTAAGTTTAATTTATTATTTATGGGAGGGAATGTTACAAGGGAAAATTTAATTAATTAATTAAATCTTATGTGAGGGGGGATTAATTAAGGGTAAATTAAGGACACTTAGGGATAATTAGGGATCAGGATAATTAGGGGATAATTTAGGGATAACAGGGAATAAATAGGGGTAATTACAAGATAATTTTGGGAATAAATAGGGGTAATTACAGGATAATTTTGGGATAATTTTGGGATGAATAGGAATGTGATCAGTGGTCGATTTTAGATGCCCACACCATCATCTTATCTCAAAGGTGAATTTCTTCACTCATAATTAGCCACTCATAATAAGATCCTCACTCAAGATAATTTGAAAATTAGAGGATTTCAAATTCCTAACACATGTCTTATGTATTAAAGATGAGGAATATGTCCCCTATCTCCTCCTTCATTGTAATTTTTCTAGAGAAGTGCACAAGGCATGGCTTTTCAAAAACTTGGATTTAATTGGAGTATGAATGAAGGTCTAACCTCTTTCATTGAGAATTGGAAGTCTCCTTTCTCCCATCTGACCACCAAATAATTATGGTATCAGATTCGTCCTCTTCTAGCCTGGTGCTTCTAGAAGGAAAGAAACAACCGAATCTTCAGGGAATCCACTAAAAATGCCCAGGAGGTTTTTTGTGTCTTCTCCAAACTCTTATCTAAAAATATTTCACAATGTAAGTTGAAATCTTTTGAAGCCCCTCCTAATAATCAAGAATCCAGTATTCTCAATAGGTGGAATATTTCTCTTCAAAACTGCAAGGTTGGTAACTCTAAGAGGCTAGCTCGTATGAATACTAAATGGATTCCCCACACTGAAGGCTAGACTAAACTAAACTTTGATGGAGTTGCTAAGGGTAACCCTGGAGCTCCTAGTAGAGGGGGAGTTTTAAGATCCTCTAAAGGTGAACTTGTTACTGCTTATGCTAGTGGATTAGGGATAAATGCCAATAATGTTGTTGAAGCAATGTCATTGTTATGGGGTATTAAAATTTCCCTTTCAATGGGAATTAAAAAACTACAGATTGAAGGAGATTCAAAGTTCATCATTGATGTTGTTATTGGTAAAGTGGGTGTGGGTTGGTAGACTATTGATGTCATCCATGACATAAAAAGCCTCCTCATGGGTCTAAACAGATTTTAACTAAGACACGTATACAAAGAAGGTAATGGTGATGCAAATGTTATGGCTAATTCTAGAATTAATTTTAATTCCAAAAGATGTTGGAGGGACTTAAGAAATCTCCCTAGTAATATTAAGGACCTCCTTCATTTAGAGGTGCAACCTTTCCTATCCTAATGGGTTTAATCTTTATGGATATTACTAATTTCCATATACTCTTGTGAGATTTTGTATTGCTAATCATTTCTCCCAAGTGGACTGTAATGTTGTGCTGACTAGGAAGGTGAACGCCCATGTTTACTTCAGCTAGCTCATGTAGCCTCCGTGGAATTGGATGATGTGGAAGATGCTGACTAGGAATGTGGATGCCAATGTTTACTTAAGCTAGCTCATAGAGCCTCCATGGAATTGGATGATGTAGAAGATAGGATATTTTCAAATTTTGATGGTGCCTCTCTTTAATGACCACTATCCGGACGAAGATCATAAATATGGTAATTATGACAAGGGATACGAAGGGGAATGGGAGGCTAATTCTAGTATATTTCTCCAATTATTGTGTGGGTTTCATAATAACAAGCTTCATCATTTGAAACAAAGGTTGTGTAAAGAGTGGTGTTTTATCTTCCTCCATTCTCACATTCTGCTATAGTTTGGCAACCTTTTGTTTTGTGTTCTCTTCTTTAAGGGCTTCATAAAGTGGGGAGACAAGGTTAAAACTAAACCCATTTGTTGTGATGAATTTAGAGATGATGAAATGTTGTGGTGTGTCTGCTATGAGGGAGGGATTACTCCTCTCCTTGAATGCTTGAATGGTTTTCATGAAAACTTGTCGGTTCATTTCTTATTTTCATGAGATAACTGACAGGTTCAAGTGGGGGGTATCAAATTTGAAGTGAGCAAGGAGATAATTGTCCAAGCCACTGGTATGTCATGTAAGGGAAGGAAGTTGAAAAAAAAAGCAAGGTTCAGGATAATGATAGTATGGATCTCTTCTTTAAAGAAGGTGAAATTCTAGTGAAGCTGCAAGGGGGTTTTGACAGAGACAAGATGGTCTCTCCTTGGGACAAGGTATGTTATGTGTTTATGAAGTATATTACTTTAGAGGTTCGATATAATATTTTTATCACTACCACTTTGTCCTCCTCAACCATTTTAGGCATGAGGTTCTCATTAGTTTCCCCTTCTATCTAGTGTCATCCTTGGAATCCTTTGTGAAAGTGTTGGTATGATAGCCCTCGAGAAGCAGGGGTTTGGGGGCACAGCCCCCCAAAATTTTTTTCCCTCTTTTTTGCCCGTTTGGAGTCAGTTGTTAATTTTTATTAACTGACAAAAGAAAAATGACATTGTAAAACCCTAATTCTAGAAGCTTCCAAAAAGCTTGTTATAAGCAGCTGGGATGTATGTTGCGGGGATGGAATTTGCAAGATTGTAATATGTTTTGCATTAGATAATAAAATCATTGCATGACTGAGTTTCTGTGGATGTAGCCCATTTTGGGTGAACCACGTTAAATTTCTATGTTGATCTCTTTTGTGTTGTTCTTAATTGTTATATTTAGGTTATTTAATCTATTTATAATTGTTAGTGTTTATTGCTTCGATCTGACTAAACCCTAACAGAAAGTTGTGAAGGATGCTCTTGCCAAAAACCTTAATGTTATTATTGTTTCCTTGAACTAAGGCTTAATCCTTCACCTTTATCAATTTCACTTGGCTCTTTGCCCCTTGAAGCCCATTAAAGCCTGTCTTGTTGAGGATTCTCTTAATAAGGGTCTGGAGGGGAAGGACCCCTCTTCTCTTGCTAAGGTGGGGTCTTCCTCCAAGGGTAAGAAAAAGATTTTACAAGCTGATTCGGATGCTCCCTCAAGTAAAAAGACTAATTCCCCTACTGTTGTTGGGTCCCCCTCACCTCATTCTAAAAAGAAAAAGCAAGTGTCAATTATGGTTGATTCCCTTACTGATGATGTCACTGAGGGCTAGATTGATGAACCTAGTTTAAAGCCCTTCCATTCTTAAATCCTCTACCTGTACCCCTGGTTCCTCTTCTTAGAAAGAGGTAGCTATGGGGCTTGGCAATTTGAAAAATAGCCCAATGGAATCTCAAGATAAAAAGAAGTTCTCGCAAAGAGAAGCCTTGTTGACCCCATAAAATCTAAGGCTAAGAAACCTAAGGGAGACCCTGCTCAATATGAGGAGGAGAGTAAATTTGAGGGAATTGTTGTGGGGTAAAAGCACAAAGTTGTGTCACACTTTTATAAAGGAAATGACCAACACTGATCTAAATTTTTAACTTGAATCACTGGAAAGTGACATATATACTTTGAATTTTGAAATAATGTAAACTATTGAAATGCTTATTTTTTAGTGTATTTTATGTTTGTATATTTTTTATAAAAATTAAAAAAATATTCAAATATATTTTTTGTAAAATTGACTATAATTTAGTTGTTGATAAAACATGTTGAAAAATGAAGGTAAGTAGGACGTCACTCTTTATATAATAAATTTTATTTTTTTCCTTCAATTTTTTTTATGTATTTATAACTTGAAACTTTAGTGCATGAATTTATTTTTTCCAAATTTTGATAAATATATATTTTTAGATAAATATTAAAAGTTGTGTGTACTAAAAATATAATTATTTCAATGGGACGTCAACTTTTGTCTTGGCTATTTATCCAAAATAAAAAATATTAAATCATCTTGACATGGAATCCCTTCTCTAGTGCATCATATTTTTTTTAATTTTTTTAATAAGCTTTAGTATTTTTCTTGATAAGACAACCAACCTTATTTTTTAGTGTTGATGACCTACTTTTAGTAAAAATAAAAAATAAAATATAAAAAATAAGTAAACTATTAAAAAATCACATTTTTGAAAACTACACTTACCAATCTACAAAAGGGTGTTTTTAGATTTTTTTAAAAAAAATATTTACATGAGTAGGAGTTGTTGAAATGTCAACTTTTTTGAACAATTTTTTTTTTTGGTAAATTGGCCCCTAAGTGGTGCTACATATGTATTTAGTGGACACTTCTAGTTGGAAAAGTTATGGCTCATATCTAACTTAGCTAGAATGAATCTCACTAGACCATATGTTTGACAAAAAATGACTTTTAGTTGGAAATGTTTAAATTCACTTGTGATGATAAGTAGGCCAAAAGTGTGACATAGTTCTGTACTTTTACCCTGTGTTCAACTCTAAAGGGAAATATAGGGTTGATAAGGTGTCTATTGTGGATGATATTGATGTTGTTGTTATGAAGAAGGAGGTTGATAAGGGTACTAGCACTGATAAGGTGAAGTCTGGTGACCAAAATCTAGGAGGCTAAGTATTAGGCATTCCAATAGGCTTTCGAGAATTCAAACTCCTAAACTCATTTTAGAGGAATCCAGTGACTCTTTCCAGGAGGAAGAGGTGGAGATTTAGGAAGTGGTTCTTACCCAAGAAGTGGAGGAATTTCAAGAAGGGGTAGTCTATTTGAGGAATTGAACACCCCTTATTCTGAGTCTAAAGATGTCGAGCTAGAGAAGAAGTTTGTTCCTATTCAAAAGAAGTTCTCTAAGTGCGATTATGTTGCTTCAGAGGTTGCTAAGCTGAAGTCAAAGGTTGTGTCTTTGGAAGGAAAACTAAAGGTGATGGCTACCCTTGGCTTGAAGGTGGTGCAAGGTCTACCACTACGTTTTGGGTGTTGCAGGACCTTGAACTCAAGAGACATGGATTAGATGATAATACTTTTGTCAATTATGAGGAAATGTATAGATTCCTCAATGATGACTAGAGTTAGTTATTCTCCTAGGTTTCCTATCTATTCTATTTCTAGTTTTTTGTTATCATTTATGCTTAAGACTCTAATCTATAGTATGGTTTTCTACTGATAGTGTGTTGTTGGTCTGCTATTCATGGCCTGTCTATGGCCTATTTTGCTCTGTCCTTGTGGTTTTTTTGTAAATGGACCAGCACCCTATTTTTCTACTTACCATAATAGAAAACAAATTACAAAATAATAACAAATACTTCTAATCTAGATTTAATACAAAATACATAAGCTAGGATAGGAATTTGAAATAGATATACACTATAAAAGTAATAAGGGTTAGAAAAACATGTTTGGATAAAGATCTGATGCTAGAATTAAGTTTGGAAAGGTTGCAAGATCAATTCTAGCAAGTTTGGTGAGTTTATGAAAAGTCTTCTCTTTGGGGGCATTGGTGGCTAGGCTTCTGGCACTCTTGTTTGCATGTGGGATGCTATGTCTAATCCTAGGGCATTGGTGACCTCCATAGATGTTGATATCCTTGGTTCTAATAATATTACAACTTTAGGGAATTGCTCCCCTAATTTTTCTAAAATCTTTGATGTGTGTAAACTTTGGAAAACCTCTATCAACAACTTGCTACACATCTTTGAAGTTTTGAAGGGGGATAAAATTAAGGTTAGTTTTTTTAGAGATTGCCTTTGTCAATACCCTATTTGATTTCATCCTTCATAATAACACATAAAATTGGGGAGTGTGTAATACCTAAGTGTGGGTGTTTGCGGCATGTGCAAGGTTTTGCAACTACAAACTAAACCCTAGGAGGGTGTCTAGTGCTAAAGTGGTGTGTGCTTGTGAAAATGGAGGAAGATATATGGAGATCTATAGTTAGCTAAGGGACTAATTTGAGGGAGGGTCATGATTTGCAATAATCATGAATTTTGGGAGAAGATTTATGCAACAATAGGGATTTGTATGAGAACATTGGAATGGAAAACCCTAGTAAGTGTAGGAGAGGATTTTGGAAGGATATATGGATTCTAGGACAAGGAGGAAGAAGGGAGATCTAGGTAGAGCTTCATTGATAGAGATTTTGCAAGTTTCATCAATAGAGGCTAATTGGGAGATTGGGATATCTTAAAATGTAGTAGTGATGCCTTGGAGGAAACAATCAGAGAGAGAGAGAGAGTACACATCTTATGATAACTTAGGTTTTTTAAGTACCTAAATAGAGTGTCTTATGTCAAGTGTCAAGTGGAAAAATTACTAGAGCAACAATTAGGGTTGTAGAGGTTTAGGAAGCCAATTTTGAAGTTTGAATAGGGACACTAACATTTGGGGACATCGGTGTCCTTCATGAATCATGATTTTATCTTTCAAGTGAAGGTTGATGGTATAAAATGATGATTGTTCACATATGTAAAGCTTGCTAGTGATGGGTTTTAGGCAAAGGAAATAGGTTGAATGTGACCTAAAAAATTCTAAGAAATGAACACCAAAATTAATGTAGAAATATAACACAAGAATTGTGAAGAATAAAATTTAACCTTACGTTTTACCTCCACTTGAGTGGGTTGATGGAACTAGGTGAATAATTACACTAAAGTAAATACATTGTATGGACTCTTGAAATACAAATAGATACTATAAAAAGGATATGAAAGAGCATGTGCTCTTTATCTTTAATTTTTTTATTCTATCTTGTGCTCTAGATCTATAATACACCCATAAAAAGAAGAGATTGGTTACTATTTTACTATGGGAGAAAATACAAGAATATAGAAAATAAAATAGCAATATAGTAGCATCTATTATCCACTTTTGTTGAACTCAAGAAATAGAAATAAATTGATGGGATGAGGAGATAGGATATGTTATGGTTATGTAGGGGCCACCTTGGCATATGATTGGTTGTTTCGAAGCCCCTTGAATACGTGTTTGGTGATGAATGATCCACCTTGATTAGTGTTCCATGGCTATGTTATAGCCACCAAAAAAGGTAAGGTAAACATAACAAAGAGTGATAAGACATTTCCCACCTTGATCAATGTTCCATGACTATGTTTTAGCCACCAAAAAAAGTAAGGTAAATATAACAAATGAGCCAAGACAAGCCACAATAAATTGGGAAAACAAGGTATGGTGATTTTGGAGCCACTAGGAATAAAATGTTGAAAATAGACATTGTGATTAAGGAGGTAAAGTAGTATGGTGTATGGCACCCTTAAATTGAGTGTATGTAATAGGATGAAATCAATTTAAGGAGTATAGAGAAGGAAATACTAAGAATAGAAAAGGATACGTTAATGCCATGGTGTAACATGTGAGTTATACTAGTATGAGTAGTAGTGGGAATTAAAGTGTAGGGTGGTGTTACCCCTAGAAACCTGATCACAAAGTTTACCCCCATGGTGGGATCCATAGAAAGGATATAGAAGGGTGAACTAGGATCCTAGAAATGAGAAATAATAATGAAGAATGCAATGGGGTCACGGATTGAAATGAACCCCCTAGCAAGTAACCATTGGGTTGCCCCCAAGGGAAGAGGAAATGTAGGTTAGGTAGTTATAAATAAATGAATGTATGAATCAAGGAAATGTTAGGTTGTAGAAAAAATGGGAGAGTATGCATACTACGTAACAAGAAGCATGGGAATAGATGAAAAGAGATAGATATTGTCACAATACAAAGGGATCCATGCACATTTAGTCAGGATAATGTAATGATTGGTAAGGCACCATGATAATGAAATCTACTCAATGAATTTATAATAGATTTTCCCATAGGCCATGGATTGGAGCATGATAATCAATCTTGCCAACAACCCTTAGTGCCATGGAACAATAGTATCCCTTTAGTTGTACCCACTATGTGGAATCCTCTCTCTGTTTGCACAAAAGGTCCTCACATCTTACACTAGAGAGAATGCTATAAATCATATAGATAATTTGTAAAACATATCCAACCTATGTGCTCATCATGAAATAACCCAAGAGGATGTGGCTATAAGGTTGCTAGAAATATCATTAAAGAGAATATTCCTAGAGTGATATATAAACATCTCACTTAATTCCATAAGATCATGGGATGAGTTTGGTGATAGGTTACATGATATATTTAAAGAAAAAGGAGACCATCTCTCCATGCTAGAATAGATGACTACCATCAAGAGTGCTCCAATGAAAAATATCACTAATTTTAATAATAGATTCCATAAAACCTAGAATGGAACTCCCTTGGGAGTGAGGCCTCCTTCACAAATGGTATTCTTGTATTACTTAAAAGATTTGAATCTTAATATTTTAGTGATGATTCAGTTAATGGGTGGTTATTATTTTCTAGTATCTTATGAAATCATTGTTAGAGAAAAAATAGTTTGACTCAAGAAGAAGCATGCTCCTAGATCCATAATGCCTATGATTGTTGATATTTACTCCCCTACATATCAAATTCCTCAAGATAATATAGCCCTTATTCCTAATTCCTTCCAAGTTATGTTCCAAATTTCCAAGGAGTTGGAGGAAATGAAGAGCCTTCTTAGAACTGTAGCTAGTAAGTTGAATGTTCACAAAATATAAGTGGTGCCTTCTCCTAGACCATATTATTGAAATAAATAAGAATTTAGGCCTCCCTCCCAATAATAAAACCAACAAAGTTGTTATCAAGAATAACAAGCACCCAATTCCCAAATAGTTCTAGTGGAACATCCCTTGCAACAAATCCCACCACACTATCCCATAAGAGATCTTGTTCCAATTCAAAACCAATCATTAAATATTAGGGTATATGGTGCTACCCTTGTGTTGATTATCATGCTCCAAGCCATTTCCTGAGGGAAAATCTATTCTAAATTCATTGAGTAGAGATTTCATTTATCAAATATCATTTATCATTTGTCATTGCTCACTGCAATTCTAGATGCACTTAGATTTAGGAGGACACACTCTTTTATTAACATATCAATCTTTGGTTTTCATTGAGGTAAAAATATCAAAAATGAGGTTTGACTGAAGCATACCTCTATACATCCCAACTATTTTCCTCTGTCTTTGTGTTTGTAGGTTTTGTCAAGAAGATACAATGAGCTAAGGAATGATCGAAAGTATTGGTATGAGAATCAAGATTGGGATCTAAATTGTACCTACATTATATAGACTATAGTGTAGCATGTGGATTTCCATGCCACATGTTGTCATCCTGGATAGTGAGGCTATCTGTGTGGTGACGGGTTCTTCTTTCCTTCCCTTTTTCTACATTGTAATTTGTTTCCAAAATTGGTAACTTCTATTTTCATATAAGTTCATATTTTTCATTCCAACTTGTATGAATGTAGTGTAGAAAGTAGATGTATCTATTTTTCTATACCATATTTTTGTGAACCCGACGTGTCTTAGTTATAGCACCTTCTTTTTCATTTCATTTTCTTTCAAAAGAGCAAAATCAAGAAAATTGTCTTTCCTAATTTTTTTTTTTTTTTGGGGTGCTACCTTGAACCCCTACCTTCGGCAAGATTTGTCAATGTTCTCTTCTCTTCTTACATTACTTTCCAAATTTTCTCAAAAGGTTTGTAGACTTACCTTCATTACCTAGATCTATTGTAGAGTTACACCATTCAACAATGGATGTTGCATCCATCAACTTTGCACTATCTTTGTACCTCAACTCTTCTCTTGCTAAGGCTCTTTTAATACATGCTCCAACATCATCATGCTCCTCTTTTCCATGCACAACCTCAACGAAATTCTATATATATTGAAAACCACTCATTATATGCATCCTGCTCAACCAATAGAACATCCTTAAATTCTTAAATTGTGATGCACAACTATTTGACCATATGATATGTTGATCAAACATGATGTTTCTGCTACTCAAATTACCCTAGAACATCTAAAATCGACCTTGCACAAACTCTATAGAATGTGTACGATCATCACTACTATAAAAATAATCATCCCTCAAGATCTTTCTATATTCCTTTGTACTACCAGATGCATGAATGAATGCTATATGCACAAACATAGCAACCTGAGTGGAGTTGTATTGTGATTGAGCTCATTCTGTAGTTGTAGTGTATAATTCTGTATAAATTCTACAATTGATATGATCATATGAAGAGGAAATTTGTCCTTGCATAACTCGAATTGCAAGTCCAACCTTCGATCTCTATGTGTATGCATTACATACTCATACACTATCTTTTCTTGAAAAATATGAATAAATGCAAATACCGGTATTCCTTCACTCACCAATTCACACCTTTTTGCCTCTTTTCCATCTTGTAGAGTGTATGTCATTGAATTATATTTCCCAAAAGGTACTAGTTCACATCCAATTGTATGTGTATTCTCCATGTGTACATAAGTTCTCAAATGTTGCAAACCACTGCAACTATCACATGTTCCATCCAAATATGATTTCTTATAAAACAATTGTCCATCTACTCTTTCATAAAAAATACTTAAAATGAAATCTCTTGTTGATTTAGGTGGATCTTCTATCATACACTCCTATAAAATATCATTAGTATGCAAAGATACACATATTTATCAAAAAACATCATAATGCATAGAAAATTCCATGTGAACTATGAGGCCCATCTTTTTCAACTACTTTAATTACTCTAGTTCAGATTATTTGACTATGTTGATTTGATTCTAAATGTTTATTTATGCTTTATGCTATGGACATTATTCTATACTTGAACTTATGGACAATATGATATAATTGTTACATTTTGAATTTTATTATTTAACTCATGATTAAATGTTATTGGATTATTATTTGTGTTGAAAAAGAAATTATTGGATGAGCTAGATGTTTGTATGATAGTCATTGAATATATCATCTGAAGTATGTGATCATGAATGAGTTAGAATAATTAATTATTTTTGTTGAGAATTTTCATGTATCTTCAACTATACATTTCTTGACATACTGATAAATTCAAAAATGAAGTGTGTAAGTGGGTGGCCAAGATCATTAAGTTGTTCGGAGACTCCAAGAATTCATCATGTGATACCCCATTGACCTAGTCTAACTTGTGGAAGGGGTGAAGGCAAAAGTATTTTGTGAATTTAATTATTTAATTGTGTGTTGTTTGTGGTTATTCCATTTTTTATAATTTTTAATTAAATTAAAATTATGTTGTGAGAGTTAAATTTATTTATTTTTATTAATTTATTGTTTTATTTGTGGGATGAGGATAAGATATTTGTTTTAATTGTTTTTTTTAATAAAAAGATTTTTTTTTTGGAAAAAAAGAAAGAAAGTTTCCATCCTTTTTGTTTTTTTAGTTTTATTTGTCTTATTTATGGGAAAAGAGGGATTTTTGGAAAATACTTTTTTTTGTGCATGAGTTTGAATTTTGGAAAAGAAAAAAAATTGGTGAGAATTCAAAGAGAATTTTGGTGAGAAGATTTGGAAGAGACATTTGGCCTTGGAAATTTTGATTGGGAAATCAAGAGCAAGGTTTTTGTTCATTTGGGTTTTTGGGCTCACCTTAACTTGGGGAGTTGAGGTAGGAAATTATTTCCTCTTGATATTTCTATAAAATGTATGCATGTTTATGAAAGCCTTTGTTTATGTGTTTTTGCATTTTTTTGTTATTGTGGGTTGGGTGTAATGGGAGTAGCCCTCCATATCTTATGAGAGCCTCCTACATAATGGGGTTTGAGAGAGGTGTGGAGCCTCTCTTGAGGGATTTTTTTGTATGTGATGGTGTTATGGAGTAATTTGATAGTGGAGTTGGGTTTGGGCATGAGTGCCCCTATTTTATTGATATTTTGTTGAGGATGGTTATGGAGATTTCTTGGAGGAGATTTGTGATTATGGAGTTTTGTGGAGATGAAAGGAAATGTTAATAAAAGACAAAAGAAATAAAATGAAGAAATATTAAATAAAATAAATAAATATATAAAAGATAATGTAATAATGGCCATGATTTGAGTAATGGTGTTGTTGGTGGTGGATTATGGTGTTACATGGATGGTATTGTTATTGAAGATTAAGGAGGATTGATGTGATTATTTTACCCACCAAGAGGGATGATTATCCCATCTCTCCCCCTATGTTGGATCTAGTTTGAATCCTTTGTTTGTGAGTCAACCAATGGGATTTTGTGTTTATGTGTAAATGGTCCTTTCTAGTTTATGGATTTTATGTGTTTGCATGTGTGTTTTACCTAATTCTTAGAGTCTCCTACTTGGGAGTGGGATTATGATACAATCCCTACGAGAAGAGAATATCTTGGCCATTTAGTTGGTTATTTTTTTGCAGGATCAATGAATTCTTTTGGATATTTTTAAAGTAAAAGAAACTATTATAATTGTTCAGAGAAAAGAAATACGTATTTGTACTTCATGGCATATTGTCATTGTTGTTGAGTGCACAATACAACTGAGAGGGGGGTGAATCAGTTGTATCAAAAACTTTAAGCCTTCACAAACATAATCACATCCACATCAATTCACTTAAACCTTAATTCTATTATGAAGATTAAACATGAAAAATAGATAACAAAAACTTAATCATATCAATACCATGCACAAGAGAACACCAAATTTTTACGTGAAAAACCCTAAAAGGGTAAAACCATGGTGAGGATTAGCTCACAATATAATATAGTATCAATACTGAATTATAAAGAGGTTCACTGCCCAAAAGAATGCTCACTGTAATAGGCTCACTGCCAAAGGGTGACTCACTGCCAAGAATTGATATGATAGCATCTACCACATGCCTAATGGTGTAGTCACGGTTAAGAGGGTCCACAAAGTGAAATGTCCAAACCATGTAACTAGAGTAAACATAGCGGAAACAACTCAAAGAAGTAAATCAAATGCAGGTTCAGTCATTCAGTATATCATAGAATTCAAATACAAATTGGTCGGCAACATGCGGGCTTGCAATTAGGGCTCACAGGCCTAATTACAAAATTACAGTATATGCACAAGATATAGCTTTGAGGCTCTTTCCCAAGAAACTAGACTATCAACTATCTCTATTATGATTCACTTGCTTTCCTAGGCATCTATTACATCAATTTATATCATCTCTAGAACAATAGATTCCTCCACGTCGACCAAGGAAGATCACAAACTCCAATGAAGAGCTATAACATGTGTACACAAATAGGTCAGACCTAATTGAATAGAACTCCTCTGCAAATGAATGGAATGATGTGTGGATCTTAGGGAAGGTCGGCCACAATCCAAACAACATTGCATGATATGTCATTTAGCTCCGTAAGTAGTGAAATGCTCCACAAGTCTTCTCCAATTAGTTGATTGTCTAAGATTTCTAGGTTGCTCTGTTATGAGAAAATAATTGATCTTCTGATAGAGATATCTTACCGATACCTGATCCAAATTATCTGAATTTTGGATCTGATGTGCATGAATGTGTTTAGATGTTGAGTCCAACTCTACATAGTTTGAAATGAAACTATGGTAAAATGCAGACCAAAATACAAAAACTGCTACTGACTAAACTGACTATGTTGAACTAGGAAAATGAAAGAAAACAAACTAAAATGCAAATATTTTTTGGTTGATGCAAGATTGCTCTTGAACTAGGGATGCTCATGCATCACCTGAGTTCAGTTCCAATGAAGCACAATACATATCACCTTTGCTGCCTCACAAAACAAACACTTTCATCTTCGCATCTTTGCATATACCTCCACTACACATGAATTCATTACATTTATTTATACCAATCATCAACCTTGGAACATGCATTAAGGTCAGCAATACATTTTACAACCTTTGGAATAGTCTCCAAGGTCGGCAAACATACACAATTCAAATTAGGTCTGGACCTAAACAATCTTACAGACCAAAAAATGAAGGGAGACCACTTCACAGCTTATCTTGGATTAAAACACATCTTCACATGCTTCAGCATGCTTCCACAATCCACGAAGAACCTCCACAACTAGTGTAAACAACCAGGTCAAGCAAAACTGGTGTAAACACCAAGAACACTTAGGCACATGCTTCCACAAACACAAACATGACTTGCAGACCAAGTACAACACTTCAACATAATTTGGAGACATCCACAAACAACCTTCAATCACCTTCAATCACCAAAATCATCCGCAACACCTTTCATATGAAGAAGGTTCATTGTCTGCTTACAAACAACATTGTTGACCTCTGCTACATAATATATTGCTTTTTAGAGCACCAAATCACAAATCCTTTGGAATGAAGATAGCTAAGGACCTTATAAACATATGTCCAGAACCACAACACCTGAAACCACTCTACAGAGAAATGCAGAGAAAAATACTTTCCCCAGACACCTCTACAGAACTCAGAAAGTTTGTCAAATATAGTCTTCAAACTGGTGAACACAACTTCCACTGCACAGCGATCTGGACCTCCAAATTCTAGATTTAGCATCTTCAAAGACTTCTCTAAAACATATCCAAATCTCATACTCTAGTCTTCAACACAGAATAAATGCAGAGCAAAAACTCAGATAGTATCCTGCAAGCCAAAATACTTTACAACGCATTGTTTCCACTTAGAGAGTAAATTTCTCAAAAGCACTTGGAAACTTAGCAACATGAACAATATACCAACAACATCAGCACTTCTACAAGTCATTCAAATTGCCTTAACATGACAACTCAATCAAGCAACAATCAGCAATATCAGAAGACACAGTTAACACCAATGACAACACAAGCATGTTGGCATCAATGACAACACCAATTAGCACATACTAGCAACAATTGTATGAATGTGAATTTGGGTTGTTGGCAAGGTTGCCATATGTAAGTTGTTGTTGTTGGTTAATGATGGTTGTACAATTTTAATCTTATTTATATCTACATTATTCCCCCATAAAAAAAAATTGATTATTAACAATTGAAAATTTTGGTTTCCATGTTTTATCATAAATCTAAAAATAAAAATATTGTTTTATGGAGTTGAGATTTTTTTCTATTTTATTGATCTATGGATTTAACTACTGTTTGTAAGAATATATATATATTTATATTACCGATTCCTTTATTTATTGATGTATGGTATATTTGAGAAATCGATTTATATACATATGTTGTAACGCCCGCCTTGAACGCCTTAAAGAATATACACTTATGCAATATGAAACAGAATTTTTTTTTTTTTAAATGATAAAGTAACGATAACATAATCAATTACGACATATTCTCTAAGGGTCCAAGGCTGCATCACTTAACAAATCAACTAACATAATTCAATATTCATCAGTAACGGATCCAATCCATGTTCAAATAAATAACTTATTCACATTCAATGCAAACATCAAATAACGGAATCTGCATGATAAAATACATAACTGAAATGCTTTCATATAAGTACATCAAGACATCATTACATTGCCACTTTTAGTCTACATCAAAGTTACATACATAAAGAATGTTCTGTTACACAAATCTGGTACAAGGTTGTGCACTTACATCCTCATCATTGAAACAAGTACAACTGGAACAAATCTTTTTTTTCCTGTATATGATCTTGTCAAGAGTAACCAATGGATAAAATAGCTCTTCCACCCGACCATGTGGAACCCTAAGGTCCACCCCCCGAGCTAGGAGTTAACATGAGGTCCCAAACACTGACAGTCAGGTAGACGAAAGACAAACGAGAACAAGGACGACCAAACGCCAATACAACACATGGCAATATCAACACAACACAACATAACTTAACTTAACTTCCACTTTCACTTCCAGAGGCGACACAAAACAAATGAGGAGAGATCGAACAAGGGATGCTAGGTTGTAGTAGGGAGAGTGTCATCGCACGGTCCTAACATGGGTTATCCTGACAGCCTCTCACTAGGCGCCGGCCCCCATCTATGGTTATCCTGACAGCCCCTCACTAGGCGCCGGCCCCATAGGGTGACACATGCGGAATCAACCTTCCTCTCATGAGGACAAGGAAGTCAATCATGCCGACCAGGCCTTCTCTACCCATCCTTAGTCTAAACAAGCACTGCAGGCCATGGGAGAGGAATCCATTAATCTTATTAATGTGAAATCTACCCTTAACCCCCTAGTTAATTTTAGGTTATCACTTGATTAATCTACTTCCAACGGGTTATCCTGACTGCCACTTTGGGCGCCGGCCCCACGTTGAAAGCCACTCTCCTTCCTAACACCTAGTAAACCTTAAAACATCATGCAAGACTTAATAACAACACACGTATAAGTACACTGCAAGGCATAAACCTTCTTGCATCAAAATAGAATCATAACATCAATTGTTATCCAACACTATTAACATTGCAATACTTTATCCTCTTACAGATTTCAGATCTCTCCTTACGACAAAACAGTACAATAAGAACACAAGAGGTTTGATATTTCATCCTGAGATTATTACTTTACAAGACACAACATTCAACCTTGACAGAACCTCATTATACTTCATACTTTGTTTGATACACATAAACGCTATTACATCATAATTACAAAACAGCAATACACAAGTTGCAAATACTTAACAACAACAACTTAGCCTCTGGGACACAAGTTTGAACAACCTCAATCCGACTCATTACAACACTCATTCAATTCAATTTAATTCAGATTCAAGAGATGAAATACTACAATTCATTCTCAGTTTAATGCAAACAGCTTCTGAAATAAAATCAACATTATATTATAACACTTGCAACTAAATCTCTAACTAATCTTTATTTTGCTTCAAAAGATAAATAAATTGATTAACTAAACCATTACAATAATTGATATAAGAACCACTCAATTCCAGATACGATCTTATATACTTTCCTTCAATCTTGTCCGATTAGCTTTATTCTATTAAGGATAATAACGCTAGGAGAGATATCTAACGACTGAATGGCAATCACACGAGGCAAATTCGATCACGAAATGTTTGTTATCCTTCATACGGTCTTGCAGACATTCTAGCGAGCTCAATCAAATGGATTCTTTTAAGATGGTTTAAAAGATGTCTCTGAAATTGATCTTATCTGTGGCGATATAATTTCTCAAGGAGAGTGATCGTAAATGCACCCTATGCAATCAGCTTGAGATATTTTACTACTGAAATGTAAAATTGCTATTGACTGTTTTACCACTGACGTGAATGATGTGCATTCGGTCTGACGACTACCGGCTATGATACTAAACTTGCCAACTTACTGCGTTGACGGTATCCACGTAAATCGTTTGCTCATTCTCTAATGAATAGCAATAATCACAAATGACGGTGAAAACCTGGAAAAACGCTATGTTACAGCAATGGTTTCTAGAGATGGTCTTGGGCAGTTTACTCAATACAAGCTCAAATTTCCTGGTACAGCGATAGATCTTTGTTCATTAAATACATTGCTGCAGAACAAGGGTGAATGTTTCATAACTGAATATATATATATAACGCCAAATGCAATACACCAGTTGACTGTCTACGGGAATTTGCACACTGGTATTCTATAGTTATCAGAAGCAACTACTCTACAATTCAGGTTTGAAAAAGATAATCATTAGGCTACTCTACTATATGCCTATCTCAAAAATCAGACGACCTTCAACAAAATGGTTGCCAAACACCAACAGTCAACCAAGACCGCGGCCTCCCTGAGCATAACAACTTCTTCTGGCAGTGGGGAGAACATGTATAAGCACCCATTGATGTTTTTTTTAAATTGAAGACCTCTTACTTAAACATTGTCTTTTATAGATCATCACAGCAAACTTTTAATCTCTACATTATCGCAGGGCTCAATGTTCCAGGCCTTAACACTTATGATTTGTGGGTTGCTTGGCCTGATGGGTGTCTCTGTGTATTGTGGTGTCTGGATCACCTTGCCTGGAGGCTGTTCGTTTATATGAATAGGGTTTAATGAAATCTCTCGACCCTAGTAACCACATACCAACCATCTACAGACCATTCCTTCCCTCTGGCAGAAATGTGCCCAGCCCATACGGCTAGTAATACATTAAAACAAATGCAGACAGGAATCCAAACCAGCAGAATCTTCAATAATCGATAATAACAAGGGCTCGATATCTCCAGCTATGGAGTAAGTTAGGCAATGAAACATAGCACAGTACTCAGAATATGGCAAATAAAAAGGAACCCGGAACTTTCATTCAAAACGAATGAAAACCAGACAGAAACGAGTGACAGCAAGGCAAAAAAATGAAATGAAACAAGCCAGCGGCTATCAATACCGTCAGTCCACGAAGGATTAATGCCAAAGACAATATACATGGGATATCGACACACCAATGTTTTCCAACATTTTGCCATCTGCTTGCCAAGAACTTATTTTCTGCAATACCATTTTGAGCGTTCATGAGAGGAAAAACCTCTGGAGATGATGAATCCTCCCTCTGGCAGGTATGCGCTTATCCCCAAAACGACTAGGAATACCCTAGGACGAGTGCAGATAGGTATCCAACACAAGATGTAAACTACAGCTGTAACGTAAACTAGACAAATGGAACACAGTAATAATATTAAGCTAATGGCGGAAGAAGGGGATTCTGTTAACTCAAACTACGGAGCAAGCCAGTCATAGTTTAATACTAGATAAATGGCGAAGGAAGGGTCTCGGTTCTCTCATTCATACGAATGATATCCAGCGGCGAACTACCTATTATGATTGGTCCACAACCGGAATAATGCCAAACGCACATCAACATACATAGGATATCGTTTTAAGGCAAGGCAACGGACATGTAATGCTAGGTTAACGGTTTAAGCAGAGGAATCAGAATTTTCCATTCAAAACGAATGGTAAAATGCAGCGGTCTATCTAGTATTATCAGCCCACACCAGAAATAAAGCCAACGCAGCAAAACAATAAACCTAGAATGGCGAGACAATGAGGTTTCAGAGATTTCAACCAAGCCAAATATCAATAAGACAATAACAGTGCAATTCCAATTACGCCCTAGCATTGCAACTTGCAGCGATTCATGTGATCAGTAGGCTAGTAAATAAAGTCAACAGAAACAAGAGGATTCACTGATTCTCAGACACAAAAACATTAACCAGGTCTATTCGAACGAAGGAACTTCATTTGCAGATGTGAGGGTAGGTTAAAAAGGTACGCAACCAGGAAAATCAAATGAATACAAAGCGACTTACAGCGAGTTTCCAGACAAGTTTCTGACTAAACATAGAGAAAGAAACAATAACAACATTAATCTGATCTTTCAGGAACAACTAGCTGTAGCCAACAGTGATTTACGGCAATTCTATCGAGGTGTCCTACAAACCCTACCAAGATCACGCCCGTCTGAGAATGCATACAGAATGATTCGGCAACCAGTGGAAGGAAAACTTTTGACTTACAAAATCCTTGAGCAGAAACGATGTATTTAAACCCTAAGAGAAGATGCTGATAACACACAGAGAGGATAGTCTACAGAACTATTTGAAATCGAATAAACTATAACCACATTTGCAGATTCGAAATGAAGTTCAGAGATAAGGCATTCGATGGAACCTGGTTTCGCAATCCACTCGACGAACCTGCTCCAATCGTTGCAGCTCCAAGCTGCTTCTTTCCTTTTTACCTGTGTTGCTGTCCTTGATGCCCCTACAGCTCTTTTATAACACAGCCTCTCTCCTCTCCAAGGGCTTGGCACGTGATCCCATGCACAACTCCCTTAACGCATATGTATTTTATTTAATTTAATGATCCCCACATATTATTTATTTTATTTTATTATTATATCTCTTTATAGCCGACCCCAAAATATTGTTATAAATAGAATAGTACTATTTCGACAATATATATTTTTGTACTATACTTTAATTTATCTTATTAATCAAGTTGTGAATCACAATTTACAAGCGTGGTTATATCTATTTATTTATTTAATTATTTATTATAAATAATATTATATCGAATAATACAAACTTCTTACCACTTTATTTATCAACAACACTTCTATTAAAATAATAATTTATTTATAGCTAAAATTGACAACAACGACTTTATGCCTATATAACAACACTTATACTCTTCCGTAGAATAATTCTAATTAAAGCACAACATTACCACACATACTTAGACACCTGTAGAACTCATTAGACTCCAAGATACGGTATTACCTGACAGCAAGACATGAGCGAACAACAACCAATAACCACAAGGGTAAACTGACGACGAAGGAACACTGACTAGGGACCTCATGTTAACTCCAACCAACTAATCCATTGGCGAAGGCACGCTCAGACCTGTAATCAGGTGGATTCGATGCCTAGTACCTGCATCCTGCAGCAACGCACAGTTAACCATAGCAAGATATACATATACATCACATGCAGTCCTATCGTGAATGGAAATCGCAGTGAGGTAGGGTACTCGAGAACGAGAAATACAACACTGTTCCATTCACGTGTATAAATAACAATCAACTATATTGAACAAGGTATCAGATTACTAATCTACGACATAAAACGATCAACTAACTTCCAATCCCATATAATGAATGACATCAAAGCATCTAAAACATCAGTTCATTTATCAAATTGTAAAGCATAAAATGACATAATCTATCATCAACATCTGTTATCATAACAATTAGGTTCATACTGAAATAGCAAAATAACTAGAAATCCATCATCAACGATCTAAAAATACTGTCAAAATGTCCAGTACTACTAAGCAAACATCAGTCCAAAAGACGACAAGTTGAGGGGCACTACATATGTTGTGTTAATACCTTCTATTGTGTAATCAAATTAAACATGTTTTGATAAAAGTAACCGAGAAGGGCCCGGACCCATATACAAAAGCCAAGAAAGGCGAGTCAAATGAGTTTCATTAGAGATAAAACTACCAAACAACAAGCATAAACAACAAAGATAGAGAAACGAGCTAACAAAGCCAGCTAGACCCAAAAAGACCAATAACAGGCCAGGCTACTGCTTGACCATAGATTTGAGGCTGCTAATAGCTTGCCATTCTCTGTTGAGAAATTCCATTTTTTCCTTGAACATGCTCTCCTCCTTGTCCCATCCTTGCAACCCCTACAAGTCCTAGAGCTCTTTCTCTTTGTCCTAAGCCACCTCAATCTAGAATCTAACTTGTTTACCTTTGTTGTTCTTGTCCTTTATCTTGGGCCTGTTGGATTGACCAACCATCCCCTATTTTTGCTCATCCTGGCTTGACTTACCCATTATGTTTTCTCTAATAGCTTTCCTTTTTTCCAGTTCCTCTTTGATCACATAAAGAGTGGTGGCAGAGTTCTTGACCATCTCACAATTGAAATCCACTAGCTCGGCCACTTTCTGATTGAGCTTATCCTTATTAGCCTTTATCAAAACTATCTCATCCTCCATCTTATCCCACTTCTCAAACTTGTTACCCAACTTTTCCACTTGCTCCCACAGGTCATCCCTACTCTCCCTAGGCCATTTAGTGGTTTCCAACTATGTGATCACCTCCATATGTTGTATCTTCCTCTTTGCATGGTGTAGTTGGGCTACACCTAGTTTTGCAAGTCAAGAGCCTGATAGAGGGTGGCAACTTTGTCGACCAGATGGTTACAAGAACTACAGTTCTCATTAATATCCCCCTAAATATGCTCAGCGATACCCTTCATCTTCTTGGTGGGAGGATCAATTGGTTTGTTCTTGTTGTCATTCTTCTTTTGGGTAATAATCCTTTTGCCTTTGGTAGGGTTGTCCTCCTCCTTGCCAATTTTATCCAGCACAATGGTGTCCCTATCCAACTAGTCATCCTTCTTACCCCTACCTTTGCTACTACTTGGCTAGGTAATGTTAGTTTTCATAGTAGGTAGGGCACCCCCACTACCACTTGGGTCTTTCATACTTCTCAAGTGAATCCTTCTGTGGGTCTAGCTCTCAACAATCTTAATATTAGTAGCAAGGTCCTGAGTCACTATGTCTCTATTCCTTAATTTCATCAACATGACTTTCTCTATAGGGGCATTGGGGATAATTTCCATAGTATTGGCCGTAAAGTCCTTGGCCACACCCTTTCCCTTGTTAACAACATTCTGGGAACCTTGGCAGAGTCATGCTTAATGGAGGATGCCTAGTACCCAATCCAATTTTCTATTTTTTAGGATTTGAGGGACTCCCTGAAGCCTCAGCTTCCTTGTTCTTTCCCTAATTAGAACCCTTGACCCTTCCTAGGGTTTGGCTATAAGCAGTCAGCTTACTACCACCAGAATTCTTCCTAGTGATGTCTGGGATATTTTCAACCAATTGAGGGTTGTAGATTCTAGGTCTAAATGCAAGGGCTAGGGTTAAAGAGAGTTCAAACTTGTACAAGGCATATATGAGACTCTAGTGCAGGGGAAGGACCTTATCACCAAGAAGGACTTTTTGGACTGAATCTTCGAGGGAAGTGAAAATCTGGTAAGGGAATTTGACCTTTATATCATGGTAAAAATGATTCAACAAAGGAAAAAGATAAGCATGAAACCTCTTATATCTCCCATCTAATGTAACATACCTAATGTGGACTTCAGCAACATCCTTCCACACCCTAGGAAGCTCCTCTTTGTTGAAGCCATTCTGAAGCTGACTCACACTTTCTCCTTCTTGCAAAAATTTCTTCATATCCTCACTATAATTCCCTTTAACCCTGTTGGGGATTCTTGCCCCCTCCATTCTAAGTCCGGTGACCTCAACAACCAACTTCTTGGTCACTTTGAATGAAATTCCCATAATGTAAACCACACCAACTTTCCAATTGTCTACGAATTCTCTAGAAAGGATGGTATCATAGCCATTCATGGCTTCAATGTAACTTTTTGAAATTACCATGCTACAATATCCCCCACAGTTCCTCATTTTCCTTGAGATTATCATGTTGAGTGGGTTCAGTTTGCATAAGTTCTCCTCCCATGTTGCACTTCTCAAGATAGTTGCCACTCCTGCGATCTCTATAGAAGACAATGTGAAGAAATTTCCAGAATGAGATGTGATTTAGCTAGAAAACTAAAGGTTTGAAGCCTATCAGCATATGATTGTTGCTTATCAAGTCTCTGAAATGGTTCATGTGACTAGTCCCCTGACCTGCTAGGGCACCCCAAACATTAATTTGAAATGGCTTAATCATTATGAATGAGATCAAATAGGTTCTCTGGGACGTCATCCCTGAGTTTCCACTTGAAAACATCATTGATTTTGCATCCAATATTGGCTAAGGAATCAACTTTAATGTTGCCTTCTCTATATATGTGATGAACCTCCACTTTATCCATTTCCCTTCATTTAATTATGCATAATTTGATGATATACTTGATCATCCAACTAGGAGTTGCCTTAGACCTTATCATTGTTGATTCTTAGGAACACTGAGAGGGGGGCTGAATCAGTGTTCTATAAATCTTTTCTTGCGCTTTTACTTTTAACCATTTCCAAAGAATAATCAAATAGAAGCAAAATATACAACTGAACAGCATCCACAAAAGCATGACACATAACAACAAGATTTTACGTGGAAAACCCAAAAAGGGAAAAACCACAGAGAGGATTAGCTCTCAAATATATATTAGAATCTTTATAAAATGATGTTCAGGCTTGGTCACTCCACAGGCCTAGAACATGCTAGCTTACTACCATGAAGTACAACTAGATTTAGTAGGCTCACTGCCTCAACTCTAAACCTAGCAAGATTACAATAAGGGTTGTTAAACCCTGAGGGCTGTTAAACCCTATTGAAGGCTCACTACCTTGATGATGAAAGCTTGCTTCCAAACATATTGCATATGAAAACTAAACACTACTTAAGCATCTATCACTATGCCAGGGTGCAGTCATTTAGCAACTAAATTCTAAATCCCAAGTCTTCATCACTGCTGATCTTCTAACTCTGCTCTGCTATTCGCATCCTCGCATCACACACACACACACACTCACTCACTCAACCAAAATTTATCGCTCTTATATATCCGCATCATGATTTAATCCATAATCAGGTTGGCATCCAAGAAGTGAAATGTGTACATAGAAAGATGTACCTTGTCGCTCAATCCAATGCACTATGTGTCGCACGGACCCAAATCTTTTACCAAATGTGTTCATGAAAGGAAGCAAGGTATGCAGAAAATGCTTCCTACACTAATCTAATGAAAAAAGACTCATGCAAATTTTTACTTTTATAGTTATAGATTAAGATGCACATTAACAGAAAGATAATAACAACTCCCAAATGCAAACACAAAACTCACAACACAATATATACGTGGGGAAAACCCTTTCAGGTAAAAAACCCCACACTCCAAAGCCACCCAATATATTATTTTGAAATCACAAAGATTACAATATACTTGCAGAGCAAGCTTTTACATGAGTATATCCAACCATAGATCTAGGAGGTAACTTGACATCTATAAGATTCTTACAAACACCTCCATCTCAAGTTCCAGATATATAGGAGATACAATACAATACCCCACCAACTATAATTACAAAACCATGAGCTGAAACCACCCAAACGTGGTGCACAAATTATCTCCAATCAAAAATGCCTTGTGATATGCCAAAGCACACACCAAAACATATAACTCTCCCCTTTATAACTCTTTTATGTGTCCAACACGTTTTTACATTTCCCAAAATAGAAGGTCCAACTTCCAAAGGCCATAACTTTTGATTCGGGTGTCCGATTGATGAACTGTTTTATGCGTTAGAAAGCTCGTGAAGTGCTCTACCACCCTGTAACCTACTACACTAGTTACAACAATTTTTAGGATGTTTAGAGAAGGTTTGATACCTGCAAATTGAATTCCAAACTTTTTTGGCAGTTTCAAAAAAATAGAAACTTTAATATCTCACAATCCAAATATGATCTTGAGTCAAAACTCACCTGAGATGTTTACTTAGCTGTTTTACACCTTCTAGGAAAAATTTAGGTCAACCTGAGGTCAATTGAAGGACTTACTAAAAATAGTAAGTCTTGCTATTTTAAGCTCGTTTGGATACTTTTGGAACATTGAAGGTTCCAAACCATTCTCTAAGATAAAGGGTATTCAAAAAGACCAAAACTAGGAAGAATAGTAATCTTTTGAAGTTGCAAGGTTGAGACACTTTTCTTAACATTCTCCCACTTGTCAAACACCTTGCAAGAGTAAAGGGAGCATCAACACCATGATTTAATTACTAGGGGCCATGAGGCCCATAGATTCTGAACACCATCTGAACTTCTCCGTGCTCACAGGTTTTGTCAAGGAATCTGCAACATTCATCAAAGTTTCAACTTTTTCTAAGTTTACCTTCCCATCCTCTACCATGTCACAAACAAAATAGTACTGGACATCAATATGCTTAGTCCTTGTATGAAAAGTAGGATTCTTCACCAAAGATATGGCACTCTGACTATCACAACAAATAGTAATCTTCCTTACATCAAACCCAACATTAGAACACAATCTCTTAAGCCAAATGACTTCTTTACAAGCATGAGTTGCTGCCATGTACTCAACTTTAGTAGTGGACAAAGTAACCACAAGTTACCGCTTACTCATCCAACTAATAGCACCACCAAACATAGTGAACACATAAGCACTGGTGGATCTCCTGCTATCAATGTCCCCTGCCCAATTTGAATCCACAAATCCACGAATACAAAGTGAATGCCAAGGTCCTATAGGATAACCATGATAACATAAGGAATACTCAGAAGTACCCCACAAATATCTAAACACTCTCTTTACTACAACCCAATGTACCCATCTAGGATTAGCCATAAATCGACTAAGGACTCCCACTGCTTGGGCAATGTCTGGTCTTGTGCAGACCATTGCATACATCAAACTGCCAACTACACTAGCACAAGGAACTCTGCTCATATCCTCTATCTCAGAAGGAGACTTTGGACAATCTTCAATAGATAACTTTATCCCCATTATAAGAGGAACAATCAAAGGTCTGCAATCCATCATGTTGAATCTCTCCAACATAGTGTTAACATACTTACTCTGGCCTAACCAAAGTTTTCTATTTGCTCTGTCTCTTCTGATTTCCATTCCTAGAATGTACCGAGCTACCCCTAGATTTTTCATCTCAAACTGTGCTGACAACTTAGACTTCAAATCAGAAATCAAACTTTTACCATTCCCAATGAGTAACATATCATCGACATACAATGCAATAATGAGAATGCGATCATTGTCAAACTTGTAGTAAACACAATGATCTGATTTTGATCTATGAAATCCAATACTCAACACAAAGGCATCAAACTTCTGGGACCACATCCTAGGAGACTGTTTCAAACCATACAAAGACTTTTTCAACTTGCAAACTAGATTTTCTTTACCTTTCACCATGTAGTGCTCTGGCTGTGACATATAGATTTCCTCCTCCAAGTCACCATGAAGGAATGTTGTCTTCACATCCATCTATTCCACTTCTAGATCATACATTGTTGCAAGAGATAACAGGAACTGAATAGATGTCAGCTTTGCAACGGCAAAAAAAATCTCACCATAGTCAATTCCCTCCACCTGAGAATACCCCTTCGCAACCAATCTAGCCTTATATTTCTCAACACTACCATCTACACCAAATTTCTTTTTGAACACCCATTTGCATCCAACAGGTTTTCATCCTTTAGGCAAAGGCACCAAGTCCCAAGTATTATTCTTTTCCAAAGAAGTCATCTCCTCCTCCATGGCCTCCTTCTAGGAACCTACATCTTTCATACCCATAGCCTCTTTCATAGTTCTAGGCTCATCAGTGTTAGAAATCAAAGCAAAAATACAACTGGAATCATGTAATGAATAAACAAACATATCAGGTTGTTACCTTATCCGCGTGGACCTCTTCAAAGGTTGAGATTGAGGTTCTTCATCTTATTCTGAACTTTCAGAGCTACTAGAGCTCTCCTCATTATCAGGTCCAATAGATGTTTTTGTTTCAACTTTCTCAGGGGTGGAAGGAAGCTGAACCACATCATCTGTCTTCTCTTCTTTCTTTGGCTGCAAGACAATAGAAGAAGGATTGAGCTCTCTGAAGATCACACTTTTGCTATACAAAACTCTCTCAGCTACTGGATCCCAAAGCTTGTACCCTTTCACACCGATACCATAACCGATGAAGATACACTTTACAGCCTTGTTCTCTAACTTAGACCTCTTCTCCATAGGCACATGTGCATATGCCTCACAACCAAATACTCAAATGTGTCTTAATGAAGGCTTTTTACTAGACCATACCTCCATAGTTGTCTTATCAATAAGTGTTGATGTAGGAGACCTGTTAACTAGATAACAAGCGGTAGCAACAGCTTCAGCCCAGAACTTTTGTTCAAGACCAGCTCCACTTAGCATACTCCTTGTCCTCTCCATCAACATTCTATTCATCCTCTCTACAACTCCATTCTGTTGAGGGGTATACGGAGTTGTCTTGTGCCTCTCAATCCCCTGTTCTTTACAGAACTTGTCGAAATCTACTGAACAGAACTCACCATCGTTGTCAGTCCTCAAACACTTAATCTTTTTATCCTTCTGATTCTCTACAAGAGCTTTGAACTCTTTGAATCTATTAAAGACTTCAGATTTACTTCTAAGGAAATACACCCATGTCCTTCTACTATAATCATCAATGAATGAAATAAAGTAAATAGATTTTAAAATTGAAGGAACATTAACAGGACCAAACACCTTAGAATGAATCAAGTCCAACACCTCAGAAGATTTGTGAGAACTGGAATAAAAATGAACACGGTTTTGTTTTCCATAAATGCAATGTTCACAGAAATTGAACTCAAGGTTACAATCATTCATACCCTCAACAAGATTTTTATTCTTCACGGTCCTCAAACCCTTTTCACCAATGTGACCAAGCATTTGGTGCCATAACATTGTCTTCTCAGCTGGGAGTTTCATCTCCATAGAATGAGCACCCTTAGGTATCCAGAAAGCATGGCCATCGAAAGTAGATGCAACAATCTTTTTTGCTACTAGTTCCAATGGTGAGGATGAAGACTCTGAAGCTCTCTTCTTCAAAATAGAGGCACTATTACACTGAATTACGCATGCATCAAGCTGAAATAGAGTGTCAATCCGAACACCCTTAGCCAACACCATAGATCCTCTAGTCATCTTGCATCCTCCATTCGAGAAAACAACTTGCACACCCACATCATTCAATTTACTTATAGAAAGAAGGTTTCGTGTCAAACCAGGGATATGCAGAACACCATTGATTCCCTTTACTCATCCATCAGGGAATCAAATCAAGACTCATCCATGGCCAACAATATCTAGGTTAGAATCATCACCCAAGTACACCTTTCCACCATCATATTCTTCATACTTCAAAAACCAGCCTCGATGCGAGGTCATGTGAAAAGATGCACCAAAGTCAATAAGCCACACACCCTTAGATGCATGTGTTGCCAAGGCAGCGACAAATGCTTCTCCTTCATCCTGAGAGGACTTGTCAGAATCTGAATCATGATTCTTCTTCTTTTTCTTTTTGTCCTCCTTGCACTCCTTGCAGAAGTGACCAGGTTTGCCGCAATTCCGACACAGGGCCTTGGACTTTCCGAGAGATTTAGATCTCCCACAGGATTTGGATCTTCCTTTTTCTTCCTTCTTCTTATCCTTTTTCTTTCCCTTCTCTTTAGATCTACCATGAACCGCAAGAGCCTCCTTAGCTAATTCAGAAGATTTTCTCTGCATCTCTTCAGACAACAGCAAAGAAACCACTTCATCCATCTTGAAGGTGGTAGTGGTACTCCCAGTGGCTATAACAAGGTGGTCCCATGAATCTGGTAAGGAACACAGTAATGTCATACATTGACCCTCCTCCTCCATCTTCACACCAACAGAAGTCAACTAGGCAACAAGCATATTGAATGTATTCAGGTGATCAACGACAAATCCTCCATCTTCCATCCTTAGAGAATACAATTTATTTTGTAGGAATAACTTGTTCACCAGGGATTTAGCCTGATAAACATCTCCAAGCTTCTTCCAAAGATCCTTTGCAGTCTTCTCTTCATGGATATTCAGGAGCACTAAATCAGCCAAATAGAGTCTTGTCAAACCATTGGCTTTTCGATCTTTGAGATCCTAGTCTTCTTGAGACATTGTCGTTGGTTTTATACCAGATACGACTTCCCATAAATCATGATCTACAAGCATGTCCTCCATTTTGAGTTTCCACAACTCGAAATTACTGCCATTAAACTTCTCTATCTCAAACCTCCCAGATGTGCTCGCCATCTCTTACCTGCAACAAAGATTTCAAAATCCTCTGCACAAGCTCCCACTCAAACGAAGATCAGCTCAAAAAACCCTCTACCCAACAACTAGAACCAAAGGTAATCAGGCTCTGATACCAACTGAAAGGAAGCAAGGTATGCGAAAAATACTTCGTACACTGATCTAATGAGGAAAGACTTATGCAAATTTTTACTTTTATAGTTACAGATTAAGATGCACATTAATAGAAAGATAATAACAACTTCCAAATGCAAACACAAAACTCACAACACAAGATATACATGGGGAAAACCCTTTCAAGTAAAAAACCCCACACTCCAAAGCCATCTAATATATTATTCAAAAATCACAAAGATTACAATATACTTGCAGAGAAATCTTTTATAGGAGTATATCGAACCAGAGATCTAGGAGGTAACTCAACATCTATAAGATTCATATATACAACCTCCATCTCAAGTTCTTGATTTGATATATAGGAGATACAATATAGTACACCGCCAATGATAATTACAAAACCATGAGCTAAAGCCACACAAAACATGGCGCCCAAATTATCTCCAATCAAAAATGCCTAGTGATATGCCAAACCACACACCAACACATGTAACTCTCCCTTTTACTACTCTTCTATGTGTCCAACATGTTTTTGCATTTCCCAAAACAGAAGGTCCAACTTCTGGAGGCCATAACTTTTGATCCAGGTGTCTGATTGACAAACCATTTTATGCGTCGGAAAGCTCGTGAAGTGCTCTATCACCTTGTACCTTGATATGCCAGTTACAACAATTTTTGAGATGTTTAGAGAAGGTTTGATACCCAAAAATTGAGTTTAGAACTTTTTCAGTAGTTTCAAAGAAACAAAAACTTTAATATCTCACAATCCAGTTATGGTCTTGAGTCGAAACTCACCCGAGATGTTTACCTAGCTATTCCACACCTTCTGGGAAAATTTTAGGTCAACTCGAGGTCAATTGAAGGACTAACTAAAAATAGTAAGTCTTTCTATTTAAGATCATTTGGAGACTTTTGGAAACTTTAAAGGTTCCAAACCATTGTCTAAGATAAAGGGTATTCAAAACGACCAAAATTGGAAAGAATAGTAATCTTTCAAAGTTGCAAGGTTGAGACACTTTTCTGAACAGTTCATATATGTTAGCTCTAATCATTCAAATACTTGCATAGATCTTTTACACACTATCCTTTCTCTGCATCATGATTTATGTCACCAGTCGGCCTGTTCCTCAAGAGCATGCTTAACAACTTCATTTGCTGACTTACAACTTTTACTGAGGATCTCAAAACACCTTCCAAATCATATCAAGGACTCTTTACACATTTCCAATCTTACCCTTAGAACTGCAAGGCATGTTATCATCTTGCAGAGAGATGTGGACCATCAGAACTCAGACTATGTCTCTGTCAAACTCTATCAAACACTATGCCGATAGCTTGTAGCTAACCTTCTGGTGGACTTTAGATTTCTTAACTCTGGAATAAGACACTTCATATAAGTGTTTGTAACACATTAAAACTGTATAAAAAAAATACTTATCTGCGGAGGAATGCAGACCACTGCACTAAACCCTATTCACTGTTCTTGCTATATCTTTGCTTATCTAAACTTAGACAATTCTTCAAGGCGACTTCAAGAGGAGATTAGGACTTAACCTTTGAAGCATAACACTATCAAACAACTAAGAACATCATACCTGAACCGCATTAACTGATCATCATCTGCGAAGACATATTATCTGACTTACTATCCTCTACTCAGAATACTTTTCATACTTAGCCATTTTCTGTCAAATGGACCTAGGATCCAACATGTTCTTCTAGAGATATCTCTTCCTATGATGGTGATAATATCTCTAAGCCTTGTTTCCATCAATGACAACATACAGGTCCATACTGGAGCAGTGTCTCTTGCCAACAATCTCCCCCTTCGCCATTGATGGCAACACTTAGTGAAAAATGCTTGACTGCTTCCCCTTACTATATGCACTTTATTTTCCTACTCCCCCTAAGATGATTATCCATTTTTCACTGATCTACTTCTCCCCCTTTGACATCAATGCTAAAGGGTGTGATCTGGAATCCAAAAATTTCAAATTTTCAAAATTTTGTACTCTGTCGCATATTTACAAGTACAATCTTCATCTTAATATTACATTTTCTTGAGAACATCATTGAATATGTTTTTAATCAGTGTCCACTCTGCATCCCAGCTTTTCTTTGCATTTTCTAGAATCTAAATTTGTCTGCTGAGAAGAAAAACTAAGGTTTCTGCCTTTTTGGGATCAGAAGTTGTGTCTACTTCGACGACTAACTTGGCCTCTGCAATAAGATTTGTCATTGAGTCTAACTTTGGACAAACTAGTCTTCTGATTTGTCCCATCCTGCTTTTCATTTGATATTTCTAATTTAATAAGTCAGTCAGATCATTGTGGATGTTGATGACTTTTGCTTCCTTATTTATAATTGATTCTATTACCAGATCAAATTTGTTAGAGATATCCATCATTCTCTATTCCAGCTCTTTGATCTTTTCTTCAATCTCCTGAGCATCTTTTGGCCAGGATAAACAAAATTTGTACACATCTCTAGCTTCTTTCATAGCTCTTTGAATGTTGGATATTGAATTATCTAACAAAATCTTATCGTTGGCTATCATTGTCTTTAATTCTTCCAATCTTTTTGCTTCAAATTCCTGCCTTACTTTTGTTTTTGCAGATTTCTCAAAAGATTCAAACTGATTAATTACTGAATTTATTAATCCCTTCAAATGACTTGTTGGGGGCATGGATGAATCCCTCTTGTGGGTAGGCAGCAGCTTCTCCAAAATCCCAAATGCTTCATCAATCAGTTTACTATCCTCAGTAAGTGATTTCAACAACTCTTCTTGAGCCTTTGCTTGAACAATTGAAACCCACTTAAATTTTTGTGCTGGAGACATTGTGTCCAGATTTATTTGGCCCTGTAGAAATTATGGTTCATCCCATTCATGTTTCTCTTTCTCTAGTACTTCTTTTACTGATGCAGCAGTGTCTCTTGTCACCTTTTCTTCACAAAGTGAGACTTTCTTTTTCTACTCTCCTTCAATTGTGGCTTCTGTAATGGATGCGATCCTTATTCTTTTTCTGGGATTAGATGCAAATCTCTCCTCTTCAGATCTCTTATCTTTCTTTTCTAGAGTGTTTGATGCCCATTCTACCGGAGTACTTGTGAACTTGGATCCTCCTGATTTGGTTTCTACCTTACTTAATTGTTCATCTGAAGTTCTCTCTGACTGCTCAGGTTCCATCAACATTCTGGAAGATAATTCTGAGAACATCCCGAATCTGTCCTCTTTGGGATCAGTAGGTATACTTAGTAGTGTATCAGCTAATTCAATCAAGACATCTTCTACAACGTCATAACCTAGTGCAGGGACCCATACAGTTCTTGGTTCCACAACTTCCATAAAGCATTTGTCTCTATCCACCATGAATACAATGTCCTTTTCATACTTTATCACTACATTTTCAGGTATCTGAAACCTTCTTACCGTTTTCTATTGAAAATCTCTAAAATATTTCCATATAATTTCATTTTACATATCTACATTACCCAAACTTTGTAAATGATTTCTTATTTGAGCAGCTACAGGAATGTGATCGAGCCAGATAACATTTCCTAGACCAGGTAGCTCTTTTAGAAAGTAAAAGAGTAAACATGTAATCAATGTTCCATATTTGAAAGGATGATTAGTTTCTTTTTCCCTTTTCAAGTTCTCCATAAGTTCATTCCCGAGCAATTCACAAAGATCAGAATCCATATTGTTTTTTATCATGTCATACGCTATGTATATAGCTGATGTAGACAAAGTTTTCCTTGTCGGAGAAGTATATTTTATATCCAATAATTATTGATACAAATTTGACAGCCAGATCCTTGATATCATTCATTATAAGGCCATTCTTCTCAAATTTGGCTCCTGTTAGTTGCATTACCACATTGTTCTTCATTTTCTTTATGCCTGGAACCCTTCCGGAGGAGCTCATACCAGTTACTGCTTTAATGGCTTCTTTAGTTATCAAATAGGGTTCATCAAGCCATAACGATTCATCATGAATTCTGCTTAGAATAAGCTTGACCCATGCATCAATCAGAATTGCGGGAAAGTCCAACCAGGTGTCAAATTTCTTTTCTCCTAGAACTTTGTAATAATCTTTCAGCACAATGTCCGCAGTAGTTAGTTCATCCAAATACAATTTGCCTAACTTCATATGATCATATTCTTCTAAACTAGTATGAATGTATGCCCTAATATCTTCCATATGCATGACCCCATGTGGAGTAATTGAGAATGTCCCTAACGGATCATTTTTCAGCAATTTGAAGAATTGTTTCTTAAACTTGGGGTGAGACATTTTTCCTATCTCGATTACATAAGGAGTAAACATTTTTCCAAAGCAATTTAATTTTCACAGTAGGGTTTCAAGTTGCAAATACCTCTTTCACCAGAATAGGGTTTCATTGATCTCAATTTGAAATTCCTTGGAGAGTACTGTAGTTGTTTTGAATTTTTCTTTGGTTCACCTTAGTCACTTGAATGCAAAGTGATTTTGAAATCAAACAAGTCTCCTTTTATCCTCCACAAGGCTTGACCTAGTCGTCATTAAATGCTTATTTTCAAAAAGCTGCCAAAACCCTTTACTGTAGAACATAGACGATTAGAATTGCTCCGCAATATGCCGCATTGACCTTTTTTCTTTCAATTTTTCTTCTAAGAGTTGTGTCACATTAGATTTCATCGTACTCCTTCGTGTTGAATTCTGGCACCCACTTTCTGGCTGGGGGATTTGGATTTTTCACACTGCTCCCCCTGAGCCAGAGCTCTCAATTTACTTCCCGGAGGAAGTACCTGCACTGGATACTGGTGCAGATTGATCCTTGACTTTAATTACTTTTTTCTTGATCCATACCTTGTTCATTTCTTTCTTGGTTTCAATCAGATCAATTTCTTTTCCCTTCTCATTTTTCTGCTATGTTTTCCTTTCTTCAGAATAGTGATCTCTCTTCACATTCCTGCTTCTACAAAACCTTGCAATATGTCTAAAATTTTTGCAATTGAAACATACGACATTCTTTTGACCTTGATTCCTTCCATTGATTGAATTTGATTTGCATTGATTAGCCATGTGTTCAAATCTATTACATGCAAAACACTTTCCATTGAATGATTGACTATTCCTGATATTTTGAAAATTAGTTCTTACTAAACTTCTACATTCATTTGATATGTGTCCCATTTTATAGCATGCATTGCACCTAATAGAATTTTGACTCACTTTACTTCTGCACACAACAAGTCTATGACCAACCCTATTGCAAGTGAAGCATTTACCTTTGAATGATTGTTCATTCCTTCTATTGTTGAAATTTTTCCTGATCTGATTTCTACATTCATTTGCTCTATGACCAATTTTCTTACAATTAAAACACTGACCAGAAAATGATGGAATTTTTTGATTTATTCTGCTCCTACACTGAGTAGCCTTATGGCCATACTTATTGCATGAATTACAATAACCATTGAAAGATGGGTACCTTTGAGCATTTGGTTGTCTGAACGGAGGTTTTCTAGGTCTTCTTCTTTGATTTCTGAACTGGTATCCTTTGTTTTCCCTTGACTCGGTGCTTATTTGACCAGAGTTTGAACTTTCTCCTTTCTCAAATCCTAAACCATGTTGTTCATCAGCATTCTTCTGGCTAGAAATCATTTCATCAAGCTTTGCAGTACTTATCTTGAATTTTTCTTCAAATCTTCTGGCCTTTTTCAGATCTGATTTTAAACTTATGATTTCTCTTTCAAGTTTTACACAATCTTCTGATCTGTTCTTCACAATCAAATTTAGATCATCTTCTACTCTTGTTCTTTTTGTAACTACTGCTTCCAAATTATTTAGGGCTTCATTTGTTGACAACAATTTGTCACAGACTTCTTTGTATTTGGCTTTGAATTTCTTGACTTGCTCTTTCAGCTTTAAGATGCATTCATCGGCTAGTTGCAAGTTTTCTTTTAGATCCCTAAAATCTACTTCAGAATTTTTAAGATCCATAAGAACTGCTTCTAGTTAGTTGTATCTCTCATAATTTCCATACCTTCTTGCTGCCATGATCATACTATCCCAGATCTTCCTTAAGCTATTAAACTTTTTCCAAGGAACTTGGCTCTGATACCAATTGTTGATTCTCAGGAACACTAAGAGGGTGGGTGAATTGGTGTTCTATAAATATTTTCTTACACTTTTACTTTTAACCATTTCTAAAGAATAATCAAATAGAAGAAAAATATACAACTGAACAACATCCACAAAAGCATGACACATAACACCAAGATTTTATGTGGAAAACCCAAAAAGGGAAAAACCACAAAGAGGATTAGCTCTCAAATATATATTGCAATCTTTATAAAATGATGTTTAGGCTTGGTCACTCCACGGGCCTAGAACATGTTGGCTTACTGCCATGAAGTACAACTAGATTTAGCAGGCTCACTGCCTCAAACCTAAACCTAGCAAGATTACAATAAGGGCTGTTAAACCCTGAGGGTTGTTAAACCCTATTGAAGGTTCATTGCCTTGATGATGAAATCTTGCTTCCAAACATATTGTATATGAAAACTGAACACTACTTAAGCATCTATCACTATGCTAGGGTGCAGTCATTTAGCAACTAAATTCTGAATCCCAAGTCTTCATCGCTACTGATCTTCTAACTCTGCTCTGCTATTCACATCCTTCAATCACACACACACACACTTCTTCACACACACACACTCACTCACTCAACCGAAATTCATCACTCTTATATATCCACATCATGATTTAATCCATAATCAGGTCGGCATCCAAGAAGTGAAATGTGTACATAGAGAGATGTACCTTGTCGCTCAATCCAATGGACTATGTGTCGCGCAGACCCAAATATTTTCCCAAACGTGTTCATATATGTCAGCTCTAATCATTCAAATACTTGAATAGATCTTTCACACAATATCCTTTCTCTGCATCATGATTTATCTCACCAGTCAGCCTGTTCCTCAAGAGCATGCTTAACAACTTCATCTGCTAACTTACAACTTTTATTGAGGATCTCAAAACACCTTCCAAATCATATCAAGGACTCTTTACACATTCCCAATCTTACCCTTAGAACCGTAAGGCATGTTATCATCTTGCAGAGAGATGAGGACCATCAGAACTCAAACTCTGTCTCTATCAAACTCTGTCAAACACTATGTCGATACTTAGCAGCTTGTAGCTAACCTTCTGGTGGACTTTAGATTTCTTAACTCTGGAATAAGACACTTCATATAAGTGTTTGTAACACCTTAAAACCGCATAACAAAATACTTATCTGCGGAGGAATGCAGACCATTACACTAGACCATGTTCACTATTCCTGCTATATCTTTGCTTATCCAAACTTAGACAATTCTTCAAGGTGACTTCCAGAGGAGATCAGGACTTAACCTTCGAAGCATAACACTATCAAACAATTGAGAACATCATACCTGAACTACATTAATTGATCATCATATGTGGAGACATACTATCCGACTTACTGTCCTCTACTCAGAATACTTTTCATACTTAGCCATTTTCTATCAACTAGACCTGGGATCCAACATGTTCTTCCAGAGATATCTCTTCCTATCTGTTGGTTTTTTCCCAGACTAGATGCTTACTCCCAGATTTCCCTACAAGGTAGCCATCAATGATCAACAGGATCTCTGGGCCAGGGGCCAACAGTGTAGGAGATAGACTCTATATTTTATCTCCTCTTCTTCTTCAGGCTCTGCAAAACCTAGGGGGGTATTCCCTACTCAACATCCATGAGGATATGCATATAAAGGCTAGGATGCTGACAGAAAGCAGATAAGTCCTCCTGTAAGTAGACCAAAACTGTAAGATAAGAGCAAAGGGGCTAGCTTTGGGCCTATTTGCAGTTGTAGACAGAGGACTTGGATCCTAAAACTAAGTCTACTGTCCTAATGGTTGTTTTGGAGTTTTAATTATGATTTTATAGTTGGATGCAAAGCTGGACATGGTATATAACACTAACACAAAGCAAGATTGGTGCCTATCTAGGGCCTGGAGTCAGTAGACATACACCTGTGAATGATATGCATGAACAACTAAAACTGGATTTCAAGGGGACACATGTGATATCTGCCTTACAGATATCTCCCAATACAGAGTGTTAAGCTATCTATACTTATGGCATCCCTACTGCAGTATATCCTTCCCAATATTCAATCTGAGAACAATTTAATCTACCCCTTGAGCAGAAGTTAAGAGATTAAACATTCAACACAGGAATTCTATGTTCTAGAATCTTAGACATTCCTTGAATACCTAGACTCAGAAGAAAGATACATGCAACACTAGAGACAGAATTAGCACAACACATGCAAACATAGCATTACTCATATAGGATTAACCATGAAATCAGTGGATTCATGCAAAAACGTACAATAGGAGATACATAAACTCACAAGTTTTGCTGCATAGAGCAACCAAATTAGCTGTATTGCATTATAGAGCCAAGAATGTTCAACTTTCAACAACCACAAAAATGGTAACACAGTTTGCCTATATCGGCTAGAAAGTGTACCTCTAGCAATTAATTACATGTTTTTTGACAAAAATCTGCCAGATACAGATCCCACAAAGGAATGGCACTCAAAATTTATTGCTGCAACAGACAAGAGAGACCTCGAGCCCTGCGTTGCCATCTGGAAGTCCTCATCCATAAATCGGGTACATGACTGCTCAACAACTCGCCCACACCTCAGCACTGTCGCCATTGATGGCTCAACCACCCACGGCCTACTTGAAAACTGACGCAGCGTTCAAAATGAAGCCTCCTGCCAAAACGTGTTTCGCTACAGGTTTAAATATGTAGGAAGAATAGTCCCACATGCATGCTGCCAAGACCACTTTAGCACTTTATAAACATAGCCACATGTATATCAAATGTCGAGCGCTTTTGCTGCGCTCGACCCACAGTCCTCTGCCCAAAGCCCCATCGCCCAGACCAACACCGTCAGCCTAGCAAAAGGCCCCCCGGCCAATAGACCAACTCTCCCTGATGGCCACTCCAAACTACCCTGTCGGTGTGACCAACACCATCGGCCAACATGAAATTCCTCCTACCGATCTCAATGGTCTCGCCGACCACAAACTCCACATTCCCCTTAGTGGCTACCAGTCCACCTTCCTCCTCTATCGGTATGACCAAAACTATCGGGAAGACCACAAATTCCTTCGCCGATAGATCAAGGTCTTGGCGACCACACACATGCCCAAATCCCCATCGGCCTGAGTAACGATATCGGCAGAGACCAAAACCCCTCTACCGATAGCAATAGTCTCACCGACGGTCCTCTTGTCGCCAAGACACACTCCCTCGTCACCCTGATATGCCAAACATCAACTCCACCATTGGCTAGACTCCCAACTGTCGGCCCAACTCAAAAATCCTTCGCCGATGATGCCAACACCTCCAATAAGACCAAAAACATAAAGCTTTGAACCATTGAACCTTGAACCAATTCAACCCAATGGTTCAAATGAGAGGTTCAACCGAGAAGTTCAACGCCGATACCAACTCTGTCGGCAACATAAAAGCAACCCCACGAACCCATTGAACCAATGAACCGGTTCAATAGCGAGGTTCAATACTGAGGTATGCCGACGAGGTTCAAACCTCCAAAACAATACTCCATTGGCAACAAAGCTTCGAACCATTGAACCTTGAACCGGTGAACTATTGAATTTTGAGAAAAGGGGTTCAAGTTCAAACCGAAATGTCGAAGACACAAAAATGAACTCATGCCGATGGAGAAAACACGAAGACCACCTCCTCAAAAACTATGATGCAGATGCTGAAAAACACTGAAGGGGTGCCAAAACTTAAACTTTTTTGGATTTTTTGGGAAGGTGCCTGCATGAAAATTGCTCCAAAACTAAGAGCCAATTCAGGCACCAACACTATCATTGTGATAAGATCTTTGAGCCTTGTTGCCATCAATGACAATATACAGGTCCATATTGGAGTAGTGTCTCTTGCCAACAATCATGTCTAGGACATATTTGGAGTCCCCTTCCACTATCAAGTTCCTAACCCCTAGACCTTTAGCCATACAGATCCCTTGATATGCCACATATGCCTCAGCAAAGTTGTTGGTTTGAATGCCCAAGTTCCCAGCATAAGTTTCCAATACTCTGTCATTGCTATTCCTTACAATTGCACCCCCTCCCGCCTAACCTGGGTTCCCCTTAGAAGCCCCATCGAAGTTGAGTTTAGACCATCCAAGATCAGGGGGGCCCAATCGAATTAAACATGTTGAGCATATGGAAAAAATTTAATAGAAGAACAAATTATTATAAATTTGAAACCACTGCCTTCTGGCCTTCTTGAAAATTTACCCTGCACATACACACAAACAAAAAACCCATTTTTGCATGATGAATGAATATAGACAAATTTATATAGATGAAAAGATTAAATAAATTAGTCTTATTTTGTTATTTAAAAAGAAAGAATTGATTTGTTTAAAAAAGGTAAAATATTTATTTTCTAAATAGGTAAAAAATTGTATAATAAAAAGTAAAAGAAATTTGTTGTATTTGTTTTATATGAGAAGTATGCTTTGATATAAAAAAATGATTTGTTATTGGAAAAGCGGGCTTTATTCTTGAATAAGATTTGTTTTGAAATATTAGTAAGTTTTATTTTCAAATAGAAATTGAAGAAGATAAATAATCTTTTTTGAAATTAGAATGAGTTATTTGATTTAATATTAAAAGTATTTATTTGAAAAGAAAAAGATTTGAGTTTTATTATTTAGTTGTTTTATTTCAAGATAGAAATTAGAATAATTTAATTGATTTGTTTTATTAAAATATTTAATTTTATTCCATGGAACTGTAGAGCTTAAATTTGACGGTCGACCTTCCCTGTCAAGCAACTTTTTTATGACGGTTATCTATTCAAAGGTGCCTTTAAAATACTATGACATATCTTAGTATAAGTAAAATTATATATAAATCATATATATATATCATCACAATTCTATATAAATTTTGACAATCTATCCAAAATCTCTCCTTTCATATGATACAATCTTTTTAAAATTTTGATTGTATTTTACAGCAAAAATGCCTAAATATGGTCATATGGCCATCAAATTTAAGCCATGCATGGAAGGGATAAGATTATTTTATTATTAAAAGAAAATTAGTTTTTAAATAAAAGATATATAGTTTATTTGTAATTAGAAAAGAATTGGTTTAATCCGAAAAAGTTTTGTTTTATTTGATTGCTTAAAGGAGAAAGATTTCCATTGAATAGTTAGTGGATTTATTTCTAGTTGGAAAGTAAATATATTTAAATCATATGGTCTAATGTTGGAAATTAATGGACATATTTTAGTGGATTCCATCATTAAAGTTTTTAGTTGAAATGAAAATATTTAATTAATTTTATAACTAGTATATTTATATTTAATAAAATATATCTACAATATGATGATAGATATCTTATGTGCTTTTTGCATTTTCCATGGATTTTGTGATTTTTTTCCAATTTATTTTGGTTTTTATTTTTTATTTTTTCCAATTTCTTTTTTAGTTTTTATTTTTATTTTTTTTCGCCGGAAAAAATGAGTGCTCTCATCTCCACCTCATTGTGATTGTAGAATGCCTCTAGCATAATTAGAAATATTTAGTTTACATGAAAGAATTAACTTTATTTTATTTTATTTGTTTTACTTAAAGAAAAAAATTAGTTATATATTTAATTAAAAGGTGAAATCTGTATATTTAATAGAACAAGAATTAGTTTCATTTTATTCTAATTATAAAAGAAAAAAATTAGATTTATAGAAAAAGAAATTAGTTTTATAAAGAGACAGTGTAAGTGTTTTCAAAATTTCAAAAATATAAAAAGAATTAGTTTGATTTTATTATTTTAAAAGAAAATAATTAGTTTTATTCTATTATTATAAAAAGATATAAAAAGAATTAGTTTGATTTTATTATTTTAAAAGAAAATAATTAGTTTTATTCTATTATTATAAAAAGAAAGCAATTGGTATATTTAAGCAAAAGAAAGAAACTTTATATTTTAGAGATGGAAAAAGAAATTTGTTTCGTGAAAAAAGCACCGTTTATAGCTTTAAAGAAAAGATTTGCTTTAAACAAAAGATTTGCCTTATAGAAATTAAATATTACTTATTTTATTTTGAAATTAGAAAAGTAAGGAAAAGAATTAGTTTATTTTATTATTAAATGAAATTAGTGAAGTTGCAACTAGAAGTTTTTAATTTTATTAAATGATTGCTAGTTGCAAACTATGATTCATTATTAAATGTTAAATTGAATATATTCTTGTTAATTTAAATTGAAGAATCAAATTAGGCAATTAAATCATTAGTATTTTATAAACTTGATTTAGGAAATTAATAGATGGTGGATATATTAATTTTATTGTAATATCATTATTATTAAAATTAAATAACTCTATGGTGGAAAAGTTTTAGTGCAAACTCTATAGACTAAGATAAATGAAAATATTTAAATATTCTTATTGGTCATAACTTGACAATTCGTTATTAGAGTTATTGCAAACTAGAGAACAATCATCATCCAACCAATGCTTGACCGTTGCATCGAATTGAACTTTAGGTAAACTTGTAAATTTTAATTTTCATATTTAATTCAATTCCTTTAGAAAAAAAAATCCACTATTTTTGCACACTTGTATAGTTGACATACAGGTGGGTCTGATACAGGCATGACATGAACTCTACAATAAGTTGTGCATCTATGATTTATTTTAACATTAAAAGGTTTTTCCATTTCAAAATAATTTTGACTAAATTGAATTTGATGATAAATCTCTATAAATTTGAAGAAAAATTGTGTTTGAGCCATATCCAAAAAATGCTTTGGATGTGACTCATGGTTTTGACAACCAATTCTCCTTTTACAACATCCCTTTGATTAGGACATACTCTTGTGTTATTTCTTCATAGCTTCTCAATTAGGGGTTTTGAGGCTTCAACTATGACTTTATCTTTCTATGGGATTCTATCAAGAAATACCCATAGTTCATTGCTATTCGGGTCCTCAACTTGTTCACACCTCCCAACGGATTTCATCAATATTTTTCTACTTATATTTAGTGCTTGACTTGTTTTTCTTATCAAGTGAGATGTCTTCATTTGATTTCTCACTATAGTTGATGTAACGACATTCCATGTAGCATTATTATCTTTAGTGTGTGAGGTGGAATCAATGCATTGATTAGATTTTCTACGATAGTTTTTTGCTATTTGATGTTCTTAGACCAAGAATCTTCATGATTGGCCTAAACTTAAGATTTTTCATCATTTCAACAAACAATTGACATCTTCTAATTTCACTTATGTTTTTAAGAAATATTTTCCATATCTTATTCACATTTCTTCTACAAGTATGTTCAAGATGTTAGTGTTAAAAGTTCTTGTTGTCACGTGAAATTGCACCCTGCTTGAAGCATATTCAAGCATTCCAATGACAGAATGGGACTGATCTCAAGGTGTGGGACCTTGCAAATAAGATCAAACCTCCAGAGAAGGTTGGTTCCTCTATCTAAACTTAAGGCTCAGAGAATGACAACTAAACCTATGCTAATGATCACCAGGGAAAAGGGAGAGAAGGAACTGAAATTAAAAGGGAGCTGATACAGCAAGATTTAGGGATGTTAACTGGGATCTACATAACACAATGATGATCTCAAATATTGAAAGAGACTCACATATACTTACAACTTTAACAGAGGCTCGGATAGAAAATTGTTACTAACAAAGGGACCATTCTATCCACAGAATGAGTTACAAACTCCAAATAAACACAGAGAAAAAGCATAAGAGAGGCAAAATGTTAGTGATTATATTGATCATGAAGGATAAATAGTCATTACAAAAGGAAGATAACTTGTTATAGAGGAGTAGGCAAAAAATAACCATCTACATAAATCATTACTAGAGACACCAAAGGCTTAGCTTCGAGCATAATGTATCAGATCTGACAGGCACTTGTAGATGCGTTACAAGGTTTGTGATAATAAACTATTAGCCTACTATAATAGCCTAGAAGAATAGCTAACCAATAGAAATACATCTCAAATACATGCATATATAGCTTTTACAAATTACATTGTAGCAGTCATGGACGTGGAAAGAGAAGTCAACAAGAAAGAACATCACCCATACTACAATAACGCCATTTTGTGTCCTTCAAGCACGCCCACATGACTCTGCCTATGAAATCTACTAAAAAGAAGTGTTTTCCCATGCCATTAAAAGAAGTGTTTTCCCACACCATGAGTACAAAGATTTAATGCAAAAGAGGCTACAAGGGCATGGGAGGTGAGAAATCCATCTTCTACAAGCAATCAGGCTCTAAAGAAACATTAATGGTGACCGAGAGAGTCACTGAGTACTCCCGTCATGTCTGGAACAGTAAAAAATGCGCCTAGAAGGCAAAAAGGTTGGTCCCTAACTGATCAGACTTTTCTTGATCAGTCTTCCACCAATCAGGCATTGGGAAGGTGAAAGAGGAAGCCCCAACCTCTGAAGTCTGAGAGAAGAGAAACCATCAGGCTTCAGGGGTTGGTCCTTCACCGTTACATCTTTCTTTGGAAACAAGAAGAACTCGATCTCTGCCTCTGCAACACTTAGCTATTTTTTTATGAAATTGGTGGAGATCGGGCCTTGGGCCTTCTGCTTGTCACTTTTAGAAAAGAAGAAGGGAGAAGAGAGAATCTCTGGTCCCTGCTTTCTGAAAGACTTAGAAATATTTGTAGTTCAACGGACGTCGACCTTCAAGCCATCCATCTTTCACCTTCCACCAAATGGAAAGGCAAAAGACAACAACCCCGACATCCATGCTCCATAACACCTTAGAACATTGAGAACAATGAAGATCAGGCCTCGGGCCTTCCACCTTCCACCTGCCAAAAAGGATAAGGAGGAAGAAGAAACCCCAGAAGTCTAAAACCTGAAACACTTAGAAAATTTTTGAACTGGTGAGCCTAGGACATCTGTTGGCAGCACACACTAGCAAATCTCCCTTTGGATTTCACTTAACTGTCGCTATGCTCTATGGAATTTTTTTGAACGTTGAAATTGTCAGACTTCAGCCACTAGGCCCTGGGCCTTCAGCCTTCCGAAAGGGAAAGGAAGAGGGAAGGAGAAACCCCCAAAGTCTAACATCCAACATACTTAGAGCATTTTACTTGTTGGGCTTCAGCAAGCAGACATCTGGCCTTCCACCTTCCAAAAAGAATAACAAGGAAGAGAGAACTCCCAACCTATGAAGACCAAGACACTTAGCCAAATACAAGGAATTAGGCAGAGTTTGGGGCTGACAAACATGACATGATGAAGAGGAGAAGCCCAAACTCCAAAACTCTGAAAACACATAAAATACAAGAAAAACTTAGGATTTTTGGGACTTAGCCATTTCGGGGAACTCTTTCCTTTGTAAATCAAAGGAAAAACACTAGGGGTTCATGGATCCTTAGGCTATTTGGCCAAAAGGTAAAATAGGATAACATTTTGGCGACTATGTAGGGGTGTTTGCATGTTAAACACTAGGATCCAGAGGCCTCAACAATCCATTAGGCATAGAGTCAAAGGGCACAGAAACAAGAAAAGGGGTTAGCCAGACCAACTCAAAACTGAATACCGCCTCCAAAAAATAAGAAAAATAAAAAACAAACAAGGCAAGCATCCTCCTAATGAGAATGTAGTAGAGTGCAAGGGCACTTATTGAAAGGAAACACTTAACATATCTAACAAATCCCACAACCATGCTAAAAGCAAGGTTTGAGATGAATCCCATTGATTGGGATTGGAAGAATCTCTCCATTTAGCTTGGAAAGTTGAAATGCATTGGCTTGTTTGTAGCTAGTAATAATATAAGAGCCACTCCACATGGCATCAAATTTTGAATGTATCCCAGCTTTAGCTCTGTCTGCATCCAATTTCAACACCAAATCTCCCTCACTAAATGCTCTACCAATTGATTTTCTATCAAAAGTCCTTTTGACCTAATCTTGGTGAGCCTCAAGAGTCTTCATGGTAGTGTCTCTTTTTTTTTCAAGCTCCATTAGCTCAGCAAACCTAACTATCATGGCATCAGTTTCTAGCAGTTCTAGCTATTGTGCCAGTTCAAGGGAAGGAAACTCTAATGATAATGGAACTTTTGTTTCCCTTCCATAAACAAGCATGAAAGGGGAATTGCCTATGGCCCTCTTAGAAGTAATTCTATCAGCCCAGAGAGTTGTCTTCAACTTGGAATGCCAAGCTCTTTGATTATCATCCACTATTCTTGTGATGATCCTGATTAGGTTCTTGTTGTTAGACTCAACCAAGCCATTCCCTTGGGGGTAGTTATTAGATGATGCCTTCAATTAAATTCCATAGTTAAGTGCCCACTCACTAATTTTTGTTCCCATAAAGGCCTTGGCATAGTCAAATATAATGATGAATGGAACACCAAACTTGGCAACTATACCCTCAAGAAAATCTAAAATGGAGGTCTCTGTGGTATCCTTCAATGCAACCGCCTCTGTCCACCTAGTGAAATAATCAGTGGCTACTAAAATCAACTTGTGGCTAGTACTGGAAGGTGGATTCATCATCCCAATGAAGTCCAAACCCCATTGGTCAAATGGTTGATCAATCTGAATTGGGTGCAGGGGAAAAGTAGCCAACCATTGTTTTCCTACATATAATGCATATTCTTTGCAACTTCTTTCCCATCTAGGGCTATCTATGAATAAATTGGGCCAGTAATAACCATCCCTCATGATTTTGATAATGGTGGTTCTTGGTGAATAATGGCCACTAGTAGGGCCATCATGAAATTCATCTAGCACCCTTGAAGTCTGATCTTGTGTGATGCATCTAAGAAGAACTCCATTGATGTATTTTCTAAACAAGACACCATCAAGAAGAACATAATGGATAGACTAGAGCCTAAAATACCTTCTTTTGGCTTGATCCAGTCCATCTGGGCATCTACTTAACTACAAAAATGTGACCATGTCATGGTACTAGTCAGTTGAAGTGTTGGAACCGGTTGGTTGTGCCTGCGCAAGGACACATACAACATCATCTCTATCTTCAAAGTCCACGGTCATTTGCTCACACAAGCCTTTGCCTTGCACTAGTTTGGTGATGTTGATGTTAACATCATACTCCATTACTTTTGTGATCCACCCAACCCTCTTTTCATTGACATCTCTGCTCAAAAGTGTAACATGCCAACTCATATTACCCAAAATAAACAACTAATTACCATAAAGTAAATGGTCATGATTAATAAAATCATAGTTATGTTTAGAAATAATCAATATCATAAACAATAATTAAATGGATATCTATTTTGGATAATTTCAAAACTGAGATTTACAACATTTTCCAAAGATAACATACTAGTGAATCCTTTCACTATACAATTAAAATGTTTTGCTCATAGCATCAATGATAAGTTTACACATAATGTTTGACTAAAAAGTCATATAAAGAGAATTATGTTGCATCTAGAATCTTGATATCTATCTTCCTAAGCCTTGGCATGTCATCTACTTGGGAAGGAGAGCATCACTCGAGTGATTTTCCTCCAACCACAGACTGGCAATCTCCTGAAAATCTTCCTACATGGAAGCGGCCCTACCCTTCACGAAGGAATTAGATACAAGGAACCAAGTAGGTTTTCCATCTAAGTCTCTAGTGTTGTGTCCTTCATAATACTTCATGGTCATACAACTATAGATCCACTCTAACTATGTATGACACTACTAGAAGCATTATGCCATTTAGAGCTCAGTGTACTGACTAATGCATGTAGAGACAGATGTATTACTTTGGCCAAAGATTCAATATAAATAGACATTTCACAGTGAATGTAGTTGATTGTTCACACATTCTGACTCGACTTAGAAGCTATCTCATCCTGTAAAGTTTATAGACACAACTTGTATTTTCAACATATCTTATAGTCAATTTGACTTAGTTTCATTCTTTAGGCTAAGATAAATAATCACATACACATGGGTAATGAAAATACCAAGTAAGCCTAGTCCATCTAACTAGGTTATTAACTCTGATTCCTGGAGTTCCATACCATTAGTTCTATTGTAATTTAGGAAATTGTGACTCCTTGTCACCCTATTCCATGATGCGAACATTACTTTCATATTAGTTGATTACTTGAATCAACAAGAAATAGTTGTAACAATTTCAAAAGTTTTCTAGGGAACTTATCTGGGTCAAGGATTCTCATATAATCCCTTCTCATTAGTAGCCTTGTTTTGATTACTCAAAATCAACATAAATAACTATTATATTATATAATCATGATTCATGAACTCCCACCTTCATCAAGGTTCCCTAGAGTTTTTGCAATAGAGAATCATAAAATTATTATAATATTCAACCTTATTAACCAAGGGTTTCAGTAAGTTCCACTTAACTAGTGGGTTTAGACAACGTGCATGCACTAAAGATCATTAGAACTACCTTGAGCTACACCACTCAAGTAGTTTAAAGATTTCATTTACTTTCACAGCCTCACAGGAATACAATTTTGCATGATGGATTGCATTTGATGACTTCTTTCAGCCGACCTCTTAGCACATCTATGTGGTACCATACCATTCGGGTCATGAATAGCCATACCAAACTATGGCAAATATTGACTAAGTCTTCTTGCTTCTCGATTAAGAGAGAATCTTTGATTCTTTATAACATAACATAAGCAAGGTTCATATTCCAAACATTCATTATCATTTCACAATGAAAAATAAAGTATGGTCAAGGCCTACGTCCACATGACTCAACCATATCATTAAATGATAACACAATCATAAAGAATTGACCATATGGTCATGCAATGTGATAATATAGTCATGCAATATAACATCATGGTTGAAGGATGTTGTGATCAATGAGAACAAAATGAAGTCTAAATATAAATCAAATGCAAATACAAATGATTATACCTTCCTTTTGACTCACAAATCCAAGAGAGGGAAGGAGTTGCACCCGATAGCTCCTCAGATTTTACCCAAGACTAGAATGTATGTGGATTGCTCAATGCTTTTCAACACAATAGGATGAGAGACAAGTGGATTCAGATAGAGATTGAGATGGGGATGAGGGATAATTTTGACATTATGATAGTATGATGAGGAGATTGTGGAGAGATTTTGGCAGAGGTTTGATACAAGATGAAGTCCCCTCCTAATGGCTTAGAGAGGGGTCTCATTTATAGAGTTTTGGAAATGAGGATGGAGGGTGAGGATTAGAAGATGAGATCAAGGGCTAGGAATAAAAGTAAATCTTTTATTCATTTTGGGGAAAGGGGTGATTAAATGAGGTATGGGTGTGAAGGAATATTTATGAATTAAAGATTCATATGGGGAATGACAAATGAATTAAAAATTCATTTGGGGATAAGAGATGATAAATGAGGTATGGGGGTGGTAAGGGGTTTGTAAGAGAAGTAAATGTGATGTGTGATATGTTTTAATTTTTTATTTGGAGGATGTGGGGAAGGGTGTTAAACAAGGTTTGACCACCCAAATGAGAGGTTAGGATTAATTAACATAGGTTTTGTTTAATTAATCCTAGGGCTAGGATGAGGTAGGGTAGGGTAGGGTAGGTCAATTAGTAGGCTAGATTAATTAGATAAGAATGATTTATCTAATTAATAGGGATTAGGGAGATGGACAAAATAGCCAAATAAATATTAGAAATATTTATTTAATAGATGAGGATAGTGTTGTAAGGTCTAGTGATAAATTAAATGAATTAATTGATCACAAGGGATAGACGGATGGTTAGGGATTAATTGAGTTTATTCAATTAATAGGAGGGATAAATTGGTTTGCAGAGCAAGTCAAGTTTAGGTGTCTACAGATGCAATGACACAGTCATGCAAGAGATAATAATCATAGCTATCATTCTCGACTACCACCTTTCTTTCTTGGCAAGCCCAAAGAATACACACATATCACGATAGCATGGCTATCGAATACACAATCACATGTATAATAACAGGCTTCATGAATGATAGCAAAGCTATCAAAGCACTATAAGGATAATATGGTTTAGCTTTGAAGGTGACAACATTGCTGTCGAGCCCAATATATATATATATATATATATAACAGTTGCAATAGTTTACTCATGGCTAGTAAGCCATAACAATTTTAAGAAACTATAATAATTGGTTTCCCAATAGCATGGTTACCGATACGACATAATAACAATTTATAATTCACTATTATTAATAGCAAGATATTGAAATAGCTCAAGCAATAGGGTTTGACTCCCTTTCGATAAACCAATACATATCAAACATAATATATGTTAAGCATGACTCAGGGGTTTCAGCCTGACCGACCCTAAATCCCATTCGACACAACAGTTATCATGATATTCTAAACTATAAGCAAAGAAATCACTTCATGATTACCTTACTCAGGCTCAACTTGGTTAATATCTACAAACTCCTTCATGTGAGCTTACCATAGTTGTGGTACTCTGTCAGCCGTTCTCTTTCCTAACGAGCGTGCATACGTTGTTCCCAGTCAAAGCCACATTCCACCCAAAAACACTAACTCTCAACTCTCCTTTCTCTCTTTTAAGAGAAAGTCTTCTCTTTCCCCTTATGTGGGTTTCTCTCCAAAGTGGAAGGCTCCTCGCCACGGGTTGAGGGACATCAACCCTAGTCACCCCCGCATCCATGAAGACATTCCTCTCACTCTCCTAAACTCAAGGTCGAGGGAGAGAAAAATGCTCCCCTACAAGAACTAGAAATGAAACCCACAAAAAGATACTATCTCAAAAAGATAGTAAACAATTATACTTTAAATGATAAGGATGATATCTTTATCCCCACATCATTAAATATCAAACATATATCAATATTATAAATATACACATAAATTGACTCAAAGGTGACCTCACCATTTAAATTGAGTCAACATTCGACAATGGCTAAGGTACGAATGTGGGTCAAGACTTTCTCCCCTGTCACCACCTTCTCCTCTCGTCAACTATAGACACTGAGCAGAGCCAAAAAGAAAAACTAGAAAACTCTTTCGACCAAATCGACAAAAGTGGATGTTGGAAAAATCTTCTTTCCATGTCAAGTTGATAATGGTCGCTGCCACGATAAACTCGAGATAGCAACTAAGGACACATACCTTCTCTCACATGGTTCACATAATGCTCAAGTTGAGACTTCAGATGGAAAACTAGTCTTTTCCATAGTGTCTATTCCCTTCTCTCTGGTGATACTCCCCTTCCATTCTTGAAGGAAGATTCTTCTCCTGGTTACACTCACAACCATATAACGATGATTAGTGTATCATCATTAAGTCATAAAACATTATGATAAGATAATCTCAACAACATGTAATCGCATGTCTAATCTAAGCATTAATCATAATCCATATAATCAATGATTCAACTTGATATTTTACACAAACATCAATTCATTAATCTAAGATTATTTATCCTTTTTACCACATAAAAGTAAGATTAAGCTTAATCAAAAGTTGGGGATGTAACAAAAAGGAACTCTTTCACACCAGGGTGGTTCACCGTCAAATGTATCTTGATGTTTGAAAACATATGCCTAAACTTTTTGAGCGCTTTCACCACAACAAACACCTTCTTCTCAACAAAATCATACTTCAATTCATATGCTTTGAGAGGTAGGATGAAGAAAACAATTGGCTACTTCAATTTCTCTTCATTCTATTGTGTTAGGACTGATGATATGCCCTCCTTGCCTCCAAAGGAATAAAGGATAAAATCCTTTTCATAATTTGGGTTTACCAGCATGGGGGCTTGTGCAATGGCTTGTTTGACAGCTTCAAAATTGTCCCTGCCTTCTCTTGACCATGTGAAGGTAGTGTTCTTCTTAATCATGGCGGTGAGGGGCTTTTCTATTGAAGCAAAATTGGGTATGAACTTCCTCACAAAATTAATCTTGCCCAGGAAATTTCACAGGCCCTTCTTGTGACTAGGAAGGGAAGAGAGAATGTACTGGTTCTTTCAGGGTCAATGGCCAACCCTTCCTTTAAAGCTACATGTCCCAGCAATTTGCCTTCTAGGACAATAAACACACATTTATTTGGATTCAATGATATGCCATATTTCATGCATCTCTCAAAGAATTTTCTCAAATGACCCAAATGGTCAGCTGCATGCTTGGAATATACAGTAAGATCATCAAGATACACTAAAATAATATCATTGATTAGGCCTTTAAAAGCCAAGTCCATTACCCTTTGGAAGCTTGCCCCAACATTAGTCAACCCAAATGGCATTTTCTAATAAGCCAAAGTACCCCACTTGGTGGTAAAGGTTGTCTTGTACTGGTCTAATTCTTTTACAAGAATCTAGTTGTAGCCTGAGTAGCCAGCTAAGAGTGAAAACCTTTCAACCCCTACTGTTGTCTGTAAGACCTGCTCCATGGAAGGGGATGGATAGTGGTCTTTAAGGGAGGCCAAGGTTGTTAGGTCTCTAAAGTCCACGTACAATTTGATTTCCCCATTTTTCTTCCTAAATGGAACCAGGTTAGCCACCCAAGAGGAATGTTTAATTGGATAAATGATTTTGGCCTTTATGAGTTTGGATATCTCTTTTCTCATCAATGGCTAAATTTTGGGGTTGACAGGCCTTTGCTTTTGGTGGATAGGTTTTGCATTGGGATATAAATCAATGGTATGTTGGATTAAACCAGGGTCAAAGCACTTCAAATCCCTATAATCCCAAGAAATTAAATCATCAAATTCATTACAAAGTTTGACAAAGCCTTGCCTTTTAGCTTGGTCACATACCTTGTTAGAGCATCCTTACTATGTCTAGTAAACTTGGTGACAATCACGCAATTCAGAGGAAAAACCTAAGTGAACGGTCCACTTAAACCTTAGAAAGACCTTAATTGAGTTATCAACCAGGGCTAGTAAGCTTGTGATGGTACTGGCATTGTATGTGCTTTCAATTATTTAAGACTACCTAACTACCTAACTCATCCTAGTGTAGTGTTATACTTGCTAGAAAATCTCAAAACTGCATAACAATGAAGGAAGTAATGTTGGCACTATTGCTATGAGTACATACAATCATTACTATCAAGAAATGAATGCTAAGGTTTAACTTGATACTGATAATCTAAACCTACAATCTAGAGTATAACAAGTTAAGAAAACCAGAATAACTTGAAGAATCTAAGTAATCATGCATTTATAAAATAATTGTTACAACAAAAGTAATCATACAAGAAATGAAGTGAGGGACAGTTACCTCGAGAGGCCCTTGCTCAAGTGACTGTCTCAATTGATCTAACTCAAATCTAGCTCCTTAGATTGACACAAGCATAATGATTCAAAAATCATTCATTACACAATCTCCACAATATCACATAAGATTCTGCTGAAATATCTTATTCATGGATTTGTCATTGAATAATAAACATTGTCTGTGTAACAACTAATTGAAAAAGATCTGATACTATATCAGCTAATTTGATCAACTTACAACTTTTCCAACTACTCTACCTCAACCACCGAGCCATACATATAGGCAAAAGGGAAGTTTTATTAAACAAGGTCTCTTAACTAAAATCATAAATCACCACTCCCTATATATCAAAGTGTGATAAATACCAAGCAATTAATAACTGAAAAAGAAAGAAGAGTCCAAATGAAACTGAGACTCTTGTTGTAACAGAACTAGAACATGGACTGGTTGAATCAGTCACATTAGTTTCCTGTCTGCAACAGAGTTCTTCTCCTTCAATCACCTTTATTTATTGTCATGATGATACACAATCATCTTCATTAAGTGCCTCTATTCTATAGTTGTTGCGCTAAATTTATTATGGAACCTCCCCTACTCTGCTATCTAGGAACTTCTTTGGCTGTGGGCTACACCTTGCAGTTGCTACAAGCTACAGTCTATCTCCTCCAGTTGCAAAGAGTTAGTTCACAAAACATGCACACAATACTAAAAACCATAGCTAAGCACAGATATCCTTTACAATTCATACATATCCACACATAATCATGCAATATCCATCATATCATAACCATATTTCCATATACTTTAAATCAGGTTCAGGGTCGCATAATGAGCATAAAAGATAACATAGTGTAGGAATATGTATAAGATAAATGTCTAATAAAGTCTATGAATCTTGCATAAAAACATAAGAAAACTAGCTAATGATTGGACTCATCATTCCCCCCAACTACCCATTTGCTTGCCCTCAAGCAAATTAACTAGGCCTGGAGGTTGTAGTGCAAAGTGATTTCCCTGAAGTCTGTGATAGCATCCACTCCTTCAACCTATTTCAAATAAAATCCTCTGTGACATGCCAGTCTGTTCATTTTGGTAACCTCTGCATTCTCACACTCCTCATTCTTCTTCCCTATCCAATGTGGTACCAGGTACATGAGCATTGGTGGTTGGAATGTAAGTGGCACCCATTCAAGTCCCTGTCCTCTAGCAATATCCATATATCTTCATGCTCTTTCAAACATGGCTATAAAATTATAAACGAAGTGGGGTTCCTTTCTCTATAATTCAGGGATTAAGTTGTCCCATCTTTCTTTCACAAATTGGTAAGAATGATGGATGAGTCTAGTAGTCAAATGATGCATTCTTTCATAATCCTACAATCTCAAGTTCATGATTTTTTTGCCTACACCTTTATGGTCCAAAAGTTGTTTCCATTCTTCAATGATCAATTCAAGGGTTCTAGATTCCTTCCTTATTGGAAGAGCATTTGATTTCTCTCTCTTCATATATTCTTTCATAATTTTACCCCTAAACTTCTCATTCTTGAAGTAAGATGCTAGTGCCCTTAATTGTAAATCTCCCACAAAAATTAATGGGTTCCATTCTGTATCTTCAGGCACAACATAATTATGCAAGTAGTACTCGCATAATCGATCATGTTCCTCTGGTGCACACATGGCATCAGCAAAAGCTTTTATAAAAGTCATTTTTCCACTCATAGCAACTAACTTATTACTGATCAACTTACTGAATTGATAACTTAAAAACTTTCTTGTAAAAACAAAGCATAAGTTCTGGCTAGAGGTTTGCATTTAACAATCTAGGCGGCTTTATCTACTACTTCTTCCACCTTGACTGCTAACCTTCTCAATTCAATATATTTCCTCTCCATTGCCTTAGTATGCTCTGAGATCATTATTTATTTTTCTTTCTTCTATTCCTCCCCTTGTTTAGAAAAGTCTTGACTAAATTTCCATAGTTGGTATCTTAGGAACATGATTGTGTGATAGGTTGGAGTTTTTGTAGTAGGGGGTCTTCTTTCCTCAGTTACTAGTTCCTTGTTTCCTACTACAACTATTGCTAGTTCTCCAAGTAAATGTAATATTGACCCTTGCCCATAAGTATTTAATTTTTCCTCCAATTCCTGAATCTTTGTTTCCCCTTCCATGTCCCTTTTCTCATATGTTTTTACCAGTTCTTCCGATTGTTTGATCCTTTCAAAAGCTTCTTGTAATTCATTTTTGACATTTCTCTCTTCTAACAACAATTACTCATCTCTCAAAACATGTTCAGCACCATCCCCTCTGGATTCATAACCCTCACTGTCATAGTTAACTGGGGTTCTCTTCCTAGTTTCCATGGCAACAAAAATATCCTCTAATTCTAATTCAGAAGTGATGGATATATACCATTGTCTTTTCATGGGAATATGCACATTTTTAGTCTCCTTGGCCCTTAATTCTAAGTCAGTATCCACTGTCACAACACCTTCTTTTTCTTTTTCTGGTTTCTCAACACTATCCCTCATAACTCCTTTCCTTTTTAGGTGGTGTGAATTCCTTAGTTGGGTGGGTTTATTTTTCTGAACCTTTGAAGGTACAGAAGAAGAACCACCTCTCTTCTTTTTGCTTTTTTGTCTTTTACTAGAAGATGGGGTTTGATGTACCTCTCTTGCTGCAGGTTGATCAAATGCTGCATGTGGTGAGTTTTGCACATTTTGCTCCCCTGATTCTCCCTTGTTGCGGGTGGGTGAAGTAGCAGGTGGAACAAGAGGAGTTTCCCTTAAAGGTGCAATAGGTAATTCTATGTTTCCTAGTACTGTTGGTTCCTCAAGAATGTTATTAATGTTCCCACAAATTAAAAATCTCTCCCAGGACACCTGTGGGTGCTAAACCCTATGGCTCCTTTTCACTAACAAGGTAATCAAACAATCATGTGATCAAATTTGATTTAAAAACATGTAATTGGAATCTTCTACATCGATATAAGAACAAAAAGTGAAATTATTTTGCCAACCAATCATTATAGATCCTCAAAAGCATCAAAAGTGTGTTTGTATGTCAGAAAAAGCACCGACTAGGGGAATAAACATAAAATGTGGGTTAAAAATCATGTGATGTGCATTTTTATAGGTCATTGCTCAATATTTTAACTGATCTGAAATGTGAACATCTTATAACACGCTCGCATTATAATGTGCGAGCATATTATTTATTGCTTTGGGAAATTCCAACCCTAAGGGTTGGATTTGCCTTGGGCATCCAACCCAAAGGGTTGAATCTACCTTTTCGATGCCAAAAATGTGTTTTCAACAAAACATAGAAAATCAACTAAATCTCAAGTGTGCTCTCCATCAAGTTTACATGTTTTCAATGTTAATACACGAAAAAATGATAGGATGACTTCAAGTCTTTTATTAGCTTTCTAACCATGTAATTGTTTCTATAATCTGATAACATTAAGGTTTCCATTTTCAATTTCTTTTGCTAATATTTTTTTGTAGAAAACCTATGTATAGTATTTCTGGTGTCATTTTTACACGTTCATCGAAATTTGAAACAAATTATATTTTTAGATTCTAGACTCTATTCTATACACATTGAAAAAAAATGATTTTTGATTAGTTTTCAGAAAAATAGGAAGGAGCACACTCAATTTTTTCTTTTTCAGGATGTGTCCACATTGAAAATTCATAAAAAATCATATATTCATTAAAAATGAGCAGAAAAATTAGACATAAACTACCTGACATTACCTAATTTCCACTGAAGTGATTTGTGAAATACTTGAAAAAAGTCTACATTTTAGGGGGAGCACACCAGATGCTATGTTATATTTTTGTGACAAAAATAGGAGCACTTTGTGTGCTCCCCCTATTTGAACCTCTTAATCTCTACCATTTTTAGAAAAAAATGGTAGTTTAGAAACTAGATTCCAAGCACTACAAATCTTGTTCTTATCACATTTTCTAATTTTGATTGTGGTTATCTTCAATTTCTCATCCAAAATCAGTTTTTATTGATTTCAGGAAAAAAAAAAAAAAAAAAGTGGTCACTTTTGACCCCCTTTTGGTCCCTCATTTCGATGCACATACCCACTTCATTTTATACACATTTAAAAAATGCATTTTAAATTATTTTTGTGAAGTTAGGTGATGAGCATGCTTAGTGATCAATTTTTCATGATGCACCCACTTTGAAAAATCACAAAAAATATTTAATAAAAAAGATATTGTATTTGTATTACATGTTATTAACTATCTTTCCACCAGTTTGTTTTTAAAGTTACTTAATGCTAAAAAGGGGGGTTGCATGCTGAATGTTTTATTATATTTTAGTGATTAAAATAGGACCGCCTTTATATGCACTTTACATTTGACCCTCTTATTCTTCACTTTTTAAAATGATAGTTTATAAACTATATTTTAGACACCACAAATTTTTTTTATCACGTCTTAAAATTTTGAGTATAGGCATCTCAAATTACTCATCAAAGTTTAAGTGTCACCAATTTCAAGAAAAGAGTGGCCACTTAAGAAGGTCCCTTTTTGGTCCCCAATTCCCCTTCACCAACCCTTATGATTCATTGTTAGCTTTGGGTAAGGAATGGGTGGTGGTCCTATGTTGGGCTCATATTACACCACCACTCTTAATGTGATATTGGACTTGATGAACTAGTTGGAGGCATAGAAGTTGTCCTTGATGGTTGATAGAGTTGCCAAGGATCACTGTGCAAGTGTTTAAGACAGTGATGAATGATTTTTTACTAAGAATATTATACTATGTAAATCACTCAAATAGCTAAAATGTTCCTTAGACTATAAACTAAGAGTGTGAAGGATGATGGTGAGTATGAGATCATGATGGGCCAAATAGTGGCAATGGAGGGAATATCATGTGAAAGTGTTAGCCAAAATCATGAAACTCATTTTAGGCTCAGATCTTCAAACCTTTTTTTGGCTTGGTAAGTCAAAAGGAAATGGATATAGGGTTTTAGAAAATGGATATCTATTTTATTTTCAAAATTCTCCTAAATTTGCTTCAAATTGCATAGGAAATAAATAGATATCCATTTTCAAAGTGGATATTTGTTTTCTCAAAATGGATAGATCTATTTTGTTTTACAAAAATCCCCCCCCCCCCACATTGCCTCAAGATTGCATGGGAATTAGGATTAGAAATCTCAAACCTATCTTTTCCATGCAAATCATGACTTGGGGGTTTTTATGGGGGTTTTTATAGATTTTCCACTTCATACTTGATGTTGAAAAATATTACTAATCTAAATTTGATAAAATAAAAAATGGTATATCTTCAGGATTCTAAAAATATAACATATGCCTCATTATAGTTGTAATAGGTAATTATTATTATCTACATACACTAAGTTAAATATGTGATGGATATACATATTGAAAAATGTCCATGACTTTCAAACCATTTATCATTTTTTAAATCTAAAAGATGTGTCACACTTTAGGCTTCATTCACTACACGTTTTTGTAAAATATTTTTAATCAATGATAGTTGGGTTTTTTTGTAAAGTCATAACAAATTATTTACTTACCAAAAAAATACAAAAACATCACATCCATTCATGTGTTTTTTTTAATTACTTTTACTTAAGTTGACCAAAATGATACTTTTTTTCCCAAAAATTTTAATAGTCTCATTGAAATATCCAATTTCCAACAAATTAATTTCAAAAAAAAATTAAAAAGAGCTCCATAAACTACATTTATTTTTTTATAACTTTAAATACTAGCACTTGCACCCATAGGAGGTTCAAGGAATACGTCGATAGGAACAACCAACGATTTTTTCAAGGGTGAATTTTTTTATGGTGCGAGAAATTTTTTGAGCACTATAATGCTCACATATAAAAGCCTAGCTCAACTTCATGTGGCAGTTGCTTCACTGGCCTGCAAGGCCATCTCATATTTTGGCGGTGCTTTTCTCTATTGATATCCCACACAAGCTTCATTACTACTATAATTATTACTTGATAAACGAAGGTGATGTGAAGGACAAGCTTGGGTGTTCAAGTGGCCTTAAGAGAAGGTTTAATTATTGTAGTCAGACCCTCATTTCCAGACACTTCTCCATTAGGATGCATTATTCCTAGGTGCCGGGGTTTGCTCTGTGCGATCTTTTTCTCAAGGCAGTGAAGAATTTTTCTATGGGTGGTGATAAAGTTAGAACCAAACCCTCCTCCTGCACATAATTGAAGGCTGATGCCATGCTGTGGAGTATCTGTTATGAGGGTGATATCACTCCACTATTGGAGTGCCTTAATGGCTTTGATGAAAACCTGTCAATCTAGTCTGTTATGTCTTGGGATGAGGAACGTAGGGTTCAGGTTGGTGGTATTCAGTTCGAAGTGATCAAGGAAACTATAGCTAAGGCCACTGGTTTGAGGTGTGAAGGAAATAGACTAAAGAAGCAGACTAAAGTTTAGCATTCGGAGAGTATGAGGAGATTCTTTAGAGAGGGTGAGTCGCCTATCCGCTTGTAGGGTAGCTTCGATAGGGAGAGCCCATCAACCCTTGGGACAAAGTTTGTTTTCTTATTATGAAATACATCACCTTGGAGGGTAGGTTCAGGTGCTATTATCACTATCACTTTGCTTTAATGAATCATTTCCGTCATTAGTTGCTTGTCAATTTCCCTTTCTATCTTTTGTCGTCTCTGGAATCTTCTATGAAGGTTGCTAAGAAATATCATGAGAGAAACCCCAACATTATTGATGTCCCACTCCATTGAGGCCTGATTCTTCACCTTTTCTAATTTCACTTGGCCCTTTGCCCCCCTAAGCCCATAAGAGCCTGCCTTGTTTAAGAAACTAATGACAATGAATCAGACAATAATATTCCCTTCAGTATTAAGTTTGGTAGTCATGTCAAAAGTAAGGACACTGGCCCTTGTATGAAAGATCCCTTGGGCCCTACTGGGTCCCCTCAAAACCCTAAGGCCTAGGTTGTTGATAACCCAATTTTGTCACATCTCGTTTTATGGACTATATTCTTATTCTAGATTAGTGAACATTTTACTATGATTATTTTTACTTTGAGTAAGTTCCACGTGTGTGAAGAAATTATCGTGATGTTATATTTGCGTGAATTGGATAGTTGATTTAATATTAAATATTATTGATATGATTATAATGTTTTGCTTCAGCTGTGTTTTGGAGAACTAACCTATTAACGTCGAGTTGAGTGTGAATGAATGCAAGTACTCATCGAAGATGAGAACATGGTTGAGGTAGAGATGTTTTAGCCACTCAACAAGAACTATTTGGGATGGATAACCCTGATGCACTCACACTCACATAGTCTCATGGCATATTGCGTTTTCAGAATGATCTTTCTATGCATTATTAATTAGTCGATAAATGCGATTGATGTTTGGGAGTAGATAAATATGTGTTTTAATTGCTATAAAAAGTTCTTTTCGAATATGTGATTTAATTATAAATATTAAAATTCTTTTCAATTATATTTAAAATGGTGTATTTTATATTATTTAATAAATAAGTGTTTTCCTAATTATATAAATATTATTGTTTGACAAACGATATCTAATACAAATTTAAAACAATTATGTTTAAATAGATAGATATATAATATTATTATTATTATTATTACAAATTACTTCTTGAGTTGTTTTAAGTAATTGTGTTTTATTAAAAATAGATAAATTATATTAATAATATTAATATTATATTTAGAATCTAATTAAAAGAACTAAATAAATTTACTGTCATGCAAATGACAGAAATATATTTAGTTATTGTCATGAAAGTGACAGAAATATAATTAAGTTATTTTATTTTATTTTATGTAGAAAATTTAGAGCCTTTTTAATTGTAAATCTCATGCAAAAACGGGAGTAAAAACTTTAGGTATTAAAAGCAGTCGAATCCTAAAAATGGACAGCAATTGGAAAGGTACAATTGGACGCCAAGTTTAGGAGAGATTTTTTTTAATAAAAACGATCTAGGTTAGCAAAAAGGAATGATCATTAGTTTGTTTGAAAAAGAAATGAGGAGAGAAGATTTTATTTTGGAGCGACAGGAAGTAGCGAAGGGCAGCAATTGGAAAGGTACAATCGACCTTCTTCTTCAGCACAAAGGTCAGGCATTTTTCCTTGTTTCTACTCCAATTAATAATGGTTGTATATGAGTGTTAAAAACATAGTAAAATTGGCTTGTGATCTATTCATTTCTGGTCTACGTTTTGACCTAGGTCAACCTTCTAACATCTTGTATTGACTTGTTCCTGGTGTTGGCTCTTTTGTCTCTGCTATTGCTGATTATCCATCTGCTTCCACCTTGTGATCAACCTACTATTTTTCTAGCTTGCAAAACAAATTCTTGAAACTATATTGTATCCCTTGATCGCTGAAATAATACCTAGGCCTGCGTTTTAAACTCTTCGTAGGCACTGGAAGTTGAGCGGCATGTTGATTTGTTGTTTCTTTTTTATCTAAATCACCTACCGCCTTTTCCTTTAACCCACGGCGTCTAATTCAGGTTTGACCTGCTAAACGTACTTGAAGTTGGCCACCTATGTTTTATCTTGATGTTGTTCTTGTTCTCCCTTGCGTCCTTTTGCATTCTTGTTTCATGCTAAGTAGATCGGCCCATTTTTCCGGTCGTTGTCTTAACCTATGAACCAAAATTTGACAAGTTTCCGGTCATTGATAATTTATTCTCTGGTAGATTTAAATTCTTTTCTTTGTTTTCCTGATATTTTGATAAGCGAATCGACTCACTTCTTGATCTTGATACAACTATTGAAACTGTAGTTACCAGTTATTCGAACGCTGATAAATTATTCTCTGGCAGACTTAAATTCTTATCGTTGTTATCTTTCTTGTTTTTGTTGTTAGAAATCAGTCTTTGGTTAGAAGTCAACGTCTTCTTCTTGATTGAAATATGTGAAATTAACTCTTAAACTTAGGTGACAATATTAGATTCATGTAGCAGCCTTGTATTATTGGATCAGATGTCCCTACTATAGCTATATCTCATCTATTTTATTGTTGTTCAAAGACCTATTTAAGTTATTGTCATTAATGTGACATTAAGTGTGTGAATTCAGTTGCTTTTATTTTCAACTTCCTGTCACAGTTGTGACAGTAAGGTTGTTAAAGGATTTAGAAAACTTATTACATTATGTATATTAAATGAAACAGTTCTTGTCGCAGTTATGATAGTAAAATTGTTGAATGACTTAGAATACTTATCATGTTATGAATTTTTGAGTGAAATATGGACTTGAAAATAAAATCAATCTAATAGTTTTATAGATGCATTTTGTGTGATCAAATGATGAATTTCTTGCTAGAAATGTGTGTTTTTATGATTGATGCTTTGGAAAAGGGAATTAGAGATGGTCTATAGGAATATGGGTTGTTATTTATTTGTTGTGAAAAGAAAGTATATTTTTAACTATGCGTGTTTTGGGTTACTTTTGGGCTAGGATGTTGAATGTGGATTATCAGAGATGGCTTTTCCTCTTTTTAGGAATTGAACCTATAACTATTTTTTAAAATGTTTAGATCTAAACAAGCAGTCATTGAAAAAGATGAATATTTGTCTAGTAAACTTTATTGATATATATCTTTGCCACATCCTATTGTGAGACAATCTGCATTTCATTATTTAGAATTGCACATTAGACTTCAAGTTCCATCAGGTGTTCCCTCCTGCCAGTTGTTTCCAGGTAGCTAGACATTGCGTGCAGGGCTGGGTTTCCTTCGTGTTATGAAGGGATTCGGGGAAGTGTAATTTCTTCATGGTTGGGAGGAAAAGCGCCTGAGCCATGTTCCCATCTCTCGGCTTGCAGGAGAACCATGTGGGTTTGTGGTGACTGGAGAGTTGTTTGATTTATTATTTATACTTGTTGTACATGTTTATTGTATCTTGTAATTGTATAAATTATGGCATGAAAGCTAATGGACTTTGTATAATATTTTATAGTGCCATCACCTAAATTGAGCACGTGATTTTGTAAGATTTAATGACTTTTATTGAATCATATTTATGAGATTTTACTTTTACTTGAGATGTAATTAAGTGGATTATTTACTTCATGTAACTTTTGTGTTGGAATGAGTACTTTACATTTGGTATCAAAGCTCTAGGTTGAACACTAGAGCCTCTTTTTGGGACTATTATGCTAAGTTGTGAACTTGATGCAGATTATTCATCATGAATACTAGAAACACTGATTGTAGTAGAGGATCAAGAAGTGGTCAAAATAGAAGAAATCGTAGAGGTGCCAATAATAGGAATCGTGTAGATGCTAATAATAATGATCAAGATGGAAGATTGGACTGTATTCTTGCTCTCTTGACCCAACAGGATATGAGAATGAATGCTCTTGAACAGGAGATCAGAGGGAATCATAGAGAGCAGAATGCTAATGAAAACCTAGGAGGTGCAAATGCAAATGAAAACCCAAGGGCTGAGGCATAGAATGAGAATCCAAGGATCAAAGTCCAAGTTCCTGACCTTCGAGTTAATGCTAACAATCAAGTAAGGATTGCAAAGGAGTTGGAAAAATACCTCAAGAAGGTCTCACCGCCTAAATTTTATGGAAATACAATTAGAGAAGGAGCTAAGGCGTGGATCATAGAAATGGAGAAATACTTTGAGCTCCAAAATCTTTCTGATCACATGAAGGCAATGTGGGGATCTTATCAGTTGACTGGTGAAGCAGTAACATGGTGGGATAATGAGGAGGCAGATAAGAAACTGTTACCTAGTGAAATAATAGGAAATTTTCTTGTAGCTTTTCAAAAAAAGATGGTTACCATAGCTCTTCTTTGACAAGAAGATGATGGAGTTTTAGAATTTGGTTCAAGGAGGAATGTCTATAACCAGTTATTGGGAGAGGTTCTCGCATCTACTTAAGTATGTTCCTCAGTACCAGACAGACAAGAGATTATGGATCAGGAAGTTTTTATTAGGCTTAAGGCCCTAGATTGAAGCAAAGGTAGACATTCATAATCCACTCACTATGGATGCAATTTTTGAAAAAGCAATTAAACAGGAGCAGAAGCTACAGCAAGTAGCCAGTTATCGTACAAACAAAGAGATGAGAAGTTTGCCAATAAGAGACCTCAGAATAACCAAAAGAATTATAATTAGAATAACAATCAAGGTAATAGCAATCGGCAGATCAGGAATTTGAAGAGAGGTAATAACTCTCAGGATGGAAATGGTGGAAACCAGCATGGAGGAAACAAAAGAGGTGGCTATAACAACCAAAATAATAACTAGCGGGAAAGGACTGAAGGATCGAAAGCACCTAAGGGTGGATGCTATGTTTTTGGAGGAGAGCATTATGCTAATTCATGTCCCCAGATATCAGTAGGAAGAGGAAATAGAAATCAGCAAGGAGCACCACAACATCAGATTCATGCCGTAGTGGACAATTGGCAAGCTGACTTTCAGGCAGCACCTATACAGTTTCAAGGTAAGCTCTATGGACTACATGTTTCTATTTTGATTGATACTGGTGCCACAGAATGTTTTGTAGATCCTAGAGTAGTATTTAAGTTATCTATTAGATCTGGGCATATGGAAAACTCTTGGATGGTACAATATGGAAATAGAATAGAAAAGAGAGTAGACTCATGTCTAGCATGCAATGAGTTAGAGATTCTGAGTTTTCAGACTCAAGTTAATCTGTATGTAGCACCTTTAGGGTATTATGATGTGATTTTGGGAATCAATTGGTTAGCTGAACATAATTCTCTAGTAAACTATGAAGACAAAGTTGTTAGATGTTTGGATGACCTAGGAAATCAAGTGGAAATTAATGGATCTAAGAGACCTTTAGAGCTTAGACAAATCTCAGCTATGCAATTGAAGAAAGCCAAGAGGAAAGGGTGTGCCATTTATGTCGTCCAAGTAAAGGACCTTGACAATGAAGAACCAGCATTCAATGACTACCCAATCCTTAGAGATTTCTGAGATGCATTCCTTATGGAGTTGTAGAGTTACCACCAAAGAGAGAATTTGACTTCTTGATTGATTTGCAACCAGGGACTGAGCCTCAATCTAAGGCACCCTACAGGATGACTACTACAGAATTGTATGAGTTTACAGCACAATTACAGGAGTTGCTAAATCAAGGGTTTATTAGACCTAGTGTGTCGCCTTGGGGTGCACCAGTTATCTTTGTAAATAAGAAGAATGGTACTTTGAGGTTATGGATTGATTATAGGATGCTTAACAAAGCTACTATAAAGAATAAGTACCCACTCCCAAGAATAGATGAGCTCTTCGATCAGATGAAAGGAAATACGGTGTTCTCAAAGATAGATCTTAGATCCAGCTATCACCAATTGCAGATTAAGGATGAGGACATCTCTAAAATAGTTTTTAGGACTCAATATGATCATTTCGAGTTCACAGTGGTACCATTTGGGTTGACTAATGCTCCAACAGCCTTCATGAATTTGATGAATAGCATTTTTAGTGATTGTTTAGATGATTTTGTGTTGATCTTCCTTGATGACATATTGATATACTCTAAATCAGTGGAAGAGCACGAAAGGCATGTGAGGATAGTCTTACAGTACTTAAGAGAGTGGAAGCTTTATGGTAAACTATCTAAGTGTACATTCTTTCAAGATAAAGTGCACTATCTTGGTCATGTGATCTCAGCAGAAGGGATTGCAGTTGATCCTGAGAAGATAAAAGTGATAATGGAATGGCCTACACCTCATAGTGTAACAGAAGTTGAAATTTTTATGGGACTTGCAGGTTATTATAGAAAGTTTGTGGAAGGTTTCTCAACTATAGTAGCACTGATTACCTCACTACAAAAGAAGGGTAAGAAGTTTGAATAGACAGAAAGGTGTGAGAAAGCTTTCCAAGTGCTAAAGGAAAAGGTCACAACTGCTCCTATCTTGACCATACCAAATCCTAATGGTCACTTTATAGTTATAATTGATGCTTCAAGAGAAGGAGTAGGAGAAATGTTAATGCAGAATGAACAAGTGGTTGCATATGAGTCAAAAAAGTTAAAGCAATATGAGTTAAACTATGTGTCACACGATCTTGAGTTAGCCGCCATAGTTCATGCACTTCAGTTGTGGAGGCATTATCTTCTAGGTAAGCCCTTTGAGTCAAAGACAGATCATTTAGGGCTCAAGTATATATTTACTCAACCTAACCTTAATGTACGATAGAGAAGGTGGTTAGAATTCCTTAATGAGTATGACTTTGGAATTGAGTATATAAAAGGAAAGGAGAATAGAGCAAAAGATGCTCTTAGTAGAAGAAGACATCTAGCTACCATGGTTACAACAAGATCTAATTTGAAGCAGCAAGTAATTCAGAATCTTCAAGGGGATGAGCATTATGAAAGAGTAAAGAAAGCTTTGGAAGTAGACCCCTTAGATCACAAGTTTGATGGTTATGTGATTGAATCGGATGGACTTTTGAGATATCAGGGAAGGATGTATATTCCTAACTCAGGAGAGTTGAGGAAGTTAGTTCTTGAAGAGATCCACAACGCACCATATTCAAGGCACCCTAGAGTGACCAAGATGGTCGAAGGTTTGAGACCCTTATACTTTTGGCCTAGACTTAAGAAGGATGTGATAGAATTTGTGGCTCGATGTTTGGAATGCCAATGAGTCAAAGATGAGCATGTGCATCCAGCAAGATTGTTGTACCCGTACAATGTTCCTAAGCATAAGTGGCAAGTGATAAGTATGGATTTTATTCAAGGGTTGCCCATGTCTAAGAATCAGCATGATGTCATCTTAGTAGTTGTGGACAAGTTGACAAAGGTAGCACATTTTATTCTGAGGAATCTTTCAGATGGTTCTTTGGTTTTAGCTAAGAAGTATGTTCAAGAGATTTTTCAATTGCATGGAGTTCCTAAGACGGTCATTTTAGATCGAGACACTCGCATGACATCCAGATTTTGCACAACTCTTAATTTAGCTTTGGGAACCAAGTTGAATTTTAGTTCGGCATATCATCCTCAAACGAATGGTTAGACAGAAATAGTCAATCAGGTTGTAGAAGACCTTCTCAGAATGTATTGTATGGATCAACATTATAAATGGGAGGAGTGCCTTCCATTGGTAGAGTTTGCATACAACAATTCATACCATGCATCTTTAGGAATGGCCCCATTCAAAGCTCTTTATAGGCATAGGTGTCGAACACCTATCCGTTGGGATAAGGTGGAGGACAGAATAGTGATTGGTCGTGATATGTTAAAGGAAATGGATGATCAAATGAGATTGATCAAAGAAAAATTGAAGCAAGCTTCATATTGTCAAAAGAGCTATGCAGATAGAAATAGGATGCCTAGACAGTTCTCAGTTGGTGACAAAGTCTTCCTGAGGGTCAAACCCTAGAAGAGTTGAGTTTTGTTTGGCAAAGTGTCCAAACTAGCTCCTCAATTTGTAGGACTGTTTAATGTCTTGGAAGTGATCAATCTTGTAACATATAGACTTGCTCTACCGCCTGCACTTTCCAGAATCCATAATGTTTTTCATGTGTCCTTGCTTAAGCTTTATCATCCTAATGCATCACACTTTCTTGATTGGCGTGCTTTACAGGTTCAGGATCCAGGAGTGGTGTTGGTGGAGCCCACTCAAATTTTGGAGAGGTGCAACATTAAGTTACGAAGCAGGGATGTGGTGCAATATAAGGTACAATGGGACCAATATTCAGAGGACAGTACCACATGGGAGGATGCAGAAGAGATTGATAGATCTTTCCCTCATTTGAGGATATAGCATATATTTCTTATTCATGCATGAATTATGATACTTTGAGTTACTGTTATTGTTTTATGATACTTTAGATACATTGTTGGTCATAGATTTACATTATTATTTTTAGTTTGTGTAATAATACATTGAGACGTTGTCTCTTTCTAGTGGGGAAGGATGTCACATCTCATTTTATGGATTATATTCTTATTCTAGATTAGTGAACATTTTACTATGATTATTTTTACTTTGAGTAAGTTCCACGTGTGTGAAGAAATTATCGTGATGTTATATTTGCGTGAATTAGAAAGTTGATTTAATATTAAATATTATCGATATGATTATAATATTTTGCTTCGACTATGTTTTGGGGAACTAACCTATTAACGTCGAGTTGAGTGTGAATGAATGCAGGTACTCGTCAAAGATGAGAACATGGTTGAGGTAAAGATGTTCTAGCCACTTGGTAAGAACCATTTGGGATGGATAACCTTGATGCACTCACATACTCACATAGTCTCATGGCATATTGCATTTTCAGAATGATCTTTTTATGCACTATTATTTAATCAATAAATGCGATTGATGTTTGGGAGTAGATAAATATGTGTTTTAATTGCTATAAAAAGTCCTTTTCGAATGCATGATTTAATTATAAATATTAAAATTCCTTTTGATTATATTTAAAATGGTGTATTTTATATTATTTAATAAATAAGTGTTTTCCTAATTATATAAATATTATTGTTTGACAAACGATATCTAATATAAATTTAAAACAATTATGTTTAAATAGATAGATATATAATATTATTATTATTATTATTACAAATTACTTCTTGAGTTGTTTTAAGTAATTGTGTTTTATTAAAAATAGATAAATTATATTAATAATATTAATATTATTTTTAGAATCTAATTAAAAGAACTAAACGAATTTACTGTCATGCAAATCACAGAAATATATTTAGTTACTATCATGCAAGTGACAGAAATATAATTAAGTTATTTTATTCTATTTTATATAGAAAATTTAGAGCCTTTTTAATCGCAAATCTCATGCAAAAACAAGAGTAAAAACTTGAGTTATTAAAGGTAGTCGAATCCTAAAAATGGACGCCAAGTTTAGGAGAGATTTTTTTTAATAAAAACAAGAGGTCAACAAAAAGGAATTATCATTAGTTTGTTTGAAAAAAAAATGAGGAGAGAAGATTTTATTTTGGAGCGACAGGAAGCAACGAAGGGCAGTGATTGGAAAGGCATAATCGACCTTCTTCTTCAGCACAGAGACCCGGTATTTTTCCTTGTTTCTACTCCAATTAATAATGGTTGTATATGACTGTTAAAAACATAGTAAAATTGACCTATGCTCTATTCATTTCTGGTATGCATTTTGACCTGGGTTAGCCTTCTAACGTCTTACATTGACCTGTACCTGGCGCTAGCTCTTTTGTCTTTATTATTGTTGATTATCCGTCTGCTTCCACCTTGTGATCGACCTGCTATTTTTCTAGCTTGTAAAACATATTCTTGAAACTATATTTTATCCCTTGATCGCTAAAATAATACCCAGGCCTGCATTTTAAACTCTTCGTAGGTGCTGGAAGTTGAGCAGCCTATTTATTTGTTATTTCTTTTTTATCTAAAACACATGTCATCTTTTCCTTTAACCCACGGCGTCTGATTTAGGTTCAGTCTGCTAAATGTACTTGAAGTTGGCAGCCTATGTTTTATCTTATTGGTTGTTCTTGTTCTCCCTTGCATCCTTTGCGTTCTTATTTTCATGCTAAGTAGATCGGCCCCTTTTTCTGGCCGTTGTCTTAACCTATGAACCAAAATTTGACAAGTTTTTGGTTGCTGATAATTTATTTTCTGGTAGCTTTAAATTCTTTTCTTTGTTTTCTTGATATTTTGCTAAGTGAATCGACTCTCTTCTTGATCTTGATGCATCTGTTGAAACTATAGTTACCAGTTATCGGGACGCTGATAAATTATTCTCTGGCAAACTTAAATTCTTATAGCTATTATCTTTATTGTTTTTGTTGTTAGAAATTAGTCTTTTGCTATAAGTTGACCTCTTCTTCTTGATCAAACTATGTGAAATTAACTCTTAAACTTAGGTGACAGTATTAGATTCATGTAGTAGCCTTGTATTATTGGATCAGAGGTCCCTACTGTAGCTATATTTCATCTATTTTATTGTTGTTAAAAGACCTATTTAAGTTACTTTCATTAGTGTGACAGTAAGTCTATGTGAATTCAATTGTTTTTATTTTCAACTCCCTATCACAATTGTGACAATAAGGTTGTTAAATGATTTAGAAAACTTATTGCATTATGTATATTGAATGAAATAGTTCATGTCACAGTTATGACAGTAAGATTGTTGAATGACTTAGAATACTTATCATGTTATGAATTTTTGAGTGAAATATGGACTTGGAAATAAAATCAATTTAATAGTTTTATAGATGGTGTGATCAAATGATGAATTTCTTGCTAGAAATGTGTGTTTTTATGATTGATGCTTTGGAAAAGGGAATTAAGATGGTCTATAGGAATATGGGTTGTTATTTATTTGTTGTGAAAAGAAAGTAGATTTTTAGCTATGCATGTTTTGGGTTACTTTTGGGCTAGGATGTCGAATGTGGATTATCAGAGATGGCTTTTCCTCTTTTCAAGAATTGAACCTGTAACTATTTTTTAAATGTTTAGATCTAAACGAGAAGTCATTGAAAAAGATGAATATTTGTCTAGAAAACTTTATTGATATATATCTTTGCCACATCCTATTGTGAGACAACCTGCATTTCATTATTTAAAATTGCACATTAGACTTCAGGTTGCATCGGGTGTTCCCTCCTGCCAATTGTTTCCAGGTAGCTAGACATTTCATGCAGGGCTAGGTTTCCTTCGTGTTATGAAGGGATCCAGGAAAGTTTAATTGCTTCATGGTTGGGTGGAAAAGTGCTTGAGCCATGTTCCTGTCTCTCGGCTCGCAGGAGAACCATGTGGGTTCGTGGCGACTGGATAATTGTTTGATTTATTATGTATACTTATTGTACATGTTTATTGTATCTTGTAATTGTATAAATTATGGCATGGAAGCCAATGGACTTTGTATATTATTTTATAGTGCCATCACCTGGATTGAGCACATGATTTTGTAAGATTTAATGACTTTTATTGAATCATATTTATGAGATTTTACTTTTATTTGAGATGTTGTAATTAAGTGGATTATTTACTTCATGTAAATTTTATGTTGGAATGAGTACTTTACAGGTTTCCTGTTCTCATAAGAAAAAAAGGCTCCAAACCCCCATCCTAGAAGAATAATCCTCCTCTACAGGGCCCTTCTAATTTAGCCACCACTTTGGGTGGCACGGCTGGGTCTCCCAGCCAATCCCAAAAGGAGGCAATGGAGGGATTGTGTGCTTTGAAAAATAGCCCTTCCCACTTGGGTAGTAATAAGAGGAAAAGGAACTCTGGTGAGCACTCTGTTCCTAGGAATTCGGGCAAGAAGAAGGTTAAGAATTCTACTGATGATGAGAATCATGTGGAGCCAGCCATGGAAAGGGAGCATACTAAGCTCCAGGAGCAAGGGGAAGATGATGCTGAGAAAGTAAAGGTGATAGAGGTCAAGGAGAGCATTGTGAGAAGGTCAAGCATCCGACGCTCAAGTGTTGGGATAAGGTTCCAGTAACCTTGTAAATCCCAATATTGTATTTATTCCATTTATTATTTGTAATTTGTAATTATCCATAAGGAGATGTACTAGTTTCACTGACAGAGGTAATTTTGGAGTCACTGGAGGTAATTACGAAGTGACATTTACTGTTTGGCAAGTGTAAAACTCATGGTAAATGAGGGTAGGTGTTCCTCTTGGAGAATCTTCTATTTTTAGCATGTATGACAACTATCATAATGTTTGGTAAGTGAATCTATGACAGCTATTGTCATAAGATTCTGAGATTCTATTATGCATATGATGGATATATTAGTTGTATATTTCCTATATTTAGCCCTAGGCACCCATCTTGGGAAGGATGCATGTTGGAGGTATCTATGATGGTTATGATGCGTCATAAGATGCTGTAAGATGCCATTCTTGGACATGGGTGCCCAACTTTGGATGGGTCATAGTTTGACACTTGGAAGTTGCATGTTGGTGCCATTTTGATGCTTGCATGTGGGACACTTGGAGGAGAGAGAATGTGGATGCCTTGGGTGAAGAGGAAACATTTTCCTTAAGTATTTGCTATGTACTTTATTGTTGTAATACAGATTTTAGGTACTCAGGTGCTGCCAAAATGCTGTCAGATTGAAGACTAAAGGAGAGATTGGTGGTGTTGTTGTATTGTAAATCATTTTTAGATTAATACAAACATTGGGCCTCTTTCCTATGTGGAGTTTTTTACCTGAAAGGGTTTTCTCCACATTAAACATTGTGTTGTGTTCAATTTTCTGATTTTGCATTTCTGTGAAGCATAGTTTCATTTCTTGTTACAATCTCCATCAATAATACACACTTAAAAGATTGCATAATTTTATTTGAATCAGATTTCTATTGAAGTAGTGTTGCTTTCATTCTTAACATCAAGCAGATTGGCAAGGGGCAAAACCTCTATTCTGAAGATTGTCAATTATTCTTTGGCCTCTGATGCAGAGGATGAGGTGGAGATCAAGGAGGTCAAAACAACCCCGGATCAACCTGTGGACCAAGAGGGTGCCATCCTATTTGAGGAGTTAAATAACTCCTTTTATGAAACAAAGGAGGATGTTGAGATCATGGAGACCCCTGGGAAGGAAGTTGCCAGTAAAATTAATTGTGATAACTATAATTAGTTTAAATAGGACTTAGATGATTTGAAGAATAGGTTGCCCTCTCTTGAGAATAAAATGAAGGTGCTTGCTACCATGTGCTCTAAAGTGATTCATCATGCTACAACTTCGTTGGCTATCTTGAAAGATGTCTAAGATGATTTAAACAAGACAAGGATGGTAAGTCTTCTAGTAAGGAGGAGCTCTTGGGTTTCCTCATGGAGGATTGGAATGCTCTACTCAAGTAGTGTTGGTTTGTGCTTCTACTTTTGGTATTGGTTCTTTTTGTCGATTATATGATGCTAGTTGTTAGTCTGTTGTTGTTCTGTTGGCCTATTGGCCTGTTTTGCTGCCCTTGGGACCTTTTGTAATAGGGATTTGCACCCTTGTTTATAGTTTACCAATATCAAAAACATATAAAAGCCTATCGACTAATTACTATTTATTTATGTTAATAATCTATTCAATTTTTTTTAAAAATTATATAAGTTTATTTTTGACATTTTTTATCATACGTAATTTCTAATCTAAATAAGCAATATGGTTAAAGAGATTTAATGTTGGAATGCAAACATATGAACATGTAACGAGCTCTTAAACTGCCTCTTTTTTAAAAAGTATGGTTTTTAAGGTGTCATTACACATATCTATAACAAAAATAGTCAATGAAGATTACATATTATGATGCCATATCATTGCTGAATTTAATGTATGAACAAATTTCTCTTAGCATGGTGAACGAATAAAGGAAATATGGTGTTATTAGCAGTCAACTTATAAAGTAAAAAAATTAAATTGAAGTAAACTTTAGAAATATTACATATTGAGGTTTAGCTATTATAACACAGATATGCCTATGTATTGGTTAATAGCTTTTTAAATATGATTGTTCTTGTTTTGTGTATATATGGAATTGTTTGGCTTTGTTTTATGGATTTTTATTAATAGATAATAATAGGAGTATTAGATTTTAAAAAGTACAATGAAAAATAAGGAATAAATAGTATAAGTGTAATTTTAATAAACTCAAAAGAAAATAAAAATAGACACTAAAGAGAAAGAAGATGAAATAAATAATATCCTTTGATGCTTTAGAGGTCTTATCATATCTCATCATACGCAAATAAATAATATCCTTACTTTGTTAGTACTCAAGTCAACTTATAAAGTAAAAAAATAAATTGAAGTAAACTTTAGAAATATTACATATTGAGGTTCACCTATTATCTCACAAATATAGGTATGCATTAGTTAATAGATTCTGGTTTTGTGTAAAAAGCTTTCAACTTTAAAAACTAAGTTCAAAATGTATGAGAAGATGTAAATATGGAATTGTTTGGACTTGTTTGTGGGTTTTTTTTAGGCACTATTAATAGATAATAATAGGAATGTCAGATTTAAAAAGTATAATGAAAAGTAAGGAATAGATAGTGTAAGTGTAACTTTAATAAATCTAAAATAAAATAAAAATAGGCATTAAAGAGAAAGTAGATAAAAATAAATAATATCCTTTGATGTTTTAGTGGTTTAGGATCCTTCAATTGTAGAGCATTGTGGAAGCAAAGATCTTAACTAAATGTTAGCAAAGATCAAACATTTTTTAAAACAAAGCTAAACATCTCTAATCCTCATAAACCATAAAAATATGGGAAAAAAGTTATACTAACCTTAAAAACAAAAAAAAAGGGTCTCAATCTCATAATAAATATGGATTTTGTTTGTTTTCCCTAAAATATATTTTTATTTATTTTTCCTTAACACAATGGCCTATCTTGAGGGGCTAAGGTAAGCTTTCTATAAGTAGATATATAGTGTTTTGTGACCTAGAATTGATGGTTGACTCTGCATATCAACCAATTTTTTTATGACAATATTAAGACATCTTATTATAAACAAAATTATATAAAAATTATATATATATATATATATATATATATATATATATATATATATATATATATATATATATATATATTTAAAATCTTTCCTTTCATATGATACAATCTTCCCAAAATTTTGATTGTATTTTATAACAAAAATACCTAAATAGAATCATATGACCATCAAATTTAAGCCCAATTTGTGTCATTCAAAACAGGGAGAGCTATGATTATATCCCTGCTTCGTCTAGTAGTATTAATGTTATCATGGAACTTAATACCATTTTGAATGACATACCATTAACTAACTTAAGTTTTATTTTAGGAAAGTATTTACACCATTTTAAATAGCAATGTTTAGATTAAAAATATAACATAGCGCCTTGGGTGGTCTGTAAATTTGTGCAGACTCAAAAACTTCCCAAAAGTGTTTTCTCAATGGTTCAAGTTACTGCTGTGGTTGCCACGGAAATAAAGGCTGAAATTTGCTGTTTCAATACATGTACAGAATATGTTCTAGCAAAATATAATTCTAAATTCAATTAGATCGATTATAACTCTAGGGGCTTGTTACAATTTCATCCATTATCTTCTTCACAGTTCATATTCTGTTTCCTATCTTTCCTAGTCTTGAATAAATGGATGAACTAAAGACGCAAATGATTACAAGAATGCTGATGAAACATGCACAAAGCGCTTCTAATGCAATTAAGATATACATTAGAAACCAAATAGTGAGAAAGAAATCAGACCAAATTTTCATTTGTCCACTATCAGCTATCGCTTCTACATTTGGAATCGATTTTGCAGAGTATTGAATGCAGCACCGTAGCAAAAAACCCAAGAAAAAGACTGGTATACCATTGCAGAGTGATAAAAAGAAAGAAACAAGAAAACAAATCTTGTAGGTATTGAATGTGGCCCCTCTACTTAAACATCATTCATTTTAATGGTCAAACAATCAATAGTAATTTTACACTTCATTTATATTAAAAAGTGGTAAATATTTGACTTATTTTTATTGGCCAAAATTGACATTTTACTATTAAAGTGGATAATGTTTAAGAACAGCAGAATACGGTTCCCTAGCTAAAAAAACCCAATTGAAACGTTTGCCAAAGCCATGTTAAACAAGATCATATATTTCAAAATTTTATCAATCCATCTACCAAATGATGTAATCAATGCCCTGCATTGCAGTAGGGATAATGGAAAACCGTATTTATGATTCAAGAACGCAAGAAACCACAAGTTGAATGGAATCACAGAGTGTCTATTCAATGCAAAGTGAAAGAAACAAAGAAACAAAAAAGGAATCTTGTTTTGCATTGGGCACTGTAGAGAAAGACCCAATTCGAACATTTTGCCAAAGCCATCTTAAACAACAAGATCATTTGCTTCAAAATTTTATTAATCCAGCTAAAAAATGATGTAATCAATGCCCTGCATTGTAGTCGGAGTAACGGAAAGCCGTTTTTATGATTCCAGGAGCGCAAGAAACTACAAGTTGAATGGAATCACAGAGTGCCAATTCAATGCAAAGTGACAAAGAAACAAGAAAATGAATCTTGTATTGAATTGGGCACCATAGCAAAAGACGCAATTCGAACGTTTGCCAAAACCATGTTAAACAACAAGATCATATGCTTCATAATTTTATTAACCCAGGTAACAAATAATGTAATCGATGCCCTGCAATGTAGTCGGAATAATGGAAAGCCCTATTTATGCTTCCAGGAATGCAAGAAACTACAAATTGAATGGAATCACAGAGCACCAATTCAATGCAAAGTGATAAAAGAAACAAGAAATTGAATCTTATATGGAATTGGGCACTATAGTAAAAGACCCAATTCCAACATTTGCCAGAGCTATCTTAAACAAGATCATTTGCTTACAAAATTTATTAATCCAGCCAACAAATGATGTAATCAATGCCCTGCATAACAGTCGGAATAAATGGAAAGCCGTTTTTATGAAAGAAACTACAAATTGAATGGAATCACAGAGCATCAATTCAATGCAAAGTGATAAAGAAACAAGAAAATGAATCTTTGTGGAGGAGGCCAAGACAGCAACATAAAATATAAGAATCAGAAGAAATGCAAAATGAATCTTTGTGATGGAGGCTAAGAGAACAATGCACTGAGAAATACAAGAATCAGAAGAAATGCAAAGCGGTGTGAACAAGAGTGGGGCTGAGAGTTGAGCAGGGGATGAGGAGGAGGAGGAGGAGGAGGAATCCCATAGAGGGCAGCGGCGCCCAAGGCATCATCTTCACTGAGCAAATGTCGTGTGAATCTGGTTGGAAGAGAGGGAAACATGACAGAGTGAGAAACATTAGAATGATCAAGGCCGAGAAGATGACCAATCTCATGCAGAGCCACAGTCTGAAGATCCAAGGCGAAGGGCGAAGCGGTGCTACGGAGGCTGACCGTCCACATCTCCGCCCTATCCAAATGAAACCGCCCATCCTCAGGCGCAAAAGCATGAGACAGAATTCCTAGCGCCCCATCAAAAGCCCACCCATCTCCATGCTCTCCCTCAACAAACTCAATCTTTATCATGGCCTGCTCGAAGTTCTCTGCCTCCCTGAAACTCAGTGGAACCACCTCCGCCCAAGTGTCGAATGCCGCCGCCATTGCTGATCGAATGTCATGCTGAGACAGAATGGGCGACTGTGCAGAGACAATTGTGGAGGAGAAAGCGTAGGTCAGATTGCTGCTGCTCGTCCACTTCCTTTGCCCTGCAATCAGATTCCATTGCCCTGCCATCCATTCTCCTCCTCCTCCTCTGGGTCTGAGCATCAATGGCGCTCCTCCTCGAACGTCTTCTCTCCCACACCTGGGGAGTTTCAGACTGCTTACCGTCGGATCATCAAGAAAGCCTGTGACAGGCAAATTGAAGCTGCTCTGGTATAGCCGTAAGCCGGCTTCCAGGTCTTCATCGAACAATCCATTGTTTGCTGCTTCTTTCTCCTCCACATATCCCAGCCTGTATAGATACAGCTTTATGTCTGGAATCAGGGCGTGGGTGTCGCCTTTCTTGAGCTCTAGCTTACTCAGTGACTCAAGTTTTGAGACCAAGGTCGTTTTGGAATAGGGGCGAATGCCCATGCCCATGCCCACAACTTCTTCTTCTCCCTGTGAGGTGCTGATCTTGCCCATCAAAATTGCTACCAGCATTCCAAAGCCTATCACACACATGTAGGCAGGCAACCTGCAACTCTCCATCTTTCATATCACCAACTTCCTTTGCCAACTTTTTCACTTCCTTCACTACTTCATTTATATAGGCAAATAGTAAGCCTTGTATATAAATAATTTCAATTCCCTAAAAGACTAGGTCCTTACAATACCATAAACATGAGCACCAAATATCTTGGCTTAGAGTTGATATTACCATTTTTGGTTACAATCGACTCTTAATACAATAATTGGTTATAATTTACCTCTTATTCTTTCCATCTTCCTCAATTCTTTTCATGAGAACATGAATTTAAGTCTCTTACACGACTATTCTTAAATATCGTCCACTTTAACAATTAAAGGTCAATTTTGACCAATAAAAATAAGACAAATATTTACCACTTTTTACCATGAGTAAGGTGTAAAATTGTTATCGACTATTTGACCATTGAAGTGGATGATATATAAGTAGAGTGCTCTTACATTAATACAACACTCTACTTAAACATCATCCACTTCAATGATTAAACAGTCAATAGTAATTTTACACCTGATCGACAACAAAAGTTGGTAAATATTTGTCCTATTTTTATTGGTCAAAATTGAAAGTGGATGATGTTTAAGAATAGCCCTAATTCAATAGTTAAACACTCTTTGATATAAAATGTATTTATCATTTTTAAAATGAAAGTCCCGTGTCATTACAAAAAAAATTGAGGTACCCTTTTAAAGGAGGATTACATAATTATCATTGTCATTTATTTATCATTGCAATTATTTTTATATATTTATTATCTATGTTGAGATTTACATCTTCTAGGTTAATTATGTGACATGCTTGTTTGCTCTTTTAACATGTAGAATTGACCCTTGAAGTTCAAAAATTCAATTTCTCATTTGTGTCAACTCCCCTCATTTCATTAGCTCTTATAAGCTAACTTTGCACACATTTATGGGATCAACTATCATGTCTTGGGATTTAAAATTATTCAATGTGCATTAATTCATATCAAATATAAAGGAAAAATCTTATGTATTGAAAGGCAAACCATTCTAACATTGCTTCACTTTGGAGCATTAAAAAGAAACCTTTAAATCTACATCAAATTCATCTAGGACACTTGTATGCTTGAGATCGTTGTCTTTAATATTCTTCTAAAACTATGAAGCTAGTCTAATAAAGAAAATTGACCTAGGAGAACATGACACTTATATTTCAGTGATTTGTCCGAGGCATTTTTTAATACCACCAATCCTTATAGATCAATAGATATATGAGTTTTAGGCAACACTAATTTTAGAAGTCTACTACTAACCAACATGATCTCACGATATTCAAACAAATTCCATTCATACTTAGACATTCCCATAAAGCACGAGATTGATCACACACAATGCATATTCGATACACAGAGATGTTGGCAATTGTTATGATCTCGAGGCATTTATCAAACCGAAAGCAATGTTTACAATACCAAGGCAATCAATTTCTATGTGGCATCAAACTTACTTCTTCATTATAGTTCCCACAACTAAGTACTCCAATCCCTTGTTTTTTATTTCATAAATATATTTTTTTATAGTATACCTTGTCTAGGAACTAGACCAAAAAAGGGGATGTCCCTAGATGCTAAAGGCACAAAGCCCCCAAGTCCAACCGTCTACACATAGATTCAATGAAGTATCGAAGCCATAATAATTACCAACAAATATATATATAATGAATAAACAAAGTAGGAACCACTAGCATAGCACCCATTGTCATGCTTCACATTTTAAACATGGACATGAAAACTAAACTAGATAGATTATCACGAGGTAAGGGGAGTGTGAAACTCCTTTCACACCCCTTAGTTACAGGGGTCTACCTAAAAGGTTTAGGTGTCGCAACCTGCATCACCACGAGGGGAAGTCTCATTCAAGGGACAATCCCTAGGGTTTCTAGAAGAAATGATAAAGCGGTCCCGCCCTAACGTCGAGACCCTAAACCTAGTCATCAATTTAAATAAATTATTTAAGTAAACTATAATGCAAAAACATAAATATAAATTAAATCTAACATCATTAAAGGTTACAATAATCAACTATAATCAAATTAATGTGATAAATTTTAATGCAAGGGAAAAGTCTATCATATCTAATTTAATAAACAACCATCAAAACAACCCTAGAATGATAATTAAAGAACCAAAATTAAATACAATAAAGAATAAATTTCAAAATTAGATTAAACATTCACTTTTCCATTAAAATAAAACTTCAAATTTAACTAAATTATCTCAAGAAAATTTTACATTGCAACTTTACAATTTGCCCCTCTAGGGTCAAATATGTTTAACCTCTCAATAATTAAATTTAGACTATAGAACCTTACAAAATGGTTTAACTTTACCTAAGCGGTCCCCGATTAATTTTCTGAAATCAGGTTTAGGTTCCCTCAACGTTAGGGCAGCTCTCAAACCCTAATCTAAGTTTATAAAAGAGGGTTAAAGTCTTTGTTTTCAACATCTTGTCTTGTTTTGATTTCAGGTTAGAAGGGAGGATCTTAAGGGGAAATCTCTCCCTCGTGGGAAGAATATTTTCCAACTAAATTGTTTAATTATTTGCCATGTTTCTTAAAATAGATTTAACTCCTATATTTGAATTTATTTGTTTGGGTTTTCTAAAATGTTTTATTTAGTTTACTAAAAGTTTTATTTTCTATTTTCAATTTTTTTTTAAATGTTTTCAATATTGTTTTTCCAAATTTCCAATAGTCTATAAGTTCAAAAACTTTCCATCCATTATTAGTTTTCAAAAAAAGTATAGGTTTCCATATGTATATAGGGTAAGTGCAAAAAGATGGGGGGCCAAAAAGTGGCTAAAAAGTTTTCAAAAAAAAATAATGCAAAATGCGAGTGCGTTATAATGCGCTCGCGTTATGGTTTGGTAATGACGAGCCTAAGGCTCATCAAAACCAAACCATAACGCGCTCGTTTTATAATGCGAGCATCAAAACCAAACCATAACGCGCTCGCGTTATAACGCGAGCGCGTTATCACCTATTATAAATTTTTAAAAAAACTCATCTCATTTCATTTCATTTCTATTTTTCTCCACTATTCCGGCGGTCTGCAAACCCTAGGAAGCACGCTCGTGTTTTGGATTCCTCAATTCAACACAAAAATCTTATCGATTCGTCATCGAAATGCCACCATGACGTCGAGCACACCAAAGGAGTGAGTTTATTTGTCTTTTTGTTTGAATTTGCTTCTAAATAGGTAGGTTTGAGTTGTTTTTTGATGTATATTTCATTAATTGTCAGGAATGTTAATGCACCTCCTCCTCCTCCTCCTCCTCAAAATCCTGCGGAACAACAACCTCTTCCATCCATTCCTCGACATGCCCCTAGAACACAAGAAAAAATAATGGGGCAAATTGAAAACAACAAAAAAGAAATTGAAGATATAATTGCAAGGTTGAAAGATTCTTCCACTTCAACCTTGCATAGGTCCACGCTTGCTGAATCTCTTGAATCTATGTTATCAAATGTAGATTCAATTAGCAAGCAAATAACTATTTGGACGGATAAGAGGAGAGAGTTTAGAGATTATTATGTAGACAAGCTGTCATACCAAGATGTGAAAAAATTACAAAATACAAAATTAGACTTGTGTTTGATTTTCACAAACCCACAAACAAATCAACCTCCACCCATTACATGCAAGAGGTTCCCTATCCATTGGTGCAACAACCAAGTGATAAGGGACAATTTTGGGCAGAGGTGGTGGATGGTTTTTGACCATCCTCCATGCAATAATAATGAGGTCCCGCAATACTTTTTGAGGAAACTCTACTACAAGTTTGTTCTCAATAAAGTGCCAAACTATTTTGATATGCAAGACTTCTAAGGTAGAGATGGGGGGTCAGCACAAGATAGACCAGGGGCACGTGTTGACCCACAGCGGGCAGTGAGATGAGTAATCAGCAGACTAGCCCATGAGCATGTTTCTATCCCTTCCATTGTGAAGAAGAGTGTTGAGGTCGATACACTTCAGTCCATTAGTGCCTTGACCCAGAGCATCATAGAGCATGCCAGTCCTGCAGCACAGAGTGGGTTGGGAGATAGTGTGAGGAGTAGGGTCCCACCCCATACTTGTCAGACTTGCGGGTCAGCTTGTGGTTATGACTCCATGGATAGTCAGGACGCAGGTGCACAAGCTACATCTGCAGCTGAGCAGATGGTGATGACAGATACCCTTCTGAGTGAGACTTTCAGCGTTGATACTCAGGTAAATATTAGCAAGTTTATTGAATTTAATTTATTAAATTTTATTTTTGAAATGCAAGATTAACTAATTTAGTTTGATGATTTTAATGAAATTTTAGGGTCATAGTGTTGATGCAGTTTTCAGTGGTTCTCCACCTGCATATTACACTAGATCATCTACTGCTGGGGTATGTAACTAGTAAACAATTATAAATATTACATGTGAATAGCATCGTTATATGAATGGTATTCTAATATCTGATTTTGCATGTTGAATAGGTTAATATTGGAGATTTCACGGCAACACCTGCCAGTGGTGGTGGACTTCAAAGTTTCATGGAGGTAATAAAATAAATAGTTTAATGAATGAATTGTACTTACTAGATTTTTGTATGTGACTTGTGTGCTTTATTGTGTGTACTTCCATGTTTAGATGAACGTGTGTGTATATTAGGAGCCATGATTTACATCACTATTATAGTTTTCGTAATTAAATAATGTTGTTTTATTTCCAAATGATGCAGGCTTTGGAGACACCTCCCGATGTTCAGAGGGCAATGGAGCATGGTGTGACCTCTACGATTCATAGCTCCATGGCATTGACAGGGGTATGAGGCAGATTAGTAAATTTCAATTTACATTCATTGTTATAGTTGTTTATTTTTGAAAAATCAAAAGATTATTGATTTGAAGTTTAATTTCTATCTGGATAGTTTCTATAGGACATGACATCACCACAACCTATTCCTTTTACTGAGGCAAGTGAGGACATAGATTATATGTTAGCAGTAAGTGATTATTTTGTTAAATGTTTCATTTTTTATAACATGTAATTTCTATATATTAATGTCTATACTTTTTATTGTAATAGCTAAAGATGCAGGAAGAACTAAATAGGAGGAGCAGCCCTCGGGTTGGTAGTAGACCACCCACATGTACGTCGCCATCCCCTAGAAGATCCAAGGCTGCCCGTGATCTATTCTCTTCACCAGCCAGAGGGGAATGACTTTTTATTGTGTTCCTTTGTTGTATGCCTATATGGCTATTTTGTATATATGTTATACTTATATCGACAGATATTGATGTATGCCTATATGGATATTTGGTTAATACAAATCTTTTTTATTGATGGCATCCATACTTGCATTATAAATCCACGTTTGAATGGATATTTGTAGATGGCTACTTCAAATATTTAAAGTCCAATTGTATTACATAAGATGTTTGTTGATCCAATAAGCTAGCTATTGTTATTCAAGTATCACCTAAACCTCATTTTGGAACTAAAAGATAAAAGTTGTATTTAAAAAAAAATGAATCATCATGTTGAACAGAAAATATTAATATTCTTTATGAGTAGCATACAATGTCAACTATATGCAATACAAAAAAATGAATCATCATGTTATTCTTTATGTTTGAGATCCTGAAAATGACTAAGTCTGGTAGCCTAATATCCTGAAACACTAAGATGAATATCCAAGTCATTAGGATGATTGCGCCTTGAGAAAAAGTCATTAAGATGAGTGCCTAAAGGAGATTTTCTTAAACATTCAAACATTGAGCAACAAGCATGAAGGTTTAAGGTGCAATTTGCAACTCATAAAGCATGCCCAACTTGGAGAGAGCATTAATTTAAGACAAGGCACCCATTGACACATGTTCCACCATAAAAGTGTGCCTAGGTGGAAGGAGAACAAGCCTCTAGTAAGTGAAGCGCACCTATTGTCTAAACCACTTCATTATGGCACCCTAGCATGAGGAGGAGTATATAAGTCAATAGGAAATGGCGCCTAGAATGCAAATGAAGGACTAAGTGACATTTTCAATAAGCATCAATTCACCTTGAGCTTTCAATAAATACATCAAATTGAGCCTCATAAGCCTAGGCGCCCTTTGCCTTCAAAAGAACCTTGTATTGGTGCCTTGGAGGAAATCAACTTACAATGACAAGTCTTGGAGGTTTCTCATTTTGGATGATGTCTTTTGAGATTAACTACAATGATTGAAAGTTAAGATGAGTGGAAAGAACCTATCTTGAACCTTAGGCACCCTTCATGTAATTTCCCACCATCATGAGCGCCTAGATCTAAGAAGGAGTGAATGAAGGATCTTAACATCAAGAAGCATGTTATCAATCAACTTGGAGAAGTCTTTGACAATAATTATAATGAATTGAGTACATGGAAGTAAAGGAAGTACATATCAACTCCAAAGTGTGCCTAATGATCAATAAGAAATTCTTCCAAAGCAAAGGCGCTCATTGTGAATTTTCCTACTAGTTTTGGCGCCTTGAAGTCTAAGTGCATGAAAATCATGAGGATGAGTGCTTAGGGATGAGATAGTCTTCATAAGAGTTTAAATAAGAACATCATCAAAATGCGCCTTGGTAGAGAGACTTGAGACCATCATCAAATAAGCCAAAATATCTATCTCCAATCTAGGCGCAAATTCTAGCTCCTTCCAACTCAAATGAGCGCCCAAGTTGAAGTCAACTTTCATCTATACAACCCTCAGATTGTGCCTTGATTGAAGAAGGGATTTGAACCTCAAAATTTAATCATCTCAAGATAAAAGCTTCCTTAGACACTTGACATTTGATTGAAATCATTGAGAATTAAAAAGAACCACCTAAGGATGTAAGGCGCACTTTTCACCCATACAAGTCTAAAATTGCACCTAAGGGAAATAACTTGATTTCATATCAATAGGTGAGTGCCTTGAGAGAAAGGATCACTCTAGGTCATTTTCAATTGTTGAAAGTAAAAAAATGATAAAGATAAAGGCAATTGAGTTAGGTGCACTTTAGCCTCTGAGGACACCTCAATGAGCGCCTTGGGTGAAATTGCATGAGATGACCTTTTGGAGTGAGCACTTGAAAGATAGAATTCATTCTAAGACATGTCTCATCATTTAGAATTGCAAAATTGCAAGTATAAAGACATTTAAATCTAGGCACACTCTCCATTAGTACAAACCCATTCTGGCACCTAAGGGAGAAATTGCATTGAAAGACACCTTTTGAATGAATCTCTTAAGGGATATTGACCTCTTTAAGCCATTACAATTGTTTGAAATCATTTAAAGTCATAAATATGGACCAACTTGTGTTAGGTGCCCTTTGCTCTTCTTTTTACCTATATATGCGCTAGATTTGTAGTAAGATTATTCCATGTTTAAAGAGGATTCCTTTGTGTTATAAAATTTTTATCATGAGGATTGATGTGTTCTTGGTTTGTATTGTAGGAAGATTGAAGGAAAAGGTAGGAGCAAGAGCTTGGAGTCGCCTAGAGTCATCATGTAGCTGCTCCAAAGGAGCCTTTCACATCCATTCATGCCAGAGAGTTAAGATGGAAGTAAGCACTGCCAAGGAAACACCACTTCAAGAGGTAGCTCCTCCAAGAGGTCATAACAAGATATATTTCAAGTCTTCTTCATCAACGACATCACCACTTGCATCATGTTCGAAGACTTCCATCTATCACTTCAAATTGCATCTAGTGAACTCATTAATTGGCGCCTAGGAGGAAAAGACCTTAAACTTACATTATTGAGTCAGCACATTGGAAATTGAGCCATTCCTAGTCAATTGGAGTCATAAAATATCAAACACAAAGTCAAATTAGACTTAGGCGCCCCTTCATGTAATTTCCCACCATCATGAGCGCCTAGATCTAGGAAGATCATCCAATTGCGCCTAGGAATAAGATACAAATCCAAGACCTTAAATTTGAGTGCCTAGAAGTGTGATGGATTGAAGAAGCTACATTGGCACCTAAGGGTAAGTTGTATCTAATGACATCACATAATTGAGCGCCTAGGAGGTATAAAGCTTAACATTGACATGAGGACAAGCGCTTAGTAAAGGAGAGTTTCTCAAACATTTAAACATGTGAATGAAGTTATAGAAATGCACTAAGTCATCTAGGCGCCATTTTCCCCTTGTGTACCCTTACATTTGCGCCTAAGAAGAATTTGCTTCAGTTCATTGGAGTGTTTGAGTATTGAAGATTTCTTAGCAATGCTTTGCAACTTTACACTGCCTCCTTCTGACGATTTTTGGGGTAGCAGAAAACCTTTCACCATAGGCAAACACTTCAGAGATATAAAAAATTAAGAGAGGTTATTGTAGAGGCACTCTACATGATCACGTTGCCTTAGACAGAATGTTTCTAAGTGACACAGTTTTTGAGTAACATCTCGTCAAAGATTGCTGTCTTTTTGCACTTTGGACTCTTCAGCGATATCGTCGGTACAATGTAGCTCAGACTGTTTCGACATGTTTGAGTGAAAAAAAGGACCATGCCTAGCATAAATACACCCATCCAGACACGTTAGAATATTCAAATTGGTCGCATTAGGAGCAGGACGAAAGTTACACCCCTTTGCAACTTTACACTGCCTCCTTCTGATGATTATTGGGACAGCAGAAAACCTTTCACCACGGGCAAATGTCTCAGAGATATAAAAAACTGAGAGAGGTTATTGTAGAGGCACTCTACGTGATCGTGTTTCCTTAGATAGAATGTTTCTAAGTGACACGGTTTTTGAGTAACATCTCGTCAAAGATTGCTACTTTTTTGCATTTTGGACTCTTCAAGGATATCGTCGGTACAATGTAGCTCGGACTGTTTCGACATGTTTGGGTGAAAAATAGGACCATGCCTAGTGTAAATGTACCCATCCGGATGTGTTGATATAGTCATTTTAGTCACATCAGGAGCAAGATGAAAGTTACACCCCTTTGCAACTTTACACTACCTCCTTCTGATGATTTTTAGAGCAGCAGAAAACCTTTCACCACGGGCAAATGTCTCAGAGATATAAAAGTTGAGAGAGGTTATTGTAGAGTCACTCTATGTGATCACGTTACCTTAGATAGAATGTTTCTAAGTGACACAATTTTTGAGTAACATTTCCTCAAAAATTGCTGCCTTTTTGTACATTGGACTCTTCAGGGATATCGTCGGTACAATGTAGCTCGGACTGTTTCGACATGTTTGGGTGAAAAATAGGACCATGCCTAGCGTAAATGTACCCATCCAGACACATTGGAATAGTCAGTTTGGTCACATCAGGAGCAGGATGAAAGTTACACCCCTTTGCAACTTTACACTTCCTCCTTCTGACGATTTTTGGGGCAACAGAAAACCTTTCACCACGGGCAAATGTCTCAGAGATATAAAAAACTGAGTGAGGTTATTGTAGAGGCACTCTACGTGATCGTATTTCCTTAGACAAAATTTTTCTAAGTGACATAGTTTTTGAGTAACATCTCGTCAAAGATTGCTGCCTTTTTGCACTTTGGACTCTTCAGGGATATCATCGGTACAATGTAGCTCGGACTGTTTCGACATGTTTAGGTGAAAAATAGGACCATGCCTAGTGTAAATGTATCCATCTAGACACGTTGGAATAGTTATTTTGGTTGCATCAGGAGTAGGATGAAAGTTTCACCCCTTTGCAACTTTACACTGCCTCTTGATGATTTTTGGGGCAACAGAAAACCTTTCACCATGGGCAAATGTCTCAAAGATATAAAAAATTGAGAGAGGTTATTATAGAGACACTCTACATGATCGCGTTGCCTTAGACAGAATGTTTCTAAGTGACACATTTTTTGAGTAACATCTCGTCAAAGATTGCTACCTTTTTGCACTTTGGACTCTTCAGGGATATCGTCAGTACAATGTAGCTTAGACTGTTTTGACATGTTTGGGTGAAAAATAGGACCATGCCTAGAGTAAATGTACCCATCTGAATGCGTTGGAATAGTTAGTTTGGTCGCATCAGGAGCAGGACGAAAGTTACACCCCTTTGCAACTTTACACTGCCTCCTTTTGACAATTTTTGGGGCAGCAGAAAACCTTTCACCATAGGCAAATGTCTCAAAGATATAAAAAACTAAGAGAGGTTATTGTAGAGGCACTCTACATGATCACGTTGCCTCAAACAGAATGTTTCTAAGTGACATGATTTTTGAGTAACATCTCGTCAAAGATTGCTTCCTTTTTGCACTTTGGACTCTTCAGGGATATCGTCAGTACAATGTAGCTCGGACTGTTTCGACATGTTTGGGTGAAAAAAAATACCATGCCTAGCATAAATGTACCCATCCAGACGCATTGGAACAGTCAGTTTGGTCGCATCAGGAGTAGGACAAAAGTTACACCCCTTTGCAACTTTACACTGCCTCCTTCTGACGATTTTTGGGGCAGCAAAAAACCTTTCATCACGGGAAAATGTCTCAGAGATATAAAAAACTGAGAGAGGTTATTGTAGAGGCACTCTACATGATCGCGTTGCCTCAGACAAAATATTTCTAAGTGACATGGTTTTCGAGTAACATCTCGTCAAAGATTGCTGCCTTTTTGCACTTTGGACTCTTCAAGGATATCGTCGGTACAATGTAGCTCAGACTGTTTCGACATGTTTAGGTGAAAAACAGGACCATGCCTAGTGTAAATGTACCCATCCGGACACGTTGGAATAGTTAGTTTGGTCACATCAGGAGCAAGACACCAAAAATTTATAACATGATGATGTAAAAATGTGTATATGTGTAAAAATGCAACAGGAAATTAAAAAAAGACAAACCTTACAAATTAATGTGCATACTTACAACTCAATGTAACATGACTTTACAAAATCAATGTGAATACTTACAAATTAATCCAATGAACCATCCAGGTCTGCTCTACTCTTTATTGTGTCAAGTATTGCTTCATGGTCAGACTCACGCACCTTCCACAAGATTTTGTTCAAAGGTCTACCCCAATACTTTATCAAATGAACATTGGATGCCACGACAAGGTTCGAGTAATGAAGAATCTTTCGATGCATGTCAAAGTCCTGAAATAGCCAAACATTAACACTCTTATGTGGGTACCTTCTAAGCCATGTTCCAGTAATAACCACTGAGCGTGTAGGGTATTCGATATTTTCTCCATCTGTAACAAGGGCATCCAATTTCCTTTTCGCCTCAACACAACGACATAAGTAATAATCTATTCCCTCTTCATTATCTTCATCTGCAATAACTGCATATATGTGCCCTACATTGATATGTGTAGCAAATTAGATGAAATTAGTCAACATTACAAAAACACTACAAAGTAAGATGACATTACCTGGTTGAACTAGATGAAATTAGATGCATATACGTGCCCTATATTACTTGGTTGAACTAAATCTGATATGTGGTCAAAGTCAACTAATGATTCCATCTGTGTTGGTTCCAGTGTCGTCGGGGGTTGATACGTGTCAAGTGGGCTAAGATAACTTAACTGCCATTCGTCAACCCACTCCTTTGACTCGCACTCATCCCAGACTTGAATTGTACAGGAAGAACAAAAGCATGACATCTTTTGCGTATGGATACTCCATGAACCTGCAATTGAGCTTCTGAAAGAGTGTATCTCATTTGATCCTGTCAGTGTACAATAGTCCTCATATGGTGCAATGTTAGTATCATCTATTAACCAAAAAAATCTACGAACTAAAGACTTACCTTTATTACCTGGACCCATGGAAGCATTACACCACTCGACTATCAATTTTGCATCTGTCAACTTTGCATTGTCTTTATACTTTAACTCTTCTCGTGCTATGGCTCTTTTGATACATGCTCCTACACCATCATACTCCCCCTTTCTATGCCCGGCCTCACAAAAGTTCCACATATGTTGAATACCTGTAAAATTATGCCTCCTACTCAGCCAATAGAAATTCTGTGAGTTCTTGAATTGTGACGCACAATTATCCAACCATATGATATGCTGACTGAATGATATGCCTCTTCTAGCCAAATCATTGTAGAACACCTAAAAGCAACCTTGCACGAACTCCGTAGAATGCGTGCGATCATCACTAATATAGAAATTATACTCCCTTATGATCTTTCTGTCATCCTCTGTACTATCATTCGCATGAATGAATGTGAAGTACACAAATATAGAAACCTGTGTGGAGTTGTAATATTGTGATTACACCTCACGCTGTGGCTATAGACTATAGTTCTCTACAAAGTCGACAACTGAAACAATGCTACCAACCGAAAATGTGTCCTTGCATAACTTGAATTGCAAGTCCAACCATCAAGCTCTATGGGCATGTCTTGCATACTCATACACTATGTTGTCACGAAATATAGGCATAAACTGATACACTGGAATCTTTTCAATAACCAATTCACACCTCTTTGCTTCTTTACCATCTTTTGTATTGTATGCCACTATTTTATACTTGCCAAACTCTACTAGTTCGTTTCCAACCACATGTGTTCTTTCCATATGTTCACATATTGGCAAATGTTGCAAGCCACCGCAACGATGACATGTGCCATCCAAGCATAATTTCTTGTAGAATATTTGACCTTCCTCTCTTTCACATAAAATTCTTGATATGAAGTCTCTTGAAGATGTTGGTGGGGCACATATGGCACAACCCTGCAAAACATTGTTAGTATGCATATCTAAACATATAGACCTATAAGCATCAAAATGGTTAGAAAATTCAATATGTAATCTACAACAACAAGTAGTGCATGTGTGATTTATCTTGACATAGAAAGGTTTTAGCATTTCAAAATATCTTTGACAAATTTTAATTTGAGGATACTTCTCTAGAAATTTACGATAAAACTATGTTTGAGTCTCATCCAAAAAATGCTTTGGATGTGGCTCACGGTTCTGGCTACCGATTCTCCTTCTTACCACATCCCTTTGATTCAGAGATACCCTTGTGTAATTCTTCCAAAAGTCTTCAATTAGTGATCTCAATGCTTCAACAATTGGTTTATCTTTTCGTGGTAGTCTCCCTGAGAACGCCCATAATTCATTGGCATTAGTGTCCTCAATTCTTTGGCATCTTCCAACGGCTCTTAATAAATTTTTCCTATTAATTCTCAATTCTTGACTTATCTTTCTAATGAGACGAGCTTTCCTTGTTTGACTACTTACTAGAGTAGATGTAATCACATGCCGTGTTGCATTACTATCTTTTGTGCGTGAGGTGTTACCCACACTCTCATATGCACTCATTAGATTCTTGACAATAGATTTTTCACTTGAAGCCTCTGATGTTCTCAACCCAAGAATCTTCATGATGGACCTATACCTTATACTTCGCATCATTTCAATGAATAGTTGACATCTTGCAGTCTCATTTAACTTTTCAAAGAACAATCTCTAAATCTTATGAGTATATCTTCTACAAGTGTGTTTTGGAATCTTACCTTCCATTGGCTGCAAAATATTCTCATCAATATCAATCAAATACTTTGGCTTTCTATGCAAAATTCTAGGTGGTGTTAAGTTAGGTAAATTCATCTCAACATTAAGAATTTTATCAATATTTAAATGAGATGGGCTAGATGGCATACCTTCGATCGAAGATGGAATAGATGACATACCTTGAGGTTGAGGTGGGAACGATGGCGTACCTCCTTCAGTACATGTGAGTGATGATGTACTCTCAACTTGAGATGTGGTAGATGGTGTCCCTACATGTTGACTTGGGGTAGAGGACGTGTCTCCAACTATGGTATTCAAATCTCTCGTAGCACGAAGTTTTTGCATTCGTTCTCTTTATGCCACCAATACCATATCTCTTTGTGATGGTTGTGGTTCCTCTTCAATTGTATGTCTTCATCTATCATGTCCAATTTCCTCTTCTCACGAAGTTCCCTCATAGCCACTGCTTTATTTGCATTCTTAGCATCTATCTCTTCCTGTGTTGGTTTAATTCTTGATCGTTTCCTCGGCATGACAGAGAATTTGTCTGTAGCATGATAAAGAGACCAATATTACTTCCTAAGAAATGAATACAAGATAATAGTGGGATTGTATTTTTATTATGTTGTAAGGATTTATTCTTGTATAGTTTGACATCATGGTATGTTAAGGTCTGTTTATTACACATAATTATTAAAGAGCCCAAGTGTAGAAAATATATATGGCATCATGTGAGATTGTAGGCTGCTTTCTTGATTGGGAATGTGTCTATTTTAAACATGTATGATAAAGCATGATAAAGTAATTCAATCCGAATTAAGGAAAATGTAAAGAACGTGTATGTAGAGACTTGACATACCTAAAAAATGAAGATTCGAATAGAGAGAGTACCCAATTATGTAGTGTTTTTTTCTTCTTGCATCAAACTCCTCAACAATTTGAGTTTTTCACCACTTGCTTCCTTTTCAATGTTAAATTCAATAACACTCAAATATAATTACTAACAACAATACTATTAACAATCTATAATGTTAAATTCCTAAAATTGAATCACAATTAACATTGCAACACTACAAAAATTGAAACTTGAATAGATATATATCAAACTTGGTGTGAAAACTATGTTATTTCCTCCTTCCCAAGTTGGCAAAGCAAAAAAGGTGGTGGAAAGATCATGCAGAGGTGGTACAATGTGTCAAATGTGCATGTGAACTTCCCAACAGCATGAAAGCACTTCTTTTTTGTCAGAGCATGTGCAAAATTAGTATGAAAATAGAGCATGTGGGCCTGGATCACAGGTGTCAACATTTTTTTACCATTTCTATAGAAAGACAAAACGCGAGCACATTATAACACGCTCATGTTTTGTCCTGTTATAGATTGATCACATCCTGTGCATTATCTTCCTTAACACAAGCAAGGATGACCACATCCTGTGCTTCATCAACTGACACTTCCAAGCCTTAAAATTCCTCTTAAATACGGGAGGATCCATGACTGGAAGAGCCAAGCCACTTCGTCCCACCTTGCTGAAGGATGACATTATGGGAGAATTAGGAGATTTTCCTTTGGAGATCATATAATCTTTAAATGCTTTCCATCTTGGTAGGTCCCCTACATCAGAGAAAAACCACTGATGGTGTCTGAGAAATAAGAAATTCTTCATGTCTTTGGTGATCTATTTCTCTTTCCAAACCTTCCCCTTCAGACTTGAATGACCACAAGGTTTCTGAGGGAGAACTTTTCCTGTTTCCTGCAAGAGCTTGCCAGATGCTCCTCCATATGATAGGCATATCAATGAAGGGGCAAGCCCTCATAATCAAGTTCTTGATAGAAAATGCCCATAGAGGAAGAAAGACAGATCTTCTTTGGAAGCAGAAGTTCTAGTTTGTGATAAATTCGTATCCAAGCATAAATAGCAGGGGTTCTGTCAAGTGATTGCCAATCCACTTCCACAAAGTCTCCTGAAGACTTCCTGATTGATTCCAAAACATCCACCCCAAAACTGGAGAGGCAATCAATATAATCAAACCCATAAATCTGCATTTGACGATAGAAACTCTCTTCAGGCTAGATTAAGAGTCCAACATTTCAGCTCAAGTCTAAACCCATCAACATCTAAATAACCTAAATACAAAATCTCTGTTTGCCTATCTTTAGAACTCAACCCTCAACATCAAACCCTAATCCCTCAACCCTTAACTATGATCCCTCAACCCTCAACCCTATCCCTAAACCCTAAACCCTAAAGCCTCAACCCTCAACCCTCAACGTCAAATCCTAATCCCTCGACCCTTCACTCGAATCCCTCAACCCTAAACCCTATCCCTAAACCCTCAACACTATACCTTAAACCCTAATCCCTCAACCCTCAACCCTAAACCCTAATCCCTCAACCCTCAACCCTCAACCCTAATCCGTCATCCCTTAACTCTAATCCCTCATCCCTAAACCCTAAATGCTATCCCTATTCCTAAACCCTCAACAGACTCGATACTATACCTTAAACCCTAATCCCTAATCCATAAACCCTCCAACCCTATCCCTAATCCCTCGACCCTCAACCCTATCCCTAAACCCTAAACCCTAAAGCCTCAACCCTCAACCCTCAACATCAAATCCTAATCCCCCGACCCTTCACTCTAATCCCTCAACCATAAACCCTATCCCTAAACCCTCAACACTATACCTTAAACCCTAATCCCTCAACCCTCAACCCTAATCCATCATCCCTCAACTCTAATCCCTCATCCCTAAACCCTAAATGCTATCTCTATTCCTAAACCCTCAACAGACTCGATACTATACCTTAAACCCTAATCCCTTATCCCTAAACCCTCTAACCCTATCCCTAATCCTTATACCCTCCACACTCTACTTTAACCCTAATCCCTTGACCCTCAACCCTATCCCTAAACCCTTGACCCTCGAACATCAACCCTCAACCCTCAACGTCAAACCCTAATCCCTTAACCCTTAACTATGATCCCTCGACCCTCAACCCTATCCCTAAACCCTAAACCCCAAAGCCTCAACCCTCAACCCTCAACGTCAAATCCTAATCCCTCGATCCTTCACTCTAATCCCTCAACCTGAAACCCTATCCCTAAACCCTCAACACTATACCTTAAACCCTAATCCCTCAACCCAAAACCCTAAACCTTATCCCTAAACCCTAATCCCTCAACCCTCAACCCTAATCCGTCATCCCTCAACTCTAATCCCTCATCCCTAAACCCTAAATGCTATTTCTATTCCTAAACCCTCAATAGACTCGATACTATACCTTAAACCCTAATCCCTTATCCCTAAACCCTCCAACCCTATCCCTAATCCTTATACCCTCCACACTCTACTTTAACCCTAATCCCTCAACCCTCAACCCTATCCCTAAACCCTTGACCCTCGAACCTCAACCCTCAACCCTCAATGTCAAACCCTAATCCCTCAACCTCAACCCTATCCCTAAACCCTAAAGCCTCAACCCTCAACCCTCAACGTTAAATCCTAATCCCTTAACCCTTCACTCTAATCCCTCAACCCTAAACCCTATCCCTAAACCCTCAACACTATACCTTAAACCCTAATCCCTCAACCCTCAACCCTAATCCGTCATCCCTCAACTCTAATCCCTCATCCCTAAACCCTAAATGCTATCCCTATTCCTAAACCCTCAACAGACTCAATACTATACCTTAAACCCTAATCCCTTATCCCTAAACCCTCCAACCCTATCCCTAATCCTTATACCCTCGACACTCTACTTTAAACCTAATCCCTCGACCCTCAATCCTATCCTGAAACCCTTAACCCTAGAACCTCAATGTACTCAACCCTCAACATCAAACCCTAATCCCTCAACCCTTAACTCTAATCCCTCGACCCTTAACCCTTAAAACTTGAACCCTAAAACCTATCCCTACATGCTCGACACTCGACACTATATCTAAAACCCTAATCCCTTAACCCTCATCCCTAAATCCTCAACCCTAAATCCTTAAACCTTCAACCATAAACCCTATCCCTAATCCCTCTACCCTCGACACTCTTATTTAACCCTAATCCCTTGACCATTAACCCTATCCCTCAACCTCAACCCTCAACCCTCAACCCTCAACCCTCAACTCTCAACATTAAACCCTAATTCATCAACCCTAAACCCTAATCCCTCAAACCTAAACCCTATCCCTAAACCATCAACCCTCAACACTATACCTTAAACCCTAATGCCTATCCCTCAACCCTTAACCATTAAAACTTAAACCCTATCCCTACACCCTCAACACTTGACACTATATCTTAAGCCTTAAACCCTTATCCCTAAAGCCTCAACCCTCAATCCTTAAACCTTCAACCCTAAACCCTATCCCTAATCCCTCTACCCTCGACACTCTAACCCTAACCTCGACATTAAATGCTAATTCGTCAACCCTAAACCCTAATTCGTCAAACCTAAACCCTATCCCTAAACCCTTAACCCTCAACACTATACCTTAAACCCTAATCCCTCAACCCTAAAACCTAATCCCTCAACCCTCAACCCTAAACATTATCAATAAACCCTCAACCCTCGACACTATACCTTAAACCCTAATCCCTCAACCCTCAACCCTAATCCCTCAACCCTCAACCCTAAATGCTATCCCTATTCCTAAACCCTCAACCCTTGACACTATACCTTAAACCCTAATCCCTTATCCCTAAACCCTAAACCCTATCCCTCAACCCTTAACCCTTAAAAATTAAACCCTAAAACCTATCCATAAACCCTCGATGCTCAACACTATATTTTAAACCCCAATCCCTTAACCCTCAGCCCTAAAGCCTCAACCCTCAATCGTTAAACCTTCAACCCTAAACCCTATCCCTAATCCCTCTACCCTCAACACTCTACTTTAACCCTAATCCTTGACCATCAACCCTATCCCTAAACCCTCAATCCTCAACCCTCAACTCTCAACATTAAACCCTAATCCCTCAACCCTAAACCCTAATCCCTCAACCCTAAACCCTATCCCTAAACCCTCAACCCTCAGCACTATACCTTAAACCATAATCCCTCAACCCTAAACCCTAAACCCTATCCCTAAACCCAACAAAATTGCTTTGCCTTATGTTAGGTTGTTAAACCCATCATTTTTGACACTCTTCTCTTAAAGATATTTGAGTTGCAAGAATATGTCAGAAAAATGGCTATGAACTTTTTTAATGTTAGTAATGTTATATGGCATGTTTTTCTGGTCCATCTGGGGTTCATTATGCCAATAGGTGTACACACTATGAGAAAAGCTTTTCATATGGTACATCCACAGTGAGTAATTAACATTTGAAATCAGAAGGATGATCATTATGAGAAAAGATTTGCATTGGGGTACATCTATGTTTCTTGCTGTCCACCCCGCACTTAGGGGAGGTATATTGTTATGAAATAGGTAAATAATCTCCCATTGTTTACTGGCTCTATCCACAAGAACTACTAAACTATACCTTAAACCCTAATCCCTCAACCCTAAACCCTATCCCTAATCCATCTACCCTCAACACTCTACCTTAACCCTAAACGCTATCCCTAAAGCCTCAACCCTAAACCCTAATCCCTCAAGGTCCTAAACTCTAATCCCTTATCCCTAAACTCTAAATCCTATCCCTAAACACTCAACTCTCAACCTTAAACCTTAATCACTCAATCCTTATCCACCCCTCTCCTCCCCTATCTGGCTCACTCCCATCTATACCCTCCTCTGCCCTCGACACTATACATACATACATATAGGCATACATAGATACATACATACATATAGGCATACATACATACATACATACATATAGGCATATAGGCATACACACATACATACATGATTAATAGCCTTGAACATAAAAAAAAATTAAGGGGAACATAACGCGAGCGCGTTATAACGCGCTCGCATTATTTCAAACATGACAAACAACACACTTTTGCGGAAAAAGAAAAATGCAAAGCAAAACATAACGCGCTCGCATTATGTTTTGCTTTGGGAATCCCAAGCCTTGGGCTTGGGATTTGCTTTGGATTTCCAACCCAAAGGCTTGGATTGCCTTTTGAACAGCCACAGACGTATTTTTCCATATTCTTCAAGATTTCACATAATTTTGTTCGTGCTAACCCTCAGATTTGCACGTGTTTCAAGGTCGAATAAATCAAACACCTGGGTAATGTTAGGCTTTCTCTTAGCTATTTGACAATGTGATTTTTTTCACATTTTAACAATGTTAAGCCTTTCATCTTTAATTTCTTTTGTTTGTGTGTCCGTTTTTGGGCAAAAACCACCGTTTGGTCTTTTTTTCATTGTAAATTAACTATTCATTGAAATTTCAAAAAATTTACATATTTAGAAACTAGACTCCATTCTACAAATATTAAAAAAAGAAAAAAATGATTTTCAATTAGTTTTCAAAATTTATAAGGTAGCACGGCCAAAATTCTATTTTTTAGGATGTGTCCACTTTGAAAATTAGTAAAAAATTAAATATTCATCAAAAAATTATCAGAAAAATTGGGCATAAACTATATGCTATTAGCTAATTTCTCACTGAAGCAATTTTAAAAATACCAAAAAAAAGTTGACCTTTTGAGGGAGCCACAAAACATGCTATGTTATGTTTTTTTGACAAAAACAACACCAATTTATGTGGCTCCCTCTTTTGAACCCCTTAATCTATGCCATTTTTTTAAAAAAATAGTAGTTTAGAAAGTAGACTCGGAGCACTACAAACATTGTTTTGGTTGCATCTCCAAATTTTGAGTATAACTATGCTTAATTTCTCATCCAAGGCTAGTATTTCCTAATTTCAGAAAAAAAAAAAAGTGGCCACTTAAGACCCCTTTTTGGCCCCCCATCTTCTTGCACTTATCCTATATATGTTTTTCAATTTATATATTTATATATAAATATAATAGAATACATAAACTATATAAATAAACATATATATATATATATATATATATATGTATATATATATATATATATATGTTACTGTGTGTATATACAATAATGTGTATACACACAAAATTGTGTATATATCAAAACTGTGTATACAACATTGTGTATATATATATTTAAATATCACAGACAAAAAAATTTACTACAAGTTTTAATATGAAGAAGGGTTGAACATAAAAAAATATTTTGCAGGTTTTAAATATGAAGAAAGGCCGAAGGAACTAGTGGCGCAGGCCCGTCGGCGGCATGGCCGCAAACTACATAGTCTGCAGGCCCATGGGCCTATGGCCTACACAGGCCGCAGCCTACAATAAGGCAAGGTGTGGAGCCTCCTACCCCCACAAAGCCCATGGGCTTTGTGGGGACGGAGTCCCTAACACCCTTCCCCACTTTGCAGGCAAGGTTGCAGACAAAGATTTGGCCCTGCCGTCATTCCCCAAAACACCTTTACTTCTTTATTTATTTTTATTTTTTCTTTTAGACCTTACCTACTTTATAAAGTTTGCAAAATAAATAAATATATATATATATATATAGATATAGATATATATCTTCTCTATGTAAAAACCAAAGACAAAATAAATCAGGACATTAATTTAACTATATGGGTAAGTGCACAAAGATGAGGGACCAAAATGGGGTCTTAAGTTGCCACTTTTTTTCTAAAATCAGGAAACATTGATGTTGGATGAGAAATTGATGATAGCTACACTCAAAATTTGAAGATGGAATGAAAACAAGAGTTGTAGTGCTCTGAATCTAGTTTCTAAACTACTATTTTTTTCCAAAAATGGTTGAGATTAAGGGGTTCAAAAAGGGGGAGCACACAAATTGGTCCTATTTTTCTCAAAAAAACATAACATAGCGTCTAGTGTGCTCCCCCTAAAATGTCAACTTTTTTTAGTATTTCAATAATCACTCTAGTGAGAAATTAGGTAACACCATGTAATTTATCCTTGATTTTTTTGATAATTTTTTAATGAATAATTATTTTTTTAGTAATTTTTAAAGTGGACACATCCTGAAAAACAAAAATTTGAGCGTGCTCCCCCCTAAAATGCTTGAAAACTAATCGAATATCGAAAAAAAAAAATGAATTCGTGTAGAATGGAGTCTAGTTTCTAAAAATATAACTTATTTCAATTTTTGATGAACGGTTAAAAAAAGTCAAAAATACTAGACACTGGTTTTTTACAAAAACTGGACACTTACAAAATAAATTCAAGATGAAACACTAAACATACTCAAAATGTGAAAAAAATTATATGGTTAGATAGCTAATAGAGAGCTTAAGATTATGGTGGTATTATTTTTTAGTTTTCATTGAAAAAAGTGCCATCCTGATGGGGAGCACGCCCTAGATTATCTCCAGATTTTGCTAAAAATTGATAAAAACACGTCAAACAAAGTTGACAATAATGCGAGCGTGTTATAATGCGGCCACATTATGTGAAATCCATAACGCAATTGCATTATAATGCGCTCTCATTATGTGATTTCACATAACATGAGCACGTTATAACGCACTCGTGTTATGATGAGCATAACTGACAATACACATGCCAATTGCATTTGCTTGAAAGTTTCTAAAACCTTTTCGACAAATCCATTTTTCGCATATCTTGCAATCATTGCATTCCATTATAGAACATCTCTTTGAGGTGTTACGTCATACAATTGACATGCCTTGTCTATGCTTCCACACTTTACATACATGCCTACAAGGGCAGTTGCACTTCCTATCGTCTCTCTCACTCTATTTCTCTCCCCTCTACATCCTACCCTTTCTCTGAGACTCTGCTTCCCTCCCCTCTCTACCTCCCACCTTCTCTCTCACTCTCTTCTTCCCTCCCCTATCTACCTTTTGCCCTCTCTCTCACTCTCTACTTCCCTCCTCTATCTACCTCCCACCCTCTTTTTGAGTTTTTTCTTCCCTCGCCTCTCTACCTCCTACCTTCTCTCTCACTCTCTTCTCCCCCCTCCCTCTCTACCTCTTACCCTCTCACTTTCTACTTCCCTCCCCTGTCTACCTCCTACCCTCTCTCTCAGTCTTTGCTTCCCTCCCCTATCTATCTCCTACCCTCTCTCTCTTCTTCCTTCCCCTGTCTACCTCCTACTGTCCTCTCCCACTCTCTACTTCCCCCCTGTCTCTACCTCCTATCCTCTCTCTCACTCTCTACTTCCCTCCCCTCTCTACCTCTCCTCATTCTTCCCATCCAATGAAATTCCATAAATTATCTTGTTTCCATTTCATCGTCCCAATTTATATCCTCATCCATCTTTACATGTCATATTTTTCTTGTTTCCATGTTCTTTGTCGACAAGGGAGAGCGAGAGGGAGGAAAAGGGAGAGAGGATGGAGATGGGGGGAGAGAAAGGGGAGAGATACATGGTGATAGGGAGAGAGAGAGAGAGAGAGAGAGAGAGAGAGTCCTAGTTTTCTTGTTTTGGAGAGAGAGAGAGGGTGGGTTGGGTTTATGAGTTTAGGGTTGCTTCAGTTTAGGGTTTATGGGAATTATTTAGGGTTTAGGGGTTTAGGGCTACTCAGGTTTATGGTTTATGGAATAAGGGTTAGGATTTAGGGGTATTATTTAGAGTTTAGGGGTTTTGGGAGAGAGAGAGAGAGAGGTCTAGAGTTGCTCAGGTTTAGGGTCATTATTTAGGGTTTATGAGCTTAGGGTTGCTTAGACCTTTAGGGGCATTATTTATGGTTTATGAGTTTAGGGTTGATCAAGTTTAGGGTTTAGGGGTTTATGATTGCTCAAGTTTATGGTTTAGGGATTAGGGGTTAGGGGTTAGGGATTTAAGGTTGCTCGAGTTTAGGGTTTAGGGGTTAGGGTTTAGAGAGAGAGAGAGGGGATCGATAGATATTGGGAGAGATAGGCAGATAGAGGTTTAGAGTTGCTTCCAAGGTTTATGGTTTAGAGGTTTGGGGTTTAGGGAACTGCTCATTTTTAGGGTTTAGGGGTTAGAGGTTAGGGTTTAGGGGCATTATTTAGGGTAACTTAAGGTTTATGTTTTAGGGGTTAGGGATTAAGGTTTAGAGGTTTAGGTTAGGGTTTAGAGAGAGAGGACCGATAGGGAGATATAAAGGAGACCGAGGGGAGACATAGGGACATGGCCAGAGACAAGTAGCGAGATTGAGAGGTAGAGGCATTATAGAGACAAGGAGATAGGGTTTAGGGTTGATTAGATTTAGGGTTGATCGGGTTTAGGGTTTAGCCCAGTTAGGAGTTTAGAGAGGGAGAGATCTAGAGATAGATGGTCAGGGACATGGCTAGAGACATAGCCAGAGAGATTAAGAGGTAGACAGATGATAGAGACAAGGAGATAGGGGTTTAGGGTTGATCAGGTTTAAAGTTTGGGGGTTAGGAGTGTTGGTTTCCATTCTGAATCGGTAAAGGGTTTGCCAGTTCCAATGCACAGGCAGATTCGGCCAACTAATACAAGAGGTTGCGTGAGTTGCCTCCCCTTCACTTATGGTTCTGTCGCACCAAGGGGGGTATCCCTATAGCTAAAGATTTAACCTTGACTCGCCCAATGATAAAAGATTTAGCTTTAAAATAACAGGCAGAATACTCTCATGTTTGGACCAAGATTTTCATGATAAATCACAAGGCTGGCACTGTTCTTGGACATATCTAACTGGTTGAGGTATGAGAGCATGTAGGGGTCCTATTCCTACTCCTACAAACTAACAGGTTGGGAATATGAAATGGTTTGTATTTAAGTTTTGCATGCAAGACAGGGGGTTTTGGATCATAACTACTACACAAGAAGCAGACAGGTGCCTATCTCAGGGCAAGGAGTCAACTATATGTATACAAGTGAATGCTTTGCACTGGCATTCAAGTTTCAAGGGGTTAGATTGATGCTTTCCTTACAAACACCACCCAAGACTAAGTATTTAGCTGCCTCTACTCACAGACATCCCAGCTGACATACAATCTTCTCCATACTAAACCTAAGACAATTTAATCCACTTCTTGAATGGAAGTTAAAGATTAAAGATGTGATACAGAAATCTATACCCTAGAATCTAAGAAACCCTTAGTAGCCAGATTCAAAAGAAGAGAATACATACAACACGTGGAGACAGACAGATAAACACATGCAATAATGCATTTTTCATATAAAATGACAAGAAACTGAACATATGTACAAGGTACATTCAAAATGCAACTCATAAACTCCAACAAAGATAAAACAGCCAAGAAAATTCTCTGTCTTTTGTTATTTTTCCCTCAAAAATGCCCCAGTCTTCAACAACCACAAATGAGTGACACAGTTTGCATTTTATAGCAAGACTGTGTACTCAGCAATAATTACATGGCATTTCAAAATTTCACCAAATATAGCGCACCATGAGAATGGCACCCAAAACATTGAATGCAACAGGCAGAGAGAAGGAAGGGAGCAGGTGAGATCGGGGAATGTGTAGCCATCTAAGGGCTTTCCATTAAAATCAGGTGGTTGGCTAGTCAATCATCGGCCCATACCTCTGCATTTCGCCATTAATGCCAACCCATCTGCAACCTTGGTTCACGCATTCTGAAGTTCCTTATGCTTGAAACGCAGCTGCAACATACAGAAATTCTGCCCTTGTTAAAAATTTGAATCGGGGCCATCGATTTTTCCTCCTTCCGCTAAGATCTACGACTCAAAATCATGTTGACTAGTCGTCAACCAATGGAAATATGCCACGCAGATGCCTTTTGCTTCACTGAATTTTCCCATCACTGACCCTCATTTTGCCTTATCCACCACTTTTGCCCCTTTTCGCCTTGTATATGCATATTCAAACGCATATACAACTGCCCGCTTTCCTACCTTTCAAATCCTTGGTATATGCCAATGCATATACATACAACTGTTAATCATACAAGGCGAACCCTAAATCTGTATAGAACAAATCAAAATTCTACTCGGGTCTAGCTTGTATCACCTTTTGCATCTTTCCATTTTGTATATTGCATACATACAATGCAATATACATGCCACAGATCTCAAATTCTTTGAAGCAGATTGGGACAGTTTTCAAATCTGGGCATTGTATCTCATCCCTTTATATATCGGCACATACAAACGCCATATACATGCAAATCACGGACCCCAAATGCTTATGAAGCAGCTTGAAATCTCCATCAGGTTTGGATTGTACCTAACTCATTGCACTTCAAAATGTATATCGGCATATACAATGCATAACATACATGCAAGCCGCGGATGCCAGTGCTGAATTTGCCACATTTGACTTTTAAGTCAGGTCCAGCCTACATCTCTAGAATGCATGTTCTGCTTGTATGTGTGATCGGTGGGTCCCACTGTTTGTATCTTTTCCTTTTGCATGTTTTGATTGTATGTTGGGAACATACAAACCCAACATACAATGCGCGGACACCACTCGCTTTACAAATGCAACTATCTTGCCGCATCCACCTTGCACTTGTCCATTTGTATATTTCCTCTTGTATATTGGACATACATTCGACTTTGCATGTCGACCCTTGCACATTTCTTCTTTGCATATAGCGATTGTATGTTGGAAACATATACAATCTCCTTTATATACCTGCGGGACCCACCAAATGTATCTCCTGTTGCTTTGTATGTTGCCGAATATACAAGACCCCTTGTATATTTGCACTGTAGTGAATGTATATGCGCTCCCTTTGTACATTTGCAATGTACATTTCCCAATGTATGTCGGACATACATTCACCACTACATCTGTCTCGATGTACATTGACCCTTGCATGTTTCGCTTGTATGCCGCCAATGTATATTTTCTTTGCATGTTTTCCTTTGTATCTAGCCGTTGTATGTCTAAACATCCAACACAAAATATACATGCAACCCGATATACAAGCAGGGGATATTCATGGAATCTGCAAAAGATTCCTCAATGTATGTGCACCTTTTTTAAGCCCGATATGCATTACGAAATGCATATAACTGATTTTTTCACCATTTTCGAAAGCCGGTTGACATTTTTGGCCCGCCATTGTAGATCTGACTTGCATCTATATACAAACAACCTTGTATATACAAAGACACAAGCATACAACTGAATATTTTGCAATTTTCAACTGAGAAAGCCGAATGACTTAGAATTTTTTGGGTTTCTTTGGAAGGTGCCTGCGAAATTAATTGCTTGAAATCTGAATATTTATGCAGGCACCACCACTGGCTCTGTCTGGGGATGCATGCCTCTTGTAGGCATGGCGAGAACCACAGATCTCTGGGATGTAGATCAGTCCCTTGTCCATTGGGCACAGAGTCAAATACTACACCAACCTGCATCACAAATACACACTCATTAAAATTTACTTGGTGGCCCAGGGCCACCAAAAAGGAAAAACCAAAATTTTCCCTTGTCAAATATCTGATTTTCTTTTGATTTCTTCAAATGAAGCCTGAAAACATTTTGTTGTCTACAACACCCTTCTTTGCAGTTATTTGTGCTGCTACCTATTTATTTTTCTTTAACAAATCTACAACTAGCTTCATCAGCACACATTATCATCAGTTGTAGAATGTCATCATCATATGAGTCACTCATGTTGCTTGGAAAAATAACAGACTCACATGAAACAAATGAATCCACATCAGAATTTTGCCCTTCATCAAAAAATAAGAGCTCCTCTAAATGAAACATGCAATATTCAGGCACAAGCAACATCTCATAATCAGATTTATCTTTATAAACATTTAGATATCCATCATCACTATACTTAGCAATTTTCTCATTAAGGTCCACCTGGAATGTCTCAAGAGAAGGCACAAAGAACTCAGAATGCAGCCCTTTACTGAAAGCTTTGTAGTCACCCCTGTAACCAACATTATCCCCAACTGTATGAGCACACACATCTGTAACTTGTCCATTCATATCTGAATAGTGACCCTGATTTTCCTCTTCACCAATGCAAACAATTTCTAATTTTATTGGGGATAACATTTCTAATTTTATTGGGGATAACATTTGGGTAACCATTTATTCCTTTGAAATTCAAAGCTTTATACCTTTCAATAAAAAATGGTCTTCTTTGAGAGCACAACCAGGTTTGCTGCTCTAAACTCTTCATTTTGAATGAAAAGATGAATAACTGGAAATATGTTGCAGCATTGAATAGGTTCAATCAATAGAGTCGCCACCTCTAACAAAGAGGACATAATATCAACAAGGCACTTTTGTTTTCTAGATTCCTCACGCCAGCAGAGCACCACATGGTCTTTATTTGGTTTTGCTGCAACATCTTCACTGGAAACTAAATTTTTCAGCCTTCAATTCACTTGACTCCCCAGTAGAGTCACCATTTGTTGGTTTTCATTCCGAATCGGCAGAGGGTTTGCTAGTTCCAATGCACAGGCAGATTCAGCCAACTAATACAGGAGGTTGCGTGAGCTGCCTCCCCTTCACTTATGGTTCTGCCGCACCAAGGGGGGTATCTCTATAGCTAAAGATTTAACCTTGACTCGCCCAATGATAAAAGATTTAGCTTTAAAATAACAGGCAGAATACTCTCATGTTTGGACCAAGATTTTCATGATAAATCACAAGGCTGGCACTATTCTTGGACATATCTAACTGGTTGAGGTATGAGAGCATGCAGGGGTCCTATTCCTACTCCTACAAACTAACAGGTTGGGAATATGAAATGGTTTGTATTTAAGTTTTGCATGCAAGACAGGGGGTTTTGGATCATAACTACTACACAAGAAGCAGACAGGTGCCTATCTCAGGGCAAGGAGTCAACTAGACGTATACAAGTGAATGCTTTGCACTGGCATTCAAGTTTCAAGGGGTTAGATTGATGCTTTCCTTATAAACACCACCCAAGACTGAGTATTTAGCTGCCTCTACTCACATATATCCCAGCTGACATACAATCTTCTCCATACTCAACCTGAGACAATTTAATCCACTCCTTGAATGTAAGTTAAAGATTAAACATGTGGTACAAAAATCTATACCCTAGAATCTGAGAAACCCTTAGCAGCCATATTCAAAAGAAGAGAATACATACAACACGTGGAGACAGACAGATAAACACATGCAATAATGCATTTTTCATATAAAATGACAAGAAACTGAACATATGTACAAGGTACATTCAAAATGCAACTCATAAACTCCAACAAAGATAAAACAGCCAAGAAAATGTTGTCTTTCATTATTTTTCCCCCAAAAATGCCCCAGTCTTCAACAACCACAAATGAGTGACATAGTTTGCATTTTATAGCAAGACTGTGTACTCAGCAATAATTACATGGCATTTCAAAATTTCACCAAATATAGCGCACCATGAGAATGGTGCCCAAAACATTGAATGCAACAGGCAGAGAGAAGGAAGGGAGCAGGTGAGATCAGGGAATGTGTAGCCGTCTAAGGGCTTTCCATTAAAATCAGGTGGTTGGCTAGTCAATCATCAGCCCATACCTCTGCATTTCGCCATTAATGCCAACCCATCTGCAACCTTGGTTCACGCATTCTGAAGTTCCTTATGCTTGAAACGCGACTGCAACATACAAAAATTCTGCCCTTGCTAAAAATTTGAATCGGGGTCGTTGATTTTCCCTCCTTCTGCTGAGATCTGCGGCTCAAAATCATGTTGACTAGTCGTCAACCAATGGAAATATGCCACGCAGATGCCTTTTGCTTCACTGACTATTCCCATCACTGACCCTCATTTTGCCTTATCCGCCACTTTTGCCCCTTTCCACCTTGTATATGCATATTCAAACGCATATACAACTGCCCGCTTTCCTACCTTTCAAATCCTTGGTATATGCCAATGCATATACATACAACTGTTAATCATACAAGGTGAACCCTAAATCTGTATAGAATAAATCAAAATTCTACTTGGGTCCAGCTTGTATCACCTTTTGCATCTTTCCATTTTGTATATTGCATACATACAATGCAATATACATGCCACGGATCTCAAATTTTATGAAGCAGATTGGGACAGTTTTCAAATCCGGGCATTGTATCTCATCCCTTTGTATATTGACACATACAAATGCCATATACATGCAAGTCGCGGACCCCAAATGTTTATGAAGCAACTTGAAATCTCCATCAGGTCTGGCTTTTACCTAACTCATTGCACTTCAAAATGTATATCGGCATATACAATGCACAACATACATGCAAGCCGCAGATGCCAGTGCTGAATTTGCCACATTTGACTTTTAAGTCGGGTCCGGCCTGCATCTTTAGAATGCATGTTCCGCTTGTATGTGCGATCAGTGGGTCCCACTGTTTGTATCTTTTCCCTTTGCATGTTTTGATTGTATGTTGGGAACATACAAACCCAACATACAATGCGCAGACACCACCCGCTTTACAAATGCAACTAACTATCTTGCCGCATCCACCTTGCACTTGTCCATTTGTACATTTCCTCTTGTATATCGGACATACATTCGACTTTGCATGTCGACCCTTGCACATTTTTTCTTTGCATATAGCGATTGTATGTTGGAAACATATACAATCTCCTTTACATACCTGCGGGTCCCACCAAATGTATCTCCTGTTGCTTTGTATGTTGCCGTATATACAAGACCCCTTGTATATTTGCACTGTAGTGAATGTATATGCGCCCCCTTTGTACATCTGCAATGTACATTTCCCAATGTATGTCGGACATACATTCACCACTACATCTGTCTCGATGTACATTGACCCTTGCATGTTTCGCTTGTATGCCGCCAATGTATATTTTCTTTGCATGTTTTCCTTTGTATCTAGTCGTTGTATGTCTGAACATACAACACAAAATATACATGCAACCCGATATACAAGCACGGGATATTCCTGAAATCTGGGAAAGATTCCTCAATGTATGTGCACCTTTTTTAAGCCCGATATGCATTACGAAATGCATATAACTGATTTTATCACCATTTTTGAAAGTCGATTGACATTTTTGGCCCGCCATTGCACATCTGACTTGCATGTATATACAAAGACACAAGCATGCAACTGAATATTTTGCAATTTTCAACTGAGAAAGCCGAATGACTTAGAATTTTTTGGGTTTCTTTGGAAGGTGCATGTGAAATTAATTGCTTGAAATCTAAAAATTTATGCAGGCACCACCAGTGGCTCTGTCTGGGGACGCAAGCCTCTTGTAGGCATGGCAAAAACCACAAATCTCTGGGATGCAGACCAATCCCTTGTCCATTGGGCACAGAGTCAAATACTACACCAACCTGCATCACAAATACACACTCATTAAAATTTACTTGGTGGCCCAAGGCCACCAAAAAGGAAAAACTAGAATTTTCCCTTGTCAAATATCTGATTTTCTTTTGATTTCTTCAAATGAAGCCTGAAAACATTTTGTTGTCTACAACACCCTTCTTTGCAGTTATTTGTGTTGCTACCTATTTATTTTTCTTTAACAAATCTACAACTAGCTCCGTCAACACACATTATCATCAGTTGTAGAATGTCATCATCATATGAGTCACTCATGTTGCTTGGAAAAATAACAGACTCACATGAAACAAATGAATCCACATCAGAATTTTGCCCTTCATCAAAAAATAAGAGCTCCTCTAAATGAAACATGCAATATTCAGGCACAAGCAACATCTCATAATCAGATTTATCTTTATAAACATTTAGATATCCATCATCACTGTGCTTAGCAATTTTGTCATTAAGGTCCACCTGGAATGTCTCAAGAGAAGGCACAAAGAACTCAGAATGCAGCCCTTTACTGAAAGCTTTGTAGTCACCCCTACAACCAACATTATCCCCAACTGTATGAGCACACACATCTGCAACTTGTCCATTCATATCTGAATAGTGACCCTGATTTTCCTCTTCACCAATGCATTGATAATCAACAGTAATTTTTTCAACCTCTGCATTGTAGAGGTGGTCATAATCTTCAAGGAAACACTCATACTCAGCATCCATATATATTTCATCATCTGAAAGGCTTACATATGAGTCCGAATGATGGCATTCATCAACACATTCCCTGCCATCCCTTGAATCAATGTTTTCTATATTCTGATTGAGGCTCTGCATATCCACCTCATATAAATAATCAGGAATAACTGGGATATGCCTATTGCTACAGGATGCAACTTCATGTATATCCTTCATTTCATCATTTGAAGAGCATTTTGCATCTGTAGGCTTTTCTTCTAGAGGCAGGTAATAATATTTGTCTTCACCATTATAGGATGTGCCTACATTTTCTACAATATTTTCTTCATGTTTATGCATCACATCATAATTGCACCCATTGTTATGAAATATATTTCCCACCACAAAATCATCTTTCGATGAACATACTGGGAAAGTAGAAACACATTCACTTTGAAAACTATTTTGAAAACTTGTAGCCATGAAACCTACTGGCATTCCATATTTCTCATTGTTTTCAATATCCATAGCAAATTTATAAGCCTGGTGAAGTGTAGCTAGTTCTTTATCTCTCAATAGATAACTCATTTCTTCATCAAATGCAGCCAAATAAATTGTCAAGCACAATGCATCATTTGGTCTCATATATTTAGGGATCTACTTGAGCAACTTAATGAATCTAAGATTAAAGGCTGGAACCAGTTCCTCATCTTCCTTTTATATATTCATGAAATGTATGATCAATGAGGTCAGATCAAATCTTTCACCAAACTGCTCTAGGAATGCAACTTCTAATTCTATCCATGAAGAAACTAAACAAACAGGCAGGTCTGAAAACCAGACCCTAGCATCATCCTCTAATGACTGAATAAAAAGTCTCATTACTACATCTTCAGCCTCTACCTCATAATCTTCCAACAAATTACAAAAATTTTGCAGATGTTTGTTTGCAGACTCATAATTTGATCCACTGTATTTCGGCAAACAATTTCTAATTTTATTGGGGATAACATTTGGGTAACCATTTATTCCTTTGAAATTCAAAGCTTTATACCTTTCAATAAAAAATGGTCTTCTTTGAGAGCACAACCAGGTTTGCTGCTCTAAACTCATCATTTTGAATGAAAAGATGAATACCTGGAAATATGTTGCAGCATTGAATAGGTTCAATCAACAAAGTCACAACCTCTCACAGAGAGGACATAATATCAACAAGGCACTTTTGTTTTCTGGATTCCTCATGCCAGCAGAGCACCACATGGTCTTTATTTGGTTTTGCTGCAACATCTTCACTGGAAACTAAATTTTCCAGCCTTCAATTCACTTGACTCCCCAGTAGAGTCACCATTTGTTGGTTTCCATTCTGAATCGGCAGAGGGTTTGCCAGTTCCAATGCACAGGTAGATTCGGCCAACTAATATAGGAGGTTGCGTGAGCTGCCTCCCCTTCACTTCTGGTTCTGCTGCACCAAGGGGGTTATCCCTATAGCTAAAGATTCAACCTTGACTCACCCAATGATAAAAGATTTAGCTTTAGAATAACAAGTAGAATACTCTCATGTTTGGACCAAGATTTTCATGATAAATCACAAAGCTAGCAGTGTTCTTGGACATATCTAACTGGTTGAGGTATGAGAGCATGCAAGGGTCCTATTCCTACTCCTAGAAACTAACAGGTTGGGAATACAAAATGGTTTGTATTTAAGTTTTGGATGCAAGACAGGGGGTTTTGGATCATAACTACTACACAAGAAGCAGACAAGTGCCTATCTCAGGGCAAGGAGTCAACTAGACGTATACAAGTGAATGGTTTGCACTGGCATTCAAGTTTCAAAGGGTCAGATTGATGCTTGCCTTACAAACACCACCCAAGACTGAGTATTTAGCTGACTCTACTTACAGATATCCCAGCTGACATACAATCTTCTCCATACTCAACCTAAGACAATTTAATCCACTCCTTGAATGGAAGTTAAAGATTAAACATGTGATACAGAAATCTATACCCTAGAATCTGAGAAACCCTTAGCAGCCAGATTCAAAATAAGAGAATACATACAACACGTGGAGACAGACAGATAAACACATGCAATAATGCATTTTTCATATAAAATGACAAGAAACTGAACATATGTGCAAGGTACATTCAAAATGCAACTCATAAACTCCAACAAAGATAAAATAGCCAAGAAAATGCTCTGTCTTTCATTATTTTTCCCCCAAAAATGCCCCAGTCTTCAACAACCACAAATGAGTGACACAGTTTGCATTTTATAGCAAGACTGTGTACTCAGCAATAATTACATGGCATTTCAAAATTTTGCCAAATATAGTGCACCATGACAATGGCGCCCAAAACATTGAATGCAACAGGCAGAGAGAAGAAAGGGAGCAGGTGAGATTAGGGAATGTGCAGCGGTCTGAGGGCTTTCCATTAAAATCAGGTGGTTGGCTAGTCAATCATCGGCCCATACCTCTGCATTTTGCCATTAATGCCAACCCATCTGCAACCTTGGTTCACGTGTTCTGAAGTTCCTTCTACTTGAAACATGGCTGCAACATACAGAAATTCTACCCTTGCTAAAAATTTGAATCGGAGCCGTCGATTTTCCCTCCTTCCGTTGAGATCTGCAGCTCAAAATCATGTTGACTAGTCGTCAACCAATGGAAATATGCCACGCGGATGCCTTTTGCTTCACTGACTTTTCCCATCGCTGACCCTCATTTTACCTTATCTGCCACTTTTGCCCCTTTTCGCCTTGTATATGCATAGTCAAACGCATATACAACTGCCCAATTTCCTGCCTTTCAAATCCTTGGTATATGCCAATGCATATACATACAACTTTTAATCATACAAGGCGGACCCTAAATCTGTATAGAACAAATCAAAATTCTACTCGTGTCCAGCTTGTATCACCTTTTCCATCTTTCCATTTTTTATATTGCATACATACAATGCAATATACATGCCACGAATCTCAAATTTTATGAAGTAGATTGGGACAGTTTTCAAATCCAGGCCTGGTATCTCATCCCTTTGTATATCGGCACATACAAATGCCATATACATGCAAGCCACGGACCCCAAATGTTTATGAAGTAGCTTGAAATCTCCATCGAGTCCGGATTGTACCTAACTCATTGCACTTCAAAATGTATATGCATATACAATGCACAACATACATGCAAGCCGCAGACGCCAGCGCTGAATTTGCCACATTTGACTTTTAAGTCGGGTCTGGCCTGCATCTTTAGAATGCATGTTCTTCTTGTATGTGCGATCGGTGGGTCCCACTGTTTGTATCTTTTCCCTTTGCATGTTTTGATTGTATGTTGGGAACATACAAACCCAACATACAATGCACAGACACCACCCGCTTTACAAATGCAACTAACTATCTTGCCGCGTCCACCTTGCACTTGTCCATTTGTATATTTCCTCTTGTATATCAGACATACATTCGACTTTGCATGTCGACCCTTGCACATTTCTTCTTTGCATATAGTGATTGTATGTTGGAAACATATACAATCTCCTTTATATACCTGCGAGTCCCACCAAATGTATCTCCTGTTGCTTTGTATGTTGCTGAATATACAAGACCCCTTGTATATTTGCACTGTAGTGAATGTATATGCGCCCCCTTTGTACATCTGCAATGTACATTTCCCAATGTATGTCGGACATACATTCACCACTGCATCTGTCTCATTGTACATTGACCCTTGCATGTTTTGCTTGTATGCCGCCAATGTATATTTTCTTTACATGTTTTCCTTTGTATCTGGCCGTTGTATGTCTGAACATACAACACAAAATATACATGCAACCCGATATACAAGCAGGGGATATTCTCAGAATCTGCAAAAGATTCTTCAATGTATATGCACCTTTTTTAAGCCCAATATGCATTACGAAATGCATATAACTGATTTTTTCTCCATTTTCGAAAGCCAATTGACATTTTTGGCCCGCCATTGCACATCTAACCTGCATGTATATACAAATAGCCTTGTATATACAAAGACACAAGCATGCAACTGAATATTTTGCAATTTTCAACTGAGAAAGCCGAATGACTTAGAATTTTTTGGGTCTCTTTGGAAGGTGCCTGCGAAATTAAATGCTTGAAATCTGAATATTTATGCAAGCACCACCAAGGAGTTTAGAGAGGGAGAGATAGGGAGATAGAGGGTGATTGACATGGCCAAAGACATAGGTAGAGAGATTGAGAGGTAGAGAGATGATAGAGACAAGGAGATAAGGGTTTAGGGTTGATCAAGTTTAGGGTTTATCGGGTTTAGGGTTTATGGTTGGTATATATGATGTATAGAATGGTTTAAACAACTAACATATTGGTGCTTATGATGTTCTGATGGCTCCTGTGGTTGGCAGAGGGTAGAATGACACCTCTAACTGGCTAGGTGTATAATGATGTTTGTGATTGATAGGTAGGTGCTACTAAGGAACATATTGGCACATATGATATATAAAATGGTGCAAATGACTAACAGATTGGCACTATGATCTTCTAATTGCTCCTAGTGAGGTATTTGTTTGATTTTGATTATTTTTGGGATCTTTTGAGATGGAGCTTAGATTGATTTGGGATGGAGTTGGGATGAAATGGATTTGTTTAGGGATGATGAAAGGTGAAAAGGACTAGATTAGGAATGATTTGGGAATGATTAGAATGGTTTTAGGGATGGTTTGAAGTGGTTTAGTGTTAATTAGGGAATGATTAGAATGATTTAGGAATAGTTTAGGGATGGTATTTGAGATGAAATCCAAGTTGATTTGAAAATGATTAGGGATGAAGTTAAATTGATTTGGATGTGATTTGGGATGGTGTGAAGTGGTTTAGGGCTGATTAGAAGTGGTTTAGAGATGATTAGAGATGAAATTGAATGGATTAGTGATTATTTGGGATTGATTAGGAATGAACTTGGTTGGAATCAAATCTTAATGTTTTCACGAACTTTCACATTATAGAGATTGGGAGAGATAGGGAGATAGAGGTTTAGGGTTGCTTCCAGGTTTATGGTTTAGGGGTTTAGCCCGTTGCTCATTTTTAGGGTTTACGGGTTAGGGGTTAGGGTTTAGGGGCATTATTTATGGTTTAGGGTTTAGGGTTTAGGGGTTAGGGGTTAAGGTTTAGAGGTTTAGGTTTATGGTTTAGGTAGAGAGGTGAATAGGGAGATACAAAGGAGACCGAGCCTAGGAGAGATATCTATGTCTCCTCTATCCCTCTCTCTAACTATACCTACCTCTCTATCTCTATCTCTCCCTATCTCTCTATCTTACTAGATTTCTTTCGATCCCCTCTCTCTAACTCTACCTTTGTATCTCTCCCTCCCTCACTATTTCAGGTTTACATGAGTTTAGGGTTGCTCAAGTAAATAGGGTTTAGGGTTTTGGGTAAGGGTTTAGGGGAATTATTTAGGCTTTAGGGGAATTATTTAGGCTTTAGGGGTTTAGGGATGCTAAAGTTTAGGGTTTAGGGTCTAGGGGTTAGGGTTTAGGGTTTACAAGTTTAGGGTTTAGGGTTACTTAAGTTTAGGGTTTAGGGTTTAGGGTTTAGGGGTTTAGGGTAGCTCAATTTTAGGGTTTAGGGGTTAGGGGTTAGGGTTTAGGGGCATTATTTAGGGTTTAGGGTTTATGGTTTAGAGGTTAAGGTAGAGGGGAGAATAGGGATCCCTATATCTCTCTAGACATATGGATCCATATCTCTTAATATATCCCTCGCTACCTCTCTCTCCTCCTCTTTATCTCTCTCCCCATCGGTCTACCTCTTGAAATCTCTCTCCCTATGTCTCTAGACATTTCTTGATATCTTTCCCTATCGAGCTATCTATCCTCATAACCCCATCTCTTAATATACCCCTCTCTACCTCCCTATCTATCTCTCCCTTGCTAGATCTATCTCCCTATAACTCTCCTCTCTACATATATCTATCTCTATCTTTCTCCCTCTATAGACCCCTTTCTCTATCTCAATCCCCATCTCTCCCTCTCCTTGTCTCTATCTCCATGTCCCTCTCTATCTCTCCATGTCTCCTGATCCATCTCTATATATAGGAAAGAGAAATGAAGAGAGAGAGAGACTCTCCCATGTAGATACAAGGTTACCTATCATGCTTCCCAGAACGCGCTCGCATTCTGGGAACCATGGAAAATGGTAAAAAAGCATGTGGGATCCATGTTTCAGACCCCACATGACTATTATTCTTGTTTTTCACGACTATATCGGACAAAAGAATGTTTTTCATGTTGTTTGACTAATTGAGAATCATTTTTATATGAATCCACCACCTTTTTTTGTTTTTTCAACGTAGAAGAAGTGATTTTTCATGTTTTTGGAGAAAATTTTGATTATTTAAACTGAAAGTTTCATGTTTCATGTGTGATTTTATTTCAAAGCTAATTACCATTGATATATAGATTGAATTTGATGATATATCCTATTCTAGAATTATATAGAATTCATAATCAAACTTGCGAAAAACAAGAATTTGAGGATTTTGAAGCCATCTTTTGGAGAATTGGTCAACTACAATATCAAATTCTAAGGTATGTTCAATTTCAATGTCCATTTTAATTCACATATATATGTTCTTATGTTCTTTATGTCTTTAAATGTCTTTATGTCTTTATATTTTTTATGTTCTTTATCTTCTAAGATATATATGTTGTTACAACTCACTTTGATACCACTCAATCCATAAAAAAAAATATGATGGAGATTATGTATTTACTTCATCAACATAACAAAATTTTAGAGAAGAGAGTTATATACAAATATGTACAGACATACAAGCATCATGACGCAAGATGATACAAAGGGAGTTACAAGGAGATAAAATACTAAAAAGGAGGTTTTCATGATTGTAGGACAGTCACAAGTCTATATAACATTCCACTATCATAGTCATGACCATCATGAAGTTGTTTTTAATTTATGCATTAGTTAAGATGTCTTTGATCTTTTGTCACGAGTATCCAAAAGGTTATCTTCAATGGTTAATGTTCTTTTGACTATCACAAAGTTTTTGGACTAGTTTAAGACTATTAAGATAGTTAATTTATGTTGATTACAATCCCCTTCGATGGAATTCATTTGGTCATCCTTCAAAATCACCTGGACATACAACTCATATATGTAAAAAATTAACCATACAATTCATGATTTCCAAACCTAAAATACTGATTTAATACTCGTATAAGAATCCAAACAATGGCCTTCAAGGGGCAAGACAATCAAGAGAAGTCAAGGTGATGTTCTTAAGAGTTGATAGGGTCAACTGGAGGCTTAGTATTAAGATATACCTTTACATAGCATGATCTCTCAACACCTTATGGTCTCCACAACCTCTCGCAACAAAAAAGTTTCACAAACAACTTGATTTGTACAAAGTTTCACAAACTTGTGTTCTAGATTGGCTTCACAAACTCTCACAATGACCCTTCAATGAATTAGGTCTCCAAGGTCTACAACTTGCACTCAAGGATTTAGACCTTCACATGGGCTAGATGAGGCATCTAACAAGATTAAGTTCACCAACCAAACACAACTGAACCTAATTTCCTTATATGGTTTCAAACCTAAAACTTAATCAATGTTTTGAACACCCATTATCAAGTTACATCACATATCTCAAACTCAACCTTGACTTCTTTAGACTATGTGCCTCAAAATGACCTTTTTTCATTGTCCTAAAAGAGCTAATTAGGCCTATATTACAAAGGAACTAGCCTTTAAACTTTCCACAAACCCCTAAACTTGTTGGGGAAGCATTCTTCATGTGTCCAAACCCTCAAAAACATAATTTGTTTTAGAAGAAACATTCACCTACATACCAAACCACAAAACCCTTAGTTTGGGCAAAATTAAGGAGGGTTTATTGAAAATAATGGTTCCTGACACTTTCTCCTCAGACCACTACTTCAAACACCTAAGAATACACCTACACATGCTCACAAAACCATTAGACAAACATTTTCTTTTGATACTTTGTCAAATACCCTCTTTGGTTCCTCTTTCCCACATGAAAACACTCTTTAAAACCCTAGGGCATCACACTAAAACCACACCAACTGATCTTCTCTACCTACCAAATCATGAGAACACTTAGATTACTCTTTGAAGAGTCATTCCACCAAGATACAAGTCATGACAATAGGTGGAATGACTAAAACATTGTTTAAACCCCAACCAGAGCCCTCACTGGCCTTATACAGGCAGTTTCAAAATTTTGGTTAATCTCCCTCTAAACCTAATGAAAACCTCTCAAACTTGATTCAAAAGAAATTTAACATAGACCCCTAACACATCAAATGAATTTTAAGTCTAGACAGTACTGTACAGGGCTGTAGTACAGTCTAAAACAGAGAAAATGCAGAGAAAAACATGGTTACAGCAGAAAAACAGAGTAAATGTTGTTCTTTCTTCATCAAAATTCATGTCTTCTTCCTTGTGTCTTCATTTGGAGACTTATTACATCATTTTTCAATTATTTTCCAACTGATCCAACAACATTTTTGGAGGATATGACTATTGGGTTTGTTTTAAAATGGGCAAAACATGTAATTTCCATAAGCAATATTATGACACTTGACAAAACTTAACTACTTGACCCCCCTAAAGGACTCTAAGACATACAAATGGTCTTTTATAGACCTTATTACATCAAAATAGGATTCCACACATGGAAAGAGACATTTGAACTCAATTACATTGCATTTTCCATAATTGGCCTTAAGGGACTAGGTGCTCCTGCACCATTTATGACTTTGTATGTTCAAGTGTATACTACATGACTTATACGTGTGTTCAAATGCATACTCCATGACTTATGTATGTTCAAGTTATCTTGATATGAGGTGTCTTATTTAGAAGTTTGTAAAACCTTGTTATTCATTCTGACTATGCTATTCATTATCATTATAAAATTTCTAATTATCATTGTCTTATTCTTCATGCTTGCAGAAATCATCATCATGCCAAGGAAATAAGCAAAGACTAACACCAAAAGAGTGTGAAGTTAAGAATGAGATAAAAAGAGAAAGAATGAGGCGAACTCAGGAAAGTAGGAAATTGTCAACCATACAAGAAGACATTCCACCATTGCCAATTGAAGAGGAACGTGAGACATCTATTGAAGCTAAGAGAGAGATAGAATTGGCAACACAAAGGGAATGAATACAAAACCTCCGTGCAATGAGGAAAGTGAATCTCCAAGTTGAAGGCACTCCATTGTCCACAGGTCAAGCTGAAGGAACACCATCATTAGCTTCTCGAATTGGAGACACTCCATCTTTCACAGGTGAAGTAGAAGGCACATCTGCATTTTCTTCTCAAGTTGGTGACACGCCATCATTCACACCTCAAGTTGAAGGTACGTCATTTTCAACCTTTTCACCTCCAATCGAAGGTATGTCATCTATCCCATCTCAAGTAAATATTGAAGAAATTCCTAATGTTTAGTCTACTTTACCAAATAAAATGCCTCCTAGAATTTTGCATAGGAGGCCTAAGTTTCTAATTGATATTGATGAGAATGTATTGGAGCCCATGCAAGATAAGATTCCCATGCACACTTGCCAAAGATATGCAAATAAGATATGGAAATTATTCTTTGAGAATTTAAATGAAACCAGAAGATGTCAACTCTTTTTTGAACTGATGAGAAATCTGAAAAATAGGCCCACTATGAAGATTCTTGGCCTAAGAACATCGAATGCATCAAGTGAAAAATCAATTGTCAAGAATCTAATGAGTGCGTATGAGAGTGTAGGTTCCACTTCATGCACCAAGGATAGTAATGTCACACGACATGTCATTACATCGACAATTGTAAGCCAACAAACAAAAAAAGATCACCTCATTAGAAAGACAAGTCAAGCATTGAAAATAAATAGAAAAACTCTAATGAGAGCCATTGGAAGACGTCAAAGAGTTGAGGATCCAAACACTAATGAATTGTGGGCATTCTCTGGGAGACTCCCACGAAAAGACAAAGTTGTTGTCGAATCTTTGAGATCACTAATTGAAGACTTTTGGAAGAATTACACAAGGGTATCTCCGAATCAAAGGGATGTGGTAAGAAGGAGAATCAGTAGTCAAAAATGTGAGCCACATCTAAAGCATTTTTTGGATATGACTCAAACACAATTTTTTGGTAAATTTCTAGAGAAGTATCCTCAAATTAAAATTTCTCAAAGGTATTTTGAAATGCTAAAACCTTTCTTTGTCAAAATAAATCACACACGCACTACTTGTTGTAGATTACATATTGAATTTTCTAACCATTTTGATGTTTATCAGTCTATATGTTTGGATTTGCATACTAATAATGTTTTGCAGGATTGTGGCATACGTGCCCCACCAACTACCTCAAGAGACTTCATATCAATGATTTTATGTGATAGAGAGGAAGGTCAAATATTCTACAAGAAATTATGCTTGGATGATACATGTCAGCATTGCAGTGGCTTGCAACATATGACAATATGTGAACATATGGAAAGAACACGTGGTTGGAAACGAACTAGTAGATTTCTACAAGTCTAAAATAGTGGCATACAATACAAGAGATGGTAAAGAATCAAAGACGTGTGAATATGTTATTCAGAAGATTCTAGTGTATCAATTTATGCCTATATTTCGTGACAACATAGTGTATGAGTATGTAAGACATGCCCATAGAGTTCGATGGTTGGACTTGCAATTCAAGTTATGCAAGGATACATTTCCAGTTGGTAGCATTGTTTCAGTTGTCGACTTTGGAGAGAACTACAGTCTACATCCACAGTGTGAGGTGCAATCCCAATATTATAACTTGACATAGGTTTCTATATTTGTGCACATCGCATTCATTCATGCGAATGATAGTACAAAGGATGACAGAAAGATCATAAGGGAGTATCATTTTTATATAAGTGATGATCGTACGCATTCTGCAGAGTTCGTGCAAGGTTGTTTTCAAGTGTTCTACAATGATCTGGCTAGAAGGGGCATATCATTCAGTCAGCATACCATAGGTCGAAGAACTATGCATCACAATTCAAGAACTCATGGAATTTCTATTGGCTAAGTAAGAGGCATAATATTACAGGTGTTCAGCATATGTGGAACTTTTGTGAGGCCGGGCATGGAAAGGGGGAGCATGATGGTGTAGGAGCATGTATCAAAAGAGCCATAGCACGAGAACAGTTAAAGTATAAATACAATGCAAAGTTGACAGATGCAAAATCAATCGTTGAGTGGCATAATGCTTTGATGGGTCTAGGTAATGAAGGTAAGTCTTCAGTTCGTAGATTTTTTGGTTGATAGATGATACTAACATTGCACCATATGAGGACTGTTGTACACTGACAGGATCAAGTGAGCTACACTCTATCAGATGCTCAATTGCAGGTTCATGGAGTATACATATGCGAAAGATGGCGTGCTTTTGTTCTCCATGTACAATTCAAGCATGGAATGAGTGCGAGTCACATGAGTGGGTTGACGAATGACAGTTCAGTTATCTTAGCCCACTTGACACGTATCGACCCCCGACGGCACTAGAATTGACAGAGATGGAATCATTAGTTGACTTTGACCACATATCAGATCTAGTTCAACCAGGTAATATATCTACTTGCATAGTTAAATTTGAAATTCCTAATGTTATCTTAAACTTTGTAGTATTTTTGTAATGTTGACTAATTTCATCTAATTTGTTGTACATATCATTATAGGGCATGTTTTTGCAGTTATTGCAGATGAAGATAACGAAGAGGGAACAAATTATTACTTGTGTTGAGTCCAAAAAGAAATTGGAGGCCCCAGTTACAGATGGAGAAAACATCAGATACCCTACAGGCTCAGTGGTTGTTACTAGAACATGGCTTAGAAGGTACCCACATAAGAGTGTTAATGTTTGGTTGTTTAAAGACTTTAACACGCATCGAAAGATTCTTCATTACTCCAACCTTGTCATGGAAACCAATATTCATTTGATACAATATCGAGGTAGACCTTTGAACAAGACCTTGTGGAAGGTACGTGACTTTGACCATGAGGCAATACTTGACACAATAAAGAGTAGAGAAGACCCAGATGGTTCGTTGGATTAATTTGTAAGTATGCATAAAACTTTCCTAGATGGTTACTTGTACTTTGTTTTGTATATAAATAGTAGTGTGAATTGCTTCCCTCCAACATATTTATGTTTAGTCAATTTTTCTTTTTGATGCTTCTCACATGAGGTCACAACTCCAGTCCGTCCAACTACAGACAAAGAAGCTCAAGAAAAGATGATGGAGAGTGATCATCAGATGGCGGTAAGTGATCGATTACATAAGTGATGTTATATATTTCATGTATATTTTGTTATAGTAATGTGCATATTGTTTGATTGTATTAACAGGTGGAGCTGCATGAGCTTGAACTATCAAAGAGGTCTATTCGACGGCAGAGAGAGGATGAGTCATGGATATTTTTGTATATATGCATGTATGGCTTTGTTTGGACATGCCTATATGGCTTTGTATGTAAACTGGATGTTATGTTCATGACATTATGTATACGACAATTTATATTAAATATTTAATATGATGATAAATTATCCTTGAATAGTGATATAAACTGTGGGCAATGAAGGCCTCATGTTTCATTTGATTTGTTTTCTATGGTATACATTTGATGTTTGCATCATCATCATGTTATGCTTCATGGGGTTAGATCTAAGTAATGGATGAAGTTGATCCTAATTGGTCTTAATCCTGTTCACTCATGTTTCACGCATGTCATATCAAGATTCACGTCACAGGGTTTGATTGTTAGTTCATAACATTCATGTTTATCATGTTACAATAGTAGGACATAGTTGCTTATGTCATTGGTTCATGCCATTGGATCATTGGATTTGGTTGTGGTTCTTCATCATAACATGTCATGCTTTCAGGAGTTAGATTGGGTTGTGGTTCTTCCTCATGACAGGAGTTTGTTCATGTCTTTATGCTTCTTTCTCCTCCATGTCTTCATTGTTCTCAGTGTCTTCATGTGTCAAGGATTTCTTCAAATGCATTCTTGTAACATGCTTCAGTTTCATGCAGTGGAAAGGTGCTAGGAGTGACATTTTACATTCCATAGCTTGTGGGGCAAAATGGACTTTGCCAACGTGTCAGGGTGGATAGGTAAATGCTAGGGGAGGTCTCGTTTCATGTGCCAAGTGTCGCAGTCATTCGGGGCAATAGGCTACTGGTAAAGTCCCTTAAGATCCCTAAGACGAAAAAATTGCCAAACTTTGATGGAGCAGTTCTTGGAATTCGTGGCATTTGGGAACATTTCATTTGGATGTACAAGTGCATGTGGGGTCCATCCACAATAACCTCTTTCGGTTTTGGTCAACTCCAATTCGTTTGACCGTGCTGAAATCAAATGCATTCTTGCAAAATGCTTCATTTTCATGCAGTGGAAAGGTGCTAGGAGAGACATTTTGCATTCCATAGCTCGTGGGTCTAAATAGACTTTGCCAATGCGTTGGGGTGGGTGGGTAAATGCCAAGGGAGGCCTCATTTTGTGTGCCAAGCTTCACAGTCATTCGGGGCAGCAGGCTACTGGCAAAGTCCCTTAAGCTCTCTAAGACAAAAAAAATTGTCACACTTTGATGGGATAGTTCTCAGAATTCATAGTAGTTAGGAACATTCTATTTAGACCTACAGGTGCACATGGGGTTCATCCACAATAACCTCTCTTGGTTTCGTTCAACTCCTGTCTGTTTGACCATGCCAAAATCAAACACATTCTTGCAAAATGCTTCAGTTTCATGCAGTGGAAAGGTGCTAGGAGTGACATTTTGCATTCCATAGCTCATGGGGCCGAACGGACTTTACCAACATGTCGGGGTGGGTGGGTAAATGCCATGGGAGGTCTCGTTTCATGTGCCAAGCGTCGCAGTTGTTCAGGGTAATAGGCTACCGGCAAAGTCCCTTAAGCTCCCTAAGATAAAAAAACTGCCAAACTTTAACAGGATAGTTCTCAGAATTCATGGTAGCTGGGAATGTTCTGTTTAGACCTACATGTGCATGTGGAGTCCATCTACAATAACCTCTCTCATTTTCATCCAACTCCTATCCGTTTGATCATGCCAGAATCAAGCATATTCTTGCAAAATGCTTTAGTTTCATGCAATGGAAAGGTTGCTAGGTGCCATATTTTTTGTTCTGCTCATCTTGGGGCCAAACGGACTGTGCCAACACATCAGAGTGGGTGGGCAAATGCTAGGGGAGGTCTCATTTCATGCGCCAAGTGTCTCAATCATTCTGGGCTACAAGCTACCGGCAAACTCAAAAAGTGCTAGGTCTTAGTAGCTTGCAGGCCAGAACGACTGGGATGTTTGGCGCATGAAACGAGACCTCCCCTAGCATTTACCCACCCACCACAATGTGTTGGCACAATCCGTTCAGCCCCACGATGAGTAGAACAAAAAATATGGCACCTAGCAACCTTTCCATTACATGAAACTGAAGCATTTTGCAAGAATGTGTTTGATTCTAGCATGATCAAATGGATAGGAGTTGAACAAAACCAAGAAAGGTTATTGTAGACAGACTCCACATACACCTGTAGGTCCAAATGGAACATTCCCAGCTGCCACAAATTTTGAGAACTGTCATGTCAAAGTTTGACAGTTTTTTCGTCTTAGGGAGCTTAAGGGACTTTGCCGATAGCCTGCTGCCCCAAACGACTGCAACACTTGGCACATGAAACAAGACCTCCCCTGGAATTTACCCACCCACCCCGATGCGTTGGTGAAGTCCGTTCGGCCCCACAAGCTATGGAATGCAAAATGTCACTCCTAACACCTTTCCATTGCATGAAACTAAAGCATTTTGCAAGAATGCGTTTGATTCTGGCACAGTCAAACGGATAGGAGTTGAACAAAACTGAGAGAGGTTATTGTAGACGGACTCCACATGCACCTGTAGGTCTAAAAGGATTGTTCCCAGCTGCCACAAATTCTAAGAACTATCCTGTCAAAGTTTGGCAGTTTTTTCGTCTTAGGGAGCTTAAGGGACTTTGCCGGTAGCATGTTGCCCCGAATGACTGTGACGTTTGGCACATGAAACAAGACCTCCCCTAGTATTTTCCATCCCACCCTAACCCATTGGCTAAGTTCGTTCAACCCCAAGAGCTATGGAATGCAAAATGTCACTCCTAGCACCTTTCCACTGCATGAAACTAAAGCATTTTCAAGAATGCGTTTGATTCTAACATGGTCAAACAGATAGGAGTTGAACGAAACCGAGAGAGGTTATTGTAGATGGACTCCACATACACTTGTAGGTCCAAAAGGAATGTTCCCAATGACCACAAATTTTGAGAATTGTCCCGTCAAAGTTTGGCAATTTTTTCATCTTAGGGAGCTTAAGGGGCTTTGTCGGTAGCCTGCTGCCCTGAATGACTACGACGCTTGGCACTAGAAATGAGACCTCCCCTAGCATTTACCCACCCACCCTGATGCATTGGTGAAGTCTGTTCGGCCCCACGAGCTATGCAATGCAAAATGTCACTCCTAGCACCTTTCCATTGTATGAAACTAAAGTATTTTGCAAGAATGCGTTTGATTTCAGCACAGTCAAACGAATAGGAGTTGAATGAAATCAAGAGAGGTTATTGTGGACAGACCCCACATGCACTTGTAGGTCAAAACAGAATGTTCCCAACTACCACAAATTCTAAGAACTCTCCCATCAAAGTTTGGCAATTTTTTTCATCTTGGGGAGCTTAAGGGACTTTATCGGTAGCTTGCTGCCCCAAACGACTGCGACGCTTGGCACATGAAATGAGACCTCCCCTGGCATTTACCCACCCACCCCAATGCGCCGGTGAAGTCCGTTCAGCCCCACGAGCTATGGAATGCAAAATGTCACTCCTAGCACCCTTCCACTGCATGAAACTGAAGCATTTTGCAAGAATGTGTTTGATTTCGGCACAGTCAAACGGACAGGAGTTGAACGAAACTGAGATAGGTTATTTTGGATGGACCCCACATGCACCTGTAGGTCCAAACAGAATGTTCCCATCTGCAACAATTCCAAGAACTGCTCCGTCAAAGTTTGGTAGTTTTTTCGTCTTGGGGATCTTAAGGGACTTTACCAGTAGCCTGCTACCCCCAAACAACTGTGGTACTTGGCACATAAAACAAGACCTCCTCTAGCATTTACCCACCCACCCTGATGCATTGGTGAAGTTCGTTCAGCCCCACGAACTATGGAATGCAAAATGTCACTCCTAGCACCTTTCCACTGTATACATGTTGACAACTTTTGTAAAATGAACTCAAAATGACTCTATTGACCTTGCACATGGTCTATTATGACCTTATTTGACCAAAACAAACTCAATTACATGTGAATCAAACAACCTTCAAAGTGCCTAGTCTCAACCTTCATACTTTTCATGTTTCAATCAAGCATAATTTAGTAGGATAACAGACCCTGTTTTTGGGTTTGTTCTCTCAAACTTTCCAAAAGACCTCCCAAACTAAATACAGATTTAGATACTCATTTCCAAGTTACATAACATATCTCAAAACCAATAGTGACTCCTTTGGACCATGTACCTCAAAAATGGCATTTTTCGATGTCTAAAATGGGCTAATTAGGCCTAGTTTGTGAAGAAACATACCTCTAAACATCCAACCCCCTAGACTTGATGGGGAAGCATCTCCCATGTGTCCAAACTCTCAAAACCACAATTAGTTTTAGGAGAAACCCTCACTAACATACCAAACCCCAAAAATCCTCAATCTAGGCCAATTTGAGGAGGGTTTACTGAAACTCTACCTTTCACACACTCTCAAACTTTACCAACACTTGGAACACTTCAAAAATGGTCTGAATGTACTTTAGGAACCATCTCCCAGTACTTTCCAACCTTCTTTTAACAAACCCTGTCCTAAAACCACCCTTTCTTGCTTGGAAACAAGGTAAAACTTGACTAGGACAACACCATAGTTTGGTCAAACTCCATCTCCTGCTTGCCTAACTTCATGGGCATCTAAAACACATCCAAAACAAACCATTCCACTGAGTTGCAGGGTCATATAGGAAGAGGAATGGTCTGAAACATCCCTTTACACACTCAAACCCTTGTTTTGAGGGTTACACAAGCAGTTTCAAAAAAATGAAGATATCTCACTCAAAACTCAATGGTTTCTCCTCAAACCAAGTGCATTTGAAATTTAAGACATACCACTACCACTTCCAATAGATTTTAGTAGATGGCTGGGCCGTACAGGGTCATGGTATAGCCTGGAACAACATTTTTGCAAAAAAATTTAAAAAAACTAAATTTTTATTCAAATTTTGTAATACAAAACTCATCTCCCTTCTCTCCTCAGGGTATGTGAGGTCTTTAATACATGTTTTAAGCAGTTTCAAATGACCTACAACTGCCACAACCAACCACTTGGTCATTTTCCAACTCTCCAATACATGTATACATTACATTTTCAAAACAACCCTTAGAAACCTTTGCATTACATGACTTTTATTTGACTAAACATGACTCAACATGACTCCAAAACATAGAAAATTGGTTATCTTGACCTTATTACATGTATCATGGTCTACAATGACCTTATTTGATGCAAAAAGACTCAAATTACTTCAAAACATCCTCGACTGAACCTGTCAAGACCTTCAAATGACCCAATTTTGTAAAAGATGGTGTTGGTGCTCCTGCACCAAAAGCCAAATTCCAAAACCTTCAAAATGGTATCTTTGGAACATAGTATAGACATCCATCAAAGCATAAAGCATATAGGAATTTGTCAAATGTTGTAGTTGTAAGTACCCTTTCAGACATGTATGCAAAGTGTGGAAGCATATACTTGACGAACATGAAATGTTTGACATGATGCCTCAAAGAAATGTTGTCTCATGGAATGCAATGATTGCAAGATATGCATGAAATGGATTGTTTTGGACAAGAGGCTCCAAATTCATGACAGTTCAATTTGAGACTAGGCCTAATTAGGGCTCCTTTACAAGGCAACTACTATGCCAATGAAAACCCACCACACCAAACCACTTGGGAACCCTAGCATGCATGGAAAAGGAACCAATTTCACCAGTTTGGGCCTTTGAAACACTTGTTAAGCCACTATTGTATGGGCTGCACCCTCTTTTTTCCTAATACATGGTCATATTAGGCCATTGCATCCTCATACTCTACTATATTCTTGTTTCCTAACCTAGGGCTTATTGGGAACAATGATCCTACCTTATTCCATCCCATTCCACCAATCTAGAGTGATTAACTTGGTGGAATGGCAAAGAAATACTGACTTTCAACCTATTTGATCGTTGGGTAACCTCCTTATTACATGATTTGTTAAGTTGACAAAGCAACTTCTTACCACTACTTGCATTATTAGACTTTTTGTTTGACAACATAAAACATGACTCCAAACACAAATGACATTGGTCATTTGACCTTATTACATGCAAAATGATGACACAAGACCATCAACTTGTCCTATGATGTCCTAGGACCTTGTTATGACATGCTCCTAGCCAAGATTGGCTATGGCTAAGATGCTCCTGCACCATGAAATATGTTTCCATGGTGTTGAGTCGTCCTCCTTACCTACTGCATCACCCTTGTAGACATGCATGCAAAGTGTGGAAGCATAGACAAGGCACGTGAACTGTTTGACATGATGCCCCAAAGAAATGTCACCTCATTGAATGCAATGATTGCAAGATATGAACAAAATGGATTTTTTGATAAGGCATTAGAAACTTTCAAGCAAATGCGATTGGCGGGTGTAAAGCAAAATTCGACAACCTTAGCCAGTGTCCTCCTTGCCTATGCCAAAATTTTGTTAGATGTTGTAGTTGCAACTACCCTCAAAGACATGTATGCAAAGTGTGAAAGCATAGACAAGGCACGTGAACTGTTTGGCATGATGCCTCAAAGAAATTTTGCCTTATGGAATACAATGATTGCAAGATATGAACAAAATAGATTTACTCATAAGCCTTTAGAAAGTTCCAAGAAAATGCAATTGGCAAGTGTAAAGCCAAATTCCAAAACCTTAGAAATGGTATGTTTGGAGCACATTATAGACATCCATCAAAGCATAAAGGATATAGGAATTTTATCAAATGTCATAGTTGTAAGTACCTTGCAAGACATGTATGCAACTTGTGTGGAAGCATATCTAACGAACATGAACTGCTTGACACGATGCCTCAAAGAAATGTTGTCTCATGGGATGCAATGATTGTAAGATATGCACGAAATGGATTTTTCATAAGGCTTTAAAAAATTTCAAGCAAATGCACAAAAATAAATTTCAACCATTTACGCAAATTTTGGCACATCTAAAACCAAATTGCAAAACCTTAACCAACTTCCTCCTTGCCTATGCTATAATGGGATCTAGAGAACATGGTGTGGACAACCATCAAAGCATAAATGATATAGGAATTTTGTCACATGTATTGTATTTGTAAAGTTGCCCTTGTAGACATGTATGGAAAGTATGGAAGCATAGACAAGGCACGTGAACTATTTGAAATGATGCCTCAAAGAAATGCACAGTCCCATAGAATTCAATGATTGCAAGATATGCACAAAATAGATTATTTGAAAATGATTCATATGTTGGAGCAATCAACCACCAGGATCAAATCTGCAAAACCAAATAACCTTCCACACAAGAGAGACAAGCAAAGAGAATGCTATATTGCCATGATACAACAATGTACTGAATTACATAATGTACAATGAGGCCTTGGTTATAAAGACCAAGGTGAGATACAAGATGTTGTAGTCATCTGACAAGTGTCACAATCCTATGACATATGACAACTATAGGATAAGATGACAACTATCAACTACAACTAGACAACCTAGAAACATCTAGAAGACAACTAGAATGCTTCCTAAGTCAACTTAAGATGTGAACATGTGTGTGAGTATTATTTAACTAATAAATAGTTAAATATTATGAATTATCTACACAACAAAGGTTAAACCACATAGTTAATAACCCTGTTCACACCAACACCCCCCTTAAGTCCAACTTAGGGAGGAACAAACAAATGCAAAGATGGGTCCCAGCAACAAGGCCATGTTAGGTACCCATGTACAAACAATCTCTCACAAGCGGAGAAAAGGAGAAAACCTCATGGGAAAAAATTCCTCTCCAAAAGAGAGAAACATGCAAAGAAAAGCATGAAAAAGTGAAGGAAGGAGGACTCAAGAAGACCCCCTAAGGACAACTTCCTTCACCCCACGCATCGATCGCAACAGAAGATAACGAGGCGATGCCAAAGGTTTAGTGAAGATGTCTGCAACCTGCTCCTCAGTAGGCAAGTACTCCAAGCTGAGAACACCATCCTGGATGAGCTGCCTGATGAAGTGCACGTGGATCTCAATGTGCTTAGTACGCTGATGCTCCACGGGATTGCAAGAAATATGAATGGCACTCTGATTATCACACCAAAGGGTAGTGGGATGATTCAGAGGAAATCCAAACTCAGTCATCAACTGTCGAAGCCAAAGAACCTCCTGGCTAGCCAAAACTGCACCTTGATACTCAGCCTCTGTCGATGATAATGGAATAGCTATCTGCTTCTTGCAAGACCATGCAATTGGACCAGAACCAAGGCAGAAAACAAAGCCAGAAGTGGACTTCTGATCATTAACATCACCAACCCAATCTGAGTCAGTGAAGCCCATAATCGAAGAAGCTCCAGATGTGTAATGAATGCCAAAGTGTGATGTGCCCTGAATATACCTCAAGATACGTTTGGCTGCCTTCCAATGACTCTCATGTGGCTCCTGAGAGAATTGGGAGACAAGTCCAACTGCAAAGGAAATATCAGGATGACTATGTGTCAAGTACAAAAGATTGCCAACCAACTGCCGATACAATGTAGCATCAACTGTTGGAGTAGTGCAACTGGTAGATAGTACAACACCAGACTGAAATGGTGTAGGGGCATGCTTGCAATCAGCCATGCCAAATCTCTGAAGCAAATCAAGAGCATACTTCTGCTAAAAAATGAAGATTCCCTCAGTAGTCTGGTGAACCTGAAGACCAAGGAAGTAGTGCAGAAGACCAAGATCTGTCATATCAAAGTGCTCCATCAATGCTTGTTGAATACTCTGGATCATGGAGGTAAAACTGCCTGTGAGAATCAAATCATCCACATAAAGCACAAGGATCAAAAGATCATCTCCATGTCTCTGAGTGTAAACTGTAGGGTCAGAATGGCATCGTGTGAAACCAGAAGCAAGCAAGAAACTATCCATCTTCTCATACCAAGCCCTAGGGGCTTGTTTGAGACCATATAATGAACGGTGAAGCCTGCAAACAAGTGAAGAGTCTTGCACAAAACCTGGAGGCTGCTCCATGTAGATCTCCTCATGAAGATCACCATGCAAGAAGGCACTCTTCACATCCATCTGATACACTGATCATCCCTGAGATGCAGCAATAGAAAGTACAAGATGAATGGAATCCATCTTGGCGACAGGAGTAAAGGTCTCAGAGTAGTCAATACCCTCAACCTGAGAAAACCCCTTAGCAACAAGACGAGCCTTGTACTTATCTATAGAACCATCAGCTGCATATTTGGTACGGTACACCCACTTGCACCGAACCAATTTTCTTCCCTTAGGAAGAGGAACAAGATCCCAAGTATGATTCTTCATTAAAGAAGAATACTCCTCAACCATTGCACTATCCCACTCTGGAATACCTGTGGCATCTGAAAACTTCTGAGGATCCGTGGAAATGGCATGACTCAAAAGACTGACACCTGTTGTTTGTGAACGAGTGCGGCGAGTATCTGTGGGATCACCAACAAAAGAACCAGCCTCCTCAAGAGTAGTGTGGGCCCATCGGGGCAAAATTGGTGCTTGAGGAGGTGGTGGGGCAGGACCTTCATCAGTATCATCTTGAAGAAGCAAAACATCGTCAATGGATGATGAAGTAGGCGGAGTATGTAGTGAGGAAGAAGAAGTGGAGGAGGAATCCACTTGTGTGAAGGACTCATCAAAATGGACATCTCTACAAAAGTAGACATCCTGAGTGACAGGATCAAACAACCTGTAAGCCTTCACATCCTCGCAATAGCCAACAAAAATCAAAGGTTGACTCTTCTTCTCCATAGCCTTACGCCGACCATTCGGAATGAATGCCCAAGCCTCACTACCGAATACTCTGAAGAAGGATACATTAGGCTTGACATGGGACCAAGCCTCCTCAGGAGTCATATGCTGTACTGCCTTGTGAGGCATACGATTCTGAATATAGTTGGCACAATTGACTGCTTCAGCCCAAAAAGTGGGATCCATAGACCTAGACTGTAGCATGCAATTTGCCATCTCCCATAATGTCATGTTCTTTCTCTCGGCCACACCATTCTGCTAAGGAGTGTAAGGAACTAAAAACTAATGCTGAATTACATGCTCACTACAGAAATCCTAAAAAGCTTGGCTCACATATTCCCCCCCATTATCTGTGCGTATTCGTCGAAGAGAAAGACCTGACTGCTTCTCCACAAACACCTTGTATGTCCTGAATGTGTCAAAAACATCACTTTTGTACTTAAGAAAGTACACCCATGTGCATCGTGAGAAATCATCAATGAAAGTGAGCACATACTTGGCCCCTGAAAATGAAGGAGTTGGAAAAGACATGAGATCACTATGAACCAACTCCAAGGGTGCTGAAGCTCGAGTAGCCTGACCCTTAGGAAAGGGATCCTGATGATGTTTTCCAAGTACACAACCTGGACAAACTCCCTCTCTATAAGAAATCTGAGGTAGACCAACAACCAACTTCTTTGTGCTCATGTGCTGAAGATAACTGTAATTCAGATGTCCAAATCTCTCATGCCAAAGCTTGCTCAAGGCATCAGCATGTGCTATAAGAGATGATCCTGATGAAGACTCAAATCCATCAAATCTGTATAGTCGTGATCCATGATCCACTTTCCCTATAGCAAGAACTGTCTCAGGATCCTGTAGCTGTCGAATAACCACATTGTGAGGAGTAAACTCAACTTTCTTTCCATCCCCAGAATGACAAATCTGATATATGGAGAGAAGATTGTCAGAAATCTTGGGAACAAAAAGAACATCCTCAATGCAACCATCTTGCAATTGAACGGTGCCTATCCCCATGACTGAAATCTGTGAAGAGTTCCCCACGGCAATATGAGAAGTGCTAGTATCAGAAAGAGTCTCAAGTAGATCAAGTGAATTGGTCATATGATGTGAAGCACCTGAATCAAGTATCCAGCTCTCTGAAGATGCAAGCAAGCCATGTGCGGAAAGAGCATGTCCTTTGCCTATAGAGGAGGGCTTGGGAAGTGAAATCTTGTGCTTCTTCATAGCTTCCTCCAAAGCCTCTAACCTCTTGAAACAATGAGACTCATCATGACCTGTCATGCCACAAAAAGAACAAGTGCCACCTTTCTTCTTCTTTGTCTTGGAGGAAGACTCACCAGATTTGGAAGGATTAGGTGGAGGAGTGGGCTTTTGATCATTCTTCGGCTTTGGTTTGAAGGGAGACTCACTACCTGAAGGAGATTCAGTATTGGGCTTCTTCTTATTCTTACCTTTACCCTTGGAGGATGAGGCCAGCAAGGCTTGACTCTTAGAACTAGGAAGTGCATCCATTTGAAGTAACTTGGTTTGCTCCCTAGTAAGATGCTCACAAAATAGCTCAAAGCTAGGCATCTTAAAGTCTTTCCCAAAGGCATCCATAGTAGAATAGAAAGTAGATGAAAACACCTGAAATGGGCCCTTCAACTTCGAAAAAATCAAGAAGATACATTCCTTTTCAGTTTTATCATGCCCACATCCTTTCAATTGTGACAATATCATCTTGAATTTCTCTAGAAAATCTTGGATAGTAGGAAAACTGTCTGGAGAGAGTGATGTCAATTCTGCCTCTAGTTGCAAGATTCAGAATTCATTGACAGTACCATACAATTCTACAATCTTATCCCAAATTTGCTTAGGTGTTTTACACTCTGCAATATGAAACAACAAGTTGTCTGATACATGCAATCCTATGATTCCCATAGCTTCATCTAATTTGTTCTTATAAGCAAATATTTCAAACTCCTTAGTGAAACCAGGTGGATTATCCTCTAGCATTTGCCAAAGTCCTTTAGATTGCAGTAGTTGTTTCATTTTTAACTTCCATGTGTGGTAATTATGTGGAGTGAGTGGTTTTATAGACACACTTTCTGCCATGTGTAGCAGAAAAAACACCAAGAACCAAAGACACAAGGGCACTTAAATTGTGCCTTTCACCCCCCCAGAATGTATTAACAATGTGATTGTAACCCCCCAAACAAAGTACAATGAAAGAATTTGTACAATTGACAAGCTTAAATCAACCGTTTATAACACACGGTGATTTTTACAATTTTTTGAGAAAAAAGCTTGTCAAGGGAAAAAACAAAAGTTACAATCAGATTCCTTGTGATTTTCTGAGCAATTTCAAAAAAACAATCACCAGATTTCGATGTCGTACACAAAAGTTATGCCAGTTGCAAGAAAAAAGCAAACTAAACCTTCAAGCTGCTAAAACTGGCAAAAAATGAAGAAATCTGAAAAAATCACTTGCACAACAATGAAATTCACTGAACCACCTTTCCGATGACTATATGAATGCAAAAATCCGCCTCCTAGTTTGCAAGATATGGCAAAAAGAAAAAAAAAACTCCCTCTTTGTCGAAATTTGCAAAAGATAGTGAACAACTTCGACTTGAATGCGACATGATCAAAAAACCATTATGCATGCAAGGGATGTAATCAGAAAGATCAGTTTGTTTTGGAGGGGGTTTGGCCACCTGCCAAACTAGGCCTCAATCTCCTATCTTCGACAATTGGTAATAAAACAAACTTAGTTCTCCTTTATTTGCGAGATGACCAAAATATTAAACTGCCCTTCGAAAGAGGAAACAACCTTTGACTGGGTCAAATCCGCCCTTGTAGGCAAAAAGCCATGCGTTTGTAGCCTAAAACCACCCTTTTGACAAAAAAACTTGGTTTTTGTTTAACAGCGACGGACTTTTATTTCACTGCTGCAAAGATTACTACCGGGAGGATTAAGGACATCGGCCAAGGATTCAAAGTAGGCAACAATAAACTTTAAACTGCCATCGATCTGTGATGACTGTCTGAAATATTGCAAGGGCGGATCTGCTAATGGTCACCGTAGATGGTTCAAATTTTCCAGAGCTTCAAAGAAGAAGCCAAAAAGAACAACCGATGATTTTGAGAATTTACCGGCGTTGAAACTTTGTACGGCATGAAACAAAGATCCACTGGGCGATATGAAGAGTCCACTAGTGATTTGACTTTGATAGCGCTGGTTAAGATGGGGATCCACCGAGGCTCAAGGAATATGCCGATAGGAATCTCTGACCAGTTTAGAAACTTTCCAGCTTGAATTTTGGTGTGAGTCGATGCTCACATTAACTGCTGCTGTAGGGAGATGGGCAGAAACTATCAGAAGTTTGATCGCAAAATGTCTGCTGGTCAGACTGTTGAGATCCACTGCTGCCATAGAATTGAGATCGCTGGTTTGGATTGGGGTCCGTGATCAGATCCAAAACTATGTGCTTTGAAAATTGAGGAGCTCAGCCTTCGATCAAAGGCTGAATCATATACCAATGAAGATGAACATTCTCAAGCAACAGAATGTGGTGATCTAAGTCATTGGGCACTAAAAAAAATGCATGTTAAGATCCTTCAAAGCCACATCGAATCCTTAACACTGGTTGAAGTCACCCAAAACATGACCTCCCACATGTCTATTTGGACAAATCTGCGAATATGTATGCCCCAGGAAGCACCCGATACAAAAATTCCAATGGCAATATTAATGCCTACAGCATAATAAGCTATCAAGTCAATGAAGGATCGAACCTGAGGTATGTAAATCGACGCCTTGGAGTTATATGATCAATGATTTTGCTCCTGACTATCAATGCATAAGGCAGATATACCACGATCTGGTATAGCAGTGGTCTGAACGCTACCAAATCAGGGCCGATGCAAAGAATGACAATGACAGGGATGCCAAAGGTTGATTTTGCCAAAATAATACACTGCAGACCAAAAATTTTGACCTAGAACAACAAAAAAAATAGTCTGCCAAGGCCAAATCTGAGCCCAATCACCAAAAAAGTTGAATCTGATCTCTTTCACAGCAATGATGTAGAAAATGCAGGGGGCTTAATGACCCTCTGCCAAAAAAAATTTTGCCTTTTGGACAAAAAAATTCTGCAAAAATGCATATAAATCCCAAAAAAGTCGAAAATTCAACTATGTCCAAAAACAAATTTTGAAGAGTCAATCCTTACTGATTTGGGTGATCTAAATTCAACGGTGAACTGCATTTTCAGCTAGGATGTACCAGCAAAATGTTGACATCAAGATCTCTCAACAAAAAATGAGAAGGGGGCTTGTAGGATCAATGCTCTGATACCATGTTGGAGCAATCAACCACCAGGATCAAATTTGCAAAACCAAATAACCTTCCACACAAGAGAGACAAGCAAAGAGAATGCTATATTGCCATGATATAACAATGTACTGAATTACATAATGTACAATGAGGCCTTGGTTATAAAGACCAAGGTGAGATACAAGATGTTGTAGTCATCTGACAAGTGTCACAATCCTATGACATATGACAACTATAGGATAAGATGACAACTATCAACTACAACTAGACAACCTAGAAACATCTAGAAGACAACTAGAATGCTTCCTAAGTCAACTTAAGATGTGAACATGTGTGTGAGTATTATTTAACTAATAAATAGTTAAATAATATGAATTATCTACACAACAAAGGTTAAACCACATAGGTAATAACCCTATTCACACCAGCATCATAAACTTTCAAGCAAATGCAATTGGCACTTGTAAAACCAAATTCCTGTAACAATAATTGATTATCATATTAAATATTTAATATAAACTATCATATACATAATGGTATGAACATAACATCTAGTTTATATAAAAAACCATATAGGCGTGTCCAAACAAAGCCATACAGGCAAATATACAAAAATATACATCAGATTAACATACAAAAGTATGTATACAAAGCCATCTAGGCATACAAAAAAGTTCACAAAAATTAGTTTCCTATGGACTTTTAGGAAATAATCGGCGGCCCTTCTTTGACTGTGAAGATGGAGAGCCAGTCAATGACACATCCTCTCTCTGTCGTCGAGTAGACCTCTTTGAATAAAGTTCATCCAGCTACACCTATTAATACAAACAAACAATATGCACATTAGTATAGAAAATGTATGAAATATATAACATCACATATGTAATTGATCACTTACTGCCAATGGATGATCACTCTCCATCATCTTGTCTCTCTCTTTGTTAGTAGTTGGACGGACTGGAGTTGTGACCTCTTGTGAGAAGCATCAAGAAGCAAAATTGACTAAGCATAAATATCATTTATGTACATCAAATGACATGAGATAAAAAAGAAATACAAAATTATGATATTTTCATGTTATTGGCTCATACCTCAGTCAAAGGATTTGTAGACATCATGGCTGCATCAATGCCTATCTGCACTGACTCACGAAGATGAGGAGTCTCCACTGTATCCAGCATCTGAAAATCAAGTTCAAGATTATTCAAACAAAATAAATACATAACATTATTTTAAAAATGTATAATGATTAGAAATGAATAAATTTACCTTCGTAAAAGTGGTGGTTTGGCGTCCAGGGGACCAAGGAAACCGTGGAGGTGCTGGTGACTATTGAAATCATCAAATTGTCACAAAATAATATTACCATTGACATATCTACAATAATTATGAATATGTCATAAATTACATACCTGCTAACTTGACCTCCTCTCATAACCTGCCAATGGACGACTAATGGAGGCAGGATGAAGAGTCTGACCCTAGAATTTCATTGCGCAAACAATTACATACATTATTTTTTACTTATAATATAGATAATCATATAAGATTAATTACAAATTTTAAATAACAATATACTAAATCAAGATGAAACTTGTAACAAATTACCTAAGAGTCAATACCAAATGTATGTTGTAAGAGATCGTCACTGAGAATAAGATCATTCAATATGTCATGCCCCTGTGTTGCAGCATGCTGCCCTTGTGTCGTAGAGTCATGTCGTGCCTCCTGCGTCCCATAATCACATAGGTTCCCACATGTACTGCACAAATGTGGGGACACATGACGCCTACTACTCTCACCCTTATCACCCTGGTTAAAATCATCTGCATGCTGTGATAGAGTTTAGGTGAGAGTAGTCAGTGAATGTAAAGTCTCCAGCTCAACACTCTCCTTCAAAGCCAAAGGGAGTGACCTACATTCTGGCCTCGCTCGGGGTATAGGCACATGCTGTTCATCTCGCTAAGCCCCGGGTCTATCTTGGGCAAAGCCACCACCTCTACCCTGGAACTCACTCAAAATAATTCATAATCTTATTGACGACGAACTCACAATAGAGCTTCCTCAAAAAATATTGTGGTACCTCATCATTGTTGCATGGCCACTCGTCGAAGACCATGTACCATCTATCCCAAAAGTTTTGGGATATGTCTTCATTCCTACACTGAGAGGAACCTCCTGCAACAATATAATGAAAAATGCATGAAATAACAGAAATAACAGAAACACAGAAGGAATTTATTCATTGTAGGCCACTTCAAGGGGGCAACCTCCTTTGAGCAAGCTCAATACAATAAATTCATGGATGCCTTCATTGGCCTCAACACGTACTTATATACTAAGTCTAATCTAAACAACTATTAGTTCCCATGAATGTGGGATAATATAATATACTCATGGGATGACTTACAAAGCATATGCATCCAACAGCAATATACTAACAAAGTAAAGAGAAGGGTTAAACACGGGTTCCTAACATACACCAATGTATAGGAAACCGTTTGCAACTTTCCTCTAATCTTTGGCCGGTTTTGGGATTAATAAATTGTGCACATAATTGAGATTTTGTAATTTTTTCCTTCTTGACTTGTTCATATGACAACTTGTCAGCATAATATTGCCAACTCCTCTCCCTATAGTCTTGGAATTCGGTGATTTGTTTCGTCACCAAATCCGTGTGGGAAACAATCTCCTGTAGTGATTTTGCAAGTGGCCTCCTATGCTTAGTGGTTCCACTTGGATTATTTAGGGTTTGAATAATAGTTTCAAGATGTTTCTTATTTTCTTCTATTATCCCTAAGTAGTGTTCTTGATTATCCCTTACATGAAAAGGAGGTGAAGGTGGGTTTTGAGGGTTTGGAGGGTTTTGGGGGTTGTTTTCAGCCTCCTCAACTAGATTTAGGTTTTTTGCTTCTCCAATAATTGTAAATGTAATATAAAAACAAATCAAACATTGCAAAACTAAAAAATTGTTCTAAAACTAACAAAATCAAACAAACCCTACCTTCTTCCTATGTTGGAGCCTCCAAATTTGCACGACGATGTCTTTGGCAACGAGGTGGCATTGTGAATTTCTTGTTTTCTCAGGTGCACTTGATTCAATGTCCTCTTTTTCAACACGATCGCATTTTTGCTTGGTTTCTTTGCTGCTATGAGGAGAAAAGTCGCGTGGTGAATGAGCAGAAAATAGTTTTTTTTTGCTTTTATTAAAAGAAAAACACGAGCGCGTTATAACGCGCTCACATTTTGTTTTAATTTTGGAGATGGTGGCAACTTTTTGGTCCCCCATCTCCTTACATTTACCCATATATATAATATTATTAAGTTCATAAGGATAATTTCCCTTTTTCCACTATAATTAAATTATATTTATCAACCCTAAAACAACTCATAGCATTTAAAGGAAATAATTTCCTTTTATTCAACATGTACTTAATCAAATAAAGAACTATATGGAGGTATATATTTTTTCTTTAAACAAGCAACTAGACCCTTTTTTTTAAACAACAATGCCTTATTGACCCATGATTGCCGTTAAACCAAAAGGTCAACCTATTAATATTTGATAGAAGTGCCAGAGTTAATGAATCCATGGGAGGCGGTTAGTCCATGTCACAAATCTTGAGGCTATACTGAACACGGCACCAACCTTTTAGGAGACAAAAGCACCAACTTTCTAACAATCTCCCCCCCAGTGCTAGCCCAAGGGAATTCAAACCCGTGACCTTTCGCTCTGATACCAATTGTTGGCCCATGATTGCTGTTAAACCAAAAGGTCAACCTGTTAATTTTTGATACAATCACCAGAGTTAATGAATCCACGAGAGGGGGTTAGTCCATGTCACGAATCCCGAGGCTACGCTGAACACGGCACCAACCTTTTAGGAGACAAAAGCACCAACTTTCCAATAATGCCTTACTAATATTTTGCCAAAGTATATTTCCTCATTTATCCATAAGATATTATTTTTCTTTTCCAAGCCTTTCCACATTGTAAAATAAACAATTAACATAGGAAAGACTATTCGTTTATTTATTTATTTTTTGAAGAAAATAAACTATTACACAAGTGAGCAATACATTCAAAGAGGAAACCCAAAGAGAGAGAGAGAGATTTACTCTCTCATATTAACACCCCCATTTACAAAGCTCTTCGAACTTAGGCATATACATAGCCTTACAAAACTTTCCAACTTATCCCATACCAACAACTTTGACAAGGAGACTATTCTCCTAATTTTTCTTCCTTATGTCATGAATATTGTAAAAGACAATAAACTCTACCAATGCCAAAGGAGGCTCACCACCCAACCTTAGGCTTGTTATCCCATTTTCCTCTGCCCAGAGTCAAAAGGTTAACCTGGTATTTTCCTTGAAAATCCCTTTGAAAAAGTCCCTATAAAGCAAAAGTGCCAAATTTCCCTGGGAAACTTGCCTAAAAAACCTTACCATTGTAAAGAGGAAACAAAAATAGGTAAGTTTGCTTTTTACATCACCCTGAAATTTGGCCAAATAAAGAAGTTATTGATGGTCAAAGTTTTGGTCAACATATAGTTCAAATGTACATTTGGTAGGCTTGCAAATCTCTATCGGCCTTAGAAAATGTTGAAAAAAGTGAGTTTTATACATTTTTTGAATGTATATCGAGCCAAGGAAATGCATATACAAAGAGGGAATCTTTCGCAGATTCCTGAAATATTCCTGGTTTGTATATCCAGTTGCATAAAAATATACAAGGATGGAATGTATATTTGGCTTGTATATTTGCATGTACAAGTGAAAGATACAAAAAAATATGTATGGAATATATACAAGGCTGGCAGAAATACATGTGCTACAGTGGAATGTATATCGGGTTTGTATATTCGCATACACAACCCAATATACAATTAAAAATATACAAGGTCGATCTATATGCATCAGGAATAGTGTAATGTATATTGGCAGGTTGCTACGGTGGCTTGTATATTTGCGCTTGTATGTTTGCATATACAAGCGAAATATACAAAGAAAAGATACAAGGAAATATGCAACAGCCGATATACAAGTAAAGATACATGTGCTACAGTGGCTTGTATATGCAATTGTATGTTTGCACATACAATCAGAATATACAAAGAAAAATATACAAGCCGGACCCGACCCAGCAGTAAAAATGTTTCATAAACTTTTCCGGTCCGCCTTGTATATTTGGCATTTGTATATCATGCGATATACAAAGTTGACATACTTTGCAACATCAGGCCAGATTTCAAAGTGGTTTTGAACCTGCTTCATAAAATTTTTGGGTCTGCCTTGTATAAGCTACGATTGTATATTGCGATATACAAATAAAAGATACAAACAGATGCATATGCAAGCCAGACTTCAAATGGATATATATTTTTGGTTGAGTCCGGCTTGTATGTATGAGTGCTTTGTATGTTTCAATATACAAAGAAAAGATACAAGCTAACATACAAGTGGTAGGGCCCGCATATACAAGGGAGCTTGTATGTATATGCGATTTTTTAAATACAAGGGATATACAGGGGCCGATATGCAAAGCGCCATGTATGTGCTAAGGAGTTGCAGAATGAATTTTTGAATGCCGATTCAGGCACCAAGATGCAGCGATATACACACACATGCAAAAGCGATATATACAGGCGGTTGACCAAAACTTTGACCACCTGTATCTCCTCCATTTTGGCAAATTTCGACCTGCTGTAAAAGGCAAATATGTATATTTTTGTCTCCCCTTTCATTTGGCGGGGTTTTCAAGAGGATTTTCTCACTTTTAGTTTTTAGATCTGGATTTGCATATCTGAGCGAGTGGACGTTTCAGTGACCCTTTCTGAGCAGATGCAAATATTTCCTTGCATTCATTGCTTCACCATGACGAAGTTGCTTGCATTGATGGTAAAGATATCTCTCCACCGCCATGTTCCAGATTTTCCATGTGTCCATTGTTGAAAATAACCACGCGGCAGTCGCGTTAAAGACTCAGAAATATATGTATCTACCCAGTCCCAGATATTTGTCGCCATAACTGATGCAGGTGGACAGTCATGCTTGGAGGATATTTTCTGAGACAGCTTTTAGAGCATATTTTTTGTAACCGACTTAGGAATTTTTGGAATGCTATATATATGCATTCAAATGTTGTAAATAAGGTTGAAAATTTTTTGGCATCTTGGTCTTTCTGTTTCCAAATAGAGTTTTCATATACTGTAACCTTGCCTCTCTGTCAAATATATGCAAGTTATTTTTACCTCTTTACTAATTTTTCTGGTTCTGTGTGAATTTGCACATGGTTTGTTTGTGAATGTTGTATTCCTCTCAATCATATTGCTTCTTGCCTTTGCTAGAGTCATCTAACCTGTGTATGTCTACTTGCCATATTCTAATTGTGTTGTGTATCCTTCAGTTCTGTGGAAGTTTCTTTAAATCTGTCTAGTGTATCACCCCTTTTATGTTTTCAAGCTTTTATTCATTTTCATTACAAGCACTCTCTCTCCCTTTTCCCCCAAAAATTTAGTAGTTTCAAGTGATAGCTAAATAAGGAAGCCGGCCTTCTCCGAAGGTTTGATCTCATTTAGCAAAGTCCCACAATTAGAGATCAATCCCATGTTATTCCAGATTGCAGAGGTTTCACAACTGTATGCAAGGGTGCAAATCTGGGTGATAACAGTTTCTGGCACGCCCGGTGGGACCTAAAGAATCATAACAACAATCAACTTAACAATCACTATTGCTGGTTTTGATGTGCAGCCAGTGATTACAGACCTTTAAGAGGTTAAAGTTTGCATATCTGGTGACTCATACTAAGGAAGAACACTAACTGATCAGTTTTGTTGATACATGTTTTATGAGAAAGATTCAAACTAGGAGTTCAAGCTCATTTGATTATTTACAGCTATCTCCACCTAGGAGGCAGAGTAGAGCTGCAACAAGGACTCCAGCTTCTAAAAGAATACATTCAACTCCACCAAATTTCAGACCAGTTGCTTCTGTAGTCCCTTTAGCAACTCAGGCAAATCTACCTCCAGCTGCTCATATGGCAAGAAATCATCCATTCGTGGCTTTTGATGGGGGTAGTCCTTTGAATTTAATGGTACATGATGTGATACCCATGGCAGCTTTGAAGAGTTTGCCCTATTTCACAGGGGAGAATCAAACTACCCCTATTGAGCATATTAGAGACGTGGCTTCCCTATGTGGAGTACATCATATAACCCAGGAAAATGTGGCCATCAGGTTGCTGGCTGCCTCTTTCAAGGGAAAGGCATTGCAATGGTTTAGGAGCCTACCAGTGCAGACTATAGGAACCTGGGACGACCTTGGTGATAAGTTAAATAAGCAGTTCCAAGATAAATCAGACAACTTGTCGCTGGTTGAACAAATGACCACTATAAAGAGAGCTCCTCAAGAGCAGATGATGGATTTTAATTTCAGATTCCAGAAGACATGGGACAGAATCCCGGCCATGGTAAGACCCCCAGCTGAATATGCTTTCTTGTATTTTTTGAAAGCCTTAAATAGTGATGTTTCAGTAATGATTCAATCACTAGGAGGTACTAGTTTACTAGATGCTTATGAATTAGCTATTAGGGCAGAGAATAATCTAATTCAGGCTGAAAAAATAGCACCTAGGCCACCAATGCCCTTACCAATTCCATATGGTGCCCCTTTGCCTACCATAGTAGCGTTGCCAAGTACTTCAAATTCTGAACCTGCTACTTCTAGCTCATCTCAAGCACTGAAAGAGATAAAAAATAGCCAACAAAAGATTGAGGGCATCCTCCAAACTTTTGGCAATGAGCTGGTGAACATAAAAAAGCAACAGCCCCAGAGTAGGCAGCCCTATCAGCAACCCAATCAAGGGCAGAACCAACCATATCAGGGGCAAAATTAGCTTTATCAAGCCAATAGGCCTCCATATCAGGGTAATTATCAAGGTGCCAGGCAAAATGTGAATCAAAGGCCTTTTTAGCGTTATAATCTGACACCTATTAATGCAGTAAGGGACCTTGTCCCTATTCAAAATAACCTTGCAGCTGAACACGAATGGTGTTTTCCATGTAGCCAGCCACATAATCAGGCAACCTGCTCAAATGGAGTCATAAATCAGGCTCTAATGGTGCAGAATGTTGCATTCCCTCAGTCAAATGCATCTAATGATGGAGCTGTGCAACAACAGGAGTAGCCTCAGAGGATTCTGCCTTCATGAACTGGCAGCAAGGTGAATTTTGTGGCGTGAACAGCGATAACACCTCCGTGGCAACAAATACAAGAGCAAAGAAGAGGAGTTATGAGGTGGATCAAGCAGCAAATAAAGAGAAAGGACATGCTGGTTCTTCTACATCCCATATTCCCCACATTTTACAAAGAAACACTTCAGCAACAGCAAGGGAAATGCCTCGTTTGTAGGTTGACACCGTTGCTACAAAATTAAATCAGAAGGTAAGTCCCATTCCACCCTTCAATATTATTGAAAATATGAAGAAGATGAATGTGACAATGTCCATGTGGGATTCCCTAGCTATTCTTGGCCAAAAGAAGATGTTGCAGTCTGCCTTGACCGATTTGAAAATACCCAATGATACAACTATTGACCCAAATAGGGCTATCCTTACCAATTCATCTGATGATAACAACAAACAGCTTGGCAAAAGTGCTAAACCCCTTCCATTCTATGTATCTTTGATAATTGGAGACAAATTAGTACATAATTGCATGGTAGACAGTGGAGCAAGTAGTTCTATGATGCCTAAACAAATTGCGGACCAATTAGGGCTCAAATACCAGCCTCTTGAGAAGGGTGTTCTCCAATTAGATGGCACATCTGTCAATACTGTGGGTGTGATAAAAGACCTAGTTCCCACTCTGCACACTTGCCCCAATGTTTCCATCTCCCAGGAGATATTCATTATAGATTTGCCTCCCTATTTTGCCATGTGCTTATCAAGAGAATTTACTGCCAAGATAAGAGGATATTTATCCTCAGACTGGTCCCACATGTTTTTCAGGACCAGATATGGCACCAAAGTAACTTTAAAATTTGAGTTGCTTTTAGATTATCACATAGAGCCTTACACACCGAGTGTTGTTAATGCAAATTGTATTATTTCTGATGATCCTAAACTTGTAGATGCTCAAGAGCTACAAGCCGAGAGTATACCAGAGGTGTTGTTGAGGGAGTGGACCTCAGAAAATGTTATAGATGATCCTAAGGCACATATTCAAGAAAATGGTATGGGTGTCTACATACTGCATGAGCATGAAACAGCGATACCAAATCTATTAAAGGATGCAAAACTGCAGACAGAGTAGCTCAATGAGGTGTGGAAAATATATTTTGATGGCTCAAGGAGCAAGAATGGATCCGGTGGTGGTGCAATGTTGGTTTCACCACAAGGCGAAAAGTGTTTTTCTTCTTTTTGTTTTGCCTTTGCATGTACAAACAACACTGCTAAATATGAAGGATTAATTCAGGGTTTGTAGTGGGCGAGAAAGAGAAAGATTGTTTGTTTACAAGTGTTTGGGGACAGTGAACTAATTGTCAATCAGGTAAGAGGACTACATCTTACAAAAAGTGATGTTCTAAAATGCTACAAGCATAGGGTCTGGAATATAATTGAAGAGTTTGATGCTTTCAATCTGTTTTCCATTCTAAGAAGTTAGAACTTCCATGCTGACAGGTTAGCTACAATTGGGGCTCAATTTGACATCCCCAGTGACATTCAAAGGGAGAGGGTACAACCTCATGTAAAAATAGTGGACAGGCCTTCTATCCCCAATAATAATATTCATTGGCAAGTTTTTGAAAGTGATGAACAGATCCTGCGTTTCTTGTTAGAGGAGGATGAATTCTCTGTGATAAATTAGGATAAGCTCAAACAGCAATATGGCAATGATCAAATTGTTTAGTTGAGAACAAACAAGCTGCCCAAGGGATTGGTAACCTTGGAATCTATTTTTAGCATAGATGATCAGTTAAAGAAAAGCAAGACTAGCATGCAGGTTAGAGAAGAGCATTACGAGGAGCTAGAAATCTTCAAAGGTAGGCTTCTTAAAATCGGTAAATTCTGCTCAGCTAAGGACAGGAGAGCTTTTATTGCTCTCTATCAAGAATTTGAAGATGTGTTTGCTTGGGAGACCTGAAGGGATTTGGCCCTCATATATCCCAGCATACCATAGAGTTAGAACCAGGTTCTAAACCTGTGAGGCAGAAGCAAAGACCTTTAAATCCAAAGCTTGAGCCTCTAATGATTAAAGAGTTGACCAAACTGATTGAGGGGAAAATCATTTTTCCAATCAAACATACTTCTTGGGTCTCCAACGTCGTCTCTATGAGGAAAAAGAATGGAGAAATTAGATTGTGTGTTGACTTCAGAGACCGCAATAGAGCCTCCTTAAAAGACCACTACCCATTGCCTTCAATGGAGCAAATTCTGCAGGTGGTGGCTGGCTCAGAAAGGTTTTCATTGCTTGATGAATTTTATGGTTACAATCAGGTGTTAGTCAAGGAGGATGATCAGTTCAAAACTGCTTTCACCACTAAGTGGGGTACCATGGCCTACAAAAGGATGCCTTTTGGCCTCTCAAATGCTGGCTCTACTTTTCAGAGAGCCATGGACATGGCCTTTAAAGGCTTGATGTATAAACTAGTGCTGGTATATCTTGATGATATCACAGTCTTTTCCAAGAATGCATCTAAGCACTTATCTCATCTGAGGTTAGTATTTGAAAGATGCAAAGAATTCAGGATATCCCTAAATCCCAGAAAGTGCATATTCGTTGTGCATGAAGGCAAGCTGCTAGGGCACGTGGTGTCAAAGGAAGGCATTACCATTGATCCTGAAAGGGTAAGAGCTATTCTAAAGCTGCCTTTACCCAGTCACAAGAAGGGGCTGCAAAGTTTTATTGGCAGAATTAATTTTTTGTGAAGATTTATCCCCAACATTGCAAACCTTTTGAAGCCTTTGACGTCCATGTTAAAGAAAAATACAGTTTTCAGTTGGACGAGGGAGGCCAAGCTCAGCTTCGAGTCCATCAAGGAGGCATTAGCGGCTGCACCAACTCTGATAAACCATGATTTCTCCAAAGATTTTATCTTATATGCTTATGGCGGCCTGGATACTATTTCTGCGATCCTGGTACAGCAGCAGAGTGAGGATTTTGAGCAACCAATCGCTTTTTTCAGTCAGGGCCTGGAAGAATATGAGCAGAGGTATAGCTTTGTTGAAAGGCACATCCTTGCAGTGATAAGGAGCCTCAAGAAATTTTGCCATCTTGTTTCTAATAACAAGATACATTTGATGGTCGCTCATTCTAGCATGAAAGAATTCCTACTGAGTAAAGATGTGAATGAGAAAAGGGCTGGTTGGATCACTAAAGTCATGGAATATGATGTAGAGATCAAGATAACCAAGCTTATCAGAGGTAGGGGACTCAGTGAGAAAATGGCTACCAGTTCTGAGAATGAGGTAGAAGAGTATCACGATGAGGTGCTCCTGACCATTGAGGATGCACCTCAAGACAATATAACATCGGTAAGTACCAGTTGGGTTAATGACATGATTCAATTTTTGCAAACTGGTAGATGTCCAGCATGTCTAGATAGGGCTAAAAGAAGATATTTTGGGCTGCAATCCATTCCATATGTTTTGATAAATGGCACTCTTTTCAGAAAGGACTTTAATGGTGTATTGTTGAGGTGCATTGATAAAGATCATACTGACAGGGTGCTACATGAATTTCATGATGGAACAGCAGGGGGCCATTTTGCCCCAAAGACTACTACTTGGAAAGTAATGAGAGCTAGTTATTATTGGCCCAGCTTATTTAAGGATGCCCATGAATGAGCTAGAAAATGTATAAAGTGCGCCATTTTTGCAGGGAAAGAGAGGCTGCCAGCTTTGCCTCTGCAGCCAATTTAGGTAGAGCGGCCCTTTATGAGATGGGGCATTGATTTTATAAGTCCTATCAATCCACCTTCAAGTGCAGGCCATAGGTGGATACTTACAGCTACAGATTATTTCACAAGGTGGACTGAAGCAATGGCTCTGAGGGAATCCAATGAAAGTGTTGTTTTAAATTTCTATCATGATTTGGTTTCCAGATTTGGAGTGCCTGAGTCTATCATCTCAGATAATGCTTTGGCCTTTGTAGGATTGAAAATAACTAATTGAGCTGTTAAAAATGGGATCTATCTGAGTACTTCATCAAATTATTACCCACAAGGTAATGGTTTGGCTGAATCTACAAATAAAAATCTCATAAAGATTATTAAAAGATCAATGGAGGATAACTAGAGGACCTGGCACACTAATCTGAAATTTGCCCTATGGGTAGATAGAATAACTCCTAAAAGGTCTATTGGGAACTCTCCATATCTGCTAGTGTATGGAAAAGAGGCAAGATTGCCTATATCTATGGAGCTGCTAGCCCTAGACATTATGAATTAGCTAGAAATGTTTGAAGCAGAGGACCCCATGGCTGTCAGATATGCTCAGCTCATGGAGCTTAAAGAAATCAGAGACAAAGCCATGAAGACTATGGAATATCATCAGTTTCAAACCAAAAGAAATTTTGATAAGGCTACTCCTAGAAATTTTAGAATGGGTGATATGGTGCTCAAATGGGATGAATTAAAAAGCAGACCAGGAAAACATTCCAAGTTTGACAGCATGTGGAGTGGCCCATTTCTCATTACTGAATGCAAGGAGCACAATGCATTTTAGTTATCAAGCATGAATGGACAAAATTTGCCTATCCCAGTCAATGGGATACACTTAAAGAAGTGTTTTGAGGTATGAGTGCTTTGTAAATCAGTAAATTAGGTCCCTATGCTTTCAATAAGTGTTGTTGCACTTTAGTTTAGATTTTTTGTTTTCCCTAAATGCTTCTGCACAGGCTGCATTGTCATTAGGAGAATGCAGGCCTCTACCCTTTTTGTGTTTTGGAGCCAAGTTCCAGTTTTCCAGCACGTTTTTTGACTTGACTCCATGCCTAATGGATATTAAAGGCCACTGATCATTTGTTTAGCAGGCAAACATTCCATAGAGGTTGCCAAAAATGTTATCCCATTTTCCTCTACCCAGAGTCAAAAGGTTAACCTGGTATTTTCCTTGAAAATCCCTTTGAAAAAGTCCCTATAAAGCAAAAGTGCCAAATTTCCCAAGGAACCTTGCCTAAAAAAACCTTACCATTGTAAAAAAGAGACAAAAATAGGCAGGTTTGCTTTTTACATCACCCTGAAATTCGGCCAAATAAAGAAGTTATTGATGGTCAAATTTTGGTCAACATACAGTTCAAATGTACATTTGGTGGGCTTGCATATCTCTATCGGCCTTAGAAAATGTTGAAAAAAGTGAGTTTTATACATTTTTTTATTGTATATCAAGCCAAGGAAATGCATATACAAAGAGGGAATCTTTCTCAGATTCCCAGAATATTCCTGGTTTGTATATCCGATTGCATAAAAATATACAAGGATGGAATGTATATTTGGCTTGTATATTCACATGTACAAGTGAAAGATACAAAAAAATATGTATGGAATATTTACAAGGCTGGCAGACATACATGTGCTACAGTGGAATGTATATCAGGTTTATATATTCGCATATACAACCCAATATACAATGAAAAATATACAAGGCCGATCTATATGCATCAAGAACAGTGTAATGTATATTGGCAGGTTGCTACGGTGGCTTGTATATTTGCACTTGTATGTTTGCACATACAAGCAAAATATACAAAGAAAAGATACAAGGAAATATGCAACGACCGATATGCAAGTAAAGATACATGTGCTACAGTGGCTTGTATATGCAATTGTATGTTTGCACATACAATCGGAATATACAAAGAAAGATATACAAGTCGGACCCAACCCAGCAGTAAAAGTGTTTCATAAACTTTTCGGGTCCGCCTTGTATATTTGGCGTTTGTATATCATGCAATATACAAAGTTGACATACTTTGCAACATCAGGCTGGATTTCAAAGCGGTTTTCAACCTGCTTCATAAAATTTTTGGGTCCGCCTTGTATAAGCTACGATTGTATATTGTGATATACAAATAAAAGATACAAACAGATACATATGCAAGCCAGACTTCAAATGGATATACATTTTTGGTTGAGTCTGGCTTGTATGTATGAGTGCTTTGTATGTTTCGATATACAAAGAAAAGATACAAGCTAACATACAAGTGGTAGGGCCCACATATACAAGGGAGCTTGTATGTATATGCGATTTTGAAAATACAAGGGATATACAGGGGCCGATAGGCATAGCGCCATGTATGTGCTAAGGAGTTGCAGAATGAATTTTTGAATGCCAATTCAGGCACCAAGATGCAACGATATACACACACATGCAAAAGCGATATATACAGGCGGTTGACCAAAACTTTGACCGCCTGTATCTCCTCCATTTTGGCAAATTTTCACCTACTATAAAAGGCAAAGATGTATATTTTTGTCTCCTCTTTCATTTGGCAGGGTTTTCAAGAGGATTTTCTCACTTTCAATTTTTAGATCTGGATTTGCATATCTGAGCGAGTGGACGTTTCAGTGACCCTTTCTAAGCAGATGCAGAGATTTCCTTGCATTCATTGATGCACCATGATGAAGCTGCTTGCATTGATGGTAAAGATATCCCTCCACCACCATGTTCCAGATTTTCTGTCTCCATTCTTGAAAATATCCATGCAGCAGCCGCGTTAAAGACTCAGAAATATCTGTATCTACCCAGTCCCAGATATTTGTCGCCATAACTGATGTAGGTGGATAGTCATGCTTGGAGGATATTTTTTGAGACAGCTCTTAGAGTACATTTTTTGTAACCGACTTAGGAATTTTTGGAATGCTATATATATGCATTTAAATGTTGTAAATAAGGTTGGAAATTTTTTGGCATCTTGGTCTTTCTGTTTCCAAATAGAGTTTTCATATACTGTAACCTTGCCTCTCTGTCAAATATATGCAAGTTATTTTTACCTCTTTACTAATTTTTCTGGTTCTGTGTGAATTTACACATGGTTTGTCTGTGAATGTTGTATTCCTCTCAATCATATTGCTTCTCGCCTCTGCTAGAGTCATCTAACTTGTGTATGTCTACTTGCCATATTCTGATTGTGTTGTGCATCCTTCAGTTCTGTGGAAGTTTCTTTAAATCTGTCTGGTGTATCACCCCTTTTATGTTTTCAAGATTTTATTCATTTTCATTACAAGCACTCTCTCTCCCTTTTCCCCCCAAAATTTCATAGTTTCAAGTCATAGCTAGACAAGGAAGCCGGCCTTCTCCGGAGGTTTGATCTCATTTAGCAAAGTCCCACACTTAGAGATAAATCCCATGTTATTCCAGATTGCAGAGGTTTCACAACTGCAAATCTGGGTGATAACAAGGCTTTCTTGCAAGTGACACCCGAATTAGGAGGCCTACAAGTAACTCGGAATCACTCCAACACAAAGGGGAAACATAGAACACACATCAAACACACAAAATCCCATCCCATGGAGACTTAACAAAACCAAATCCATTTCTAGGATTCAAAAAGGGGGAGAGAGTGGACATCACTCCTCAAGGGGAAAGACACAATGATAAAATCATGATACCCAATATCACAACTCAAGAACTACATAGCCTCTTGCTATCTCAAATCACTTATATCTCCAATGTATACAAGGCACTCTGCCTACCAAAACTTACACCAAAACCACCAAGAACAAGGCCAAAGCCTTCCAACTCCTAACAAGGAGTGGCCTTTCCCCGAGGAGGTTCTCTCCTCTCTCAAGAACCCCATACAAGACTAGCTCCCACACATGGAGAGGTTACATCAAACAACCCATACCCAAATATACAAAAACATAACTCAACATGTCCATACTTAAACATACATGAAAATAAGCAATACAAAACTATCAAAAAGAGCCTTGAAGCCTTGAGAACCTACCTCTCAATCTTTCAAGTGTTGAAGATGGTTGAAGTGGCCACATAAGAGCTCACTTCAAGATCTTCTTTTCTCGAAACCTCCTCTCAAGCCAAAATCCCTCCAAAAGCCAAAAAATGCCAAAACAAAAAGAACCCCTCTCACCTCTCAAAGAGGGAGATAAATAGGGTTTTACAAAACATCTTATTGAATGAAGAGGTGACACTTGTCACCTTCTCATTCACTCTAAAAGTTCACTTCTCCAAAAAAAATCTCACACATGTGTGAGCGATTGGGAAGTGGGGAGGCAACACTTGTCACCTTCCCATTCATCCTCAAAAGCACATCTTTCCACAAATGCTCTCACACATGTGTTAGACATTGGGGAGTGGGGAGTACTTGGATTTTCTTCCCAAGAAGCTCTTCCATTGGGTGCTCTTACATGTGTAAGGGGTGCTGCCACAATAATAGGTTACACTTTTAGGGACATCCTGATTTTTACTGAAATCACATATTTTTAGAAAATATAATGATTTAAGCCTTAAAAGGTTCCATTTAAAGGATTTTAATTAAAGAGGGTTTGATCAAACCCTCTTAAATTCAAACCCCCTTGGATAGAACCCTGCTAGTTTTAAACCATACCTATAATGGAGTCTCCTCTACACCTATCAAAATGCTGATAAAAAACCACTTTTGATTTACCTTTTGGGGGATCAAATGAATTCATTTAAAATTTATGTTTTGTAAGTATGTAGTCCTTATTATAAGCTTCCCAAAAAGTATAATTTTAAATATATTTAATTTGATTATTATATTTATTTTTTATTTCTTGCGAATGTAGGGTTTTCACCGAACATCAAGTTCTCTGTTCTACACACATGGAAAATTAGTAAATTAGTGAAAAAAATTCTGATAAATATATATGCCCTAGGTATTGATGTCCTTGTTTCAATAAAAAAAATTGAATTTCGATACATATAGAAAAAGTTATGTTTTACGGAATACACCTAAGTCTAATTATAATTAGTTTGACTTCAAAACTTGATTAAAAAAATATTCAACAAAACATTATGAAACCAAATGCACGCCCTATATATCAGTGTTACTAATCTAAATTCAAAATAATCAAAATATTATCCTTTGTAGAAAAAAAGTTATGTGCTACAGAATACACATCACTTTAAAAAATGTTGTTTACTATTAAAAACTAGTTATCAAAGGAGACGCAAAAAAATTTACAATTTAACTCCATTTTTTTAAAAATATATATATTTAGAATCTATAAACAAAATCTCACAAATCACTAGTTCGCATCATCTTCAAATTCCTAACGTTTTAACGGCTATAGGTGTCAGAAAGTGAAGATTTAGTTCAAAATGTTGATTTCAATGTCAAGTTTGGCCAAAAAGTGTAACCCATTATTGGGGGATGACCCTAAGGCTTTGGGATCAACCCAAACCCATACCTGAACCTAGGGGAGTGGGAATGGGATGTGACAAGTCACCAATTCCTCTTCCAAAACCCTAATTCGTCACTCTTCTCCCTAGGCCATTTAGAGTGGTCAAATATGAGTCAAAACTCAATATTTGTGGTCCAAATGATACCTATCGAATAGGTACTTGACCTAGGACCCTAAAACACATAAAATAAACACGGTAAAGCTCAAAATTCAACTTTTAAATAGCCCCTAAAACCCATGCACGAAATTGGACATATGGATGACAACTCATCATCTAACTCACCCCTACACCACCCTAGGACACTTTAAACATTAAACATTACAAAAGATAAATCCAATTTCACATTCAAAAGAAATGAATCAAAACCTTAGTCCACCTTAGGGACTAGGTTGAGTGTCACGGCGTCTATACATGGGGGTCACTTGTGAGACCTCCAAATTTACATTAGCCATGGAATTACCTGCACACTTCCACAAACACATCAATAGATCCAATATATTCAATAGCCTAGGAAACTTAAATTAACACAAATACAAAGTCACACAATAATCCAAGTACTTATTATTTTGAAGAAATTAGTTTCATAAGTCAAGTTATAATTCAATACAATTTGTACTCAATTCTCTTTTAATCATCATAGTCCTGACCATACAACAATAGATACAATATACCAATTCACTTAATTTATCAAAGTCCATTTCCAATCCAAATCAAATTACGTAAGTTAAGACATGCTTTCATTATAGAAAATGCAGAATATAACCTAAGTAAATCTAACTAGGTCATCATCCTCATAATTGAGCAACATATAATTTATCAAATCCAGACGTGTGTCTCTCATACATAATTTTGAGTAATAGCACAAGTATATTCTAATAAAATCCATATCTACATTTGAAATCAATTTAACTTATCTAACAATAACTAATATAGTCTATCAAATAGGGTTGTAAATCCATATAACATATCCTAAGTCTAGGTGTAGCAATACAGTTAGGTCTAATAGTGCAACTAAACCTGTTGCACAAGGGTGGGCCTCACATCTTCCCCCCTTAGAGCTAAACTTCCTCTTGGAAGTTAAAATGGAGGTAATGTAGAGAAACCTGCCTTCAAGCAATGCCAACATGGCGGTAAACTCAAAATGATTCCATAACCAATGGTAAGGGAAAAATAATTAGGTTCTTAATATAGTCATCACTTAACAATTATTCTAAATGATAAACTCCTACAAAAAGGAGACACCAAGTATCTAATAACAACACATTCACCAAATAACTTTACTAGCATTTCAAAACACAAGGGGTATTAGATTCCCTAAGATAGATCACCAATTATTACAAGGTCATAAAAGATGAAGTCACACCAAAGAAGGATAGAACCACTAAAGACCTTTTGTTATCACTTATTAAATTTACCAAATCCTAACCTCTCTTAGCCATTCAAAATTAACTTAGACTAAGGTATGTATAACCAAAAGGGAAGTTTGGACAACCCAACTAGTCGTCAATTAACAAAACCAATCGTAGCCCCAAACTTGCATTTAACTCATCATACCACTGATGCTAAGTTATAAATTTTTAGATTTCATGCAACACGCACAAGACTCACAAGTCTTGACTGCCTTCTCTATCAACAGGTCTTCACTAGACTATTGAGGTGGAACTTGCAGGAATAGATAGGAACTAAAACATGTTTGAGCATTCCTAGATTAAAGAACATTAAGCTAAACACTCACATCACTGAAGAACTCAAGAGTCAACTTCTAATCAATTGAAGAATTAATAAATCCCTCGACACAAAGGAGCCAATATCACAAGGATAGTGGGTCTACACAACAATAGAATGATCTCAGGGTTTACCATCATGACCACCCCTTTGAACTTTTCTAGCACTCTTCTCTTATTGGATTAAAATATTTAGCCTCCCAAAAGGAAGAGTTCAAGAAGAACACTCAACTAGACTCAAGGACAAGAAGTAAGTTTGACCTACCTTTACCGACCCTATCTACAATTCTCAACTTTACGATACCATAACCCAAAACCATCTACTCCCTTTTTCCTTCTACCAAGTATCTCTTAAGGGTAGGGTAGATCACATAAGTCACATCACTATACAAGTACCAATAGTAGTAATAATAAGAAAATCCTCGAAAAACGCAAGCTTGCAAAAGGTATGATTTTAAATCAAATTCATTGAGTAAAATTTAAAAGAATAAAATTCAGAAAGAACATCAAATTCAAAAGTGGTACCACCAATTCAATATTCAAAAATTTGAATCAAAATATGATTAAACAAGTCCTTGAGGTAAGAGGACTATTAAAATAATTTAGCTCAGTAGTCCAAGTAAAAGAATTTCAAAACTGTTGGTTTCGCAATTAAGAAGAAAATTTCACCAATAAATAAATAAATAACATTTTTAACAATTTCACAAAATTTTGCACATTACAACAGCACATGTGTTAACATAGTGGGTAGAAGAGGAATAGTGATCACAATCCATACTAAGATCATGAAACATCTTATCTTAACGAACACCCACATGTTCTAAGCAGCTTGAGACATGCTTTGAAGCAGTTTCTAAGAGTCATGTATCCTAAAGAGTCACATTCATACTAACACCTTATGTTCTTTCTAGATAGGAAAATAACACAATCCCCACAGGGGTTCTATCAAACACCATCTCACGAACTTCAAATCACCTTTAAACTTGCAAAGGCATGAGCATAGTTCATAAACCCATCAATTAATCCTACTCAAGCTACCAAAAGGTACAATCACCAACAACACTTCTCCGCTAAATACAAAAAGGTACAATCACCAAGCTTACTATCACTCAAAAATCAAACTCTACATTCCAACACAACTCCCCAAAACCCAAACATCTTCTAAGATAACAATTCAAGTGGTTACTCGCACTTAACAACCTAAAGCAAGGGGGTGTGAATTCACTATTTAATTCAACACCTAGAATTAACATTACATTCTATAACAAAATCCTTCAAATTCATTAAGACCAAAGACACAAAATCATGCAACCAGTTGCATAAGGGACTCATCCTGAGACCTTTCAATAAGCCCTCAAACATAGGGTTCAAGATAGAAGGGTTGACATAAAACTATCTTATCCCATCAACCACATAATTACACCAAGCATCACCATGGGTTCTTCCGTACTACTTAACAAAGAGGTTCTAGACGAGGGGGTTCTCACAACATCCCAATATAACCAAAGCATTTACCAACACTTAACTTTCTTTGCTATAGCCTATCTCGCCATCATATAGCTTTACTAAAGCCTTCTATGCACATAACCTTCACTTGCGTCCTAGCATGATTCACCACTCTAATAGGACATAAACGTATATGCATATATATCAACGAAACAAGGGTGGAAATGTAAGGATTGAGTTGCTCTCAAATTCTTATTTAATAAGCAACTAGAAAATTACACACACTACTAGATTTTACTCCTCAAAAATCCTAGCATGGTTCAAATACCACGCAATAAACCAACTTTATACCATCAACCAAATGAGGTATCTTTCTTTAAGCGAACACAACACATTACAAAATAATGCCTAAAAGTATTATACAACCTTTTCTAGCACTAGACACATTTATGTTACAAGGGGATTATCTTGATATAGCACAACAAGTGTCACAAGATATATAGCAAGTATCTGAAGCACTACCAATTGTGCATAAATTGTCCCATCTGAGAAAGAGAAACAATTACCTGTGTCTGAAGTTCCTTCACCTATACAAAATAAATCTTCACCTGTAGATACCCCTTATTCCTCAAAATCAAAAAGGAAATAGAAACCCTCTCCTTCACCAAAAACTAGCAAGAAGAAATAAAAGATAGTCCAAAGTCCAAAAACATAGAAACCAAGGTATTCTCATCACCTTAGAACTAGATGAGTAAGGACTAGAGATGCAACATCAGCACCTAAAATGGTGTTCCTAGAAACTAATACAGACTCTAAAAGTGGGGATTTCTTCATTCATCGGGATTAGCCTAATATATCAAGTAGTCCAAGGTTTGATCTTGAAGGAGACTCTACCCCATCCTCCTCATAATTTGCTTACCTAAACACCAATCAAGGGATGATTCTTATGGAAATAGAAATAGGGGATGAGGATGAGCTACAAGCTACTCTAAAGAAAATAAGCATGTTGAATGAACAACTAGAAGAACAATTTAAAACTAATCAACAACTAGAAGAGCAGCTAAAGGCAAAGGAGCAAAAAAGTGGTGAACTAGATAGGTTAGCTCAAATGATAGTGGAGGAATTGGATAAGAAAACATAGGTGGCTAAGGAACAGGTACTGCTTATTACTCAGCACATAAAACAAGACATTCCTTCCACCTTAGCTAGCCCTTCTAAGCATCATGCAACAACACAGATAGATGGACCCCCTTTAGAATACTTTCTATTGAGGAGAGATGAAGAGATCACAAAGATAAGGAGAAAATGGAGGGAGGAAAAGGAGGAAATGGTGAAGAAGTTTACTAAGAAGATAAGTGGAAAATATAGGAAAATCAATAAATTAAAATAGAGAATGGGATGAATGGAAGAGTTGACAAGCCAAATCATACAACACAGGCCACCTACCAGGGTTTATACATTATTTTTGAAGGAAAGGTTTCTAATTTTTCAATTTATGCAAGTTCTTAGTGATCTACCACTTCTGGTTGATACAACTAAGAATTTATTTTGGATTTTTAGAACATCTTCAATTGAACTAAGGGATCAGCTATGTGAATTTTTCTACATGATATGGCTGTGTCTTATGATATGTTCTAGAACCCCATCCCTTATGTGGTGGATGTACATATTAGGGCACTCATTTCATTCATAAGGAATGAGCATAGCAGGGAAATTCAGATGGACTACATGGAGAAGAAAAAATTTGTCCTTAATGATCAGAGGAGAAGTGAGAAATCCCAATGAGGCTATGGAGGAATGGATTGAATTGCAAGAGAATCATGTTGTGGTAGGAAAAGTTCTTCAAAATCGAGTGACTATTTACACAACATATCAAGAGATTCTAAGAGACATAAGGAAGGAATCCTTTGAGTCCAATAAAGCAAGATGGCAAGAGCTAACACCAGAATTAAGAAGGAAAGAGCCACTCCCTGTACAACTTTCATGTAGTTGTCAGCAAAGGTCACAAGTATATTAACATGGCTAGAGTAAATGGATTGACAAGGTTGCTAATTCCCTTCCAACCACCTACCCTCTGGGTTCTAATTCCTCATTGGAGTGGTAGGAGAATATATCAAGTAGCAGATGAAAACACCAGGTGGGAGTGCATCGATGGACAAAAAGCATTATTCTTGAGTGAAGGGGAAGGAGATGTGAATCCTTATGATTTAAGAAATATTGCTCTCATGTATAATTATAGGCCTTAGTTTCTTGAGGGCAAGCAACACATTCAATTGGGGGTAGTGATGAGCCCCGTTATTGTCCTTTTTAATCCTTGTTTTCTTTGTTTTCAAGTACCTGTTTACAAACACTTTTATCCTTTTTAGACCAAGACTTAATATAATATTTGGATAAGCACTACACTAATTATATGATGCTTTAATAAATGTTTCATGGTTAAAGTAGTATTTTCATATGTAATGTGGTGTAAATAAGTGTGTTTACAATAATCTTTATGATTGGAGATCTCATTGGGACTAACTTCTTTCTTTAGCAACCAAGTCTACTAACTTGTAGCAAAGTCATAAAGTTCCTGCAACCAAGCCAGGAGGATTCCTACAGAAAAGGAGCAAAGTTTCCTATCCTACAAAAGTTCCTATAGCCAAAGGCGTTGACTCTTGTAGCAAAAGCGTACAATCACTAACAACTGTCTAGTGGCACTGATTCATTCTCCCTATACAAACAAAGATAAGATGCAAGGAACATCAAGGAATAATTTACAACAAATGGAAAAAGTACTTGTCCTCCAATTGAAGACATGTTGAGGATAGTTGACGCCAAATTAACCACTTCCTTGCTTCTTGGACGAAGTTGTTCCATTCCAATCTCCTAATTAAAAATCTCTTCTTTGAGTTGTTTTAGTTCTTGTTTCCTAGTTTCATTATGACCCTTTAGAAATAAAGGATCATTCCTTGCATGAAGGGAAGTGGATTAATTAGTCATTAATTTTCATTAATCTAGGAATTGTATGAGGATGTATATATATGTTTTTCACCAGATATTGAGAGTAGTAAAATTTTCTAGATGATTGTAGTATGTTATGATTTCAATCAATAAAATAGAGTATCATTTCAGATTGCTTAATTCTTCTTGTTCTTAATTCATGGTGAAGAAACAAATGCATTGATTCAATAAGTTAAGTTAGTAAAATAAAGGAGGTAGTCAACCTAAGTCAAGGCCCACTTGTGGAAGACTACCACCTATTTGTTTTAGTTTCTTGCAATCAGAGTTAGATTTTGTAGCTAGATTCATTGATTTTGTTTCAGCTATTCTTTTGTTGTAGCTAAGAACAGGACCACATAGTTTACTTTTTGAATTTATAAATTTGCATTCCTTTCTAGCATTTTAGTAAATATCCATTTCATAACTATACACAACTACATATCTAGAATCCTCTAACTATGTATACAGTACATACATCATGCCAAGTACCATGTCCCTGGGTTGATAGATTAAATGTAGCTTGACTTTACTCGCTAAGCTGCTTGATTTAGGATGAGTCCATCCATTGGGTTGTATGCATGCCTTAGCTACATTAGTATCAGTGAGCATTGATAGAGCTCGACAAAAACCATGGTAAAATGCAAAAATTTCATCCCCAAAATGAGGTAGATCTTCAAATATTAGTACATGTAACTCCCAAGGTGTCAAAAATAGAAAATATAACTCCCACACTAATAATAGACAACATCTTTGAGTTGTAACTCCTCCATAATGACATACATCACAAGGTAGACATCCAAAGTCACCTCCATGCATGCATGTAGACCCCACTAATAATGCAAGATGCTTCATAACTCCATTCTAGCGTCCAAGTTGAGGAACCACCTAAAAATAACAGTTGTAACTGCCACTACCAACTCCACCTCCTTCATGAATTCTTTTACAACTAATATTCCAAATCACAGGAAAATAATAATAAAATATTATCTCTCAACCACCTACATGAGAATCCAAGTACTAATTCCAAGATGTTTGGAAATACATAAGAAATAATATGTTAGGCTTGCAATTAAATATCCCACTATCCCAACAAGTAGAACTAGAAGATGTAGATGGGGAGGAAGAGGAAGAAGTGGGATTATGAGATAAAGAATCAATTTTCTCTAATTTCATCTCATAATCTCACAAGCTAGCTCAGAGGTATACAAAATTTATATTGTCTTTGGAATAGGACCTTGTCCATAATTTGTGCATGTAGGTTCTCCATAAAAACATGTTGAATCTCAATATCAAGCAAGTAAGAATCCATTTCAACTAGAATGGATTGGAATTGCAAGATAAAATCTTTGTAAGTTATCATTGGGACATTTCTTGCAATGAATTAGGTCAGTAAAATTCACTTGCAAGCCAATCTAGACCTAGGCATGGCTAACAAGAGCTTGTGCTAACTCATTAAAAGACCTAATTGAACCATGAGGATGAGAATAATATCACTCAAGTGCATAGTCCTTGAGTGTGTGAGGGAATAATTTAGCCACGATATGATCATCATAGAGAAGATCTATACATGTAGCATTGAACAATCATACATGCACAAATTAGGATCCCCTTTACCATCATAGAAAGAAAAACAATGGGCCATGAATGTGGGAGGAGATGGATGAGATATAATCTCAAGAGATAATCGATTGTTATGGCTCGATCCATATTGACCTTCTAAAACTAAGAAGGATGGGCATGTAACTTCTAATGCATTTGCCTCAAGTTTGTAAGACGTAAAGCATAGTGAGGTTAGATGATGGTTGGAATTGGGGAGGTGTAATGGGTGAAGAAGGAACCATATGAGGTAGGTACACATATAGGGAAGGAGGTGATATTCATGGAAGTGATCAAAGGGAAAGAGGAGATAGGATGAGAAGTTATAGGAATAGGGTAAAAGCAAGAAGTTGGGTCCACATATAGAGGAAGTGTCAGGAAAAATAAAATCCTGACAGGAACGGGTACACGTTTTAAAAAAGGGTACCTATTTAGGAATGAGTGCCTGAGCTTGGAATCAAAATGGGTACCTGTTATGCTTCAGGATCCTGGCCTAAATGGGTACCCATTTTGTAAGAGTATTTAATTTTACTTAAAATGGGAAATAACTGGCATATTAGGAACGAGTACCTGTTTTAAAACAGGTACTCATTCTATTTTTTATAACAAGTACCTGTTTTAGAACGGCCACCCATTCCTAAAAGTTTGAAACCATAACCCGCATTTTTCATTTGGTTTTAGACTTTGGAAAAGCATGGTAAGCTGACCCTTAGCCTTGGACCTACAAGTAAAAGTCCATGTTCATAGCAAGAGAAAAGACTAACTTTACCAATATGGCTGACGACGTTTTTTTCTGAATTTTTTTACAAAATTAAAACCCATCATAGATGACGATGTCTAGTTTTCAAATATGTAATTTTTTTATGATTTGAATTTTTTTTCTATTTATTAATTAATTTATGAGCAAACTGGTCCATAAACTTGAAATGTCAAGTTTTAATATTTTTTAATAACTTTTAATTTTTAAAGTTTTTTTTTAAATTATGTCATCAATCTACACATCATTCTTTACACAATGAAAATAAAATCATTTTATGATTAGTTTAGCTCAAATTATGTTGGTCGTACATGAGGGGTTTTCAAAAACAACAATTAGGGCCAATAAAAAAAATATTTGGAAAAAAATTATAAAAAAATCCTCATCAAACTTCACTATAATACACATCTTTCTCCAAAAGGATTTAGAAAAATACTTTTATTTAGGTCAGATTATGTTGGTCGTACACGTGCATGGTATGGTCCTAAAAAAGTGACTTTTAAAAGTGGTTTTTGTACAAGCCTATGCAAAATTAATTTGTATCAACTAGGTATTAGAATAAATTACATATTTGAAAACTAGACTCAAAATACTACATTTCATATAACTCGACTTTCTTAAGATTCTATGTGTAAGTGCTTCAAATTTTGACTCCAACTGTGACAAACTTTGATTTTCAGGAAAAACACTTCCACTTTTTAGCCAAAAAGTGAACCAAACTTCTTGCACTTACCCAATAGAAACAAGTTGATATATGGAGGTGTTAGTAATGGGTGATGTGGCAAGGAATGAATCTATGTAAGAATGTATAGGACCATAATATTAAATAGGTTGAAAAGCAATGGTGAGAATGTATAGGACCATGAGATTAAATAGGTTGAAAAATAAAGGACAAGGGAAGCACAATGAGGCAACTAATTTGTGTATAGCATATGACAGAGAGGGTAAAGAAGGTGGAGCCTACATCTATGATGGGATAGAGATATGAATATGTGGTTGTGAAAGTGGAAGGACATGATATTGTGGTAGTGAGATCTAAGAGGGAGAGGAAATGTGGAAGCAATACGATAATTTGAGTTGTGATGGTGGAGGATGAGGGGGAGTATGTGGGTCAACAATAGGCTCAATGGAAGTGGAAGAACTAGATGAGATGCAACAAAAGTAGACACATCAAAGAGATTAGATGACTAAGGAACAAGAGAAGAAGATGAATTCACATGCACAAAATGCCCTATGCATTGCAAAATCTCTTAACTTGAAGAATTAGTGAGCAAAAGGTTGCCCAAGGCATTGGCAAGATCAAAAGGGTTAGGGCCATCTACTATGTCAACAAAAAGCTTTATGGATTGCACTTAATAGATAATATTATCATGTCTTTGAATATCCATGCAAGTGGCATGTGCATCATGAGAGAAGAAATTGGAAACCTCATCAAGATTGTTAGAAGTGGGAGGAATTTCAGACATGGTAGGGTTAATGCATAAGTTATGGAAAAGGGGGAGACCATTCAAGTAGCGAACATAAGAGATATGGCAAAAAGAGGGGTTGTACCAAAGGGAATATGAAGTATTGTGGATAAAATAGGAGATAGTAAGGGGAAAGCAATGGATATAATAATAACAAAGGGAAAGGTAGAGAATAGGTAAGTGGGGTATAGGAACGGCCTAGGGTGGGATTAGAAAGGATGAGAGTGAAAAGAGAGTGATAAGGAGGCTAGATATAATGTGTTAGGCATGGAAAAGTATGTGTTGTGAGATCCTAAAGAGGTGTTGTGAAATCCTAGAGCAAAGGGGGCCTCAACACACGGGATGATCAAACTAAGGATTGTAAAAGGAGAAAGGATGTGAAAAGGAAGTGAAGTGTGTGGCAATATCTAGAAGTGTGTTTTTGGTGGGGTAAGGGATAGGTTAAAACAAAGAAAAGTGGTGAAGGTGATATCCTAAGGTTTGGTGAAGGTGAAAAGAGGTGTTAGAAGTAGAGAAGTGTTAAGGGGTGAGAAACAGAAAAATGATTTTAAAATGATGGGTTTTCTAGTCTAAGGTCATAAAATTAGAATTGTTGCATGAAAGATGTTAGGTTCACCAAATGAATGATAGAAAATGGACTACTCCCTAAATTGTTTTCTTAAAAGATAATTAATTCACCTTTATGTGGTACTTACTAAAACCTACATTATATTTTCAATGAAAGTGTAAAAATATAGACTAAAACTATATAAATCTAATGTGGAAAAGCAAGTACATGATCTAGGAAATGAAAAGTGCAAATAGATCTAAGATACATTAAAAAAAATGCAAATTGGGGTAGAACCTAGAAAATATTAGATCTAATTCTAAAAATGGGTTTAGGAGGTTAGGAAATGGTCCTTGGTGAAAATGAGCTAAAATGGAGAAATTTGTAAAGTTGGGCACCACTACCTGCAAAACTTGGGAAGTATTGCCTATACTAGGACTTAAAATTGTTGCCTACTTAGACTAGGCACTACCACCTATAGAGCCTAGGCACTATTATCTATGTACTTGATGATCTTAAACTTTCACCAATCACAAAAAATATTTGATTATTCTCTTGCTTGAAGATTCTTCACATCATGTTTTGGATCTGAGATATTCTGAGATAAACTTAGGGACAAGAGCAAAAGGGTGTGCTATGTGGAAGACTACCTCAATCAGTCCCCTAGGATTGTGTATTTCAACCTCAACGATAGAACTATAGGAAATATTGGGTGTGTACAACCTACTGTTGGTGTAAATGTGGTTTGTACAAAGATTTTGTGGTCCACAACACAAGCCCTAAGGGAAATGTTAGGATATGGTGGTGTGTGTGATTAATTGATTGGAAAGGGAGATGGAGATCACAAAAAGAGAACAATGGAGATGGGAAGGATAGAAAAATATTCATATCTTAATAGGGAAGGATATGGAAAGGGTTTTGGGCTATGGTTTCAAGAGGAAGAGAGGAAATCCTGGTAATATATGGCTTCCAAAGGAGAACAATGTAGGATTGAAAGAGAGAAAGAGTGAGTGGAGGAGAAGATAACAAAAATTCTATGGATTTTGTGGTCTTAGGGGCTTCAAATCTTTAGTTTTCCAAAACCTAGCTTGTTATGCTACTCTGTAATGAAGTTATTTCTAATCACTAGAAGTATGTAGATGTTTGCTTAAGAAAGAGAGCGTGCTTACTAAGTTTCCAAATTGAGCTTCCTCTTACAAATGGAGGGAAAATAGGGTTATATTGAGTTTTGGGTGAGGTGATCATTGAAGATGTAGTAAGGATTCTAGGCTAAAATGCTTTCCAAAAGTCAAATTTTAAAATTTGAACATGGATATGAGTGCCCACCCAATACCAATGTCCAAACACAAGCACCCAACCAACACTAGTGTCCTTGAGGAGTCGAGTGTTTATATTTTTAGGGATGATTGGGGATGGGTTCCTAAGACTTGTTCTCCATGTCTTATCCTCCTATGATCAAGGAAAAGGCTAGAAAGTAGGTCAAATAGTTCTAAAACATTACTAAGAGGATCGACACCAAAATAAGTGTAGAAACATAAGGTGAAAGTTGCAAAGTAGAAAATTTTTAATCTTACACCTTGGTAATGTTTTATCCTTCTTAGATTGTTGACTAATGTCCTAGACCTTCTACTTAAATTCAATATCCTAGAAGTTCAATTCAAAATTTTAGGCATGCAAGTTTATAGGAAATGGATAGAATTTCCAAAGGGATCAATTCAAGAAAGTGGTGAAAGGTTTTTTATTTATAAGGGTGATGCATAATTACACTTGTAATCTTGTCCAAATACAATAATATAGGTAGTGAAAGTTGGTCAAGATCATTGGAGACTGGGGTAGATTAACTACAGATTAGTTCAAGATTATGTCCACTTATACACAAAAATATAGATCAATTAAATAACAAGACAAAGCCAAAGTAAACGTTAAAGATAAAAAGACAAAATTTATATTCAATCATTTTTAGTTATAATTTTCACTGTGTCACTTTATTTTAATGAATGGCTTATCGTGTAGAAGGAATATATTAAAAATTAATTATTTATCAAATTGTGAAAATTTTCATTACTGATTAAAATATATTGTTATGGTGAAATCTGCATACCCATGTCAGTTCCTGTTTAGTTGGGCCATTTTGAGAGAATGCATTAATGCAATTACATATTGACAAATGGTACACTCTTCTACAAAGTTGAGCTCATTAACACATGTTACTCATCCCCATTTTACACATGGCTCCATCTTATCTATATCCGCTCATATTCCCACATATCCAACATTCATTATGCTTAATAAACATTAGATTTCCACAGTCCATGTTATTGTTCTTGAGTGCTTCAGGATTTAACTATGTGAGATTTTTTCATCAATGTTTCAAATCACACTCCATGATCCATCATCAGGAAGAAGAGAGCTAGAGAAGAGAATTAGAAAATTCATGGAGTGTGATCCGAAACGTTGATGAAAAACTCTCACAGTTAAATCCTGAAGCACCCAAGAACAATTCGTTATCCTTATTATTTCCCGCCATGCCTATAAATTCATTCCATACCTAGATCTTATTATTTCTATGTCTTGGGTCAATCTTGTGAGTATGGGATTCAGTTTGCACCAACAGACCTAACCCCCAAAATTTTAAAATTCAAATTTTAATTTTAGTTGAGTCTTGCTTGTTTCCTTCCTACCATGGGGTGATTTGGTACACATTTTTTGCAATTTATTGTTATGTCAGTATTTAAAGGCATTCAATCACATTCACTTTACATCCAAGCATTATTAACATATTATTCACGTTTACTAAAGAAGAATGCTAAGAACACTTCAACTAGAGCATTAAAAAGAAACTAAATCTACATCATCATCTACATGTGTAAAGATTCTTGTTCTCAATTATTTTCACAATCATAAAGCTAGTCCTATTAAGGGGGTTGACCTAGGAAAACACAACCCTTGCAATCCGGTGATCTCTACTAGGTGTTTATAAACATTGAAAGTCCTTGACATTCAACAAAGCACAAAGAATTAGGGGTGTGCATTGTACCCACAGAAAAGATCTAGGGTCATAGATTCGGCCCTTTGCAAAGTTGAGAAATCATTGTAGTCCCAAGACAGAGTACAAACATATTAAAAAAATTCAATCTTGAAACAAGTGAAATTCAGAGCACCATCAAAATTATTCTTCCTTCATTTTAAAGCTAAATACCTTTATCCTTTTATATTCAACTTCCTAACTTAATATTTAATTATTCAATAATCAGATATCAACTCTATTATCTCAATTAATTTATATACTTATTACTTATATAAACTAATTTCAATTACACATTGGGAAAATATCATTTTTCTTTTATAAATATATATTCACTTATTCTAAGTACAATATTCACCCACGTCACTTCACTATAAAGAAACGCTTATGGCGTAATAAAAGAATATAAGTTCGCTATTTATCAAATAGTTAAAAGTTTTCAGCACCTGGTTACAATCCAAATCCACAGTTGATGATAAGATTTCAAATTTTCCACAAATTAGAAAGATGATGAACGCAGCTGTTGAATTTGTTTTTCTCATCTTCTCCACTGTATTCCTCAGCTGCTCGCTTTTAACAATCAATACTTGTAGTTCAATGGGAGTGACTGGGTAAAATATGAGTCATGAAAATCTAGGGTAGAAGCAGGGGAATGAAGCCCCCAGTATACCAAAGAAACTTGGATCCATAAAACCCTCAATTCATGGATCTAAAATACAGTCAATATTTGCATGTAAAAATAAATATCTCAGATACAAATGTTTTTCAAAGCTTCAAGAGTTTGAGGTAGAAGCAACAGCAATAGGGTTGGAGGTACATGGAGGAGGACAACGAAAAGGAGAAGGAGAAGGAAAAGGAGAAGGTGAAGGAGAAGGAGAAACAATCTTAATCTCTGTCATATGGGTGTGGGTGTTATGAGGAATCTTATTCTGAGATAAAGCAGCAGAAAAACTATCATCATGGTATCGTTGCAGCCATCTCATCACTAAAACAATCAATGACAATAACACACCCAATGCCATGAAAGAGAGCACTATGATCCAAACCTGCAGGAACTCTGCAAGTGAAGAAAAACCCATTTTAATTTCACTAAAATCAATCAAGAACAAAAGGCTTGCACTCCCTCATGCCAATGAGTAATTTCAAAGGAAGAGAATGCCAGTGCACTTGTTATATGAAAAGCCAGGCCTGTTAGACAATCCGTGAAAGGAAAGGAACATCCTGCTAACTTTTGACCCACACCGTTGCTCGCCACAATGTTTATCTCAACCTTGTTAGAATATTGGAAAAACATGTATAATTTAATGTTTTGGTTGGAAAAACAAGTGGTCTTTGTAAAAGGGTGGGGCACTTTCAAAATCCCTTTTTCTAATTCACAATTCCAATCAATAACGTTTACCTACAATCAAAAAGTAGTTTGATTGAATAAGTGAGTCTAACGTTTACCTATAATCAAAAAATAGTTGGATTGAATAAATGAGTCTATGTGAACCAGAAATTTGGATAGATAAACCTTTTTCAGAATTATTTTAAAGAGTTTGAATCTGTTGTTAATTTCTCAATATCATCTGCCCTCTTGCAAACTACTGAAAGTAAACAGCGTTTACAACCTTTCCTCAATATCTATCCATTCAGCATACTGAATACACTTATTACCAAAATAATTATTAGAGAAAACTAAAAACATCTCGTATTAAATTTTAACATATTGAATTTTTTTTAATAAAAAGTGAATCCAGCATGTTGAATAGACACAGATCTTTCCATACAGATGGAAGGAACCCTTACACAAAGGGTAGCGTTTAAAAGAATCCATTGTTTTGACTTATTGTATTTATTCCTGCAATCACTGCAGAGGTTTGTGATAATGGTTTCTATTGTCAACGAAGCAATAAGAACAACAACATGAAAACAACAGTTCTTGAAATGTGTCCAGATAAGCTTAATGAGTTGTTTGAATGAAATTACGGTGAAGCAACCTCCGAGATCAAGATCATCTTTTTTAAATTGACAAGTTACCTTTACATGGTGTTCCCAAGACTTTTTGGCTTTAGAAGACCAGATAATTTAGAAGGAATCTAAATGAATAGGGTTCACGTGTTTGGCCAAGCTTTCCCTCCGAATGCTATGTCCACAAGCTACTAGATGTGATAAGCTTATCTCCTAAAGATATTTGTGAAGATATTGGGAGCCAATCCCAATATTTTCGGCATGGTGGGGGAGAAGGTCTAATAGTGGTGCACCTTAAATTTATGGGTTGACATGGTAATGTACGTGTAATATTATTGGCACTAAAATTATATGTCAAGCAGGTTGTGGACAATTTAAATATTTTGTTTCATGAGCATAGACCCAAAAAAAAGGTTAGACCAATAGTTGTGCATTAAGTCATGTTTTTTAGTGTGTTAATGTGGCATCATATGATTTGTTGCTTTGTGAATCTAATGGGCACATTTTATTCAATTATCGGTATTGGTTGTTGAACTATTGGGTCCTCTCTTACAACTACTAGTGTCATACTATTTAAAATATTAGGCTTTCAATGTACCAGTCCTATCACAACTACTAATACATGCACCACTATTGGACCCTCTCCCCTATGTGTTTCACTTAAAAAAAACTTGATTGAAAAACTTATTTTATTGATTATACAATATAAGTGCAACTGCAATTCTTAAAATAATTAGGGTGAATTAATAAAAATTATAAGTTTATATGTAAATTATTAAATAATATGTTGAAAAAAAAGGTGTATCAAGTATATTTAGGCTAACAAAGCACAAACCAAATAATGTTTAGGCTATGAGGGCCACCATCTCGTAGTTAAGTGGATGTGAATGATGATCTAGTTTATCCCCCTAACTACTCCTTCTAGTGGGTGTTCAGAATTAGGTATGGACTATTCACTAGTAAGTGACTTCTTTTTATTTGTCATCAATCTTCTATTGAGTTTGTGAAATAACTAGAGTCAAAGCAGGAAATTCGCCATGTTGAGGGGTAGGCTAATTGCTTGGGCCAAAGCCACTAGCACTAAGTTGGGGAGGACACTTGAATTGTGGTCAAAACTATGATTGGTTGTAACGATGGTTGTGTGAACAACACTTACCTCCATGCTACACCCTTCACCTATAGTGTGCATGGGGATATGTGTAGCTGACTTATGGCTGGCATAACCCTTAATTAAGTTACATGATCATTTATATAATCTTATATAAGTAGTTAGGTTGGCATGGGTGGCATCCATGGCATAAGTATGGTATATAAAGGAGGTAGTGGTTAGTTTGTTATCATCATATAGTGTATTTCATTCTTATTTAAGACAATTGGAGGTAACCTCCTCAAAGTGGTTATTTTTTGGAAGTTGATCCCTCAAAGTGGTTTATTATTATTAGTTATTTACAACATATTTCCTATTATATTCTTCTCTTGCACAATTTATTTCATTACAAGTGCTATCAAAGCATGATCTTGACATCTAGAAGGTAAGAAACAAAGTCATTTTTTAGGAGGTCAAAATATGAAGTTCATATCTCTTTCAACTTGGTGATTTTTTAATTACAATATTGAGGGTTGATCAAGGACATATTGAGTCTACTACAATCTATATTTGAGATCATTTGAAGTAGTTTTGAATGAGTTATTGCAAAATTAGGGTTTTCACCAAATTCACTCCTAGTCTACAAATCAACAAATTTCTTGGAAATATTTTCAAAAAAGTGAGATCTAGGCCCAAGTAAGTTATAGTAAAAATTTTAGCTTATTTGGATTTGTTTTATGTAAGTTATTGCAAAATTATTTCAGCCCCACCATGGCAGGGACTTCAATAAGAGGCAAGGGAAGGAATCCAATCACTCTTGGTAAGGCTCCAAAGAAATATGATCTAATAGTAGAGGAGATGGACCCCATAGACATTAAATAAACTATAAAGGAAGAAACCATAAAGATGAAGGAGGAAATCTTGTTAGACATGGCACAACAAATGAAAGGGATTGCTAAACAAGATCTTGATTTAATGTTCAAATGAACTATTTTTCTCCAAGGTTCTAGAGACTTCAAATGCATGGATTCACACCACAAGACTTTGGAAGAAAATGTCTCTTCCAAGGGAAGTGATGCCTTTGGTTTAACTTAGATATAAATATGGATCATCACCCAAATAATGTCATAGCTAGGCACTTAACACCAAAGATGGATATGCATAAGTTTGATGGCAAAGATCTAATCAATTGGCTCTACCAAAGGAATTGATTCTTTGATATTCATTATGTTCCATGTCAATAGAAGGTTGCAATGGAATCATAATATTTTTAACCAGATCAATTCATTTGGTATCATTGGCTATGTGAAGAGAAGAAAAAGAAGGGATGCATTGTCACATGATCCATTTTTCAAGAGGAACTCATGGCACATTATGGAAATAGCATTATGGATAACTACTTCATCTAGATCACTAGATTAAAGAAAATAGGTGCTAGTGAACGAGGAGGAGAAAGAGAAGAAGAGGAGGAGGAGGAGGAGGAGGAAGAATTAGGAGGAGAAAAAAAAGTAGGAGAAGAAGAAGTGCCCAAGATAATAATATCTTGCTATGCACTATCACTATTTGGAGAGATGCCAAAGGGTCTACCACCCAAAAGAGGCCAAGATAAGGTCATTCAACTAGTACCCAGGAACCATTCACCATCCATCACATCTTATTTGAAGGTACACCAAAAGGTTAGAGTAGTGGAAGAACACATGTAGCAACAACAAGGCAAAGATACAGAATAGAATGAAGTAGCAAGCTGATCAACATAGAATTTCAACACAAACAAAGTTACAAGAGCTTGATGAGGAGGGTAGAGTCATTTTAGAACCTAAGGAAATCCTACACACACACTCAAAGGTTACAAATGAGGATAATTACAAAGTATCTGATCAAGTGGAATAATTTGGCTACTAAAAATGTGGCATGGGAAGATGAAAATCTAAGGAAATCCCACACACACACACTGAGAGGTTACAAATGAGGACAATTACAAAGTATCTGATCAAGTGGAATAATTTAGCTAGACTAAAGATGCAACATGGGAAGCATCCAGAGTTCGTCAACATTAGAGACAATGTTGGTTTTAAGGGGAGGGGCATGCTACACCCTTGAGTTATAGTGCACGTGGGAATATGTGTAGCTAACTTATGGCTAGCATAATCCTTAATTAAGTTATAGAATCATTTATATAGTCTTATATAGGTAGTTAGGTTGTTCTAAGTAGCATCCATGGCATAAGTATGGTATATATAGGAGGTAGTGGTTAGTTTATTATCATCATGTTGTGTATTTTATTCTTATTGAAGATTATTGGAGGTAGCCCCTCAAAGTGGCTTATTTTGGAGGTTACCCCCTCAAAGTGGCTTATCATTATTAGTTATTTGTAGCATATTTCCTATTATATTATTATTTTGTGCAAGTTATTTAATTACACTCAACCTCCAAATCCTCCAAATGGTGGCAAACAATGGCAAGGAGAGTTCAAGAGAACACAATTGATATCACATGATGCATTACCCTAATGATCAATGAGTCTCTAGTGATTCTCCACCTCCCTACACATCTTCTCTACATAGACCTAGATCTAGAGGATAATAGTTGAAATCATAGCCACCTTGTTAGCCACAAAGAAATGGAAATCAATTATAGGTAATATTGAAAATAGCATAATGCATTTCTTTTTATAATTAAAAAAAATCTCAACACAAAAAATTACTAAATTTGGTAGAATTTTGTATGAAAGAGCAAAATCCCCTTCAAACCCATTTTCCATAAAAAAATGTTATAAATGGGAGTGAAGGGTGTGAATTCACTTCTAGCTAGACTAGACATGGAGACAAAACTAGTAAAGTGTTTTATGGCCTCAAGTTGACAACACATGGGGAAAAGAGGATGAGAAATACTCATAGCTTAAGTCTATCCCCAGTCAAAAGACCTTGGTAGATAAAACATCATAAAGAGTGATTTTCCTTAGACTCAATAATAGATTTTCAAATTTTGGCAAACTAATGAATCCAAATGAAAGTAGTGGACTATAAATTCTAGTTTATGTCCAAACTTTCATATTATACTTGTTGAGGAGAAAACAACTAAGAACCAAGCTAAGGTTTATAACTGCAAAGAGTGTCCACCAACCACTTTTAATCCTTCCATTAAGAGAACGATGAATGTAAGCCAATGTTATGAAGATATTCAATTGGCACAACAATGTGAATTTCATTTATGGACTTAAATTATTTGTTATTCAATTGAAATTTAGTTTTCAAATCTAGCCAAGAGAGTAAAGATCTATTGGAGTAGTTGAAATTATCAATGAGGATTTGAGTATGAAATTTTTATTGGCAATTTATAGTCAATTGGCAAAAATTTACATTTGGCCCCATGAAATTAGCAATTTGTATGCATTTCAAAATGAACTTTTTGCCCAAATTTGATAGGTCTTTCTATCCCAAACATAAATTCACCCCAGCATAGATATTTTAATTGATTAAAATAAATTTGAGCACTGCTAATGCCAAAATATAGCTAATATTATTATAAATAATAGAAAGGAGAAAATGTAGTTGCCTAGGGAAAGAGATGTAGTTGAGCAAGATGTAAATAACTAATGAGCAAATTAAATGTAATTAATTTAAATGAGGTCTTGTGAAACTATATTAGCATGCCTCCTATCTTTGACAAGTAGCTAGCTGAGAGCTATAAGAATGCATGCAAGATCTTAGTGAATTTTTCATATATCTAACACATCATATGGAGTTGATAAATATAAGAGGCTTTGGTGCATACTTGTATTGGTTATATTGATATGTGAATGGTTGCTAGTTCTTTCTTTTTGTTTATGCTATAAATATAGATCTAGCAAAGGTTCTCTAAGCCCTCGCATGTCTCAGGTGAGCGATTTTCAAGTTGGTCTACTAGTGTAGTAGGTATTTAAATGTTGGCCAATCAATCTAGCATGTGCATATGAATTTTGGCCAAAATTTTGGTTCCATTGTCGAGACCCTATGTACTGACCTATGTGCAACATGGTGTATGTGGCAAGTAACATGTACTAAGATCAACCACTATTTTGGAGTAAGATGTTTGGAGTTTGCACATCAAGAAGCATTGGTTGGAGAATTATCACACAAATGGTGTGAGTGTGTGTTGTATGATGACTTGTATGAAACTTTCTTTGCAGATCTATCGAGTCATTTGTTTAAATGGCTATTGTCATGGGTTTGCCAATGTTGGAGAGGATCACAGTGTGTAGTAGATTGGATGCCTACCCATGTTGACCAACTCCAAAAGCTAAATTCGGTGTGGACTCATCTTGTGGATTATTTTTAAAGGGTGTCATAGAAAGCTATATCTTAGAATTTGTGATTACCGCTTATTTCTCTTTTGGAAGAACAAGTCAATCAGCTTGTGGGTTAAGATGTTATTGGTTGATAAATGTGTCAAGACACCTAGCATGGAGTAGACTAAGACCACATAGAAGTGGGACACACCAAAAGTGACATGTTAACGAGTTATTGCAAATGCAAGGAAGTCTTAGGATAATGCATCAAGAGATATGGAATGAGAGGCGAGAGGCTATGATCACCACAATAGAAGAACAATGGATCAAGCAAACATTGCACACCACGAAAGGAGTGATGTAGGAGAGATAACATTGGGGAAGAATACGGCCCCATGTAGTTGTGAATGTCATTGCAAGAAGTCTTCTATATGGAAGGATTTGGCTGAATGAGAAAGTTGGATTGACTTGCCAATGGAAGATATTATATGTTCCGCCTAGACTAAGAAGATGTCAATCATGTGTGCTCCAATGGAGAAGAACTCAGACACATCTTGACACCTCCACCTAGCATGGATCACTAGTACTAAGGTATTTCTCTAAGTGGCAACAAGGATATATAGCTAGAGTTGTTGAAAAGAGGCTTCGGAAGCACTTATGAGAAGATAGGTTAGAAAAGATGTTTAGAAAAATTATGCAATAGAATTTGTAGAGGGATAATGAAGAAATGCCATAGGTGAACAACATGTTGAACCCACCATCAATTGTTGTCTATGAACCCACACAACTCAATGTGCACATTTTTAATGGAGATGAGAATGTAATGCAACATTGGCAAGCCTAAAAAATCACATGAGGGGTGCACAATGTTACTAACATGGTGTATCAGATTCAATTATTTTCCACTACACTTGGAGGACATACACCAAATTGGTACCTAAAAGGCAACCCACAAGGTATGAAAGATGTATTAGATGATGTTCAAAGTGCTTTCATTCAAGAATTTGATTATCTAGATTATTTGCACTATGCTATAGTTCCATCAAAAACTATACAACAAGCTCCCACAGAATACATCTAGAGCTACAATCAGCATTTCAAGGATCTAACCACCAAAATATCACACATAATTAATGTGGAGCTAAAAGAGGAATGGTTTATTAGGGTTCTTATTATCTATATTTAGCATGAGATAGAACAATTGTTGGTCCCCAATTAGAAGGATGTGCTCAAAGAAACCATGTGCCTGGAAGCTATTGGTGAGTCTAACCTATATGGTTCATTAATCATTGCTCTAAAGAGAAGATAAGGATAATGGTTGTGCAAATGGAGCAACTTGCTAGTGCACAGATGGAAAGAGAGGATTGTGGTGTACAAATTATCAGAGTGAGGTCCATGTTGCTACTAATTGTCCTATGGTGAGAGCATGGGCAATTCATGTGATTCCTCCTTTGGGTGGTCCATGCACTTTGCACTACATTATTTATCAAGAGTGTCATGAGACATCATCTTTTCCACTCTTGTAAAAGGTCATAGGAATCAAGGTAACTTATTGGTGTGAAGTGTGTATAATCCTACCCATAACACTAACACTTGTCAAGTTGTCAAGGCACTTCAGGAGTCTAGAGAAAAGTAAATGCTAAATGCTACCATGGAGGAACAACTTGTGAAGCATGCACCCAGGTTTTAGAGAGGAGGTGGTACAGGTCATGGTGGTGGTTATGCTAGATGAAGTTACAATTATAGGTGTGGTGAGCATGGTCATACTATGCATCATTGTCTTAAGTTGCCATGGCATGGCTATTGTAATGGTGACCACTTAACCAAGGATTGTCCAAATCTTCTTCAAACGAGAGATGATCACAAGAAGTCTATGTAAATAATCTATAAGTTTTCTTCTAGCCTCAAGGAAACTTATGTTCCTACTCAGGGTAGTGCCAAAGCATAGCAACTAAAGAGTCCCTCACCTCAAGAGATGATCAAGCCTCTAAAGAGAAGGTCCCATAGCTTGATCCTCCGCAAAGGTGACAACTCTACTAAGAATTTTCTAAGATGTTTTCTAACACCCAACAAGACTTAGCTGCAACATGTGCCATGGAGGAGGAGCCTAAGATAGTTTATGCCATATTTTGATTATTATGTTAGGGAGGAGTTCTTCAAAATTTCAAATTGTTACTAGAAAAATTAGTACTCTTAGAAGGATAATAATGCTAAGGAGAAGATCATGTTAAACAATTAAATGTCACTCTATAGTAGATGTTTCATGCACGTGTCCATCATATGCTGCAAAATTATCGATCACCCTAACAATGAATTGATATTAGTTACATGATGTGATCATTACTATTGGCTCAAAGGTCAATGTGCTATCAAAGGATGTCTGGATTCCTATCTAGCATTACAACCTTCTCCCCATGTGTTATACATGGTGAATAACACACAAGAACAACCCCTCAACAGCTTGCAGAATGTTGATTTAAGTATTGTAAGAGACACTTTTTGTATTGATCCATCTTGTAATAGCATATTGTAGTGGGATAGAGAATTAGAATTAGATTTAGAAGTCCCTTGAAAATATTGTTGAGCAGTGACTATGAGCTAACTAGGAAGAGTTAAGCAATTGTTCATCCTATGTCTTCCTCATGTAATGACTACACAATCCCATGGACAAGATTAGAGACTAGCACCTTCATTATCCCCTATGCATCAACTATGTTGAATCACTTTGGATGGTCCTTGTTTTCATGGGATTAATAACCCAATTGACTTATGCATAGCCATGGATATTTTTCCACACAAGGCTTAGCAGATGTAGGCAATTACTCAGTCTATGACAAGATAGAAACATAATGGTGGTGTATGCATAGAACAAGCAGTGCAAGGTGGTTTGATTTCAAATTTGTTTTTCCCATTTATGAGGTTGTATTGTCTAAATTTAATAGGTGATGCCTCAATGTGCACACACATCGCTATTTGAAGGAATTTGGGGACATACAGTTTGAGGTATCGATTGTGCTAAATAGATAAAATAGTTCCCCCACACTTTATTTGGGCTAACACATGATTGGTACCTACGTAAGGAATTGTACCAAGAGACAACCAATTGGGAACTACTTGTGATGGATTTTCAACATGTATATAATTTTTGGCATCCTAAGCCTAAAAACCAAGAAGTGTTAGGTCGACTCCAAATACATGTAGAATTCACCAATACATCAAAATGATGATGCAAAATGTTCAGTTACAAAGGACTCTATTGCTAATCACAGTAGCACACATAGTTGAAAGGGGAAGGAGAAGATGGTTACACTTGGTCAGGATATGTAGGCCATAGGAGCATAGAATGATCCTAAAAGTGAGGATGATGATAGTTTGTGCCACTTGAATGTTTATACACAGGAAGAGTGTAGACAAGTTATTGATCATATTGACAAAAACCAAGCATATTATCACTAGTCCCTTAAGACAGTACAAGTAAATGGGAAAAGCAGCTTTATTAAGAACTAGAATATCCCATCATGATATCACAGAATCTTGCCGTCAAACCATCCTCTTATATTTATGGAGACAAAGATGTTCTACCTTGTTTAATAATAGCCATATACAAGATGTAGAATTCACTAATACATCAAAATAATGATGCAAAATGTTCAGTTACAAAGAATTCTATTGCTATTCAAAGTAGCACATGTAGTTGAAAGGGGAAGGAAAATATGGTTACACTTGATCAAGATTTGTAGGCCATAGGAGTTGTTTAGTGGGAAAAGAGGGTAAGGTGATAAGGGTTGTTAATTAGATCCTCCTTTCACTACTAACATTCAAGGACATTTAACCAAGTTGAATCACAACTTTTGCAAGAGGATTCACCTATAGGTTGGTTGTCACTTGTAATGATGTGGAAATTCAGAATTTGTTGATTAATGTATTAATTTAATGCTCAAGTATGCTCAAAACCCTAATTATGTAAAATCGTAAGCAAACGGATAAATTATGACAAATGCTCGCACACAAAGATAGTTAATAGAGATTAATTACTGACCATTTTTTGAAGTTTAGGAATCTAAACAGTCAAGGGCTTCATGAGTAGTGCCCTATCCCAATGCAGTGTTTTCTTCAGGGGGTTCTGGACTCCTTCCGACACTGATGATCATTGTTCTATCTATTTATGGATCTATAGATGCGGAGGGCACTGTGACTAGCACCCTAGCCCAAGGCAGGATGTTCTTCGAGGTGTCAGGACCTCTTCTGATGCTGATTATCATTGTCACAGAGATTTTTGTACCTGCAACCTCAGAGGGCTTTATGACTAGCGCCCTAGCCCTGGCAGTGCACCAAACTGTTTCTTCTCGCCGGATCCGAAATCTGTTGGGAATTAAGGTGTCTCAACCTTGGTAATTCCTTATATTATTTCATTGTTTTTATTTATTTATTGCCTATTGTATAATTAGGATGCAAATCCTATGTTGTCATCTTGTGGGAGTTGGCACGGCGATGTGTCATCGTACATGGCATATGACCACATGTAAATTTATCCTCACATGAGGAGACAGGCATCCCACTTAGTGGTAGGAATATTTTGCCATGTGTCGGCATCTTGGACAGTGTGTAAGGGAATATTGACCGAAATGGTCATGATAGATTCCTATGACAAAGTTATGACATGTAAGAGTCAGAAATAGAAGAATCTATGACAGGTGAGGACATGTGTCGAGAAGCATCTTTGAGGAAGGCATCTTTGGGCACCCCAAGGTGGGATATGACATGTTGTAAGAGAATATACTATTTATAGCCTGTGTATGATAGATTCTCTTACAGTTGTAAGTTATGACAGTTATGACAGATTCTATGACGGTTGTAAGAGTCGTAAGAGCATCTGTCATAGCCCATTTTGGAAATAGGTGACCTCCTTGGGATGGGGTGACTTGACAAGTGTCAAGAACATCCTACAGTGTTGGACAAGTGTCCATAGGCGTGGGTTTTGGGCCATGAGGCCATGTTGGACGCCCATCTCAATGTGGAGCCATTTTTGCCTTGTATTTTATTTATAAACAGGTGCTTTGGAGAGGTGATGCATTATGTGATTGACAAGTACTGTTATGTTGCCGAATCATCTCTAGATATGAGTGTCAAAGACTCCTACAAGAGCATTGGCTCTATGACTGTATTGTAACCTTCATTATTTATGGAAAACATTTGAACTGTGTTTTGGAGTGTGGAGTTTTTCACCCGTAAGGGTTTTCCCCACGTATATCATACATCTCTCTTCTTCTGTCTTACATTCTTGTGTGTGTTTTCTGCAATATCTCTGTTAGTGGGTTAACATAGCTGTAACTGTAAAGATAAAATTGAATTTGTACTCTCCTCCCCTCATTAGATTAGTGTAGGAAGTGATTTCCTCACACCTAGCTTCCTTTCAGCTGGTATCAGAGCCTGGCCAGTTTTGCTTCTAGCTGCTAAGTAGGGGTTTTTTGAGCTAATCTTAGGTTGAGTGGGAGCTTGTGTAGAGTATTTTGTATCTTGTTGCAGGAAGGAGATGGAAACCACATCCAGAAGATTAGAGCTAGAGAAATTTAATGGCACTAATTTCGAGTTGTGGAAACTCAAGATGGAAGACCTACTTGTTGATCGTGACCTATGGGAAACTATATCTGGTGTAAAACCTATAGTAATGTCACAAGCTGACTGGGACCTCAAAGATCGGAAGGCTAAGGGTCTCATAAGACTTTGTCTAGCTGACTCTGTCCTGTTGAATGTCCATGAGGAGAAGAGCACGAAAGACCTTTGGAAGAAGCTGGGTGACATTTATCAGGCCAAGTCCTTGGTGTAGAGGAAAACTAATGTGTTGTAGACTTAAATAAATTCAAGGTTTTAGCCTAACTGAATAGTCCACTATCATTGTGTTCCTACATTGAATTATCAACCAAGGAGCGTAAGCTTATGATGATGCCTGCAATGTCTATGCCTTCAAGACTCATTTCTACTCTAAGCTAATCTTGTGTAACTCTTCTTTACCCTAACCCTATTTACTAGAATGCATAGGAATGTAAAACAGTAAACAAAAATGAAAAATAGTAAAAACAATTTAATTTTCTAGTTGCTACGAGTACCTTCATTAGAGGCTAAAGATAACTGTATTTAACAGAAAATCATAGTTTTAATCTCACATCTCAAGAATGATGAAAAAGGTAACACTAACCTCCAGAGGATTAAAAACGTGCACTCTACTCATGAATCATAGCTATTGGAAGTATCAATCAACAGTTCTTACTAGTTCGCAATATAACATCGAAAGTGGAATGAAACAGATAAACTAAAAATACAGAAATAAATAAGAGAACATGTAAAGTGAGAGTTAGTACCTTGAGTGGCCAGCTCAGGGGACTATCTCACTTTTTTTGGAAATTAAATCTACTTTAGATCTTCAACCCTCTCATAACATACAATTAAATTCAAATCATATCTACGGCAGAATCTTCTTCAGATTTTTATTCAAAATTGTAACATGTCTGTAACAACTGATAACTGTAACAAAAGTAATGGCTATATTGAAAGTAGAACATAACAACCAACTTATCAAAAATAAACTCCTCTCCTATATAAAGATGGGAGAGTCTGATTCAACCTTCTAACTAACTACGATCATCAATTAACTCCTGGAATTTAGGATATTGTTTTTGAGATCAACTTATTAACTAAACAAGAAAATAGAGTCCTATCCAATCAAAAATTCCATCCACAACAACTCATAAATAAGATGCATGAATTTCAGTGAGATTCCTAGAATGAGTCTTCTTCATCCTCTACGTTTATTCTTCCATGATCACCACGTTTGTCTCCACCAATCACCATATATGGCACTTGGACCGGATCCTCATTGATTACTCTGTCCTTCATTCTGTTGTAGTTACTCCTCCTTGGATTCTTTATTTGGCTACATAGGGTTAATCATTCCAACATATATACAAAACAACTTCTTATAATAAACTTATGAAATCCTATCTATTTTTCATGCATATCAATAATTCAAATCACCCATTTGATAATATAACCACCTGAATTCATTCATTAGCATAGGATCCAAGTCTTAGGAAAGTATATATGAAACAACATAAAATGAAGGTAATGTATGTGGAATCCTTTCAGAACCATATAGAAAATGTCTTTAAAACATATGAAAACAGCATAAAAAGGAGGACAATATTTCACCCCAACACTTGGTGAACAAGCCTTTTCTGAAAAAGAAGTTGTTTGCTCTAAAGCTGGAAGACGGAGGATTTGTTGCAAACCATATGAATGCTTTCAACATGATCATTGCACAGTTGACATCTGTGGGTGTGAAAATGAAGGAGGAGGATCGGTGCATGACCCTGCTTTGTTCTTTGCCAGATTCGTGGGATCATCTTGTCATGGCCATTGGAAGCACCACTACCACCTTCAAGATGGAAGATGTGGTGTCTTCATTGTTATCTGAAGAAATCCAGAGAAAGACATCTGAGTTGGCCAAAGAGGCTCTTGCGGTTCGTGGAAGACCCAAAGAGAAAGGGAAGAAGGACAAGAAAGGTGAAAAGGGCAGATCCAAATCTCGTGGGAGATCCAAATCTCCTAGAAATTCCAAGTCTCTCTGTTGGAACTATGGGAAAATGGTTCATTTCTGAAAGGAATGCAAAGAGGAAAAGAAAAAGAAAAAGAAGACCACCCCTAATTCAGATTCTGACAAGTCAAGATGATGGTGATGCCTTCATTGCAACCCTAGACACCCATGCATCTGATGATGTGTGGTTGATAGATTATGGTGCATCATTCCACATGACCTCGCATCGAAGCTGGTTCACGAAGTATGAAGAGTTCGATGGTGGAAGAGTGTATCTGGGTGACAACTCTCATCTGAAGATTTTTGGTCATGGAAGAGTCTCAATCGATTCCCTGATGGACGAGTGAAGGGGATCACTAGGGTTATGCACGTCCCAGGCATACCACAGAACCTGCTTTTTGTAAGTATGTTGAATGATGCAGGTGTGCAGGTTGTCTTTTTGAAGGATGGAAGATGACTAGAGGATCTATGGTGCTTGCGAAGGGTACTCACAGAGGTACTCTGTTTTAGCTGGAGGCATGCATTTCACAATGCAATAGTTCTTCTGACTCGAAGAAAAGAGTTGTAGTCACTTCATCCCCACCATCTGAACGAGCAGTGAAGAAATATGTTGTAACTAGTTTTGATGGTAGTGCACATGCTATGGAAGCTAAGCTCCTGCTGAAAAGATAATGTTATGGCATTTGAGATATGGCCACATTGCTGAGAAGGGTCTTAGAACCTTGAAAAATAAAAACCTCGTTAAGGGGTTAAATGATTGTAATCTTGAGTTTGACTTTTGCAAACATTGTGTATATGGAAAGCAAAACCGTGTTTAGTTTTACTCTAGTTCTCACAAGTCTTCTGGTGTATTGGATCTTATTCATTCTGATGTGTTTGTTCCTGTTAATGTTCCTTCGATTTCTAGATCTGTATATTTTATATCTTTCATAGATAAGTACAGTAGAAGTACATGGGTTTATTTTATCAGAAGCAAGACTAGAGTCTTTAGTCGGTTTAAAGAGTTTAAAGTCTTTGCTAAAAATTAGACTAGTAAAAAGATTAAGTGTTTGAGAACTAACAACGGTGGTGAGTTTTGTTCGGTAGAGTTCGATAAGTTCTGTAAAGAGAAAGGGATTGAAAGACATAAGACAACTCCATACACCCCACAACAAAATGGAGTTTGGAGAGGATGAACAGGACACCGATGGAGAAGGCTATGAGTATGCTTAGTGGAGCAAGCCTCGAACAAAAGTTTTGGGCTGAAGTTGTTTCCACTGCTTGCTACATAGTAAACAGGTCTCCTACATCAGCTCTTGTTGGTAAGACACCTATGGAGGTGTGGTCTGGTAAGAAGCCTTCAGTTAGGCATCTTCATGTTTTTGGTTGTGGCATATGCACATGTGCCTAGGGAGAAACGGTCTAGATTGGAGAACAAGGTTGTTAAGTGTATTTTTATTGTCTATGGTGTCGGTGTGAAAAGATACAAGCTTTGGGATCCTGTGGATGAAAAAGTGTTGTATAGAAGAAGTGTTATCTTCAGAGAGCTAACACCTTCTTCCGTTGTTCTACAGCCAAAACAGACAGAAAAGAAAGATGTGGTTCAGTTTCCTTCTACCCCTAAAAAGACTGAACCGACAGACCCTGTGAGACCTGACGATGAGGAGAGTCCTAGAAGAAGAAGCAAAACCTCAACCTTAGCCATTGAGGAGGTCTACACGAACAAGAAAGCAACTTGATAGGTTTGGTTATTCATTACTTGATTCTAGTTGTGCTTTTCTTTACTTACTAACACTGATGAGCCTAGAACTGTGAAAGAGGCTATGGGCATGAAAGATGCAAGTTCCTGGAAGGAGGCCATGGAAGATGAGATGGCTTCTTTGGAGAAGAACAAAACATGGGACTTGGTGTCTTTTCCTGAAGGACAGAAACCCGTTGGATGCAAATGGGTCTTCAAGAAGAAATTTGGTGTAGATGGTAGTGTTGAAAAGTACAAGGCTAGATTGGTTGCGAAGGGGTATTCACAAGTGGAGGGAATTGATTATGGTGAAATTTTCTCTCCCATTGCAAAGCTGACATCCATTCGATTCCTGCTATCTCTTGCAGCTACTTATGACTTAGAGGTAGAACAGATGGATGTGAAGACAGCTTCCTTCATGGTGATTTGGAGGAAGAGATTTACATATCATAGCCAGAGCATTACATAGAGAAAGGTAAAGAAAATTTGGTTTGCAAGTTAAAGAAGTCTTTGTATGGTTTGAAGTGGTCTCTAAGGATGTGGTATATGAAATTTGATGCCTTTGTGTTGTCCATTGGATTTTTGAGATCAAAATCTGATCATTGTGTGTATTACAAGTTTTACAATGATCGCATTCTCATTATTGCATTGTATGTTGATGATATGTTGTTGATTGCGAATGGTAAGAATATGATTTCTGATTTGAAGTCTCAGTTGTCAACACAGTTTGAGATGAAAAATCTTGGGGCAGTCAGGTACATTCTGGGAATGGAAATTAGAAGAGACAGAGCTAACAGAAAACTGTGGTTAAGCCAGAGTTAGTATGTGAAGATCGTGTTGGACAAGTTCAGCATGGAAGATTGTAGACCATTGTGTGTTCCTGTTTCATTGGGGACAAAGTTGTCTGTTAATGATTGTCCAAAATCTCCTAGTGAGGTGGAGGACATGAACAGAGTATCTTGTGCTAGTTTTGTTGGCAATTTGATGTATGCTATGGTCTACACAAGACCAGACATTGCCCCAGCAGTGGGAGTCCTCAGTTGATTTATGGCTAATCTTGGACGGGTACATTGGGATGCAGTTAAGCGAGTGTTTAGATATTTGAGGGGTACTTCCGAGTATTCCATATGCTATCATGGTAATGCTATAGGACCTCCGCATTTAGTTTGTATTCGTTGATTCATGGATTCTGATTGGCCAGGTGACATTGACAGCAAGAGATCCACTAATGCCTATGTGTTCACTATGTTTGGTGGTGCAATTAGTTGGATGAGTAAGTGACAACCTTTGGTTGCTTTATCCACAACAGAAGCTGAGTACATGGCAGCAACTCATTCTTGAAAGGAAGCCATTTGGCTTAAGAGATTGTGTTCAGATATTGGTGTTGATGCAAGACAGATTATGATTTGTTGTGATAGTCAGAGTACGATTTGCCTTACAAAGAATCTAACTTTCCATGCCAGAACAAAGCATATTGATGTACAGTTTCACTTCGTGCAAGACATGGTAGAGGAGGGGAAGGTAAATTTGGAGAAGGTAGATACTTTAAAGAATTTTGTAGATGCATTAAGGAAGCCAGTGGGCATAGAGAAGCTCAGATGGTGCTCGGAGTCTATGGGCCTCTCGGCCTATAGCAATTAAATCCTATTAATTCTATTGGTTCTTACAAGGTATTCGACAAGTGGGAGAATGTTGGTAATTAAGGTGTCTCAACCTTGGTAATTCCTTGTATTATTTTATTATATTTATTTATTTATTGCCTATTGTATAATTAGGATGCAAATCCTATGTTGTCATCTTGTGGGAGTTGGCACGGTGATGTGTCATCCGACATGGCATATGACCACATGTAAATTTGTCCTCACATGAGGAGATAGGCTTCCCACTTAGTGGTAGGAATATTTTTCCATGTGTCAGCATCTTGGATAGTGTGTAAGGGAATATTGACCGAAATGGTCATGACAAATTCCTATAACAAAGTTATGACATGTAAGAGTCAGAAATAGAAGAATCTATGACAGGTGAGGACATGTGTCGAGAAGCATCTTTGAGGAAGGCATCTTTGGGCGCCCCAAGGTGGGATATGACATGTTGTAAGAGAATATGCTATTTATAGCCTGTGTATGACAGATTCTCTTACAGCTGTAAGTTATGACAGTTATGACAAATTCTATGATGGTTGTAAGAGTCATAAGAACATCTGTCATAGCCATTTTGGAAATAGGTGACCTCCTTGGGATGGGGTGACTTGACAAGTGTCCATAGGCATGGTTTTTGGGCCATGAGGCCATGTTAGATGCCCATCTCAATGTGGAGCCATTTTTGCCTTGTATTTTCTTTATAAATAGGTGCTTTGGAGAGGTGATGCATTATGTGACTGGCAGGTACTGTTATGTCGCCAAATCATCTCCAGATACGAGTATCGAAGACTCCTGCAAGAGCATTGGCTTTGTGACTGTATTGTAACCTTCATTGTTTACAAAATACATTTGAGCTGTGTTTTGGAGTGTGGAGTTTTTCACCCATAAGGGTTTTCCCCACGTATATCATGTGTCTCTCTTCTTCTGTCTTACATTCTTGTGCATGTGTTTGCTGCAATATCTCTATTAATGGGTTAACATAGTTGTAAATGTAAAGATAAAATTGAATTTGCACTCTCCTCCCCTCATTAGATTAGTGTAGGAAGTGATTTCTGCACACCTAGCTTCCTTTCAGAATCCTTGTCTTCTGCAACTCCACTCCACAAAATCTGATACTTGTAACCTGAAATCACAAGGAGAGGGGTTGGGGGTTGTGGTGTTTAGGAGCTTGCCTTAGTCAAGCCCCAGAATGGTATTCAAGCCTTCCAACACCGTTGTTTGATAAAGAGTGTGTATCCCTGCGGGATAGAGGCAAAAATAAATTGATAAATGATTGATTCAACACAAATAGATATCACCTCAGAGGAGTAGCTTGCATGTAGATTGAAATCCTTCAACACATGAGAATATGAAGCTAAATCAGAAATCACAAACACAACAACAATATTCTACTCTACAACAATGAATATCTTGAATGATCTAAAATCATAAGTTCGCCAAAAGTTCATAATCATCTTCTAGTTTGCAAATGAATACCTAAACATGCTTATATATGCATTCTTTCTTTATTTTCGTAATTCAAACTTAAGATGTTGGCCACGAAACCTTTTAATGGTCACATAACAAACATTTAAATTTAGGACCTGCCTAAAATAGGGCAGGACTAGGGTGCGAACACCCAAGCCCCTAGGTCCTATGTTAGGGTAGAGTTAAAGCTCACAATGTCCCTCGAGCCCCATTTGACATGGGTTTCATGCCAGTTTGTTCTGGGAGTTAAAATGAACATGCAAGATGCAAAACAAGGGACCTGAGAGCTAAACTTAGGAGGTAAAAGTCCTAGGGGGACATTTTACGACATAACATTTAGCCCCCACTTTAATGTATGTATGATCTTACGACCCATACATGCATTAAAGTATGGTCAAAACACAGCAAACACGCCATGCACTTGAAGCTAATGCATACACAAAGATTGAGGAACTATTTCTAACCCCCAGTCTCAAGTAGACATTAGAGAAAACATGCCGCAAACACGCCAAACATATTGAAGACAATAACAGGCACACAAAACATAGAGAAGATAGTAACAGGCATGCAAGACATGGAGAAGAAAACATTGAAGAAACGCAAAACATGATGAATACAGTGAATGCAGTGATTATTTCTTTTTCATTTTCATATATATGAATGCAGATACATGGAAAGTAAAAATGCAACACACAACCCAAAATGTAGGAGAGGTATTTCACCACACTCTTTGGACTACATATGGGGGAGAAAACACACAATACAAATCTCAGAGTGTCGGAGGGGCATTTTGCCATGCTCTTTGGAATACACTTGAGAACAAGCACGCCATACAAATCCCAAAGCATAGGAGGGGCATCTCGCCACGCTCTTTAAACTAACTTGGGAACAAACATGCCATACAAATCCCAAAGCATAGGAGGGACGTTTTGCCACACTCTTTGGACTATACTTGGGAACAAACACACAGAAAACACAAGCATTGTATAGCATGCCAAAGACATACTATATGCCTTAAAACATGACAAACAAGGCAATGGAAGGAACTTATTGCTAAGCCCCCACCATCTCAAGCATGCTACAGGCACACCTGATGATTCGGCTTATGCCAGAAAAACTGCCAAAGACAGGCTTAAGGGAGGATACACCAACCCCACCTACTCGGAGGACTTTTAAAATAAAAAGGATGTGCACTAGCTCAAGAGATACACCATCCCCGCCTCTGCAAAGGGATTTAAATAAAAGGATATGCATGATATCCCACCTCCATAGAGGGCTTTATGATTGCAATATAAAATAAATATGTGCACTCGCGCCGAAGATACAACATCCCGCCTCTGCAGAGGGCTTACAAACATGCTTTGTTAGTATCAAAATCATCAGACAACTTACCTTTATATGCCCCCACCTTAAGGTGGTTGATATCGTGTACAGATATCAAGCACGTTAAGGTAGAGAGAAAACACACAAGGGAACAAGAGCTCTCACAAAGACTATGCCCCCAAAGGTGACATGTACTTTACGGTCGCTGAATGTTCCCACAAACACACAATGTCCTGCAAGAAGAGAGGTTAGAAGTATTTCTCTAAGATAATAACTACATCACATGATAAAAGCAATACATGAAAATAATCACATCAAGAGCCAAGGTCATACTACGGATTCAGAAACTGAGTATAATCGTGGGGCTATACTGCAGAGATCTCAGGACCGAGTGTAACCAGGGTGAGACCCAAGATAAACAAAGTGCACAGAGCAGCTATATTGTTATGGTTTGTTAGCAAATACAAGACAACATCAAAATATCACACAGAGTGATTCTACTATCCAAGCATCAGATAATATATATCAAACCCATCATCATGTATGGACTAGGTCCATTTTTTCTTACTCGCTGAAGGGACACATGGTTCATATCAGTATATGTTTATTTTTCATCATTCGCCAGCTAGATAAAACCACTAGAAGAAGGTAAACAATACATCAAGAGAGGAGAACAAGTGCCTTAGGGTTATCATATAGGAAGGTGCCCCCAAGTCACTAACTGCAATGCTATGCCCCCAAGGCATGACACAACAATAAAAATAGAGGAGAGGAGAAATATAGAAGAATGATGATACAAATAGAAGAATGGTCACAACAGAGGCGGTCTCTCGATATCCTTGACCTTACAAGAGTATCAAGGGTCATCCAAGGAGGCCTAAACAACACATAACACATCACGGGGGAATCACAACACAAAGAGAAAGGGTTAGAAATACTGATGCAGAGCTAAACCCAGAATGAAGCGTATCAACCGGTTCTAGACCCTTTGGCGCCCACAAGATAACCTTTATAGTGTATGTCAGCAAGACTTCTCCCAATGTCTCACCGAAGCAATCCCCCTCTTGTCTATCGGCAAGATACTACATTGTCGTTCAAGCTAAAAACTCCTTCACCGATGCATATTTCTCCCCGACGAGCCTCCTATCGGCCAGACCTCGTCACTCTCACTCCGATGAGCATCTAACGCCCGCTTCTCCTTCGGCGAGACTTCTATCCATCGGGCTGAACCATTTGCTTGAACCGTTGCATTGAACCTTTTCATTGAACCGGTGAACCAAATGAACCGATGAACCGGTTCAATCCAATGGTTCAATGGTGAGGTTCAACGGTGAGGTTCAAACCTCACGTCGATGGCTTCTAACATACATAACCGAACAACTCACAAATGTAACTAATTTCTACAGAAATTGAAAACAAACTTAAGAACACGGGCACAGAACATAAAATGAATTAACAACTCGAGGGGGTCATTCCACTGATTTCAGAGAAATCCTCCAGTGGAATGAGCCCAAATGAGATCCACTGCAATTAGACCAGAAAACACAAAATCTTTTTCATTCTTCTGATTCAAACTAAAATACAATCCCCTTTCGACTCTCCTCTACATCTACATTACATCTCCATCTACCTCTACCTCTACCTTCTTCTTTTCAGTCTGTCCACATTCTTTTATAGATACAGACTTTTTCTAGAGAATGACACCTATGTCAATAGCTACAATACGTGGTGGGAGGTGAACCACCAACCGACCACCGTTTATAAAATAGACAGTTCGATTACATCACATTAATCCTTTTTGACACGTACCTACATGGCTCGAAAGCCTTTACAAACAGACAACATTTCTTGAAATGTGAGGAACTTTTAGATTTACGAGGTGCCCCGGCACAGGAACTTTTAGATTTTTGAGGGTGCTCCTGCACCATACTCTCGAACTTGAAAAATTTCCATGTCCCATGGAACTGCTCAGTGAAAAACCTGCAATATCTTTTGGCTTTCTCGATGTCTTCAATGCTAACTAGATGCCTCTGCTGCTTCCTCTATGTCTCTGCAACTGTGCCTTCTATCAATGGCTGCCTCCGAAATGTAACAACTGAAATCCACTCCATGCTACACCCACATCTCTGTCCCTCACCTGGGAGTCCTCTCTCGCCTCTCTCCCCAGGACTTTTGGTGACACCAACTGGACCTCCTTCTCAGGCCCTTGAACCATCTCCTATGGCTCCATGACAGATCTCTCATCTACCCACTGTAGCGAGTGAATCTACACCTGCAACCGGAAGTCAGCAAAATTCCTTTCTAGCACTCTTTCTTTCAGCTTCTTGCTTCTCTCTTCTTCTTCATTCTTCTTTTACCTATTCAGTGATAGAATACCCACAACTTTTTCTACCTATTCAGTGACAGAATACCCACAACATTTTTCTGCCTATTCAGTGACAGAATCAATACACAAATAGCCCAGTTCTTTCACTGAGCTCTGATACCAATCTGATGCAGAGCTAAACCCAGAATGAAGCGTATCAACCGGTTCCAGACCCTTTGGCGCCCACAAGATAACCTTTATAGTGTATGTCATCAAGACTTCTCCCAATGTCTCACCGAAGCAATCCCCCTCTTGTCTATCGGCAAGATACTACACTGTCGTTCAAGCTAAAAACTCCTTCACCGATGCATATTTCTCCCCGACGAGCCTCCTATCGGCCAAACCTCGTCACTCTCACTCCAATGAGCATCTAACGCCCGCTTCTCCTTTGGCGAGACTTCTATCTATCGGGCTGAACCATTCGCTTGAACCGTTGCATTGAACCTTTTCATTGAACCGGTGAACCAAATGAATCGATGAACCGGTTCAATGGCAAGGTTCAACGGCAAGGTTCAAACCTCACGCCAATGGCTTCTAGCATACATAATCGAACAACTCACAAACGTAACTAATTTCTACAGAAATTGAAAACAAACTTAAGAACACGGGCACAGAACATAAAATGAATTAACAACTCAGGGGGGTCATTCCACTGATTTTGGAGAAATCCTCCAGTGGAATGACCCCAAATGAGATCCACTGCAATTAGACCAGAAAACACAAAATCTTTTTCATTCTTCTGATTCAAACTAAAATACAATCCCCTTTCGACTCTCCTCTACATCTACATTACATCTCCATCTACCTCTACCTCTACCTTCTTCTTTTCAGTCTGTCCACATTCTTTTATAGATACAGACTTTTTCTAGAGAATGACACCTATGTCAACAGCTACAATATGTGGTGGGAGGTGAACCACCAACCGACCACCATTTATAAAATAGACAGTTCAGTTACATCACATTAATCCTTTTTGACATGTACCTACATGGCTTGAAAGCCTTTACAAACAGACATAACATTTCTTGAAATGTGAGGAACTTTTAGATTTACGAGGTGCCCCTACATAGAAACTTTTAGATTTTCGAGGGTGCTCCTGCACCAAATACTTACCTGTAGATACACCCATACTAGAATTTGTGACTTGCAAGCATCTTAGAAAGATACTCCATCAAGTTTTGTGTGAAGCTTGAGTGGTTTATATTATATTGTTCTTTATTCCCAGGATATTCCTGCGGTGCTTGTTTCCCAAATCCTTGTATATTTGAAATCTTTTTTTGCTTATGAGGGGGAGAACCACTATTATTTCCTGCTGATGATAACCATCTTATTCTTTTCTGATCCTTTGATTTCTTATTTTGTTGAATTTGTCTATCGTAGTGAGAAGGACTATCTTCCACCATATCTATCTTTTCCTTTGCCATAATCTCTTGTTTTGGTTGTTCTATTTGTCTTTCCAATGCATTTTGGTTGACTCCTGATCCTTGAAGGGATAATGGCGAAGGAACCTCAACATCTATACCATTTCTTCATGGATGAGGTGAATTATCAAACTTTTCCTTGTCCACCTCTATCATACCAATTATTTCATCATGCTCAAGATAGTCATCTTCTTGCTCTATTGTATTTTGTTCTACCATGTTGTTATCGTTGTGCTTAGGAAAGGGATTAGTAAAAATCTATAAATTTTGATTCGGAGGAGCAACCAACTTATTTCCATTATCATTCACACCAGATACCTATATAACATTGGAGTCAATGAGGTCTTGTATTTCATGTTTAAGATGAATGCATCATTCAGTATCATGTCCTTGTTGTTGATGAAAATGACAAAAAGTATTAGCATCGAAGTAAGGTCCTTGCATTCTACTAGGATCCAATGGTTTAATCAGAGGAAGCTTCAAGAGGTTATTACTTAATTCTTGATTCATGATAGAATGGAAGGAGTCAGATATCAGAGTGAATTGTCATTGTTGTTGTCAATTTTGAAACGGTGCCCTCTTCGGATAGTCATAGCGGACACTTGTGAAAAATTGTTTGAATTCTATCCATTAACCTTGATGAAACTCGTATTATTCCTCTTAAATTTGTTTTGTGAAGTTCCTCCTATGGATTGACCAACTTGAGCCAATGAGTTTTGGTTTTTATACTGACTAGATGAAACTTGGTAATCACGAAGGGCAGTGCATAAATGTTGAAAAGAGTTATACTTCATCAAGAGAATCTTATCACGGATGTTAGGTTGTAGATTTGTAATGAATACCTTTTGAACATCTTCATCCTTCATATGGTATTGAATTTGTGCATAAAGAGCTTGATACCGACTAATAAACTCTGTTAACTTCTCTTTCGGACCTTGTTTGCAATGAACTAAATCAATCAATGAGACTTGAGGTCCAATGTTTGCTTGAAAATATTGTAAGAATTGATGAACTAGTTGAGAGAAAGAATGTATTGAATTTGGAGGTAAAGAGCAAAACCATTCTAAAGCAGTATCTTTGAGAGATCGCGAGAAAAGCTTTGCTAACAAGTCCTCTTCAAAGTAGAAATCACTACACATAGTCGTGAATGTTACCACATGAGTTTTAGGATCACCTTTTCAACCATACTTTTCAAAGCGAGGAGTTTCAAACTTTTCAGGCATAGGATTTCTCAAGATTGCATAAGATAGAGGATTACGAGCATGATACGTTGGTATATTAGGTTGTGAAGAATTTGTCAAGCTCATCACCTTTTGTTGTAAATTGGTCATGCCTTGCAAGAGTTGGTTTAAGATGGCATCATTAGGAGATGCGGTTTGAGAATTTGAAGCCGTGGTCATGAAATTTTGAGGAGATTGGTTGTGAGTGGAAATGAAAGGTGGTTGAGAGTAATTGTGAATGGTAGGTGGTTGAGAATAGTTGTATGTAAGAGGTGGTTGAGAATAGTTGGGATTGAGTGGTGGTTGAGAGTGAGTATTCATAAAAGAGGTCACCTTAGGTGCTAGGTTTTGATAGTTGAATCCCACAGCTTTGTAATTTTGTGAATTAGTGTCATTAGATACTCCAATACTAGTGGTAGAATTACTACAAGCATTTGCATTAGTAGTTAAAATTGTTGATGTAAATGAGATGATACTTGTATATGAGACGGTGATGACATGTTATTAATAATATTCGCACATTCAGTCATCGGCATAACATTATGATGCACTTTATACATTAAGCCTCGAAGTGTATTAACACCATCTTGTCCTTCTTTTAACAATTCTCTTATGTTATGAATCGCAGGTATAGCTTCTTCCACTATCCTTTCATTTTCCATAAATGCTTGATAATCGGCTAGTTCCTCATCAAGTTTGTTTATTTGCTCATCAGGTACATGTGTTACCACATCAATAGGGTCCTCAACATTATGAAATATTTTTTCTTCCATTGTAGTTGTAGGAGGTATAATGTCTTGCAAAATTTGTGTATCTCCTTTTGTAAAGAAGGTGTTCAATGGATTTTCTGAGGTAGGAATACTATTTGTTTCAGGGGCACTAGAACCCATTAGTCTAATACTTCTCCTTAAAGGGATATTTATATTAGGGCAGCGGGTTATAAGACTCATGCAAAAGCATACAACTCTCAATGCACAAACTAATAGAACAAACCTTGGGATAAATGTATTTTTGTTGAAATACACAATGTGTAATTGCTAAATCTAAGATGTAAATGCAAAAACACACTATTATGAAACACTACAATCATAAATCAGTCCTAAAAGAGTGTTTAAAAGAGTAGTAAAATCTAAAACAAGATTTTAACTACAAACCCTAGCTATTGCAAAGACTAGGTTTTATGAAAAATGCACAATTTCAAGCAAAATCTAACAATTTAAGCATGCAAATGCAATGAAAATGATTAATTAATGATGTACTACTGTAATTTATATCAGATCTAATGAAAATATCAGAAATTAAATGAAATGCAATGAAATTATGTCAAAATACAAGCCTAAGATGCCAATTTTTTCCAAATTTTTCAATTTTTTTTGTATATTTTCAAATACAGTAAGATGAAAATTAAATGAATGAATGTAAATCTGAAATACAACACTCAGCAAGGTGCAAAATTCAATAAAAACATGGTTTCACCAAAAATTTTAGAGGGAAAAGAGGGTAAGGTGATAAGGGTTGTTAATTAGATCCTCCTTTCACTACTAACATTCAAGGACATTTAACCGAGTTGAATCACAACTTTTGCAAGAGGATTCACCTATAGGTTGGTGGTCACTTGTAATGATGTGGAAATTCAGAGTTTGTTGATTAATGTATTAATTTAATGCTCAAGTATGCTCAAAATCCTCATTATGTAAAATCGTAAGCAAACAGATAAATTACGACAAATGCTCGCACACAAAGATAGTTAATAGAGATTAACTACTGACCATTTTTTGAAGTTTAGGAATCTAAACAATCGGAGGGCTTCGTGACTAGCACCCTAGCCCAATGTAGTGTTTTCTTTAGGGGGTTACAGACTCCTTCTGACACTGATGATCATTGTTCTATCAGTTTCTGGCTCTGCATATGTGGAGGACACTGTGACTAGTGCCCTAGCCCAAGGCAGGATGTTCTTCAGGTGTCTGGACCTCTTCTTATGCTAATTATCATTATCATGGAGATTTATGTACCTACAATCTCGGAGGGCTTTATGACTAGCACCCTAGCCCCGACAGTGCACCAAACTGCTTCTTTCCACCGGATCCAAAATCCGTCTTCAGCAACCTTCCTCTGCAACTCCACTCCGCAAAATCTAATACCTGTAACCTGCAATCACAAGGAGAGGAGTTGGGGGTTGTGGTGTTTAGGAGCTTTCCTCATTCAAGCCCCAGAATGGCATTCAAGTCTTCTAACACCATTATTTGATAAAGAGTGTGTATCCCTGGGGGATAGAGGTAAAAATAAATTGATAAATGATTGATTCGACACAAATAGATATCACCTCAGAGGTGTAGCTCGCATGTAGATGAAAGTCCTTCAACACATGAGAAGATGAAGCTAAATCAACAATCACAAACATAACAACAATATTCTACTCTACAACAATGAATATCTTGAATGCTCTAAAATCATAAGTTCGCCAAAAGTTCATAATCATCTTCTAGTTTGCAAATGAATCCCTAAACATGCTTATATATGCATTCCCCCTTTAATTTCATAATTCAAACTTAAGATGTCAGCCACGGAACCTTTTAACGGTCACATAACGGACATTTAAATTTAAGACCTGCCTAAAATAGGGCAAGACTAGGGCACGAGTGCCCAAGCCCCTAGGTCCTATTTTAGGGTAGGGTTAAAGCTCACAATGTCCCTCAGGCCCCATTTGACATGAGTTTCAGGCCATTTTGTTTCGGGAGTTAAAATGAACATGCAAGATGCAAAACAAGGGACCTGAGAGCTAAACTTAGGAGGTAAAAGTCCTAGGGGGACATTTTACAACATAACAGGAGCATAGAATGATCCTAAAAGTGAGGATGGTGATGATAGTTTGTGCCACTTGAATGTTTATACATAGGAAGAGTGTAGACAAGTTATTAATCATATTGACAAAAACCAAGCATATTATCACAAGTCCCTTAAGACAATACAAGTAATTGGAAAGCAGATTTATTAGGAACCAAAACATCTTGTCATGTCATCACATAATCTTGTAGTCAAACCATCCTCTTATGTTTATGGAAACAAAGATGTTATGGCTTGTTTAATAATAACATTATTCCATTAGGCATGGCTTTGGCTAACATCCTTTTTCACCTTCTATTTCAAGTGGCAAATATGATACATAGCATGAATGAGTCCATGTAGGTTAATATGGTGCTCAAGAAACAATTGGATGACATGTTACAGCAACTAGGATTGTTTGCAGAACAAGTGAGGTTCTTGTCTAAATGAATCAAAGAAATTACAAGGAATTCAAACCTAGCCACTTTTCACATTCCTCCAACCTATTCTAGCATGTGAATATTAAGGTGACAGGTTGGATTACAGTTGTTGGAAGCTAGCAACTCGTTTGATTTCGGTGCTTTGGTTGTTCTTGGTAGTTGGCTCTGGTTGTTTTCTACTGCTAATTTCATTCTGAGTTCTAGTTTGAGAGCAAATTTCTGCAACCTGTTGTTCATGTTTGTGTGATAGTCATTGTGTCTACTATTATTTATTATCTAATGTATGAAAGTATCATTTCATATATGTTGTAACTTTGTAACTCTCCCTGTTTTGGTCTACTATTTCAATTTTCTATTAGATAGTGGGGAGTGTTATATGGTGGTCTGGATTTGTTGTAACTTCTGTTAATGTCATATCTTGTTGACGTGGCTACTATATTTTTGACATTTTTTTATTAAAAAAGACAAGTAAATATTAAAAGGATGCATGAAGATGGCCATTATAAGAGACTACTATCAAGAAGAAAATTTAGCACACATGATTTAACTTCTACAAGAGTATGTTGATTTATTTACCTATGGATACTGAGAGATAAAGGAACTACATCCATTATTGGGTGAATGAATATTAAGCTAAAGCCAAGAAGAAAGCCTATGAAAAAGCACCCCTACAAGTTAAACTGCAACTTGCATGCTTGAGAAAAAATGAGATAGATAAGATGCTTATAGATGGAGCTTCAGGTCCAGATCTAGCAAATATTTCCTCCTGATGAATAGTCACGAATGAATAAGTGTATTGGAAGGTCAAGTTCAATAGGTTCAATTCATCCAATAGATATGTTTCCCCTTAAGACATTACTAACTATAGATATTCAAAGTTAAAGAGTTCAAATGTGTTAGTCCTATGGTGATTTCAATTAAGGATGGGCGTATTCAGATCTATGTGGATTGCGAAACACTAAATGGTCCATGTATTATGGACCCACTCCCTACTCCATTTATAGAAGAGATCTTAGAAGGTGTGGCAAGACATGAAGTCCACTTTTACTAATTGATTCTTTGGGCACCACCAAGTGCAAATTATAGAAGAAGATGAAACTTTGACTACATTTGCTACATGTTGTTTAAATTGAAGAATTTTCCTACTATCTTCTCATGTATTATAGTGTTTCAAGGACTTTATACATGAATTTTTGCAGGTATATTTTGGATGATAAAACAATATATGGCCTCATCGCAAATCATGTGGATTCTCTATGCTTGATGTTTGAGAATTGTGGTTAGTTGAGTATTGTGCTAAATCTAAAGAAATACACCTTCATGACCCCTTTTAGCGATTTTTTAAGCCACATAATTTATAAGGAATGTTAATTTATCTATAGCGAAGATGGTAATAATCTTACACACTTCGAGACAATGGAGAATTTACAAGAGGTTTGCTCCTTCCTAGGTCATACTTGTAGGTATATTTTGGATGATTAAACAATATATGGCCTCATCGGAAATCATGTGGATTCTCTACGCTTGATGTTTGAGCATTGTGGTTAGTTGAGTATTGTGCTAAATCTAAAGAAATACACCTTCATGACCCCTTTTAGTGATTTTTTAAGCCACATAATATATAAGGAATGTTAATTTATCTATAGCGAAGATGGCAATAATCTTACACACTTTGAGACAATGGAGAATTTACATGAGGTCTGCTCCTTCCTAGGTCATACTTGCAGGTATATTTTGGATGATTAAACAATATATGGCCTCATCGTAAATCATGTGGATTCTCTACGCTTGATGTTTGAGCATTGTGGTTAGTTGAGTATTGTGTTAAATCTAAAGAAATACACCTTCATGACCCCTTTTAGCGATTTTTTAAGCCACATAATTTATAAGGAATGTTAATTTATCTATAGCGAAGATGGCAATAATCTTACACTTCGAGACAATGGAGAATTTACATGAGGTATGCTCCTTCCTAGGTTGTACTTGCAGGTATATTTTGGATGATTAAACAATATATGGCCTCATCACAAATCATGTGGATTCTCTACGCTTAATGTTTGAGCATTGTGGTTAGTTGAGTATTGTGCTAAATCTAAAGAAATACACCTTCATGACCCCTTTTAGCGATTTTTTAAGCCACATAATTTATAAGGAATGTTAATTTATCTATAGCGAAGATGACAATAATCTCACACTTCGAGACAATGGAGAATTTACATGAGGTCTACTCCTTCCTAGGTCGTACTTGCAGGTATATTTTGGATGATTAAACAATATATGGCCTCATCGCAAATCATGTAGATTCCCTACGCTTGATGTTTAAGCATTGTGGTTAGTTGAGTATTGTGCTAAATCTAAAGAAATACACCTTCATGACCCCTTTTAGCAATTTTTTAAGCCACATAATTTATAGGGAATGTTAATTTATCTATAGCGAAGATGGCTATAATCTTGCACACTTCGAGACAATGGAGAATTTACATGAGGTCTGCTCCTTCCTAGGTCGTACTAGCTACTGTAAAAAGTTCCTCAAGGGGTATGCATGCATTTTTGTGCCTTTGGTAGAGTTGTTGAAAAAGGAATTCTTGCACCAATGTCTCCATGAAATACAAGGAACATTGTGTTGTGCAAATTCCATGAAGAACATGCAAGTGGTCGCTATCAAGGAAAAGTACTACATAGAAGGTGGCCTTTGGCAGTCCACTTTTTTAAGGATAGTGTGTTATTTGTATGATCTTATGATATTTATCAATGGTAGGAAAGTCAAACTATTGGGATTAGTTGCCTCTTGTTCCTATTTTGACACAAGAACCCTTTGAAAATTGCATTATAGATTTTGTGGGTCTCATTAGCTTGGTCACTTGTAGAAGTGGTGGTTGCTATATTATTACTACAACTAACTATTTGACTAAGTAGGTTGAAGTTGTGCCTACTAAGGATTGTACTATAGAGGCAGTTGTGCATTTCATCTTTGATAATATCATGTTATATGTTCTTGTTGTCCCATCAATCTCAAAAATGATCAAGGGACTTACTTCATTGCGCAAATAGTCTGATCTTTTTGAAGAATTTTATGGTACATCATAAATTCCCCTTACCACTCACAAGAAAATGGTTCTATTGAAGCTTTTAATAAGGTCTTGGAAAACTTTTGTTAGAAATTTGTGATGTTGTTCATCATGATTGGGATGAATATGTCTCATTCATACTTTGGGCATACAAGATCGTTGCAAAGAAGTTAACCAATTATTCACCATTCCGACTAGTTTATGACCTAGAGGTCATGGTACCTATTGAGATTGTTATTCCTAGTTTGTGATTATCTGGGTGGGACAACTAGATATAGAGGATTCTTTGCACACCAAGCTCTTAGAGCTAGATCATTTAGACAAAAAGAGGATGCTTTTGCATTGGATACAGTAGGTTTAGAAATAGCACCAAAAGCCCTAACATGCATTGGTGGTCTTGTGTTGGTTTATGATTCTCATTTTCATAAACATCCTAGGAAGTTGAAGGTGCACTAGATAGGACTATTTTTATTTATGTTGGCATAGGTAATGGCACCTTTTAGTTGGAGATATTTGATGGTTTACCCTACCCAAGGTATAGTAATGGTAGTTGGTTGAAGTTGTATGTTGTGTAGACTCATGTCACCTAAGTTTCTTCTTTTTTGCATTGTAATAAGGTCTTTAGACCAGTAATAGTTTAGGTATTATAATAAACTTGTTTTGGATGCTTCATATGATGATGTCTCTTCTATTGATTATATGCATGTTCTTAAGTATTTTCTCTTGTATAGATAACTACTCAAAAACTATGACATTTTGTTCTATTTTTATCATTTATGAATTTTTGTAGTAAGTAGCCCTACTCATTTCCTTAGTAAAGATTTAAAATTTAGCAACCAGGGGATGTCATCTTATATGGCATTTAGAAGATGTAGTGCATGTAGAGAAGTTTAGATTAGGAACCACACACTAGGAAGTATACAAAATTCAACAACATAAGCATAAGAGACATGACTTGCACACCATCCCCCATCTTATATCAAGAATTCATTTCTCTATGGTGAAATTTCCATTCTCTAGAGATGCTTTTATGAAGAAAAATGTTGTGCCCGTTGGTTGTGCATTATTCATGGGTACTACCCCAGTAATCATTACATTTTGGCAAAATTGGTTGTGCACCTTACAAAGGTTATGCCTAGGGGTTGGTAAGCTATGAAAGGAGTGTGCTTGAAGGATTTACCATGTAGTTTTCCACTCATGGTTTGATAGAGAAAAGAAAATTTATCAAGTCATAGAGGCATGTGGGAAGCTAGCAGTTACCATGGGGACACTCATCTACATTGTCAACACATTGATGAAAAGTTAGTAGACACAAATGATGATGCGACTGAATATTAAATTGCATTTAAGGAGTAAATGCACTCTAATTAATGAGGTGATATTCATTTTCAAATCACATTACATGAATAGGTCTACATTAATGAAGTTAAGAAAAGAGGAAAGAGAATTTATTAATGGGTATGGGGAGTTACAGAATAGTATTTGCATTTATGATCATGTTTGGTGAATTGGATTATTAGAAGAGGTTGTGTCAAATGTCATCACCGTTTGGGTACCTATGTTTCTTGCACATCTACTGCTTACATGTCAAGTTGTCAAGTGGAGATTTATTGGGATTCGACAACCATCTTGGTACGTGCACCATTAACATCACTACCCAATGTAATTGCCTATTTATATTGGGTGATTTCCTTCATATTTACCATAATTGCTAAGTTGTGGAAAAATCCAAACTCTTTACAATTTGTTATTTTAAGTTATGTTGCTTCATTCTCATCCATCTTTTTTATTGTGGTTTCATCATGGCTCCTCATATAACTATGGATATGTCTAGCTCCCAAATAGCAAGAAAAAATTCTAATGGTCATAGGGAGCATAGGCACAGTGAGAAAGGATGGGGAAAATGAAGTCAAGGTAGTAAAAGCATTTCATAGTCTGCAATGTGGAGTTAACATTGTAGATCAACCAATTGCACTACCACCAATGAATTTAATGTAAGTCTCCATGCACATCCCTCTAAGTGTAACTCCTCCCAAAATAAAAAGTAACTCCCTAGTTGACCATTTGACCCCCAAGACTAAGAAGGTAGAAGAAACTTCCAAGTGCTCCATGTGGGTGCAATAATTGGTCTTACACACCTCTTATAGATGGCTACAAATAGCTGGTCAAAAATGTTAATTATAGTCCACATAGCAGCCTCCATTCAATTACTTATAACAACTATCATAACTCAAATGACACATGGAAAATAATGTCAACTAAGGAATCTCAAGGTTCCTTCCAAGTGGGGTGTCATTTTCCATGTAGGCACATTATTTAAAGTATTTAAAAATATTAAATAACTCAACTTAACCTAGGATTTGCAAGGTGTACAACACCTAGTCCTAACAATTTTTGCTAGACAAATGGATTTGGTAGGTCTAAAGATTTCAAGAACTCACATTATTGTTTTAACAAATCTATTATTAAATTCCTAAACACTTCCATTGATGTTATTTTATGTTGGTGAGGTCATGGATTAAGAACCTACGATCAATATTGTCACCATAATGGGCCTTGATAATCCTCTTGAATTTATTACAATTTTATACTTTGGTCTAGCAAATTCTTATAGTAGCCCCTAGCACTCTCTTCTAAGTATTGTACAAATAAATTCATCATAACATCCTCGTCTTTAATGTCAAAGTTATATTTTGTCTTAATAAAGGTTTGAAAATGGTCATCTTGGAAGATAAAATTATTCGCTTAGAACTTGGGCAATCTATTTATGATATCTTGTGGAACAAGATTTAGGTGATTTGGTATTCTAGAGAAGTCTATATGCCTATACCTCTCAAATCCTAAGTGTGCTCCTCTTGGAAGAATATTAGGCTTCAATGGAATAGGTCTTTGAGTAATTTGACCTTGATCTTGATAATACTTAGTAGGGGGTTAATAATATATGGGATCTACTTTCAAGGTTTGGTATGTTGATACCTTTTAGATTGCCTTTGTACAATATACAATCTTGGTTGGGAAATATTAATAGGAATGGCATATGTTTGATTAAAGATAAGTATAGTTGGAAAATTTTGTCTATGTACGGTTTCTACCTTGGTAGTTTGGCCATAAGGTCCATCTTGAGGATGGTTTGAACTTACATCTCTTATCATTGATTATAATTCAAGGAATAGTGGTGATCTAATTTTTTTTTTTAATTCATAATCATTGGAGGTCACAAGGGGGACCTCCTCCCCATCAACATATCCACTTAATCAACATAGTCAATTTAGAGGCCACATAGAAACCACATGTTACTTGGGGGATTCGAACTTGGATCTCCATCGTGAGAGCCATTTGGCCTATGCCATTCAACCACAACCCCGTTCACGGTGATTTAAAAATATTAGGTTATTCAATATTTTTCCATTTGACCAAGGATCACTTCAAGTATAGGAGGGAATGGTTCTTTCCCAAATCTTTTAGTTCTTCATTTTAAATGGTGTATAAAATATTCTTTAGAGGAATGTCCCTCACTAATATCCTTTGTTGTAGGATCACATGGTCTAAATGATTCAACAATAGAATCCTTAATAGATGGATTAGTAGTTTTGGGAGGCATACCTAAGGATGTGACTGGTATCTAGACTTGGTTCTATACCTTTAAATCCTAAGTATAGAATCTAGTTTCTCAGTCTTTGGTAGGAGACTCTTGTTAGGATCCATTCTAAACATATATATGATACCATCCAACTTGGAGAAATCATGTTGCAATTTTAAAGATTCCTAGATGGAAAGATTCACAGAGCACCTTTCAAGATATCTAAAGGATTAGATCTTAACAACTATATTTAGACCAGCAAAGTCGCCACTTCTCATAGAGAATAAATAGTTGTAGAGGATCTCTTCTTCCTAACAGATCTACCTCTAAAAAGCAAAAAAGAGGATGACACTTGACCTATTACAAAATTTCAACATTGTTAGACAAATTTGTACTTCATTATACTCATAATCGTGGATCTACCAAAATTTTAACGGGCCTTGCAAAGAAAAGTGGAGAACTCAAGAGAAATAAATAATGGACCATGAATATAATAAATTTGTTTGAATATTAACTTGTGTTACGTGTTTTCTGAGTAAATGAAAAGAAATAGTTGACACCCTACCTACACTATGCTAATATTCATGATTAAGGATCACTAATGACTATAGAAACCTACTAGATAGATTTATCTTTTAGATCTAACTCACTATGTAAAATATAAGAATCTAAAATAAATACAAGGAGATAAAAAAATGGCATGTATACAATCATCGACTCAAAATAATTCCCAAGACACAATCAAGTTTAAGATTAGTTCAAATTGGCTAAGGGAAAAAATAGTAATACTCAATCAATTCAAAAAAGCACAGAGCCAAGCATCCCCAACAATGGTGTTAATTTATTGTTCCAAAGTTTCTAGCTAACTCAAAATGATAATGCAAAGATATAATTCTCAAAATGAGAATTCAAAGGCTTAACAAACAAATACGTAATAAACAAAATGCATAGTAAGGATTAAACTAAACATAACCTATCAAAGATTCTACATAACAAATATGTGAGTATTGAGATCTAATTTATACTATTCCCTAGTAACAACTTCAATTTAATGTTCTTTGTATTTCTCCACTCTAAACCCCTAGATTTTGTCATAATGACGACCTTAGCATATGGGTTCATCATAATTACAGTGATTTTTATAGAGAACTAGGAGATCCAAGCCTTTGACAAGAGGGTGTTTCCTCTCCTTCACGTTGAGATTTGTTAAACTCTAGCAATGTCCCTAAGACTATACTAGAGGTAAATTTTCTTAAAACTCATTGAATATATGAGTGGACTAGACTCTCACAATATTAGGGTGCCCAATCAGTTGTCCTTGACACAACTAAAGATCATCCTACTTTATAATGTATATTAGAGCCTTAATATCAATATAGAGGTATGGATCATTCATCATTCTTAACATAATGAGAACCTTTAAGGTGCTCAAGAATATTATGGAATCCCAAAAGAGATGCAAATTTACTTATAACATACATATTTATACTTTTTTTTTGCAACACAAAACAAATAGTGGATTAGGTTGTGAAGCACCCGATGGAAAATTTCTGCTCGTCTACTGCTCCTGGTTCGTGTGCCCTAGGGGAGGTCGATCTCCCTCCATTCGTGTCTGGCTTTGGCGCACATGGAAAGGTCCCTCTCGTCATTAGGACGTATGCATTTGTTTCTGAGTTCACCCCTACTGTGAACGTTGCTCCGCCTGTTGCAGCGAATGTGGTTTCTTCAAAGGCGATTTCTAAGCACGCTTGGCCTGTTACTGTTTGTGCTGAGGACATTCTTCAGACTAGTCTTCGGATGGTTTCCTCTATCAATGCCTCCTCTGGAGCACCCTCCTCTGGTGCGGCAGTGAATGGTGCTAGCTCTAGTTTTGGTTTCCCTTCAGGAGGGCAGGGATCCTTCTGATCCCTCTTTCCTGAAGCGTATTTTTCTGTTGGGTTACTGCCTGCCTGCCCCTCTCCTAAGGCTTTCTTACCCTTTGCACTATCTCCTCCCATTGTAGTGTGTAGGCAAGAGGTCCTAGAGAATGAGGACCATTACCAGAGCATTGGGATTTTTATAGGTTTAACAATCTATGGTCGTCCCTGTCAGACCTTCACAGCTGGGTCATGGAGTCCTGGAAGCCCTTAGTGGAGGGCAAGATTGACTTGCTTCTGTGCGCCAGGGGTTTTTTTGTGGCAGCTTTTGATTTCCATAAGGAGAGGGATATTGTGCTAAATGGTCAAGTTTGGATGTGGAGTGTGCATTCCCTGTCTATTAAACCTTGGTTTCGCTCCTTCAACCCTCTCTCTGAGTCTCTCAACATCAAGCCAACCTGGGTTAGGCTCCTGAATCTTCCTCTCCAGTGCTGGGAAGATTCTTGTTTCAAGGACATTGGAAATGATATAGGATGCTTTTTGATGGTGGATTCAGCTACCTATTTCATTGGACACCCTACGTTTGCTTGCATTGGTCGACATTGATATCTCCAAACCCCTCCATGGGGAGGTGGTTTTGTAGGTGGGCCATAGGACATGTTCACAACTGCTTGATTATGAGAGCCTCCCATTCAGATATCAAGAATGCTTTGCCACGGGTTACCTGGCCTCCATTTGTCGCCACTCTCGCTGCAAGGGTACGGCAACCTGGTGGAAGAGTGCTACAAATGATCACTTGACCTCTAGTTCTCCTGATTCTCCGTCGAACCCTTCACCGGCTGAAGAGCCCTCTTCATCTTCTTCAGGCACTGTGGATATTGTCGCGGCTACCACACGTCCCCTAATACCTCCTGCATCTTCAGATCTTTCGTTGGTTGCCCCCTCTTGTGAGGGTGTTTTGGAGTTCCCTGCTCCTGTTTTGTCTTCGTGCTGTCCAGTTGCTTGTGCTGGGGCCTCCCCCTCTTCTTGGGCACCGGCTTTGTTTGTGGAATCTGATGTAGATTCCCCTCTCTCTCCTTGTTCTGAGGACTTAGACCCTTTGTGTTCTTGGATCGTTATTCAGAGGAGGAAGAAAGGTCTTCCTAAGGTTGTTTCTACTTTGCACCATCGGGTCAAAGGTGTTCGTTATGCTAGGTCAGGTTCTAGCATTTTCTAGTCCCTGCTGTTCTATCCTTTGTTTGCAACGGGGGATACCTTTTGTTATAGGGGTTTGGGCCCTTTCAAAATCTTGTTTGGTTTCCCTGTTTCACTGCTTGTGAAACTTGTTTCGTTCACCTGTATTGGCTTTTGTTCATGGGTTCAAGCCCTTCCCAGTTACTTTAATCAAAACATATAGATTTATAAGATCATACTATACATGGTCAAATCCCTAAATTATGATTGAAGACGAAAAATACTATATGTAATGACTGATTAAATTCATGATAAATAGACTACTTCCTTTACCCATTGGGCTCACTAGAAGAAACATTCAAATTCAAGAGTCCTACTGCTAAGATGCTTCAATTCATCAAATATATTCTAGCAAACTCTAGATCTCTATAAATATTGCAAAGAATTCACTACCATTCAATTCTATTACAATATTGAAAGGAACAAAGAAGATAAATCAAAAGAAAACATTATTAATGCCACAAATAGTTTGAATATCTTAGTATATTGATTTTGGAAATATTTTTACAATACATCTTGTTGTGTGGTCTCACAACACGCCCCATTTCGCCTTAGCAAAATAGGGACCCAACTTTTCGCTTTTGTTTTGCATGTGTGTTTTCCCTTTGGGCGGTATGGTAAAATGTCATGTCATGAACCATGGTCAAAAATCAAGTCTAGAATATTCCCTAGAAAAGGTTATGAATGGATACAGAATCAAATTTTAAGCAACTTTTCTTTTTACATCATGTGGAAATTTGTCAAAATGAGCAAGTTGTGCGTGTTCAAAGTTTTGGTCAACTGGATATCCTGGTCAAAGGGATAGGATATTACGACTGTAATATCCTGTCCACTCTCAAATATCTAGTCCAGTCCTATCATTGTGTGCAGGCCTTTATATCAACTCTTAGGCCAACAAACAGTATAGTCGGACCCGAAATAATCATTAAATCACGTTAAAACAATAGTCGTCTCAACTAGATAGATATAGTTTCTTACCAAAATATCCATATCCATGTCCACTTCATACCGTCAAATTCATCATGGCGAATTGTGAAAACGTCTACCAGATAGGATATTTGCACTGGATATAATCGATTGTCAAATATCCATATCCATGTCAAATGTCCATATCCACATCTTGGGATGATCGTCAAATTTATTCCTGATTGATAAACTTCCAATGCATGGATATTTCAAACTAGATATTAAGTTCTAAATATCCATATCCATATCCCGAGTCTCACCTTAAAGGTCATGTCCCAAGTACTCAAACTTTTGACTTTTCAAATGGATATTTTTGACTAGATATTTCACACTCGCCAAATATCCATACACTTGCCGAATATCCATATCCATACGAATACCCAGATCCACATCCTGAGTGAGCATATCGCTCCATGTGTCCAACCATTGACTTTTCAACGAGATTTTTTGCAAGGGACATTTTGCAATGGATATTTCACATATCCCGACCTTTGGAAGGCGAATGAGCTCCAGTTGCTCACTTTTTTGGTTAACAAATGTTTGATCAAGACCTCTGTTGACGTCATTCGAACACAGTTCTGACATGATATTCACCCTCATTCCAGTCAAAGTCAAATGGACATTTTGGCATGGATATTAAGTTTCAAGTATCCATGTCCATATCTCGTCTCATATTAAATGATATGCACAAACATCATTGCCATTTTCAAATTCAAACACATGCTTTTGGCCAACTGTTGAACTCTCCCGCATCCAAATGGTAAAAACTCACCTAACTGCAAAGTGGCTAATTAATATTCCATAATCAATGGATTTTCTAAGGATAAAATTTAAATTCATCTCACTTTGTCAATTATCAAAGCATTTGAGCTAAAATTATAGAGATCTCAAGGCGATTAAACGTTAGCTACAAGCAATTAAGGTGATATTACAGACATTCGAAGGCGGCATTACAGAGATCAGAATAGCATTGTTCAACTAAACGATATTCATATCTGTATCTATATTAAGGTTGAGATCTTAACTACTAGGTATGAATATGACAAACCCTTTCCTCCATTTTTTACCGTTACAGTATTTTTTACATGATCTGAAGGTAAATTTCCCATTATGGGGGTAGTTCCTAGAGTAAATTCATATTTCATGTGGGTTATAATCAGTTTAAGAATTACATTGAGATTTAAGGTGATCTTCCTAGTCAAACACATAAACCCTAGAGTTAACTATGGATGTTTGTGTTTCGTAGGACGATATGCAGAAATGAATAGACCACCGGGACGAGGAGTTCAAAAGGGATAGGTTCCCCATTCCAAGTGACATATGTACCAAAGTTAACCTTGCATAGGATACACATTGCGAGGATACAGACTTAGATGCCTTCAGGGCACAGATCTTCTCAGGCAATGGTAACACCATACCACAGCATGTGGTCTCTACAAGAATGTTCAATGTTGTTGGATTCCCATATGTGATAGATCCTCTGAAGCTTGTCATTGAGTGTGCCAGCAAATATAAGGTAGCCAACAGGAGATTTGAGAGCCAGGGGTGGGTGTACACTAACCTTTTCGTGAGGGGCATTACAGAAGCTTTTAAATTAACCACCTATTAGAATATGTTTGAAATAGACCTAGTTGCATTGAAAGCAGAGTTCACCAATAGTCTAGCTGACTACAGTAAGATTATATTCGCATCTTGGAGGGATCCATCCAATAAGGCTAAGGCTATAGCGAAGATGCCCCAAAACCTATACAAGTATGACTTCTTCCAAGAGATGCAATACATGATTGCCATGCTCAGCAAAATGGAGGGAAAGCGAGATGTTGGGAACTTTGAGCCCTGGATGTTTGGGCTGATTCGCTTGGTCAAGGACAAGAGTGTGATAGCCCACCGGGCAAGACTCATTAATGACTCTCTACATGAAGGCATGGTGACTTGGCAAAATAGGAAGAGGATGTTCAATATGACATCCTATATAGTGTATGCATGTGCTTACAAAGTACAACCTAATGGGTTAAACACATATGGGAAGCTAGGGCCTCAGCCTATGAATCAAACATGGTGTGGGAGAATAACCCCCAATTGGAAAGGAAACAGTCTATCCAACACTATAAGGTTGTCAATGACTATTTTATCATGCATCTCATCAGCTTGATGGAATGTGATAGGGCGAAAAGACTTTCAAAAGAAGCCCAAGAGCTAATTCAATCACATGGGGGATGGTTAACCAAATTCCCCACATATACATATATCAGAATGGAGGGCTTCGAGGGGAATCCATTCATGCTTCCACGGTACCCCACCGACAATATAATGCTTCTAGAGATCACAAGGTAGATTATCCCATCTTATGAGGCTTGCGTGAGAAATAATAAGAGAGGAAATGTCAGATTTCCAATGGAGATAAACCGGTATGTCTGTGGCACAATTGACAATGCCAAGAAATCTAAAGTTGAATTGCATATGTTGCATTTGCAACTATTTCCCTTGACCAGGAACTATGATCCATACCATAGAATGGAGAAGTATGTGAGCAAGAAGCTACAACATGTAACCATTCTTGAGGATTATTAGGTTGATTGTGATGATGATGATGATGTAAGGAAAAGAAGCTACCAACATCTAACTCTAAACCAAATCAGGACGTTGGAATGCCTAGAAGTACCACCCCAGGTAAAATCTGATGATGGGAAGGTGCTAGACCCTGAATATGAGGAAAAATAGATATACAAACAGCCTCTATCCCTTCCAGATTGGAGTTATCCAGAGGAAACATCCATAGAGACAATAATTGCAAGAGTCATAACCTCCACTAAGAGGTGGGTGGAGAACAAGCTAGCTAAGCTAAAGGCTAAAGGGTGGCTATTACATACAACAAAAAGGGGAAAAGGAAGGAGAGAGAAGGCCTGGGATATGATGACTTTCTCATTCATAAGAGAAAAGTCATGGAGGAAAAACTTGTTGAGCCAATTTCCTCTGTACTGGGAGAGGAACTCACATCCAAGGGCATAACTATGGCCACTAGACCATCACCACCAAGGGAGCAGCCTCTACTAACTATTCCCATTTCTACCACAGCCGCAGAGGAACGTAGAGGAGTGGATGTATTATAAGGGATAAACATCCCCAAGCAAAAGAGGGTTGGGCATGTATTCATGAAGGGATCAACATCCAGGCAGGTAGAAGTCTGGACCAAGGTTGCCACAGGGCCCACTAGAATGGAGAAAATGTTTTCTCAAGATCAGCCCCAAGTGCCTGCCTCACCACCGGCCATGCTCCAAACACATTTGGCACAATAGGTCAAGAACTTCCCTGATCCTACAGTAATGGTGGTGAAAGAGTTACAACATAATGTCCATATGCCTCAAATCATATAGGTGAAGAATGAATTGGTAGAGGAGGCAAGGACTGCAAAACAGGCCAGGGTTGGAGAACAACCCTTATACTTGAGTCAAATCATTGACTTAACAGATGATGAAGTTACAAGAGATGTAACTAATAACCTAGTGGCATCACTTCTTACACCATCTGCGCCTTCACATCAAGAGTTACTTCAAGATGCTGAGGTGGAAGGACAACTAGAGAAGGATATTGAAGAAATAGAGAACCCTGAGCCAACAAAAGAACCTGAGATATAGGATATAACAAATATACAGGGACTGGGGTCACCCTAAGAATCAATTCAGCATGAACAATTGGATAACTTAGTAGATAAGATAACCAACCCAGAGGCAGTAGACTTCTCGTATCTGGTAGGGCCTAATATAGATGCGGCTACTAAAGATACAACTCTGTAGGATAGAGAAGAAGAAGAGGAGGTACACGATACCCCCATGGAAGAAAGTGATCAGGATGTCCATATGGATGAAGGAGACAAGAAAATAGATGAGCATGTCGGTGAAGGGTTGGAAGATAAACAGGAACAACCAATGGTACAAACTGGGCAACAAGTCCCACAAGATGCACAAGATGAAGAAATGTGAGAGGAAGCTGGGAGTCCTAATGATAATCAACAATAAGCTCCTCATCAAGAAGAAGAAATGCCTCAATAGGAGGAGGCCCACCAGTAGGAATCCTTGGAGATTTCTCATCAAGAAGAGCATCACCAAGAAATTCCCCAAGAAGAAGATGTGCCTGAACAAGGAGAAAGGGGTCAGGATAAGGGTGATGGTACTGCAACCAAAGATGCTCACATTGAGCAATCATGTCAAGAAGGACCGCAAGATATACCAAATTGGCTTACATATGAGGTAATGCAGCCTCCCACTAACATTACTCCATTTGATTTTAAGTCATTGTTTTCAATTGAGGATACAAAGCCAAAACACAAAGCTAGGGCAGTATCTGTAATAAAGAGAGATGCTACAATGGGGCAAAGAATAACACAATTAGTTGTGCCCATTGCTGATAAGGCCAAAGGCAAAATCTCAGCCAATGAGTATCAAGTGACCATGGTGGACCTAGGTCATGTAACGGTACAGCAGGAGATTGAAGAACAACCTAACTTATTGAAGTACAGCAAAACTCCTAGACCTAACTTAGTCTTGTCTCAAAAAATAACAACCCTTCACATCTAGAAAAAGCAAAGGAAAAAGATCCAGAATGCAAAGAACTTCTTTTTAGCAAAGAGGATAGTGATCACCTAATGGGTGATTGACATATGTCTCTCCTTATCTCTCTTACATACTTTGTCTTCCCTTGCACTCAAAACAAAATGGATACCAAGGTGCATAGTTAGGCACATGCTTAAACCTTTAATGTGTCCCAATAGTGGGTACAAATAAGTGTACAATTGACCAACTATGTACAAACATTTACATTATTTATGTTAGTTTCATGCATTGACCTTCCACTATCAATGTCAACTTGGCCAATTCAAAAGGCACTTTCTAGGGCCTCTCCATGGGATTCATAAGGAAGTTTTTGGACCCCTTCTTGTGTTTCCTTATTCAAGGCAAGCAAAAAGACGTCACATAGATCCCGATGGTGCATATGAGGTGTACTCATTGACAAGTAGACAATTGTCTCTAGTGAGTTATGAAGTGAGAAATTTATTCATTACAATCTTGTTTGATACTTAAAAATTCACAGAAACTAGTTTTGATGAGCTTGTTCAAGCCAAATGTCATGACAAACTCATTGATAAGTTGTTAGAAAGAATGTATCGAGCCTTTAGGAAACCAATAATACTATGCAATTCTTTCCAATGTCTTTGGGAAGATTTGTACAACTATTGCATCCCATGGAAATGTTAGAAATGAAAGCAACACTACTTCAATGGAAATATGATTCGAGATAAATTTCAGCAATCTTTAACTGTGTGTTATTAATGGAGATTGTAATAAAACATAAACCCACAATACAGAAATATACCAAAAGTAGAATGAAGCACATAACACAAGTGTTTAATGTGGAGAAAACCCTTTCGGGTAAAAAAACTCCACCAAGAAAAGAGGTCTTGTATTATCTTCACAAAAGGAGATTCCAAATACATTCACTTTCTCTGTCCTCCAACCTTCACTCCGACAGAACCTGGGTACCTATAAACTGTTATTATGCATCTCATCTACTATGGTATGGTTTATATAGAATTTACACAACCTCAAGACATTAAATGACTTCTTACAAGCTCATGACACTTGTTAAGAGTCAACAATACAACATTGGGCGTCCATGGCCAAGAATAGGCTCTTACGGGGTCATAAATGTTGTCATACATGCATCCTACACTTGGAAAAATGTGCCCATGCAAGCTTGAATGCCTTGGGGCCAAAAATAGCCACTTACAGCATCTTATGACGTGTCATATGCTATTATAAGTGTCATAGATTATTATGACAACTTACAGTTGTCATAGAATCTCTTACACCTTCTCACAGCATCTATGACATGCATCATAACACTAAAAATAGATTATTCCTCCACATGTGCACCCTGGACTTTGACCAATTACCATTTACCATAGTAAATAACATCCCGTAACTACCACCGGTAACTCTAGGACTTACCGTGCAGTAACTCCGTAATTACCGTGGACAGTAAATAATTTTTACTTCTGCCGATAAAACTTGTACATCCCTTATGGGTAATTACAAATAATAAATGGAATAATACAATAATGGGATTTACAAGGTTAATGGCACCTTATCCCAGCATTCTCCCACTTGACATTATACATTGTAAATCAACCCATAGGAAATCAAATAAAAAATAATCAGGCACTAGAAACAAGGCCCATGGCCTCTCTGCACCATACGAACTTCTTTGTGCTCACAGGCTTAGTCAATGAATCTACAACATTCTCCTGAGTGTTATCTTCTTCAGCCTAATTTCTCCATTTGCAACCAACTCTCGAACAAAGTGATACTGAACATCAACATGCTTATTCTGAGCATGATACATGGGATTCTTAGCCAAACAAATAGCACTCTAGCTATCACAACCAATCTAAATGATCCTGCAATCAAATCCAATACCTGTACACAGTCTTCTCAACCAAATTGCCTCCTTAGAGACATGAGTAGTAGCCATATACTCTACTTCTGTGGTGGACAAAGCAACTGTGGGTTGCCTCTTACTCATCCAACTCACTGCACCTCCAAACAGAGTAAACACAGCCACTAGTGGATCTTCAACTATCCAAGTCACTTGTCCAATCTGCATCAACAAAACCCTGTATGTCCAAAGATTTATCAGCACTATCAATACCAGAATAAACCAAACAATAATCAGGAGTACCTGCAAGATATTTAAACACCCTCTTCGCATAGTTCCAATGTTGTCTACCAGGGTTAGACATAAATCTGCTCAAAACTCCCACTGCTTGGGCAATATCTAGTCTCGTGCAAACCATTGCATACATCAAACTCCCTACAGCACTAGCATATGGCACATTAGACATATCCTCAAGATCATCCTCAGTCTTTGGACACATATCTAATGAAAGCTTAGTACCAGTGGGTAAAGGAACTTTAACTGGGTTACAGTCTTGCAAACTAAACCTCTGCAAAATAGTATTCACGTACTTACTTTGTGACAACCAAAGCTTTCTGTTAACTATGTCCCTCCTTATCTCCATTCCCAAAATATAACTTGCAGCACCAAGATCCTTCATCTCAAATGCACCTGAAAGTTGGGCTTTAAGCTCACTGATCATACCCTTAGTATTGCTGAAAAATAACATGTCATCAACATATAAAGCAATAACCAGTATAGAATCATCAACACAATAAATGTAAACACAGTGATCCTCCTCGCTTCTAACAAAACCCAATTTCAACACAAATGAATCAAACTTTTGATACCACATTCTGGGAGACTGTTTCAGACCCTAAAGAGACCTCTTTAACCTGCAAACCCAATGTTCTTTTCCTTTTACCTCAAAACTTGTAGGCTATTGCATATAAATTTCTTCTTCAAGATCTCCATGCAAGAACACAGTCTTAACATCTATTTTCTCAATCTCTCAATCATAAGTTGCGGCAATGGATAAGAGAAATCTAATAGAAGTCAATTTAGCAATAGGAGAGAATATCTCACCAAAATCAACTCCCTCTCTCTGGGAGTAGCCCTTGGCTACCAGTCTAACCTTGTACTTCTCCAATGACCCATTTGCTCCAAATTTCCTTTTGAAGACCCACTTACATCCTATGGCCTTTCTTCCTTTGGGCAAACGAACAAGATCCCAAGTGTTACAAGAGTCTAAAGCCATCATCTCCTCCTACATGGCTAGCTGCCAAGACTCACTATCATCTGCAGAAATAGCTTCCCTATAGGATGTCGGTTCATGTTTAGTACTCAATAAAGCATATACACAACAGAAATCTGGTGGGCTATACCTGTCAACTAGATTTCGTTGTCTTGTGGATCTCCTCAAGGGTGGAGTAAGAGACTCTACTCGTTCTTCTGCATGATCATCTGCAACAACTTCTTCTGTAACAACAGATTCATCTTCATTAGAACTACTTGAATCTTCTTCTTCTTCTTCTTCTTCACCCCCCAATCCATCATTCTATTCTTCTTGAGGTGCATCGTGTTGCTCTAAATCAAAGTGCACCTTCTTTACCTTTTCATCTTTTTTCTTTTGGTTGCTCAAGTTCAGAAATAGCTCTATGTTCCCTGAAAATAACATCTCTAGAAAAAATAATCTTGTAGGTTAGTGGATTCCAAAGCTTATAACCTTTCACATTATCACCATATCCAATGAATGTACACTTTTCATCTTTTGGATCCAACTTAGATCGCTTTTCCTTAGGCACATGAACAAAATCCTCACAACCACAAACCCTTAAATGTGAGATAGAAGGTTTCTTACCTGTCCACACTTCATAAGGTGTCGAATCAAGAGCCTTATAAGGAGATCTATTTATAAATTAGCAAGCAGTACACACAGCCTCTGCCCAAAAGTATTTGTCCAACTGTGCATCACTAAGCATACTTCTAGCCCTTTCCATAATTGTTTGGTTCATCCTTTCTACAACACCATTTTGTTGTGGTGTATATTGAGTTGTCTTTTGTCTAATAATACTTGCATGCTTACAAAACTCATCAAATTCCATAGAGCAATATTCCCCTCCATTGTCAGATCTTAATATTTTTATCTTTAAACCTGATTGGTTCTCTACTAAGACTTTGAATTCCTTAAACTTAGTGAAAACTTCAAATTTATGCTTCATAAAATAAATCCATGTAAATCTGGATATATCATCAATGAAGGTTACAAAATAACAAGATTTTCTGATAGATTCATTATCCACAGGTCCAAACACATCCATATGAATAATTTCTAACTTCTCTTTTGCTCTATCGCTTCCTGAAGGAAATGATTTTCTATTTTGTTTACCAAACACACAATGCTCACAGAAATCAAAGTACTCATCAGAATAGGAGAAACCATCCAACAAATTTGTATTCTTAATAGTTTTTAATACATTATTGCTTGTGTGGCCCAATCTACGATGCCACAACATAGATGTATTTTCAGTATTAGCCTCAAATACATAGGAGGCATTATAAACTATAGTGGCTTCAATCTTGAACAGACTTCTGAATCTCTTCCCCTTCGCTACCACCAAGTTCCCTCTCACTAATTTGCAGCCATGCTTGTCAAATGTCACATGCATTCCCAAATCATTCAACTTCAAAATTGAAATCAGATTTCTAGCTAATCCATGAACATGCAAAACATCAAGGAGGGTTTTAATCCTCCCATCACTGAAACACAACAATACCTTTCCTTTCCTGACAATCGGATATGAAGAGTTGCCACCAAGGTAGATATTACCTCCATCATATTCTTCATATGAGGAGAACCATTCCTTATGTGGGGTCATATGAAATGAGCATCCTGAGTCAACCAACCAGTGATCATTAGAAACAAGATTACATGCAGAAAGTAAAACTTCTTCACCTGCATTTGAGGACTTATCTGAAGCACTCTCCCACTGTTTCTTGGGGTTTCTACACTCCTTTACATGTCCCCTTTTACCATAGTTCCAACACTTAACTCTGTTCTTTTTACCAGGAGTCTTAGACCGACCGTTGGACTTGTCCTGAGCCCCTTTCTGATCTCCTTTAGGTCCCCTTTCCTTAGACCTTCCCCTGACACTAAGAGCATCCCCTGAACTATCTGAACTCTTCTTCCTCAATTCTTGTGACAGTAGCACTGAAACAAGAGCATCCAACTTTGGATAAGTAAGGTTAGCAGTGACAGCAAGGATAGCATTCTCCCAAGACTTAGGTAAAGAACAAAGAAGTAAGATACATTTATCTTCCTCACTAACCTCAACATCTACTGAATCAAGTTGACTCACTAACAAATTAAAAGAATTTAAATGCTCTGCAACTGACTCACCTTCTCACATTTTCATGGAAAACAATTTTCTTTTTAAATAAAATTTATTTACCATACTCTTGGCTTGATAGATCTCACCCAACCGTTTCCACAACTTGTATGCAGTCTCTTCCTTTGCAACATTCAACAGGACAGAGTCTGAAAGACACAACCGGATGGTTCCCTGTGCCTTCTTATCCAGTCTATCCCACCCATCTTAAGAGACACCATCGGGTTCTTCTCTTTTTGAACAGCGAACCATTGGTTTCTTTCTTCCAACAAATCTTCCATTTTTAGCTTCCACAACTCATACCCCATTCCGTTGAACTTCTCAATGTTCAATCGAGAGGTTGATGCAATGGTGGATGCAACCATAATAACAACACAAGATCTGCAAAACAAACACAACCAAATCTCCCACTATAGCTACAGCTTCCACACTACCACCCAAGAGTCAAAGTTGGTCAGGCTCTGAAATGAAAGCAACACTACTTCAATGGAAATTTGATTCGAGATAAATTTTAGAAATCTTTAACTGTGTGTTATTAATGGAGATTGTAATAAAACATAAACCCACAATATAGAAATATACCAGAAGCAAAATGAAGCACATAACACAAGTGTTTAACATGGAGAAAACCCTTTCGGGTAAAAAAACTCCACCAAGAAAAGAGGTCAAGTTGTATTATCTTCACAAAAGGAGATTACAAATACATTCACTTCATCTGTCCTCCAAACTTCACTCCGATAGAACCTGGGTACCTGTAAACTGTTATTATGCATCTCATCTACTATGGTATGGTTTATATAGAATTTACACAACCTCAAGACATTAAATGACTTCTTACAAGCTCATAACACTTGTCAAGAGTCAACAATACAACCTTGGGTGTCCATGGCCAAGAATAGGCTCTTATGGGGTCATAGATGTTCTCATATAGGCATCCTACACTTAGAAAAATGTGCCCATGCAAGCTTGAATGCCTTGGGACCAAAAATAGCCACTTACAGCATCTTATGACGCATCATATGCTATTATAAGTGTCATAGATTCTTATGACAACTTACAGTTGTTATAGAATCTCTTACACCTTACAGCATCTATGACGTGTGTCATAACACTAAAAATAGATTATTCCTCCACATGTGCACCCCACTTTGACCAATTACCATTTACCATAGTAAATAGCATCCCGTAACTACCGCCGGTAACTTCAAGACTTACTGTGCAGTAACTCCGTAATTACCATGGACAGTAAATAATTTTTACTTCTGCCGGTGAAACTTGTACATCCCTTATGGGTAATTACAAATAATAAATGGAATAATACAATAATGGGATTTACAAGGTTAATGGCACCTTATCCCAACAGGGAAAAGTTCTTGGACATCAATGGCATAAACCTTGGTATGTTTTTGGGATCCACCTCTCCTTTGTATTTAGGAAAAGAGGCAGGTGGTCTTGGAAAAAAGGCATTCTTAATAGCATGATCTAAGGGTTCCTTTAGGTATTCAAGATAAATCTCTAAAAAGTGATCATGCATAAGGGGAGGCAACCCTCCAAAAATGGATCCTAGTGCTTGAGTCTAGTAGTTTGCCTAGAAGGCTAGGTGAGGTTGTTGGACCCTAAAGGGATTTGGGTAATTTTGGTGCATGGAGTTGACAAATTAAAATGTGGGTGTGGTTGTGTAGCTTTGAGTTTGGTTGGGGCAATTCCACCAAGTTGGTATGTATTGGTCCCATTGTACGATGGTGGAGGCATGAAAATGTCATTACTTGTGTTTTAAAAATAGAAGTTCAAATATGGGGGTGGTTAAGAACCTTAGTTTGGATCATTTTGTGTAGCAGTGAAGGGATTGGCATGGAATCATCACCTTGGAAACTATAGTCTTGCATTTGTTTAAGTAAGGTTTTCAATTGGTTGCTCAACACCCCAAACCTCAAGTGCCCTAATTCATTGCACTAGGGTGGCAATGAGAGCCTACAAGGTTGCTTTGCTTGTTTGATTAGTGTTTCATGCTTCGCCACCCTAAGATGGGTTTTGTTAGTGATGTTGTTGTGGCTCATGTGATGGGGGTTGAGTTTCCCCATTCCATCATCAATGTATTGTGAGGATGCTTGGTCATTTTGGTAAGTCACCTCAAGGGCCTCTTGGACAGTTCAAGCATTTGTTAGGTCTTTTTTAAGGCATCCCATTTCATTGACAATGTGGGTAGCCATGTCTCTATATGCTGTGAAGATGAGATCCTATTTGTGAATTTTAAATTGAACCAGCACATGTCAAACTCTTGAATGAATTGAATTTGGTTGAAGGATCATCCCTTGATATGGCCCCCATTGGGGGTTTCAAAGGTATTGTGGGCTTCATTATGTTTCACATTCTATTATGGCTCTTGTTCAGCATCCTCAATCAATATCCTTGTAATCATATTTGTTTGTTATAGGAGCCCTAGGATCCAATGGAATATATTGATGACAAGTAGGGGTAATTGGCTCAGTAGAAGGGATTTGTCCTTGGGTTCTTGTCTATCCTAATCAAATGGAATGGAAAGAAAAGTGAGAGAACTCATCCCAAAAAGATTTATTCTTCACATTGGGTTCACCAAAATATGTGTTCTCCAAATTTGACTCACCATTATTGTGCGTGAGTCATCAATGGAAGGCACACTCATGGTTCCTGTTGATTAGATAAAACTAACTATTGTTGTTCATGAGGCAACTATAGCGGTAACAAGGGAGGATTAGGTGAGTTGGCCTCATGTGGAAGGAATGCTCTATGAAGGATGAGAATGTTTGGTCACAAAGTTGTGATAGCAGTACAGGTGTTTATAGTTTGTGAGATGGTAACTTTTGTTTGTATGATGTTAAGTTCTCAACAAGTGTTTGAGGAAGATATCAAAATCGAGAACCTCTATCTCAAATATAGCTTCCAAATGTATTAACTCAATGGTCAATTGCCAATCATTTTATTGTTAGACTTGTTGTATGGCTTGGGCTTGTTCTTTTTCAATGATTTCAAAAGTAGATGAGTTTTCCCTTAATTATATCAAGGTGACCTCTATTCAATCCTCTCTAATCCCCAAACACAGGCCTAATATGCTAAATATGACCAAGGGAGAGAAAATGTGAATAACAATTTCCTCAAAGTGTTGATTTGTTCGCAATTTGGATTGGTTGCAATTTGTTGGCAATTTGGATTATTTGTTTGTTCAATGTTGAATGTGTAATCTATGTTCAAGAGCACTTAGCTCAAACAAAAAGGACCTAGGTGTCATGTGTTGTCATTTTGAACAACACAAACATTTTGAATAAAGACATTTTGAACAAAATGTTTGTGTTGTCTATTTCATGCTTGTTTATTGATTGGATCCATTCGAAAGTTGTTTGGTTGAAGGTAAATGGTTGTTTTTTGACTATATATATGCTCGATTTTGTGAATCTTTGAGATAGAATGATGTTGTTTTGAACAACAAAATTGAATAACATAAATTAATCTAAATTAACAAAATAAAATTAATCTAAATCTCAAATTTACAAGAAAAGGTTTCAATTCCAAAGCAATAAAATACTTACTTGAATAGCTATTCTCTACTCTAAACTATTGCAAGAAACAAACTATTCTAATACAAAAACAAACCCCACCCTTGAGAGATGGGATTATCATAGATATGAAGTTGATTATCATTGTTGACAAGATTGTCCTCAAGGATCCAACTTAGTATCCTTCTCCTCTCTACTAGGGACTCTCCTTTCTAATGTAAGCAATATGAAAAAATAAAAACACAAGAAGCAAAAGGAAGCTGGTGTTGGAGACTAAAGAGCTTAGAAGTTGTTATGTGCTATGCTACTAGCAAATACTCTTGATTAAAAGAGCCTAGAGGTTGTATGGCTATGTTGGACAATGTTAGATTTTGTAGGAAAATTACTGGTGCTTGGAGTTTTGGTATGACTTCAATAAATAGAGACTGTACCTATTGTTCCTCAATGGTGAAAGGCAAAAACAATTGTTTTCTCTAAAAAAATTACCAAAAGACCCCTTATAACATATTTTGTCAAACTATAAATAAAGTGATATATAATTAGCTAATACAATTGAGAGTTTTCCTATTCTGGGCACAACCAAAGACGAATTGAGTTGGAGTTTTGGAGCCAAACTTAGTGCAAAAATAGCACATGCAAAAGAATCAACTAGGCAAAAATAAAAGACAGTCTCATTAATTTTGCCAATAATACAATCATTAGGCCAATTTAAAATCAACCGACAAGGGGCAATCCATTTTAAAAGAGATGATTTTGTCAATAATCAAACAAAAAGTAAGTTTTTCAAATGTAACAAAGTATAAATGCTTGGCAAATGACCAATAAGCATAAAATAAAGGGCAAGGTAGTCCTATGAGTCAACTTAGTATTCCATCACATTCAGATTAATTGAGAAGAGGTTTTATTCAGGTCGCATGGGTCGTGTGTTGGGCCAGCAGACCATCATCAAACTTGTCATGTATGCCTATTCACTTTTAGGCACTTATATGACAACACATTACTTATTAATGATACTAGGTAATAAGTGATACAGAAAACCACCAAACCAACAAGGAAAGAATTTCAAATATTGATTGAGAGAAGGGTTTCCTAATAGGAAATAGAATATCCCAAGTTCCTCGTATACTTAGGAAACACATCCAACAAACCATACAATTTTTGTTATGAATAATGTCAAAACATGTGCAATGAGAAGAATACTCACAAGTAGGAAATAGAATATCCCAAATTCCTCATATACTTAGGAAACACATCCAACAAGCCATACAATTCATTATGAATAATGTCAAAATGTGTGCAATGAGAAGAATCCCCACAAGCATGGGTGCAACTATTATATTGAACTTTAGTACAGATGTTGGAAGCACAGTACGTATAGTAGGAGTTGTAGAAAGGAAAGAGAGAGTGGAAGGGCTTAGTACTGGACCTTCTTGCAAGTTACATTTTGGGATCTAAATAAGCTCATAAGTAGGGTGGGGGTATTAGGGTTGGGGAGGGAGGCAGTGGGGAGAATTATTTTAGAAAAAAAATAGAACAAATATATTAAAAACAATAGAGAGAACAAAAGAACAACAAATAGAATGTAGTAATTGAACAATATAGATGGTCGCAGAAAGCAAAGGGAAGTAAGGCTTATCACTACATAACAAGCAAAGAGGTTTGGTGATATGAAAGAAACATGATAAGACAACAAGATAGATGAGTGGGTTGACAAAGGAACATATGAGAAGAATGAATTAATGTGTTAGTCATGCCATGAAGTTTTTTGAGTTGGGGCACAAGTTTAAACAATATAGTTACTCAAAATGTTAGTCATGAATGATTATAAAGATAGAAAAAGAGGAAGAAAAAGGTGTCAAAGAAGCAATGTGATAAGAAAAATGGCTTAAGGGAAAACAATTCACCACACAAAAAGAAGACAAGTGGATCAAGAAATAGGGAGAGGACAAGAAAAACAGGAAGAAAAGGAAAAGTGGTAGTAAACCATTAACTACCACAAAGGGGGTGATCTCTTTCCTAGTGACAATCATACAAGGATTGTGCCCTAAGAGAGGTCGCCTAGAGAGAATAAAAGCAATGTTTGGGAAATGCAACGCCAAGACAATACACATCACTCTTGCACTAAGCATTGTCTAGAGTACCAAGCAAGGGCAAGTCTTTAACCTAGGTAACTTGACCCTACTACAAAAACATGAGCTAAGGGACTTCTTGTGGAAGGGTGCAATACATGATTAGATACAATAGTAGGTATAACTAAAAGGAATGCAAAAGAGACTCTAACAGCTTAAATTTGCATGACCACAATACAAATTGGATACCTCCCTCCCCATTAAGTCCTAGCTAGAAGATACAATCACCAATTAACTTAACCTTGTCAATCTAATTGAGAACAAGTAGGAGATACAAAATAAGTAGTTGAAGACTATGTAGTTGATGTCATCGCACCCCTCTTGGGTGAAAGAGAATAAAATAAATTTACATTGGTAATACTTTAGGCACCCTCCAAAATGCATGTGATGATGCTACATGCTTCTTGAAAGGAAGTAAGGTACGCAGAAAACGCTTCCTACACTGATCTACTAAGGAAAGATTTATGCAAATTTTAACCTTTTACAGTTACAGATTAAGATGCACATTAACAGGAAGATAATAACAACATTCAAATGAAAACAAAACTCACAACACAACATATACGTGGGGAAAACCCTTTCAGGTGAAAAACCCCACACTCCAAAACCTGCACAATGTATTATCAAATCAAAAAGATGATTACAACACACTTGCAATGCAAGTTCTTTCGGGAGTACACACTGTCAATTCTCATTCGCATTCTGTGACCTTTTCCACTCTATAGCCGCTTATAACAAGTTTTTAGAAGGTTCTAGAAATTAGGGTTTTACAATGTTGTTTTTCATTTTGTCGGTTAACAAAATCAACCGCAGCCCCCGTTAATTGTTCAAGGGGGAAACCACAGCTGCCAAAGTCACCAAAATTTATCCTACTGCATGTACACAAGGTGCCGACTATGCCAACTCAACATGGGATCCTACAACATAGTGCTGAATAAATAAATACAACATTAGGAACTTGCAAAGGTTGAAACACCTTAATTCCCAATATTCTCCCACTTGTCGAACACCTTTAAAGAGCCAATAGAATGACAAGATTTAACCGCTAGAGGCCAACAGGCCCATAGACTCTGAACACCATCTGAACTTATCAATGCCCACTAGTTTCGTCAATGCAATCTGCAACATTCTTCAAAGTGTCTATCTTCTCCAATATCACCTTCCCATCCTCTACCATGTCTCGCACAAAATGAAAATGTACATCAATATACTTTGTTCTGGCATGGAAAATTGGATTCTTTGCTAAGCAAATCGCACTCTGACTGTCACAACAGATAGTAATCTATCCTGCATCAACAACAATATCTGAACACAATCTTTTAAGCCAAACAGCTTCCTTGCAAGCATGAGTAGCTACCATATACTCAGCTTCTGTTGTGGACAAAACGACCACAGGTTGCCGCTTACTCATCCAACTGATTGCACCACCAAATATAGTGAACACATAAGCACTGGTGGATCTCCTGCTGTCAATGTCACCCGCCCAATCAGAATCCACAAATCCTCGAATACTTACAGAATGCGAAGGTCCTGTAGGATTACCATGATAACATAAGGAATATTCAGAAGTACCCCGCAAATATCTGAACACTCTCTTCACTCCATCCCAATGTACCTGTCCAAGATTAGCCATAAAACGACTAAGGACTTCCACTGCTTGGGCAATGTCTGGTCTTGTACAGACCATAGCATACATCAAGCTACCAACAGCACTAGCATAAGGTACTCTACTCATGTCCTCTGTCTCAGAAGAAGACTTTGGACAATCATTAACAGATAACTTTGTCCCCATCGTAATAGGAACAATCAACGGTCTGCAATCTGCCATGCTGAATCTCTCCAACATAGTCTTAACATACTTACTCTGGCTCAACCAAAGTTTTATGTTTGCTTTGTCTCTTCTAATTCCATTTCCAGAATGTACCTGGCTGCCCCTAAGTTTTTCATCTCAAACTGTGCTGACAACTGAGACTTAAAATCAGAAATCATATTCTTACCATTCCCAATCAACAACATATTGTCAACATACAATGCAATAATGAGAATACGATCATTGTCAAATTTGTAATACACACAATGATCTGATTTTGATCTTAGAAATCCAATTGACAACACAAAGGCATCGAATTTCATGTACCACATCCTAGGAGATTGCTTCAAACCATACAAAGACTTTTTCAACTTGCAAACCAAGTGTTCTTTACCTTTCTCTATGTAATTCTCTGGCTGTGACATGTAAATCTCTTCCTCCAAGTCACCATGAAGGAATGTTGTCTTCACATCTATCTGCTCCACTTCTAAATCATAAGTTGCTGCTAGAGATAACAAGAACTGAATAGATGTCAACTTTGCAACAAGAGAGAAAATTTCACCATAATCAATTCCCTCCACTTGTGAATATCCCTTTGCAACCAATATAGCCTTTTACTTCTCAACACTACCATCTGCACCGAATTTTTTCTTGAATACCCATTTACAGCCAATGGGTTTCCGTCTTTCAGGTAAAGGCACCAAGTCCCAAGTTTTGTTTTTCTCCAAAGAAGCCATCTCATCCTCCATGGCCTCCTTCCAGGAACCTCCATCTTTCATGCCCATAGCTTTTGTCATAGGTCTAGGCTCATTAGTGTTAGTAATCAAGGCAAAAGCACAACTTGAATCAAGCAATGAATAACCAAACCTATTAGGTTGCTTCTTTGTTTGTGTAGACCTCTTCAAAGGCTGAGGTTGAGGTTCTGCTTCTTCTTCTGAGCTTTCAGAGCTGCTAGAGCTCTCCTCATCATCTGGTCTTACAGGGTATGTCGGTTCAATCTTCTCAGGGGTAGAAGGAAGGTGAACCACATCCTCTTTCTTTTATGTTTCTTCTGGCTGTAGAACAACAGGAGGTGTTAGCCTTCTGAAAATAACACTTCTGCTATACAACACTTTTTCGGCCACAGGATCCCAAAACTTGTACCCTTTCACACAGACACCATAGCCAATGAAGATGCACTTAACAGCCTTGTTCTCTAATTTTGACCTCTTCTCCCTAGGCACATGAGCATATGCCTCACAACCAAAAACACGAAGATGTCTAATAGAAGGCTTCTTATTAGACCACACCTCCATGGGTGTCTTACTAACAAAAGTTGAGGTAGGAGACCTATTTACCAGGTAGCAAGCAGCGGCAACAGCTTTAGCCCAAAACTTTTGTTCGAGGCTAGCTTACTAAGCATACTCCTAGCCTTATCCATCAGCGTCATGTTCATCCTCTCTGCAACTCTATTTTGTTGAGGGGTGTATGGAGTTGTCTTGTGTCTTTCAATCCCATGTTCTTTACAGAACTTCTCGAACTCTGTGGAACAAAACTCACCACCGTTATCAGTTCTCAAACACTTAATCTTTTTACCAGTCTGATTCTCTACAAAAGCTTTAAACTCTTTGAACTGACTAAAGACTTCAGATTTGCTTCTAAGAAAATAAACCCATGTCCTACTGTAATCATCTATGAATAATACAAAATATACAGATTTAGAGATCGAAGGGACATTAACTGGACCAAACACATCAGAACGAATAAGATCCAACACACCATAAGACTTATGAGAACTCGAGTAAAACTAAACACAGTTTTGCTTTCCATATATGCAATGTTCACAAAAGTCGAAATCGATATTACAATCATCTAACCCCTCGACGAAGTTTTTATTTTTCAGTGTTCTAAGACCCTTCTCACCAATGTGGCCAAATCTCTTATGCCATAACATTATCTTCTCAACAGGAAGTTTAACTTCCAAAGTATGAGCACCCTTAGGTACCCAAAATGCAATACCATCAGAATTTGATACAACAGATCTTTTCACTGCTGGTTCCAATGGTGGAGATGAAGTGACTACAGCGCTTTTCTTCGAGTCAAAAGAACTATTGCACTATGAAGTGCATGCCTCCAACTGAAATAGAGTACCTCTCCTAGTACCCTTCGCAAGCAGCATAGCTCCTCTAGTCATCTTGCATCCCTCTTTCAAGAAGACAACCTACACACCTGCATCATTCAATTTACTTACAGAAAGTAGGTTCTGTGCCAAGCCTGGGATGTGCATAACCCCAGAGATCTCCTTCACTCGTCCATCAGGGAATCAGATTGAGACTCTTCCACGGCCAACAATTTTCAAATGAGAGTCGTCACCAAGGTACATTCTTCCACCATCGAACTCTTCATACTTTGTAAACCTGTCTCGATGTGAGGTCATGTGAAAAGAGGCACCAGAATCAATCAGCGACACACCATCATATGCATGGGTGGCCAAGGCTGTGATGAAAGCATCACCATCATCTTGTGACTTGTTAGAATCTGAATCTGAGACATTCTTCTTTTTCTTTTTCTCCTCTTTGCATTCCTTTCGGAAATGTCCAAATTTACCACAGTTCCAACAAAGAGCCTTGGACTTTCCAGGAGATTTGGATCTCCCATGGGATTTGGATTTGGCCTTGTCATCTTTCTTGTCCTTTTTCTTTCCTTTTTCCTTGGATCTTCCACAAACTGCAAGAGCTTCTTTGGCAGATTCCGAGGACTTTCTCTACATCTCTTCAGACAACAGTAAAGATACCATTTCATTCATTTTGAAGGTGGATGTGGTACTCCCGATAGCCATAACAAGATGATCCCACGAGTCCGACAAAGAACAAAGCAAGGTCATACACCAATCCTCCTCCATCTTCACACCGACGAAAGTCAACTGTGCAACTAACATGTTGAAAGCATTCAGGTGATCTACAACAAATCCTCCATCCTCCATCCTCAAAGAATATAGCTTATTTCTTAGAAAAAGCTTGTTCACCAGGGATTTAGCCTAATAAACATCTCCAAGCTTCTTCCAAAGTTCCTTTGCAGTCTTCTCTTCATGGATATTCAGGAGCACTGAATCAGCCAAAAAGAGTCTTATCAAACCCTTAGCTTTTCAATCTCTGAGATCCCAGTCTTCTTGAGACATTGCCATTGGTTTTGTACCAGATACGGCTTCCCATAAATCTCGATCTACAAGCATGTCCTCCATTTTGAGTTTCCACAACTCGAAATTACTGTCGTTAAACTTCTCTATCTCAAACCTCCCAGATGTGCTCGCCATCTCTTACCTACAACAAAGATTTCAAAATACTCTGCACAAGCTCCCACTCAAACGAAGATCAACTCAAAAAACCCTCTACCCAACGACTAGAACCAAAGGTGATCAGTGTCTAATACCAACTGAAAGGAAGCGTTTTCCACGTACCTTGCTTCCTTTCACTTCTCCCTCATTTGGGCCACACATAACAAAAGAATCGATTAAATGCTATTGACGCAATTTTTGAAGGCAGTAAAAAAATATGGTGTACATCATGACACATAAGGGGCAAAATGGTATAAGTTACTAACCTCGGCATTTGGCATTGGCAAGAACCGTACACACCATGGATAGCCTCATGATTAACCAACATATGGATAAATCAAAGGGCATCATTCAGAAGGATATAGCATACCATCAATCTACCCTTGACCCCAAAAGAATTACGTCGACAACAATAGTAGAAGAAGCCACATAGTTGGTTGATCTAAATCATCATTTTGCTTGAGTGGACAATGACATCAAGGCATGGCAACAGTTTCATACAAAAACTACTTCCAAGTATAAAATGTCTCAAAGCATGGCACCATTGTTATACACAAGTGCAATTATATATAACAATGGGAATTGTGCAACAAGATTTTCTAAAAATAGTCTCTCTCTGGGGGGGACTTTTATCTCAAGGGGGGAATATTTTGTACATTTGTACCTAACATACACATTTTATAGGACTACATACATACAAACATGCATGCATACATATAGTCAGTCCTCTCTCTCTCTCTAGGGGGCTTCTATCTCACTTCTTGGGGGATATTTTCTCTATGGGGGGGAATATTTTGTACATTTGTAGTGGTCATAAAATGTGTAGCCATGTAAGGTGTACAAAATATTCCCCCCATAGAGAGAAAATAGAGAGAGAGAGAGAGGACTATATGTATGCATGCATGTTTGTATGTATGTACTCGTATAAAATGTGTAGCCATGTTAGGTACAAATGTACAAATATTCCCCCCTTCGAGAGATAATATCCCCCAAGAAGAGAGAGAAAAAGATAAATGCCCCCCAAATAAGTGAGAAGAGATAGAGAGAGAGGACTGCATATTCCCCTATGGAATAGCCTCCTACACCCCCAATAAAGCTCATAACTAAAGACTATCTCTGGGGGGCTTTTATCTCTCTTCTTGGGGGATTTTCTCTCTGGGGGGAATATTTTGTACATTTGTACCTAACATGGTTACATGTTTTATAGGACTGCACACATGCATGCATGTATGCATGCGCAAGCATGTATACATGCATATATGTATGCATGTATACACATATACATACATCATAAGCAAGTACATCTCACTCCTACACATCACTTATTTTGTACATTTGTACCTAACGTGGTTACACAGTTTATAGGACTATATGCATGCATGCCTATATACATGCATGTATGGAAGTACATCTCATGCATGCATGTATGCATTTATATATACATGCATGCATGCATGTATACATATATACATACATCATAAGCATTAGCAAGTACATGCATTTGTACCTAACATGGTTACACATTTTATACGGCTACATACATACATGCATGTATGCATGCATGCTGTATACATCATAAGCAAGTACATTTCTCTCTCCTTTGGGGGGCTTTTATCTCTCTTCTTGGGAGATATTCTTAGTGGGGAATATTTTGTACATTTGTACCTAACATGGTTACACATTTTATAGGAATAAATACATACATGCATATAGGGGAGAGGACCCAGTAGTGGAGCACCCTAACTTTACGCCTCTCAAAATCATACGTGGCAGATTCGAATCACTCCAAAAATTTTACAGTAGCTTACTTCGCAATGCCCCTACTTATAACTAAGGTTTCAAGGCCACATCATCAAATATGATGCCACATCAGCATGTTTTTTGTTGAGGTGTCAAATAGCTCCCAAAAAAAGGGTGAACCAATAGGTGTGCATTAAGTCATGTTTTGTTGGTGGGCTAATGTGGCATCACATGATTGGTTGCTTTTTAAATCTAAAGGACACATTTCATTCAATTATTAGTACTTGTAGTAACATTAACAACCTTAAAGTCACATCTACTAGTACTAAAGTTTCAAAAATATTGGGCCTTAAATGCACATATACTATCTCAACCATTTGACCTATCTCACCTATTGGGTCTTTTCCCCTATGTATGCATGTATACATCATAAGCATCTCTCTCTCTCTCTCTCTCTCTCTCCCCTTTGGGGGGGCTTTTATCTCTCTTCTTGGGGGATATTCTTTGTGGGGAATATTTTGTACATTTGTACCTAACATAGTTACACAATTTATAGGACTACATATATGCATGCATGTATACATATATGCATACATCATAAGCAAGTACATCTCACTCCTGCACATCACTTATTTTGTACATTTGTACCTAACATGGTAACACATTTTATAGGCTACATACATGCATGCATGCATGTATACATATACACATACATCATAAGCAAGTACATCTCTCCTGCACATCACTTATTTGTTAATTATGGCACTATTGTTTTCATGTATTACTCCTAATTTATTTTTTTCTTTGAATATTGCAATTAGACTCTTAACAATTTTTAGATGAACTTATTTTAAGAGGATAGCAAACTGTTCTTTCCAATACAACTCATGGCTACTTTCAATATCTCGCAGGAAGTGGAATGTAAACTTATGCATCAACAGTACAGAAGTATATCCACATGCAAAGGTAATTAAATTTGAACAGGCAGGCTGCTCTAATTAAATAATTATGCATTAATAAGCAATAACTAAAAAGAACGAAACATTACCAACATCAACCTTGCTATCTCAATTCCCATATCTAATCCCCAGCTAGCTGTAAAGAATGATTTCATAAAATACTGGACTGGGTCCAATTTTACAGTGCAAAGATTGAAATGCCCACCAAACTACGTTTAAAGATGAGAAATAGGAGCCACCACATTCCAGCCCTATAAATTCACTTCAAATATATGGATAACATCGGCCAGTCAAAATCTAAAAATCTTGTTGCAGAAATAAGCATTTAATAAAGGCGTGACAAGAAAATAATCTGCATTTGAATTATGAGGAAAATTGTGTTAGTTCATTTTGACAGAAAGGGCTTCTTGACCAACATAGTTCCACACCTAGATCAAATGGTCTACAGTATTTTTATTGACCAATCCTCGTCAATCCGAACATTTGGTTTCCTCACAATAACTGCGCTAGGATATGATTTTGGCCGCAGCCTAAGTGGCCCGGACTCAATATCAACTCTTCGATTTGATGGTTCAACAAGAGCAGTTCTTCCTCCTGATGAGATCTTTGACTGCAGACCCAATATTATGATTCTCTCAACAATACAGTTTGAAGATAATGTTTTCTTGTTTGCCTTCTCAGATGCAAGGTTCATGGAGGTAAGTCTACCATTTGAAAAAACAATCCGTCGATAGATGTATGCCCCCTTCTCATAATCATAACTTCTCCCATCATCCACATAGAGCTCACCTTCAGCCTCCAATGATCGATTTAATGCTATGACCTGAACAAAACAGTATAAATTTCAGAGATGAGCGAACAATATTTAATGGCACCTCCACATGCTTATCATCAGCAGCAATAAGCCATTTGATTTGTATAATATTATTCTCAAATTCAAATCCATGAATTTCAGTTGCTTAAAAAAATCTCCTAAGAAGATAATGTACAGATAACAATATTATAAAGAAAGACAAAAGTTGCAACCAGTGTCACTATCCAGTTTCCTCAACTTGGTAAAAGCCACCTTACTATTCAATAGTGTCCAAAAAAGATTTTGAAACAAACTCTGAAATGTTTTTTGAATTCACATTGAATCTCAAATGCACTTTTAACACAATATTACAAGGCAATATCAAGAAGTCTTGGAAAAAAACATCTTGTAGCACTCCCAATTCGGTTGGCTTAATACACATTGAACTCTATCTGGTAGCATACCCTCGATAGCCATATATGAATGAATCTCAAATATGCCAGAAATTGTGGTTGTGTAACTACCAAGTAGTTTTTGAACGAAGACCCATCGTTCATTACTATCCTATGTGAGTCTCTAGAGCCTATAAAGTAATGGTATGGATGGAGTCGTTCAATGAGTATGCAATATAAATCTATCCATCTCTAGAATCGTATGGTCGATTATAATATTTGTAAATGGAAGCCCACATTGTTATCTATTTACCAGCTTTCTTTTAACCAAGAGATGCAAAAATGGAAAACCTTACTTGGATTTAAGTGATGAATATAAATAGTAGACCATTGGCTCAGCAAAGCACTTTTACTTGGATTTAAGTGATGAATGTCCTGTTACAAGAGTTTGCCAGTGCCACAGAATTCCCAATGGTTGAAAAAATGTAGTAGTCCGATTGTATTAGCACAATGCCGGAATCTTGTTTGTGCACAATTCCCCATTGTTATACACAAGTATTGTAGGCAAAGTTCGAATCAAAATACAATCATTGCATACAAAGATACATTACTAGAGTAGGTTCAAATTTTCAATATTTGATCCAAGCCAATAAGCTTCCTTCATATGATCACATTCAAAGCTTAATCTTTGCAATGCCATTGCAGGCAAATTAAATTTTGCTGCTGATATCAAACCAGGCAAATTAAATTTTGCAGCTGATATCATAATGAAGCCCAAACAAAGAAAGGGAAATCAACCAAAGCCATCTTTCCACTTTTCGTTTAAATGCCCCCAACAAGTTGGAGATTCGAAGTGATATGAACCATTATAACGAGGGAAGCAACAGAGTGCTTGAAAATTTACAAAGTCATGTCTAATAAACAATTGGTGAGTTAGATTACTTTTGCTTTTTCTTACAAATTGAGCTGCCTGTCACTGATTAACTAAGCAAATCACACACGAGTAAGTTGTCCATTAATATCATATTGAACCTGCCACTAGAAATGTGCATATGATAAAGCTGTGAAGCCCACTCAGGCCAGGAACAAAACAGAGTTAAAAAGAACAATGAATAGCCTTAGCTAATGCAAACTTTCCCACATGGTCTCAAGCTATATATACATGTAGAAATTGGACCTAAATGCGCTGAAATAGAGCAACATGATACAGACATACACCTAAGGAGATTTTACACTGATAGGACAGACTCTGACATACTACAACACCAATTTTATGGGACAACATCAAATAAAGGGGAATTTACAGATTTGGGGATTGTTTATAAGTGAAATATAGGATTCATACTAGCAGATGAGACATGTACTTTACTGGTTGTGACATAAAAACTTTTTGGAAAATTCTAGCCTACTCTCGCTCATTTTTATGCTATGCTTATGTTATAGTTTTTATGTACCGATCTTTCTGAAAAAAGCATTACCTATAAAAATGGATAATACTGTTAATGGCAATGCCACGTTTTTATTGATATTGCAGAGAAAGCTTTGATAATTCAACTATCAATATCAGCTTAACTGAGTGCAATTTTGTTTATACTATTTTCTGAGGTGATGTTTGTGACCAGCATGATGAAAACCATTCCATTTCATCTCTTCACATATGATTATTTTCATAGAAAATCTCTTTGAAGGTAACATTGGCCACCGCATTGATGTTATGCCATATAGGATGGATAACAAAGTTAGTTAGATTCTAGAAGGAAGCCAGTAACAAATGTTATATAGCAAGTTTGATGGCATTCGTGCTCCAGTCCTTCAAGGATTGAATAGGGATACTTGTTTATCACTTTTCTTGCAGTGCTTGAGTATGGCATTCGTGGGCATGACATAATAGGATTGCAATAGAGGTAAACGGAAACCACAAGGGCAGACATTTTTTATTTCCATTGTGGATATGCAGGTATAGGGGAGGCAGAGTGTAATAACAGCATCAGAGCTATGTTAATCCTTCTCCACCAACATATAAACATATTAAAACTGTAAGCCTCAAGGAGAAAGTCATTTATTGGATAGATTAAAACTGGCCTTTTTTAGCAAACTTTGTGGAACATATGACAGTTGCTCACAACAAAATATTGCAAGCAAACACTTGGTAGCAAGCAGAGATCAAGGCAGCAAGGTTGGTTGTGGATACAGTCAACCAAAATGGCCATCATTACATTTGTAATGGATTGAGAGAGTTAAGAATATTCCTATCCATAACGAATTAGAAAAGGAATGTTAGAAAAGATGATGAAGACAAATCAGTATCTGAATCTCAGCCATCGAACCATTGATTCAATGTCCATTCTGATCCATGTTGTAACGGCCCTTCAAGGCCTTAGCTGTCTAAAAAGGAGGTAGTCTGATGAAAATTATATCCAGTTTTAGAGCAATGTTAAAACTATCAACATGGGAAAACAATGTAATGACTAGAATCCAGTATGAATGAAATGACACCCCCTCCTTTTATGTCATTGATATTGCATTGTCTTTTGAATTTTCTAGTTGCTTATTTTTATATGTTTCATCCGTATCATCAATTGCATCACTATCTTTTTCATTTCTGTTCTGTTGAACAGCATATTATGCTTATCTCTCAATTCCTTTCATCTTAGGGTTAATATTAAAATATGCACAAGTCAGTGCAACTTGTATCTGAGAGTTTAATCGTAATATGCTTGTGTTGGTACTTTTGTGCTGTAATTATTGTTGGTAAATGTGCCTTGTTAATTTCAACATATCAATATGGTCTCAGAAGCAACATAGCCAGATCAATATATGTATGTTCCTTCTCAAGTATGTTACACAAAGACACATCCCTGCCCCCCTCCATATCCCCTGGCCATCCCATCTCTGAGGAAACCGGGGACATGTTCTCGAGACCCTATCCATGGAGGCAAGATATTTGTACGTCCCCTGGACAGCGGGGGACATCTGACACATCCTTCAACCGTCTTGGGGGCAGCCGGACATCTCTGGCATCAAAAATCATGTTTTTAAAAAATAAAATAAAAAGAGTGTGGGGCCCACAAGCTCTCCCACACCCCATTTGCAACCCTGAAAGCATAAATCTCTAATCCCACCACCCTAAATCATATCTTGCTACCAATTTTTTATTTTTACAGCTGAGAAGAAGAAGAAAAGAGGAGGAAAGAAAAGGATGGGAGGTCAAATGAAGAAGATTCTTGTCACTTTCAGCATCTAAGATCATTGAAAGGTAAGCCACACTCGCTTATTGTAGTTTGTTTTCATATTTTTTTTGTTTTGTCAAACATCTTAGAGATTTTTTCTGCTAGTTTTTTCCAGTTTGCTGTCACAAATCTAAGTTTCTTGAAGTTTAATCAAAATGAGTAGCAATGATGGGTATGGAATGGGGAGTGACAAAATGAGTAACTATGTGAATGAAATTGAACCAAGTGTTGGGGGTTCCTCAGAAAGTGGAAGCACTGCTGCACCAAGTCCTTTTTCATGCCCTTTAACAATTATCAATATATATGCAAAAGGCCTATGAAACCCTTCCTGTAGTATGTCACTATTTTTGGCAAACTTTAATCAAAAATTCAAGCGGGAATAAACATTGGCTATGTTGCATGATACAAAACTGACTTTCATGGAAGTAAAGGTTTCTAAGGACATAACTTTGGAAGAGAGGATTGAAATGGCTAGATTGATTGGGAAGAGTGAAGCCAAAATCAAAACATTTACCTGCAGAATCTATTCCAAAGTACTCCAATATGTTATATGTTGCTAGAAGGGATGTGAGAGGAGAGGTTTCTAAAAAAGAGAAGAGGAAGGCCACTATTACTGATGGGTGAAATACAGTGGCAAGGTTGTTGAATCTGCATGCACAAAAGGATGCCGATGATTTTGTAGCCAAATTCTTTTATGCCTATGCTATCCCAATTCTTGTGGCACACTCTCCATATTTCAAAGACATGTCAAAGAAAACAAACACAATTGAATCATCCCCTGCCCCTTGCAGAACATAGATGTGTACCTCCTCCTCAACAAACAATATTCCAAGGTGAGCTTATTGATGGAGGACATTAGATAAACATGGATTACGAAAGGTTGCTTCATTGTCATGGATTGGTGGATTGATATTCAACATCGACCATTCATTAATATTATTGTTACATGTCTAGCTCGCTCCTACTTTCTTAGAGCTATTGATTGCTCTAGGAAACGCAAGGATGTCAATTTCCAATTTCAGATCTTGACGGAGGCCATAGAGGAGGTTTGGCCTTCTAGTGTTGTGCAAGTTGTGATTGATTGTCTTGGCATATTGTCTGATTGTGTAGGTGTCTGATGACATGGTCAGGTCAAACCAAGTAGAAGAGGGGATGCTCTGTTTCACAAAAGTTCACAGGTGTCAAGTGATGGTGCACAAGCACGACTGTTGAGAAGAAATTGGGAGGCAAGATGATGAATGGAATGAACAAGGGAGACAAGACATCCACTGAAAGTGCCAGCAAGAGAGTCCTGACTGCACAAACTCAACGGCTCAGATGAGAATTGAGAATAATGCACAGGAGTAAATAAGCTTGAAGAACCAAAGAATGTCTTTTGTGTGAAAAAATGCAAAGAACCCAACCTAAATGCACCACCATGAGATCAATCAGCCAAACAGGGTTAATAATTTACATGGCATGAAGTCCCAAGGAATGAAATAAGTGAATGACTAAGGAAAGAAATTTGGAGAAATGAAGGCACCATCCAAATCAGCCAACAAAACCCAGAGACACAACGAATCAAGAGACTCTATAGATACCCAAAGAAATCAAAAGATGAAGGCTATTGAACCGTTGAATACTGTACATCAGATACTTGTGATGGACACAAGTAGAGGCAGTAAGGGAATCAAAGAAAGGAGTTGTTGAAGTTCTTGATAAGGTATAACATGGTACTAGAATTTGAAATATGCCTGAGACTGGTGTCTTGTCTAATTGTATCCGCGTAGAGGCCCCGTGTGTAAAATTGTGAGTGAATTCTTATGTTCTTGTGGTCATGTGTCATGGCATAGATCTATATGGAACCGTGATGTGCTAAACTTGTGATTGAATACTGTGTGAATGCAGTCTATGTCTTGTGGGGTCGAATCTATGATATGATTCTTGTGTATAAGTTAATTGATAAGCATCGGATGCATATGAGCCTATGACAAGGAAGACTCCGCAAACCAATACCCGAGTCATAGGTGGCAGGCGGAAGCGAAACGTACCGATCAATCTTGAGCCTTGGTCTTGCCACAAATTGCAAAGACAAAAGCTCTGTGGTCATCTACTGTGGACCAGAAATCAAGCAACGGCCATCCTTGCAAAGGCTAAATGATGGCTAAATCAAATCTATATGAGAGCCCAAACCTGTAGGAAAATTCATCCAAACCAAAAGGCCTATTAGAATAAATTTTATAAGGGTGCTCACATCTGCAGATATCATCAAGATTAATGCCTTGAGAATTCTGGAACTAAAATCTCAAGCATATCAAGTTTAATAAAGTTCACAAGTCCACAAGGAAAAACCTTAAGTCATGATGGCTAACAAGCTGAAGTGCATGACAACTAAGCCAATCAAAGATGGTAGCATGTCCTCTCCATGATGCCCAAAGATGATGCAGCAACATTCCTGGTTGCAGAGCAATTTTGCATCAACCAAAAATATTTGCATTTTCTTCGATTTCTTTCATTTTCCAGTTCATTCCAGTTCAGTCAGTCAAAAGCAGTTTCAGTGGTTTGGTCCGCATTTTGCCGCAGTGTCATATCAACTCTTGCGGAGCAGGACTTAGCATCTAGACATCATCATGCACATCATATCCAAAATTCAGATGATTTGGATCAGTTTTTGGAAAGATATCGCTATCAAAAGATCAACTGTTTTCTCATAACAGAGCATTCAAACAGTCAGCTGAAAGAGAAGGTTTGTGGAGCACTTTCGTGAGGAGCGAAATGAAACATCATCCAAGGTACTTTGGGACATAGTCGGCCTTCCTTGAGATCCGCATCAAGTTTCCATCATTTGCGAAGGAGTACCAGTTGTCTAAGTTCGACCTGTTCATTTCTGCACGTTACACCTTCATTGGAGATTGTAACTTCTTCCTTAGCCAACGTAGAGGATTCTTTTGCTCCGAAGATGATATATAATCATGTAATAGATGCATAGGAAGGCAATTAGTCAGTCAGTTAGGTTTTGATATAGTTTTGATTGAAGATTTTGTTTCGGAAGGGCAATTCATTGTCATATCTTGCATATCTATTGTACTGGAATTCAGGCTTGTGAGCCCTTGTTTTGTAGCTCGCATGTTGCCGGCATATAAGCCTTTTGAATCTATGATATATTGAACATTTGAATCATTCTTTGCATTCTTATTTGGAGTTGCTTCCGTTGTGTTTACTCTTGTTGCACGGCCTGGTTAGTTCACTCTATGGACGCTCCGACTGTGACTGCACCAAGTGGTATCAGCGAAGTTTGAATCCTTTGGGAGCGAAGTTTGTGAAGGCATTTCGTAAGACCTGTTGTGAACAGATCGTCGAACCCGAGGCAGACTACCTGTGTTGTCAACCAATCACCGATTGTAAGGCAATTGTCACCTTGTAGCCCGATCACCGAATTTAAGGCAGTTACACTTGATCCTAGGAAGAGATGCCGCCGAGGAGAATACCTGATGTTGGTACTATGGCTGGAAGAATGGATGAGATGATGGAGATGATGAAAACAATGAGAGTTCGATTGGATGTTGTTGAAGAAGATAGGCGAAGAGGACTTAACCCTAGACCGAATGTTGAAAGTGATGAAGAATTTCAATCAGTCGATCAAAATGAAGAAACCCTAGAAGAAGGAGAATCATATCAAGTTAAGATGTTGAGAGCTATTTCGAAGATTGGGAAAAGACCTAGAGTGGAAGTACCGAATTACATTGGCAATTTGAATCCGGAGGAATACTTTGAATATGAAGAAATTGAAGATCCGGAGAAGGTGAGATTTGCAAAGACTAAGTTGAAAGGACATGCTGCAATTTGGTGGAAAAAAGTTCAGTTGGATAGAAACAGGAGAGGAAAAGAAAAGATTATAAAATGGGATAGAATGGTGACAAAGTTGAAAAACCAATTTATACCTACTGACTATGAGTTGGAACTATTGAAGAGATTACAAAACCTGAGACAAAAGGAGAAATCTGTGAAAGAATACACTGAAGAATTTCATAAGATGATTATAAGGATAGGACATAGTGAAGCAAGCAAAGAAAAAGTGGCAAGATACATCAATGGACTGAGATTGAACATTCAAGAAGAACTGAGTTTGATCAGGATGACAACAATAGAAGAAGCATATTAGTTTGCCCTGAAAGTTGAAGAAAAGTTGAACAAGAAGCATGAGCAGAGACAGAGAGGTAGAGGAGGTAAATTTCAGAGAGGTAGAACATTTTCCGGAGGAGAAAGATCAAATGCAAAGCAAAACAAACAAGATAGCACATTCAAGAAGGAAGACAGAGATAGCAGTTCATACCGAAGAGATGACAGAACTTTCTACGCAGAGGGAATCATAATTCATATCGGAATGAAGGGTATAGGAGAGATGAAAAAGGATTTGATAAGAGAACATTCAAAGGAACCTATTTTAAGTGTAGAGGTGAAGGACACGGAGCATATGAATGTCATCAGGGAAGTACAAGCAAGAAGACAGAGAACAGTGCAAGAACAGCTTATGTAGAAGAACCTGTTGGATCACCTAATTCAGTTGGTAAACCTGAGAAAGGAGAATCACTAGTCATGAGGAGAGCACTATTTCAAGCAGAGACAAATGAGGAACCACCGCAAAGGAAAAGTTTGTTCCAAACCAGATGCAAATCAGGAGGTAAATGTTGTAAGGTTGTAATTGATAGTGGTAGTTCTGACAATTTGGTTTCAGAGGAGATGGTGACTAAACTGAACCTGGAGAGATTGAAACACCCTAAGCCCTATCAGATAGCATGGATTCAGGATGAACACAAGGTACTGGTGAGTAAACAATGTTTGGTAAAATTTCATATAGGATCTTATCATGATGAAGTAATGTGATATTATGCCAATGGATGTATGTCATATATTGTTGGGTAGACCATGGCAGTATGATGGAAAAGCTATACATGATGGGAGTAAGAATACCTATACTATAACATCAAATGGAAAGAGAATTACCTTGATTCCTTTGGAAGATGAGCCTAAAAGTGAAGTATGTGGGAATGCTAGATTTTGTTTGGTTGATGGAAGGAAATTTCTAGATGGTTTGAGACATGAGAATGTGTTATGCTTTGATTCCTAAGAAGCCTAGAACCCTAAGTACAGAGACTGAAGAATCACAACCGGAGGAAATAACTGAATTGCTGACAGAGTATGAAGACATCATATCAGATAATGTACCTAAAGGATTGCCACCAATCAGAAGTATCAGTCATCATATGGATCTTATACCTGGAGCTAGTTTGCCTAATAAAGTAGCACACAGAATGACACCAGCAGAGAATGCAAAATTGAATAGACAGATACAAGAGTTGTTGAGGAAAGCTCTAATCAGAGAAAGCTTGAGTCCTTGTGCAATACCTGCAGTGCTAGCACTCAAGAAGGATGGAGAATAGAGGATGTGTACCGACTCTAGAGCAATCAACAAGATCACAGTGAAGTATAGATTTCCATTGCCTAGGATGGATGCCATTATGGATTGTTTGAGTGGAGCAAAGTATTTTACAAAGATAGACTTGACGAGTGGATACCATCAGATCACAATCAGAGAAGGAGATGAATGGAAGACTACTTTTAAGACAAATGAAGGATTGTATGAATGGTTAGTGATGCCTTTTGGATTGAGTAATGCACCAAGTACTTTCATGAGATTGATGACTGAAGTTTTGAAGAAATTCTTGGGTAAGTCTATTATTGTATACTTGGATGATATTCTGATTTTTAGTAGGACAAAAGAGGAACATTTGTGGCACTTGAGACAAGTATTGCAGAGGTTGAGAGAAGAGAAATTGTTGATAAATACCAAGTGTAGTTTCATGAAGGAAGAATTGGTATACTTGGGATTTGTGATTTTTGCGGAAAGATTGAAGATGGACCCTAAAAAAGTTAATTGTTGAGTGGCCAACACCAGAGAGTATTGGGGAAGTTAGATCATTTCATGGATTAACTAGTTTCTACCGGAAGTTCATCAGAAATTTCAATTCAGTATGCACACCTATGACAGAGACAATCAGAGGTGACAGAAAGGACTTTAAGTGGACATCAAGAGCAAATAAAAGTTTTGAATTGTTAAAGCAGAAAGTGACAGAGCAACCAATGTTAGCATTACCGGGTTTCAACAAGGTATTTCAGGTAGATTGTGATGCAAGTGGAAATGCAATAGGAGCAGTGTTAAGTCAAGAAGGTAAACCAGTAGCATATTTCAGTGAAAAGTTGAATGATGCAAGGAGAAGATATTCAGTTTATGATCAGAAATTCTATGCCATAGTTCAAGCCTTGAAGAAGTGGAGACACTTTGTTGCCTAAGAAATTTGTGTTGTATACAGACCATCAAGCTTTGCAGTATCTGAACAGTCAAGGTAAGTTGAATCAGAGACATATGAGATGGGTAGAGTTCATGCAGAGTTATACATTTGTACTGAAGCATAGGAGTGGAAAGTCAAACAAAGTTGCAGATACTTTGAGTAGAAGAAGGAATTTGCTGACAGAGATAAGAGTTGAAGTATTAGGTTTTGAAGAACTGAAGAACATGTATGAAGGAGACCTTGATTTTGCAGAACCATGGAAAGCATGTAACGACCCTGTTGTGACAGATAGGAGTAAGTGGTTGGATTATTTCATTTAGGAGGATATGTTGTTCAAAGGAAATCAGTTGTGTATACCTAGGAGTTCAATGAAAGACAATTTGATCAAAGAGAAGCACAGTGGTGGATTGACAACACATATTGGAATTGACAAGACAGTGGCTTTGGTAAGTGAAAATTACTTTTGGCCTCAGATATATAAAGATGTCAAGAAGTTTGTGCAGAGTTGTAGGGTATGTCAAGTTGCGAAAGGAAGTAGTCAGAATACTAGGTTGTACAAATCTTTGACAGTACCGGAGAGACCTTAGGAAGACATATGCATGGATTCATATTAGGATTGCCAAAGACACAGAGAGGACATGATTCTATATTTGTAGTGGTGGATAGAATTTCAAAGATGGCACATTTCATACCTTGCAAGAAGACAAAAGATGCAGTGCATGTTGCTGACCTATTTTTCAAGGAGATTGTGAGATTGCATGGATTACCTAAGAGCATAATTTCAGACAGAGACACAAGATTCATTGGATACTTCTGGAGGACACTTTGGAAGAAGATGAAGACAGATTTGAAGTTCAATTCAGCATTTCATCCACAGACTGATGGACAGACAAAGGTGGTAAATAAGAGTTTGGGTAACTTGTTGAGATGTTTGGTTCGAGAGAAGGTAGGAAATTGGGATCTAATTCTATCACAAGAAGAGTTTGCATACAATAATGCAGTGAATAGGAGCACAGGAAAGACAACATTTGAAATTGTGACAGGAACTAACCCTAGGGAGTAGCAAAATTGAGAGACATCAATATGGAGAATAAGAGGAGTGCAGAGGCAGAAGAATTTGTAGGACACATGGAGACAATGCATAATCAGGTTAAGAAGCATTTGGAGGATATGAACAGCAAGTATAAGGAGCAAGCAGATGAGAAGAGAAGACAAAGAATTTTCAGTGGGAGATGAGGTAATGGTATCTCTGAGAAAAGAGAGATTTCTAGTAGGGACATATAACAAGTTGAAGATGAAGAAGTTTAGACCATGTAGGATACTCAAAAGGTTTGATTCAGGAAATGTATATGAAGTGGAGCTACCAGAGACATTGGCATATCACCCATTTTCAACATTACAGACCTATACCAGTATCATGAAGGAGAATCAAGTGACAGCAATGAAGAAGACTTGAAGAAGCAGTTACCACAGCAAGCACCAGAGCAGATTGAAGACATTTTAGACGGCAGAATTGGACGCAGCACCAGAGGCAAGCAATACAAGGAATATTTGGTAAAGTGGAAAGGCAGACCAGAAGAAGATTCCTCTTGGATTTCTCAAGCTGAGATGGACCGCCTTGGTTTTCCTCTAGCCCCAACAAACTGAGGGACTCACTTTTTCAACAACCCCGGGTGTCTGATGCAGGAGCATCCCTGGTTGCAGAGCAATCTTGCATCAACCAAAAATATTTGCATTTTCTTTGATTTCTTTCATTTTACAATTCATTCTAGTTCAATCAATCAGAAGCACTTTCAGTGGTTTGGTCCGCATTTTGCCATAGTGTCATACCAGCGCTTGCGGAGCAAGACTTAGCATCTAGACATCATCATGCACATCGTATCCAAAATTCAGATCATTTGGATCAGTTTCCAAAAAGATATCGCTATCAGAAGATCAACTGTTTTCTCATAACAGACAGTCAGTTGAAGGAGAAGGTTTGCGGAGAAGTTTCGTGACTTGTTGAGCTAAATGAAACATCATCCAAGGTACTTTGAGACATAGCCGACCTTCCTTGAGATCCGCATCAAGTTTCCATCATTTGCGGAGGAGTACCAGTTGTTTAAGGCCGACCTGTTCATTTTTGCACGTTAGAGTTTAGACCTTCATTGGAGATTGTAACTTCTTCCTTAGCCGATGCGAAGGATTCTTTTGCTCCGGAGATGATATATAATCATGTAATAGATGCATAGGAAGGCAGTTAGTCAGTTAGTTAGGTTTTGATAAGTTTAGTTTGGAGATTTTGTTCCGGAAGGGCTATTCATTGTCATATCTTGCATATCTATTGGACTGGAATTCAGGCTTGTGAGCCCTTGTTTTGTAGCCCCCATGTTGCTGGCATATAATCCTTTTGAATCTATGATATATTGAACATTTGAATCATTCTTTGCATTCTTATTTGGAGTTGCTTCCGTTGTGTTTACTCTTGCTGCATGGCCTAGATAGTTCACTATGTGGACCCTCCGACCGTGACTGCACCAAAAGAAATGGCATTTAATCGCCTGAATAAACTGTAGGATGTCAGAGTCCCTCAAAGGATGCCATGTATTGCCAATTGAATCCGGAGTTTGTTAAGTTGTTTATGTTTAGAATCAAGCCTGAGTAAAGCCAATTTGATTGGGAAGCTCGTGTCAACAAAACTCCAGAGAAATATTCTTGAAATCCAAAACCAAGCCATCAAAAAATTGGAGTTTATATGTATAGTCTAGTGTCTATAGTTAGCACTGAAGACACTCTAGACCATGAATTCATTAAGCGATATTTAGACCTTTGATCCACTGGAGTAAACCTCCATGTGACATGTGTCCCACAAGAACAATAGTCAAAAGTAAGCTATGAAAGGCCCAGACCCCAAACCAAAATTTAATTTGCTTAACCCATTATCTCATGTCGAGAGGGCCAAGAGTTTTCAAGTTCGTAAATCCCTCAAACCAAAGTAGGCTATTAAATCATGAATTAATAAATTAATAATAAATGCTTGTGTCCATTATTTATTCTTGTTGCGGCTGAACTTAATGCAATTCTTGAATCCGAATGCCACCATGTCCACATGTCGTGCCTAGAGTATGTGTATGTTTGTTGCCATGTCTTCTCACTCATCTGACACAGATCTTTCGGTGGTATATATTGATGACTAGTCTCAATAAGGAATTACTTTTAAAATTTGTTATTTTACTCGTGTAATATAATAAGGGCATAGTGGATGTTCCTATGACTATATGCCATGATTGTATTAACTATGGAGCCTTCCCACGAATCATGAACACTAGAGAGCTATGTAAATTGGATTTGGTCTCGTGATGCTTTAATAAAATAGTGTTAGTTCTATCCAATGTTCAAGTTTGACTTACCAAAGGAAATTATTGCTATTGTAAGACCACATCATTTTATAACTAATAATATGAGTGAAAGGTTTAAGAAGTATTGATTAAAAAAAATGGTTTTTTTTGGTAGCCCTACTTGGGGTGTTGCAAGCGATATCAAAGCACAATTCAAAAACTGAGAACCTAATGGGCCTAATGGGCCATCAAGACTGAAATTTTGAGCGTAACTTAAAGAAATTGATTAAAGATTAGCCATGCAAATATTATGTTGATGCAAACAGTGAGGGTGTAACATTCAGAGAATGCAAATGGTCGGAGAGAGACCTCGATGATTCACCATAGATTTATGAGATCCTATGATGGAAGAAGGACCATTGTATTCAAAAGCAGAAGAAAAACAAGGCCAAGCAAAAGCGAAGGTGCCAAGACAATCACAAAGGAAATACTCCACACCTTGCAAGAATTAAGAGACCGAATGTCACCTAAATAGGACCAGAGGAGAGAGGCAATGGAATGTAGAAGTGGTTGAGAATTCACTTGTAGTCCCCAACGAGATCAGTCCAAAGTTGGAGAAATCCCAAATAAGTCTAAATACCATGCTCAAGAACTCAAGAAGGTTGCAATGCCAAAATTTAATGGTCTAAGTTTTGGGACTAAGGTCAAAGCTTGGTTAGTAAGAATGTGGAGGCACTTTAATCTCAAAAAGAGAACAAGTAACGAAAAGGCTTCGCTTGCTATCTACCACTTCACCAATGAAGCCGCATTGTGGTTGGATCATCAGGAAAAAATGTAGGTCATTAGTAGTGACCATGTGACCTAGGAGTTGTTCAAAGAACAGTTTCAAAAATACAATTATATTACACCGCCCGGATGAATGAATTCCACTCCCTAAAGCAGCAAGGCATGACGGTATTGGAATATAATTCCAAATTATTTATACTGTTAAGTATGTAGGCTACATTCAAGACAAGCAAACCAAAGTGAACAAATATATTAGTGGGTTGTCCTAGGAGATAAAAGGGAAGGTGCAAACCATGGAGCCAACAACATTATTCAATGCAAGCCGTCAGGCACAATTGGCAAAAGAAGTCACAGGAAAGTCTTGCTTTAACAATAAATATAAGGAACGACTAGAATCCTCTCAAGGAGCACAAGGAAAAGGGCTAGTATCAAGACAACAAAGAAATCCAAATTATGAATCGCACTAATTTGGGCGAAGGAGAGGTGAGTCTAGGTGAAGGCCAGGCAGTTCCAAAGGAGAGGCTACCAAGATTCTAAGAGGGAATAGTCTTGACTCTTGAGCAAACCAATCCTTTGAAGGCCTAAGTAATTCAACCCAAATCAAGAATGTGGCATGACAAAGTGGCCTAAGGAATGTCACACCAATTGCTTGTTTTAATTGTGGAGAACCTTATTACGCACGAAGTTGCCCTCAAAAGAATATTGCTTCAGGGAATGGGCCGAGACGATTTGTATGAAGCACCTAACTAAATCATAGGATTCATGCAGCCATGGAGCGACAATTAGCTGAGCACCAAGCCATGGAGATAGAAGTATCAATATGCTTGGAACTAAGCTCTTAAGTGCTTCAATTGACCTAGATGCAACCAACAGTTTTATATCTCTCTCTTGTGTTAAGAAATGCAAGCTAAGTAGTTTACTAGTCTCTAATTTGGGAACAGTAGAATTAGCCTCGAGTGCTAGACAATTGAAGATTGAAAATTGTCTCCTTAAATTAGGACCTCTAGAAATCAGATTACCCTTCTTGTCACCCAATTAGGTCCTTATGATCTTTTGGTAGCGAAGGATTAGCTCACAATTCATGAAGCTAGCATAGAGTTTTGTCAAAAATTAGTGAGATGTTTAGATGATCAGGGAATTTTTGTGATTATTCAAGGGATATACAAGCTAATTCCATTAAGATCCGTATGTGCAGTTAAGTCCCAATGGGAACTCAAGCGTAGTTGTAAGGTATGCAGTCACCTCAATGTTACAAGATAAAGAACCAGCCTTGACTGATCATCCACTCTTGCAAGAATATGCAGATGTGTTCCCAAAAGAATTGGCAAGATTGCCACCTCACAGAGAAGTTGAGATCACTATTGATCTCAAACTGTGACAAGTTGAGATCACTATTGATCTCAAACTGTGAAAACAAATGTCAACTACACCCTACAGAATGACCATACCCAAATTAAATGAACTAAAAATGCAGATGCTAGAATTGGTAGAGAAGGGGTATGTTAGACCAATTGTGTCATCATGGGGAGTAACAATGCTTTTTGTTTAAAAGAATGATGGCACCTTGCAGGTGTGCATAGAATACAAACAATTGACCAAGTCTACCATTAAAAATCAGTTTTTGTTTTCCCAGATAGATGACCTATTCAATCAAATGAAGGGAACTAGTGTTTTCTCATGGATAGACCTGAGATCCGGATATCACTAGATGCAAGTAAAGGGGGAAGATATTTAAAGACTGTCTTTCGAACATGGTATGGCAATTATGAGTTTGTGGTCGGGCCACTCAGATTGACCAATGCTCCTGTGGTATTCATGAGCCTCATGAACCATGTCTTCCGAAAATATCTAGATAAGTTTGTGATTGTGTTTATAGATGATATACTGATCTATTCACAATATGCTTGTTGTACCAGACATGGAAAAGGACTTTGTAGTCTGTAAACAGATGCTTCAAGAGAAGGAGTTGGTTGAGTACTAATGGATGGGTTATTGCCTATGGATTTGTGGACTGGATTATACCTGTATCTTGGATGTATATTTTAAAAATACTAAACTAGCCTGTGAATCGTGAAGTAGGATTGTAGTTGAAAATTCTGAATTATAGTCATAATTATGCATTATCACAAAATAGACTCGAGTGACATGTTTTTGATTTACAAGGTACCCAGATTAAGGTTCTTGAATTCTGAATTTCAACCTCCAGACTAGTGTTTTTCAAATACGTGTCACATGCCTCAATTCATAAAAACCCAATGACCTGATAACATTGTTTGAGAGTGCAGGGAGTGCTCACAAGGACTTCAATAAATTAACCAGAATAAGACTATAAGTATTTCGGATTCATGTTTAGTTAAGAAATTTGCTTACTAAGAAATATATATATTTATATATATTCCTTGGAATTTCATACAGCACAATGTCTTGACAAATTATCTGACTGTGCAGATGTCTAACAACAGGGACAGGTCAAACCAAGTCAAGGAGGGTGCTTTGTTTCACAGTAGTTTACAGGTATCAGGTGAGAATGCACACGCAAGACAACTAAGAGGAAACTGTAAGTACTAAAATCACGTCAGGCCTACATGGCACTCTAATGATGATAAAGAGGTCCTAATCACAGCCACGTAGAGGGCAAGAATGTTTGCAGAATGACCCACTGACTTTCAGAACGAGAAAAATAGTAAAATGAAGAAGATTTTTGTAAAACCAGTTTAGGAAGAATTAATGGCCGCAAGTTGTTCGTATCACATGACAGAGAAGGGCTAACTATGTCTGATTATGGCAGCATAGAGAATGTAGAAAGTGATGTTTTGCAACGACGAAAGAGTTTAGTGATGATAGAGCAGTGAACATTGGTGGCGCAGCACCAGTATGCGATATGTTGCCGCTGCTGAGGTTCAGAATGACTAGGGATAATAACTCAGCTTTCCGTTTCTATTTTTATGAATAGATTCAAATGCGGGTGTAGCGTGGTGACAATCATTTAAGGTTTCGTGAGTTAAAGAATCTAACAAAAAAATGTGTTGAAAATTTTGCCGACTTCTAGAATTGTTCTAGATTCTCCACGTCAACCTCAAATTGCCTGGGTTCAAGCTGTAACATTTCTAAACGAATCAGACTACTCCAAACAATACCCTATGCGAACCCACAGTCGATTCCAAGCCGTACCCAATTTCAGTATGACTTGTACCTGGAAACCCACAATTGATTCCAAGTCGTACCCAATTCTCAATTTGTTACTCCTCAATCGAAGCCCATGTTTCACGGAATCTTAGAAAACCAATAGGGGAAGATGTGGTCTTTAATTCAAGGGTTGTGTGGGGTCCTATACTCCTGATTATTCTAAAATCATCCACTTTGTGTATGGTGGAAACCTTCATCCATGTTTAGTTGAGTCTTCACGTGTGGGTTAGTGAAGTCCAACCCCCCAGGTTGTCCACAAATCAACCTACACTATGTTCTCATTGTGGTCATCACAAACATGAGTCAATTCATTGTTTTGACCTAGATTTCAATGCAGGAATCTATTATGCTAGATTCCTACTTGATCTTGATCCAATTTGGCATTGGGAGTCTAAGGATGCAAGATGCCACACTTGATCCAGTTGAAAACCCACATGGGCAGCTTAACTAAAAATTCTCATTAAGTTGAAAACCGGAAAGAGCAGCTTAGTGCAAACTCGTGATGAAAACCCATAAAGACGTAACTAAGTTAATGCACTTATGTTCACTTCATTTCAGATTCATTTGTTTTGGTACTTCCCATTCAGGGGGTTCCATATGGTTGTTCTCTATTGTTTCTTCCATCAAGGGGGATGTTGTTGGCTTATCATCTCTCATCTGCCAGGGAGGTATCTTGTGTGTGTGCCAAATTCAAATGGAGACTTTGAAGCGAAAGTTGATGGTGGAGAGTTGATACTGCATAGATGACTCTAGATGTTGCTTGTGTGGGGAGTTGATTGTGTCAATGCCTAAGTTGCAAAGTTGTGAGTGCCTGAATTGCACCTGATGTTTTGTTCCAGATGGCTTGATGATGCCCCGATTGATGTACTTGTTGTTGCTGCATTCCAGAGATTGACAGTTGTAGTCCAAAGATTGTAGATGCATTGCTATGGCTTATTGATGCTTTGTGACACCTTGTGATGGTACTCAAATATTTTTGATTGATTGGAGAACACATGTTGGTGTAGCTGATGCTCCACTTTATTCAAAATGGTGATGTTGTGACACTAGTTTTACACAGTGTTTTTGATGCACCTGATTGCGCCTATTCATTATTGAATTTTGCTGTTGGTGGACAATAAATGTGTACCTGTTCCTTCTGATTTTGCACATGTTTCAGTTGCACCTATGTTTACACCCGAGAATGCTTTGTGATTGTGTTTGTGTAGAGTTGATTTAGATGTCGGCTTCTGACTGACAAAAATATTTGCATTTTTTAGATATTTTCAGTGATGATGATGCTGATCAGAGTTTAGTTTGTGGACTGGAATATTTTCAGATGATTCAATGATGATACAGAGTTTTTCCATAGTGATTAGTTGAAGACTACTCATATTGAACACTTGTTGATTAGCCACATTTTGATACGAAGTTCACATTTGGAGATTGGCCGTTTTTGATGGATTTTTCATGATTGAGTTGCAATTGTCCAAGAGTGGTTAGCTAGAAGCTACCAGCAGCATAAGGAGTGACTACCATTGATTGGTCACATCAGTTGCAGCTTCTGCAGAGTGATAGAAGCTAAGAGATGGATAAAGATGGTACCTTCATGATTGGTTTCTTCTCAAGTAGGATCAATCACTTGATTATCTTGATGATGAAACACCATTTTGGTCTCTTGATTCCGAACATTGGATTCTAGTGATTCTGGACATTGTTCCCAAATTTTTTGAGTGGAGATGGTCAGTTACAATACTTCACACATCATGATTTTGGAGTGAGCACCAGTGATGAGAGTGACTCATAAATGGTTAGTCTTTGAGTTGATCCTCTTTGACTGGAGAGTGACTGCACCAATGATTGTGAGTGTTGATTTGTTGTTTTGAGAGAAGCCTTTGCATGACAGTTGAAAGGTCATCGCACTATAGAGTGACAATATCTGAGAAATTGAGAATGCATCACCTATGTTTATGGCTGCATCAGATTGAGGAACGCAATCATTTGAGTGGTTTATTGATGGCCATGCCAGGAGCTGAGTCATCGTATTTTGAGGATCAACACATTTTTCTGCCAAAGTTGAAATTTTTTTCCTTCAAGGGTTTTTGATGATAGGACTCTTGTCATGTACCCTCCTTCCTTCGCCTAAAATAAATTATATTTTTAATTTAAAAATAGTGTTTTTCAACACTAATAATAAAAATATGATAATAATACTAATAATAATATTATTAATAATAAAAACATAAGATAATTTCTAATTTGAAATTTGGCGCCACCTTTGGGCCCTTAGGTCCAATTTCATGACAGGTATAAAGGAGAATTTTGAGTTAATTTCAAAGGGATCGGATTTCTGATTTTGCAAGAGAATTTTCACAATTCCAACTACAGTGCAAGGAGGACGAAAACCCTATTTGTACAAGTGAGTCAGGATGAAACCCCTGCACTCTGATTTGGCAAATCTAATTCAGGATTTGCATTTGGATTGATAATTGTGATTGAAACTCAATTTCAGGAGCACGCAAGACTGGAGAAGTTGGAAGACAAATCACACACCGCCAGTTCGCTCGATGAGTTTGAAATTGCTGTGAAGAAGGGCACGGGAAAGATATTCTCAGTTCACAGCCTTTGGCATTAGCAAAGCTAATCCATATCGACATCACTTAGTTGGTAGAGCTGGGAAGAGTAATCAGGACAGCAACTGTGAGTAATTCGGTGGAGTTTGAGGTTGAAGCCAGCATACTGGACATGCCATTGCCACTCAGTGAACAGTCCTTGGAGTAGCAGATCACGCATGGGAACACACCCGCATTCATACCATGCATAGGTGTGGACGCCCTGCTCCCAGCTATAATCGCGTGGTAGCACCGAATAGGAAAGCACCACCTGAAGCACACCACCTAAACCACCTAATATTTCAGGAGTGACAGCACCAAACATTTACTAAGGTGCTGCAGCATCCACTCACAGTGGACTCGACTTGGCGACCTCAAGAAGCAAACTGTGGTTGAATTGGTGGTGCCAGTCTACACTCGGCATCCCCAAATGGGCCCTAATCCACCCAGATCATAGAGGAGGCGCCAGATCTGAACTAAGGAGTTTCCTACATTGCCAACATTACTTGATCCCAGGAGCAACTACGTCTGAGCACTGGTTACCAGTCATAACGCAGCCAGCAGAGTAAACTGGTGTGGATACAGCAATCTGATTTTTGTAAGTTGGTCACTGCATACTATGGCCTAAGGGTCTTTATAATCAGATTTATTTGAATTCTGAAAACTCCTATTGAAATAGCTTAAATCCATATCTGCACATTTACAGTATCAATTGTGATGACTACAATCTGTTCTTTCATCTATGTATTTCTTTCAAAGATAAAACACTGGTTGTTGTTTGATATATGAGTGGTAATCAAGACAAATTAGTATATAACTGTTAGAGCTATTTCACCTCTGGCCAGTCCATTACGTATTACTGCACAGTTGTGCACAGCATCTGTCTCTTGCTTTTGAAGTGACTCAATTGATATGTAACTGAGTTATCCAAAAAATTTGCTCTCTTTCACACATGGATCCAGTGGAGAGATTCTTCCTTTTTGCAGCTTAATTTGAGACTTCAGAGAACAGGGGGGATTGTTCACATGTCATCTAATCCTAAGTCTACTACCTTGACTTTGGATTACAAGGGGGGATGTTGGATATGTCCACATTTACTTCTTTCGGTTATTATCCTTTCCTATATCTTTCTCTGTCTCTTAATTATGATTAACCACAACAAATTAATCAAGGGTTGGTTACATGGTGGCCATGAGAGTGGTTAAACCACCCTTTGTGCTTTATATGTACCTCTATTGTACATTGATTGAATAAATGAATAATGATGATATTGCTATAAATGTCCTCTGTATGTTTCTTCATCTTCATTCTTCTTTGTCCTCCATTGATCCTGCAGATTTACGAGGTGAGTCCCATGTAATAGTGTTATTATTTTCTTAATACCACAAAAAAAGATGCTAGGATACCCTACCTATTATAGGCACTAAGAACTATCTCAGAATGTAAAGAGTGGCAAGGAACAAAACTTTGTTATAGCTCCAGCAATGGCTTTTCATCTAAAGCTCGTGTTCTGGCATTTGCATTAAATATAATGATCCTATCACTTAAAGTTACCATATAAAACCACCTCATGATTTGACAGGATTATTCTGCTCCAGAGTTGATTCAATTGTTGATTGAGCTTAAACCAAGTTCATTGTTCATGCTATTTTCACACAATGCAATCATGTCTTTATTGCAATAACTCCATTTTTACTACTAGCATCACAGCATTGCCATGAGGAGGCATTCCTAGCCCTCAGTCCCATCCACGTGCTATTTTCCTGTTCACATATCATTTCTAAAATTTTAGAAGTACTTCTTAAGTGTCCCCATTTTGAACACCCAAGTCTGTTTTGAAAAAAGTATATCAGTCTGTTTTGAAAAAGTATATCCATGAAACTACAAACAAAGGTCCCAGCTACATTTTGACATGCAACTTGGAGATAATGGCAGAATTTCGCATTACAACCCATTGGACATGCAAACATTAGGTCTTTTATATAGTATGACTATTGAAAACAGTATGGTAAATTAATTCAGCTATTACTATTTTTTATTTGTGTGCAAGTATCACATTCATTGAAATTGTTGGTGGTTGTCATGAGGGAGGGCAAACAATTAATGGGATGTTATGTTTATTCAGTTTTAAATGGTAATAACTATTGACAGAACCAACAGTTAGCCAAATTACTCTAGATATTACTATTATTTATTCGTGTACTAGCACCACATTCAATGAATGGTTGTCACAAGGAATGAGAAAACTTTGGTGTACAAGGTCAAGATTCAAGTGACCATTTTTGCAATCACTAGTTACCATATTTGGTAAATACTTTCCTACCTGCTCAAGTGATAACAAACCAGCTGATATTTTCAGTACGTTGTAATAGTGTAACATGCCACTTGACAGAGACCGTACAAACAGATTAAAACATAGAGGTTGGTGATACATACCAGTGTGTAAGGATCCCCAGTCATTTGAGTGGAACTGCGGCGAAATCTGTCTTTGCGAGGAATAATGGTCCCACCTCTCTGGAAAGCAGGTATGCTCTCATCAGACACCCCCAACTTATAGTGTTCACCTCCAGTATAAACAGCTCCAGTTCTCAAGTCATACCAATACTGTGTACCTGGCAAGTAGACTGTGACGGAAGTAGCTTCCTGAAATCATAAAAATATGAAATATTTATTATAAAAAAGAAGCCAATTCCTCCAAATCATTAACAAAAACCCTATACACAAAAATTGTGCCACCTCTTTGTAAATGCCCTGGACCAACAAACTGCCCCCAACCATAAATGCCTCATCATTTGAAAATGTCAATTCCTCATTTGGGAACTCCATCCACAGGGGACGCATGACTGGAACTCCACTAACACTAGCCTCTCTAAATAGCGTGTAATAATATGGAAGCAATGCATAACGAATGTGAATTGCCTCTCGAATCAGCTCGGTCATTCGATCCCTGCAAGCAAATTGTAACAAAATCTCTTGAAGTACTGCCATGGCTGTTTTCCATCAATAATATTTATTTTTCTTGTCCATGCTTGATATTAACAATTTTCAATCATAAACAGATATTTATAGTCCACAGTCAAATACTGCTTTCCAGACCACTCCTTGGACTCTAAAAGTTAAAATGCAAAAGATGCATACATGTCCATACTCTTTACATAATGTATACAATATCTCGTTTTAAGGCTTCTGGGAAAGAAACTCAGGGCAGTGACTTAATGCAAGGGCAGTTTTTATTTTGCACCATTCTACTCATCTACTACACAGAAAACCAAACTATTAGGATATACCTAGCAATGCAATCAAACTCTATGATTTTCCAAATAAGAGGCATAAAAAAACCCACTTAAGAAGCCCTCAGTCCCAATCATATTCATCCCCTTTAATATCTATGAATGGTTTTCAAAATACAAAGGTTGGTTAGTTTAACTTAAAGATCATTTTAAAATTATGACAATGGACCTTGTCAAGCAACAGGAATTCATTTTAGAAACAATTCATTCAACAGACTTGTAAGAGACTTTTATCAAATTACATATAACCAGTTCTGAGGTTCCTAATTTAAGCCTTTCAAGAAACACAAGTTAACCAAAAAAAACTGATACTGATAAGATTGTACAGGTATCCTTTTTAAGTGGAAAAATATTAGAGTTGTAATTGAGTAATATTTCTTCGTGACACCTTAGTGGCTAACTATGTGGTCACAAGTGTTAACTTAATTAGGGTTATCATGCATCAGCCTGTTTATCGACTTAACATATGCCAGCACATGAATGTGTATCATTTTACATGAAATGTATTTTAAGTAGACCATTCATACTCATGAGAGACAGATTCTTGCAAACCACTACTCATGAAATATGGGTTAATGTAAATCTACTATAAATTATGTGGCAGAATCCCAAAAAAATCATCACATGATTCGATGCACTATGGAAACACCGCCTGTATAAAATTCAATCAGCTAAGGAGTTCCATATTAAATGGTTGATAAGGCACAACACTTGTTAAAGGTTTTGCAAAGAGGGTTAACTGTCACAGCCCAACGGCTAGCACTCCCTTTGGTAGATGGTTAGGGTAGCCTAGGAGAGTGTCTGAGTTGAGTAACACGCAATTTTGTTACACGCAATGCTGCAACACCATTGGTTTGAATGTGCAGATCGCAGGGACATGAGAACCAAACAAAGTATAAGGGGGGCACTTAGTTCCATGGGGTGGAAACTGAGTTGGCAGGAGTAACTCACGTGGCAATTATGTTACCATGTATGGCACTTTTATGCCATGTATTGGCCGGGTCCGGTTCAGGTCTGGATATGGGACCAGGACACCCCTAGGTTCACCAAAGGTCCATCTGCAAACAACACCGTGGGCAGAAGCCTTTGCTTCGTGTTCTATTGCAGGCTTATGAATGCATTTCTTTTGCTGTTTCAGGTTTGAATCTCTGCGATGTCACTGCTGCCTCCCTTAATGTTCATGCCCTTGCTGCAATCTCTACAAGTGCCCCCACTAAAAGTCATTGACCAAACAAGCTCAAATACACAACCTGGGTGGAATGGGGACTGATTCAACGGATCCTCCATCCGCCAAGTGACATCCTTCAGTTGCAGGGTCAACAAGTCAATGGACAGGAGAAGATATCTTGACTGCACAGAAAGTCTTTCATAAAATTCCATTGTTCCTGTTATTTTGAATGTAGTCTATGGTTGGAAAAATGTTATATATTATATATTATATTATATTTTATATAATATAAATATAATATAATATATTTATATAAATATGCCATTCATGGCACAATGTGATGGTTAAATTGTGGCATTGTTATCCTTGCCACCAAGGTTCAAATCCCCACTGGACCAATGAGCTTGCGGGTTTGAACCACCAGCGTTAATGCAGCATTCATGCTAGGTGTTCATGCCAAAGGATGAGGTCCCCCGTGTTGTGGCCTCACCGGTTCATAGCTCCAGTCAAAAGCAATCATATATGTTGTCAAAATATAATGATACATTTATATATTTTAAATATTTTGTGTGTGCGTACATACATACATATGGCCATACTATCCTTAGGGCGAAAAATCTGCCGTATTCCAAACCCAAACTTTGAACCCATACCTAAACTCAAACCCAAGAGACAACCTAGCGCAGCATGGCAACAACAACAAAGAAAACCAAAGCGGCAATCGATACATGAAGACATAAGTTACAACAGAGCAAGCTCCAGCACAACCAAACCTGGACATTAATGAGCCTAGATATCAAAGGATCGTGCCTATAGAGAAGAGAAACTCCAAGACAGAAGCTGATAATGAGTAAGTATTAAAATAGAGTTAATCAAATAGCCTCAGGAGTTGCAAAAGCTACAGCGATTCCAGGTGGAAGCCAGAAGGAAATGGTGTAAAATCTGCAAAGGAAATCTGGATAGCATGACAGAATAGTAACCAGAGAACCAGGAACGAAACCTGAAGTCTGATGAATCCCAGAGTAGCCTGAGGAGAACAGAAGGATGATTGCACCAGGAGAACATCCAAGAAGATGATGTAGTAGTTACTGTGCAACTGAAACAGGCAAGAGAAAAGTGACAAGTGTCCAATAAAGTGCATGAGGAAAATCAGATAAATAGGAGATGGATTGGAGAGTGAAGGGGTTAGAAAAACATAAGCAGAATTTCCCATGAGAGATTTTGCAATATGAGTTGGTGGAAGCCAGCATTGAAAGCGTTAGAAATCATCTGTAAATTCAGCTGCTAACCAGACAGAGGAGTAGAGAAGTAGATTGCAGAAGGAAGAAGAGTGAAAGGATAACTCTAGTTTGCATCAGAGAATCGTTTTAAACCCTGTTTGCGTGTTTTGATAAGGTGAATTTGTTAGTTAGATTAACTATAGACATGATATTTCCACAGTCCATGATATAAGAATGTATAGAACTTCTGGAAGAGACTGTGTGTTGCTTTTTTGGATCGACATTTCGGATCACACTCCGTGATCCATCATCAAGATGGAAAGAAGAGAATGAGTGGTTGTAATTGCAGAGATAGTTCCTTAAAAGAGAAAGAGGGAGGTGTGGGCACGGAGTTTAACCCAAGGAGAAGAAACCAAGAGAGGGATAAGAAAAAGAACAACTAAATCAAAGGAGATAAAAAGACCTCCTAAAAGTAGACAGTTAGAAGCAATAAGGAAAGGAGGAATGAAGATAATAAAAAGAGGAAAATAAAAATGAAATCATAACACATAACAACCTAAGACAATCAAATGGGAGAAAAATAAATAAAAGAAAACACCAAATAAGAAAAAATAAATCGGACCAAAGACAATAGAACCAAAGTCTGAAGAGGATATATAAATAATAAATATCAAAATAAGTAAATAGATTGGATATGTGTGTGTGTGTGTGTGTGTATACGATTGACCTATATATATATATATAACTAATTAAGTTGAATAGAATGGATAGATATATATATATATATAGGAATGACATATATAAATATATATAGATAATATATAATATATATAAATAATTAAGTTAGATACAATGGATAGATATATATATATATAAAAGATACTTGTACATATAGATAAATAGATATACAAATAGATATAAAGGTAAAAATAAACCCACATACACACATGTATAAACCTATATATGAATATATATATATATATATATAGAGAGAGAGAGAGAGAGAGGTAAATATAAACACACACACACGCGCGCACACACACACACACATATATAATATTAAAATATATGGATATATAGAAATAAGCTATATAAAAGTAATACACACACAAATATACATGCAAAAAATAACCAAGAGAAGAATCAAGCTAGGTAGAAAAAAAGGAACAAAGAAAGAGAAGGACCAAGGCTAAAGATTGATATATATATATATATATATATTGAATTTCTGTCAGCCTAAAACTATCAGTTGTTCTTTCCATTTCTACCTTGTTTCCTATAAAGATGAATGTGTGCTATGTGGATTGGAATGACATACCTAAAGGCACTTATGGCATGGGGAAATATATTTGTGTTTAGGTTTTCAAACTAGTGAATATTTAAGTCTTGTGAATCAGTGTTTCCTTGAAGGATACAAGGATTCAAAAAGTACCTTGAGGTCCTATGTGGTATAGTGGAAAATAAAAACAAAATATTGATCAGCGACGAGGCCTTAGCTGAAATTCAGTGACACAACCCCTTTGGATTTGGTGATCCAGCATCCAATTTGACAACCTAGTGTGGGTTTGGTGACACTGAATGCTCCTCGATATCTCTAAATAATAACCATGATTATGTATGTATCTATGTGTGTTGTAGTTGATTTTGTGTTCATCCTGTGACTAAATTTGTGTGTGACTAGTTAGGTTATGTATGTAAGCTCCTTGTCTAGTCTTGAGTCAAGTTGGAGCACAAAAGTGTGAGGAGATGGCAATTTTGATGGGTGTTGGAAGGTAGAAGAGTAGACTAACTCAGAGTGTCAGGTGTTATGTTTTTGGATGACAGTCAGAGCGTTAGTGATCATACCTCACTACACCCTATGGAACTCGGTACCTACTATGAGGGTGGTTGGATGGAACAGCTGACCCATTTTCTCTATTTGGCAAAAGGAAACCATCAGCGACAATAATCCAGGAGTTGTTTGGTAATATCCAGATTCTACATTACCCTGATTCTCATGTAGTACTCGGACAATAATTAGAAGTCTTGTTACGTAGATTGGGTGTTTGAGTAAATCATCTAAGGAGATTTTTGTTAGTGTGAATAGGGGTATTTCATATCTAGTTTTGATATTTCCTAGCTATTTTCCCCTTGTTGTGTGAATAATTAATATTATTTAACTATTTATTAGTTAAATAATATTCACAAACATATTCACATGTTAAGTTGACTTATGAAGCATTCTAGTTGTTGCTAGATGTTGAGAATTGTCTCTAGTTGTTGATAGTTGTCATATAGTTGTCTTATCCTATAGTTGTCACATGTCATAGGATTAAAACACTTGTCACATGACTACAACATCTTAGCTCTCATCCTTCCCTTTATAAGCAAGGTATGTCATAGCATATTGTAATGGAGTAATCTTGTATATTGTTGCATTTGCATTCTTTGATAGGAATACAATTTATTCTTATCATATTGATCTTCTCATTTCTTTGTGCTTTCCATTAGGCTTCTAGATCTTGGGTGGCTATCTCCATAGCCAAATCTTACATAGTATCAGAGCTTGTAGATTGCCTTTGGTTAGTCTATTGAAAGATCTTGAATGCAAATCATGTTGGATCTTGAAAAATTGAGTATGCTCTTCTCTTGCATCGCATGATGACCTAAAGAATCAGAAAAATTTTATAGAAATACCAGATTTTGGAGGGCTTCCTTCTTGTGGCTTTATATTGCAGGTCTATTTTGGAGCATGCTAGTGCAAAACTGAGGTCATCAATGCGTCCAAAGCAGGTGAGATAGTCAAAATCACCTTTTGTTTTGTCCAGATCAGAGATCGAAGGCCAAATCTATGAGGGTTTGAAGTTGGGAGGTGCATGTGAAATCCAGCAAGTACCTGATCCTTTGAAGCATTTTGGGTCAAATCCGACCCGGCCATCACGTTCAGGAGGCCCAAAAACCCCAAGATCAACTATCAAATCGTCAAAATCAGACAACTTTGCTCGGGGCCATCATGAAAAAATTATGCCCTCCTTCGCCATCCGTAGGGAATATTTAGCAAAATATTCCCTACAGGAATTCTGCACAGGTACACTTTATTTTGCAGAAAAAAAATTTTAAAAACAATTATTTTGTCTGCGAATTAAAATATATATATATATTAGTATATCGCAGTTTTTTTTTGGTATAGTTCTGAAAAATTGAAAAAATCAAAAAACAATATAAAAAATTTAAAGGGCACAGGCCCTTGGGCCGCGCGGCTCCCTTAGACAAGGCGCGGACCCTACTAAGACGCCCGCAGGCCCCTTTAAAGGCTGTGGGACCCTTAGGGGTCCGCAAGCCCCATAAAGGGGTCGCCCCCTGTGAAAGAAAAGGCTTCAGCCTTAGTTTTTAAATTTTCCAATATTTTTTTAATCTACAAAAAAACATAAAATCTCTGCAACGAGATCTGTACCTGGCACAACAGGCCTTTTGGCCATAAAACAATTTTTATAATATTTTATTCTGCAACCCAGATCTGCTATTATTGGCGAGATTTTTGGCGCCTCCACCAAAGTTGGTAGGTTTTTTGGCGGAATCCTCCAGACTTAACAAGTCCTCCAATTTAGCAAAGGTTCTAGATTTAGTTGGTAGATACCCGACTTGGCAAAGGCTACATTTATTTGGCGGACCTCCACATTTGGCAATTCCGCTAATTTAGCGGCAATTCTGCCAAATTTGGTGGCAAAAAAATTTTGTATTTTCTCCCCCCTCTCCAATGCAGTTTTTGATTTGGCACTCAGATTTCAAACACCTATAACTTGGTCATATCTGCTCCGTTTTTAGTGAATATTTTTTTTGTTTTGGGGCAGAATTTCGCAGTGGTGCAGACGGATTTTGATTTTGGTGTCTGGATTTTCCGGAAATTGCAGATTTTCGTCAATGTTAATGAGCAGTCTTCATTTTCAGACCTTCTGAGGCTCCATTTGGGGTCATACGGTAACATTTCTGGTGAAATATTTTTTGAAAGTGCATGATTTTCTGAGTATTTTTCAAATCCGCAATCAATTTGGACTATTTTTGCTCAGAAATTGTACTTTCAGTTATAGCCTAATTTTGGCATTTGCATGTACCAAAATCAAAAGACCACTTTACTATTTTGGCTTGTGACAACTGTAATTGCACTAATTATAAAGTGCCATAATCATAATTTGTTGGGGGGGTTCTCATGATTAAGTGATTTTGGGAGGTAATCTTATGTTTTTGTTGGATTGAGTCACTTGATTAGTCTATTGTGTGACTAAATTTGAGGAGTTAATCATGTGTATTAAAAGGCATCCTATTGTAATAAGATTGGATAGAGGAAACTAAAGTCTTGGAAAGATGGAATCATGACACATTTCAGATGGCTTCATATTTTGCCCCATCTCTATGGACTTGTTCCTCAACCTACATCTTTTTGGCGAAAACTTGTGTGGGATTTTAAGATTGAACACATCCTAGGAGTAATTGGTTGCAATGTTGATATAGACACGCAGATGGCCACTACTGATATTGAGTGTCCTCATGACCTTTGGATCAAAATTTGAGAGATGTATGGAGATCCAATTGATCCTCCATTCCCAGAAGATCATGCCTTGGATTGTCTTCTTCCACTTGATGTTTTTCGACCATATGATCATAAAACAGCTACAGTGCTTAATGAATGGGAAGAACTTGAATGTCATGATGACATAGAGACTTCTACAAATGCCCTTTCTCCTACAAAGACTTCTATTGAGACTTTGGCTTCTACGACTCCTAATCAAGATTTAGAGGGTTCATCTTCTTTATCTATGAGTCAACATCTTGAGGCTGAGGACTCTTATATTCCGACATTGGCAGATACCTCTAATGTTCACACTCAAACATCTTGTGCGGACACATCATTGACCGATGGGCAGTGTAGTCAGATGACATGCATTGAGATCTCATCTTCATCTCTTGTTGCATCTACAGAATCCAGTGTTTCTACATCCATGGTTTCCAGTGATTCAGTGCAGCAAGACATTCATTGTCTTCCAGATTCAGCTACTTGGGATGAGTACTTGACAAGTATTGCAGGTTTGTTTTGTGAGTCCCATCTTACAGACTTGGAGGACACCATTGAGGATATTCATCTCCTCTTCAATGTTGACTCTCATGGAGTTGCATCATCTTCTTCAGATGTGATGAGGGAACCGTCATACCCTCTTGTTCTTTCTTCTCCTCTTCACTTGTCACAGTTTGGCATTGAGTTGGAGATCCTTGAGCAACATTTGGAGGCTTCTTTGTCTTTGGATTATGTTCTACATCAGTTTCCACTAAATCCTAGATTGTCACATTTTTCAGTTTGGCATGAGACTCCTGATTGGATTGTGGCTTCTTTTGGCATCGACATGGCGAACACCTGAGCAAAGTTCAGAGACATCATACATTTTGAGTTTTCTTCCTTCATATTCCTTTCAGGAATGGAAAAACTTCCTGCATACATTCTTGATCTTGTTTCTTCCTAAGGGCAGGAAAGTTGTTCGACGATTGTGGATCATTGTCAGCATTCATTGTCGGGCATCTACCATCAGTGCAAGAGACTCTACATTGAGGGGGGGCTACTTGGTCTCTCTTCTTCTTTTCCTCTCTTCTGGAGGGGACTATTCATTGTATATATGTGTTGGAATTGGTAGCATATGATTCATGTTGACTCTACCTTTCCACACTTCTTGCATTCTCACTTTTGGGGAGGAGTTTTTTCCCATGAAGCTTTCTCCTTTGCTCCACTTGAGATTTGTTTGTACATGGGTACCTAACATGGCCTAGTAGCCGGGACCCATCCATCATTGCATCCTTGCATTTGTCAGCTTCTCCCAAAGTTGCACTTTGTAACAACCCCCGTGTTCATATTTTGTTGATGCTTTTCCTTGATGGATTCCGATACTATTATGATGCTGACATGATTATTATTTATGATGGATTTCATGCTTACTGTTGCTTCGGCTACGATGTATGTTATATGCACATGTGCTTTGACGTGTGATCGGAGTAATGCAAGTACAGGGCTTCGACTCCACCTGGCTTCATAGGTCTGAGTGAGCCCAGTTAAGTCCCAATGGTGGTTATACAGTGATAGTCACACAAGCCAAAACACCTTAGCCTCACCATTGTCTCCATTCGGGGATGAGTATCTGATGTTGGGTTATTGCCCTCGGACATGAGTCAGACTCGTGAGGTTCAATGTTGGGTCAATCCCTTGTGGGTTTGCTTTTGTGTGTGTTCATGTATTTAATAATTATTGTTTGATAAGTTTTTGTGATTGTCACATTTTGATAGTTACCTGTATGGTTTAAAAGATATGGCTTTTTAAGCCTATAGTTGTTTTTTAAGTTGAACCCAAAAATAGCTTTTTTCGGGGGGGTCCTCTTTTGACCTAAAGAAGTAAAAAGGGAGAAGGATATATTGTTATGGGGATTCATTCTCACACGAAGGCTGATGCTGGGGATTTGGGGAAAATGGAGAGGCAACTAGGGTTTGCAAGGGGAGGCGTCAAGGAAAGGGAAACCTATTGTTTTGGGTTTCATTCTCTGCAGTCTGCAAGAGGTTCCAGGTAAGCTCATCCTTCCCTCTGATTTAACCCTTTTTGGGGTGCGTTCAATCCTCAGATCGAGCCTTTTCTATGCTTGCACATTTTGTATATTATCTTGCGATCACTGCCTTCCATGAGACCACGTCTCTTTGTGGCATTTGGTTATACAGTTTCGTGCCTTGTATGTGCTTCCACATCTCACATATATGCATACCAGAGCATTTCCAACTATAATATCTGATAGAAATCTGCTTTCCATTATGCCTTAATGGATATCCATACCCCGTTCCATCGCTCCCATTTTGGCACGGGCAGAAAGGCATTGGCAAAGGTTGTGGAGTCTGGTTTTACAGCCGCCAGTTGCATTGCTTAAAAGTTTTTAAAGCCGTTCCAACAAATCCATTTTGTGCGTATCCTGCAATCAGCGCAATCCATGAGATTACATCTCTTTGAGACGTTTTGTCAACAGTTTCGTGCCTTGTCTATGCTTCCACTTTTTGCATACATGTATACCAGTGCACTTGCAACTACAACAACTGACCAAAAACCCCCCTTCCGCTATATTTTGATGGATGTCATACCCTGTTCCAAAGCCCCATTTTGGCACAGGCGGTGAGGATGTTGGCAACAGTTGTGGAACTTGGCTTTATTTTTGCCTATTGCATTTGCTAAAAGTTTCTAAGACTTTTCTACAAATCCATTTTGTGTCTATCCTGCAATTATTGCATTCCATGAGATGACACTGTTTTGAGGCATTTTGTCATACAGTTCGCGCACCTTGTCTATGCGCACACATTTTACATATATGTCTACTTGGGCAGTTTTGCAGCTTCGAGGCCTCTTTTCTCTTTTTAAGATTTGTTTCTTATTGTTGACTAACTTCCTTGGGCATTTTTTTCTGGGACATGCGAACTATGATTTTGAGTCTCTTTGTGGAAACTAGTGTAATCTGTTTTTAATATAAAAGTATAATATTTGCACATCATTCATTTTATTATGATTTTGAGTGTGTATATGGAAACTAGTGTGACCTGTTTTTGATATGATAGCATGGTATTTCCATACTTATTCATTTTAGTTGATTTTGAGTCTGTCCATGGAAATGGATCTGACCTGTTTTTTTTATAACATAGTATAATATTTCCACATCATTCTTTGTATTATGATTTGAGTCTGTCCATGGAAATGGATCTGATCTGTATTTTATATGATACCATAATAATTCCACGTCATTCCTTGTATTATGTTTTTGAGTTTGAACATGGAAACAGGTGTGATCTATTTTTGATACGATAGTATAACTATAGGATTTCCATATCTTTCATCGTGTTATGATTTTAAGTCTGTTCATGAGAACGGGTGTGACCTGTTGCTGATATAATAATGTGGTATTTCACATCATTAGCAATGCAAAACCTGTTTCACCACAAAAAGTGAAATATGAACTTTTCAGGGTAAGGACCAAAAATGTCATTCTTGTAGCTCATTTAGTTGTTTAAATGATACCATACCTCATCGAATTAGTTGAATCTGCAATTGCACCTGTTAGGAACCAGTCACTGTAGATCCAGTGATTGTAGCAGCATGGGAATTAGTATCAATGGCTTCTTTGAAATTCCATTTTTAAAGAGGACAATATAGTTTCCCTCAGGATTCTTTTATAGACCATTGGGGACCCGATTACATGTATTTCCGTTAACTTATTCATAGAAATGGTTATACCCTTGTTATTGATGTAGTAACATTTTATGTGTAATGCCTCAAGTGTGGTCCGCATGTGCTTGCTTAATGCTTTTGAATGCAAGTTGAGCTTGTCAGTCATGGGTGTAGATGATAGGGTAGGCTTGGAAGCGGTTTTCAATGTGGCATTGAGCAAGCGTGCTCACTTGTTGGCCCGTTGGAGGAGAATACGATTTCTTGTGTTTTACGATTGGTACGAGAATATGAGATGTGTACCTTTGTATGGTTGCTTCCTTATCGTTGCCCCTATCCTCTCACCCCTTGTTGTTTGAGTAGTACCTTTTTGGCATGGTTATCACGTGGAGGTATTCTTGTGAACTATGTGACCTTGAGGTCTCCCTTGTGTGGTTGAGTTTCTGAGTCTTCTTTCCCCACTATTTGTCTACTTGTGTTTGTTCCTTGTGACTACCTCCGAGCACGGTGGGGTGGTCTCTTATGAGTCCACATGGTTGGGAGGCGTTGCCACTGCCATTGGGGACCAGTGTACAGGTTTTGGAGCACCAGTTGGAGATGATCTCTCTTGTATTTGTTTTATCATTTATTGTATTTTATCCAGGGCTATGCCATTTTATTTATGTATATTCCTTTATGTAATTTTTGTACCCTCTTGTGGGAGATGATGTAAATTATAGTAATGAGAAGAAATGTGATGTTGTTCTTATTTGACTTACAGATTCTGGTGTGGGTATCAGATCTGCTTGTACTATGATCATTATGGCTCTATGTTTAAAAATGGATGGGATTTAAGAACATTTGAATTGGTGTTTAAAATGAACGTAGTTTTAACAATGTTTCCTCTGGAGAGTGAATTAGTCATCTCCTTCGGGTTGTTCATTCGGCCATACTTGGCCATGAATGTTGTCGACTTATCAAATTGGCAACCGTATCATGTGTATGTTATCTATTTATGTCAAAAAAAAATATTCTTGCTCTCTCTTGGCCCTTACCCTTTGGGGTTGCGGGGCAGGATGTTACACACTTAAGGGGAGGTGTTAGTGTGAATAGAGGTATTTCATATCTAGTTTGGTATTTACTAGCTATTTTCCTCTTGTTGTGTGAATAATTCATATTATTTAACTATTTATTAGTTAAATAATATTGAAACATATGCACATGTTAAGTTGACTTAGGAAGCATTCTAGTTGTTTCTAGATGTTGAGAGGTGTCCCTAGTTGTTGATAGTTGTCATATAGTTGTCTTATCCTATAGTTGTCACATGTCAGAGGATTAAGACACTTGTCACATGACTACAACATCTTAGCTCTCATCCTTGCCTTTATAAGCAAGGTATGTCATAGCATATTGTAATGGAGAGTAATCTTGTATATTGTTGTATTTGCATTCTTTGACAAGAGTACAATTTATTCTTGTCATATTGATCTTCTCATTTCTTTGTGCTTTTCATTAGGCTTCTAGATCTTGGGTGGCTATCTCCATTGCCAAATCTTACAATTTTGAAAATTAATCTCCTCCTAAAAGAAGCTTTGTTTATCTTTATCTAAAGGAATACTAGCCTTGCAGGGCAGGATCAGCAGGTGCTGCTTAACTCAGGAAGATGAAGTGCTGAAGACTGAGTACCAGTTGGATAACATCTCTAGTGTCCCTGGAATGTTCCTTAGGATTCTGTGACAGTTGCTGTTGTGTGATTACTTGAATGTTCCAAGGTTCTAGATTTGATGTACTAAACAGAAGAGTTATCTGGTTAAGTGTGAAGTACTATGTGATGTCTTACAAATTTCTTTTCTTGAACATATTAATACATGCATAGTTGTTTTATGCCTGAGAGACTTGAGTAGACTGTAGAAGAAACAAACTCTTTGGTTTGTAAGTAGAACTTTATGATAATGGGATTATAAGGATTAACTCTTGTGATTATTTATCTGCTGACTCCTAATTATTGATAGCAAAGTATAATCTTAAGTAATGAAAGTAGAATCTAATGGAATTAACTTGTATATATATTATTGTGTATAAGATGGTAGTATTCAATGCGAAATCTAATGCTTTGATTCCTTGAAATAGACTCATGGTAGACTAATTTAGGATAAGGTTTGACAATCCTTATTTATTCCAAAGAATCAAATGAATGTCTTGTTTTAATCGAGGAGGTTAAAATGTCTAATCAGATGTGTGTGTGTGTGTGTCTATATATATATATATGATATTTGTGTATATATATATGATATTTGTGTATACGATGTTAGTGTCCAATGCAAAATCTAATGCTTTATGGTTAACTAATTTAGGATAAGGTTTGACAATCTTTGTCTATTCCAAAGAATCAAATGAATGTCTTGTTTTAATGGAGGAGGTTAAAGAGTCTAGTCAGATGTATCTTGTTGGTTCACAAATGTGATTTCTCTGTTTTCATGCAAATATAGGGTTGTGATCGAGAGAGTTTTACCAATTTCTGGAAGCTGGATGCAGTCTTTTTGTTCAAAGAACCTACAGAATGATAACCCTTGTAAGACCTGTGCAGTTGCTTTAGAAGTAGTTTAACTCCCATAGGTAGATTCTGCTTGCATTTCATTGCTAGATTTAGGATTTCTGATTCCTAGATTGAACCTATGAGAGATATTAAAAATTTGACCATCCAAGTCTTGCCTAGGGAGCTGAATATTAGCCTTGTGGTAAGTCCGAGTCCAAAGTATCATCGAGTAAGAATCGAGTGTCATGTCCCCTTCTCGAGCGTAAGCTTTTCGGAGACCCTTAGCCTATCTTTTTAATTTCCCGTAGACTAATGGGGTGGAATCAGGGAAATAATTTAATAATTAAACTTTGGTTGTTCGAAAAAGTAACTTTTAAGTTATATTTAAAAAGAACAACTTATGTTTATTATTAAAAAATGTTGTTTTTTGAGTTTATAAAGTGTCGCTAAGAGTGGGGTGCGAAAAGTAACAACACTTTATGACACTTAGTGGAGGGAAAATAGGAAAAGTAAATAAAAATTCATTATTTTCTCTCCGAAGGCTATTTAAAAGGGTTTTGTGCTCAGAAGAGCTTCTTCCTAGCTAATTCATTTTTCTTTGAGTAAGAACTTGAGTTTTTCTAATTACTTGAGGACAAAAACCCTTTAGTAATTACAGTTTCGGGGACGAAAACTCTCCTAGCTGGTTAGAGTGATTTCACCCACAAATCACCATTGTGCGATAAGGAGTTTTTGAAGTTTCCAGTTTTCTTGTTCATGTTATAATGGAAGTCTTTGATGTTTTCTGATAGTGTGGGATGATTTTGCTACATGGTGTGTTGCTGATAGCTTGTTCAGTAGCTGTGTATGTATTGTCTGGTGATTTTGTGAAGAGTGTGGAGGCCGTACCAATCTGCGCAGGCCGTACCTCAAGTAAACAGCTGTACCTTTTATGATGCTGGTTTCTGGCTCTAAGGTGTGATAGACGTAGAAGGGCTGAAAGACTTGTGGTTTCAGTTCTGAAGAATTCCTTTGAGTTAAACCAGGCCGTACCTTCCAGGAGTGGCGTCTGAAGTTCTGTGTGGGGAATCACCCCTAGTTTTGGAGTCTATTCTGGTTTGGCATGCTGACTGCACCATTAGCAGCCATAACTGGATTCATGCAAGCTGTTTTCACTGATTTTGGTGTTGCTAGGGGTCCGTACTGTAGCATATCCAGGCTGTAATGTTTTTTTTTTTTTTTTTCCAGGCTGTAATGTTGCTATCAAACCTATCAAAATCTGCAGCAATATTCTGCGTCATTTAAAGTGACTTTTCTCTATTATCTGGGCTGTTCCAGCAGTGTTGCATGTTGCCCTACTGTTAAAAGATGTTTATACAATGTTTTGGGATTTTGGTATGATGGGTTGTAGGTGTTTTCAGTTTCAGATCAGTGTAATATGGCCGTTTTGAATGGAACTCAGTGATTCCTGAGTCTTATTTCAGCAGGCTTCAATCAATACTCAGTCCTTCTGGCAGTGTTATTCTGTTACACATACCACATGGATGGTAATACATTAAACCTTGGTTTATGGACTGAATTTGTGTGTGCAGCAGTCTAGTTTGTCTGATCAGATTTATATTATCAGTGTGTTTTAGTTAGATGCTCTTTCTATTAGCAATTGAATGCATTTTATCATCTATATTGTAATACCGGATGGTAGTACCGCCGGGTATCATGCATTGCATGCTCATGTTATTGTAACAATCGGATGGTATTCCGCCGATTGAATGCATTTCAACTTGTAAGGTCTTGGTCGGTTCACCACTAAACCCCTCTTGGTAATCAGCCACTTTGGCTCGATCAGATTCCATTGTAACCTGTCAGTGGCTCTGCATTCATTCAGCACACTTGTCTGCTGAAGAGGTATAGATTTGGGTTGGATTCGCCACCTGTGTGCTTCTAGTCGGCTTGCTGCCTCTTCATCCTAGCAGTGCATTCATCTAGATAGCTGTGTGTGGTCCAAGACATCGTATGCTCTCACCTTGCCCACATTGGGAACTAGGTGATCAGAAAGTGTTCAAACATTGCATTTGCATTTACTTATTTGCAAAAATTTAAGAAATTGGTGTGGGTTGTCACATCAAGCTTGTGTAGCAACTCTAGAAGAGTTGATTGTGATGTTTTCTTTTTTTGTCTTTCAATTTCTAGCCTCTAACTTGCCTTCCAATTTCTATAGCACAATTTATGCCCAAGACAAGAGCACTTTACGTAAATAAAGCATTAGTTTTGCCAAAGTATTGATTAATTTGAGCAAAGAATGTTCTTCGAATACGTTAATAATATCCAAAGGAAAACCACATGATTTGCCCCGTGTGAATGTTCATTTGCAGTCAAATTGTTAATTACGGTCCTGAGTTTGGAAGTTTTAAGATTGAAGGGTTTGACTGAGTCAAGAAAGCTTCCCCTAACATTAGTTCTTTTCTTCAATTCTCTCAGATGTGCCGAAACCCACCAAAATTACCTTAGTTTTCAAGAGTAGCAAGATTTTGCCATCTATCATGCGTGGATGTGCAAGATCATGACTAATGTCACCCTCTCAACATCATTGCTTAAGTGTAGGCATCAAGTAGGTGTAGTTTCGAAAAATTGTCGTCACATACAATTTCACACTAGGTTTAGCACTCCGACTAGCATGTATGTTTACCTCTGCTTAATATATGCATATTCCACTACTTTTTTTAGAAACAAGACTAAGTCCTTGGACATCTGACATTTCAAGAACCCAAATCACCAAGACACTAGTGCCTAGCACTAGAGTCCTGCCAATTTGGTCTCGAAAGACATTATTTGAATGTCAACCTTGTTGCCTTATGTGATGCATCTTGTTGGCCTCAACTCAATCGAGCCCTCGAAAAGTACTTGGAATTCATATATAAACAATTATCTCTCCCTCATTAACACACATGAATGATACATGCTCTCTCTCTCTCTCTCTCTCTCTCTCTCTCTCTCTCTCAACTCTTTATTTGTGAAAATTACTGCTGTATGCACTAACCCTTCTTGCAGGTCTCCAAGGAAGCTTCTTCCTCCATCTTATGGATGATTCATGTTACGACATCACTCCAACTAGGGTTTCATCTTCATGGTAACTCTATTTCACGATATTTGCTTATTGTAGTCTTTATTACTGGTTTTGCCTCTGCTCATCGCGAGCACGCACTCTCTATCATCATCATTACTGCTGTTGTTGAGATGGGAACACCTACCCAGGGTTTGACTGAGGCAAACCCCTATACAACACAACCATTTTCCCTCCTTTATGTGTGCAGATCCGAATCGAGAGTTTGACACCGACGAGCAATAGGAAGACAGAAACAACAGAGATCATCGCACACGGGTTTTGTCAACACAAAAACCCTAGGACACTAGCGCCTAACACTAGGGTCCTTCCAAATCTACCCCCGCTCCCGATGACAGGTTCCGTCTGTCTTGTTTATCCCCAATTTGCTTCCTGTTTTTTATATTTGATCTGTTACACTTGTAGGTTGTTCATTTAGTGAATTAGGTCACTTAAAACCCAAGATCTTGCTATTGTCAAATCAATCCCCACTATTACAACAAACGAACAGAGCCCAAACAGCTTGGCTCTCCCTTGAGGACTGTAGCCAAGCCTAAATGTCTTCGTCAGCTTGTGTTCTATTTTTTTATAGAAAAGATTGATCTAGTTAGTTCATAATTGATTAGGCCCTCTTTTCTATCTTACATTTTTAGGGTCCTTCTAGATCTGCCCCCACTCCCGGTGACAAGTTCCGTATGTCCTATTTATCCCCGATCTGCGTCCTGTTTCTGTATATTTGATCTGTAACACATGTAGGTTGTTCGTTTAGTCAATTAGGTCACTTCAAACCCTAGATCTTGCTATTGTCAAATCAATCTCCACTATTACAACAAAGGAACAAAGCCCAAACAGCTTGGCTCTCCCTTGAGGACTATAGCCAAGCCTAAATGTCTTTGTCAGCTTGTGTTCTAATATTTGATAGAAAAGATTGATCTAGTTAGTTCATAATTGATTAGGCCCTCTTTTCTATCTTACAGTAGGTAATTGAGTTATTTTGATGGTTGAGCTTAAAATAAGCAAGAACATGACAAGTTCCAATCTCTCTGCAATATCACTCCATTGGTGTTATTAGATAGGAATTTGAACTCTTTTGGCCAAGTTGTTCCAATTGTGTAAGACCTTGACAAGCATCGCCATCTCAGTGATGTCACACCATACAAGTTCTCAAGCTAGACATTGAACCTTTTTTCATAAGACCATGAGTGAGGGAGATCTTGACAAGTGTCACCATCTCACAATATCGCTCAATCAGAGTGATCGAGTGTGAGAATAGTATTCCTTCGCTTGGCAAGTGTCAATCAATTCTTAATTGGAGTTATGTAGTCCCGGAGGTAAAATCAAGTTAGATCTATGGTTAAAGCCCTAGGTAAGATTGAAATTTTTCTATCTATCAAATGTTTAACCTGATTTAATTAACAAATTACATCTGCAGTCCATATCGTAAGGTTATATCCTTCTGACTACGCATTCACCTCCAATATGCTCCCTGAAATTGATCAAATTAGTTAAACTGATTTGATGTCCTATTGTGTCTAAATTTCATATCGCCACTAAATTCTCCAAATTTTACCTATGAGTCTATCCTCTAATTGCTGGTTCCCAAAACTGCAGGTCCAAAATTCTAGACTATTTATCCTCCTTCCAGGCCAGCGGTGTCGTCAAGACGCTGAGAAAGGGGCTCATACACAGATTGAGGATGGTTAAGGCCAATGAACGAGAGTGGGTTTTCTCTCTTGCTCTTCGAGCTCAGCTTAAACTCAAGAGGGTATTCCCAGAGGTTTAATAAACCAGATGAACAACTAAAAGCTAGTGGCTAAACCCAACCTATTGCTTTGGCTCCAAATATTGTCACTTAACCAAGAACAAATAGCCACCCAGGTACCTCTATATAGCTGATTGCTACACCCTGTAGATGCACCTTCAAATGAAAACATGGTATCTCTTAAGATGAATCCATTTAACTTAGCATACACACAATACAAGGTACAAGCATGCATGAACATGATTCACAATGATTCAAACAATTTTATATTGCTTCAAATTGATCCCTGCTTATAATACTAAATCATGAACAGCATGTGGAACCTAATCTAATTCTACTCCTATTCCTACAACTACCCAGGACAAAAGAAGACTAAAAGAGAGTATTGGCCCTTCACCAATCTGAACCAGTGCCTACTCCGTTGGGCAATAGAGTCATGAACAGAAGAAGATTAAAAGAGAGTGTTGGCCCTTCACCAATCTGGACCAGTGCCTACTCCATTGGGCAACAAAGTCATGAACAACAAAGAAGGAAGAGATGCATCTAGTAAAACATCAACAAAACCAGATGTGCATTCACATACATATCAAAGATTACATTTTATCAAGGTTGCATGGAGACTAGTACTGGTACGGGAGACCGGTACCGGTACCAGTACGTCTGTTTTTGAAAAATAGGAGACAAGGGTACTTGGAGACACCATTTTTTTTAAATATAATCTAATAATTATTAATTTATTAATATGCTAACATTAAAACTGAAAATATCATGACATTGAACTTTCAAAACAAGAGAACTGGTAAAGTTTAAGTTTATAGCTTACTTGCAACAATTTAATATAACTCACTGTATATATATTCATTATAAGCTTATAGCTTACTAGTAACAATTTAATATAGCTTAATGTATATATATATATATATTACTACAGACACTAGTATTGAGGTTTGAAGTCCGTAGGAGCAAGAATCCACTGAGCTTGTGCGAAAACAGCGGAAAAAATGAAAGGTAGACAAAGAAAAAAAGTGGAGACGCCTTATTATTGATGCAGGGTATTTGGAGACAAGTGGGAGACACGACCAAAAGTCTCCTGCGAAGGGAGACGTACCCAGACAAGTCTCTGAGACGGGAGACGTGCACAGTCTCTGAGACGTGTCCCAAGGGGTCGGAGACAGGTCTCCGTGCAACCTTGCATTTTATATAGGGGACATACTTAGTGATCCAAAAAGAACTGAAACAACCCATATGCAACAAAGAGAAGACCAACACAAAAGCTTTGCATTGCATTAAAATGTTGTCATGCATTTATCTAATCTTTGTTATAATCGCACCAACAAATGTAGTGAAAGAAAACATACAGCTATGACTATACATTCCCCTAAGTGGTTACAAACAGCCATGGAGACATACCACTATGTAAATTGCACATTGAGGACCCTTCCTATGCTATATCAATTGCATTCCAACTCCTTGCAGACTTGATTAACTTCGTTTGATGCCCTAAAATCACCTGAGGCACTTGCAAACTAGAAAATTGGTTCAACGACCAATAACTATTACATCCTTAGAACATGTATATATAGCCAACTATTACATCCTCAGAACATGTATATACAGCCAAGTATTACATCCTCAGAACATGTATATATAGCCAATTATTACACCCTGCCTTTCATTTCATTGTTGCAACTTGGCCGTGGATCTAGAGTCGTCAACACATTTGCAGCTCGCCCATAAATGTTGCGTCAGAACCACATGGGTTGCATCAAAAAACCATGTAGATTTGGAGTGTTCCACACATGCTCTGGTACAAGAATTTATTATGGAAGGGTCCACAGTAGTCCTGTGGCGTATGGAGTTCATCTACCATGCTTTATTTTCATTTCACATTAATGGCATCGCAGGCATAGGCCTGTTGTATCCCGGAAGAGTGCCAAACTGCCACTTGTCTCTTACCGCTTTTTACAGATTCGCTGACTCATTTATATTAGCCAATGGCGCAACATTTGGTATTCTTTGGCTTTGATGAGATCCACATGATGCATGAACCGTTGGATATCTTTGGCTCATGATCAACAATTCAAAGTCTTTGATGCCTCATGGAGAAAGAACGAGACCCACTGTCGATGACGCGGCATCAAACAACCAACGGCACAACACCTTGAACTGACATCCTCTGGCAACAATGAGAAGGGGCACCGACCATTGGATCGTGAGGAAGATCAAATGGTTTAGAATGCCCTTCACCTTATGGTGGGTCTCTTTGCCACGTGGAATCATGGCGCAATGCCTAGAGAGTGTCAAGCCTGCCATTTGAAACCTATAGCACCATTAAGACACATGGAAACTCTCAGAACTCCATAGTCCACTCCTTCACTGGGTTTCAAATCAAACAAGCCCTACCACAGTCTGACTTGGATATTGCCGACCAATGGTGCGACGGGAAGAAGTGTTAGCACTGCCATCCTACACAATGTGCACGACGTTGATACATTGCACATAGAAGTCACCGAGAGGGTCCTGCTTACTCTTTGAAAGAGGGGCCCACCTGTGACTTGTCTCATTCGTCCCAACCAATAGCGTAACACTTAGAGAGTGTCAGCGTTGTAGCCTTAAAATTGTGTGCAACGCTGCCACCTGTCCTGGAGAAAGCCCCCCGCATGCATTTTCCTTTTGCTTATAGAGGGCCCACCCTACTGTGACTCATACCCTTTCAAAAAATGGCGCAACATTAAGTTGTCAAAACTGACAACTCAAAATGATGCATGCTACATCCATGTTGCATTGAGAAGCGTCGAGCATTTACTTCAATGAAATAAACAAGGGGCCCGTCAGAAATGACTCGACGATTCTTCAACCAATGGCACAACGTTTAAAAGTTGTCAGGACTAACAACTTTTAAACATGCGCGGTATTCCAAGTGCCAACATCTCTTCATAAGAATGAACGGGTCCGCGGCCTCCCTTTCCTTCGTTGAGTTCCTTTAGTAACATGGGCCCTACCCATGCTGACTCGAAAGAAACAACGCATGGTGCAATGCGAAGATTGTGTCAGAACTGACAACATTTTCATGTTGCAAGAAGCTTCCATGTGGCAACCCCTGTGCATAAAAATGACGGCCCATTACAAATTCAGCCTACCTACTACAAGATTCAAAACAAGTTGGCGCTCGACTTCGGATAGAGGATTTTCACGAAGGGCTTAAAGGACTTTCACTTAGATGATTTTAGAATGGGGGCCCATAGAAGATGTCTCGGATAGATTATAACTGATGGGCAAAGCACGCGGATGCAACAGAGGGGCACAAACATGGGAACTTTTGATGGATTTTAGGCAAAAACAGGGGGAAAAACTAGGCACATTGTAATGGGACGTAAAAAGTATAGTTAACCTATCCTATTGACTTTGAATCCATTAAATGGAATACACTGATTCATCATCTAAACCCTAAACCCAAACCTTGTCATTATTGGTTTATGAGTCAACCTTGAATCATGTTTGGTTGTTGCAATGGGACCTAAAAGATATAGCTAACCTATAAAATAGAATACACCAATTCATCACCTATACCCTAAACCCAGGTTCATGAGTCGACCTTGAATTTCAAAAGGGTTTAATGAACAATCAATTCCAAATATCTTTAGGCATAATCTTCTTGCTTTATCTACCAATAAGCAACTAACTAAGGATTAGTTATGCAGTGTAAAGGCAACTTGAGTTTATTGGATCCAAAGCACTTTGTGAAATGTATTATTCTAAGCCAAATAAAACCAAATTGGATGTTAGGTGTTTCAATGACTTAGAGTTAGGTGTCACAATTAAAAACTAAGTGGACCTGGTTAGTGGGAAGCTCCATGGATAAGCATGCCTAAGTCAAATTAATACTACAATGGATGACCTCTTAGGAAGTCCCAAAGCTTCATTCCTGTGAGCATCACTTAGATGCAATCAGTGGTAAGTGGCCCATTCGTGAGAAATGAGAAATGAGTTCTTGTGAACAACTACTCATTAAATATGAGTTAATATATATTGACTAGAAACTACGTAATTAAATCCTAAAAAATCATATCACATAATTCAATGCACTACGCAAACATCACTTGTATAAAAAATTGAATGAGCTTCAAAGCTCCATAATGAATGGTTCATGAGGCAAAACATTTGCTAAAGCTTTTGCAAATGGCATAGCAACCTAAGTGGACTTAATTATGGGGGAAACTCCATGGTTAAGTGTGCTTGAGCCAAAGCAGTATCAAGTTGGGTGACCACCCAAGAAATTCTAGTGCTTCAACCCTATGAATATCACCTAGAGGCAGTGAGTACTAAAAGGACCATTCATCCATCCGAAAGAGCATTCTTCTGAACCACTATTAATGAAATATAGGTCAATGTAGATTGACAAGAAACCACATAGCTGAATCCCAAAAAATCTTATCACATAATGTAATGTCCCCTTTCCATTAGTAACTAACTTGGAGACAGTTAGCCTTGTTCCTAGTATTTCCCGAAGGCTAACTTGGTGGATTAAAGGGAAATTTACTTTTTAAAATATTTCTTAAATTGTCAAAAGTTAAATAGACATTATGTTTCCTAGACAACATAAGTTGTTTTTAAAAAGCGTGTGCTAAGGCCCCCTTATGAAGCGCTAGGCTTCATAAAGCTCTTTTTTAAAAATGAGGCGCTCACCTTGGAAAACAAAAAAGAATATTTTAATTGTCTTTTGTGGAGCACTCACCTGGAGGAAGTTTATTTAAGGGGTTTGGGTCTTCATTTTGAGGTTTATGCATTTTTTATATCAAACTTTCTGTGAGAGCCTCTGAGCTTTGTCTTGTGGGTTTGAAACCCTCATTTCTTCTCTAGTTTCAGTTGTGAAAGATCAACCCTAGCTAGATTATTGGGTGATTTTGCCTCTGAAATCACATAGAGCTTCAATGGAGTTTACCTACTGGGTAATTGAAATGGAATTCAATGTTTTCTGATTTGGGTATGAGGATTTTGGAGTGAGGTTCTTGCTTCATGTTGGTTTTGATTTAGGTTTGAAGTTACTGATGTTTTCATGGGAGTTTGTGTAGAATAGCCTCTTGCTAGGCCGTACCGTTCGTTCCAGGTCTGCTACACTAAAATGATTGTTGGGTGCTCATCTTTGGTTGAAGAGCTCAAAATTTGCAATGATAATTCTTCTTACACCTGGGAGACATGAAGAGGAGTGGAACTACATAGTTTGAGGTGAGTTTTTGAGGATTCCATGGTGGTCGTACTGCTGGTACAGGGCCGTACCACCTGTAGTTGGGCGTGAGGGTTAGTTGGGCGTGAGGGTTTGCTGGGCAGAATCGCCCCTCTATTGCTGGTCTTTCCTCATGGAATGGGGGCGCCCTTGAATGTAGAAGGGGTCTCAGTCAGTTTGGCGGTGGAGAACTTGCAGAATGGGGAGTTATGAAAGAATTGGGTGGTGTTGGGACTGTGTTTTCAGCACTGCAAAATCAGAAATTCAGACCTGCAACAGAGCCTTACATACCTGATTTCAGACCTTCCGTTCATGTCTTATGGCTTCTACTATGTATATTTCATGTTACTTTCAGTTTGGGTTGATTTGCAGTAGTTTGTTTCAGATTTCGTGTATTTTCAGCTTGTTTACTTTGGCTACAGCAGTGTTCAGATTTCGGACCAGAATAAAGTAAATTGCAGCTCTCTTTATTTGTCTTCATTTCAATAGTGCAATGATAAAAGAATGTAAAACACTAGATGGTAGTACTGCCAATGCATCTGCATAGCATGCATGTCATTTTGTAATCAACTAGACGGTTCACCACCAATTCGTATAGCATATTGCATTCACAAACCCATTTTGGCATCGAACGAGCTTATCAACCAATTTGGTCTTGATACAAGCTTAGACATTCTACTAGGGTTCATCTATACACACTAGTCCTGCTGAATAAGTGGTTGATAGGTCAGCTATGCCACCTTGCATGTGTTTCTGGTCGGCTTGCTGCCTCTCATTCTATCTCTACATTCAAACAACTAGCTGTGTGATTCGAACACCGCATGCTCACCTTGGCCACCTTGGGATCTAGGTGATCAGAAAGCGTATCGGAGACTTACCTATAATTTGGATTTCAGCTAACATATTTTGAAAAAACTAGGGTAGCCATTACACATAATTTGAAGCACAGCAGAATCACCATTTATATAATACTGAATGAGCTAGGGAGCTCCATATTGAGTATTTCATAACACAGAACGATGGCTAAAGCTTTTGCAAATGGGGCAGCAAGCAGCATGGGCTTGATTGTGGCAAAAACTCTGTAAGTGTGCTTGAGCTGAAGTAAAAACTGAGATGGGTGACCTCCCATGAAGTCTCAGTGCTTCATCATTATGAGCATCACCTCAATGCAAGGAGTGCTAAGTGGATTATTCATGTTCATGGGAAATGGGATTTTATGAAACACTACTTGTGAAAATACGACTACCGAAAAATCATCACATAGGTTGATGCATTGCAGAAACATCACTTCGATTAAAAAATGGTATCTTTATCATTATTTAACTTTATAAAATATTACGGTACCCACCTAAATTCTTTCCATGTGCCTTCTTTGTTTTTGTTGGTGTGTGGAGCAGGGCTCTTCAATCCTGAAATAACCATGTTTGGGCACTTGCCTTGCTTGTTGTTGTGCCCATGACACGTTTCACCAGAAACAATGTTGGGCAATTTTTATGAGAAAGGTTTATTTGACATGAGCTATTGTCCATTCTACAGAACTGTGGTTGACTTTTGGGGCCTGGAAAATAATCTCTCCTTGTAATCTATTCAATTAGAGGATTTCAATTTTCACAACGGCTCATGAATATCTTCACGTCACTTATAAAGCCTATTTTAAAAGAGCAAAGCATCTTTATCTCTCATTTCTATGTTTGTTATGCTTTTGTTGTTCATAGAAAGAAAGCATGTTTTCAAAGAGATGCATCTGATCGTGCACGGTGAGGTCCACTTTCAATCCACTTTCAAAGCCTTTCTCAGCATCCACTGTGCATCTTTTTGACAAGAAAGGGCTTTGCTCTGACAGTCTAAACATTTTGGACATCTTAAACCATATTGAATTTGCAAAAAAAATCTTGTTTTGCCCTCTTGTTTTTTACATAGGCCACTGATACAACTTTTAAACACAAAATAATTTTGTTTTCAATTATTTTTTATTATATATTGCCTTATATTGGGGAAGTAGCTTTCTTTATTGAGGGCTTCCAGTCATAGTTGCCCTTTGATGGTGCAATTGTTTTCTTTGTTAGAAGTTTCAAGTTAAAAGCACCCAATCCCGTACCAACCATTAACATCCAACCTTCAAATGAGACCATGCTTTTCTGACCAGGTTATCCACCCTTCAATTACCAAGCTAGTCATGGATGTTTCCACCCTAATTAACGCAGCAACATCAGTCAAACTGCTTCAATATAAAAATAACAGCCCCGACTTGTAGGGAGTGTGCCCAATGCCATTCCTCTTGGAGAAGTGGTCTGCCACGACTCCCTTGCAGAACAAGAACCATGAGATGAGTTGGTGTGGGGGAGGATGTGAACCACCACATGCACCCTCCTGTCCATAGTTAGGACCTGCATGGCACATCTTGTCACAAGGCAACTGTCCTCTTTACACGTGGAAGTGTTGCATTAGACAGTGTGGCATAAATGCAGCAGATCTAGGTTTCTGGCAGGTGATTTGTGTGGACTCCAAACATTTGGCCTTCAAATGTTATTAATCTTCAAGTTTGTGTCCAGGATAAGTGAAAAGTGAATAGTGAAAACTCAGTGGGATTGCAATGTTTTCTAGCTAGGGATCCATCATGTAGTGGTTACAGCTCCTGGGTGGTAGAAAGCAGGTCATAGGTTCAAAACTTGTTGTTGCTCTTTTATAGCTAAATTTTGACTAGGGGCCTAATCCCCAGTCATTTTGGTTCTTGGAGGCTAATCTTGGGAGCCTTAAGTCCTTAAAAATCCCAATCTATAGTGTTACTGGAGTTTGCTCCACCATGCAGAGTTTTTTCTCAGCAAGCTTCTTTTTATATGGGCTAATTGGAACAGTTACCGGCCACTACGAAAGCTCCCTCAGCTGTCACCACACTTTGCCATACCTTTTGCACTGATATAAAATGCCACATCCAGCAATGGAAAATACTCTGTAAATGATGTTTGATTAAGTTGTAGTTTGAATAAGCTTGCCAGCTACTTTGATAGCCTAGGTTAACATGTTGTGCAGGAAATACTACATTCATATTAATCTACAGTGCAAAAACTACATCTTTCTAATGCATCTGTTAGAACACATCGATATACTGAGAGGGAGGGAGCGGGGGGAGAATCGGTATATGCCACTTTTTAAAACAAATCTACTGCGTAGACATGATCTATACTGCATCAAACAGAATTTGAAAGAACTATGCAAGCATAAGCAAATTCACACATCCACACAAAAGTCCATAACACCAGATTTACTTGAAAACCCAAGAAGGGAAAAACCACGATAAGCAAGCTGCTTGGATCTACTGTCCAAGTCCAGCCTCACAAAAAATAAAACAATGAATTACAATATTTTGTAGGCTTCAACTCACGGGACTTTCAACCTGAGAAGGACTGCAATCCTTTTACAAATTTGTAGGCTTCAACCTACCAAAGACTTCAATCTCCAAAACAAATTGAGCTTCAACCCAGCAATAGGCTCCAACCTATTGGAGGCTCCAACCCCCACACAAACTGAGCTACAACCCAACAATAGGCTCCAACCTATTGGAGGCTTCAACCCCCACACGCAAACTGAGCTACAACCCAGCAAACTGAAACAGTGGTAGAGAACATTCAACACTTGCACAGGATCTTCAATTCATGCTCTTCGCACACTTCAACTTCACTTCTCTGTTCATGCCTGATCGCTTGATGTATTTCGCTTCTCATTCACACTTGCAGACACATTCAGATTTTTCGCTCTTACACACACACACACACACACGGACATCTCACAAATGCAAAACTGATCCTTATTTTATATCGATCTGCACATTTTTCATTATCATGTCGGCTATAGTGCATTCTCCACAGTCGGCCTCTAATATTTTGAATTTCAACATGCACAGGGCCCAAATCACATTTACAAAAGTCGACCCAATAATAGGTCAGGACCCAGAACTGAACAATCCACACATTACAGCAACGGCCCCATACATATATTTAAACTCTTTGTCCTATGTCACTGAGTCGGCTTCAATTTGCATTTTAAATCTTCGAATTCACTTAGTCGTTAATTCATCTTACCAGTCGGCCTCAAAACCTATATTCAAATCTTTAATTTGAATATGTCAAGTCTTCATATCGATGCTATACCAACTCTACTTCCAGACCTTTATCGACGAAATGTCGCTTTCACAAACCACGGCCTTTGTCCCCTCTATCGGCAAAAATTCTCTTTTACAAACTTGGTCTTTGTCGCCTTTATCGGCGAAATCATACTTTCACAAACTAAACCTTTGTCGCTCTTGTCAGCAAACACTCCCTTTCACAAACATTTAGCTTTGTCTCCTTTATCGGCAAAAGTTGCCTTTCGCAAACCTTCACTTAAACATCTCTATCGACAAATATTACTTTTCACGAACTTACACTTTCCTTATCGGCAAAAACCCACTCTAACGAACTTTGGCCTTTGTCTTCTCTATCGGCGAAAGCTCCCTTTTACAAACTTCCATTTCACCACCCTTTGCCTCTGTCGACGAACCTCTTTATCAGCAAACTAAGTCGTTCGCAAACCCAGGCTCTTTCCAACGCCTTGCTAACAAACTGACTTTTTTCTTTTATCGACAAAATTACCATACTGCGAACTAACTTTTCCTTATTAACAAAAACATACTTTTCACAACCCAACACTGAAAGCATCTTATCGGCCAAAAGAGCACTTCACGAACTTAACCTTCAAGCCATTTGTCGCCTAGTCGGTGAATCGGCGAAAATGCAAACTCGCGAACTAGTTCAAGAAACAAAAACTTTGCCGATAACTAACTTAACTTCAAACTTTTTTCTTTCAAACTTTCATCACCACGCCTTTGTCGGCGAACTATGAAACCGGTGAACTAGTTTGCGAACCGAAGACTTTGCCGACAGAATGCAGAAATCATTCTTGACTTAGATTTTTGTTTGACTACTGTTCATTGACCGACTTGGAATCGATAAAACTGGCTGTCGACAAACTTACAAGTTCGCGAACCAAACTTTTTGCCAACTAAAGGCAGAACTCATGCCTTAGAAACTTTTCTTCTCTTCTGCCTAGACACTTTTTCTCCTTTTCATTTCTTCTCTGCCTTAGACACAAATCTTCCTCTCTTTGACATCAATGACAACACTTTCAACAATCTCTTTCTTTTGACGTCAATGAAAACGCTTCAACAGCATCATACAATAAAAATTGTTCTTTTGAGATGGTTATTGCAAATCAATATTTATAATTGTTTTTGTGAAACGTGAAAGGTAAGAATACAACCAAATGGCAACCAATATGTGCAAAATGTGTTCAGTCTGTAATATCTGAAGAGAACTTGGTATCATGTTCTTCTAGAGAGAAAGCCAAGCATGACTCCATCAAAGATTTCATAAAGATTTATGTTGTGTTGTGAAAAAAACAATGTTTATTAATGAAATGGCTAAATGATTATCCTGTGTGACAGATTATCAGAAAGGCATGATAAATTGTAGGAAAGGTTATATTTTTACCCAAACAGCCAGGGCTCCCTCCTCTTGGTGTCTTGATGTGCATGAGCTCTAAAGAAAGGGTAGTAGGCACCTAATTGATACCAACGAAGTAATAATTCAGGCTCAGGGTTTCCAAAGAATCCGCCTACATCAGCACCTGCAAAACAGTTGCATCAGCTGTAAGCTCCCTTGTAAGAAAGAGCTAAACAAAGGATTCAGGCAAAAACTTTATGTGTAATCATATTTACCAGAAAATGCAATTCCAGTAAGACCAAGAGTCAACACCATGGGTACAGAAACTCTCAAATGCTCCCATTCTGCTGCATTATCTCCAGTCCAAACTGCACCAACCCTCTGAGTTCCCGCAAAAAATGCTCGTGATAATACAAATGGTCTATCATTCCCACCTCCTCGTCTCAGAAGACCGTCAGTCGAAGCCATGTGAAAGTAATAACCATAAGCATTGTGGACATCACGATGCTCAACATCTCCATAATGAAGAGCATCTCTAGGCAGTGTTAGCTGCACTAGAAAGAGAATTTCAAATGAAAGAAAACAAAAAAAATTGCTCAACGTTAAGAAAAACTTATTTCCAACAGATATTCAGTGGCTCATTTGTAAGGGGGGTGGAATAATCAGAAAAGTGGCTAATATTTGCCATCTGGCCAAGTTTTTTCAAGAGATCCACAAATATCAATCAATTGAAAATGAAGATTTGGCACACTGTTTATTTGTTGTTTGGGGATTTACGAAATTTTTGAATTAAACATATAGAATAATTTAAAAATTGGGAATTAAATGGTTTTACCAGGCTTATAAAATCAGGAGCTCAATATTGAAAATGATTGACAAAAACTAGTAAACTCCCTAAAATGCATGGTTCCTACAAAATTTGGTCGGAAGAAATGTACCTCTGGACCATTAAACACAGAAGGCTCGTTCATATCATTCCATATGTACAGAGAAAGTGTGGAACCAACATAGTTGCTGAGAGAAAACTTGTCAGCCCACCACGATCTGATCTCTGGATTCAACATATCTGAATAGGACGATGCACCCGGCCAACACCATCCATCATAGTCGTTCCCATGAGCATTCTTAACATAATACCCTTTCCGAGCAGCCTCCTTGTGTAGTGGAAAACCATCATCCCTCTTGATATGAGGATCCACAATGGTCACCATGTGTCGGCCCTTGGCCGCAAGCTTATTCTGCATCTCAATCGGGTGGGGAAAAAGTACCTTGTCCCAGGTAAAATATCTTTTACCATCAGTATGCTCAATATCAAGCCAGAGAACATCATAGGGTATATCAAGCTCGTCAAATTTAGCATCTACCTCAGCCACATCTTCCTCGTCCCTGTAATTCCAACGGCACTGATGATACGCAGTGGCAAAATACTGGGGCATGGTGGAAGTTCCAGTGAGACTAGTGTATTGCCTTACTACATCCTTGGAGTCAGGGCCTATGAAAAAAAACCCATCCACAATACCACTTTCTGCCATCCAATGTGTATCAATTGCAGCCCCCGAATGATCCTCGTCCCAGCCAGGAGCCATGACATCTATTTGCATCTCTGCGGCATTAAGCCAGAAAAACCCAGTCGTCGACTCCTTGGAATGAGAGATCATAAAGGGAACAGAGCCATAGAGGCCAAAGGGGGAATCGGGAAGGTACTCAAACACATCGAGGTTGAACAAACGGTAGGGCTCGGATTCGACCTCGGGACCTCTGGTTGGTTTCAGAGCCAAACTGGCGGCATGTTCAGGGATTCCATACACAAATTTAGCTCCATGAAAAGACACATCTAAACCAATAGACTGGGGGCCGTGGGGCCTCGAATCAGTATGGCTACGAAAGCTTTCCTCCCAATTTTCTTCTTCATTCTTTTGTCTCAATTGTTCAAAATGAAAAAGGCCCTTGCTGTTAAACGAGATTAAACGCTCATTACCTTTGCGAACATAAACCTGAAAAGGATCGTGTTGCAGGACGCCCTCATAACCGGGGGCAAGATAAAATACAGATGACAAAACCCCATCTGTATTCTCTTGTTTTATTCTTTGCAACCACAGCTTCTTGTTCTCCACATCTTCCAGCAGCACATCGGGGACTTGAAAGCGCTTTCTTTTGCCTTCCGCCGCTTCTTCGTCCACCTTGAATCGCAGAATGCCATCCTGGTAGACGGAGATTTCAAGTATTAAGGGCGGAGGACCATTATTTTGGTCTTCCGAGGTCGTGGGTTCGAGTGTGGCGGTTAGCGCTCCGTCTTGGAGGGAAACATCGAGCGCTTTCAGGTTAGCTGTGTGGGGTTTTCTTGCTCGCCCTTGCTTACAGAAAGGGGTTTGCCTGCAGTTTCGAAACTCCTCCTTTTTCCAGCACGATACATTTGCAATTGCTGCGAACACAAGCAGCAATGTTATTACTAGTTCTACACACCGTTTTGAAATCGCCATGCCTTCGATCGTTCAACTCAACTGGCTTGCCATTCCATCTCTCGGTACTCTCAGGTAGGCCTGCAACGATCCCTTTAACCCCTGTTAATCAAAAAGAATTATGGGCAACTCAACGATGAAAATTTATTTTAATTCTTTGGATAATTTTTTAAATAATGTAATAAAAGTTATAATTGAATTGAATTGAATTAAAAGGAAAGATTTTAATAACGTCCAGAGACAATCTAAGGGATCCAGAAATCAATGCCTCAAGGTATCTTGAAACTCTTTTCAAGGTCAGATCTTCTGTTATGAATTTTGATCAAAAAACTAGCCATATTGTGAATCTTTACTTCCACGAATAATTCACTAAGGTTGTCAACACTCCAATTCACATACTAGCTCTGGATACTCGCATATGCATCACACTAAATGATGAAATGTCTTTTAGTTTCAACCACCCCTTTGTTGCAGAAAATGCAAGTTCTTTCCGCCCAATCTTGCTTGGGTAGCGTCCGTCTACCTGTCTCACATCTAAGATGATGGGACCCAGTCTTCAACTGAGCAACTAAAATCCTAACCTTTCCCTTGAGAGCAGCCCGCACATAGTCTTTTTGAAAATGCATAAGAGAGCTTTTGTATGGAATAGTCAAAGTTTTTGTTTTAATTTTTCCTTTAATCTCATTTTTTTTTGGCAGATTATGGCTATTGATATGGATATTGTTTTGTCTCTGTCAAACTTTTGTTGCCAAAAGTTGTGAAAATGGCAACTAAGAGAATTGAGAAATTTGTTCTTAAAGTTTAGGATGAAGTAACAAAATTGATATTCTTGTAGATGTTTCTCAATTTAAGATGTTAATTGTGTTTGTTAATAGTATAAAAACTACCTAGTGTGAAATGGGTGTGTCCATAAACATTTGCATGCACCGTAGTGGAAGAAGCAAAGAGGGATCACGAAACAAATGCAAATTTTCTTTTCTTTTATTGATTGGAATGCACTTTATGAAATACAAAGAGTGGGGAGATAGGGTACACAGGGAACTAAAATGTCCACCCATAAGAAGATGGTAAAGCCCTTAGGTGAGCCCCCTCCATTCTTCTCAAGGTTACACATACATTGCCTTGCATCTTTGCATATCGTTGGAAGTTAAACTTCGAGGAGACGTGCAGATTTGCTAGGCGTCAAACCCATGAGACTGTAGTGAACACCAAACCCAAGAAATCAATGTCTCTGATGTTTGTTAGCAATCTATCAAGTGTAATCTCCTATAGATTGTCAAAGCCCAAGCCATCATCAACAATAGCCAACAACAAGAACCACGAGTAATTGGAACAACTGACACAAGCTACAGGTCATCCAAACCCCATGGGGGCTGAAATAATGTTCGAGCTTGACAACAATGAAACTTGGTAGATCTAAAGGCCTACATTCACTATTGTAAATAATAGTTGCAACTTTGACTAGTGCTCCATTGATGAGACTACTTGGCTTTGGCAAGTGCTTGGTAGTGGAGCCTTTATTGTCCATCTTGTGTAGAAGAAAAAATCTAGTGCCTCCAAATTCTTAGGCAAGACCATTTCACCCTATAAACATTACTTGCATCCTCAAGCCCCTACTCATATGACTAAGGGTGAACCAGGGACTAGGTTGATGAGAATTTTTGAATCAACGTAAGTAAAATATCTTCGATAAAAATTGTGTGACAAATTTTGAATCAATTTTTTCGATCACACTCAAATAAAATAAAAAATTGTCCCAACTTGACGAAGAATCACAAATTGTAATGCAAAACATTGATTCGAAGTTTCTCTCACAAATTTTACCAAAAACGTTCTAATTTATTTATAATAGAATGAGAAGACATCATGTCTACTTAAAGTGACCTTAAAAGACATCAAAGAAAAGAAAAATTAATATTACAAATTATATAAAAATTAATTTTTTTTATATTTAAAATTTCTTAATAAAATATTTTTAAAAAGACTCCTGAAAAGAGGTCTTCTATTTTAATTTTAATTTGTATTTTGGATAAAAGATTTCCATATTATATAAACATGTGAAACCAAGAGAGTATGTAGCCACATGTTATTAATTTTAAATTATAATTAAAAAGAATGGTTTATTAATACATTTTTGTATGAATATGTGAAATAAATTGAAGTATCAAAATGCTTAGTGTCACAAAAAAGTCATAGATGAGAAAAATATTTCTTGCTCAAGTATAATCCATATTTTTTGCATCTGTTAAGGTCGAAGAATCTCATTGATCCCACCAATAATGGTATGTTGTGGAGTTGTTCCTTGCATTTATTGTCACGTCCCCTTAAGGCACCTACTCTACCTTGTTGTGGATAGGTATATTGATTGATTTGTCGATAGCAAGATGCAAGATGGTGTATGATTTGCAGTATTCCAATGCCAAACATCAAGTCTAATGTCAATGGTACTCAACAACATCATGGCTCAATGCTAGAGAATGAGAGTGTAAGGTTAAAAAGCATGTACTTCACATGATTAGTATAAGAGCTCAACACAATTTCATCAAAGGCCATGAAAGCAGAAGTAAATGAGGAATGCATATGAATTCATGTAATCACTTTGTATGGGTTATATTTTATGTGGTCTCTTTATTACAAAGCCTAGCTTCTTATGGCTAACATTTTTTGGAGGATATGCTTGCAATAAATTTTGGTTTCGATGGTTATTTTGTTTCTATGATTACAACCATGAAATTAGTTGTACCATTCATTTTAAAGAAAAAGAATATTTTTTTTCTAAATGAAAATATATACATATATCAACAAGACATGGACTTGCCAAATAATTGATTAGAGGACTATCTCCATTTTTTTTTCAAAATAGAACGTCTATAAAATCTCCCCTAACTTGGACTCAGAAATAGAAATGCCAACTTATGATGTTTAATTGTAACCCTGTTAAAATCACATCTCCAATAACAATGATATTTTACAACTGGAAAGTTTGAATCGCTAAAGTTCATATATATGAACTTTTATTGAAAAGATTAGATACAAACTTCTTCACTCTCAATGTAGCCAATCTACCTCAAATCAGAAAATCTAAATACAGTTGCAAGAGAAATTCCAACGAAAAATCTCATCAATTTTATAAACAAAAAAAAAAATTGTTTTGGAAATGATACACCGTATGAATGTATGGATCACAGTGTGAATGACATCAAAAAGAAGATACATAATATCAAATGCAGCTTAAAAGACTTATTTGTGTACTTTTAATCAATCTTGTCTTCTTGAGAGGCATATGGATGGAAGATGTTGAGACCATGGACAAATTCCCTGAACTCAATGACTATGTTGTGTTTTTTATTCAAATAGATCAAAGACCTATTAAGTAATATAATAAGCATGTCCTCAAATAAGCACCAACTATGATTTCTTAGGAAAACCCTTGCCATTCACTAGATCAAGGCCTCTAAGCAAGCGAGGCTCCTTTGTTTCTTGTCTCAATAGTTGCAAGGTTCTACACTTTGATGGTCCTAACAGTATCAAGTTCCTATAGGACCTTACTTTGTACTGAGTTCTTGTGGGTTCTAGGGACCTACAATTCAATGGGTGTCCACTCTGAACCAATCAATTACTTAAAGTGCCATGGAACACACTCCAAGTTCATTAGAATGAATCTACACTTTACAAGTTTGGATATATAGGAGCAACAAATTGTAAATCATCGAGCTTGCAAAATATCAATCCATTCATGCTCACATATTAAATACAACAAAAAACTATTCTTATCATCATCATTCATTTGATACTAAAAACAAAAACAAAAACTCAATAAACTACCTCTGACCAAAACACCAATTCCAGATTGAATAAAATTATAAGTTGATTTATGGTTTTTACTTGTGAAATCTAAAAAAGGTAGTTTTTAACTTAAAATGTTTAAATAAATAAAAGCAAAATTTTCCTTACAAAATAGAGTTAATCGAGGGATTGGTCTTACCACTACCTAGGGTAATGCAAACAAGTCCAATTATCATTCCCTAAACAACTCCAAGGACTGAAGACTTCTTAATGAGATAGTGTTCAAGCAAGTCCATACAAGAAGACTAGGGGCTTCATATATGATGGCATTCAAAATTGTCATGGATGCTCGATAATGTTGGTAGAATAAGGACTGCCTCCATTAAAACCAAACCAACCCAACTATAGAAAACCAATTCCAGTTAGCATATGCAACATATTATTTGGAGGAAATCTTTCACGGCCTTTTTGTAGCCTGGGTCCTACCTATATTCCTCCCACATTCAATGAACAAAAATAATCAAGATATATAATCTAATAATCAATAGTTCTATAAAATATAGTCATCAACAAGGAACAAAGAAGCGAGCATACCAAATAAGCTATGATAAAACCTATAATTCCAGAAGGAAAATGGATCACATGACCACATGAGAAATCAATAACCACCCACTAGAAAAGGAATCCTCCTCCCCATACACTAAAAGATCCTACGCTATAAGAAAAAGTGAGTTCAAGTAGCACATAAACCATCCATGCTTTGATATTCATTCTTCCAAGCCAAAAACTAGTCAACGGGATCAATGTTAAGATGAACTAAAAAACACAAGGGTAGCCATAGGGGAAGGGCTCAAGAGTGGTTATCTTCAATTTTATATCCTTGTAGTCATGTCTTATGTGAGGGACTCTGGAACACTTGATGAGAAACTTTTGACCAAGTGTAGATCTTGCCTTTAGCTAGAATGGAAGGAGATCGTCACCAAATGGCACTTTATAGGCCCAAGTCACCCAACAAATCAAAATAGTTTCAAATGCATAGAGAGAAATGAATATAAAATTTACAACTCATTTCTTCTTCATAATGCTTCCATAGAGGATAACAAGGCCCAACATTCTTTGCAATACAACAATAGTTGTAGCTGCCATTTGCCATGCATTATCTCCTTTGTTAAGTTGGTGCTCCCATGTCATTCTAGTACATGGATGGAACTATGGTCATTGTGGCTACTACAAACTAAATTGGTAAATCTTCAATATTGAAAAATAAAAACACAAGTCGAAGCCTACTTCGTTAGCTTGCATTGCAAGATTCCCTTTGTTTGAGTTGTAGGCTAATATGGATACTACCTTCATCAAACACTTAGTAAAGGTTGACTAGATCTTTCAAGTCCATAGGTGACATGAAACATCAGACTTGAACATGTCAACAAATTTTGATCAGATGGGGCTCTTCGCTATGAAAGGACTTAGTGAACGTAAAACTTCAAAATCCTTGGATGCGACAAAGTGAACAAAGTCCACCAACCACTCAAAACTTATGATATTTGAATAAGTTCATATGCAAACAAGGAATTAAGATAGACTCTGAAAGAAATTTGAGTCTCGAAATGACATGGGATCGATACTTAGATGCACTTGAAAAATATGCATATCTATCTATCCTTTAACTACCAATAGTATGGTTGCATTTAAGACAATGCATGTCTCCCTTGGGAAGAGGGAGGAGGATTGTCTAAACATGATCACAACCTCTTATTGGTAGACATTTCAAATAACAATGTGCTCTAACTCCTTCCTAACTACACTTTATAAAATTTTAACAAAGTTTCTATGTTTCTTTCAACTTTCATGTTTATTTATGTAGTTCCCTCATTACAAATACCTATCAGTGTACAAATTACACAAGTGTAATTGCTATTAAAAACATTAATTAAAAAACATTTGCAAATGCCTATCTTTTTTTATGTGCATAAAACTCTTATTTTCTATTTTAAAAACCTTTGTCAATCTTACTAATGGTGAAGCTACACCTATGTTGTACAGTTGCTCTCTCTTCATTAATTTTTTTCTCTTATCTTTGTGGAAATCAATCATTCAATGCCACATCCACTCTCTTCAAAGCTTTGATTGTACCAAATATCAGAGCATTGATCAACCATTATCCTTGCGAATTATTAAAGTTGGGAATTAAGATCCTACCAGAAAGTGACTCTCATCTCAATCTGGCAAGAAAGTAGTTGAACAATAACTTGAGATGAAGACCTTTATTTAATATATATCACCATTTGATCTCTAACCCTAATCCTGTGGCAGTTAAGTGGTGATATCATGTTAAGAATACTATGAGCAAATACAAAAGCTTAAGTGAATAATAAAGTCTTTTTTTAGGAAAGTTGAACAAATAATTGTGATAGATAATCATTTGAAGAGTTGTTAGATTTAGATGTCAAATAAAGGTGTAATGGAATTATTGGGAGTTGTCATGGTTGTCAATGTAACAAAGTTAAAAGGCAATTGATTTTAAGTTAGAACCTTGAAATAGGGTCTTAACATTGTCTTTGTATGCAAATACATAGTGGCATATTGAGTTCCCATTGGGATGAAACTGATTGAATGTCAGGTTTGAATATATTTTGTCTTAAGAGACTTACCAATTCTTTTTTATTTGTCTCAGACATCATTTCTAAAAAACTCTAAGACATAGAAGTAGTAAGACGAACATGACATATTAGCAATGCATGAGTGTAGTAACCATATAGGCATGGTGCAACAACAAATAACATAGGTGTAGCAGCCATATATAGATAGATTTAATACACAATATCCCTTTATTCAAAAAATGAATATCGTATTTACTAGCAATAACCGTATATAAGTGCAATTTGCTCTATTTAAGAAATGAATACCCAAGAAACAACAAAACCCCTCATAGTTTTAACTATGAATGAATTTTTTACCACTTTGCATATGGAAAAACTATAAACAAAAAGAAGGCATAATGTATAAAGCCATGCAATCACAAATATAGAATAAAATTGTACCTCATATATGTTTCTTGCTCCAAATACAAGGAAATAATACTTAAAACTATTGTAATATCCTTTGAAACTACATTCAAAGCTCTACAACTTGTTCAAATACCATGGGTTTTTGAATAAGAGGAGAACCCACCACTTAAAAGGAGCTAATGAATTGTGGAATTCCTGCATGTGTAAAGAATGGGTTGTCACAATGGCCAACTGCCAATATTATAATCTTTGTGAGTTTGAACCATGAAAATAACACACAATTTAGAGTTCTATGTTCTTGTTTAGCTATGTGGATAAGTCTCCCATCATTTAAGTCATTCAATGTGCACTTAGTGGTATTGTTAGGAGCCACCCTACCCATGGATTGATTTTCTCACAAAACTTCAAGATGTTGCAATGTCATTGCCAAAGTAAATAGCCATAATTCTTGTGATGGTCATCCAATGATTAAAATACCAACCATTGATCCTTCACTGGTGTTGTATAGGAGATCCTTATAGGGGATTGCCTATCACATAATTATAGTTTAATAACATATTACATTTGTTGTATATTTTCAAAGTAGTCTTTCATTATTTAAGTTGAGTAAATCTGGGAATCTCATGACATTAAGGTTGTTCAGGTTTTAAATCTTACTAGGGGATTTTTCTATTCTCCTTCAAAGATTCCTAGTGGGTCCATATATTCCTTAATTGATTCAGTGGTTGATTTATACAAAACACCTTTTTGGTGTTGTCTCGTTGGACCTACAATTTTAACATTTTTTAGCAAGATTCACTCAAGGTCCTCATTTGGGTTGAGCTTTTAGGTCTTCCGTTACCTCTCTAGTCTTTCCTAGAGAAAATCAACTAGCATTTGGGTTGGTTTATATGTCATGAGCCTAAAAGGTTTTACATAACTTGGCCCTACTACTAGGTTTAGATTAAGGTAGACCTCACCTCTAACCTAAAGGAATCTCTAAATATTTAGGTAGGTTCCATGTGATTTTTGCAAAAGGTGACTTGCATTAATTTCCCAAACATTTGCCTCAAATGTCAATTCCATGATCATAAGATCAAGGATTGTTCTCTTATGCCATTTTTTATCTCCCAAGCCTTCGATTGAAACCCCATCACCTCAAGCCAAGGATAAGGGATAGAATATTGTGAGAGGGAAAACCCCTCTGCCTTAAAACTCGTTAAGCCCAATGAGTTGACTCCTATGGCCAAAACCTAGTATTATTAAATTGAGGTAACAGTCTTTTGGTTGAGACAATGAAACCTACTACAAACCTCTTGACCCTATTTCTACAATTCATAATTTAAACTTTTTGTGTCCAAATGACGAACTTGATCATGCATTAAACCCTTTCCACCAGAGTCACCTTTCGATTGCAAATCATCAGTGTCACATTTTTCCTGTGTGAGTCCTCCAGATAAATTATTGCCGAGATGTCATAATCTGCTTCCCTGCATTGAACTTTGTACAATAACATCATTTTAGAGGAGGGTCACTCATTATTTCACTCAGGTTCTTAGCTGCACTTATCCAGTTTGTGATTTTCTACGAAAATAATTAAAATCATGAAATCTGCGATAGATGGTGCAAAATCATTTCATGGTGATATTCAGGACTCCATTTCGCCTGATGTAGCAAAATTTGCAGATCAAGATGCCTCACAGTTTGGGAGATTCTAAGCTTCTGATTTTTCATCAACAATTTGCATAAATGATTAAATTACGTGTTTTACAAAGGATGAAGCAAAAAGGTCTGGCAAGGAGGCCTCGTGAAGTCATCGTTGACAACATGGCAAGATTTTACGCAAAATTATCAAATTTGTCAAAATTTATGAATATATATTCGTTTGTCAGGTTAGGAGGATTTGTCAATCGAATTTTGTGAAGTTTTCGAAAATAAATTTCAAGCACTTAGCATTTTAAATTCACTGCTCCAAGTTAGATGTTAAATGATGAAGTTTGAACTCACTCTTCAGTCACATTTTTAAAATCATTCTTCAGAGTATCAAAGGTATGTGAAATAAAGTTATCAATGTGCTATAAAGATGCACAATCGCTCAACTAGAATATGTCATGGAGGCATATACATGGTTGTGGGCTACCAAGAATGTTAATAGAAACCTTTTTAGTTACAAGGCAAAGTCAAAAATAAAAATATATAAGACTCTTTGTTGTGACTACGAGCCTCGATAATTCTAAAGGGAAATGCTTCATAAACACAATGTGTGTAATGTTTGTCGAAGACTTCACAAAGTTTTAAAACCTACACAAATACCTGACATATACTATATCGGTACTTGGAAGAAATTATAAAACTCATCTAGAAGCCTGAAATCCATTATTTTGGATGTTTTAAAAGGTTTCGAAAGTTGTTTAAACTCCCGAACAAAGGCCATCGGCATATTAAAAGGTTTTCAAAACTTATTAATTCACCCGATGAAGTTTCAAGATTCTCTTAAACTTATAGTGAAGACTCCACGATGATGTTGCACTGAAAAAGATGCCAATACCGATGTAGAGAAAGGAGGTGGTTATAATGGAACAAGAAGTTGATGTAAAAATTGATTTTTCTCCACATCCATGCAAATGGAGAAGTTTAGACAGGGCACGGATTAGGTAGAAAGCCTCAAAGTTGTCATCATCCTCCGAGCTTGTGCCAATATGCAAGCTTTAACGCAGTGATTCGAACCTCCATCACAGCATGATTCGAAATATTATAGTTTGAAATGCACTGGCAGATATGCATAGATAATACACAGGAACGATTTGACGGTGCACATCAAAGAAATGCAGTCTCATGGCATGCAAAGATCGCAGGATATGAACAAAATGGATGCATTGAAAAGGCTTTAGAAACCTTCAAGTGACTACAACTAGTGGGTGTAATGCCAGACTCCATGACCGTTGCCAGTATCTCCTCCCAGCCCATGTTAAAATGGGAGCTTTTAAAGCAAAGTATCGACATTCATCAAAGCTAAAATGGCATATGGAATTGATAAGTGATCATAGAGTGCTACGATTGTAGGATGTACAATAGATCTGTTGAAAAAGATTTAGAAACTTTTGGCAAGTGTGAAGCCGCGTTCCATAACCCGCTCTATTGAATAGGAATATCATGCCTAAATGTTATGGTTTAAACTACTCTAGTGAACACGTCTCTAGAATAGGAAACAAAAGGCAAAGCTTGTGGACCTTTGCATAGAACATACTTCAAAGAGATGTCATCAACTAGAATGCAATGATTGAAGCATATGCAGGAAACAGTTTCGTTCAAAAGGTCTCAGAAACTTTGAGGCAAATGCAACTGGCGACGTAAAGCCCAAACTCTACAACCTGCACCAATGCCCACGCAGCCTATGCAAAGATGAGAGCTTTAAAACATGTTAACGGCCTCTATCAAAGCACAATGTAAGGGATTTTTGTCATATGTTATAGTTGCACATGTCGTAGAAGACATGTATGAGCCAATACAAGAAACGTAAACATTTGACATACTGTCTCAAAGAAATGTGCTCTCCTGGAATTCAATAATTGCAATTTATATACAAATTGCATTTGTTGAAGATTCTTTAAAGACTTTCACCCTCGCCACTTGTGCAAGAATTGGAGCTTTAGATGATGCAGCTACTTTGGTGAGCTTGTATGCAAAATGTGCAAGTATAAACATGGCGCGTGAGTTGTTTCCTTTCAAGAAATATCACCTCACGATATGCAATGATTAAGAGTGCAAAAGATTTGTTGAAAATGGCACTATCAACTTTCAAGCAAATGTTTTTGGTAAGCAACCTTTGAGAGCACTCTCATGGCCTGCGCCAAATGGGAGATTTTTATCAGTTGTTATAGCATGCAGCCACATGACTGAAAACAGGTTTTTGTCATCTTTTGTATCTACAACTGCCTTGAAGACATGTATTTCAAATGTGAAAGCGTATGCAAGGTGTGAACATCCATCAGAGTATAATTGAATGTGGATTTGCAAATGCCTTAATAGACATACACACAAAAATGGGTGCATAGATAAAACATATGAAGATTGTCTGACAAAATACCTCATTAAAAAGTCATTTCATAGAATGCAAGTATCACAAGCCTACAGTCCATGATCTTCATCGACATCTCCATGGTGTCCCACATTCCATGACATGTCATGTATAGCGTGAAAAATGGTGGCAGCTGGTCCATTTTTGCTTGGGAGGCAGAAAAGATACAGTCATGCCGGGTGGCTAGTACTTCCAATCCTAGTCAGTGTCTCGAAGGTTGACAAATCTTGAAAAGACCTAGAAGCAATTTCAAACAAGACAAAAAGCTTTATGCAAACACAAGTTGTAGGTATAAAGTTGGTCAAGAAGATAACAATATAGAACTTGTAAAAGCACCATCATGAAATACAAACCTCAAGACTATGAGTACACTCCAATGATTGACACAATGGTTCTGGAGGTATTCAACACAAAAATGGGGCATATAAACCTGCAAGACATCCAAAAATCATTAACAGAAGGAGATCGGTCAAAGTTGTCCCGAAGAAAGTGGCCTAGTGAATGCAGCATGCTTTCCTATAGCAGTCTAATGCCCGGAGTTGATGATAGAATGTGTGAAGAGATACAATCCTAAAGCTAGAGAGATCAGAACTATTGACGGGCACCTGATGGCCAAGCTTGATGGGATTTCTATCGCCATCATTCTCCGGCTGCGATACAAAGAAAAATTCATTCATGTTGATAAGCAAAAAGCCTACAAATATTTCAGTGACAATATAAGCAAATGTTTAAACAACTTGGCTAAAGAATGGATGGTGAAACCAAGAGGTGGCCAATCTCAGCTTCCCAAGACACTTAATCGCTCTCTTTTCATCAAAGAGATCTTGTATTTGATTGCCCTACTCCACAGATTGACAAGTAGCCCAGACTCAACTGAGTTTGAGATGTGGATGTATCTTTTCATCATGATCATATCAGTCGGCCATCTTATCATTGATTGGGGACATCTTATCATTGATTGCATACATGATCAATTGGTCCACTTCAAGACAAGCCAACTCTTCCACATGTCATCCTACTTGGTATATGCAATAGCTAATTTGAGATCATGGCCAGGTTTAAGTACCACTGGTGCTCTGAATCAGGAGACACAGGTTTATGACTGCTACAAGCAGCTACAGTTAGAGGAAAGTTGTGTATTTTAGACGAGTGAATGATGTCTTTACAATGCTAGCAGTGAGGCTACTTCAAAGAAATGTAGCTATCAGAATATCGAAAGAAGCGACACTATTGATAAAGAAGTACGGAAGTTACTTAATTCAGTTTCCAAGATTCACCTACCTTCGAGTAGGAGGATTTGATGGCTATCCTTATAAGATGCCAAGATATGTGGATGATAAACTTGTTTTGATCGATCTTTGTAGACAGCTGGTGTTATTCCAAAGGAAATGCAGAGATAAGAAGAACAAAGGAGTTGCCTTCCTTATTTGCCTTGGTCATTACAGATGTGAGTCTAGCTCAAGAGTAGAAAATCTAGAGAAGGCTCTAGCTAAGATAAATTTGTACACGTACCAGATGAGGTTCCCCTTTGATAGCAAAGACTATGTCAAGAATAATCTGAAGTTTGGTCTCGAGTATCTTCATTTCCCTAATATTGAAGACTTTTGGGAAGATTGTGAAGATGAATTTGAAGTCAGAAAAAGAGATTGGACGAGATTCACCCTGAAACAAATATGTGATTTCAAGTTGGAATGGATCATTGAAGGTATTGAAGATGATGAATCGGATGTGATTGATCCTTCTATTTTAAAGAAATCTAGGCTCAACCTCTTCCTGCTATCAATTGGGCAGATCTAGAGGTTAGAGATGTCAGAGAAAGAACCAGTTTTGTGATCAAGAAGTCAAAACCTTGGATCAAAAAGAAGATAGCTCAAATGACTGCTACAAAACTAACAAGTAGAAAGGAGACATCAAGAAGAAGAAGTGACCACCAAGACAGTTCTACTTCATCAGTTCCTTCTCATACACCAGTTATGGATATTCTTCCTCATCAAAATACTCAAGGAAGTAGTGGAGATGAAGATCCCCTAAGAAGAAATAATCTCCAAAACACATGCGGAGATAAACCCAGACAAAAGAAGAAGAAATCAAGATCAAGGGATAAAGAATTAGGCTCTACTCCAGGAGAAGAGAAAGAATAAGAGTCAGTAGAAGTCCTATATGATTCAAGGTTTGATGAGGGCATACCAACTATGTCACCTTCAATTATCATTGAATCCCCTCATCATGAAGTACAACATCCTACTTCAATTATGGATCCTTCTTCCTCAAAGGATCCAGTATGTCAAACAGAACAAGTTGAAGAGCGGGCAACCTCACCAGTACCTAAACAACAAAGTCTCCAACAAAGTAATGTACAGGAGCTCTCAGAAAATCTTTCCCTCCCATGATTGGAACAAAGTCTATTGAAGAAAAGAAAGGTAGAAGATTTGGTTGTTCCTGAATTCAACACAGTATCTGATCTTTTCAAGAGATCTGGGAAACTGAAAAAGATCAAGGTGACTTCAAGAATAAAGACCAATTCAAACTTAGGAAATATGTGTCTAGAGATAGCTTGGCCCATCTCCGAAAAAGATGTAAATGAAGCCACTCCTGCAGATTTTGTTGTGACAAAAATTGATATGGGTCCATCTACTCATGAAGCAGACATACATAACTTCAATGTAGTAGCCGCAAAGTTAGTAGAAAGGACTGAGAAAGAGAAGCAGAATAAGGATCAGTTGAAACAACAAGTGTAGAATTTGTCTTCCTACTTGAAGTCCATAGTTGACACTTCTACCATGCCACTCAATATTGATCACCAGTCAATCATTTTAGGTCCAGAAGGAGAAGTTGAAAGAGGTGTTATTGATAATCTTCAGAAATATCAAGTTTATGGGAAAGTGACCAAAAGTTGGGTGGAGAAGGTTAAGTCCATTGCATCTAATTTCTTTGTTAAAACAAAGGCTATTCATGATGAAGCCTTGGTCAAGAAGCAAACCATTGAAAAGGCCCTGAAAAGTGTTAGGAAAGAAGAAGCAACTTGGAAAGATATCATGAATGATTTTAGGAAAATGATGGAAATTGATGTCAACATCCTTGTAGTAGAGAAAATCTTACCTAATACAGAGGAGAACTACTCAAAAATTTGGTTGGAAAGCATAAGTTGGAAATTGGTAATCATTGACCAAGTTTCAACAGAACAAGAAAAGCTTATACTTGCTTGTGATCAAGTGTGTGTAAAACTCTAGAATCAGCTCACCACCATCCTCCCAAGTACATCATTTAGGGAAGATTCACAAGTGATCCAAAATTTCCAGAACATGGTTGATCAAAAACTCTTCAACAGAGAAGTCTTCAATGAAAATGCAATGGACAAATTGATTAATACCTATACTTCCTTGAAGATTTTTGTTTCCCAAATACCGAGTATGGTGTCAAAGTTGAGCAACATCTATAGGAACCTGAAGACCTAGAAGATGAGGATAGCTAACATCCTAATTCCTAAGGGGAAATCTATTATGTTCACATCATAAAGCACCTATCCAAGAGCCTATCAAAGAGCCTTCAAACATGTCCATTGCTCCAACCTCGTCATGTAATCCGCAACCCCTCACACTTATTGAAGAACCTCCTATCATGAACCAAAGTCAAGGTCCATCGTACCTTCATGTTGTTGACCAAGAGCATATCCAAGAGTCTTCTACCTCCACTTCAATTCAACAAAATTAAGAGTTATGTCAGGAGTATACTTTAGAGCATGTGGAAACATCAACCCTTTATCTAAATCAAGATCAAAGCACCTCCATCTAGCACATCCATAACATTTATCTTTTCCATGATCAAGATATTACCTATGAAGAAGCTACCCATGACCAACTTGATCCTACACCCATATATGAGAAAGAAATCCAACCCATCCATAACCTATATCTTTTCTATGATCAAGATATTATCAATGATGAACCTGTACACAAACACATTGATCCCATCATGCTTAATCCTATCTACGATCGAGATCCCGTCTATGATCAAGGTCCTATCTATGATCAAGCGAACCATGATGATCCTCTTAGCCAATTTTATGCATTCCATGGTCATGCGCTTATTAGCCCATCTATCCATAACCCCATAACCATCCATGAGCAAGAAACCTCCATTACTCCTATCCATCCTCCACCTATTCCTATCCATGATCCAACAACACACACTTTCCTTGATGAGACTCTTGCCTCCCAAGTGCACATAGATGATCAAACCAATAACTTGGATCTTAATGAGCATAATGATAATCAAGATCCTAACAATCCTTCACCATCCATTATCGACCATGTTGCAAATCCTTTATCCTATCCCCTGGGTCTTACCACCTTCATCCATGAATGTTCCTCCTTAGGAGAGCTACAACCATTATCTACCATTTCACATTCCCCATCAAATAATGAGCTCGCATCTAGTGTCCAAATCACCCATAATCCCATTGTCCACCACATACTCCAAAATATGAACTGTCAAGGTAAAGGCTTAGGCCTTCACGAACAAGGTATTTTGGAGCCTATCCATGTCGAAGTCCCTCCACCCTCTTATGGACTTGGTTATACTCCCCAAGAAAAGCAATCTCATGATGTTGGTACTTCCTCCATGCCTGCAAAATCCACCCATTCCCATCACACATCCTATCATATCCCCAAAATATATGTCACCATTCCACCTCCCTTATCATATACATCCCAAAAGCATGTGACCATACACCTTCCACCATCCACTTTACCTCCGCTACTCCCAACTCCTAACATCCCTCCATGCATTTTACCATCACTTCTTCCAACACCTTATCCATCCATCCATAAATCCTCTAAAAATCCCAATCATGGCCAACAAATGCACACATTGTCTAAACAAGGAGTTTCCACCAACTCCACTTCCACCATACTCAGGGGATTCAACAAAAAAAATTTGGATGCCTCTACCTATCAAGTCAAAAATCCTAAAGGTCCTCATGTCTTAGGATACAAAAGTCAAGAATCGAAGAAACATCCATCTCAAAAGCTGCATACAACCACCCACCTCAAAGCAAAAATGAAAAACGTGTGGGTCCCCAAGCAACAAGCAATTACCTCAGAAGCCACACAAACACTGCATATACCCAAGCCCATACCTTCACAAGTACATTATAAAAACAAAATGGTTTGGGTACCTAAGCAAAAAGCCATCAAGTTAAATGAGGCATCCACCTCTCAAGAATCCCAACCATCCACTTTCTCCTTTTCCATCCAAAAATCCCATTCCATCTAAAAGTCTCAAATCCTTCCATCCCATATGACAAGCAAAAATTAGAAAAATACTAAGTCTATGTGGGTCCCTAAATGCATAAATCACTCATCTTCATTGCTTCCTACACCACCTTCCCATCATAAACTTCAAGGTTTATCATGGTATGTGCAACCGTTGGTCATGGTTCCCTTCCATCTCACGACACTTCCATATACCTCCATCTCCCCTTCCTTCCACTATTATCCTACATATCTTCCCCATCCTATTCCTATGGTCCATGCTTTTGCATAAGCCTTCCCTATATCCTTGCATAAGTCTTGCATAATCCGCATCATAATCCACTATCACACCTTCCATAATCCGTTATCTACCTTCTCCATCTCACTTTCATGCAATCCCTTACCAACATCTATGAGAACATTTGACATGGTCCATGCGTCGGCATGCATCTCTAGCAGAACTATCACCTTTCATGGAACTAGACACTTGAGTCTCTCCCATCCATATCCACCTTCTCCCATCCAAATGTTTCAAAAAAAAAAAAGAGAAAAAGAAAATAAAAAAAGTAAAGAAAAATCCCTTTGTCCAATGGTGAAAACCACCCTTGGTGGCGCCTTGGATAAGTACCATGATGAAAACCTGGCAAACAGGCATCATGTGTAGGTTGATCTTCCATGTCATTTACCCTTTGGAGTGCATTGTCTCATTGACCCTATCATTTTCCATACTATCTTACCATACCATCCTATCACCCTTATCCTACATTTACCTATCATATTGAGTCTGTTCCTCCATTCCTCTTTTGATCTTGATAGAGATATGGGGGCAAAATGTTGAAACATGCTTTGGAAAAACTCTTGATATACCTTATCTTTTTCAAAAACAATCCAATCTTCTCATCCTCCTTCGTCATAAGCTTTGTCGTGTCAAATCCTGAGTTATTCCTATGCGACATAGTCCTTGGAGATCACATCCTTGTTTCCTTCTCCCTACCCATCCATTACCCATTGTTACCCATCTGTTTACCTATCCATGGAGTTCCCTTGTCATCAGTATCTGGCATTTAGGCTATCCAAATTGCCATCCAAAAATCCCAGAAACATCAAAACATTAGCAAAATCCAAAAATCCCAAAAACATCAAAACATTAGCAAAATCTAGAAAATCCCAAAAATAGCAAATCGTCTGCAACCTCATCATTAGTACCATTGTCAAACTACGTTGCCTCTGCGTCATTACGTAGGCAAGGCCATTATCAACGAGCCCCCGAGGCACTAGGTTAGTCCCTTAGGGCCCGTCCCATCCAGTCTACTGTAAGCGTCTCACAGTTTTTCATCCATAATAAACTAGTAACCTCTACTTGACTGGGGGCACGTCCTCGACCTAGTTACGGAGTTGGATTCTGCAATGCCACATGTTCTAAGAGGATACCAATAAGGATTGTGATACCTTTCACTAGACACGCACGCGCAACAAACGCCTGCTTTCAAACATAAGTTTTGACACAAGACATCAACCTATCCTAAACAAAGCAAACAAGTGACTAAACACTCAAACTGATTTTATCTAAATTATGGCAAGAAAACACATCAAATGCAAGAATTTTTTGTTTTGATTGGTTGTGCCTTAACAATTTAACTTTTTGTTATCATGTTTCCTATGCTACTCAAGGATGCCTAAAAACTAGAGATGCTATGATGGGGGCATGATTATTTTCTTTGTTTGCTGCTTGTGGACTTATTTTTAATAATGTGAAGCCTTGTCTAATGACATGATCAACATAATGATCATCGAGGACATCAGAGGTCTAAACATGAAATAGATATAATCCTTATCTGTTGATACGCAAGAGATACTCAAGTCATCTTGGTTCAATTATACTTAGATGCTTGTATTAACTTGCTAAATCAAAATCCATGTAAGAAATACTTAGGTCATCTCGGTAGATACTTGTATTTTCTTACAACATGTTAAAAACACAAAAATAACAAAAAAATCGCCCAATGATGAATCAAGCACTTTAAAATACTTGCAATATCAAGATGACAAAATCCACTTCCGTACATATCAAATTGCATTTCATTCCATAATAAGCCTTTTCCAAGTGTCTTAAGATCCAAGTCATTTCTAACAGTTTATCTAATTGTATCTTCCAGTTATCCGTATGTTTCAAGCACTTTAAAATACTTGCAATATCAAGATGAAAAATCCACATCCATACATATCAAGTTGCATTTCATTCCATAATAAAACCTTTTCCAAGTGTCAAAAGATCCATGTCCTTTCTGGTAGTTTGTCCAATTGTATCTTCCAGTTATCCGTATGGTTCACCTCATCCCAATCCAGTCAATCCGAGCAATGATCCAAATGCAAGTCCATCCTTAATCCATACCAATCAAGTTAATCAATCTTGTCAAATTATCCAATCACAATCAATGGTCTTGATCCTAATCTCACCATAAACCAAATCAGTCAATCATAGTTATCAGTGGGATATATCTTTACCACGCTTATCGTGTTGATCTAGGGATATATCGTTCCCCGCAATGACAACACTATCGTCAATTATTATCGATTAATCTTTGGTTTACAGCTGGACAGGGGTAATAACTTGTTTGTTCTTGTATCATTTGTGCATTCTCGCTTGCTTGTGTGTGTTATCATTTTATCTTGCATCACGTATCATTCAGCTCCTTCTTCATCCCTTATCTTATGTCCTCCATTTTCTTCACCCTAACCTAACTGTTCAACCTATCTCATCGTGAGATTGTCCATCTCACACCCTCAAAATTTTCTTCTCGTCCAATCTCCCAAGGGGGCATCCTACCGTTGTTAAACTTGTACCAGGGGCAAACTGGGGCATGTATCATTCTTTGAAACAACGTGATAAAACACATTGTATTAAAGAGGGGCAAAATGTATACACCTAAAAATGACATGACTCTATATAAATAAATATTTCTAATATTTATTTCACTTCAAAATTCCTCTATCAATAAATAAATAAATCGATTTATTTATTTGATTCACATTCTTCCACAAAATTAAATAAAATCATTTATTTAATTAAATCTTCCAAAATTCTTCTAATGTCACTCTAAATTAAATAATACCAAATTATTTAATTAGTTCTTCTAAATTCCAAAGTCATTCTAAATTAAATAATACCAAATTATTTAATTAAATTCTTCTAAACTTAAACCATCCTCTATATTTAAATAAATCCAAACATTTATTTAAGTTATCTATTTCTTTCAAAATTGAATTAACGCCAAAAATAATTCAGTTAGTTCATGTGCACATGCAATTAAATATTTTAATATTTAATTAATTGTTCCCTCACCCACATGTCCTATTTATCCTCCAATTCCAATTAGTTAACTCATAAATCAAATCAGTTAACTAGTTAGCCTTTTCTGTTAACTAATTAATCAATTCAGTTAACTCTTCATTCTATTTTTGTTAACTCCCCTGTTGCATGATAGACTAGGACACTTGTCCTCTTCCTATTTGTGCACATCCTCTCAAGTTTCCTCAACCGTTGATCTTCTTATTCATTCTATACCATTGATCTTCTCTCTCACAAACCTATAAATACAACCCCTTTTCCTCCATTTGAATCATCCAAGCTTTTATAAACTTACTCTACAGGAATCACAGCGTGCCTTTGGCACCAAATCACTCCATAGCTTGCGATCAACTATCACCATTATCACCATTTGCATTGTATTGAAGGTCCTCTTCATTACAAGAACTATCATAGCCGTTCTCTATTGTCATCTTGAAGAAAAAAACAAGGAAGTGCACCTTCTAAGGGCTTCATTCATACGAAAGATCAATTTGAGATAGGCGAACAATGGAAGCCACGAAATACTAAGGTTTGCAAGGTATCGTTCTTTGTGTTTGAATCTTGATTTTTTCATTTCTATTGAGTTACTGGGTTATTATTGATTACTGATATTATCTCCACATTTTCCCGTAACACTTGCAGAATAGAATGCAGAAACTTCTATGAATTTTTGAAATAATCTAATGGGCAAGAAGGTTTAATCAGTGGATCTATCTTTGGTGTTCAACTACTTTGTTGATATTCCTTTTTATGAGTTATTTGGCTATCTCCATATTGGTCTTTTCTAGTTATTTAAATCATTTTGATTTATCAAGGCACATTTGTTGTCTCTATGTGATATGCTTGATTGGTTTCTGTAAGAAGTTGGTTTAAGTCCTAAGTGATTTTTGTTTATTGGTCTCTGCTCAGAGTTAAAACCCTTTAAACAAGTCATCTCAGTTGGTTTCCTTCAAGCTAGAATTAAAATCCTTTTAGACAATCACAGTAACTTGGAAAGATGTCAATGGGATCTATAAGAAGAGCATGATAACCAACAATCTAGCAAGTTTATACAAGGTATAAACATCCAAAAGTGCTAAGTAGTTAGAGTTAAGCCAAGTAGATAAGTCCACATATCACACAAATCTTGACCTCATTAGCCCAATAGGAATAGGCACTAAGCACATCCAATTTCAAGTTATAATATTTTCAATCAGTTATTACTCTTCTATCTATTTCTCATTCATATGCTCCTATGAAATAGATTAATACAATCAAAGCTTAAATCTGCTTAACTGTTGAAGGTATACCCGCCTAGGTCTAGCAGAATCTAAAGAGTAGGGAGTCCAAAACCACATAGGGTTGCTCAGTTTCGTTAGCCAAAAACATTGCAAACCTGACCATAGAGCCTGACATCCTCTTAGGGTTTGCAACCTACATTTTTGAGACCTAACAAGCTTTATGTGAAAGCTTGATGAAAAATGAACAAACAAAATGCATCTTCATCCTGTGTGAGCATGAGAATGCTGAATGTGGAGAGCAATAACTTGCAAGAGTTGTGTGCACAATGAAATTGCCTCCCTGGAAGAGCTTTGAAGCTATGCAACAATGAAAGCTTTGAAGCTTTGGAAAAACTAATGAAAGAAATAAAGAAAGAGGTTCAAAGGCATGTGAAGAAGCTTGAAAAAGCTTGTGAAGATGAGAAGGATATTCTCCAACTTGCTCAACTTAGAAAATAGTGAAGAGGGGAGGGGTATTTATAGGTTAGAAGAAGGGATGAGAGGTGAGGAAGAGAAAGAGTTAACTCAATTTGATTGAAGAGTTAACAAGGTTGATTAAAGAGTGATCTGGGCTAAAATTGGAGTGATTAGCCTAGTAAAAGCTTATCACTCAAGAAGAAGTGAAAAAGAAGAGATGCATGGGAGAGCATGAGTTGTTAATTCTAGATCAAATGGAGCTAATTAACTCCAAATTAGGGATCAAAAATCATGCAAATAGGAAGAAAAATGGGCAAAAAAAGAGCTTTTTTGAGTTAGAAACTCGAGTTTTTCCGTAACTAGAAACGCGACAGGGTCACCCATGGGTCACCCCTTTCACCAGTAGGGTCGCCCGGGGGGAGATCCTGATTTAGTAGGGTCGCCCAGCGGGAGATCCAGAAAGAAAGGGGTTTGGGTGAAAATGCATGATGGGAGATGGTAGAGGAGATGAAAAGGAGGGGATCTGCGTCTAGAAACAAGTCAATTGTGTGCAAGAATCCAAATCTCCACTTGCAAAGTAGGATCTCCTGATGGGAGATATGGAAATAATAGGGGGAGATTTGGATTGGTTGAGTGAAACTGAAAACTGAAAGTGGGAGATGGCTTCAGGGGATCTCTAGAAGGCTTCTAGGGGGTGGAGAAGATGAAAAACATTGGGGAAAGGCAAAAACTCACCTACAAGATGCATACAAGGCTTAGGAACAAGGTCGCTTAGAAAATGCAAATCGACATTGAAAAACATCGACAACAAAGAGAGAGAGAAAATGACAAAGGGGAAACAACACGAGATGGAAGAAATGACACGTCACCAAGAGGATTGTTGTTGAGAGGATGTTATTTCATGCTTACATGTACGTGAGAAGGATTATATATCATCACAGAGGTCCTCGTGGAGGCTGTGCTTATTTTTGTGCTTATAGTTATGAATATAATACTTGTTTCCTCTTCGCTCCTTTCCGTTGGATCTTCCCAAATCTGACCTTAAGGAGATGACATCAATGAATACTTGTAGAGCAAGAAGGTGAGGCATCCATATCCGTGGAGGATTCCAAAACTCAAGTTGGATGCTTCAACCCTTCTCCCAATCATAAAAAAGGTTTTACAAACCCTAGGAAGAGAAAGATAGACTCAAGATCTTTATTCCTAATCTTCACAACATATCTCCAAGATAGAAAAGATCTAATTCTTTAATGAGATTCAACACTTTGCAGACCTTCAATAACACTTGTAGTAGAATTCTAGCATAGTAATCTTGCATAATAGTTGTGTATTATAAAATGATTCTGAGATCTCTTTAAATACCCAACCTTAGAAATGAAATAAATTGAAATAAAGTGCTAACATCGTGCGGGAAAGAAGTTTTGAATTCGAAATCCCGAAGCACGTGACATAAGTCAACACCGAAATAAAATTTGGAATCCCAAGATTTAGGGTAGGACTAGGGCGCGGGCGCACAAGTCTAGCCCCCAAATTTTACTCCAGATTATGCTTAAGGGTGCCCTAAATGTCTGGAATCCATAGTTCTTTCTGGGTTTTGTCGGCAATTACTTTGAAATGCAACATTTCTTCAATAAGATATGCATCAATCAGGGTTTAGATAGGACCAATAATGAAAGGGGTTAAGGGACACTAAAAGGTAGGAGCTAAACTTAGTGAAATTGTGCTATCCTAAGTAGGAGGACAATTTATGACATAACACTTGCGCAATGAAGCCACATGGATTCTCTTGTATCATGGAATCAATGGCTCTACATGAATCTTGATCTTGCATTGAACTCTGAGTAGATGGGCCCTGCCAGGTGCTGATCTAGACTTTGCCACCAATAGTGAAATGTTATAAACTTGTCAGACCTGACAATGTTTAAATGCTACAAAATCTTTATGTGTGGCCTTGTTTAAATGAAGAGCGAAGCTCTACAGTTCCTCAAACAAACTAAGAGATCCTTGATTATTTACCAACTAAAACATTCATTGAGGATTAAGCACACTCATAGTTTGTAGTAATATAGATGTGGAAATGGTAAAAGTGAACAAAGATAAAATTCTCAAAATTAGTGAATGTTTATCACCACATTAGTGAAATGATTATTCTATATTGTTGCATGATTACATTGAGTTATTTTATTAGTCATATCAATGCATAATATTGTTCTTGAGCCTAATGAAAAGATAATAAAAAATGGAAAGATGCATCCAAGGGTTTGTTTATCAGTAAAAGAAGAAATATAAAAGTTTCTAAAAGATAGATTTATTAGGCCTATTGATTATTCACCATGGATTTCAAATATTGTACTAGAGGTAAATGCTAATGGGCATATCTATATATGTACTAATTAAGTTACATTATATATACCCCAAAGTATAATTAAACACTTATTAACCCCCAAGGTCAACATAAGACTACTTTTAGTACTCCGTGAGGAAATTTTTTATGTAGGACTATGCCCTTTAGACTTAAGAATATTGGAGGTACAAATCAATGGGGCATGACATTATTTTTCCTAACTTGATGCATAAAATTTTGGAGGATTATGTTGATGATATTTTGAGAAAATCTTAAAAAAGAAATATCATGTCAATGATTTTAGATCTATCTTTGAGCATCTTTAATAGTATCAAGTCTGACCTAATCTTAACAAGTGCATATTTGGTGTGGATAGTGGTCATTTATTCATTTTATTATATCAAGGAGAGGAATCAAAGTGGATGTTAAAAAGATTGTCTCTTTTATTAACATGCCTCTGCCTAAGAATCTTACACAATGCTTCATTTTACAAGGTAAAATTTAGGCTATTAGACATTTTTTCGTACAATTTTTTTTATCACACATTGCCTCTCACGACTTGTTCATGAAAGATAAAAATTCAAATGGAATTTTGATGATCATAAAATTGTTTGAAGAAATGAAACAATATTTGATTGATTCTCCAATTCTAATGCATATCATTCATTCTGGACCTCTTTTACTAGACATATAAGTTATAGAGGTAACTATTAGTGATTTGTTGGCACAAAATGGTGAGAATATAAAATAACATTTAATTTATTACATTATTATGCATTGCTTGATTATGAGACACGTTACACTCAGATGGAAAAATTATGTTTGACAATTATTTATGCTTTACAAAAGTTGTGGCACTATATAAATTACATTTGGAGACTCATGTTACAATCAAAATTGATCCTTTGAAGTACATCATTTCTAAGGCTAATCTTTGTGGTCATACATCAAGATAGATTATGTTATCAATGGAATTTTATCTCAATTTTATTTCTCAAAAATCTATCAAGTGCCAAGCAATTGTTGATCATATACTTCTTCTTGGACAATGTTTTATGATGGTTCTATATGTAAGAATAGTTTAGGTGTGGGGTGGTACTCATCCCACTAGCTAGGGATATTATTCCTTTGTCCTTTTGTCTGGAGTTTCCATGAGCTAATAACATTGTAGAGAATGAGGCTTTGATTACAAGATTACATGAAGCTATTTTATTGCTCTTTAATTTTAATTTTTCTTCTCTAACTACAAGTTGATCCTCCATGATATTTATGTTTGGTATTTTGGACTTATTTGTACTCTTGCTCTCTCATTCACATGACCCTTGCCTCATTTACACACTATGATAATTATTTTTCACTTACATATATCAATTGTTAAAGGTTTAAATTTGTATAAACATTTTAGTTTCTCTTCTCTATCTACAAGTTGATCCTCCATGATATTTAAGTTTGCTCCTTTGTACTTATCCATACCCTTTCTCTCTCACACACATGACCCTTGCCTCATTTACACCTATGATACTTGTTTTTCACTTACATGCATCAATTGTTATATCTTTTGAGGTAGATGATACTTCACATCCATATTGTGTGCTTTAATGATTGCATCTCAATGGATATGCATATATGGCATTGCTTACACAACATTTAGTGTGCCTTATTGTCTCTTACTACATGTTCTTTCATGATCATATCTTGACACATTATCTTATGATTGTTACATGATGATATCTATTATATTATTACATGTCTATTGAGCTTACACGATTATATATTTTTACATATTACCTTCTCCTCTTCTCCAATTAACTACATCACTTTGTATGCAACCAATTCAAGGAAAAGCATATTATATTACTAATGAATGGTTAGAACTGCTTGTGGGAAGTCCTAAACCATCTTTTCAGATTTGGAGAATGGTTAGAATGGTTTATTTAGGGATCCTACATATATACCTCTCTCATTCTCTCTTTGTATTATAGTGAGTCAACAATAGTCCCACACCTCTTTTACATTTACACATTTATTGTGGACATTGCTAAGTAGTTGTTACACATGCTTGTTTCAATCTTAATATTAGATGTTATTGATGGAATTTGGTGTATGTAGTTATAAAGATATCACCACATCAAACACAAAAAATTATTGAATCCAAACCCATATCCTTTGTACAAATTTGCATGTCATTTACTTTCAAGCTAACTAATTTACTTTGTCATGTGTGATTCTTGGTAGTAGGTCAAAGTGGAGGCAAAATGTAGAGATGAAAAGTGCAGCCCTAGTGCACTTTTCTCAACTTATTTTTGACTTGTATTAATCCTTTTCTCGTAATGCAATAATCTATCATTCAAATGTGTATTTCAATACAAGAGTTTCTATTCAATCTAAAAATGAATTGAACTTGAGTCCCCATTCCCTAGTAGTTAAAATCCGTCTCTTAATTCTCTTGTTCCTAGTCCTAGGTCAACTCTTTGAGTGGGCTTGACCTTTATTTTTCAAATTTAAATTTAATCATGGGACCAAGCTAACTTGGCTCCAACTAGATATTACTTTTTGAATCAAGAACACACTATTCAAATTTGAATGCTTGAATATTGTGTAAAAGGAAAAATACTTAGGTCTTATAGATATTCTATTGATTCATTATATATTAGGACATAGTATTATCATTCACCAATAATTTGGTCCTAGAGAGTATTGCATCAAAATATGCATACATAAGGATAAATATAAAGGTGTTTTCATTCTTCTTGGCATGTCTCAAATCATGTTCAAGCATCATTGAATCAACATATAAGGCTTAATCATAATTGAGATAATTCACGGATTCCCCAACTTGATAGAAAGTCCTACTCTAGTGTTTTTAAACACCACCTAATCTAGGTACACATAAAAGAACAAATTTATGAAGAAAATAAATGCACAATTCAAGGCCACCATTGTAGGATCAAGGATCATGCATAGGTTCAAGAGTACCAATTTCTAGATCAAGGTTTCCCGTGTAATTTTGATATCTATGAAGCCTAAATTAAATTTGAATGTATCAAAGCTCCATTATTACATATTTGATAGCATAATTTTGAATATATGTTCCACCAAAACATTTATTGTTGCACATAAATCTAAACACCTATTTCTCTCTTCTATCAATTGTAGTACATGTTTTAGTGTTTTATCTAAAAAAGATGATTTATCTAAATTAATTGTGATATTAATTATTTTATTATATTTAATTAACTAGATATTATTGCAAGGGTATTTTTATACATCTACAAACAAACTTTTATTAAAAAAAATTATATATAAAAATAAGTTTTTAATAAAAGTCTAACATTACATTTTAAAATTAATATTTTAATAAAGTTTTTAAGGGCAAATGCAAAGACATATCGATAAATAAATTTTTATTTTCTTTAGATTATGTAAAAACTTGAAGAGCAATGAGAAGACTAGAAATACTTTTTAAATAAAAACTTCCAAATTTTATTATTAAATAAAAGTTTTAATTAAAAAATGTTAAGACCAAATATAATTTTTAGTTCCTGCCTTTGGAGGAATACTAATGCAATCATCTGATGTATTAATTCATTTTAGTGGACCAATCAATATTGAATATTAAATTCATTTGTTAAATTTTTAAAGTTGAAACTTAATTTTTTTATTTACTGATTTAATAAATGCAATTTCTCTGTTGTTCTATTAGTCAATTGACTAATCAGTAATGTGAAAAATTGAATTTTTTTTAATTATATTAAAATTCAGTTGCAAAATACTATAGTTGAAACTTAAATTTTTTTTTTCTAATCTGCCTTTCAAGTACCAAGTTGGTAAGTTGGCACCGGTACACAGCAGTGGTGGATAACCGTATAGTAGTTTTGTTTTTCGTTGGTTCACATCTGCTAGCGTACAAAAGGATGTTACAGAATGAAGCTAAAGTAGACGGCAGTAGTGTAAGAACAGGTCCAAAAAACACCAAAAAGACAGGGCAAAACATAACACCAATGAACAGAGAAAATACATGGCCCTTAACAAGTAGATTGAGAGTATCTGAAGAGGTGCTGCAAAACCCTAACGGAGGAGAACCGACGGATGCAGAAAGAGTTACAAGAGCTGCGGGCACTGAAAGTGGCGCATCTGTTTTATATGCAGCTGCCCGCCACCACTCTAACCATCATACTTGCTGGAAATCTCTGTTTTTGCCAGAACCACTAAAATTGAAGGCACCAGTGGCAAATAGGTCACTCTATACTTCTCAACAGCCCCAAGCATATCACTTAACTCATACTTAGACAGAACAACTGTAGTAGATCCTGAGGCAAGCAACCCACAAGCGAAGGCACCAAGGCCGTATATATGAAACATGGGCACAGTGCACAGAAAAGTATCCTTTGCTGCAGAATTGAAACATGTAAGCACGATGGACACCATGGATATGAGATTTTTGTGGGTAGAAATCACACCTTTGCTGAGGCTAGTAGTGCCAGAAGAGTAAAGCAACATGGTAGTGTCATCTTGATGGATTTTTACTGTGGGCATTTGGGTGGTGTCTGAAGCCATAAGCTTTGCTAAAGACCTTATGGCCACATTCTTGGAGTTTGTCGCCTGTTAGACATCTGAAGGAAATAAACAATCTTGGGTTGATATCAGAAGTAATGGCAGGTTGGTGTGGGCTAACTTGCTCCTTAGTTCTGGTGTCACAAAAGCTAGCATGGCTTCTGAGTCGGCCGCCTGCTTTGCAATTTCTTTTGGAGTGTTTAATGGATTGGTTGTGGTGACAATTGTGCCAATCGACATGATGGCAATGCAGATGATGGGCAAGTGGACTGAATTGGGCGAAATCAGGAGAATTACATCGCCTTTCTTGACACCCATTGGTGATAAGCCCGCAACCAAGGATCTCGCATTGTGCCATAGTTGGCGAAAGGAGATTTTCTCACCACCGCCGACGACAATAGCCCCAAATCTTTCCCTTCCGCTCTCGCCCAGGCCAAGCACCGTTTCCACAAAAAATAATAATACACCGCTCTCCCACATTTCTCCTCTCCTTAATAGATCATAAACTCCTTGGATCTGTATATATTTCAGTTTACATTCATGTTTAATCCCGCCTGTGAATCCCTCTAGCTTGGCCTCCACCATTTTTTTTTGTTTTTTCTTCAAAAACTATTCCCCATGCTGAATGGGATGAGGAAGAGATGGCATATTGAAATGGAAACGAATCGGATTTTTGCTCCTACTTTTTCAGGACATACCTAATACAAAAGACTTCGTTCAGATTTTGTGCCCCAAGTTTGACATAGATTATTTTGTGGCTTGTTGAATCCATGTTTGGCATAGTTTGAATCCTCTATTTCTCTTCTCCTTTTTGCTGGAGTGTGATCCAAAAGGAAAAAAATTGGCACACAGTTAAATCTTGAAATACTCAAAACTGAAATACTGAACTATAATCATTATGGACTGTAGAAATTGAAATTTGATGTCTATTATAGTTTGTAGGTATTGAGTAGACTGCAGATGCAGAGAAATTAAATTGAAGGAATCCCCGCCCTCTTTGACCAACTTATTTGGCAACATTGGAACACGGTATGGACCTCTATCAAAGCATAATGAAACGGAGACATTTTCTTCTATACAAGTGTCATTTCTGACACTCTAAATTGCTAGTCGAGTATTTCCGGCAATTTTCTGTGAATTGACGGACGACAATTGTTAGGGATTCGAATTGTCGTCAATCCCTTCAATTCTGGCACAGTTTTGTCCAGAGTATTCAAAGACGGCTGGAATTTTAGGGCTCTGTTTGAAATTCTCTACAGATCGAGCTCAAGAGCGCCCAATTCTATTGTAGAAGCCTCTGTTAAGAGGCAGTTTCAATCAGGTATGGTTTTCCCTGCAATTGATTCATTTACACCGCAAATAGCTCCAATTGAGTTCAGCATGCTCTGCATTTTAGAATGTTAGGGATGGTGAAGTTGTTTCAGATTTTCCATTATAAATTGAGGGGACTATGAGAGATACACGAGTCTAAACTTGCTATAGGCCAGTTTAACCTAAAAATAAGATCGTTTCTGTGCGTTTAGTTTTAAAATCATTTTTTCAGACGTTTTGTTGGCTTTGTTTATGATTTTATGTAATTCGCTGTTTGAGCTTTTATATGCGAGATTATTATGAGTGCAAATATATTTGTAATCGTGCTTGCTTGATATTGGTATATTGCGATTGATCCTCTGCGTAAATTTTCGTTTAAGTTAAATCTGAAATTTCTTATATTAAGTTCTCTTACTTTATAAAAGCGCTTTGTGAAATGCAGATGGATTAAAGAATCTTATGTATTTTTTTAAATAGGTAATCATATATTTGCAGAGGCGTATAATGTCAAATTATATATTCCGTGTTTGAAAAAATAAGATGCTGTGGAAATTCGAGCTTCAATTTTTATGGAGTTTTATTGCAGATTCTACTATTTAATGGTTCGTTTTTAAAGTAGCGTTCTTTAAACCGCACTACACTGTGGTCTAAAGTAGAAAAGATCCCTGTCTTTTTTGGAGCTTTATTTGTCATATTTTTGTTATAGAATCTTGTGTTTCCTTCAAAGTTTTTTTAAAGCGTTATGGTCTTTTAAAGTTTTTTTCCCTGTAGCACTAGTGCTCATTAATATGATGGGTGATTTTGCTCGTGGAACCCCTAAATGAAATGGTCTGGCTAGGGTTTGGTTGAATTAGTGACAGTTGCATTTCCTTTTAAACTGCCCTGTAACAATGATCCTAGGAACAATTACACAGATATTTGCACTTATAAGTTATAACCTAGCATATAAATCTTTCTGTGAGAATTTTATTTCAAAATTGAACACCCATCAAAACAATACTTATACAAGCAATCTTCTGAACAAGTAAAATACGCTTTGATAGGCTACAGACCACAATGGCCTAAGACATATAAAAAGCCATTTCATCTAATCTCATTTCTCTGCAGCAACTATGGTTGAGGATTTGAATTCAAAAGACGGGAATTCACGGGCAGAGCCCTTGCCGACAAAGGAGCACGGAAGCCACAAGTTTGGTGAGGTTGCGGGTGGTGTAACTGCTGACTGTGCAGTTGTTGTTTGTTGCCCCTGTGCTATGTTGAATTTGGCTGTTCTTGACACTTTCCTTCAGTTCACCCTAATCTTGCAGTTTGGTATGCACACCCGAGTTATCTACCTTTAAACGTTTCTCATATTTTTAGCAACTCATATATTTTGCGACGCTTTCTTATTTTTGCAATCACAGCATCTGATGAAATTCATGTTTTGCAAGTTTGCGGAGATATTTATACTAACCGGACTTCGCGGAAAAAAGGTCACTATACGGATATGCGGGGAATTAGTGTCGAATAGGGTATTATGCACATGCATAGCATATTCCCGCAAAGCGGTGAAAAAACGTCCCTTTGGAGTTTGCGGAGGTTTGTGCCTACGGGGCTGGAATTTGACGGTCACCGCTGCCTGTCATATAGTTTTTTTAATGATGGTTTGGTCATTTAATTACCTTTCAGTTGACGTTTTAAGATAACTCTAACCTGTCAAAAAAATGTTCAGTGGTTTTTTTATACTGAAAGAATGCAGGTTACATAAAAACAGTCTAAACACTACGAAAAAGAGAAGCAATCAACAACATAGTCACAGACTCACAAACAAAACTACAAACAACAAGACCTCTTCCTTTGGAAAAACTTCACGGTGATCAATTGTTTCAAGCGGTTCACCTTGACATTCACAAGTGTACTAATCTTCTCTTGGCTACATACTACAGAGTATTCTTAAAGATGATCATTAAAATTTGACGTTATCATGATAAAATAAAGAATAGTCAATGGACTTCCAGAAACAAGCCACCTCACCAAACCAAGACAAAAACATGCCATAAAGCTAGAAACCAGCAGCTGTATAGGAACATGGTCTAAGTAAGACCATCAAAGGGCTAATAGAAAGGTGACCTTGGTGAATTTAATGACAATAGAGGAAGTAGTAGCAATTCTTTTTAATCCCTGCAATTGTAAATCAACTCTTAATTACAATAATTGTAATTTGCAAAGTTAATTGTACTTATTCCATATATAATAAACAATGAACATCATATTAACAAGTATAAACAAAGCAAAGATTTGTTTCTAAATTGATTTTAAAAATAAAAAAAATAAATACAAGTATAGACAATACAAAGATTTGTTTCCAAATTGATTTTTAAAAATAAAAACAAAATTGATTTTTAAAATTTATTAAACATTCTAAAATATCATTTACAATTATTTTTGAAAATATTTAATTTAATATATATATTTCTATATCAATTCTAAAAGAAAACATCATTTATATTTCTACAACAAATTATTCTAAATAATATATATTATAAATAAAAATATTATATTATATTACCCTATAATAAAATTTTACAGTTTACAAATAATTTGGAGTGTCATATATACAGTTATATAAAAATTTAGCAAGTCAAGCTATACAGTCTAATAAATTTTAAAGTTGTAAAATACAGTCTAAAATGGCAAAAACGGTCAAATACACCATCAAATTCCAGGCCTGTGTGCCTATATAGGATATGTGGGCATTTAGGCGTCCATAGCATATTTGTTTGAAGTCCAATAGAATAATGTGGGAATATTTAGCCACAGTGGATATGCCTAGTTGAGTATCATATTCCTATGAAAAACCTCTGCATTTGAATACAAGGTGCAATTCTTTTATGGTTTGCTTTATAAAACATCAAGAAAGGGATTAGTGGCTTCAATGGCATAGTAAATCAAAACAAAGACTCGCAACTCCTCACATCTACTCAAAACAAATGAATGCCCTAAAATTTAAACCACTTCCAATAACATCATCCTGAATGATATACAAGCCACAATGATATCACATTCCAAATGACAGGGTGAAGTAATAAAGCACAATGTTAATCACAACTTCTCAAGCCAAAGCATACTAAAACCAACCTAAGCTGACTCACAAGAAGCACATCAAATTAAGTCGAAAAAACATGCCAAACCAAATCCTTTTAAGGTCAAAACCATCCAAACCAAAGATAATTTAACCCTTAAAAACAACCGAGTGTACCTCAAGACTTAGGTGGCCTATCGAGATTCTCAGATCATCAAGGTGGATCAAGCCAATACAACTGAACCATACTATTCAGCCAAGGTCTAGAGTTCTCAAGAGGGGCCACATAACAAATTAAAATCAATCTTTACATTAAGTAATTACAATGTCATTCATCTTATTCAACATTACACAATGTGTCTCTTGTTTAATAAAAGTTTCAATAATATTTTGAAATAAAAGTTTTTTAATATTTTTTAAAACATATTTAAAAGTAGAAATATAAGTTTTTAAATAAAAGTCTAACATTATATTTTGAAATAAAAGTTTTATATATTTTTAATAAAAGTTTTCTACAAAATGAATAAAATTTTTTAAAATAAAAAATAAAAGTTTTTAAGAGCAAATGCCAAAATGTGTTTACAAAGGCATTATTATTTTTTGATGGATATAAAAGTTTTCAGATTTTTTAAGAAAATATAATAAATAGAAGTTTTTAAGAGTATATGAAAAATATATAAAATTTTATTAAATTTTTTTCATGAATAGACGTAAAGATAAATCTTCTCTTTTTAATGTTTTAAATAAAATTTTAACATTATATTTTGAAATAATTTTTTAAATGTTAAATATTTGTGATAAAAATTTTGAAACATAATTCAAAGTTTTTAAGAGTAGATATGAAAACATATTTCTAAAGATGTTTTAATGTTATGTAACAAATTAAAATTTTGAAAGGAAAGTGTGAAAACAAGAACAACACTTTTTAAATAAAAGTTTTAACAATTTATTCTAAAATAAAAAATTATAATGGTTTTAATAAGAAAACTTAAGGTTAGAAATAAAATCTTTAATAAAAAAATTCAAGAATAAATACAAAGACATGTTTTTCTAATATTTTTTTATTTACAAAAATTAAATCCAAAAATAAACATTTTAAATAAAAGTCTAAAAGTTATGTTTTGAAATAAAAGTTTATAAGATTAAAAAAATAGTAGAAGTTTTCAATTTTTTTAAGAGTAAATATGAAGACGTTATTTTATAAAAGTTTTCTAAAAACCACTACTTCATATTTATACAAATAGTTTATTAAAATATATTTTATTTGATACATTTTTTTATGAATAACTCCATTATTACTTTTTATAAATTAAAAAGGAAATAGTACAATATTCACAAAAAAATATGGGTGGGAGAGAAGCGCACCCACATACTCTAAACATGATAGAGTCCAAAACAAAGATGATAACATAACAAAGGGCCAAGCCCAAACATAACTAGGCAGCTTATGCAATGCTAGGAGGAGGATCTTTATAATCAAGCTTCCAAACATCACTAGGGATTGAGTGTTAAATAGGCTCCCAACTAGTGAGAGAACCCTCCTCTTCAGGAGTATCATTCGAGGGTAGTTGGGCATGAACTAGGAAAATGGCTAGCTCTAGGCAAGAAAACTTGCTAGAGTCAAGCTAGCTAAGAGTACCATGTCCATGGGAAGAAGTTGAAGGTGGCCTAGAAGGCTAAGGCTAACCATCGTGAGCCATATTATCTTTGGTGCCCAAAGGCTGAGAACCACGGGACTGGGAACCTCTATATCTTTTGGCAAACTGGTTGCGACCACACTGATGCCCTCTAGGACGAGAAGAGGGATCAAATAGAACTCTAGAAATAGTGCAAGGAACGTTCCCCAATGGTCCAGAAGCTCTAGAATATGAGCAGCTTCAAGTACAACTTTATTAGCTTGCACCTGAATCTACATAAGCACATTAGAGTAAATCATAACTTTAGTATACAAGGAAAAATGAACTGTAATGGGTAAAATGGGATAATCAAAATGAATAAACTAATTATAATAACCCAAAAACATCAATGGAATGTGCAAGTAAAGAAGATTTAAAATAAGAGAGAGATACTCACAACCTTTTTACCTTGCGATTTCCATTGTTCGCCTATTCTCTTTTGATCTTTTGGTGATGAAGATGGCCCTCAGGAAGCTTGCTTCCTTGCTTCGATTCCTCAAGATGACAAGGAGAAATGGCTCAGATACTTGTTGTGTTGAAGATGAGCTTCAACACAATATGAAGTGGATGATAAATGGTGGAATGTATAATGAGGGATGTGATAGTGGGGGTGCCAATGGTGCGCTATGGATTCTACAGCATAAGTTTACTCGAAAGTTGGATATATGAAATAGAAGAAGAGGGTTGTATTTATAGAGTTGTCTGAGAGAAGATCAATGGTGGACAAGAAATAAGAAGATCAACAGAGAAAAATGTTCGAGAGAACATGCGCGAATAGAAGGACATGTGTCATTCAAAAAGATGCTTTGTTGAGTTAACTGCTTTCTTGATGAGGATGAGTTTTTATTTCTTAAATTAGAATATATTTTTCTAATTTAAGAGTTTTGTTGATAGTTTTAAATCAGTTAACTCATCTTTTACTTTTGTATGACAAGAAGAATTTATTTTTAGAAGATAAGAAAGCATAATTAAATAAATAATTTATTTAATTACTTGTAGATAATTTGGAAGAATAAATAAAATATTTAAATATATTTTATTTTTTGGAGATTTAATTTAAATAAATTTGCATTTTATTTAAATTTAGAAGAATGGATGATTTAATTAAATAATTAAAATTATTTAATTATTTAGAAGAATAAAGTTGATATATAGATGAAATTAATTAAATAAATGTAATTTATTCAATTAATGGGAGAAAATGAATCAACTAAATAAATAAATTTATTTATTTATTAATAGAGGAATATGAAGATGAAATAAATATTTAAAATATTTATTTAGGTAGAGTCATGTCATTTTTAGGTGTATACATGAACAATGACAGAGCACCTTGAAAAAAGAGCTTCATTTCTATCTTTCCAAATATTGAAGAGAATTTATATCCTAAAATCATGCTAGATTTGGGTATACTTGAACGGGAGACAAGGTCAGTCCCTTAGCAAAACCATATGCCAAGAAAAAGGAGCAAGCTAAAATGACTTGAAGAAATCATGAATCTAATTCTAAGCTCTTTGAGCTCTGGTGCAAAACTAGAAAAGATGTTTGAGATTCTGAGTTTATCCACAAAATAGACAAGAGGGATTAAGAACTCCCAAATGAGCCAAACAAGCACCAAGAGGAAGGCCTTGATAAAGAATGCACCAGACAAATTGAGCCAACTTCAACACAAGAATGGTTGATCGAACATACTAGAATCAACGATGCCATGTACTTAGAGAATACTGAAGTTGCCATCCATGGTCCTGTTGGGTCCAAAAACTGTCGATCCAAAATCCTAGAGCATATCTCCTCCTTCCAAGCTAGGGAATGTCATCAAGAGGAAGAATAAGGGCTCATCAACATATTGAGGATGGTTATGACCAAAAAACGAGAGTGGGTATGCTCTCCTACACTTTAGGCTCAGCTAGACCTAGGAGGGATATTCTTAGAGGCATGAAATGAAACACAATTAAACACTCACAGTCATACCTAATGTACACTTGACCTCACAACTGTCACTAAGTCAAGACAATTAGATACATAAAACCTCTAATAAAACTAATTACTGCACCTTGCACATGCACCCAAAGATGATAACATAATATCCTACAAGATGAATCCACTTAACTTTAAATACACAAGTTACAGGGTGCAAACATGCATGAACATGATTCACAAATGATTTGAACTATTTTGGATTGCTTCAGATTGATCCCAGGTTATAATACTAAATCATGAACAACATGTGAAACCTAATCTAATCCTACTCCTACTCCTACAACTACCCAAAACAGAGGATTGATTGAAAGAGAGTGTTAACCCTTCACCAAACTGGACCGATGCCTACTCTAATGGGCAACAAATTCATGAACAACAAAGGCAAAGGAAATATACCCAACAACCATCAACAAAAAATGAAATGTATTTACATACAAATCTGGGATACATTTTACACAATGGACATACTTAGTAATCCCTAACATAACTGTAACCATCCACTTGCAACAAAGGAAAGACCGATACAAAATATTTGTATTGCTTTAGAAGTTTTCACATTCATCTAACCTCGGTTACAATAGAACCAACAAATATGGTGAAGGAAATATACAACTGCAATTACATATTCCTAGAATCATTACAAAATGCCATGGAGGCATACCATTACATAGAACATGTATTGAAGACCTTTCCTATGAACTGTTGGATGCATCCCTTCATTTGTACCTTAGACTAGCATGATTTGATGCCCTAAAACCACCACAAGATCCTACACCTCCAAAAAAATGGTTCAGTGACCAACCCTTTTTACATCTTCATTTCATGTATATATAGCATTATTTTCCACTGCTACAATTGAGCGGGAATCACCTACCGCATCTACTTTAGTAACATCAACATTCAATTGCATCTAACACACAATCGAGCTCCAAAATGATCATTAATGCTGGCCCAAAGAGTCGTTGGAGCATCCCATCGCATATTGAGAAGCCAATGGATTGGGAAGGCAAATTTGTCGAGCCTTCGCCAAATGTTCTTTCACCTTTTTGAGAAGGAGAAAAAGCAACTCCTCAATTTTTGAAGTCTAAAGAAATATAAAGACAAGATAAACTTATAAGGCTTTAGAAAATCGAGCCTCCATTGAATCACCTTGTTTTGTTTTGGGGGAATAAGACTCCTCACAACCCAATAAAATGCAAAGGCTAGGCCACTCCATCGAACTTCGACAATCGAGCCCATGCTAGACATATTTCTATTTTGAATGGGAGTAAGAGACTCCCTGAAGTTCGAAAGATCAAAAAAATACAAGGGTTCCATAAATGGAAGACGAACTCATTGAGCCTCGACGAATTGGGCTTCCAACATGTTTTCTACCACATTTGAATTGGAGAAACAAGCACCTCTCCGATTTCGTGATCCTAAAAAACTTGAGAAAATGAGAAATATTAGGGATCGAGGATTAGGGACACCATGAAACACATGCCCAGAAACAAATGAGAATAGGAGAGCCTGAACTCACGATCCCAAAAGACTTAAGAAAAATAATAAGGAACCAAGGTGGAGTTTTGGAGCTGATAAGAATGACATGCATGCATGGATAACCCCGAAACTTTGAATAGCCAATAAAGGCACAAAACTTAAGGAAAATGCCAGAAATGTTTCAGACTTAGATATTCAAGGATATTTGCTTGCATTTTGACATATGGGGGACCAACTTAGGATGTCTCAGATCGGTTATCATCAAATGGGGAAAATGGGCCAAGGCAAATTTGATGGGTAAACATAAGATTTTTTACAAATTTGGGATCTATAAAATTTGGGTCCCAATAGTGGATCTGGTTGGGGACGTGTGCCTTACAAGGATAGAAAGAATCCAGAACTCCATGAGCAGACCAGAAAAGGGGACGAGGCAAAAAACACAACATATTTATATGGAAACACACAACGATGGCTTATATACAAGAAGACTTATAGTCATAAGCATGAAAACACAAGAGGAAAGATGACTATAAACAAAATATGTAGGCACTTGCAGGTCAAACCCTACAAAGAAGATCCATAGAGGAAGTCCATGGACAAATTGTTGTACCCTTCTTACCTCTGTCAAAGACAAGTTGAATGAAGGAGTTGATCTCCCTCAAACCAAATCTACTCTCACCACCCAACTGCAATAAATGATACCTTTTATCTACATGCATCAAGTTACAAAGAATTCCCATGAAGTGAAGGCTAACTCCACCATTGACATTAGCACTATAGGGTAGCCATATATAATAAGTGCTTGACCTATTCCATGTCAAATCATGCTTGTTCCCAACATCAAGGGGTGAGACGATACAAATTAGGTCAACATCAAAACACATGGATGATGATAGACATCCCTCACCAATTGCATCAATGTCATACATGTTGACCTCCAAGTGGGAATCAAGGCAAAAAGTGAAAGCCTCCAATTCACATGGAAAAGAAAAGTGTGCCTGAATGCAACCCTACTCATCACAAAGAAGGAAATCATCTTGTATTCCAAATTGGAATGCCTCAAGCTCAGGTACACCATCAAGTTGGGTTGCAATTTGTTGAAATTCAAACATACACATGTCTTACTGTTTATTCACATCCATGTAGATCACAAAAAGAACCCAACCTCTACTATAACAACAACACCTTCAAGAGTCAATAAACACCCAACATCAAATTGGAAAGAATCATACTCATTTGTATCTCCACCAAACTCTTGAACACAACTTTAAAAAGTGTTGCTACACTCTTCAATATCTAAATCATAAGCATGATTCAAACAACAATCTAACTCATCAGCACAACTATCAATACCATGATACACTTCAAGTGAAGAACCAAGTTCTTCCAATTGTCTCTCTATTTCTTGTCCACTTAGGCAACTCATTGTGTAATATTCATTGTTATAGATAGAATGATGACACACTTCTTCCTCATTCAATCCAACAACATCTATTTGTAGCCCACTTGAAGCACACTCTGCATGGGGAAGACATCACACCTTGCACCAAAGAAATAGGCTCTCATATGCGTCCACATGATCACCATCTCCACATTCATCAAGGGCAAGTTCTTCACATTAGAATTCCATGGCTGCACTAGCATTTATCTCTGATCGATTATCATCAAGTGCAGCCACCTCCATATGATCCTCATGCAAACAAACATTGACTGCTTCGTTATCATCCGATGGAACAAAGGAGGGCAACATATCAAATAAGAAAGAAATTTCTTTCACTCTGAATATCATTTACATGTGCACATACAACATTATCAACCTCACAAGCTGATCCATCTAACTACTCATTCCTGTACACATCTTCCTCATTGTTCAACTAGCCACATACCTCAACATCAAGCTAGATGTCATCATAGATTTCATCATTTTCATCTTCGACTGATGACCTATCTAGTTGAAGGTGGGTGCACACATTATCCTCATCATCTGCATTATTGTCATACAATGCACCACCTTCATCTTCTACCCTTCTAACTACACTATCATATTCATATTATTTGTATCCACATGAATGCTATTCATAGTAGCTTGTTCCTTACCAACAATACTTGCACTTATAGATAACAAATTTACTATGTAGTCATCCCTCATCTTTTCCAAGTAGCCTATGCCTAAATATATATGTTACAAACTTGTTATTTTCAAATGCTCTCATGCTAAACACAATCCAACTTCATATGCTTCAAAAACACATATCAATGCAAGTAGGAATGTCAAGTTTGAAATCATTTAGAATATTGGAAAGGGCAACTGCAAACCTGTCATGCACAAAATTTATCCCTTATGAGCATAACACAAAATCTCCATAACCAACTACAATTACTTATCTAACTCACATAAGTTGTCTTGTTAAGCAAATAATACGATAATACATTACAAAAATTCTAGATCTAGTGCATAGGTTCAACTTTTTGAAATACAACTATAAGAATAACATGATTAAATGAAAGAGAAAAGAAATAGAATCTAAGGGCCAGACCCAGGCCTGGGGGCTCATAAAATATGGCCTTGCCTGCATAACGTGATCAGAGGCTTAGTAGTTCACGTACTAGACTTTCAACTCGATTCCAAATGACCTATTACTCATATTTCTTTCCATGATACTAGGCAAAGATTTCAGAGGCACATTCTAAGAAAGCAACATATGCAAAGGACCATTATCCATAACTATATAATTTTTCAACATATAACCACTGTTGAAAAGGTGATATAGTGGACGAAGGCTTTTACTATCTCATCACAACAGTTGGAACCAAAATGTCATTTACTTTACCAATAGTAGCTCACAATCATTCTCTTAACAACAATATGGCCTATTAGGCCATAAAGAGAGAACAATTATGAGGAATCATGACATGCATGATTACATGATTATACAACTACCTTATATGTTCAAAATCCCTACATAAGTCAATGTCCAAAATTTGGCCCGATAGCTCAATTGATAACTCCAACGATCTTCTATCATTTTATCAATCCTCTAGAATAGTTTGCCCAATCAAGAGATGAGTAATCAAAAGTTTAATATAATTCATAAAATGTTCGTAATCATCTCCAAAATAATAGAAATTAAATGTAATTACACTAAATTATGAATCTCCCTATTTTAGAGGTGAGTCAAATAGATTTAATCTAAACTTAATATAGCAACCATGATGACTATCATTAACTAAAAGATAAATTAATTCAATATCAAGGTTACAAAAATTGATCTTCTCAAATATCGATCAATCATAAGGTTTGTCATCTACCCATATAATACTAACTGAGGAGGGTCCTTTACAAGACACTCCAAGACAATAAAATTATAAAGACCTCAAATACAGATGAGCATTACTTCCTCAATCAATTTTTTTTTTACTTCTATGGAAAAATCTAGTCAATTTGGTCTTACTTTTGTGGACAACAAGAAGGCACATTATTTTCAAATAAAGAAAAGCTTGGATTGGAGCCTAATCATAAAGCTAGCACATATATTTAAGGAGATCACCACATATGTAAATCCTACAAAAGCCATATGCAACTAGGCCAATGCAGAACATAAAAAAAATGTACAACTTAAATTCAACAAGCAATATAGGAAGTATTATGTGAGCACAAATTACCATTCCCAAAAGCTATGCTCTACATCTGATTTTCTCACTGTATCTATCAATATTTACGTCAGCAATGTAAATATTGAGCTTTAGTTTATAGCCTCCCATTCCCAAAAGCTCTGCTCCCATGTAGCAAAAAGAGGAGGCACAAATATGGCATGTCAATCGTTTGGCAGAGTGCCTCGAAGAGGTGTCAATGAGAGAAAGCATGATTTAGGGATAAGCAACTAGAACAAAATTAGATTCCCAAAAACCACCATGAGGGCCATTTAAATATTGTCTCAACACTAAGTGGCTCCATCAACCTCTTAGCAAGAAAAAAAATTTAAAACACTTTGATGGATAGATATTATTTTTTTTGTTTTGAATAGTCATCATTCTTTAAAATTTTGCGATGCACCACATTATGTGGGCTATTCACAATAAAATCCACCACCCAAAAATGTAGGCCATGTCTAAAGATATCACTATGTTTGTTAGTAAAAGTGCCTAACACTATATTTATTTCTTTACCTTTATAAATAATATTTATAAATAATATGAAAGGGGAAAATACCCACATGATAAAATCTAAATTGAAATATTGATTTACTAAGATATTGATAATTCTATAGTTTGGTTTATCTCATGAAATTAATAAATAGGTTGAATAATAAAATATCTAATTACCATATATCTATATTAATCAATAAATAGATTGAATAATAAAATATCTAATTAATCATTTAGTTACTGGTTAGATAACATCAACCAAAAGTAACTCAATAGTTCATAGTTCACAAATTTATACTCTACCTAACTAATTACATACGACTTTTTAAAGTATAAATATACATGGAAATCAATGTGTAATTTACCATTTCAAAGGTAAGAATGCTAGTTCATATGCACATTCTACAATTAACCAAAACCAATGAGATCATTAGGCGTAAAAAAGTGTGACTAGGGTTACAAAGGGTTGGGGCCTTACATCCTTTTTCCCCTTAAATTCGACTTCCTCCTAGAAGTCATTGTGAGTGGAGAAGAAAGTCTATTGGAATTTGAAGTCAAGAATTACTTCAATGGGCACCACAAGTTAGTTTCCATAGATTAATTAGATCTCAAGCAACCTCATTATGAAACATCCTAATACCAACCACCTAGTACAGCTCTTATATGAAATATCATTAGGCCAAAAGCAACCTTATTCTATTATTGACTTCAAAAGTTAAAATTATAGAAACAAAATAATTTCTCTATGTGGTAACACACCTTACTATAACCTTCTTAATATTCAAGCAATTTAATTCATTTTCCCACATCATTTAAACTAGAGGTTCATACACATCACATACCTATCATAGGTAAAACACACATGATGCAGACCATATTCACATGTATCAACTACATACAACACAGATGACTTCACATGACTCACACCACAATTCTCAACAAAATGGGCATTATGAGGAGGACAAGCACCAATATACTATTGAGTAATCTATAGGGCCATAGTTGTTGGAAGTATTGTCATTGATGTCAAAAGTGCATATTGTCATTGATGTCAAAAGGAAGTTGAAGTCGAAGGGAAATGGAGATCAGAGAAGAAGAAAAGCTTCTAAGGCAGAGAAAAAGAAAAGTTTCTAAGGTAGAGAAGAAGAAAAGTCTCTAAGGCATGAGTTCTGCCTTTAGTTGGCAATTTGCTGGGTTCGCGAACTCACAGGTTCACCAACAGCCAGTTTTACTGACATCCAATTGGCTGACAAAAAGTTGACAAAGAAAATTCCAAGGCATGAGTGATTTCTGCCTTCGATCAACAAATTGTTCAGTTCGCGAACTCTTAAGTTCGTGAATGATAGGTTTCGTCAACAACAAGTTCGCCGACAGAGAATTTTTGCAATGAAGGCTTGAAAGAAGGAAAAAATTAAAGTTTCGGCAAAGAGTCGGTTCACAAGTTTTGAAGTTCGCCGATTTGCTAATAAAAGAGGACGTGAAGTTAAGTTGCCAAAATACCAAGTTTGCAAACTTAACAAAGGAAGAGTTGATTGATTCGTAGGTTTTCAAGTTCTCCTTTTCGTCAACTAGCCGACAAAGGTTAGGTTCGTGAAAATCATGATTTGCTGATAGAGAATGGAGAAGTGTTAAAGTTCACAGAAAAGTATGTTTCTCGATAAAGGTGTTTAAAGTGATGGTTCGTGAAAAACATTTTTTTTCGATAGAGGCCTTTGTGCCCAAAGTTTGAGGAAAAGTATTTTTACTGTTAAAGGTTGTGGTTCATGGCTTGCCTATTTTGCTGATAAAGGTGCTGAAGGTAAAATAAGTAAAGGTCGTGGATATGAAGATATAATATTTAAATTAAAAATTTAAATATATGGTTGAGGCCAACTTGGTGAGATGGGTTAACATCAATATAGATCAAAGATTTAAATTTTGGGGCCGTTACTGTAGTGTGTGGGAATTTCAGCTTTGGGTCCTGACTTATAATGTGGATTGGGCCATCCTAATTTTGTATAATTTGGACCCAGTTTCAAAGCACAAAATTACATGTTAGGCCACCCCTTTTGAAATGTATTCGTTGGAATTCAAAATATAGAACCGACCTTGGAAAATGTTTTAATGCGATACAATGCAACTGACAATGAAGATTTATTTTGTACAGGCTGATGTAAAAGGGAGATCAGTTTGTGTATTTGGGGGTGATTTTTAATATAGATGGGCATTGAAGCAAAAAATCTGAATACATATGCGTGTGTCTAGGTATGTGAGCATCAGTGTCATATGCAGAATATATGTGAACATCAAGCGAATAGGCGTGTACAAATTTGAGAGTGTGAAGTGTGCGAAGGGCATGAACTGAAGATGATCCTGAGTTCACACAGTATGTGATGAATGTTTTGAAAATTGATTTTGTTTGTTGAGTTGGTGCTCAGAAGTCAAAGTTGTTGCTTCAGTGTTGGGTTGGTGCTCAGAAGATGAAGTTGTTACTTCATTGTCGTGTTGGTGCTCAAAGGATGAAGTTGGAGCTTCATTGCTAGGTTGGTGCTCAAAGGACGAAATTGATGCTTCATTCCTAGGTTGGTGCTCAGTTTGGTAAGGAGATTGAAATCTCTTGTAGGTTGGTGCCTACAGATATATAAAAAGGATTGTTGTCCTTCTTAAGTTGAAACTCCTATGGGTTGGAGCCTACAAAATACTGTAATTCGTTGTTTCATTTTTGTGAAGCTGGATTTGGATAGTAGATCCAAGCAGCTTGCTCACCGTGGTTTTTATCTTCTTGGGTTTCCATGTAAATTCTTGTGTTATGGTCTCTTGTGTGGATGTGTGAATGTGTTTATGTTTGGATAGTTCTTACATAATTTGATTGATGCAGTAAAGATATTACTGTTGCAGTAGAATTGTTAAAAAATGGTATATACTAATTCACCCCCCTCTCAGTATATTGGTGTGTTTTAACAATTGATATCAGAGCCAAGTTTCTGCGTGCAGCCTAACAGTTGAAGGTAGATCTTGGATTTAAGAACACATAGTTGGACAGGATGGATCCTCTTTTAACAAAGTACCTCTATTTGATGGATCTAACTACGCCTTCTAGAGAATAAGGATGGAAGCCTATCTTACCTCTCTAGGGTATGATGTTTGGAGATCTATGATTGATGTTTATACTACTCCTACAAATCCTCTCACAGATCCGGCTGATAAGAAGGCTTGTGAGAACAATGCTAAAGCTAAGTGTAACATCACTATCCATAATGCTCAAGATTTAACTTAAACATGTATCTTAATCAAGCCATTAATTAACAATTGATAGAGATAATCAAAATTTGAACCAAAAGAAACATAATCTTTTCCATCCATTAAGCATGTTAATCAAATCAAGATATAACAAAGCTTACAATCCAGTAAACATTTACAATAGTAACCATCACTAATCAAGTACAATATATGCTCTAGGCATCATAATCAAATTTTACATTACAATAGACCAACTGGTCATAAAATGCAAACATTGTATCTGGAACCAATGACATCTGTCTTCATAAGCCTCGACTTGTCTCATGCTTAGAAAGGAGAGAATCATCCTGGTGCTTTTCCTCCAACCACAGACCTATGGTCCCCCGCTCAACTTCCTAACTGGAAGCGACCCTACCCTTCACGAAAAGGTTAGACATTAGAAACCATCTGGATAGTTATCTGAGTATTTGGTGTTGTGTCCTTCCTAATGTCTCACGGTCACACACTATAGATCCACTCTAACTTGTATGACACTACTGGAGACACTAGGCCATCTGGAGCACTATGGACTGACAATGCATGCAGAGACAGATGCATAACTTTGGCCAAAGTTTTACATACATACACTTTACGCAATGAACGTCGTCATATGTCCACCACCCTAACTCGACTTATAAGTCGTCATGTCCTATAGTAAGTTCTTAACGAACTTGTTCTTTCTGTCTAGTATGAGTGGGATCCATTCGATTCATTGACCATACTTGGACATTCGACTCCCATCATAGGTTGGTTACGATTAAATAGGTTATCCTCGTAACAAGAAACTAGTGACTCCTCGTCACCTTGTTTGTTTTCATTTTATATCAATTCGACCATTTTGACCACCTTGGTCTCCCATGGTTTACATTTTTGATAGTAAATCATCACCTATGATGAAGTCAATTTCATGGTACTCAAGGCATACCATGCCTTAGTAAAGAAGATTAGTTTCATTAGGTTTAATAGCTCTTACCATCCTTAAGAGCTTAAGGTGTTATACACTAGTCCTATTAGATTACACTTAAGTAATAGAATTATATTTCATAACATCGACCATTGAGTCTTAATTCATACACATGTAGAACAAGTCTGTATACTTTTATAAGCATATTCTAATTGTTTCATGATGAGACTATGTTCTCAATTGGTCTCACCACCTCCATATTCAAAGGTTTAAAAGTAAAATCTTTGACAGTTTAAATAATCCTATAAAGGATTCATAGTCATCTTTCCATACAAGCCCAACTTGGTATTAGTTTGGGTGTTGAAAACACATTGACATTTAATTGCCTTCTCGGTTGTTATCATAGTCGAATGACTGTATTATCGATGTTATTGCCCTCTCGACTATTATCATAGTCGAATGACTGTATTATTCATTTATAACAATCTTTATTCTAGAGTTATTCTTTACTCCATTTGAGAATTCTTTAAGCTCTAACTTAATCATTAAATGACATGTGTATAACATGCATTGATATCGAGTTCATCCATAATGGCTTTGAGCACTGTAAAAGGTAGAATGTATTATATTTGGGTCATGACCTTAGCACAGATCTACAAAAGTATTCATCTCTAAAGGCTCGGCTATGTGGCCTTGAGCAAGTGTCACAGATTAATCATGATATAGTCGCTGCTCAGCTTCTAAGCCTCAAGCTTAGACACCAAAAGGGAAACAAACTTTACTGCCTTGGCCTCACGGCCTGGAGCGCAGTCTCAGAAAGTTTACAGTGTTTCAACAGTTGGCCATACAACCTTAAGTGTAGTCTTAAATGATTATTGTGGGTTTCAAGGTCAGCTCGATAGCTATGAGTTCATTCATATGGAAGTTTTACTTGTGTTGATAGCTCAATAATTATTGCTTCGAGCCTATTCTCATCATAAAAATAACATAATAAGCTCGGCCTTAAGGCTTTGAGTCATAATATGAAATACAACTTTGAAACATTGATAGCTCAACTGTAACAGCCTTGAGCCGCAACTATGAAAAGGTTTACTTTTATCATGGCACGACCTCACAGACCTCATGCCTCAGAGTTAAACATATGATATAACAAATAACATCACACTATCTCTGATAGGGATTAAACACAATCCATTTTCAATATATCGAAGGTAAAAATGACTTTGTCACCATAATACCTAGACAAGACTTTTGAAGGGAACGTCGTTCCTGTCCAGTCCTAGTCTCCTACGAGCTGCACACAACTTCAAATCTACCAGTGCTATCTCTGTAGCTTTCGCCACCCTGCTTATAAACCCCAACACCCGAAACTACCCCACACAATCTACTACCAAAAAAGAGAGCTAACAAAGCTTGGTATTCCGACTAGTTCTTGGCATGTCATTTTGGAAAATACCTTTCCACTTGATCTATTCCACAAAAAGTGGCTCGATTAGGCATCGTGCAAGATGGGATGAGCTCAAATCTCTCCATCATTTCTAAAGGTTGACCAAAACAATTAATAACATTCGATAGTAATCAAATCTTATGATAAGTAAAATAATAATAATATATTATTACAATTCAACCTATAATAAGCTTTTCATCCTTACTTAGGGATTATCACTATATAATGGAAATCACAAATTGAGTCACAACAAGATCGTCGATTATCAAGGTCGAGTAGTACTTTCCTGAAATCGAATATCCCCATTATTCGAATACTTAGGGAAATAATAATCCCTGAGAACAAAAGGATAATGAGAGACCTCCTCATCTCTAAACACTATTGTCTCTCGACTAGGGATAATGCTCCAAGAACACCATTTGTTCATCACAACTTGTTGTGATAACTCCAACAACATAACAATTTACAAAGAACATGGAAGCTAAAGAAAAGAGACAAGACACGTGTCAACTTATGAAAAGAGTTTAGAAGGACATAAAAGTCGATACTCAGATGGCTAATCAACCTTTTTCTTTCCCAACGTCTAACCCTTCCTCTAGGATCCTTCTTCGAAGGATGTTAATTTTCCTGTTCACACTCAGGACCATAAGATTATGATCGGTGTATCATTATCATGTCTCATAATATAAATCAATCAATTTACAAAACTAATTAACATTAGTAATTACTTCATAATCAAGAGTTAAATCAGATATTTCCACAATATCAAATCAATTAACTATGACTAATCCTCTTGATTATCATGCCAAGTTAATGATTAAGTCTAATTGTAAGTTGGGGATGTAACATATTCCCCCCCATGAAAATCATCATCCCCGATGATTAATTATCTTTAAGATAAACAAACATATTATGAAAATATTTTCAAAAGCATAATATCAAATGTCTTAGAAAAGATGAGGAAATCTAGCATGGAAGTCATCATAATTTTCCCAGGAGGCATTTTCCACCGAATATTGGTCCCACTGGACCTTGCACTGTATTATTTCCTTGTTACGTAAGCATAGCTTACGCGTTTCAAGCACCTTGATGGGCTTGATCACCACCACTCCTAGGTCTTTCACCTGTAGAAGGTTCCAATCAAGCATAGGAATTTGATTATCAACAAAATTAAACGTTTTCAAATAAGAAACATGGAACACATTATGCATCATGGCAAGTGTTGGTGGCAGAGAAATTATGTATGCCACTGGGTTGACTTCTTCTAGAACTTCAAATGGGCCCACATATCTTGGTGCCAGTTTGGACATTTTTCCAAATTTGATGGAGCTTTTCTGAGGTTTTACCCTTAGGAGAACTTTATCTCCCACAGTGAAATGCCTTTCAATACACTTTGCAGCTACATAACTCTTTTGCCTATCATTGGCCTCTGCTAGCCTCCTTTTAATCAGATGGACTTGTTCTTCCATCTCAGGCAACATTTCTCGACCAAGGCTAACCTTATATTCTAGCTTATCCTAGCTTATAGCGGTTGGGCACTTCCATCCATATAATGCCTCAAATGGTGCCATCTTAATAGTTGAGTGATAAGAGTTATTGTAGGAAAATTCCACTACAGGAAGATAATCCTCCCACTTGTATTACCGATCCATGCAATACATCCTTAATAAGTCCTCCAACAATTGGTTCACCCTTTCAGTTTGTCCATTCGTTTCAAGATGTGAAGCAGATCTTATGTTCAATTGTGAACCAAGTGAAGAGAACAAGGTTTGCCAAAGCCTTGATGTCATCCGTGCATCCCTATCTGAGATAATCTTCTTAGGAATGCCATGCGGTTTGAAAATCTCTTGAACAAATTTTTTAGCAATGACGGGTGCCCCATCTGTCAAGTTTCCATGTATAAAATGGGCTGCTTTGGTGAGTCTATCCACCACAACCAAAATAGCATTGTGCTTGTTCCTTAACATAGGAAGCCCTTGCACAAAGTCCATGCTTATAATCTACCATTTCCACTTAGGAATTTCATGAGGGTATAATAATCTTTTTGGGTGTTGGTGTTCCATCTTCACCCTTTGGCATTCAATACAAGTAGCTACAAAATTTGCAGCATCCCTCTTCATTCCTTTCCAAAAATAGAAAGATTTCACATTAGCGAGTAACTTGGTTACTCTAGGATGCCCAAAATATGGTACAGAATGAACCTCTTTCCAAACCATATTCCTTAACTCCGCTGAGTTAGGTACATACATCATTCCTTTAAACCTTAATAACCCATCTGGTTCAAGGTTGAATTCTTCATATTTCAGATTCTATGGATCTTTCTCTAGGGTTTGTTTTACCTGCTCGTAAAACTCATCTCCCTTAGATTTTTGTAACACCTAATTTCTAAAATCAGAATGTATAGAGATCATAGAGGAGATATACCTTCTCCTACATAAAGCATCTGCCACTCAATTTTCTTTTTCCTAAATATACTTAATCTTGAAATCATAATTTGAGATAAACTCTAGTCATCTTCTTTGTTGAGCATTAAGATGGGGTTGAGTAAATAGACATTTAAGTCCCTGGTGATCTGTTTTCAACTCAAATGGTTTTCCAAGCAGGTAGTGTCTCCACATTTGAAGTGCGTGAATGACTGTTGCCAGTTCTAAATCATGTGGGGCATAGTTTTTTTCATAGTTTTTTAGTTTGCGTGATTCATACGCAATGACATGCCCATCCTGGACTAGTACACCACCTAAGCCTTCCCCTGACACATTGGTAATGACTACAAATTGACCTTCTGGGTCAAGTATTTCAATATAGGAGCTGAAGTCAATTTTTCCTTCAGTAGGTCAAAGGCCTCCTAGCACTTAAATATGACCATTCAAACTTCTTGCCCTTTCTTTGCAAGGAAGTTATAGGATGTGCAATTTTAGAGAAGTTTTTCACAAACTTCCTATAATAACTAGCAAGGCCCATAAAACTTCAAACCTCATGAACATTTCTTGGTTCTGGCCATTTAGATATAGCCTTAATCTTAGTTGGGTCCACAACCATTCCCTTAGCTGAAATTATATGACCCAAATATTGTACTTCTTTTTGAAAGAAGGTACACTTAGAGAGCTTGCCATATAGTTTATGCTCTCTTAATCTCTGAAGAACAATTCTCAATTGCTGCATATGTTCTTTTTCATTCTTAGAATAGATCAAAATGTCATCAAGAAATACTAAGATAAACTTGTCTAGACAGTCTCTGAATACACTGTTCATAAGATTCATAAACGCCGCTGGCGCATTTGTCAACCCAAAAGGTAGGATAGTGAATTCATAACGTCCATATTTGGATCTAAAGGTTGTTTTATGGATGTCTTCATCCTTCAACCTCAATTGGTGATATCCATATCGAAGATCAACCTTAGAAAATACTGTTGCACCCCTCATCTGGTCAAAAAGATCATCGATGCGAGGTAAAGGATATTTATTCTTAATGGTTACTTTATTTAACATGCAGTAATCTATGCACAACTGCAAAGTGCCATCTTTCTTTTTCACAAAAATGACAGGCGCTCCCCATGGCGACACACTAGGTCTAATCAACCCTTTATCTAGCAGCTCTTGTAGTTGAGCCTTTAATTCCATTAGTTCTGTTGTGGTCATTCTATAGGGGACTTTAGAAATAGGTTCTGACCCAGGAATAATATCAATGGCAAAATCAAAAGTTCTTTTAGGGGTAACCCCGATAGTTCATCCAGAAAAACATCCTTAAAATCTTTGAGAAAGGGATACTTGTCCATATCTGATCCTTTCTGATCTATGGACTCCTTCATCCCTACTTCATTAAGTTTTTGGGATTCGTAAAACATCAAGTCATCTTGGAAGTAGGTTTCCTTTGATTCATCTATTCCTTTTCTCTATGCCCTTTTCATTTGTAAGGCAGAAATTTGCCTTAGTTTGATTTCCCTAGGTTTCCCTTGGAGAAAGACTTTGTTTCCTAAATCATCCAAACATTCTACTGTCTTGGAATAACAATCAACTTTGGCTTGATGTCTCCATAGTCAATTTATCCCTAGGATAACATTGTACAAGCCAAGTGGGGCTACATATAGATTTACTTCCATGGAAAAGCTTGGAAGTTCAACCCGAGCCTCAAACATGCATTGCTCTACCTGAGCCTTGGTGTGATTTGCATATTCTACAGACCAAGTGTTTGCCATGAATCTTGCTTTTCTAGGTATTTTATTTACAATTTTGGGAGAAATTAAACATTCCATGGCACCTATATCAATTAAAACTGAAATTGGAACTCCAAATAAAAGACCTGTTGTCTCTACTAGAGTTATTTGGTACTCAGCGTGTCAGTTTTCCAAGGACACATGGATACGTTGTTGGAATGCCACTTGCTAAGAAGGTAGAGGGTTCCCTCTTGGTTGCAATCCCTGTGATTTGTTAGGACACTGATTGGCATAGTGATCTCCACCACAAGTGTAGCATCCACCAACTGATCCTCGCCTCTCTTGAGGTTTGCCAAAATTGTTCCCATTCTTCCTGGAGTGGTTGTTCCCCTTTTTCTCTCCCTTGGACTCAGTTTGTTTATTTTTGGCCCCTTTATCATTCTTTTCAGTATATTGTTGTTTCTTCCCCTTTTTCCTTGAGGGTTGAGAAGATTTAGACCAGTTATATCTCTTGTGATTCCTTTCCCTATAGGTTGACATAACCTTCAAGTTCTGTTCTTGTCTGACAGCCTTCTGATAGACCTGTTCCATAGTGGTAGGACTGTGAACATTAACCTCTCCCCCAATTTGGGCATTCAACCCATTATAAACTTCTGGACATGAAATTTCTAATCTTGCTGATACTATGGCACATACTTCAACAGTCGGGTGAATTTTTCCCAATACTCATTTATAGTCATATAAGCCTGTTTCAGGTTTTGAAAGTCTATAAGTTTTTGATCATAAAATAGTTGAGGCAACCATCTTTGCCTAAGCAGTTCTACAAACCTATCCCAAGTAAGGCTTGTAGACCTCAAGCCTAATTCCATCTTTTTTTCATCCACCATGTGGATGCTTCACCCGCTAGCTGAAATGTTCCCCAAACAACTTGGTAACCTCATTATAATTTCTAATTTCAAAATACTTCTCCATTTCTGTAAGCCATGCCTCTGCGGCATCTCTGCTTACGGTTCTGTCAAATTTAGGTGGCATGACCTTTTTCATGTCATGAGACAATTCCATAGCCATAAGGCTCCTCTTGTCCCCTTCTCGTCTATTCACAGAGTTATTTTCTCCATACTAGCTTTGGGTGGTGTCATTATGGCATTCCTTGCCATCACCCCCATCATAATCATCTCGCCTGTCTTTTGACTAGCCTCCCACTTTGTGTTCAAGAGTTTCCACCCTCGCTCTTGTTTCTTTCAACAAATTCAAGATTTGGTCTAATTTAGACTCAGATTTCCCTGAAGGTGCTCCTTCATCTTAGCTGTCCTCCATTTTGGTTCTAACTCGAACCTTTACTGCAATCTACTTCTTCCTGAAGTTTACAGATTAATCACGGATTAGTTTTCTATGCTATGCAATTTATTCATTTTACAAATCTATTCACATTCATGTAATCCTTAACAAGAAAGGAAATAATGTCATAATTTGCCATTGCATTACAGTTTCCATTAGATTACATATAATTCACAAAATTAAAAAATTGTGTTTACACCTTGCCTCTACAAGTCATTTACAATTTGGGATAACTTCCCATAATCATGTTTTCTTTACATTCTCAGGAAGTGAGGATACACTTTGGTAGTCCTTCACATCCTCCTTAAGTGCATTACAATCCTTAGGGTTATTTCCCTCAGCTGGTGCTTTAGGGGCAGAGGGTGTTTTTGATGCATTAGTAGAGTTAGGTGCAGCCATCCTTTCAACTTTCCTTAAGTCTTGCTTGATGCGTTTCACTGCATCAGCAAAAGTTTCCTTATCAGATAACCATGTTCCTACCAAGTATCCAGTCTGTTCAAATTTTTGCTTCATGGAGGCTCGTGCCTTCAAGATCTTTTGTTGGCGTAGATAACGTCCATGTTCCGTTACCTTCTTTTGAGTGGTAGCTCTGATACCATATGTAACATCACTATCCATAATGCTCAAGATTTAACTTAAACATGTATCTTAATCAAGCCATTAATTAACAATTGATAGAGATAATCAAAATTGAAACCAAAAGAAACAATCTTTTCCATCAATTAAGCATGTTAATCAAATCAAGATATAACAAAGCTCACAATCTAGTAAACATTTACAATCTTTAGTGAGTAACCATCACTAATCAAGTACAATATATGCTCTAGGCATCATAATCAAATTTTACATTACAATAGCCAACTGGTCATAAAATGCAAACACTATATCTAGAACCAATGGCATCTGTCTTCATAAGCCTCAGCTTGTTTCATGCTTGGAAATGAGAGCATCATCCTGGTGCTTTTCCTCCAACCACAGACCTACAGTTCCCCGCTCAACTTCCTAACTGGAAGCGACCCTACCCTTAACGAAAAGGTTAGACATTAGAAACCATCTGGATAGCCATCTAAATATCTAGTGTTGTGTCCTTCCTAATGTCTCATGATCACACACTATAGATCCACTCTAACTTGTATGACACTATTGGAGACACTAGTCCATCTGGAGCATTGTGGACCGACAATGCATGTAGAGACGGATGTATTACTTTGGCCAAAGTTTTATATAAATACACATTGCGCAATGAACGCCGTCGTATGTCCACAACCCTAACTTGACTTATAAGCTGTCATGTCCTATAGTAAGTTCTTAACGACCTTGTTCTTTAGGTCTAGTATGAGTGGGATCCATTCGATTCATTGCCCATACTTGGACATTCGACTCCCATTATAGGTTGGTTACGATTAAATAGGTTATCCTCGTAACGAGGAACTAGTGACTCCTCGTCACCTTGTTTGTTTTCATTTTATATCAATTCGACTATTTTGACCACCTTGGTCACCCATGGTTTACATTTTTGATAATAAATCGTCACCTATGATGAAGTCAATTTCATGGTACTCAAGGCATACCATGCCTTAGTAAAGAAGATTAGTTTCATTAGGTTTAATAGCTCTTACCATCCTTAAGAGCTTAAGGTGTTATACACCAGTCCTATTAGATTACACTTAAGTAAGTAATGGAATTATATTTCATAACATCGACCATTGAATCTTAATTCATACACATGTAGAACAAGTCTGTATACTTTTATAAGCATATTCTAATTGTTTCGTGATGAGACTATGTTCTCAATAGGTCTCACCACCTCAATAATCGAAGGTTTAAAAGTAAAATATTTGATAGTTTAAATAATCCTATAAAAGATGCATAGTTGGCTTTCCATACAAACTCGACTTGGTATTAGTTTGGGTGTTGAAAACACATTGACACTTAATTGCCTTCTCGACTGTTATCACAGTCGAATGACTATATTATCGATGTTATTGCCCTCTCGGCTATTATCACAGTTGAATGACTATATTATTCATTTATAACAATCTTCATTCTAGAGTTATTCTTTATTCCATTTGAGAGCTCTTTAAGCTCTAACTTCGTCATTAAATGACGTGTGTATAACATGCATTGATATCGAGCTTAGCCATAATGGCTTCGAGCAATGTAAAAGGTAGAATGTATTATATATGGGTCATAAGACCTTAGCTCAGATATAGAAAAATATTCATCTCTAAAGGCTCAACCATGTGGCCTCGAGCAGGTGTCATAGATTAATCATGATACAGTCGTTGCTCGGCCTTTAAGCCTCAAGCTTAGACACCGGAAGGGAAACAAACTTTACTGCCTTGGCCTCACGGCCTGGAGTGCAGTCTCCGAAAGTTTATAGTGTTTCAACAGTCGGCCATACGGCCTTAAGTGTAGTCTTAAATTATTACTGTGGGTTTCAAGCTCAACTCAATAGCCATGAGTTAATTCATATGGAAGTTTTACTTGTGTTGATAGCTCAACAATTATTGCTTCAAGCCTATTCTCATCATAAAAATAACATGGTAAGCTCAGCGTTAAGGCTTTGAGTCATAATATGAAATACAACTTTGAAACATTGATAGCTCAGATGTAACAACCTTGAGCCGCAACTATGAAAAGGTTTACTTATATCATGGCATGGCCTCATAGGCCTCGTGCCTTAGAGTTAAACATATGATATAACAAATAACATCACACTATCTCTGATAGGAATTAAACACAGTCCATTTTCAATATATCGAAGGTAAATAGGACTTTGTCACCATAATACCTAGACAATACTTTCGAAGGGAATGTCGTTCTAGTCTAGTACTAGTCTCCTATGAGCTACACACAGCTTCAAATCTGCCAGTGCTATCTCTATAGCTTTCGTCGTCCTGCTCATAAACCCCAACACCCGAAACTACCCCACACAATCTACTATCAAAAAAGAGAGTAAACAAAGCTTGGTATTCCAGTCGGTTCTTGGCATGCTATTTTGGAAGGAACTACCTTTCCACTCGATCTGTTCCACAAAAAGTGGCTCGATCAGGCATCGTGCAAGATGGTATGAGCTCAAAGCTCTCCATCATTTCTCAAGGCTGACCAAAACAATTAATAACATTCGATAGTAATCGAATCTTATGATAAGTAAAATAATAATATATTATTATTGCAATTCAACCTATAATAAGGTTTTCATCCTTACTTAGGGATTATCACTATATAATGGAAATCACAAATTGAGTCACAACAAGATTGTCGATTATCGGGGTCGAGTAATACTTTCCTAAAATTGACTATTCCCATTAGTTGAATGATTAGAGAAATAATAATCCCTGAGAACAAAAGGATAATGAGAGACCTCCTCATCTCTAAACACTAGTGTCTCTCGACTAGGGATGATGCTCCAAGAACATCGTTTGGTCATGACAACTTGTCGTGATAACTCCAATGACATAACAACTTACAAAGAACACGGAAGCTAAAGAAAAGAGACAAGACATGTGTCAACTTATGAAAGGAGTTTAGGACATAAAAGTCGATACTCAGATGGCTAATCAACCTTTTGCTTTCCCAATGTTTAAACCTTCCTCCAGGATGATACTCTCCTTTCTTCTTCAGAGGACGTTCATTTTCTTGTTCACACTTAGGACCACAAGATCATGATCAGTGTATCATTATCATGTCTCATAATATAAATCAATCAATTTACAAAACTAATTAACATTAGCAACTACTTCATAATCAAGAGTTAAATCAGATATTTCCACAATATCAAATCAATTAACTATGACTAATCCTCTTGATTATCATGCCAAGTTAATGATTTAGTCTAATTGTAAGTTGGGGATGTAGCACTAAGAATGCTATCTTGAGTGGTCTAACTAACATAGAGTTTGTCAAAGTAATGCAATGCAAGACGGCCAAGGACATATGGGATAAACTCAAAAATCTCTATGAAGGAGATGATAAGGTAAAGCAAGCAAAATTGCAAATCTTCAAGGGTAAATTTGAAAATCTGAAAATGAAAGAAGAAGAGAACATAGCTAACTATCTACTCCGAATAGATGAAGTCGTGAATGCAATCAGAGGTCTTGGTGAAGAGGTAGAGGATTCAGTTGTTGTTAAGAAAGTACTGAGATCACTCCCTCAAAGGTATGATTCAAAAGTTTCTACCATTGAAGAAGCGAGAGATATGGATAAATTTACAATGGATGAATTATTTGGTACCCTCACTGTCTATAAGATGAGAAATGCAAGCAAAAAAACATCTAAAAGGGAAGCTATTCAAAGCAACAAAGAATGAAGAAGCATCTAATCCAAGCAGTGGATCTAAGAAAGAAGAGGCAAACTTTGTAAGAAAGTTAAAGAAGGGTTCAGGTAAGTTGCCTTTCAAGTGTTTCAACTGTGGTGAAATTGGGCATTATGCATATAAATGTCCTCTTAGAAAGAGTGAAGATAGTAACAAGGGTTTCAAAAGATCTAACTTCAACAAGAACAAGAAAAGCCTTTACTCTAAGGATGACTACAGTTCAACAGAAGAAGTTGACAATTGTCTATCAAAAGATGAAAGAGGAAGAAGCCCTATTCATGGCTATGGAAATTTTGGACAACTCAATCAGCATTGCTAATGATAAAGAAGACATGACAGTTAGTGATGAAGAAGAATGTGAAGTTGATCTTGAAAGTGAATTGATCTCTGCACTTGAAGATTTGGATTTAGTAAGAAAAGAAAACGAAAAACAAAAGGCAAGGCTCAAAGAATCAAAGGAAATGATTGTTAGCTTGAAGATTTAAATTGAAGAGGGAAAAAGGATTACAGACATCATGAACACTGCCTTCAAAGCCAAATCAGATGAGTGTTTAAATCTTGAAGAAGAAATTGTTTCTCTAAGAAAGGAAGTTGAAAAAGTTCATGATCAGTTGAGTAAGAATATCAAGTTTGGAAAGAGCTCTAAAATTCTGGATGATATAATAAGCATTCAAAGACCTCTATTCATAAAATTAGGTTTGGGCTATGATGAAGAAGCCACACAATCTTATGTTTCTACAAAGAAGACTAACTTAGAGAAGACAATGCAAAATGAAGAAATCCCAATGAAGAATGAGAGAAATTTTTTTGAAGAAGTTGACTTCATCCGTCATCTCTCAAAGAACAAAATTCAAAAGATCAACTCCTGCAAGATAGACATTCATGAATAGGTTCAATTATACTTTCTTTGGTTATTTTTTCAATTGCAATTAGTATGGTCACAAAGCCATTGAGTCTAGATTGAGAATGAGAAGAGGCAATTATGTAAGTAGAAATTATTTTGGCCCTTTGTTTGATTTCAATATAATATGTCATTTGCAACAATTTTGGGCACATAGCAAGGTTTTGTAGAAGTAGCTTGGCAAAGTCAAAATCTCAGATGACTAATCTTGATAACCAAGACAAAATGATAAACATTCCTAAAAATTAGAAGACAAATCAAAAGAAGGATTGGAAAATCAAAAGACCAATCATGAAGGTGATTGTCCAAGCTGCATTTCATGCACAAGGATAAGCAAATTCTCGAGTTATAGGCAGTGGATGCTCAAGTCACATGATAGGAGATAAGAGTAAGTTTATTAGCCTTAATAAATGGAATGGCAGATCAGTCAAGTTTGGAGACAACACCTCTGCAAAAATATGTGGCAAAGGTACAGTAAGTATTGATGGAAAGAATAGGACAGATAATGTTCTATATTTAAAAGGTCTCAAGCACAATCTTCTTAGTGTAAGTCAGATGTGCAACAAAGGATATAATCTCATTTTCAATGCACAAGGATGTGAAATCAGAAGAGCAAGCACTGGCAAACTTGTGGCCGAAGCAAGCATAACAGAGAATAACTTGTATAATCTTAGTGAAGTCAAAGGAAGGAGCTGCCTTCTAGGACAAACAAATGAGAGTTAGTTGTGACATAAGAAGATAGGTCACATCAACTTTGACAACCTTGTGAAGATCAACTACTTTTAGTTAGAGACGTGCCAAAGATTGCCAAGCCTACTAGCACCTTTTGGAAGGAATGTCAAATTGGAAAGCAAACAAGGACCAAGTTCAAGACCAAAGAATATTATCCTACCAAGCTATTGGAGTTGATTTATATAGACTTATGCGGTCCTACCAAAACAAGAAATCTCCAAGGTGAAAGGTATTTCATGATGCTCATTAATGATTACTCTATAATGACATGGGTTACATTTTTAAAAGATAAATCAGAAGCTTTTAATAGATTCAAAATTTTTAAATCTATGGTTGAGAATGAAATGAATGCTAGAATCAAGTGCCTAAGATCAGACAGAGGTGGTGAGTTCACATCAAATGAATTTGAAAAATATTGTGAAGAACATGGAATAAGGAGACAATACTCTGTTGCAATGACTCCTCAACAAAATGGAGTAGTTGAAAGGAAGAACAAAATAGTCCAGGAAATGGCAAGAATGATGTTGAATGAATCCAAGGTGCCTGATGTGTATTGGAAAGAAGCAATCCATACTGTTGTCTATATTTTTAATAGAGGACAGCTAAGAGTAAACAACACTAAGACACTGTGTGAGCTATGGAAAGGTAGACCTGCATCTGTCAAGTATTTCAGAAAATTTGGAAGAAAATGTTACATCAGAAGAGATGAAGACAACTTGGGCAAGTTTTACTCAATATCTGATGAAGGAATTTTTCTTGGCTACTCAACAAGAAGCAAGGCTTACAAATGCTACAATAAGAGACTGAAGAAGATAGTTGAGAGTGCAAATGTTAGGGTTGATGAAGAGTTACATCCATCCACACATGATCAAGAAGACTATTGTTCAGATGATTCAACCTATATAGAAGAAGAAGAAGAAACTCCCAAGGACACTACTGAGACACCTGCAAAGTATGTTCAAAAAAATCACTCTAAAAATCAGATCATTGGAAACAAGAATGGAGTTATGACTAGGAGAAAAATTAGAGAACAAGTAAACTTCTCTTTGTTGTCCAAGATAGAACCAAAGTTTTTTTCTAAAGCCAGCAAGGATGAGAGTTGGATTCAAGCAATGCAAGAAGAGCTAAATTAGATTGAGAAAAATAAGACGTGGGAACTTGTTCCATGACCAAAGGATAAGAATGTGATTGGAACCAAGTGGGTATTCAAAAATAATTTGAATGAAGATGTAGAAGTTAGAAACAAAGCAAAGTTGGTCTACAAGGGCTATTCACAAGTGGAAGACATTGATTTTGAGGAGATGTTTGCTCTTGTGGCAAGAATGGAAGCAATCAGAATGTTCCTTGCATTTGTAGTTCACAAAGACTTCAAGGTGTATCAAATGGATGTCAAATTTGCTTTCTTGAATGGTGATCTTGAGGAAGAAGTTTACATGGAGCAGCCTGAAGGATTTCAATTATCAGAAGATCAAGATTTGGTATGCAGACTTAGAAAGGCTTTATATAGTCTTAAACAAACTCCTAGGGCATGGTATGCAAGGTTGGACAAGTACTTACACCAACTAGGCTTCAAGAAAGGTATTGCAAACAATAATCTCTATATAAAAGCAGAAGGTGAGCACATGTTAATAGTTGTAGTATATGTTGATGATATTATCTTTGGCCACAATGATGGGACGTGCAAGAAGTTTGCAGAAGAGATGTAAAAGGAGTTTGAGATGTCTATGATAGGTGAACTTTCATTGTTTCTTGGACTTCAAATTGTTCAATCAGACAATGGTATCTTTATTTCACAAACTAAGTATGTCAAGGAGATGTTGAAAAAGTTTGGTATGGATGACTGTAAACCAGTGAGTACACCTATGGTAACAGGTTGTCATCTTAGCAAGGATGATGAGTCACTCAAGATGTTCAGACTCTTTATAGGTCCATGATTAGAAGCTTATTATACTTGATTGCATCAAGACTGGATATTATGCAAGCAGTTCGTATGGTGTCTAGGTTTCAAGTCGATCCAAAAGAGACTCACGTAAAGGTTGTTAAAAGGATTTTCAGATATTTGAAGAGCACTTTAGACTACGGATTGTGGTATGAGAAGGGAAAGGATTTCTCTTTGACTACATATACAAATGTAGATTGGGTTGGAAGCACTGATGATAGGAGGAGCACAAATGGTGGAGCTTTTTTTTTAGGTGATAGACTGGTTTCATGGTTAAGCAAGAAGCAAGATTCAGTTTCTCTATCAACAATAGAAGCAGAATACATAGTCGTAGCATCTTGTTGTACTCAAGTTTTGTGGATGAAGAAGACACTGAAGGATATCAAAGTAATATATGATGAGCCTATTCCTATTCTGTGTGATAATACATGTGCAATTAACATAACAAAGAATGCATTGATGCATTATAGAACAAAGCATATATCCATTAAGTATCATTTCCTGAGAGAAAAAGTTGTAGATCAAGAGGTAAAGTTGGAATATGTGGCTACAAAGGATCAGATTGTAGATATTGTTACAAAACCCCCTCCCAAAGAGACCTTTGAGTATTTAAGGCAAAAGTTGGGAGTGATACCACTCTCATCAAATCAATACAAACTTATGATGAAGCATCTGTTTAAGAGGAGCAGCTCAAGGCATATCCTTCATCCATGTTTGGACAACAGCTAACTCTCGGGGGTGAGCAGGTAGAAAGGAGATAGAATAGATGATCAAAGTTTTATATGACTTGGTGAGGAGAAGCATTACAATCAGGGGGAGCTTGTCTTGCAGTATCAGTTTGCAGAAAGAAAAGAGGTTGGTTACCTCCCTTTGCCATTGATGTCAAAGAGGGAGGGATAGAATAAGGGGGACCAAGCGCAAAAGAAGATTATGTTTGTGTTGCCATCAAGGACAAAGGGGGAGATTGTTGGAAGTATTGTCATTGATGTCAAAAGGAAGTTGATGTTGAAGGGAAATAGAGATCAGAGAAGAAGAAAAGTTTCTAAGTTAGAGAAGACGAAAAGTTTCTAAGGCAGAGAAGAAGAAAAGTCTCTAAGGCATGAGTTCTGCCTTTAGTCGGTAACTTGCTTGGTTTGCGAACTCACACCTTCGTCGACAACTAATTTTACTGACATCTAGTTGACTGACGAAAAGTTGACAAAGAAAATTCTAAGGCATGAATGATTTCTGCCTTCGGTCGGCAAATTGTTCAATTTGCGAACTCTTAAGTTCGTCGATGGCAAATTTCTTCGACAACAAGTTCGCCGACAGACAAGTTTTGCGATGAAGGCTTGGAAGAAGGAAAAAGTTAAAGTTTCGGCAAAGAGTTGGTTCGCAAGTTTTGAAGTTCGCCGATTTGCTAATAAAAGAGGACGTGAAGTTAAGTCGGCAAAATACCAAGTTCATGAACTTAACAAAGGAAGAGTTGATTGGTTCACAGGTTTTCAAGTTTGTTGTTTCGCCAACTAGCCAACAAAGGCGTGTGAGTCCAAGGTTCAGAGAAAGGAGTTATTGCCGACAAAGGTTAGGTTTGTGAAAATGATAATTTGCTAATAGAGAATGGAGGTGTTAAAGTTCGCATAAAGGTATTTTTGCCAATAAAGGTGTTTAAGTGATGGTTCGTGAAAAGCAAGTTTTGTCGATAAAGGCCTTTGTGCCCAAAGTTCGAGGAAAAGTATTTTTACCGTTAAAGGCCATGGTTCATGGCTCTCCTGATTTGCCAATGAAGGCACTAAAGGTAAAATAAGTAAAGGTCGTGGATATGAAAATATAATATATTTAAATTAAAGATATAAATATATGGTTGAGACCGACTTGGTGAGATGGGTTAACAACAATATAGATCAAAGATTAAAAGTTTGGGGCCATTGTTGTAACATGTGGGAATTTCAGTTTTGGGTCTTGACCTATAATGTGGATTGGGTCGTCCTAAGTTTGTGTAATTTGGACCCAGTTTCAAAGCGCAGAATTACAAGTTGGGCTGCCCCTTTTGAATGTATTCGTTGGAATTCAAAATACAGAACCGACCTTGGAGAATGTTTTAATGTGATACAGTGCAGCCGACATTGAAGATTTATTTTGTACATGTCAATATAAAAGGGAGATCAGTGTGTGCATATGAGGGTGAGTTTTTATATAGATGGGCATTGAAGCTAAAAATCTGAATACATATGCATGTGTCTGGGTATGCGAGCATCAGTGTGTGATATACGAAGTATATGTGAACATCAAGTGAATAGGCGTGTACAAATTTGAGAGTGTGAAGTGTGCGAAGGGCATGAACTGAAGATGATCCTGAGTTCACACAGTATGTGATGAATGTTTTGAAAATTGATTTTGTTTGTTGAGTTGGTGCTCAGAAGTCGAAGTTGTTGCTTCAGTGTTGAGTTGGTGCTCAGAAGATGAAGTTGTTACTTCATTGCCATGTCGGTGCTCAGAGGACAAAGTTGGAGCTTCATTGTTGGGTTGGTGCTCAGAGGACGAAGTTGATGCTTCATTGCTAGGTTGGTGCTCACTTTGGTAAGGAGATTGAAATCTCTTGTAGGTTGGTGCCTACAAATCTGTAAAAAGGATTGTTGTCCTTCTCAGGTTAAAACACCTGTGGGTTGGAGCCTACAAAATACCGTAATTCATTGTTTCATTTTTGTGAGGATGGATTTGGGCATTAGATCCAAGCAGCTTGCTCACTGTGGTTTTTCCCTTCTTGGGTTTCCACGTAAAATCTGGTGTTATGGTCTCTTGTGTGGATTTGTGAATGTGTTTATGTTCGGATAGTTCTTACATAATCTAATTGATGCAGTAAAGATCACGTTGTTGCAGTAGAATTGTTAAATATTGGTATATACTGATTCACTCTCCCCCCTCTCAGTATATTGGTGTGTTCTAACAATAGTGCCATATATCCAATAAATGAATAACTATGTAATGTTAGTGCCATTGTGTTATTATCTGAGTAGCTATAGAACCATATAATCTCATCTCCAAAGGAACCAATATCAATTGTACCACAGTGCCAAGTAATCAAATAGGAAAGATGGTCCAAGGGCCCTCTCAAAAGATCCCTCCATACATTTCCTAGTACCTTGCTCTTGTTTGTTTAAGAGGGTTAGCCTCCAAGAGGAAAGTACACATTAATCACACATATATGGGACGGGGAAATGGATTATGATCGTCCCATACCGGTTCCATTACAGCTCCCCATCCTCACCAATAAAATTCCCCAGGCCATCTACTCCCCTATACAACCTGCCAGGGACCCCTCCTGGATATGGTCGTTTACATAAGTCACATTACTCCACACTCACCAGCAACTGCAACATTAATAGAAGGCCTACATAATTTTTTTAACAAAGTAAGTTCACAAGTTAACTCTTCAATTAAAATACAATAAAATAAAACAAATCATAAAAGAAGTGAAGATCAAAAGTAACGACCATTGCAACATCCCAAATTTAACCAAGAACAAGTCCCTGAGGCAAAAGGACCATCTCAAAATTAAATGGCTATACAACCTAAAGAGATAAAATTCAACACTATTGGCTTAACACTCAAGAATTTAATCATCAACAAATACATAGATAACCCAATAATCTCATAAAAATTACACATTACAATCACCATGAAACCTTGCAACAAGGCCACCTGGGGGGAGGCGGGGAATCGAGTGGACTTACTACCATCAAAATAGATAAATCATATGGTGGTTTCAAACCACATAAAAATCATAGGATGAAATACCATATTGAACCATCAAATGTCCCACACAACCTAGAGCATGCTCTACAATAAATACCACATACCATGTGTCTAAAGTATCACATATATAAGGTCTTCTACAATTATCCCAAGTCAAGAATAATACACCCTCATGCATACACCAATAACCACATCAAAAGTCAAGTCATCCATGTAATGAGGTTCCAACACAACTATTGTTTTATTCTACACATACTATCACTCTATCCTCAATATCAAGTTGTTAACAAAATCACCATGCCCCACTAACTCTAGCCATGACTTTCATCTCTCTAGAATTTTGATAAAACATCATGTGCCAATGCCATAAGTTACACATCCAAATTATACACAATCTAATCTCTTATTCCCATTATTAAGGGCTATAATAATTACTTGTATCCAAAAATAGCGCTAGCATCCCATAACTGATAATATCTTCCAAATACTAGGAATCTATGATGACATCAAATACCCAAAAGTCAATAGTTGTCTCTAATGCTCATGCCGACGAAACTGCCATGTATTATAACTACAATGAGTGGACGATCAAGGAACATTAGGGTCCATCGTCTACCCAACCAACAAATAACAAGAAATAGGTTTACGCAATGAACCAACTCGCATGGTTCTAATGTGTGGGGGAGTCAAATGGGGACTAACATCCAAAGAGCATTACATTCTCCAATGAAGGTCCCATACCTCTCAACCCCTAGTTACACTAGCATGCTCTCATTTGGGTGGGAGGGCTGACACTAGGGTAACACCAAAACATTACAACACATAAGAACATGGAGAGTGACTCACACATATCTCTTCAAATAACACACAGAGAAACACATGTTTTTAACATTTTCATGCTAGGACAAACATAGTTATTTACACAAATGTACAATTATCACAAAAGGCATACATATGTGAATCGCACATCACGTCCACAAAGCCCTTCTCCCCAAGCTAGATACCATGTATCACATACTTGAGGTATGATCACAACATTTACTAGTATTCACATGTCACATAACATAACCACATTACATACAACACCACAATTTCATCTAGGATAACTACTCAGGTGGCTACTCACATTCACAACATAATACAAGAAACATAATTCCTTTATAGTTCATTACTCAATGTTGTAAAACAAAATTTTACATAAAATCTATCCTTTGGATTCCCTACAACCATACGAGTAGGAACATACAACCTATTATGCAATTGGAACTCATTTCAAAGAAAAATTCAATAGGTCACAATGCATATGTTAACTTGATCTAAGAGGCAAACAAAATTCTTTCAAGACAATCAATTTCCAAATTACTAAACAATATAATTATGTTGTTCTATATTCATCAACTTATCTTGCAAAAATCTCTACAAGAACCATTTACAATGGCACTTATTTTAGCATACCTCAATTAACAATTGAATTTTAATTATAATCTATTTAAGGCATCACAGAGTTTAGCTCAAAGCCCTTTCATGTACATGATAACAATTCATTCATAATGATGTTAAACACATTAAAAAGACTTATATAACCAAGTAGATAAGAGAATAAAATAAAATATGAAAATCACGTTGCATCTTATTTATCATTTGATAGCTAATAGAAATATGATTCTCATTTCTCTGTTAATTTCTAATCTAACACAATATAGTTTGAATGCCATAAGATTACCTAATAATTTTATCACATCAATTAATGTGTTTCTAAACATGATTAGAGTGAATATTCACAATATAATACACAAAAGCATCTCCATACAATACTTAAATACAAGACATAATTGTGGTACCATAGAGTTACCCCATGTAACATGCAAAGCATCACAAGATACATATAGTGACAAATGGATCTTCTTATCTTGTTACCATCCTACCTACTCACACCAACAAGATTCAGAAGGTGTGAGCAAGCAAAGGGCCTCATACACTAATATATTAGGGTTCACATACTAACCCATGATGAAGCCAAAGGAAAAATAATCAAACACGAGGAGATAGATCATTGTCCTAGTCAACATTAGGGGGGCAATAAACACCAAAGACTATATAGTATTAATTTATCATCCATTATCATAAAAGTGAAGTCTACAGCTGACATGTAGGTTCCAATATCTGGCTGGAAGTGGAATGTGAACTTATGAATCAATAGGACAGAAGTTACCATTAAATGATCCCCTTGCAAAGGTAATTAAATTTGAATTCATACTGTAAAGTGCTTCAATACAAACCAGAGCCAGGGTAGGCAGACTGCTCCTATTAATTATGCATTAGTACACAATAACTGAGAAGAATCGAAACATTACCAGTGTCAAGCTTGCTATCTTAACTCCCATATCTAATCCCCAGCTCGCTGTAAAGAATGATTCCATTAAAATACAGGACTGGGTCCAATTTTACAGTGCAAAGTTTGACATATCCACCAAAACTATATTTAAAGATGAGAAATAGGGACCAGCAAATTCCAGCCCTATAAATCCACTTCAAATATATGTATAACATGGGCCTGACAAAATCTAAGAATCTTGTTGCAGAAATAAGCATTTAATAAAGGCATGACAAGAAAATAATCTGCATTTGAATTATGAGAAAAATTGCGTTAGTTGATTTTGTCAGAAAGAGCTTCATGACCAACATAGTTCCACACCTAGATCAAATGGTCTACAGTATTTTTATTGACCAATCCTCATCAATCTGAACATTTGGTTTCCTCACAATAACTGTGCTAGAATATGATCTTGGCCACAGCTTAAGTGACCCACACTCAATATCAACTCTTCGATTTGATGGTTCAACAAGAGCAGTTCTTCCTCCTCCTGAGATCTTTGACTGCAGACCCAATATTATGATTCTCTCAACAATACAGTTTGAAGATAATGTTTTCTTGTTTGACTTATCAGACGCAAGATTCATGGAGGTAAGTCTACCGTTTGAAAAGACAATCCGTCGATAGATGTATGCCCCCTTTTCATAATCATAACTTCTCCCATCATCCACATAGAGCTCACCTTCAGCCTCCAATGATTGATTTAATGCTACGACCTGAACAACAAACACAGTATTAATTTCAGAAACGAGCACAAGTATTTAATGGCACCTCAACATGCTTATCATCAGCAGCAATAAGCCATTTAATTTGTATAATATTCTTCTCAGATTCAAATCCATGAATTTCAGCTACTTAAACAAATCTCCTAAGACAGAAGATGATGTACAGATAAAGATATTATAAAGAGTGAAGACAAAAGATTGCGAGCAGTGTCAGCCACTTTCCTCAAATTGGGAAAAGCCCACCTTACTATTCAAGGGTGTCCAATTAATTTTTTGAAACTAACTCTGAAATGTCATTCTAATTCACGTTGAATCCCAAGTGCACTTATGAAACAATATTATAAGACAATATCAAAAGGTCTTGGAAAAAAGTCAGCATTTAGAACGCCCAATTCAGTTGGCTTAATACATAACCCATTGAACTTTATCTGGTAGCATATCCTTAACAGCCAAATTTGAATGAATCTCAAATATGCCAGAAATTGTGGTAGTGTAACTACCAAGTAATTTTTAAACGAAGATCCATTGTTCCTTACTATCCTATCTTTGAGTCTCTAGAGTATTTTATGTTACTAATGGTATAGATGAAGTCTTTCAACGAGTATGCAATATAAACCTATCCATCTCTAGAATGGTATGGTCAATTATAATATTTGTAAACGGAAACCCACATTGTTATCTATTTATCAGCTTTCTTTTAGTCGAGATGCAAAAAAGGCAAACCTTTCTGCCGTTTAATTTTCCAACTATTGGCAATTCCAAGGCATTAGCAAACAGTTGCAACTGGAAACATCTGAAATCCAAGTCAAAGGCCTTTATTGAGCCAATCAACAAAATATAAATAGTAGGCAGTTGGCTCGGTAAAGCACTTTTACTTGGATCCAAGTGACGGATTTCCTCCAGTTACAAGAGAGCCAGTGCCTCAGAATTCCCAATGGCTAAAAAAATGAAGGGAGTCCGATTATATTAGCACAATGCCACATCTTGTTTGTGCTCCCCATTGTTATACATAAGCATTGTAGGCAAAGTTGGAATCAAAATACAATCGTTGTTTACAAAGATACATTAGTGGAGTCGGTTCAAATTTTCAATATTTGATCTAACCCAATAAGCTTCCTTCATATGGTCATATTCAAAGCTTAATCTTTGCAAAGCCATTACAGTCAAATTAAATTTTGCTGCTCATATCATAATGAAGCCCAAACAAAGGAAAGAAAATCAAACAAGGCCATCTTTTCACTTTTCATTCAAATGCCCCCAACAAGTTGGAGATTCAAAGTGATGAAGCAATATAACAACGGAAGTAACAGAGTGGTCGAGAATTTACAAAGTCGTGTCCAATAAACAATTGGGGAGTAAGATTACCTTTCCTTTCCACAAATAGAGCTGCCTATCAATGATTAACTGAACAAATCACACATGGATAAGTTGCCCATTAATATCATCTTGAACCTACAACTAGAAATGTGCATATAATAATCATAAAGTTTGTGTGGCCCACGCAAGCCACAAACAAAACATAGGAAAAAATATCAATAAACGGCCTTAGCTAATGCAAACTTTCCCACATGGCCTCAAAATGCATACGTGTAGAAAATTGGACCTTAATGCACAGACTCCGACATGCTACTAGACCATTTTGTCGGACAGCATCAAATAAAGGGCAATTTACAAATTTGGGGATTGTTTATTATCTAAAAGTGAAATAAATGATTTACGCTAGCAGATAAGACATGTACATTACTGGTTATGACCAAAAAACTGTTTTGAAAATTCAGCCTACTCTTGCTGATTTTTATGTACCAATCTTACTGAAAAATTCAAAAAAGCATTACCTATAAAAATGGATAATAATACTGTTGATGGCAATTCCTTTTTCTTTTATGATATTTCAGAGAATGCTTTGATAATGCAACTATTACTATCAGCTTAACTGAGTGCAATTTTGTTTAAACTATTTGCTGAGGTAATGTTTGTGACCACCATGATGAAAACTATTCCATTTTATCTCTTCAAATATGATTGTTTCAAAGAAAATCTCTTTTAAGTTAACATCGGTCAGTGCATTGATGTGATGTCGGATAGGATGGATAACAAAGTTAGTTAGATTCTAGCAGGAAGCCAGTAACGAATGTTATATAGATAGCACCTATCAAGGATTGCTACAGCAGGTTTAACGAGGTCCACAGTCCAGTACTTCCCCAAGGACTGAATAGGGATACTTGTTTATCACTTTCCTTGCAGTGGTTGAGCAGGATTGCAATAGAGGTAAACGGAAACATAATGGCAGACAACTTTCATTTCCATTGTGGGTGAGCAGGTATAGGAAAGGCAGAATGTAATAATGGTATCAGAGCTATGTTAATCGTTCTCTGCCAATGTATAAACATACTAAAACTGTAATCCTTAAGGAGCAAGCCATCTATTGGATAGATTAAAACTGGTTGTTGAACTTATGACAGGTGCTAATATCCTATAATATTATGTTTTATAATTTATATATAAATAATATAATTATAATTATATTGAACATAAATGACAAAAATCTATATTCCACAATTGATGGGCCAAATTCTCAATTTTATTTGCTCTCCATATCTCTATGCTATTGAAATGCCTTTAAATTTAAAAAATAGCAGTTTGTTTAAATCCTTATTTTTTGAAAAATCTTATACTTTTGGTTTGTCAATTTTTCCCCCAAAATTTTTTGCTGCTATGATGCTAACAACAAAGTTTGTTGCAAGCAAACACTTGGTAGCAAGCAGAGATCAAAGCAGCAAGGTTCATTGTGGATACAGTCAACCAACATGGGCATCATCACATGTGTAACCTATGTTACGGAGTTCTTCAAATATTGGACCCGTCGCAGGACCAAACGCGTTCCAGTTTGGGAGCAGGGGCTGGTCCGCAGACAGGATGGAATTTTTAGCATTTGGTGTCTCTTGTGTTAGTTTTAGGATCAGAAATGTAATTGTTTCTTGTATTGTTTTATTGTCCATACCTCATCCTTGATTTGAACTTGCATATGTATTATGGGAGGAGGTGCCTTTGTGGTAGGGTCGCACCCCTTCATCCAATGCCTATACAGATCTTAACCTCCTGTAGCTACACAAACATCAACACTCCCTCTTAGCTAGGGAGGTATAGCAAAGTCTTCCTTGAGTCCTACTCAAGGGTATCATGTCTTGTCATGGATTCTCTCAACATGACGTCCACCATGGCTACTCCCATGTGTGGAAAAGAGTTCATCACGGAGTCACTCAACGTGATATCGTCATGGAGTCACTCAATATGACGTCCACCATGGCTACTCCCATGTGTGGAAAAGAGTTCATCACGGAGTCACTCAACGTGATATCGTCATGGAGTCACTCAACATGACGTCCACCATGGCTACTCCCATGCGTGGAAAGAAACACATGTACAAGTGTCCATCACGGAGTCTCTCAACGTGATGTCATCATGGAGTCTCTCAACATGATGTCCACAATGGCTACTCCCATGTGTGGAAAACACAAATACAAAGAATTCATCACGGAGTCTCTCAACGTGATGTTGTCATGGAGTCTCTCAACATGACATCCACCATGGCTACTCCCAGAGGGTGGGAAGAATTTATCACGGAGTCTCTCAACGTGATATCATCATGGAGTCACTCAACATGATGTCCACCAATGGCTACTCCCATAAGTGGAAGAAAACAAGTGCACAAGTGCCTGTCACGGAGTCACTCAACGTGATGTCATCATGGAGTCTCTCAACATGACGTCCATAATGGCTACTCCTAGAGGGTGGATAAACACAAGTACAAGAGAATCATCACGGAGTCTCTCAACATGATGTCCACAATGGCTACTCCCATTAGCGGAAAAAATACATCGTCATGGAGTCACTCAACATGACGTCCACCATGGCTACTCCCAGAGGGTGGAAAGAACTACATCTCCGTCTCAAAGATGGACAAGGGCTTTCACCTCAAATTTCTCCATCTCAGAGAAAAATGCATTAACAAGGGCTTTCACCTCAAATTTCTCCGTCTCAGAGAAAAATGCATTAACAAGGGCTTTCACCTCAAATTTCTCCGTCTCAGAGAAAAAATGCATTAACATGGAATGTTCATGATGATGTGACTCCCTCTGAAGCTCCAAGTACTAGCATCAACCTCTTGACCTCCTCGTCCAAGGTTGCCTCTGTTGGTTTGTCAGACTCCCTCTTAGTTGTGAGTCCCAGACTTCACAACCCCTTGCAAGATCCTTGCCTTGACTTATCTCTGTCAAAGATATATTTCTTGTTGATCCACTTGATCCAGACTCCAATTCTCTTAGAAGATCTACTTGTGACTCCTCTACAAGTTCAAACATTTAGGCATACTTGTCTAGTCTCTTTTTCAACCAAATTTTAACATCGTCTTCACTCCATAATTGGTTAAAATCCTCATTTGTTTTGAAGGCTATTTGGTTACCAAGATCATTTCTAAGTCCTCTTAAAATTGGAGTCACGCCTATCATGGACTGATTCTGCACCAACTCCTCAAGTCTGGTAAGAGATATGTTTGCAATCTCATTGGATTGTCCATTGAGTTCCTTCATCTGTCCCACTACAATGCAATCTCTCAAGACAGAAGAACTCTGTTACAAATAAAGGAGAGGGATTGGATTGACAAACATGGTGCACTCTCCAACTGGAATGACTCCCACAGCGATCCATGCGCGTGGAACAGATTCAAATGTGACTTTGCCTTTGTTGTCACTCAAATCAATCTCACAGATACTTTCATATCTAGAAATCTCACTTCTACCATACGCGCTCTTGCAAATTTGACGTCCCTCATAATCCAAGGGAACCGTTTCGAAGGCCCAATTCCGAGCGCTCTTTTCCAGTGTAAACGTTTGTAGAGTCTGGACTTGTCCTACAAGTTGTTCCTTGGAAGCCTGCCCAATGCCATCCACGAGCTTAGCGAGTTAAGATGTTGAATCTCGCAGGAAATGCCTTCTCTAGTCCCATTCCTCCTTTCGGACTGCTCTCAGAGATCGAAGCCCTTTTCTTCCACGAAAACAGTCTTAGTGCCAAAATCCCTGCTTTTCTCGGCAATTTGACGACTTTGATCAACTTCAACATCGGGGACAATCCTCTGCAGCCTGCTGCGGTGCCAAGTGAGCTCGAGAATTTGAGGCGGCTGCAGCAGTTTATTCGTGTTGGATCTTTCCGACAATCAGCTGAGCGGCGAGATTCCAGATGGAATTGCTAATCTTACATATCTAGATATGGTCCACCTGTTCCAGAATCAGCTTACGGGTTCCATTCCTGCACGCTTCGACCAGCTTTGATACCGAAGAATCTGTGTAGCCATGGAACGCTTTATGGGCTGGCCATATTTTCAAACAGATTCAATGGAAGCTTGCCTAGGTCTTTACATGGTTGCAACAGTCTACAGTATGCAATGCTTAACGACAATCACTTAAGTGGCGAAGTTCCAGAGGGTCTCTGGAGTTCTCCAAATATAGTCATGTTAATAGATATTTGTAAACCTGAACCTGCTCTTATACCATGTTAGTTTTAGGATCAAACATGTAATTGTTTCTTGTATTGTTTTATTGTCCATACCTCATCCTTGATTTGATCTTGCATATGTATTATGGGAGGAGGTGCCTTTGTGGTAGGGTCGCACCCCTTCATCTAATGCCTATACAGATCTTAACCTCCCATAGCTACACAAACATCAACATCCTGGAGGTGTTTTCTATTCCATTTATATTGCATCAGTGTATAGCTCCTCTAAAGACTAATAGTAATTTATAGCTGTAAATGGAAATACATTAAAATAATAAATACATATCCGTAAAGATTATTTTACACTATCGGTAAATCCCTAAGTCACCCAATAGAAATACTTAAAAGGTAATCTTACGGATATAATATTTTCAATTCATTTTTTATATTTAATATTAGTTAATGTAATAAATAAAAACATTTGTGAAATCATATTTTTATTATTAATTTATTTATTTTATATAAATGTAGTATCTATATATTATTTATAAAATTATAAATTATTTATTTATTTTTAATATATATATATATATATAGTATTACAAATTATATAGTTTGTTTTTGCAAATTATGGGTATTTGTAATGTCCCTTTCCTAAGCACTGCGGAGATTAGGGTTAGTCTATTAGCGGTTCCCAACCCATGTTGGGATAGCTCTTTCTAGTGCAGTTTGGACCCCCGTGGCCGAACTTACTATTTTTAGTAGGGGCTCAGCACTCAAAGTGGGTTAGTGCGAACTTCATTTGTTTTCATTTGATCAATATGCGGGTGCTTTTAATTTTAATAGTACATCTATTTCCTAAGTTAAATTAAAATATTTAACTTAGTGGAATAAAGTATAATGTGACTTTATAATATAAGTGGACATGTAATATAAAATATGAAGTCACAATTGATGAAGTGAGGGAAATAAAGTGAAATAACAAAAATATTATTATAATGCCAAAAGTGTTTGGGAGAGAAGAAACAAAAGAAAAAATGAACTCTCACGAGATTTTGTTTATTTCACTAAGTCTGAGGTTGGTTCTTGGAACAAGGGTTTGTACCAGCAGCTTTGGAGAGGGAAACCTCCATGGTTGAGAGCATCTACGAGTTGGAAGACACTCCCAGGATATTGTTAGAGTGGCTTCATTGCAGGGGTCACCATTGAGCTTCATTGCACAAAGTTAGACTGTCGAGATTTCAAGAAGATATCATCAGTTTATTGTCACAATAATTATAGAGGGATATTGAAGAACCAGTTGCAAGTTGTAGACAGTGATTTGGAGGAGCTTTGATGCCATTATTGCCCCTTATACAAGTCGTACCCTGTCCAAACCAGGCCGTACCATACAGCAGAAATCTGGTGTTTTCATTGTGAGTTTGGATTGATGTATTCTCCCAGCTTGGTCGACTGGCTTTGGTAGTTGCAGCAGAGGGTTTTAGAGGTGATTCAAGGCAAATTTAAGTGACTTTGTGTGTTGATATTCCTCCCAGCAGAGTCGTACTAAGGGTCTGGGCTTCTAAAAAAACAATAAATCTTGTGATTTTGGTCAGTATTCCCTGTCTATTTGAGGCATCTGAAGACTCTAGCTGCTGTCCTATTGTATTTGATGTATTAGTTCCAGTTTGGCATCATTTGGAGAACTTTGCACTTTCATAAACTGCTGTACAATCATTTTACCAGTCAATAGAATTACATCAGCAATGGGGTATGCAAGATCTTTCAATATTATTTACATTTCACCATATGTGTATTGTTAAAAATGGCTCTTTAATGCATTTCTATTGAATCTTAGTATCTGGGTATCTTTAGTTTTTGTTATTATCAAATATATGTAAATGCAAGTTTCTATGCCAAAATGCAAAAAACCCAAAACGCAATAGGTATCAGCTAAACAACACAGAACACAAAAAAACAAAAAAAATTGATCTCAGATAGGGGTGGGACACTACAGTAGTATCAGAGCTGGTTTTCTTGCCAGCATGTTACATTTCTACAGTTGCATGTCGGTTGTGAGACTACCCATATACTTGCATGTCAATTTTCATGGCCGATCAATGATTGCATGTGAGTTTCTATGAGAGGTAGTGCCAGAGAGCAGATATAACTTGAAAGATTAATAACGAAGGACGCTGAACAGGAATAGTGGGAAGAGTGGCCTTCAGGGCTTGAGGATCAACTGATAGTCCTTTACAGTGAAGAAGAAATTGTTACAGAAACTATGGGTGATCGAGAAGGCAGGTCTAGTAGAGACCATCCCGATGAGGGAAGAGTTGATATGGCTAGTATGTTGCATGCATTGAATGATTTGGCTAGAGGGCAGCATGACATGTTTGACCGAATGGATCGTTCACAATAATAATGGTGGAATTGATCAGAATGCCAAAGGGAACAATGATAATAATAATAATAATGCAAACAATGGCAATAATGGAGAGCACTCGGTTAATAATCGGGTTACTCCGCAGCGTACCTATGCTGGATCGGCTAGCACGAGGCCTCTAATGCCTTAGTTTATTTAGGAAAACAATCCATCGGAGGAGGTTCACGAGCCTACTGAACAAGTTCAACATGCACAATATTGGAGATACTGGAGAGCTATGGATGCAAGGTTCCATGCAGATATGCCTTTTCAGGATTACTTGACTTTCAGGGAACGGAGTAGACCTCGGGGAGGAGGAGTGAGGCAACAGAATCAGGGTCTGCAAAAGAAGAAAGGAAAAATGCCCATTCCCTATTATGACAGCTCAAGTAAAACTTCAGCCAGAGCATGGGTATTGTTAAAAATGGCTCTTTAATGCATTTCCATTGAAGCTTAGTATCTGGATATCTTTAGTTTTTGTTATTATCAAATATATGTAAATGCAAGTTTCTATGCCAAAATGCAAAAAACCCAAAACGCAATAGGTATCAGCTAAACAACACAGAACACAAAAAAACAAAAAAAATTGATCTCAAATAGGGGTGGGACACTACAATGGTATCAGAGCTGGTTTTCTTGCTAGCATGTTACATTTCTACAGTTGCATGTCAGTTGTGAGACTACCCATATACTTGCATGTCAATTTTCATGGCCGATCAATGATTGCATGTGAGTTTCTATGAGAGGTAGTGCCAGAGAGCGGATATACCTTGAAAGATTAATAACGAAGGAAGCTAAACAGGAATAGTGGGAAGAGTGGCCTTTAGGGCTTGAGGATCAACAGATAGTCCTTTACAGTGAAGAAGAAATTGTTACATAAACTATTGGTGATCGAGAAGGCAGATCTAGTAGAGACCATCCCGATGAGGGAAGAGTTGATATGGCTAGTATGTTGTATGCATTGAATGATTTGGCTAGAGGGCAGCATGACATGTTTGACCGAATGGATCGTTCACAATAATAATGGTGGAATTGATCAGAATGCCAGAGGGAACAATGATAATAATAATAATAATGCAAACAATGGCAATGATGGAAAGCACTCGGTTAATAATTGGGTTACTCCGCAGCGTACCTATGCTGGATCGACTAGCACGAGGCCTCTAATGCCTTAGTTTATTCAGGAAAACAATCCATTGGAGGAGGTTCACGAGCCTACTGAACAGGTTCGACATGCACAATATTGGAGATACCGGAGAGCTATGGATGCAAGGTTCCATGCAGATATGCCTTTTCAGGCTTACTTGACTTTCAAGGAACGGAGTAGACCTCGGGGAGGAGGAGTGAGGCAACAAAATCAGGATCTGCAAAAGAAAAAAGGAAAAATGTCCATTCCCTATTATGACAGCTCAGGTAAAACTTCAGCCAGAGCATGGGTATTGTTAAAAATGGCTCTTTAATGCATTTCCATTGAAGCTTAGTATCTGGGTATCTTTAGTTTTTGTTATTATCAAATATATGTAAATGCAAGTTTCTATGCCAAAATGCAAAAAACCCAAAACGCAACAGGTATCAGCTAAACATCAGAGAACACAAAAAAACAAAAAAAATTGATCTTAGATAGGGGTGGAACACTATAGTATTTTAATACATTTTTAATATTATATATATATAGCCTTGGCCCCTCCAAGTGGAAGATTATAGATGAATTTTGATGGGCCTCATGAGTTAATCTCGCAGCCTCGGGTGCAGGTTGCATTATTAGAAATGAGGCAGGAATCCTCATGTGGCTGGTGTTAAAGAAACTTCCACCTACAAACGACGAGGCTGAGTTAGAGATTTTATATGAAGGTCTGAAACTATGTGAGCAGAAGAATATAAAGAACATTGACGTCGAAGGTGATTCGATGATATGTATTTACTATTAACGCTATAAGATGCAAAACTCAGTTAATTGGAAATTGAAAAAAATGATAGAATTAATTTGCCTCATTTTGGATGGAATACAAGATTTCATTATTAGGCACATCTACCAGTAAGCAAATAAGGTTGTTGATCTCCTTGCTTATCATGGCCATCGCGTAGATTGAAGAGATACTAGTGTCAAATCATTGTGATGCTTGGCAAGATCTTTGCAAGATTATCAACTCTGAAAGGCTCGTTGTATCCATACGAGCGGAGAACATATGACATACATGTGATCGACGCAATCCCTATGCGATCACATGGTACCCGTTGTTGCGATTTCGAAATCCTATAGGATCTACAGTTTTGTCTTTTCACTATGTTGAGCGCCGATGGTTATACTAATGGTGGTAGTTGATCTCAGCATGAAGAATGGCTCAAAGACTTACCATTTGTGGGAGACAATGCAGGTGTTTGGACAAAGAGATCTCGACGCAGATTCAGAGACTCTTCAATATCATTGTTCCTCTAGCTGAGAGTGCCATCAAAGCCACAGTAGGTCTTTTGATGGGGGGCAGGTTCATGACTGCATCATTCTGGGAGATTTTTTTTATGACAATCATCGACATACTGGGAAGGAAAATGTGTGGCAAATTGGCAGCAATTAAGTATATCCAAAGCTCCTAGCGCAGTGAAGGTTTCGCTGCCATATCCAACTATGATCACAGGTCTGCAGTGTGTGATAATGGCAGGATTTTTAACAGGCACCAGATGAAGGATAATGCTGTGTTGAGTGAGTGTTTCCTTCTTTTTCAAGCAGGACTTGGGAAGAGCAACTTTGAAGAATTCAGAAGATTTATGAACTGTCACCCCATGCTGCTCTCTCCACAGCAATTGAAGAGACTTCAGGAGCTCAAGGAAGGACTTCTCTTCATACTGCACAACAACTAGGAAGGAATAGCATTGTAAATTTTTACATCTCTGTTTGAGGCCTGTATTTTTCTATTTTATTTTAATCAAAGGGAGCTGCCCCTAAGGTAGCAACTTGCGTATTATATATATATACAGCCATATCCATACCCAGGGGGGAAAAAATCACTATACCAGCATACACGTACCTGATCCCATACCTGAACTGGCAATTTAGTTTGTAACAGATTGAGAGAGTGCAAAATATTCCTATCCGTAACGAATTATAAAAGGAATGTTTGAAAATATGACAGTGACAATTCAGTATCTGAACCTCAGCCATTGAACCATCGATTCAATGTCCATTCTTATCCTTGTTGTAACAGCCCTTCAAGGCCTTAGCCATCTGAAAATAGAGGTACTCTGATAGAAATTAATATCCAGTTTCAGAGCAATGTTGAACTGTCAACATGGCAAAAACAATGTAATCTGGAATCCAGTATTAATGAAATGACACCCCCTCTTGTTATGTCACTGATATTGCATTGTCTTTTGCATTTACTGGTTGCTTATTTTTATATGTTTCATCCTTCTTATGGATCACTTCACTATTTTGTTAGTGAACATGAAAGGTCAGCAAATTAGCCCATTCATCCCTGCTCTTCATTTTTTCACTGTCATCTTGCAATTCATCCATGTCGGCTCTGTCAAAAGTCAAAATCGGGGCCTTTGCAAATTGATCCATCCATACTGACAGTCAAAGTGATTTCTTTGCCTGTGTGGTAGCTGCCTCCAAATCAACCTCCTACATTACAATTCAGTTGTCCGCATCGACCTAGAAGTTAAGAGGGTCACAGAGATGCTGTATGGATCTTATAAGCTTTGTTAAAGATTTTATAAAAATTGAAAGGGAGTAGTTGAATGTTCTTTTTCACAAAAGAAAAAAAAATTGCATGAAGAAAAGGGGTAGAAATATTTTATTTTTCATGCACTAAAAATTTTGTATGAAGATGATGAAAAATAGTATGCATAAAAAAAAATCAAAAGGTGTGGAAAAGGTGAAATTGAGCAAGAATATGTTAAAGAACACTTATTTTAAAAGATATGCATTTTATAGAGGAAGGGCAAACTAGACATACAATTTTGAAGGGAGATTTTTTAAAAAAATTTGAGTGTAAAGGGGAAATTTTGCGCTTTGGAGTTATAAGGTGTTTATTATCTTTGTTTGTCCGAGGTCTAAGGAAAAGAGCCAATAAACCACTTTTTTGTCTTCTTGAGCATTTTTTATGGAACCCCACTCGAGACTTGTGTACAATCTCTCTTTGTGTGTGTTTTTTGTTGCTTTCTTCTCCTGCTCCCATTCCTGCTTACAAAAATGTCAACTTTTTATTCCAATAATTTGTTATCATTACAAATAAATGTAAGCACCAAGCAGGAGGCGGAATTAATCTTTAAGTGTTGGCGACAGTACAAACCAACTTTTTTTTAGTAACATTCTAGATTGCACCAACAAATTGACATTTTGCAATTTCACTTAGAGAAGAGTACAGATATCGTACATAACGATCATATACATAATGTGCCTTTCCCAAGCATCTCAACACACTAGAACGATGTAAAACAAAAAGATGATGTTGTGTCCCCATTTCATATTGTGTCCTTCTATTGCCAAACAAAAATGTGTCACATCCATCTATTCCATGCCACAAAAATGAGATGTTTCACATAAAAAGTATGTTGTGTCAAAATATATTTCACAAAGGAAGACACCCATGTCCAAGAAAAAGATTGAAAATGTTGTGTCCAAGTCTAATTCTGGTCCTAACACTATGTCTCAATTTGTTACTCCTCAGTTGAAACCCATACTGTAGGTCAAGGAGTCTCAAAATACCAATAGGGAAAGATATGGTCTCAAATTCAAGGGTCTTGTGGGGTCTTATGTGCTAGACTATTCCAAGATCGTCCACTTTGTGTTTAGTGGAACCCTTCATCCATGTTCAGTTCAGTCTTCACATGTGTGTCAGCGAAGTCCACCCCCTAAGTTGTCCATAGATCAACCTAAACTGCGTTATCATTGTGGTTGTCACAAACATGAGCCAATTCATTATTTTAACCTGAACCCATGTTCATTTTTTGGTCAACATACACATGCTTCTTCCCCTTATTTCCAAAAGAATGTGTCGAGACCTGTGTTATGCGTTGTTTGTGCCTATTGCTAGGGATGCCCCTGTTACTGCAGACACTTCAGATGTGATAACAGTGGTTGCGACTGTGTCAAATGTTGTAGTTGATGCTTCTGATTATGATGCAGATGATCTTCTTGCCTTTTGAGATTGGGCCTAGATTTCAGTGCAGGAATCCACTATGCCAAATTTCTACTTGTCCCTGATCTAATTTGACATTGCAAGTCCGATGATACAAGATGCAACACTTGATGCAATCGAAAACCCGCAAGGGCAGCTTAACTAAAAATTCCCCATTAAGTTGGTAAACCCAAAAGGGCAGCTCAGTGGAGACTTGTGATGAAAACCGGCAATGGCATTACTGAGTTATTACACTTATGATCACTTCATTTCAGATTCATGTGTTTTGGTATTTCCCATTCAGGGGGATCCATATGGTGTTCTCTATTCTTTCTTCCATCAGGGGGATGTTGTTGGCTTATCCTCTCTCATCTGCACGTGGAATCTTGTGTGTGTGCCAAATTTGAGTGGAGAGTTGATACTGCATAGATGACTCTAGATGTTGCTTGTGTGCAGAGTTGACTGTGTGCATGCCTGAGTTCCACCTGATGCTTTGTTGCAGATGGCTTGATGATGCCTCAATTGATGTACTTGTTGCTGCATTCCACAGATTGGCAACTGTTGTCCAAAGATTGCAGATGTATTTTTATAGCTTATTGATGCTTTATGACACCTTGTGATGGTCGTCAAATACTTTTTATGGTTGGTGAACAGATGTTGGTGTGTCTGATCCTCCACTTTATTCAAATTGGTGATGTGGTAACACAGGTTTTAACACGAGTGTTTTGATGGACCTGATTGCACCTATTGATGATTGATTTTGTTGTTGGTGGGTAATAAATGTGTACTTGTTCCGCCTTTATCCATATTATTTGCTCTCTTTTGCACATGGTGGTGAGATGAATCCATTGGACAGATTCATCCTTTTTGCAGCTTAATTTGAGACTTCAGATAATAAGGGGTTTTGTTCACATATCTCATCTAGTCCTAAATCTAACTTGACTTTGCTTTAGGGGGGTTGTTGAATATGTTCACGTTACTTCTTTGGGTTATTATCCTTTCTTATGTCTTTCTATGTGTCTTGATTATGATTAACCACACCCAATTAATCAAGGCGTGGTTACATAGTGGCTGTGAGGGTGATTAAATGGAGCCGCCCCTTGTGCTTTATATGTACCTCTATTGTACATTGATTGAATAAATGAATAATGATGATGTTCTGTAAATGTCCTTTGTGTTTCTTCATATTCATTCTTCTTCATCCTTCATTGATCCTCTAATGTCCCCTTTCCAAAATGGGATTAAAATAATAATAATAATAAATTAAAATATCAAAATGTAAATTATAAATATAAAATTAAAATTTTAAAGTTTATTTTAAATAATAATTCCTCTCAAATAAGGGTTATGAAAGAAATCTGAAGAGTTATGTCTTTTGGGGGGAAAGTCTATTTAAGAGAAAGCCAAGCAAGGAGGAGGAGGCATGCATTGATGAACAATTTTATTTCTTATTTCTGCTCCTTTACGGAGTGTGAACTGTGATTCAGCAACCTGAGGACGAAACCCCTCAAGGTCTGAAATTAGAGGACGAAAGCCCCTTAATTTCCATTGTTGAATTTCTAGACGAAAACCCCCTAATTTCCATTGCTGAGCTAGTGGACAAAAACCCCTAAGTCAGGCAGGTTTGGAGACATTTCAAAGGCATTTAGTGAAGATAGGTCACTGCAGATTTGGAATAATTAACAGCAGAGATACAAAGGATAAGTTCCATCTTCCTTGAAATATATTCTAAGTATTACATCTGAATTAAAATAAACTGTTAAAACTAGAATTTTTGAAGTTCATATCATATTTATAATTAATTATGTTGCTATAATTGTAAGTTGGATTTTATTGTACTTAAAGAAAATATAAAAATTTAAATGGGACATCACATTGGTATTAGAGCCAAGGTCTCGAGGTCAAGCCTTGCAGAGCATGGTGGGCTTAACCCCAACGGACAGTCCTCCGTTGTGCTGTCTAGACAGTCCTCTGAATCCAGATGGTGGGGCACCACACGTGTCCATCTCACCTCCAGGCTTTCCGGTGGGACAACCTATGGTGCTCGTCCTTACCACTAGGCCGGTCTTTTAGTATAGTGGCACATCACTTTGGTATCAGAGCCTTAACCCTAGCGGACGTTCCTCCATTGTGCTGGCTAGATGTTCCTTCGGATCCATATGGTGGGGCACCCCACATGTCCATCTCACCTCCAAGCTTTCCAGAGGGACAACCTATGTGCTCATCCTTACCACCAAGTTGACCTTTATGTGTAGTGGTACATCACTTTGGTATCAGAGCCTTAACCCCAACGAACGTTCCTCGGTTGTGCTAGCCAAACATTCCTCCATACCCAGATGGTGGTGCACCCCACGTGTCCATCTCACCTCCAAGCTTTTTGGTGGGACATCCTGTGGTGCTCGTCCTTACCACCAGGCTAGTCTTTTGGTGTAGTGGCACATCACATTGGTATCAGAGTTGGATCTTGCCAGTCTGTGAAAGAGAAGTCAACCTTATGATGCAGAGAACTTATTTCATATAAATGACAAAAGAAGTAAATATGGAGGATAGGCAGGGAGAAACTCCTTTGGGGAAAGTTCTTACAAATGATTCTGAAAAGAAGATTGATACAATGATAGATATGTTGGATCAAATGCTCCACATGAAGCCAAATAATATGAATGCTTCCAAAAATTAGAGGAAACAAGTTCATGTGAGGAAATTGCAAAGCCCAATACAAGATGATATTCACGCCATGTACACATATTATAAAAATCTTCCAACGAAAATCCAAGAGGTTATCTTTCACAAATTTCATGAGTATTAAGGGTGTAAATTGGGTTAACTTGGATTTTGCAATCCCTCGTGCAATATCACAGAATGCACAGTCTAAGACAAATGTTCCTAGCACAAGTTCTTTGCCAATGACCGTGACTAGGGCTCCTGTTATACCCAATGGGAACTCATCAAGTGTATGCACTCCACAAGTTCAAGCTTCGGTAGGAAGCTGGAGTACTGCTACTAGAAATAGCATTATCGTTGATGTTTTGAAGTCAAATAATACACAAGTTCAAACTCAACTACAATGTGCTCCCTCTGTAACTGTACATCCCTTTTCTCACAATCGGCTAAGTCTCAAACAATGGATGGGGATCATCATTTATCAAAAAGGCAACCCCAGGCATCCAATTCTATATCAACATCTTCTATGGGAAGGTCTTCTGCCATGGCTAATCATTATAATGTCAGATATCAACAATTTGTTGGTCCTCAGAAAACAGTTGGACCTAACAAGGAATGGAAGCCAAAATCAATAAATCAGATTGCAAGTGTTAGTCCCGTAATAATAGGTACATCCATTGTCAACACTAGTGTTTCTGAAGTCAGCAGATTACCTTCTTCGGCATCAAATTGTGTGAAGATTGAAAATGCAACTACCAAATTGCATAAAAAGTTAGAAGAGATGAATGTTCAGGGTGATCAACATAGTATCATGCCAAATTATCTTCAAGTTCCTAAATAGAGCGTACAGGTCTTAGTTTTGGATCAAAAATTGGGAATTACAAATTTCCAAGATTGACTTGGGATCCCGGTATCTTCAAGAAAGGCTCCGTCAAGTGAAGAAATTCTAGAGCATCCTAGTCTGTGATTGCTTGAGGACAAGCAATCTTGGGAAGGGCGGACTGTAATGTCCCTTTTTCAAAATGGGATTAAAATAATAAAAAAAATAATAATAATAAATTGAAATATCAAAATATAAAATATAATATAATTATAAAATATAAAATTCAAATATTAAAGTTTAATTTAAATAATTATTTATCTCAAATAAGGGTTATGAAAGAAATCCGAAGAGTTGTCTTTTGGGGGAAAAGTCTATTTAAGAGAGGCCAAGCAAAGGAAAGGAGGCATGCATTAATGAACAATTTTATTTCTAATTTCTAATCCTTGATGGAGCGTGAACTATGGTTTAGCAACTGAGGATGAAACCCCTCAAGGTCTGAAATTAGAGGATGAAAACCCCCTAATTTCCATTGCTGAGTTAGTGGACGAAAACCCCTAATTTAGGCAGATTTGGAGACATTTCAAAGGCATTTTAGTGAAGATAGATCACTGCAGATTTGGAATAATTAACAGCAAATACAAAGAATAGGTTTCATCTTCCCTAAAATATATTCTAAATATTATATCTAAATTAAAATAAACTATTAAAACTACAATTTATGAAGTTGATATCATATTTATAATTAATTGTGCTGCTATAACTGTGAGTCAAACTTTATTATACTTAAAGAAAATATAAAAATTTAAATGGTACATCACATTGGTATCAGAGTTGAGGTCTCGAGGTTAAGTCTTGTAGAGTGTGGTGGGCTTCACCCCAACGGACGTTCCTCTACTGTGCTGGCCAGACGTTCCTTCGAATCCAGATGTTGGGGCACCCCACGTGTCCATCTCACCTCCAGGATTTCCAATGGGACAACCTATGGTGCTCGTCCTCACCACCAAGCCAGTCTTTTGGTGTAGTGGCACATCACTTTGGTATCAGAGCCTTAAGCCCAACGGACGTTCCTCCATTGTGTTGACCAAACGTTTCTCCAGATCCGGATGGTGGGGCACCCCATGTGTCCATCTCACCTCCAGGCTTTCCGATGGGACAACCTGTGGTGCTCATCCTTACCACCAAGCCGGTCTTTTGGTATAGTGGCACATCACATTGGTATCAGAGCTAGATCTTGCCAGCCTATGAAAGAGAAGTCAACCTTATGTTGCAAAGAACTTATTTCATATAAATGACAAAAGAAGTAAATATGGTAGATAGAGAGGGAAAAACTCCTTTGGGGAAGTTCTTACAGATAAATTTGAAAAGAAGATTGATACAATGATGGATATGTTGGGTCAAATGCTCCACATGAAGCCAAATAATATGAATGCTTCCAAAAATCACAAAGCCCAATACAAGATGATATCCATGCCATGTACACAGATTATAAAAATATTCCAACCAAAATCCAAAAGGCTGTCTTTCACAAATTTCATGAGTATTAAGGGTGTAAATAAGGTTAACTTGGATTCTGCCAACCCTCCTCGTGCAATATCACAGAATGCACAGTCTAAGACAAATGTTCTTGGCACAAGTTCTTTGCTAACGACCATGACTAGGGCTCCTGTTATACCTAATGGGAACTCATCAAGTGTATGCACTCCACAAGTTCAAGCTTCAGTAGGAAGTTGGAGTACTGCTACTAGAAATAGCATTATGGTTGAAGTTGTGAAGTCAAATAATACACAACAAGTTCAAACTCAACTGCAATGTGCTCCCTCTGCAACTATACATCCCTTTTATCATGATCATCTTGTCGATAATTCTCAAACAATGGACGGGGATCATTGTTTATCAAAAAGGCAACTCCAGTTATCCAATTCTATTATCAACAGCATCTTCTATGGGCAGGTCTTCTACCATGGCTAATCATTACAATGTCAGATCTCAACAATTTGTTGGTCCTCATAAAGCAGTTGGAACTAACAAGGAATGGAAGCCAAATTCAATAAATCAGATTGCAAGCATTAGTCCTGGAATAATAGGTACATCCACTGTTAACACTAGTGTTTCTAAAGTTAGCAGATTACCTTCTCCAACATCAAATTGTGTGCAAATTGAAAATGAAACTACCAAATTGTATAAAAAGTTAGAATAGAGGAATGTTCAGGATGATCAACAAATTATCATGCCAAATTATCTTCAAGTTCCTAAAATTGAGTGTAGAGGTCTTAGTTTTGGATCAAGGATTGGGAATTACAAATTTCCAAGATTGATTTGGGATCTTGGTATCTTCAAGAAAGGCTCCGTCAAGTGAAGAAGAAATTCTAGAGCATCCTAGTCTATGATTGCTTGAGGACAAGCAATCTTGGGAATGGTGGACTGTAATGTCCCCTTTTCAAAATGGGATTAAAATAATAAAAATAATAATAATAAATTAAAATATCAAAATATAAAATATAAAATATAATATAATTATAAAATATAAAATTAAAATATTAAAATTTATTTTAAATAATAATTCCTCTCAAATAAGGGTTATGAAAGAAATCTGAAGAGTTATGTCGTTTGGGGGAAAAGTCTATTTAAGAGAGGCCAAGCAAGGAGGAGGAGGCATGCATTGATGAACAATTTTGTTTCTGATTTCTACTCCTTGATGGAGTGTGAACTATGGTTCAACAACCTGAGGACGAAAACCCCCTAATTTCCATTGCTGATTTAGTAGATAAAAACCCCTAATTCAGGCAGATTTGGAGACATTTCAAAGGCATTTTAGTGAAGATAGATCACTGCAGATTTGGGATAATTAACAGCAGATACAAAGGATAAGTTCCATCTTCCCTGAAATATATTCTAAATATTATATCTGAATTAAAATAAACTGTTAAAACTACAATTTCTGAAGTTGATATCATATTTATAATTAATTGCACTGCTATAATTGTGAGTCAGATTTTATTATACTTGAAAAATATATAAAAATTTAAATGGGACATCACAGATCCTGCAGATTTAACAGGTGAGTTGCATGTAATAGTTTTATCATTGTCTTTATACCACCAAAAAAAATGCTAGGTACCCTACCTATTATAGGCACTAAGAAATATCTCAGAAAGTAAAGAGTGGCAAGGAACAAAACTTTGTTATAGCTGTAGAAATCGATTTTCATCTAAGCTCATATTCTGGCATTTGCATTAAATATAATGATCCTATCACTTACAGTTACAATATAAAACATCATGATTTGACCAGATTATTATGCTCCAGAATTGATTCAATTGTTGATTGGGCTTAAACCAATCTCAGCAGTAATGCTATTTTCACAGTATGCAATCATGTGTTCTATAGCACTAACTCCATTTTTACAACTACCATCACAACATTCCAAACTTTTTTTGTCTAAATTGTTTTAAGACATTGCCACAAAGAGGCATTCCTAGCCCTCAGACCCATCCCCATGCTATTTTCATGTTCATATATCATTTCTAGAATTTTGGAAGTACTTCTAGGCATCCCCATTTTGCATACCCAAGTCTGTTTCGAAAAAGTATATCTATGAAATTACAAAGAAAGGTCCCAGCTACATTTTGACATGCAACTCCAAGATAATGGCATAAATTTCATTACTACCCATTGGACATGCAAAAATTAGGTCTTTTATATAGTATAACTATTGACAGAACCAACAGTATACTAAATTAATTAAAATATTACTATTTTTTATTTGTGTGCAAGTATCACATTCATTGAAATGATTGACGGTTGTCATAAGGGAGGGCAAACAATTAATGGATGTTATTTCTATTAAGTTTTATAAAGTAATAACTATTGAAAGAACCAACAGTTTTCTGAATTACTCCAGATTTTACTTTTTTTCTTATTTGTATGCAAGCACCACATTCATTGAATTGATGGTTGTCACAAGGAATGAAAAACCTTTGGTGTACAAGGTCAAGATTCAAGTGAGCAATCACTAGCTGCAATATTTGGTAAATCCTGTCCTACTTGTTCAAGTGATGATGAACTCAATGATATTTTCAATATGTTGTAATAGTGTAAAAACTAGGGGTAGGAGTAGGGGTAGCACTAGTCCTATCCTATATCTTATCCTTGTTTGTTTAGTCAGAGCCCCTCGGGCAGTAAGGGTGGCCACTTGACAGACTGGACAAACAGATATAAACATAGAGGTTTGCAATACATACTAGCGTGTATGGATCTCCAGCCATCTGAGTGGAGCTGCGGCGAAATCTGTCCTTGTGAGGAATAATAGTCCCACCTCTCTGGAAAGTAGGTATGTTCTCATCAGACACATCCAACTTATAGTGTTCACCTCCAGTATAAACAGCTCCAGTTCTCAAGTCATACCAATACCGTGAAGCTGGCAAGTAGATTGTGACAGAAGTAGCTCCCTGAAATGATAAAAATGTAAAATATTTGTCATGAAAAGAAGCCAATGCCTCCAAATCATTAACAAAATCCCTATACACATAAATTGCACCACCTTGTTGTAAATGCCATGGACCAATAAACTGCCTCCAACCATAAATGCCTCATCGTTAGAAAATGTCAACTCATCATTTGGGAACTCCATCCACAGGGGACGCATGACTGGGGCTCCAGTAACACTAGCCTCTCTAAATAGTGTGTAATAATATGGAAGCAATGCATAGCGAATGTGAATTGCCTCACGAATCAGCTTGGTCATTCGATCCCTGCAAGCAAAGGGTAAAAAAATGTCTTGAAGGACTGCCATGGATGTTTTCCATCGATAATAACTATTTTTCTTTTTCATGCTTGATATTAAGAACATTCAATTATGAGCAAATCTTTATAGTCCATGGACAAATACTGCTTTCCAGACCATCCCTTGGACTCTAAAAGTTAAAATGCAAAAGACACATATATGTCCATACTCTATACAATATCTGGTTTTGAGGCTTCTGGGAAAGAAACCTAGTGCAGTGATTTAATACAACAGCTGTTTTTATTTTGCACCGTTCTACTCACCTGGGCCCTCCATCTAGAACACAGAAAGCTAAACTATTAGGATATACCTGGCAACACAATCAAACTCTGCGACCCTCAAAATAAGAGACATAAAAATACTCACTTAAGAAGCTCTCAGTCACAATTATATTCAGCCCCTTCAATATCTATGAAAAGCTCTCAAATTACAAAGATTGGTTAGTTTAACTTGAAGATCATTTTACAATTATGACAATGGGCCTTGTCAAGCAACTGGAATTCATTTTAGAAACAATTCATTCAACAGACTACTAAGAGACTTCTACCAAATTACATATAACCAGTTCTCAAATTCCTAATTTAAGCCTTTCAACTTTTCAAGAAACACAAGTTAACCAAACAAACTGATACTCTGATAAGATTGTATAGATATCCTTTTATGTGGCAACCATTAGAGTTGTAATTGAGTAATATTTCTTGGTGACACCTTAGTGGCTAACTTTGTGGCCACAAATATTGGCTTAATTAGGGTTATCATGCATCAACTTGTTTATCTGCTTAATGTATGCCCACCCATGAATGTGTATCATTTTTAATGCATTGAATGCTAAGTGGACCATTCATACTCATGAGAGACAGGGTCTTGCAAACCACTGCTCACGAAATATGGGTCAATGTAAATCAACTAGAAATTATACTGCGGAATCCCCAAAAATTATCACATGATTTGATACACTATGGAGCCACCACCTGAAAAATATTCAATGAGCTAGGGAGCTCCATAACGAATGGTTTATAAGGCACAACACTTGCTAAAGGTTTTACAAAGGGTAGCCTAGGAGAGTGTCTGGTTAGGGTAGACTGTCACAGCCCAATGTCTAGCACCCCCTTGAGCAGTTGGTTAGGGTAGCCTAGGAGAGTGTCTGGCTGAGTAACTTTGAATCTGATTAAATATTGAGACATTTATCTGATTTTAATTATGTAATTAATTCAAAATAAGACCTATCTATGAATTTTAAAGTAGGATTTAAGATTCCCAAATTTTGAAGGATGTATATGATATCTTGAATGTTCGAATTGAGAAGGATGTGTTCAGATGTAATCCTAGATTAGCTTGATGACACAAAGGTCTGAATTCCTGATTGAAGTAAAGGTTTGAAATTCCAGAACTAAATATATGTTTGATTTCATTACATTCGATGTTGCCATCCCTTTGGTTTGAAAGTGCAGATTGCAGCGACATGGAGAACAAAACAAAGTAGAAAGGGGTACTGTTCTATGGGGTGGTAACTGAGTCAGCAGGAGCAACTCACATGGCAACAACAACCAAGGAAACCAAAGCAGCAACCAATATGTCAAGACATGAGTCAAGACAGAGCAAGCTCCAACACAACCAAACCTGGATATTAATGAGCCTAGATATCAAAGGATCGTGCCTATAGAGTGTTAGGAGTATAGGTGCCATTCACCTTGCAATCTTATAGTCTTGATTTTAATCATAGACAGTAAATAATGTATGTACTCCAAGGAACATGAAGAGGGTGAAAGTGGATGCCCCTATGTGTGTGGGGACAATTATTTCTGATTATTTTATTCTCTTACATGTATTTGTAATGCAACTAATGACAGGAGTTACAAAATAAGTCAAACGGGAGTTATGGAACATCTTTCTCATCATGGGCTATGACAAGGCATTAATTTGGCCATGCGGAGCAACTAGAAGTGGGAAAGTGGGCTTCATAATAGATTTTGACCGTTATGACAAGATTTATAATGTGTAAGTGGTGTAAGAGGAGTTACATTCTATACCTGAAGGTTGACCAATTGAATATGGGCATTGAATTTTTGCATGAAGGATATGGTTGCCTAGTTTTGAGCCCATGGCATTTGCCCCTTGGTTTATAAACCACTTATGGTTTCTTGTTTCCGATTGTTCTGTATATTGAAGCCTTGGGATAGTGGTATGTATGGTTATTTGCAGGTTCACAAGTACTATTGGAACGTCGTCAGATTAAAAGGAGATTGTGTGTTGATTATGTACATTTCTTCTCAAAGATTAATACATACTTGAGCCTCTCTTTGATGGTGGAATTTTTCTCCATTGCTAATTTTATGTGTTCTCCATTTCATTTGTTTATACTTTATACATGAACACTAAAATCTGTACGTTAAGTTTGATGTTATTGCTGCAATAGTTCACTCTGTTTTTCAACATAGAGAAGAGAAACTCCAAGACAGAAGCTGATAATGAGTAAGCATTAAATTAGAGTTAGTCAAATAGGCTAAGGATTTGGCAAAAGCTATGGAGATTCCATGTGGAAGCCAGAAGGAAATTGGTGGAAAATCCGCAAAGGACACCTAGATAGCAAGACAGAAAGGTAACCGGAGAAATGGAAACAAGACCCAAAGTCCAATGGATCCGAGAAAATACTCGAGGAAGGAATGATGATTGCACCAGGAGAAGACCCAAGGAAATGATGCAATAGTTATTGTGCAACCAAAACAGACAACAGAAAAGTGAAGAGCATCCATTAAGAGTGCAAGAGGAAAACCAGATAAATGGGAGATGGATTGGAGAGTGAAGGAGTTAGAAAGACATAAGCAAAAACCCATGTGAGATTTGGGGTATGAGTTCATGGAAGCCAACATTGAAAGAGATAGAAATCATCTATAAATTCAGCTGCTAATAAGACAGAGGAGTAGAGAAGTAGATTGCAGAAGAAACAGGAGTGAAAGGAGGCTCCTAGTTTGCATCGAAGAATCATTTCAAACCCTGTTTGTGTGTTTGGATAAGGTGACTTTGTTAATTACATTCACTGTCAATCTCTGTCAGACTAAAATTATCAGTTCTTCTTTCCTTTTCTACCTTGTTTCCTATAAAAATGAATACATGATCTGTGGATTGGAATGACATACCCCAAGGCATTTATGGCATGGGGGAAATATGTTTGTGCTTAGGTTTTTGAACTACTGAATGTTGTAAGTCTTGTAAATAAGGAATTCAAAAAGTACCTTGAGGTCCTATGTGGCATAGTGGAGAATTAAAACAAAATGTTGATCAGTGACGAGGCCTTAGCTTAAGTTCAGTGACAAGGCCCCCTTTGGATTTGGTGATTCAACATCGAGTTTGATGACCTAGTGTGGGCTTGGTCACCCTGAATGCTCCTTGACATAGTTTGCAGACTCTTTGGACTCGCCGTGGACTCACCAAGACTCGCGAGTCCCTGAGCTCGACGAGTCGACTCGCCACGGACTCGCGAGTCGACTCCGGGCGAGTCCCTGGACGAGACTCGCTAGTCCGACCTCAAGACTCGATTCGCAAAGACTCGCGAGTCCCTCAGCTCGACGAGTCAACTCGCCACAAACTCGAGTCCCTGAGCTCGACAAGTCGACTCGCCACGGACTCGTGAGTCGAGCTTGGGCGAGTCCCGTGCAAGAACTCACGTTGGCAACTGGGACGTTAGAAAAAAAAAAAAAAAGAGAGAGATAAAACCCTTTTTTTTTGCTTTTTTGGCTCATTTCACAACTGCACTTTGCAAAAAACTATGAGTATGAATGATGAAATTTCAATTATTGAGTGTTTGATGATCATATGACGTGTAATCTTTGAATTATGACAAATTGATAATCAAATTAGGCCCTTATGTTCTCTAAATGCATTAATTTCTTTTTTTTTTTTAAACTACGGTTTTTTTTTGCCGAGTCCTAGCCGAGTTTTTTCCCGAGTCCTTGCCGAGTCCCGAGTCCAAGTCCTATTTTGGGCTGCTGGGTCTGCGGTGAGTCCGAGTTTTCCAACTATGCTCCTTGATATCTCAAAATGATAACCATGATTGTGTGCGTATGCATGTGTGTTGTAGTCTATTTAGTGTTCATCCTATGAGTAAATTTGACTAATTAGGCTATGTATGTAAGCTCCTTGTCTATCCTTGAGTCCGGCTGGAGCCCAAAAGTGTGAAGAAATGGCAATTTGGATAGGTGTCAGAAGATGAAAGAGTAAACTAACTCAAAGCATCAGGTGTTATGTTTTCGGATGACAATCAAAAGCATCAATGATCATAGCTCATTACCTGCTATTGAACTCAGTTCCTACTGTGAGGGTGGTCGGGCAGAACAGCTGACTCACTTTCTCTATTTGGGCAAAGGAAACAATCAGCCACAAGAACCAAGAGTTGTTCAGTGATATCCACTTTACCCTGATTCTCTTGTGTATTACTAGGACAATGGCTAGATAGTCTTGTTAGGTAGATTGGGTATTTTAGGACATTGTCTAAGGAGGTTTTAAAAACGAATCTCCTAAAACAAGATTTGCTTATCTTTATCTAAAGGAATACTAACCTTACAGGGTAGAATCAGTAAGTGTTGCTTATCTCAGGAAGATGAAGTGATGAGTACAGGTTGGATAATCTCTAAGTGTTCAAGGAATGTTCCTTAGGATTTTGTGAATGCTGCATGATTAAGTGAATGTTCCGAGGTTCTAGATTCGATGTACTAAACATGAGTTATCTGGTTAAATGTGAAGTAATATGCGAAGTCTTGTGAATTTCCTTACTTGAAAATATTAAAATATGCATAGTTGAGTTATGGCTGAGAGACTTAAGAAGACTATAGAAGAAACAAGCTCTTTGTTTTGTAAGTAGAAATATATGATAATACAATCAAAAGAACCAACTCTTGTGATTATTTGTCTACTGAATCCTAACTATTGATAGCAATGTATAATCTTAAGCAATGAAAGTGGAAAGTAATGGAATTAACTTTTTTGTATATATATGACATTGTGCATAAGATGTTAGTGTCCAATGTGAAAGCTAATGCTTTAATTCCTCAAAATAGACTCGTGGTAAACCAGTTTAGGATAAGGTTTTAAAATCCTTGTCTATTCCAAAGAATCAAATGAATGTCTTATTTTAATGGAGGAGGTTAAAGAGTCTAGTTGGATGTACCTTGTTAGTCTATTCAAGAATGTGGTCTTTGTGTTTGTTCACAAGTAGGGTTGTGTTTGAGAGAGCTTTACCAGTTTCTAGAAGCCAGATGCAGTCTCTTTGTTCAAAGAACCTATGGAATGATAACCTCTAAGATCTGTGCAATTTCTTTAGAAGTGGTTCAAGTCCCATAGATAGACTCTGCTTGCATTTCCTTGACTAATTTAGGATTTCCAATTCCTAGATTGAACCAGACCAGTGAAGCCATGAGAAATATTAAATATTTGACCATCCAAGTCATGTCTAGGCAGTCAAGTATTAGGGTTGTGGAAGTCTGAATCCAGAGTACCATAAAGTAAGAGTCAAGCTTGTGCAAGCAACTCTAGAACTGTTGATCATGATGTTTTCTTTTTTTGTGTTTCAATTTGTAGCCTCTAACTAACCTTCAATAGTTTCAAAGCCTTATTTTTAAAGCCTCGGTTACGTCCCAAACAAAAGCACTTTAAGTAAGTCAAGCATCAGTTTTGACAAAATTTTAATTAATCTAAGCAAAACATGTTCTTCATAAGCCTTAAGGATATTTGTAAGAAAACCCACATGATCTTCCCCACATGAATGTTCACCTACAATCAAATTGTTGCTTATGAACCTAAGTTTGGAAGTTTTAAGGTTTAAGGGTTTGACCAAGTTCAAAAAGCATTTCCTAGCCTTAGTTTTTTTCTTCAATTTCCTAAGATGGGACAAAACTTATAGAATTTACGTAGGTTTTCAAGAATAGTGAGATTTTGCTGTGTGTCATGCATCGATGTGTGAGATCATGATTGATGTCACCCTCTCAACATCATCACTCAATCGAAGGCATCAAGCAAGTATCTAAGTTATTTCACCAGTCGGGCTTCAAGTAGGTGAGAACATGACAAGTTTTAGTCTCTAGGCAGTATTAGTCCACTAGCGTTATGATTATCAGGTAGAAAGTTGAACTCTTTTGGTCGAGTTGTTCCAATCATACGAGATCCTGACAACCATCACCATCTAGGTGATGTCACCCCTTAGGAGTTGTCAATCTAGACATTGAACCCTCTTTCAAAAGACCTTGAGTGAGCAAGACCTTGACAAGTGTCACCATCTCACAATATCACTTCATTGGAGTGATTAGGTGTGGAAATAGTATTCTCTCGCTTGGCAAGTTTCAATCAATTCTTAACTAGAGTTATGTAGACCCTAGAGGTTAAACCAAGTTAGATCTATGGCTAAAGCCCAAGGTATGAAAGTTAGAAATTTTTCTGCATATTGGATGTTTATTCTCATTTAATTAAAAGATTGCATCTGGAATCCATATTAAAAGGTTATATCCTACTGATTGAGCATTCGCCTCCAATATGCTCCTCAAAGCCAATCAAATTAGTTAAACCAATTTAATTTCCTATCGTGTCCAGATTTCATATCGCTTCTAAATTCTCCAAATTTTACCTATGAGGCTATCTCCAATAAAGCCAAATTTAAATTAGTCATCGTGTCCTGTAGTTGCAATGGCACCTGCAAGGTATAGTTAACCTATCTTATTGACCTTGGATCTATCAATTGGAATTCAATGATTGATTGCACCTGGATGACAATTGCAGCCTAAGTGTAGATCGGAAACCCAAACCTTGTCGATTTCATTCTGGAGTTGACCTTGGATTTCAAACAAGTTTAATGAACATTCGGATCCAGATATCTCTAGGCATAATCTTCTTGGTTTGTCTACTGATAAGTGGCTAACTAGGGATTAGTTAAGCAGAGTCAAGGTAGCATGAGTTTATCGGATCCGAAGCACTTTGTGATATGTAATGTTCTAAGCCAAATAAATAATTGCTCACCCATACCAGCTCACTTTTCTATCCCAATTAAGATTTGCTTCTGATATGCATTTAGACATCAATCAAAACTGAAATTTATAATATTATTGCATCCCTCAGAGTGGTCAAGTCCTCTAGAGCTTAAATCAGTTAAATAAAACCAAAACTAGTAAGTCAGTTTGAATGGTTATATTGCATTTGGAACTGGTATTGTACCAAATCTTGATCCTGAGAGTGAATTGATGTCAATCAAGACAACTCTGCAATTGACCAATGGTTTAACCTAAGTCAAGTTGTAACCAGAGTTTAAAGTCATTTGGAGATTAGAGAAGTGCAACTGAGACTGTAAGTCAATTAGGCAAATAACAGATTTGGTTAATTTATGATTGAAGTAACCCTGTAATTTGATTAATGGATCATTTGAAATCGAAATCATCTGGTGGAAGAGAAAGCCAAGTCCCTGAGAGTTGAACCCGTCCCTGTGTCTGTTGTACAACTAGTTTCTAAGAACATGATTCCGGACACTTGAAGCTATGACCAAGTACTCAAGCATTTGTTAAGTTTTACAGGATTGGAGTTTAGCTAAATCAATAACCAAATAAAGTGTTAAGGCAGTAAAAGTATGAGTTATATTTATGTGTTTACAAGTAATTTTGTGTGAAAAAAAGAAGCAAAAGTCTGGATTCTTATTGGTGTTTAAGTGACTTAGAGTTAGGTGTCACAGTTAAAAACTAAGTGGGCTTGATTAGTGGGAAACTCCTCAGCTAAATGTTGGAACTGGATATGTTAAAGCAAATTTTTCAAAAAATGCTCACCTTGTATGCACTTCGAGATCAGTTTGCGAAATTGTTGCCCTTGTTTTATCCTCATTATTCTCCCTTGGGTAGGCGTCGTCATTTCATTCCTTTCTATTAATTAGTACGTCCATTTAAGTCTTTTGCTTTTACCTTCATGTATTAAGAAATTGTCAGTATTGAACCTCCGAGCTTGAACTTTCACCTTAGTTCAAATGGTTCATTAGTTCGAATGGTTCATTGGTTCGAATGGTTCATTTTCTTTTTTGTTCCTCCAAAACCGCTTATGTTTAGCTCCTTGTCCAACTTACGCCATATTTTTGAACCCCTTGGTTGAACTTTTATCGAAGTTCAAGAGTTCAACAGTTTGTTGGGTTCATAAGTACATAATGCTTGGAGTAAGTTAGTCGAGACAAAATTTTCACATCATGCCGATCTTATACTCTCGCTGTTGGGCAGATACATGTGATCGAAGTAAGTTTTAGAAATCGTCCCAACTGCATGAGTTATACCGATCGTGGAAGCCAAAGAGCCTTCGGTGACAGTCGCGAATAAAACAGATCGGCAAAGACCTTGTTTTAATATATGAGAAACTACAAGAAATGAGAATCGGTGTGAGAATGACGATTGGTGAGAAGATATTAAGAATCACCGATGAATAAATTCACACCGATGACCTTTCATCATAAAGAGATTGCTCGATCATCATTATCGGCATAAGAAAAGTATATCAGAGAATACTCCAAAAATCACCCCGACAGTATAAGCTATACCGATGGACACATTTGACTTTGAGGACTGTCTCCAACACTTCGGCGTGATTTCCCTCATCGGCGAGCTCCTTTTATGTCCTCTCGATGCGCCGATATACCAACTTATATATGCATTGCTTGACTTGCTATCACCGGTGGACTTAAAGTATCTTTAGTCTAGTTTCACCGTTATGGCCGGTCACCCTTTGCATCTGACGAAAGATACATTTTAAAAGATACATTCTAAAGATACATTCTCGATATGCTTTTGTGATATATGTATGCAATGTACATTCGGCGAAACAATGCAAAACTCATGCCAATACACAGTAACACACAAGGCGATATGCATAGCGCGGAATTGAAAAATTATGAAATGTGGTGAAATTGTTGTATGTTTTGCGTCTTGTATGTTTCAGGTTATACAAGGCTAAAATACATATCATGGATTCGAAAAGGATATACAAAGCGGAGATCAAACTATAAAACACCCACGAAAGGATTTTGAGCAACTGACAAATCATCGATAAGGGAAGTAATTATTTGAGTAAATACATATGTTTAAATAAATTTGTTTTGATTATTTGATCAGAAATTAATTTGTGTTTTATCTGGTCTTTTTAGGATAATAAAGAAATCCTCGAAGGAGATTACGCGGAACTACAATTAAAGAGCTTTGTTTGATCCTGAAATGGTTATCCATTTGGTGATTAAAGAAGAGTATTAATTTTCCTGAATTTGTTTATTAAGACAAATATTGTTGTTCGGTTATCAACCGTCACAACTGTTGTAACTGGTCTGAAGCTTGTATGCCTCTCTTTATAAAAGATGACCAAGACCAGAGGACAATACAGAATAGAAAAAAGATAGAATAGGAGGAGATTACAAGACAGAACAGGGGATACTATAGATTAGATTTGAGCAGCAATGCTAGTTCATTTTTAATATATTTTATTTCTGGTAGACCATGTGCAAGCATTCTCTGATGAAGTCAAGTCTGTAAGCATGAAGCAGTGACTGCAAATTTCGGTATCAACTATTTGTTAAATTTATTCAATTATATGACTGTCTCCTTTCAAAGTTTTCTCTGTTATTCAATTTGAGTTATCAAGTATATCTTCAAGTTGTCTATACACATTTGCTGTTATAGTGTGATAAGATTAATTGGTTTCTGCTTTCAGAATTAAATCCTTTAAATCTATCATAGTAACTTTGAAGGCATTGTCATGGATCTGTAAGAAGAGTCATATAGTTAGGGTTTGTATTTTGTCTCCAATTTTTGATAAATCTGTTACAATTGTAGTATTATTCTGATAGGTTCCTTCAAAGAGGGATTAAATCCTTTTAGATGAATGCAGGTAATTTGATTTTGTCAATTGGATATATATAAGTATGGAATATTAACTACTTCCTTGCAGGGTTGTACAAGTTACATACCTATTCTTTCATGCCAGATAGTTCGAGTTTTTACCAAACAAATAGTCATTTATTTCATGATCATACTGACTCTATATTCAATAAGGCACTGGTCTAGTATTTTCATTATCACTTATACAAATTCACTTCAGATTTACTTAGTTAGATTGCATTATTGTTTTAGCATTACAATTTAGATCATTTAGGATTAACTTGCTCTCTTTTCATCCGTTTATAATTTGTGCCATTATCAATAGTTAGATTAATTATGATCAAAGTAGTGATCATCTCTTTATCTGCTTTATTAATTAGAGGTTTACCCGCCTAGGTCCGACAGAGCTTGAAGTGAAGGGGGTTTAGCCATATCTACCCCGTGTCAGTTAGCCAAAAACGTAAAGAGACCCTGGCAACCTCTTAGGGTTAACGACCTGCGTTTTTGAGACCTAACACTAAGCGTGCCTAAGCCAAATTAGTACTGCAATTGATGACCTCTAGGGAAGTCCCAAAGCTTCATACTTGTGAGCATCACCTTGATGCAGTGACTGCTAAGTGGACCATTCATGAGAATTGAGAAGTGAGAAATGAGTTCTCATGAACCACTACTCATTGAATATGAGTTAATATAGATTGACTAGAAACTATGTAATTGAATCCTAAAAAATCATATCACATAATTCAATGCACTACACAAACATTATAGAGCTCCATAATGAATGGTTCACAAGGCACAACACTTGCTAAGGTTTTGCAAATAGCATAGCAATTTAAGTTGGCTTAATTAGGGGGGAACTCCATGGTTAAAGTGTGCATGAGCCAAAGTGTATCAGAATGGGTAACTACCCAAGAAATTCTAGTGCTTCACCCCTATGAGTATTACCTATGTGCAATGAGTGCTAAGCGGACTATTCATGCATGTGAAATGTGGGTTCTTGTGAACCACTACTAGGGAAATATAGGTCAATGTAGATAGACTAGAAACCACATAGTTGAATCCTAAAAAATCTTATCACGTAATTTGAAGTGCTGTAAAGACACCATTTGTAAAAAATTGAATGAGCTAGGGAGCAGCATAATGAGCAGTTCATAAGGCACAATGGCAGCTAAAGCTTTTGAAAATGGGGCAGCAAGCTGCATAGGCTTGATTGTGGAGAAAACCCCATAAGTGAGCTTGAGCTGGAGTGGTACTGGAATAGGTAGCCTCCCATGAAGTCTTGGTGCTTCACCCCTATGAGTATCACCTATATGCAGGAATGCTAAGTGGGTTATTCATAAACATGAGAGATGAGATCTTATGATGAAAAACTAGTCATGAAAATAAGAGTCAATGTTGTGATTGACTAGAAATATCATATCATGGACTGTGGAAATATCATGTCTTCTAGAAATACCTAGTTGAATCCCAAAAAATTATCACATAGTTTGATGCATAGTTGAAAAAAATTGTGATTATTCATGGCTCGCAGGACTCATGAGTAATCGTGAGTGGCAATGGTTGCCAAGTAACTCACAGCAAAACTCGGCCACGAGTTTTTCATAAAACTCGCCAAAAATCCACGGCGACTTGCAACTAGGATTTAAGTCGGCCGTCTAAAAGGAAAAACATCCAAACACAATTTCGTTCAAGTTTTTTAAACATGATTTATAGACGTGCCACACGGATTTAGGGTCTGTGAAACCTACAGTTTGCTAGCAGGTCTGTTGCAATAGAGACACAGCTTACATAAAATCTTTAATCTTGTTCCATTATTCCTTTCCTCGAATTTGAATTAGCACAGAACCGCATCTTTTAAATGTATTTTGATATTTTATTTTTTATGCTTTGGATTATGTGGGAAACTCTAGATTTCCAATAATGATCAATTTTGTACTGTCATTTATGATCATTCTAATTTGCCGATGGAATTTATAATCCAGATTTAGGTGGGAACATTGCTATTTTTTACTTGTGGTTTCTTGTCACGTCCCATGAAATAGCAGCATTCAAACTTACTGGCCGACTCCGTTTTTTATATGCAAATTAACATTACCTTAATAATTGTCTTGGAGCCGACCACATTTCTATATTGGCCGACTGCCTTCTGACGTATATTCCCAGTCACATATAAATATAGTTAAGATTGCCCAAACTGATAATGCTAAGGACCAGAGATTGATATGTCTCATAAGGCATCGATTACATTTACTAGAAGACAACGATTCTATGTATGAAAGCATTGGAGGATAAATAAAAGTATTTTTTTAAAAATGCAGCGATTAAATTTAGTTAGTGGAAGGCTGCAATTACATAGAGGTACGATCTGTTGTGAAGAAGTGTGATTTTGAAGAGTTACATCCATTCAGAACGGATGCCTCCATTTGGGATGATTTAAAATGTGAAAGAAGGAATGAATATGGAGGGAGTAGAATAAAATATAAGATCATACACCAGCAGATATATATATATGCAGATTCGTAGAGAGGTATATGCAGATTTGAAGAGGAGGAAGGAAGAAGAAAATATATATTATAAGCAGAGATAAATCTGTAGAAACAGATCAGCGAATATCACCATGGATCAAGCAATCAGCGAAGAGATCATCAGTAAATACCATACTCAGGCGTTCTGCAAATTAGTAATACTAATCAGATTCAGGTGCAAGTATACACTAAACAGCAAAAATAGATCTGGTACGAATTTGATGAATAATATAAAGTGATTATTTTATAAGTCTGAATTCTCTCATATATATATCATAGTACTACTATTATAATTTGATACTTAAATCATTTAATATAAATAAATGATATACATATATGTCTTTATCCTATAACCAATCAAAGGTTGAAGGAGGCAAGATAGGGTAATGTTGTTTACGGGCCCTCATGCTAAGCACGCCACTCCGAGGGTGGAATTAGATATTCCTGCCACTCGGGGCCAAGAGGTGGGTTGTTTTAAGACACTCGTGCTCTTGGGCTTAGGTGGGTGTAGTTTACAAGCACCATTTCATGGCTTTCCTTTCAAACCAAATTATGACTGGTTATTAGGATGGATTCAAGGAGCTTCAATCATAAGAAAGATGGAAAGGGTAACATGGATAAGAAAGCAAATAGGAGTTTATCCGCCAAGTACGCCCACCCAAGGGTGGAATTAGATATTCCTGCCGCTTGGGTCAAGGGGTGGGTTGTTTTAAGACACTCGTGCTCTTGGGCTTGGTATGGATGGCTTCGAGCAGACTTATCATGTTCCTCATCCAAGTCTTATCATGATTAACTTGCCTCTATGCATTATAGCTGATCTTCTATCATGCACTATAGATATTGTGTAGTTTATGTAGATCTGAAAATAGTTATATTTACATGATTTGAATAGATAATTTATTATACATGTTTTGATCATATGAATTATATTTCCAATGTTATCTAACATGATTGCAAGACCTAAACCAGGATTTATCTTGCTTACAGCTTTTAATTGGTAAGTTGTAACCCTAACTTGTGATTCTAGGGAAAGATTTAGGACAATCCCAAAAGGAGACATTACAAGTGGTATTAGAGCATCCTTCCTGCCATCTTGTGAATGATAGTGGATGCTACGTATATTCATGTGTATACTTCATGCCCTACATGCTTCGTGACTTACATGTATTCAAGTGTATACTTTGTGACTTACGTGTATTCAAGTGTATATTAGAATAATTAAAATTATATATTTAATGGTCAATAGTGTTTGTTAGATAGTTTCTATTCTTGTGAGTTTTCTTCGATTGTTTCATTATAGAAACTCTCTCTGTATTTATATGTAATTCCTTCTTTGTAAATAATAATGAATCATTTCATTTTTTTACCAGTTACAATTTGTAACATGGTATCAGAGCTCGAAAGTTTTTTTGGGCGCCATTCTTGTTTTTTCATCGCGTTTCGTGCTGAGTTGAGGTTCGCAATCTGTTTTGGCGTCATTCTTCTGTGCCTGGAGTTCCTGCTCGCGAAACGTTTCATGTTTTGTTTCCTGATGGTTGTGTTCGTCTGAATAGAAAAGAAAAAAAAAAACCCTCCGCGATTTCTATATCTGCTAAAGACGCGATTTTTAACCCTTTGTTCCTGAACGTCGCATGAGTTTTCTGCAAGTCGCGATTGTAGTTGATTCTGGAAGACTGGAAGTCGGGATTTCATTGTTTTCTAGTCGCGATTTGTGTCTTTCTGCAAGAAAAAAAAAACCCCTACATTACTGCTAATTTTTGACAGCTAGGGAATCTGAAATCAGCTAGGGTTTTGATCCTTTGTTTCAAGCTGGTTTTTTTTATTCTTTGTGGGTTTTTCGTAAAGTTTTCTGGGTGTCTCGAAATCCATGCCTCGAAATTTGTGCCAGCAGATTTGTCTTGAAATCTGTACCTGTACCTGTCTCAGTGTATTGGAACTCGTGCATGGGGTTTCGTACATTCAGCCTCTTCTCAACACCTCGTTTTTCGTGCCTCAAAAAACATGAAGATGGCTTCTTTGACCAACATAATGTTGGAAGGCAGTCAGCGTTTCAACGGCAAAAATTATAATACTTGGAAGCAGAGAATGATGACCATCTTTGAATATCGCTGCCTCGATCAGATGATTTTAGGCAACACTACTCGTCTAGCAACGGCGAGTAAAGACCAGGATAAGTTTGATGAGCAAAATCGTGAAGCAGTTATGCTCATTAAGCTTTAAGTCACACATGATCAGCTACCTCAAATTTCGACTGGAAAAACAACAAAGGAGATTTGGGACCATCTGAAGGGTTTGCATGAAACCTCTGACAAGAGCCGTGCGTTCTTCTTGAAAAATATGTTGTTTCTATCATGATGGATGAGAAGACAACTTTGCAAGCGCACCTGAACAAGATCCAAGAGATCCGAGATCAGTTAGAGACTATTGGTCGAAAAATGGAGGAAGAAGACATGGTCGTGATCACTCTGAAAAGTCTACCTAAGTCCTATGAACATTTCATTAAGACTCTCAACATTACGTCTACTAATGTTGATCTGAAATTTCTGAAGCTTTGTACTATCCTCTTGCAGCAGGATCGCTGGAAACAACAGTTTGGTAGTAAGGCTTCTTTGTCCTCTACAAAGTAAGCTTTTGCAGCCAAGTTTCAGGCTCAAAATAAAGGGAAAGGTCAGCCTCCACAGCAAAAAGGCTCAGGTCAACCTCAGGACAGCACCAAGAAAAAGAACATTCAATATAATTACTGCCATAAATATGGTCATATGAAGGATTGTCGTCAACGTTTGGCTTCTAAACAGAAGAAGCAGGGAGGATCTTAGCAGAAAGCAAATGTTGCCGAGCACACTAAGCAGGAGGAATCTACCTTTTATGCTTTTATGGCTAAAAGACCTGCAGATCATGTGAAGTCCTCTGCCTGGTACATTGATTCAGGTGCTTCGCGACACTTCACTCATCGGCGTGATTGGTCACAGACTTTACTCCCTTCAGTGACTCAATTATTTTTGGAGGTGAAGAGTATATAGTTGTCGGTAAGGGCACTGTTCAGATTCAGTCTGGTGGGAGGAATCTCATATTCCTCAATGTCTACTACGTTCCTGGCATGGAACTAAACTTTCTCTCTGTCACTCAAATCATGCGGCACTCTCCTCAATTGGATGTGATTTTCAGTGCACACAAGTGTTCCATTGTTGATCGGGAGACTCGCATGACTGTGGTTGTTGGTCTTGAGGATCAAGGTCTATACAGACTTGTGGATACATGTGATTCTCCAGAGTTAGCTATGGCAGCCAAAAAAATTTCCATCACCAGTCTTTGGCATCAGCGTTATGGGGACTTAAATGTGCACTATCTCTCAGCTATCTCGGGAGGGACTTGTAGTCGGTTTGCCTGAGATCCAGACTCAGCATCATGGTGTTTGTGGTGCTTGTCAGGCTGGGAAGCAGCACAGGTCACTATTCCCGAATGGCGACTCATGGCGAGCCTCCAAGGTACTGCAGTTGGTTCACACTGATGTATGTGGGCCAATGAATACACCTTCTGTTACTGGTTGCAGGTATTTCTTGCTTTTGTTGATGATTTTAGTCGTAAAATGTGGGTGTACTTTCTCAAACAGAAATCAGATGTGTTTACTGTATTTCAGAAGTTTAAGGCCTTAGTAGAGAAAGAGTCTGGCTGTTCCATAGTCACTCTTAGGTTAGATAATGGGGGGGAATTCTGTTCTACTGATTTCTCCAACTTTTGTGATATACACGGCATCAAACGCCAGTTAACCACACCCTATACTCCTCAGCAAAACGGCGTTGTAGAGCGGCGCAACTGCACAATCACTGAGATGGCCCGTTCCATGTTAGAACACAAGAGTGTTCCTAAGAAGTATTGGGCAAAAGCAGTCTACACTGTTGTCTATCTCCTTAATCGATCTCCTACATATGTTGTTAAGGAGAAGACTCCTAAGGAAGTTTGGACTAGTCGCAAACCTCGGATCAGCCATTTGAGAATATTTGGCTCTTTAGCTTATGTATGGATTCCAGATGCCAAGCGCTCAAAGTTAGATTCCAAGAGTCAAAAGCTTATGTTCACAGGGTGCAATGACAACCATAAGGCTTACCGATTGATTGATATAGATACTAATTGTCTTATCTTCAGTCGGGATGTTGTCTTTCATGAAGAACGAGGACCTTTTCATCCTTCCTCGTCTGTGCAGCATTCTGAGGATCACCTTTTCAAGGCTTCTGATTTGGGTGTTCATCTTCCATTAGGTCCACCTAATGGGAGGGATGATGATGCAGATTCTGATTTTGATGATACTCAACCCAAATTTCCTCCGGATGATGTTGATCTTCCACCTGTTGCACCCATTCCAGCTCCCCTGTTGCATCCGATGTTGGCACTTCTACTCTCCAGCCTAAATGGTGGGCTAAGACTATTGGAGATCTTCATGACGATGAGCTCACTGAGGGTAGATCATCCAGAAATAAAAGCAAACAACAACATACAGTTAATTTTGCTCTCATGGCCAACATTCACAGTGTCTATGAGCCTCAAACATATTCAGAGGCTGAAGGAATTCCTAAGTGGGAAAAGGCTATGGAGTCTGAATACCAGTCTTCAGAAAAATCGCACTTGGGTCCTTTCTGATCTTCCTCCAGGGAAGAAGCCCATTAGCTGCAAATGGGTGTATAAAGTGAAATACAAAGCTGACGGAACCCTTGACAAGTACAAAGCTCGTCTTGTTGCTAGGGGGTTCTCACAGAAGGAAGGCATTGGCTACGAGGAGACTTTTGCTCCTACAGCCAAGATGAGTACAATTCAGCTTGTTCTTGCCTTAGCAGCCCAATTTGGTTGGAAAGTCCATCAGATGGACGTTAAGAGTGCTTTCCTCAACGGTGAGTTGAAGGAAGAAGTCTACATGACGCAACCTCCAGGGTTCAAGGTTGCCGGTCAAGAACACAAGGTGTGCAGATTGGTAAAAGCACTCTATGGCCTGAAACAGGCTCCTCAGGCTTGGTACATCAAGATTGACAAGTACCTCATAGATCATGGCTTTCAGAGGAGTCCATCTGACTCTAATTTGTATGTCAAACGCACTGGTAGTGATATTCTGATTCTTGTTGTCTATGTGAATGACCTGATCATTACTGGTAGCTCAGCACATTTGATTGCTAAGATCAAATAGGATTTGTGCAACACATTTGACATAACAGATCTGAGACTTTTGCATTATTGTTTAGGTGTTAAGGTTTGGCAGACCGAGAGCAGTATCTTCATCTCCCAGTCCAAATATGCTTGAAGTCTTCTGGATAAGTTCCGTATGCAAGATTGCAAACCTGCCTCCACACCCATGGAAAAAGGGCTTAAGTTGTCAGCTAAGTCAGACTCACCTGTAGTGGGTGAATCATTGTTCAGGCAACTAGTGGGCAGCCTCATCTATCTCACTGCCACTAGACCTGACCTCAGTTTTGCAGTGAGCTACATTTCACACTTCATGACAGCCCCTAAGGTTGATCATTGGGTAACAGCGAAGCGTGTGCTGCGTTATGTGAAGGGCACTTCTGATTATGGACTTCTTTACGCAAGGAGTCACGATCCTAGACTCAATGGTTTCATAGACTCAAATTGGGCAAGTTCAGTTGATGACAGGAAATCAACATCTGGGTATGTGTTCAATTTGGGATCCGGTGCAGTCACATGGACTAGTAAGAAGCAGCAGGTAGTGGCTCTCTCTTCGACAAAAGCAGAGTATCGGGGAGCAGTTAAGGCAGCTTGTGAGGCAGTTTGGCTTCGTCAGATGCTTGCGGATATGCAAATGTCTCAAGCAGGTCCGCCTCCCTTGTTCTGTAGCAATCAGGGAGTTCTCAAACTTGCCAAGAATCCAGTCTTCCATGAAAGAACCAAGCATGTAGAAACTCAATGTCACTTCATCAGAAAGCTTGTTGAAGACGGATCAATTTAGTTACTGTATGTTCCGACAGAGGATCAGACAGCCGATATTCTCACCAAGTCCCTTAGTCCAGATAAATTTGTAAAATTCAGGGGGTCTCTTGGTGTAGTTAGTAGATTGACCATTAAGGGAGGGTATTAGAATAATTAAAATTATATATTTAATGGTCAATAGTGTTTGTTAGATAGTTTCTATTCTTGTGAGTTTTCTTCAATTGCTTCGTTATAGAAACTCTCTCTGTATTTATATGTTCCTTCTTTGTAAATAATAATGAATCATTTCATTTTTTACCAGTTACAGTTCGTAACAGTGTATGCTTTGTGACTTACATGTATTCAAGTGTATACTTCATGACTTACGTGTATTCTTATGTATACTTCATGCCCTACATGCTTCGTGACTTACATGTATTCAAGTGTATACTTCATGACTTACGCGTATTCAAGTGTATACTTCGTGACTTACGTGTATTCAAGTGTATACTTCATGACTTACGTGTATTCATGTGTATACTTCATGCCCTACATGCTTCGTGACTTACGTGTATTCAAGTGTATACTTCATGACTTACGTATATTCATGTGTATGCTTTGTGGCTTACATATATTCATGTGCATACTTCGTGCATCACATGTATTTATATGTATGCTTCATGCTTCTTGTATTACATGTACTTATACGTATACTTTGTGTATTACATGTATGCTTCATGCTTTGTGTATTACATCTTACGTGTGTACTTTGTGTATCACGTGTATTTATGTGTATGCTTCATACTTCACATGTATTTATGTGTATACTTCGTGTATCTATGTGTACGCTTCATGCTTCACGTATTATGTATATCTATGGTTTGCTTCATGTCTAATGTTTCTCCAACAAGTTTATTCTACTTTACGCTTAAAATTATGAAAATGCCAAATCTATCAAAGCTTTATTTGTCAAAGGCTTCTTGGGTTGAGAAGCACTAACAAATTAACTTATGATATAATGAAGAGTTGTAACTAGTGATGTGACAAAAAAAAAAAAAAAGTGTGACTCCCTCAGACTTGAGATATAAAGGAGGAGAGCATTTAATTTGAGAAAGACATCTAAAACATCATTGAAGAATTCAATTGAGAATAGAACTCTAAGTGATTTTACAAGTACATTAAATTAGGTTCTCAAGAATAATGATGATGCGAGAAAGGATGAAACCCCAAATACGAAAAGTGTGACCCCTCAAATGTAGGACTTCCTTAACAAAAAAATATAAAAGGGCAATCATTTCCTAGTGAAGAAACCATCAATAGGAAATAAATCTAACGATCAGCGCAAAGGTAAAGTATTATTCTCGAAAAATGCAGACAAAAAGAGTAGCGACTCCTTCAAGAAATAGATATAAAGGATAAATCAACTCATTAACATAAGCAATCGCCACTCATCAGGGAATCGAGCAATCAAAATATCAAAAAATTCCCAGGGAAGGAACAATCAATTATAACCACTCAACATAGTTGAATCTAATGATATTATTTGACTTTCAATTCTCAAATGAAAATCTAGTTATCACGGAAACTTGGGCATAACTAAAGATACAAAGACGGATTAAGGTTATCTTTCAAACTTCGAGATTTAGGTACATTGAGGTATCATCTTGACCTAGGATGGTCAATCTCTTAAAAGCCAAAACAACAATTTTGGGAGAATGTAATGAAGACAACTCAATTCTTTAGGAACCTACAAATTTGGAGAGAGATCTTAAGAGAAATGTTGGAAATTTATCGTAAGATATATTCATCAAAGCTTCAAGGAAGAGGAACATCATTGAAAATAAATTGTTCTATTCCTTTGGAACAAGAGCAAATGTACAAACAAGTGATCAATCCCACACTCATTGAAACAATGGCAATACATAGAGATAAATTCACTTCTATATGTAATATCTAGAGTAGATCATTTCATTCTAGAGTCTAAGTTCCTTTTCTTGCCTAAGAGTAACTTAGATAAATTTGATACACATCAAGTTACAACAAAGTTGTTACATAAGCCTATGCTAGGTTATATTATGGGCCCATAACCCACAAATCCCAGGATCATTTTCACCTCTTAAACTTTGGGACAAATTAAGATTGTTGAACGAGATGGAATAAAACAATACTTTTCTAAGGTATGAAAATCATCCTAGTATTAACATGGGAATATGTCAAATCTTTACAAGAGGAATGACAACCTCCCATTGATATGAAAATTGGATGTTAGTATCAATCTATAAATTCAAATTCTATGAAGATTTTGGTACATCCAATAATTTATACTTAAGGATTATCTAGGGAATATATACTCAAAAGGTTATAACATGTTATTAATGAGTCTATGACATGATGATATATGTTGAAAAATGTTTGGACTAAGTGTTACAAACACCTATATGATATTTTCGATTACGCCCTCAATCTAGCCCTGTTTGAATGATTAGGTGAAATAAAATATACTTTATTTAAGGAAAATTGGGCTTACTCCCAGTTGATGGTGTAATTAAGGCTCCCATAATCCCTCAACACCATCTTTAATTACAAATCTTAGTTTGTGATTGCTTGAGGACAAGCAAATTTGAGTAAGGAGAGCTGTCATGTCCCATGAAATAGCAGCATTCAAACTTACTGGCTGACTCCCTTTTTTATATGCAAATTAACATTACCTTAATAATTGTCTTTGAGCCGACCACATTTCTATATTGGCCGATCACCTTCTGACGTATATTCCAAGTCACATATAAATATAGTTAAGATCGCCCAAACTGATAATGCTAAGGACCAGCGATTGATATGTCTCATAAGGCATCGATTACATTTACTAGAAGACAACAATTCTATGTATGAAAGCATTGGAGGATAAATAAAAGTATTTTTTTTAAAATGCGGCAATTAAATTTAGTTAGTGGAAGGCTGCAATTATACAGAGGTACGATCTATTGTGAAGAAGTGTGATTTTGAAGAGTTACATCCATTCAGAACGGATGCCTCCATTTGGGATGATATAAAATGTGAAAGAAGGAACGAATATGGAGAGAGTAGAATAAAATATAAGATCATACACCAGCAGATATCTGAATATCTATATATATATATATATATGCAGATTCGTAAAGAGGTATATGCAGATTTGAAGAGGAGAAAGGAAGAAGAAAATATATATTATAAGCAGAGATAAATCTGTAGAAACAGATCAGCGAATATCACCATGGATCAAGCAATCAGCGAAGAGATCATCAGTAAATACCATACTCAGGGGTTCTGCAAATTAGTAATACTAATCAGATTCAGGTGCAAGTATACACTAAACAGCAAAAATAGATCTGGTACGAATTTGATGAATAATATAAAGTGATTATTTTATAAGTCTGAATTCTCTCATATATATATATATATAGATATATACTACTATTATAATTTGATATTTAGATAATTTAATATAAATAAATGACATACATATATGTCTTTATCCTATAACCAATCAAAGGTTGAAGGGGGCAAGATAGGGTAATGTTGTTTACGGGTCCTCATGCTAAGCACACCACTCCGAGGGTGGAATTGGATATTCCTGCCACTCGGGGCCAAGAGGTGGGTTGTTTTAAGACACTTGTGCTCTTGGGCTTAGGTGGGTGTAGTTTACAAGCACCCCTTTCAAGGTTTCCTTTCAAACTAAATTATGACTGGTTATTAGGATGGATTCAAGGAGCTTCGATCATAAGAAGGATGGAAAGGGTAACATGGATAAGAAAGCAAATACAAGTTTATCCACCAAGTACACCCACCTAGGGGTGGATTAGATATTCCTGCTGCTTGGGCCAAGGGGTGGGTTGTTTTAAGACACTTGTGCTCTTGGGCGAGGTATGGATGGCTTCGAGCAGACTTATCATGTTCCTCATCCAAGTCCTATCATGATTAACTTGCCTCTATGCATTATAGCTAATCTTCTATCATGCACTATAGATATTGTGTCGTTTATGTAGATCTAAAAATAGTTATATTTACATGATTTGAATAGATAATTTATTATACATGTTTTGATGATATGAATTATATTTCCAATGTTATCTAACATGATTGCAGGACCTAAACCAGGATTTATCTTGCTTACAGCTTTTAATTGGTAAGTTGTAACCCTAACTTGTGATTCTAGGGCATGATTTAGGACAATCCCAAAAGGGGATATTACATTTCTCCTGGGTTCAATTGAAATGACTACTAGTTGCTCCTATAGGTTGGGTATTTGGTTGGTTCAAAGGGGTCTTGCTGTAATGGGCTGCCCCTGTTTGAATTTTTTTTTTAATTTCTTATTTGTGTTATATTTATTTAGTTTTGTGGTCTTTCAAAACTAGATAGAAGTTGCAGAAGGGGTTTTTTAGTTTGCATGTAATTGTTTTTGCAGATACAATGAAATATGAAACATGCAACGATAACCCAGAAAAACAATCACATATATGAGCATAATATCAAAGACCCATATCATAAAATCATATAAAATGAATTACTAATGCATACCCATTTGCAAATCTCCAACTTTGTATTCTTGTTGTACTTGAACCAGCAATACTGGTGGTAGAAAACACTTCAAAACACTAGCAAATGAATGTTTTTTGATATACAATGAATAGCCATGACATTTACATCATTAGGCGACCATAATATTTGAGTTTGAAACCCCAAAATGAAGTGATTTAATTTTCTTGAAGACCCACATTCCTCTACTGTTGTACGGCCTTCATGGTTGCTTGTTGCAACTGATAAACTTCTCCAAATGGTATTAAATCTGACTTCAAACCCTCCATAAATACCTGCAGCTATAGATGAGGTCCTATTGCCCAAACACAAGATAAGGTGTCTTCAAAAACACAATAATCTGCTGCTCAAGTGTACAGCCAGGTCTAGGCAAGTACCGCCAACCTAGAATGATTTCAATGTGCCAGTAAACTCCTCCAAAAATCTTGAAATCTGTTCTTCAGTCCTCCTCCCAACTTATTATAGCAATAAACTTAAAGAATGTCTTTGAAATCCCTTCCGCGACAAACCTGCATTCAACCATTGAAGCACAATGCAAACACTGAGTGTATTTGCCTCTTCAAGCACCCGAGGATGATCTTTCACACCTGCGAATGCTGATACTCATGGAGGTTTTCGTCTCCAAAAGCCATGGTTTCGAATTTCTCCAAAACCCTCGAACTCTTTGTAGACCAAAGCCAAAGCAAATGAAAATAATCCAAAACTCCCCAATGAATTGCTTTTCTCCTTCTTATATTTCCTCATTCCTCAAGAGGGTTGATTCACTTTTGGAGGGAAATATTTATTTAAAATCACTTTCTAATATTTCCCAAGGTGGGCATCCAACTCCATGACTTAAGTAACTTTTAATAATATTTCATTTTTTTAGACACTTGGCCAATATAACCCAAAGTCCAATATTAATATAATATTAATAATTTACAGACTTTAAAACAGAGGCCCAAATGATCTTGGTATTCAGTGATCTATAGACCGTTGGAAAGGTCTCACCAAGACGCTTCATCTCCAACATTAAAAATCCCGAAACGAACAAAAACCCTAATTTGCCAAAAATAGTAAGTCCGGGCCTAAGCAATCAAATCCACCTCAAAAAGTGTCAAACTGAAAATCACATTGAAACCATGCCAACATCCACTCAAATACTGACAAACCCATCCAAGTCAACGCCAATAGTGGTTCCCTAACCAGGCTGGTTAGTCTACGGGAACTCAATAATAGACTAACTCTCCATCTATCTGCATTGGCTAAAAAGGGGACATTACACTTGCATCTACCACTTCTATGGAAGCCTTTGCTGCTATTATACCCAATTTTAACTAGCCTTCCGAAGGCTGAAAATATTATAAGTTATTCCGCTTACACTCTTACCTCATTTAGGTAAGTATCATTGCTTAAGTTGCAGCATATGTTGTCATACTTGCCCCTCTCCATTGAAAGATGCATCTTCTCATGTCTGTGTAAAATCTTTTTTATAAGCCATAAAGGATATGGCATAGGATGTTTCTCAATGTATATTTTGTGAAATATGGTAGAGTTATTGGAATAAAGTGTGATATGACCACATGAGTATCCCTCTAGTTGATGGTTAATGCCCCTGTAGGCTGTAGATCACCAACATGTAAGCCCTTATTTCAGAATCATATAATGATTCTACGAATCTACGCTTTGCTTGAATATTTTTCCTGAAATCCAACAAAGAACGGTTTATAATGTAGTAGGAAATGTGGCTCAAAGATTAGATGGTTGTATAAAACTCTCTCAATGATTTGCTACATTTCATCACATGATGATCATTCAATTAATCTTCTGCAATATTGGAACCATACTATACTTATAGTAAATGGAGAGATATCAAACCATTGTATAATAAAATATACAAATAACATATCATACATATTCAGAATTTTTTTTTTTTTTTTTTAAATTTAGTTTAGGCTGCTAACTAGGGTATTAATGAATTTTTTTCTATTATCTCTCTTTTGCTAGGGTTCATTTTCAATTTTGTCAAATAGAACATGGCTTCTGCAAATAGAACTAGTGGCAAACCTAAGGACCCTCGCTGGAAATATGAGATAGAAGGTCCAACGCAAAGAGTGGTAATTTGTAACTATGGCACTAAGGATATGAGAGGAGGCATAAATCGCCTCAAATATCACCTTGCACGAGTCACTTGCCGAGATGTTCCGTCATGTATAGAAGCTAGTTCAAAGGTTGAGGAGGAGGTGAAAGCTCTCCATGCAGAATTTGAGCATAGGAAAGCAGAGAAAAAGAGGACAGCAAAGGCAATGGCAGCCCTATCTTTGTTCTAAAAGGTCAAAGGGTGATATAGAGGACTCTTCTTCTTCCATTGGGCCATGGATACGAGGATTAGGCATTGTAGGCAACTGCAATTCCAACTTTTTTGTTCCTCATAACTCTCTTAGTGCACAACTTTTGTTGGAAGGTACTACATGGAATAGGGAATTGCAACATGAGGCAAGGTTGGCATGTCCACAATTTTGGTTCTACAACAATATTTCGTTCAATGTTGCTTTGAATCCTTGTTGGGAGCAGTTGGTCAATGCATTGATCATGGCAAGTGAGGGGTTCAACGCCCCAAACCATTATGAGTTGAGTGGCCCATTATTGTAGGATGAAGTCCAAAACACATATCAACTAGCAGACGAACAAAAACAAATTTGGAAAAGGAAGTGCTACACCATTTTATCTAACAGGCGGATGAATGGCAGGAATAGGACACTCATTAACTTTTTAGTGACTACAAGGGGGCAATTAGTCTTTTTGAAGTTAGTTGATGCCTCCAGTGAAATAAAAAATGTAGAGACCTTGTGTGTCTTGTTAGATGAGATGGTCATGGAGGTGGAAGTGGAAAATGTCACCCAAATAATGATTGAGCATATGTGGTAATCAGTAGACTTCTAGAAGAGATGCACCCGATGTTGTTTTGGAACCCTTGTGTTGCCCACTATCTTTACCCACTCCTTGAGGACATATGGAAACTAAGCTGGGTGAAGAATGTGGTCAAAGATGCAATTGCAAGGAATATCACAAAGTACATCTACAACCACACATGAGTCCTGAATCTCATGAGAGAGCACACTAATGGCAAGAAGCTCGTGCGATCAAGAGTCACACACATTGCCACTAATTTTCTCACTTTGTAGAGTATAGCAACAACATTGCCCAACCTTAAGCATATGTTTGTCAGCAAAAGGTGGTTGGAGAGTCCTTATTACAGGAAGGCCAATGCAAAGAGGGTCGTGAAAACCATTTTTAATGATAGATTTGCGAAGGTCATGGAGGAGATTATCAAGGTAAGTTTTCGATCTCCAATTTCCATTTATTTTTTATTTTATAATGTTACATTTGCTGATTTTATAAAATTTTGATATTTTTGTTTGTTGATTAGTATAATTCTCTAATTTCATTTTCACCCACTATTGATTTAGGTGTCAAAACCATTGTTTAGGGTTCTACAATTGATGGATGGGAATAAAAACCCCATGGGGTATCTATATGAGGCCATGGGTAAGTCCAAAGAGGCAATTCAACATTTGTATGGGTCGAATAAAACCAAATATGAACCCATATGGCACATTATTGATTAAAGGTGGAACCAACAACTCCACCAACATATTCATGTTGCTGCCTAATATTTCAACCCCAAATTTTTCTTCTCTCCTTCATTTAAAACAAATACAAAGGTTATGTTTGGCTTCGACACACGCATTGAGAGGTTGGCCCCCAATAACAACCTTTGAGACCTCACACACAATGAGATACAAGGTTATAAGATTTATGTTGTGTTGCGAAAAAACAATGTTAATTAATGAAATGCGTAAATGGTTCTCATGTGTGTCAGGTTATCAGAAAAACATGATAAACCGTAGGAAAGGTTATATTTTTACCCAAACAGCCAGGGCTCCCTCCTCTTGGAGTCTTGATGTGCATGAGCTCTAAAGAAAGGGTAGTAGGCGCCTAATTGATACCAACGAAGTAATAATTCAGGCTCGGGATTTCCAAAGTATCCACCAACATCAGCACCTGCAAGTCAGCCGCATCAGGTGTAAGCTTCCTTGTGAAAAAAAGCTAAACAAAGGATTTGCGCAAAAAACTTATATGCAATCATATTTACCAGAAAATGCAATTCCTGTAAGACCAAGAGTCAACACCATGGGAACAGAAACTCTCAAATGCTCCCATTCTGCTGCATTATCTCCAGTCCAAACTGCACCCACCCTTTGGGTACCCGCAAAAAATGCTCGTGATAATACAAATGGCCTATCATTCCCACCTCCTCGTCTCAGAAGACCATCAACCGAAGCCATGTGAAAGTAATAACCATAAGCATTGTGGATATCACGATGCTCAACATCTCCATAATGAAGAGCATCTCTAGGCATTGTTAGCTGCACTAGAAAAGGAACTTCAAATGAAAGAGAACAAAAAAATGCTCTACATTAAGAAATGCTTATTTCCAACAGATATTTGTGGGCTCTTTCGTAAGGGGGATGGGACAATCAGAGAAGTGACTAATATTTGCCATCTGACCAATTTTTTTCAAGACATCCACAAATATCAATTAATTGAAAATGAAGATTTGCCAGAGTCTTTATTTTTGCTTTAGGAATTTATGAGTTTTTGAATAAAACATACAGAATAATTTAAAAATTGGGAATTGTATAGTTTTACCAGACTTATAAAATCAGGAACTCAATATTGAAAATGATTGGCAAAAATTTATAAACTCACTAAAATGCATGGTTCCTATAATGTTTTGCAGGAAGAAATGTACCTCTGGACCATTAAACACAGAAGGCTCATTCATGTCATTCCATATGTACAGAGAAGGTGTGGAACCACCATAGTTACTTAGAGAAAACTTGTCAGCCCACCACGATCTGATCTCTCGATTCAACACATCCAAATAGGATGATGCACCCGGCCAACACCATCCATCATAGTCCTTGCCATGAGCATCCTTGACATAATATCCTTTCTGAGCAGCCTCCCTGTGTAATGGAAAACCATCATCCCTCTTAATATGAGGATCCACAATGGTCACCATGTGGCGGCCCTTGGCCACAAGCTTATTCTGCATCTCCACTGGGTGGGGAAAGGCTATCTTGTCCCAAGTAAAATATCTCTTCCCATCTGTGTGATCAACATCAAGCCAGAGAACATCATAGGGTATATCAAGCTCGTCGAATTGAGCATCTACCTCAGCCACATCTTCCTCGTCCCTGTAATTCCAACGGCACTGATGATACGCAGTGGCAAAATGCTGGGGCATGGTCGAAGTCCCGGTGAGACTTGTGTATTGCCTTACTACGTCCTTTGGGTTAGGGCCTAAGAAAAAAAATCCATCCACAATACCACTTTCTGCCATCCAATGTGTATCAATTGCAGCCCCCCAATGATCCCCATCCCAGCCAGGAGCCATGACATCTATTTGCATCTCTGCGGCATTAAGCCAGAAAAACCCCGTCGTAGACTCCTTGGCATGAGAGATCATAAAGGGAACAGAACCATAGAGGCCAAAGGGGGAATCGGGAACGAACTCAAACACATCGAGGTTGAACAAACGGTAGGGCTCAGATTCGACCTTGGGACCTCTGGTTGGTTTCAGAGCCAAACCGGTTGCATGTTCGGGGATCCCATACACAAATTTAGCTCCGTGAAAAGACACATCTAAACTAATAGACTGGGGACCGTGGGGCCTCGAATCGGTATGGCTACGAAAGTTTTCCTCCCAATTTTCTTCTTCATTCTTTTGTCTCAAATGTTCAAAATGAAAAAGGCCCTTACTGTTAAACGAGATTAAACGCTCCTTACCTTTGCGAATATAAACCTGAAAAGGATCGTGTTGCAGAACGCCCTCATAACCGGGGGCGAGATGAAATACAGATGACAAAACCCCGTCTTTATTCTCTTGTTTTATTCTTTGCAGCCACAGTTTATTGTTCTCCACATCTTCCAGCAGCACATCGGGAACTTGAAAGCGCTTTCTTTTTCCTTCCGCCGCCTCTTCGTCCACCTTGAAACGCAGAATGCCGTCCTGGTACACGGAGATTTCGAGTATTAAGGCCGGGGGAACATTATGTTGCTCTTCGGAGGTCGTGGGTTCGAGCCTGGCGGTTAGCGCTCCATCTTCGAGGGAAACGTCGAGCGCTTTGAGGTTAGCTGTGTGGGGTTTCATTGCTCGCCCTTGCTTGCAGAAAGGGGTTTGCTTGCAATTCCGAAACTCCTCCTTTTTCCAGCACGATACATTTGCTATTGTTGCGAACACAAGTAGCCATGCTAGTACTAGTTCTACAGACTGTTTTGAAATCGCCATACCCTCAATCCTTCAACTCAACTGGCTTGCCATTCCATTTCGCGATACTCGCAGGTGCATGCGTGGGCCTACTACTAGTGATTACAGAAATACATGTTCAAAAATATATATCGTCTACTCTACATTGAAAATTAATTTCAACTCTTTGGATAAAATTTCCGGGAAAGGGAGGAAGAAATTGTTGGATCGACGGCTGAGAAGCGGTAATAGAGTTTGAAAGACTATAGAATTCATCCTCGCCCAACACATATCAATGTGTCACATCGCTGGACAGCGAAAGGTATGTCTACTGATCTTTTCAACAATGGTTATCGAGTCATTTTTTCATCATAGTAGTAATAAATGTCCAAAATATGATCTTTCCTGGGTGATTCGCCATCAGCACAATACTCGTAAGGCCGATGATAGATGTCAAGGAACGCACCCTGGGGCAACATATTAAGTTTACTTTTGGCATTTGCTTCTGAATCCTCCATGTCCAAAGCAAGGACAGCTTCCAAAAATAGTGGTATTTGATTCTCTAATTTGATTAAATCCTCCATGATCTCGGACTTCACCACAGGATTCTCGGATTTGTGTCCGAAAATGGGACGCAACGTTTCCCCGAGCTGAAAATCCTTTTTCAAATAATAGGGAACACTATTTTTGAAAAAGGAGAGGATGAAACAAGCATTCCGAGCAATCATCCAACACAGTTCATCTCCATTGTAGGGTTTTTGAGATCAAATCACGCAAACCAGAGGTGATCCGAATCTTTAGAGTCTGTCTGCATGCTGCGTCGCCTTTGTATTTTTCCATTCCACTGAGCTGCGGTTTTCCGAAATGGTAAGAGAAGATAAAAAGAATTTGAGGCACATACACATCTTCGTATTCTCTCAACAGCGCCATTGATGCACTAAAAATGAAGGCAACCGCCATCACTTCGTACTTGATCCAGCCACTGGATATTAAACGACGACATATTTAAGATGATGCTTCGGTGTATGGGCAAGTTACTCTTGCTCATGTGGCAGAAGCCAATGGAACAAGGGAATGTCTAGAGGCCTACCCTGTTGACGAACAAGGAGTCTCCTGAAACCAAGAAAACCAAGATAACTCTTTTTGGGCTGTTGGTCACACCGGTTGTCTTATATGGGTGTGAGGTTTGGGGAGCAGCGTGTTGAATCATAGGTGGAGATAGTTGGAAAGAATTCAAAAGCATCTCATCACTAGTAGTCTTAAAGTCAAAGCAACAGTTCCATATGAGATCCTCTTCGCTGAAGTCGGTGCTTACCCAATGGAGGCAGCAGTGATAACTCGATTACTAAGTTACCTAAAAAAGGTTGAAAACATGGGGAATCATCGGTGGCCCAATATAACGGTGAATGAGGTGTTAGATTGAAGGAAGAAGACTTGGATGAAGCAAAACACCAAGTGGCTAGGAAAATGGGACAATTTAATGTCCTAACACCAAAGAGGAAATAAAAAAATTTGTATTAGAAAAATTCAGGACTGCCATGTGGTCGAATCAGATTGGGCAGAAAAAAGTGCATTATATGAAAGAGTTCAATCCCTCTGGGGAGCATGGGGATAAGGCCTACTTATGTGCCGATATTAAGGGTAAGGCTAGGATCTTAGTTGCTCAATTGAGGATCGATTCGCACCATCTTAGGTGCGAAACTAGTAGATGGACAGTTCCCAAGGAAAGGTGGGAAGATAGGACTTGCATTTTCTGCAGTAAAACAACGGTTGAAACTGAGCGGCACTTCGTCATGGAGTGCGAGGCCTACAAGGATATCCATATGTAGCAGGATAATAACATGAATGTTGGCAGTCTGAGTGAGTTATTTGAGGAAAAGAGACTTCACAACACGGCTCGTCTCTTGGTCAAGATTCATAAGAGAAGAGAAGACATCGAAAAGAATTTGATGAGGTCTTAATGTGTTGGTGCTTGGTCCCTTAGATTGTTTGGTCTCGTGGATGGTATTAAAACTCATTCATTCAAAAGTGGCAACAATGTTCATTTATGGGGGATTTGTTGTGTTGATTTAACCACTCTTTTCGAGGAAGCAACACTTAATGATGCATGATGGTGTTGATTCATGGCGTGGTGGTTGGAATGTGAGGGTGAGCTCTAGCAAACCTTTGTAGAGGTGTTGTAATAGTAATCCTCATATGCTTAGGTGTATTATTTGCACAAATTGTGTTGAGCTCTTGCTGAGCATTAATGAAAAAGGTGTTTAAGTAGTAGTTTTTTATTTCAATTAACTATTAGAGGAGGGCTAACTCTCTTACTTGTCACCTATTGTTCTCTTCCTGTATTTGTTGTAAAACAAGAGTTTGCTCCTAAACTTGCTCTTGGTTGATTGCTTCTAGGTTTGGTATAGTTGTTCTGATCTCATTTAGGATGGATTCCACCCAATCCCCTCTAGCCCTAGGACATATGATCTTGATGGTGTGAGAGAGAAGAGATAGGTATGCCATGTCCTATTGTGCTAGTTGTGTTTCACATTTGACTTGGTTTGTGTTTGATAGTGTTGATTGCTTGCTTGATTGTTCTATTTTGATTACTTGCTTAATTGTTTTATTTTGATTGCTTTATTTTCTTTATTTGCCTTGTCTTGTTAGCAAGGGCCTTAATTCATGTAATTTCTTTGTTTTCTTGTTTATTGTTTTCCTTTTGTTGTTAGCAAGGACTTTGTGCGTTGAGTTGGTGTTTTGAATGAGATTAAACTAATGAATGATGATTAAACTAAATGCAAGAAATGGAAAACTAATCTATGTTTTAATTGTATTTTCCCAAATAACTATGTGATCTAATTAGCTAACTAAATGCAACAAGAATTATTCTAATAACTAAATGAATGCAATGCACGAGCAAACTAATGTTTTGTTTTCCTTTGTTTTCTATCTCATTTGCAAGCAATGTTTTGTTTTGATTTGTCGATTGAAAATGATCATGTTGTCAATACCATTGATGGGGTTTGATTTGAAAAGAAAGCACTTGCTTGAAATGAAACTAAGATTTATAATTTTAATCTACACTAATCTAATACAATGAAACAAATAAATCCTATTTAACTAATGCTAATTATGTGATATAATGATGGAATATCACAGATCTTGTGTTGTTCAGGATCAACCCAAGCACAACGCAAGTGAGTCAAACTCAAACGCAACACATTTAACTACACCCTTATTAGAGGTGCCCTCCCAATCACTCCTGCTCTCATGGCAAGAGCCAATTGAGCAGTGGTGGGATCGACAAGTTGTTCTATTCACAAGGAAGCAAAAAGTCACGAATGGCGATTGTGTTATTTGTATGGTCTGTTTGTGTACAAAGTTGATGGTTGTTATGGTTTTTATGGTTTAGTTGGCAAAGTTGAGAGACCAATTCTTGTAGTATATTTATATTGGTGTCTCTTGTCTCTCTTATGATTTCTAAGTCTTATCTTGTTTCTTTGTGAAATTGATCTATGATTTGAGCCTAAATTTGAAATATTCTTAAGATGTGGATCCTTACTATGCTTTACTCTATATGTTACAAGATTTGCATTTGTTCATGAACAATTTCTTCTATAGGGTTTTCCTAAACTGGTAGGTTTTTCTTGATTTCTTTGAGAATTACTTTAATTCAATCTTCTCTCACCCTAGGGCACATTGAATGCGAACATTGAATTGAGGAAGAAGGATGACTTGTTTTATTTTTTTGAAGGTTGAGTGTTGTATACCTCATAATGAAATTGAGGGCTTTCCCTTTTGGTGTTTTTTATTTTATTTTATACAATTTCTAATGCAATTAATTCTATATGAATGCAACTTTCTTTTTGTATTTTTCCCAATTTTGAATGTGATCTCATTACTACTTTGCTAGAAATGAATTTTATTTATGAATGCAAATCTAAGATGGCTCTTCCTAATGCAATTTTCTATGTTTGTTATCTTTTCATGTTTTAATTTTGAATGTGAATTAATCTAATGGAAGCACAATGTGTCTACTCTATCAAAATAAGAAATGAAATCTAGACCTAGTAAAACAAGAAATCTTATTCTAGCTAAGAGGAAATAATAGTTTTACTTTCCTAAGGTCAAGAGTGTTTGCTAATTACTAATCTAATCTACCTTTTTTAATCAAATAAAGAACCTATAAACAAAGATTGGCACCAATGCCAAGTTTATGTCCTCGAAGATCCAACTTGGTTTGTATCCTTCTTTGTAGCAATAGGGTCCTCCACTTGATGACAGGAAAGAAAACAAGGATATGAGGGAAATTGGTGTGGTTGAAGCTTAGAATATTGGGATAACAAAAAGCAAAAAGGCTCTCAAAGTCCTATATGAGTTTAAAAATGCTAATGAGAGATGCAATGCATAAACTAGATCCTCCATAAGTGATTCACTATGGGAATGAGAGATCTTAGCAAGGATATCTAAATAATGTAAATATGATAATCAACCTCTTCTAAAATAAGAGAGGAGGGGGATATTTATAACTTGAAAAGTAACACCCAAGGTGGGGCTACTTGGGAGCTAACTATAGAGCTAATTGGAAGATTGTAGAGGTTGATGGGAAGAAAATAAGAGATTAATTGAGAAATCATTGAGATATGATTGGAAGTGAACAACAAATTGATTAAAAGAGGAGAAACAATTGGGGGGGGGGGGGGGTGGTTTAGTCAAACAAGAGAGAACTCCCAATTAGAAGTGAAAATGGAAGTAAACTGGCATGAACTAAAAGAGATCATGCATACCAAAAGATGGTAGGGTTGCCCCTTTCAAGGATAGGGCAGGTCACTCGGGCAACCCTTCAACTTAAGGACAAGTCACCTAAGAAACCCTAAGGTCTCTTAGGCAACCCTCTATTTAGGGATCTACAAAAGATTTTCTAACAAACACAAGGTCTTAGAACTCAGTTCAAAGGTTGGAGAAGATGGTCAAGGGGCTAAATGAGCTAGAGGATGCACCATCAAGTGTGGAATTGTTGAGATAAGTGTAATTCATTCCTTTGAGGGCCATGAGCTAGATCACCAAATCATCATTGGATTGCCATGTTGGCTCATGGGTTTTAAGTGCTTATAGATCTTGGCAAGATGGAAGATAGCTTGTTTATTCTACTTTTTATTATCATTTAACCTTTCCAAAGCAAACTATTTTAAAATTTGTAAGAAAATAATAAAAAAATTACACCTAGGAGATCGACAACCCAAGATGTTGATGAGATGCTCATGGCATGTATGTCCTCAGATATTTAGCTTCTACAATGTTCTTTCCTCTCCAACCTAGGGTAATTTTCTTGATGAAAGAAGCAAGGGAAGATGGTAAACTAAACTAAGAGGGAAATGGTAGAGTGTTATAGCTATTGTATTAAAAGCCTTGAAGCTACAAAATAACTACGAAGAGTGTCTAGAGGCTATGTAAAGCATGGACATTGTAAGAAAAGCCTAGAGTTTGGCTTGGATACTTCTAGAAGTGACCTTTGAACCTACTCAAACAACTATGACAAGAGAGGCAACAAAATAAGAATTCCTATAGGAGGTAACCAATAAACATCCAAAGACCCCTCATGAATCTATTTGGGAGTATATAAATAGACTTAGAATCACAATTAGGGGGAAACTCAAGAGTTGATAGAAGTGGGTATAGTTAGAATTGAGTTACACTTGAGAACAAGGCCAAAAATGGTGGTAAAATGGTTGAAAGTGAAAGTTTCGTGTGTCCATAAAAATGTTGATGTTTCCCTTTTTACCAATCAAGGCCACCTCTTTTTCTAGAGTAGGTTTCATGGGTGACTCTGGGATGCTTGGGCAAAACCCCACCATTTTAATGACAAATTCGCAATTTTGAAGGAGCTGGAAGGTACACAAGTAAAAAAACAATGACAAGAGAGGAAACAAAATAAGAATTCCTATAGGAGGCAACCAATAAACAACCAAAGATCCCTCGTGAATCTATTTTGGGGGTGTATACAGAGGATTAGAATCATAATTAGAGTGAAACTCAAGAGTTGATAGAAGTGGGTATAGTTAGAATTGAGTTACACTTGAGGATAAGGCCAAAAATGGTGGCAAAATGGTTGGAATTGAAAGTTCCACGTGTCCATAAAAATGTCAAGGTTGGGCATCCCTTTTACCAATCGAGATCACCCCTTTTGCTAGTGTGAGTTTCTTGGGTGACCCTGGGATGCCTGGGCAACCCCACCATTTGAAGGACAAAATTGCAGTTTTGAAGGAGTTGGAAGGTATGCAAGCAAGGTAGAAGGCTAGGAAGGATGAGACGAGAGTGAGGAAGGATCTTAGAGGATGAACAAACACTTATATCAAGGTCTAAAAGGCTAAGAGGGAGTCTTATTCATGCCATGTGGATCACAAGCTAAACCATCAGATCATGATTGAATTATCATGTATGCCCATGTAATATTGGACATGTACAATTTCCTCATGTGTTGGTCAAGAGAGAGAAGTGGTGTTCCCTCCAATACCTCCATAGCCATATTCCTCAAACATGAAAAGAAGACAACAAATTAGTCAGCGACGGATGAAGCCATCAATGATTCACATTGAGAAAATAAGTGTTCTATAGAGTTCTTTATCTTATACATTCTTGTTCAAATCTCCCTATGATTAATGGAGAGATTTTTCGTTCATGTGGTTGCTTTGGTTTTTGTTTTCCTCATAAAACATTTGATATGACAAATTAAGTGCTTTGGTTGATTTTTGTAGATATAAGGACATATTAAATTGGTTTAGGGTTTATGGCTTGTGAACAAAGTGCCATAAAATCTACTTTAGTAGATTTTGTTGTGAGAAGAGGATGAGTTAGGTGGTTCAATGACACAAAAGATGGGGAGGGCATAAAAACTAAGAGAATTATGAAGTTGTAGGCTAGGAAAGATGAATTTTAGGCCTTTAGGAAAATATAGGAAATGAAAGGAGGGTTAGTATGTGAGGAGAAGAGTAGATGCATAGGCTAAGGGGTACATTAAGGGCTAGAAATAGTAAAAATGAAGGTAAAGGGGAAGAGAATAAAAGGCATATAGGTAGGTAGGAAGAAGTAATAATTATAAGGGAATGCAAAGGTGGGATTTGAATTTTGCCAATTATGGATTTTAATAAATCAAGGAGGGTGCTACCAACTACCTCTTAAAATGGCATGGCTTATGCCACCTTTACATATCAGTATTCTACGCACATAAAGGATAGTGCATATGTGGAACTATGAAAGCAAGAAGAAGACCACTTGTGTACAATATTGATTGGCAATGACTGACCCACCCTCTAAGACAATCAAAAAAATTGTCCAACTCTTTATTGTAAAAGAAGGAATGTCATTATGTTCTAATTGATAATACTAATTTGTACAAATAATAAAACTCGTTTCAAAATAACTCTCACTAAAGTCTATCGATCTACTTTATACTAAAATAAAATTACACTCAATTACACATGGCCATCAACATGCCCATTACACATTGACTGTTAGAATCTGAAAAGATTATTAACCCAGAAAACTAGTGCAAAAGAATAGATATTAAATTATGAATGCAAATGATACGAAATCAAAATAGCAACACAGAGTTAGTCTCCAAGAGAGTAATGCAAATGCTAGAAGCATAATAACATTAAGAGGATGCAAAAGCAAAAGATACAAAATACAAGCCAAGTAGCATGCTTATATAGACTAGGAAGAGGGAGGAGGTGGCAACACCGACCAATCAAGAGCAACCATCTATTGGACTAGAGATAGCAAAGTGTCTTCCCAAGATAGCTAATGGATGCTCACGTGTAGGAAGGTGACACCTCGCAACCACTCACCTAATAAGACATGCTTTATTAACCTAAGCAAGATTAATAGAAGTGTAGGAAAAACCTAGGAATATAGGGAAAAATAAATAACCCACTAGGAAATAAAAAACCTACACTAACACCCCCATAAGCGAAGCTTAGGTGGATGTAGAAATGGATCTCGACAAATCAAGCCTGATGAGGTACCCATGTACATAAAATTCCCCCCCAAAGAGAGAAAAGCCCCCCCTAAAATAGAGAGAGAAGAGACCCCCCCCCCCAAAAGTAGAGAGAGTCAAGACTTTGAGTGAGAGGAAGAAGCCCCTCTAGAAGATGAAGCATCCTACACCCCAGCAAAGCTCGCAAATGAAGGAACTTGCTCTTAGTGAAGGGTTTGGTGAAGATATCAGCAACCTGCTCGGAAGTCGGACAGTAGCGAAGGTCGATGACGTGGCCATGGATGAGCTCCTGGATGTAGTGCATGTGGACCTCTATGTGTTTGGTCTGCTGATGATGGTCCAGATTCCGTGAGATCTAAATGGCACTCTGGTTGTCACAAAATATGACTGATGGTTGTCTGATCTAGATACCAAACTCAGTGAGAAGATTTTGAAGCCAAATGGCCTCAGTGGTGGCATTCACAGCCCCCTGATACTCAGCCTCAGTAGAAGATAGAGCAATAGCAGACTGCTTCTTGGTCGACCAACAAACAGGACCTGAACCAAGTGAGAAGTTGTAGCCTGAAGTAGACTTGCGATCCTAAGAATCACCCACCTAATCTGAATCTGTGTGGCCCACCAAGTCAAGCTCAACACCCGTTGCGTAGTGAATCCCAAAACTGTGAGAACCCTGAATGTAGTGAAGGATCTGCTTGGCTGCTTTCTAGTGCAACTCATGAGGCTCCTGTATGAATCGAGAGACCATGCCTACAGCATATGAAATGTCAGGTCTCGTATGAGTCAGATAAATGAGACTCCCAACAAGTTGTCGGTACAAAGTGTCATCAACAAGTGGAGAAGAACATTAAGCCTCAAGTTTGACTCCAGAAAGAAAGGGAGTTAGAGCAGGCTTGCAGCCACCCATATGAAACCTCGAGAGCAAATCTAGAGCATACTTGGACTGTGTGATGGTGATCCTGAAAGAAGACTGAAAGATCTTAATCCCGAGAAAGTAATGCAACAAGCCCAAGTCAGTCATCAAAAACCTGTCATGAAGGGTAGTTTTGACAGCCCCAATGGTGGATGAAGAACTCCCTGTGATCAGCAAGTCATCAACATACAGAACCAAAAATAGGAGTGAATCATCTTACTGCAGAATGTAGACATTGGGATCAGAATGGCATCGAGTGAACCCAACTAATAGAAGGAAGGAGTCCATCTTGGCATACCAGGCCTGAGGAACCTGTTTGAGGCCATAGAGAGACTTCTGAAGACGGCACACAAGTGAAGAATCCTGAAGGAACCCCTGTGGTTTCTCCATATAGATCTCCTCCTAAAGGTCACCGTGAAGAAAAGCACTCTTCACATCCATCTGGTGTACTTCCCAACGATTAGCTGCAGCAATGGCAAGAACAAGTCGGATGGAATTCATTCGGGCAACTAGCGCAAAAGTCTCAGAGTAGTCAATCCCAGGAACCTAAGAGAATCCTTTGGCGACCAAGCAAGCCTTATGCTTGTCAATCGACCCATTTGTTGCAAATTTTACCTTATAGATCCACTTATATCGAACAAGTTTTCCTCCCTTAGGAAGAGGGACAAGATCCCAAGTGTGGTTCCTCATCAAGGAACTATACTCCTCCTGCATAGCTGTATCCCACTCAGGAATACCATAAGCCTCATGAAAAGACTGTGGATCTGAGGCAGTAGCAATGAAGACATGTGGAGCATCCTGGAACTGTGAACAAGTCCTCTTGGTGTCTGATGGATCCCCAACCCAATCACCTGCAGACTGCAAGGTCTGTCTAGCCCAAAGTGGACCGAAAGATGGAGAATCTGGAGGAGAATCATCAACCTCTGAATGATGACTAGGAGAGGAAGGAGGTGAGTCCTCTGAATCGCTCTCTGCATCATAAGTGGAGGTAGAAGACTGCTCAGGTGAATCTGACTCATCGGAAGATCTGTCATGTATCCCAAGTGACTCCAATGTCAAAGTAGAAGGGGTTGGAGAAGTGATAGAAAGTGAGCTCAAAGAGTCCTCCTCAAACTGAACACTCCTCTCAATGAACAACTCATGTGTAGTAGGGTGGAGCAACTGATAACCCTTCACACCATCAGGATAACCTACAAATATGCAAGGTCTGCTCTGCAGATCCAAGGCCTTGCATTTCTCTGCAGGAATGTGGGCCCATATAGGAGAACCAAAAACTTGAAAGTGCTTAACTGATGGTTTCCGATCACTCCAAGCTTCAAAAGGAGCGACTCCCTTCAAGGCTCAGTGAGGAACACAGTTCTGGATATAACAAGCACAATTAATGGCCTCTGCCCAATACTGTGGTGCAAGAGATTTGGAGTGAATCATGCAGTTCATCATTTCCTCTAAGGACCTATTCTTTCGTTCTGCAACACCATTCTGCTGAGGATTGTATGGAACTGAATGCTGCAAATCAATCCCCTCTGAAGTGCAAAACCTCTCAAACCGATGGTTGACATACTCACCACCATTGTTAGTGCGCAAAACTTTGATGGTTTTTCCGGATTGCTTCTCTACAAAAGTTTTGAAGTCCTGAAAATGATCAAATACCTCTGACTTCTATTTGAGAAAGTATACCCAAGTATATCAAGAAAAGTCATCAATGAATGTGAGGACATATCGGGCCCTACTGAAAGAAGGATACTGAAATGGACCAGCCAAATCACTGTAAACTAGCTCCAGTATCTGTGAAGCTCTCCATGCCTTACCTTTGTCAAATTTTTCCTTAGGATACTTACCAAGAATGCAACCTTGGCAAACACCACCTGAAAACTGAATTGAAGGCAACCCTGTGACCATGCTCTGACGGTTGAGCTGCTGCAAGTAACGGAAGTTAAGATGGCCAAACCACTCATGCCATAATCTACTCACATCATTAGAATGAGTGAGCAAAATAATCGAAGGAGGGTCAGGAACAAAGTGAGAAAACATATAGAGCCATGATTGATGATCTGCTCTCCCAACTGCAACTGTAGAACCACTGTGCAACTCATGAATCTCCACTGAATCAGGAGTGAACTCAACCCGCTTGCTTGAACCTGTGTGAGTGATCTGGTATACCGATAGGAGATTAATTGATAATGAGGGTACACAAAGAACATCATGGAATGTGCCATCCCCCACATCAACAGACCCTCTCCCACACACCTCAATAGGAGTGTCATCACCCATCAAAATAGAAGGCATAGTACATGGCTCCAAAAATGCAAGTTCTTCCTTAGATGAAGCCATGTGGTGCGAAGCACCCGAATCAAGAACCCAAGTGGATGGTGAAGAAGCAACTGCAACAAGGGCCTTGCCCTTTCCTTTCCCCTTGTTGTTTTCTTTTGCCTTGTTACACCCCTCATTAGAACTTTGTTTGATAGACTTAGGAACACTGATATTATTATTCTCAAGAATGTGTGTCAAGTGATCAATTTGTTTCTTCAAACATTTATGTTCATCATGACCGGGTCTTTTACAATAGGCACATTGGACCCTCTCTTTCTTAGGCTTGTTGCCCTTAGAAGATTGGGTCTCATTAGTTGCTTTTGAAGCAACCGGTATCTGATCCTTCTTCTCCTTGCTATTATTCTGTTTCTTATCCTTACTATTATTGTTACTACTTTGTCCTTTTTGTTCTTTGGTGCCTTGGTTGGCAGCCAAGGCATGTGACTTAGAGGACTTAAGAGTGCCCATCTAGATTAGCTTGTCATGTTCTCAAGTGAGATTGACAGCAAAATCATCTAAAGATGGCATGGTGAATTTAGTACCAAGTGCACCCTTAGTAGCATAGAAGGTAGAAATAAATATAGAATATTCTAAACTTAGCTTAGAGAGAATACTAAGAATCAGTTGTTCATCTTTCTTTTCAATTCCACATTGTTTTAACTGCAGCCTTAGTGATTTCAATTTAGTGAAGAAATCCTGGATTGTGTTGAAATTGCCTGGACTTAAACTAATTAGTTCATTTTCCAACACATGACCCCTCATTGAATCTTGTGTGCCAAATAGTGTTTATAGCTTTGTCTAGATTTCATTTGGTGTATTCAAAGACTCAATGTGAAAGAGCAAATCAGGAGAAACAGACAAACACAATGTTCCATATGCCTCGTCAAATGTGTTAAACCACTTAGGCTTATCTTCATCTTTAGTAGGTTCAGTTTCAAGTCCCATAGTTATCCTATTTAGTCTAACTTTCCTTAAGTGAATTGTCATGTGTTATTTCCACTCAAAGTGATTGTATGGAGTTAGGATGAGCAGATTTGTTTGATCCATGATGAAGAAATGCAGAGAAGAAATGTCGAAAAGAAGAGAACACAACCAAAACAACCCCCCCTTTTCACTCAATCAAAGAACCCCCCCAATAAAATATGGTTTGGCACTTTATATTAGTGTGTTTACAACTACCACTAGCAAGAAATACTAAGTGGTCTTGATTTTAATGCATTACAAAACCCTCACGAAGAGCATATGCTAAAAATACAACTTTGGCACAATACTCAGAGAAATAAACAGCACTACTGTGATCTACTCAAAAAATATGCACTTTCAAAAAATGAATCGCCTCGATACGAGGTCGTATATGAAAGTTATGATCCTCTGAAGTTCCCAAAACGAGAACTATACAATGTCACGAATGAGAATCTATAATTTCTAAAAAATCTTAGGTTCAAAATAAAAAAAACGTTTGCACTAGTGCATAGGGCACGAAAAAATAACAAAAAAAAATCATGGGAAAAGGAGTCCGTATGAGCAAGAATGGAGCATTTGAAAACTGCCTTCAAAACTGCAACTGCCAACGGAGAGGGGTCCTGCTGTAGCTTTCTGAACATGTTTCTACAAAATATATAGATTACATGAAAAAAATAAAACATACCCAGATGGTTTTTCTATGCTGCGAACAAAACCCAGAAGGCGTTTTTCTTGCTGATGTACAAAAGATGTTGATCAAGTATAAATAAAATGCCTTTAGCTATAAAAAATGACCCCAGCAACCAAAAAATGACATGCAAAAGCTGAATCAGCTACCTAAGACAAACAATGGTATGTTAAAACCTACAATATTGATTGAAAATACCAAATATGCAAGCTGGTTGTCAGATTTGAGTTTGAAACCCCGGTTCTGCAACTGTGTATGAGGATCTCTAATTTCGGTGAAATGAAAGCCAAATCTGACTTTCTCAAGCCTCCTGGACGCGTTGGAATAGCCAGAAATGCTTCTAGTATAACCAAAAATGCTGCAATCACCTAGATTTCATAAAACACATGTGCAAACTCCAGAGATTTAAAAAGTTTCTGTCAAACTTTTTTGATTCTCAAGATCATCCGAAGATGCAAGAGAAGAGCATACTGGTTTTTTCGAGAAAACTATAATAAGATTTATTATCCCCCCCCAAATCTCTCAAATAACGAAACTACAATCTACTCTTGCACATAGCAAGGCTCTGATACCATGTTAGAATCTGAAAATATTATTAACCCAGAAAACTAGTGCAAAATAATAGATATTAAACTATGAATGCAAATGATACGAAATCAAAATAGCAACACAGAGTTAGTCTCCAAGAGAGTAATGCAAATGCTAGAAGCAAAATAGCATTAAGAGGATGCAAAAGTAAAATATACAAAATATAAGCTAGGTAGCATGCTTATATGGACTAGGAAGAGGGAGGAGGTGGCAACACCGACCAATCAAGAGCAACCATCTATCAGACTAAAGATAGCAAAGTATCTTTCTAAGATAGCTAATAGATGCTCACATGTAGGAAGGTGACACCTCGCAACCACTCACCTAATAAGACATGCTTTATTAACCTAAGCGAGATTAATAGAAGTGTAGAAAAAACGTAAGAATATAAGGAAAAATAAATAACCCACTAGGAAATAAAAACCTACACTAACATTGACTAAATAGCAAATATATCACCACATTGTCACTATCACCAAATTTAACCTTAATTTTTGTGCTCTAATTTCTACTTTTGATTTAAATTTAAATTTTGGTTTCTCTAAACTAGAGCTATATACTTCATCATGCAAAATCAAAGTTTGCTCCATAGCTACAAGGCTTTGTAGGATCAACTTTCAAACTGACACCAAAATTTAGCTCAATATAAACCCAATTCTTCAACCAAAAAATAAAAATTAGTATAATTTACATTGAATTGCTAATTTGTGAGATCCTCAAGCAAGCACACATGAAAGTTGAGTGTCAATATCTCAACTATGAACAAATTGGTTGGAAGTGCATCAATCAATATAAACCAAATTCTTTAAAGTGAGAAAAGAGAAAAATAGAAAGATATACAACTACATTGAAAAGAGTTTTATATTTGGAATTGAAAAGAAGAAAGACAAAATTTCTAGAGAGATCTTTAACCACTTGATCAAGTGGATAGGGCCCCAATCTCTAAGTTACATAAGCAAGGATTGTTGCAAACAATTTTAAGTTAATATGGAAGTTGAATATGAGAATAGAAGTGAAAGATAAAGTTGGAGTAGCTTGCTATCTATTTTACATTCTCGTGTTAAATAAGAAAAAAGATACCTTTCTACTGAAGTTTTGTGCGAAAATAAACATCTTACTTTCGACAAGATATTGAGTGCAAACCATAGAATTTGCATTGCCAAGATTAACGTAGACATCTCCAAAATTGGCAAAGAGGAAAGAGCTAATCAAATCATTGTTAGTTTCTATTTCTTCTTGCTTAAGCTCCCTCTCACTCATAATATCACAACTTCCAAGGACACCTATCATGCCTTTCCCAATCCCATTTATGAACTTACTATGTTTTTTGAGTATTAACTTTCCTGCCAAGAAAGATGTTATGATGTGAATAGTAAAATTATTCAGTTTTCCTTACAATGAAATACAATGCCCATACCTACATGGGTTTCCTAATATTGTTTATGCAAAATCAACAAATTGATTTTTCTATGTATGTGTACAAAGACAACAAATGGAGGGGAGTTTTGATATTTTTTATAAATTAATGCAAGCTTGTCAATTCACTATATAGGAAGGGACAATCAATCTAAGGCTACTACAAAATTGATATTTATATGATTGTTAGATGCAATTAAATGCATTTTTGGATGAAGATAATTCAGCATTTAGAAAGGGACAACTATGGTGTGAGGAACGATATACCTACCCCCATGCAATGGTTGGTGAAGGAACCATCAAAGTAGAGCTTCCACTCAAGTGACTCAGAATGGATTCGCCTAGAAAGTTGAGATTCAATGGTTGGGTATCTACCAATGGTGCTTCTGCCAACTAATCCACTAATACTTGTCCCTTAATTGTCTTTTGGTCAACATACTCAATACAAACTCACTAAGTAGCATAAACCACTTAACCATTCAACCTGTTAGAGATGGTTTTGACAAAAGATATTTGAGTAGGTCAATTTTGAGAATAAGCTTTTTTTGATGATTGAGCATGTAGTGCCTTAATTTCTATGAAGCAAAGACCACCTAAACATGCCCTTTCCATTGGTGTTTAGTGAGATTCATATCCAACCAAGGTTCTAATGTTATAATAAATGCCCCTTTCTTTCTTTTTATCATCTTGTCATGCTAGAAGGCTCCCAAAACTCAACTTGTGTAGCTGAAATGTAAAAAATCAATGGCTTATTTGGTATTGGTGCCATGATAATTGATTGATTGGCAAGATATTATTTTAGTTAATCAAAAGCATGTTGACATGGCTCATCCAAGTAGTAATCCACATTCTTCTTTAGGAGATGTGAGAATGGTTGGCATTTATTCATAACCCAAGCAATGAATTTGTGTATATCCTAAAGCTTTCCTTGTAGAATGTGGTGTTGTTTAGGATTATATGGTGGAGGAATGTTTTGTAATTGATTTGACTTTAGTAGGAGCCACTTCTATACCTCTTCTAGAAATAATGAAACCTAATAGCTTGCCTAACGTGACACCAAATAACACTTCTTAGGATTGAGGCATACTTTATATTCCCTTGGTCTCTAAAAAATGCATTATAGGATTTTAAGATGCTCAACTATAGTTTTTGACTTGCTTAATAAATCATCCACATAGTCTTCCACAATATCATGAAGCACATCATGAAAGATTATTGCCATGGCTCATTGATAGGCTGCCTCAACATTCTTTAAACCAAAAGGCATGAGTCAATAGCAAAGTACAAACCAAGGAGTGATAAAAGTTATTTTATGTTGATCTTTGGGTGCAATTTAAATTTGATTATAGTCAAAAACTCCATTCGTGAGTGACAACATTTCATATCCTACAATGAGATCAACTATCATGTCAATATTTGGCAAGGGAAAATCATCCTTCAGACATGCTTTGTTAAGGTTTCTAAAATTCATGCAGACACAAATTCCTCTGGGTTTCTTTCTTATAGGGACAATGTTTGAGATCCAGTTAGAATAGTCAATAGGATAAATGAAACCAACTTCAAAAAGTTTTTGTAATTCATCTTTGACTAGGAGAGTGATCTTGGGATGCATCTTTCTTAACTTATGCTTCAGAGGTTTAACATCTCGATGTACAACAAGATGATGTACCGCTAGGGATGGATCTAACCAAGCATGTCAAAACATGACTAGGAAAAATATGTCTATGAATCTTTTGAGTATAGTACTAATGGTTTCCTTTTTTGTAGGATCTAAAGTTGTAGCTATTTGAGTGATCTTTTTATCTTCTCCTATGCCAAGATCAATTTCCATAGCTTCTTCAACTAGCGATGCATGCCCATCTTGTAAGTGCATAGGTGTAAAGGGAAGGTTGATCTTTTCATTCATTAACATCGCAAAGGTGTTTTTACCAATGGGCACATCTTCATTTTCTTGAATTTCACCTTTTTCTTCATTTTCTTGAATTTCACTTTCTTTTGATTTTTTGGACTAAGGAGCTCCTCCTATTCCCCAAAGTATGCACACGCGTCTAAATCAATCTCAAAACCTTTCTTGTGTTTCCCTAATGGAATGTTATCTCTAAGTCCCATGAATTATGCAAGTGCTTCCTCATTTTCAAATGTGTCTAATGATATGGGTTCTTGTTGGTCCCAATCAATAAGGTTGGGGTATTTAAGAGCCAAGTGGATGGTAAGAATGGTAGTGTCATCAAAGAGATTAGTTATGGTTGTTAGTGCAGGTTTTTATTTTCCTAGTGGGTTAGTTATTTTCCCTATTTCCTGGGTTTTTCCTACACTTTTATTAAGCTTTCTTAAGTTAAATAAAGTGACTTTAATTAGTGAGTGGGTGATTTTAGGTGTCGACATCCTACAAGGGAGGTGGTATTTGCTATATTGGGAAGATGCTATTGCTATCTTTAGCTTGTATGGTGGCCTCTCTTTATTGGTCAGTTTTGCCACCTATCCCCTCTCCCTGCTCTATATAAACTCACTACCGAGCTTGTATTTTAATCATCTTGAATGCACTGTCTAGTTACTCTACCGTTCTTCATATGAAGATTTGAGCTCTTAATGCAATTCTATCACATTGACATTTGCATATCTCTCAGAATTGTTGGTTTGCTTCTATTTTGCATTTCAATTTATGTAGCTTAGAATCTCTCTCATAAAGTTCTTGGGTTTTACATCTTGTTCAATATTTCTAACATGTTATCAGAGCTTTTGTTTTGAGATTTATAAGTTCATTTGATTTTGATTGAGAGATTGAATTCTAATTTATATCCTGTTAATCATGTATGCTCTTCTCTTGCATTTTTTAATGATCTAAAGAATCAGAAAGGATTTAACAAGACCCATTAACCTCTTTATTTTGCATGTGATTTTTTGTGAGATCTAGTTGGTTGTAGCATTCTGGTTATTTTTTAAGCATTTTAAGCTCTTCCATAACATCCAGAAGGTCTGAGAAAGTCAGATTTGGCTTTCATTTTGCCAAAATCGAAGATCAGGAATCGCAACTACAAATGGGGTTTGGAGAGTAGTTCTAAAATACTGCTCAAATGTTAGTGTAGGTTTTTATTTTCCTAGTAGGTTAGTTATTTTCCCTATTTCCTAGGTTTTTTCTACACTTTTATTAAGCTTGCTTAGGTTAAATAAAGTGAGTTTAATTAGTGAGTGGGTGATTTGGGGTGTCGACATCCTACAAGGGAGGTGACATTTGCTATCTTGGGAAGAGGCTCTTGCTATCTTTATCTCGTATGGTGGCCTCTCCCTATTGGTTGGTTTTGCCACCTCTCCCATCTCCATGCTCTATATAAACTCACTAACTAGCTTGTATTTTGATAATCTTGAATGCATTTTCTAGTTACTCTGCCATTCTTTGTATGAAGCTTTGAGCTCTTAATGCAATTTTGTCACATTGGCATTTGCATATTTCTTAGAATCATTGGTTTGCTTCTATTTTGCATTTCAGTTTATATAGCTTAGAATCTCTCTCATAAAGCTCTTGGGTTTTACATCTTGTTCAAGATTACTAACATGGTATCAAAGCTTTTATTTTGAGAGAACTTTTAAGTTCATTTGATTCTTGATTGAGAGATTGAGTTATAATTTATATCTTGTCAATCTCGTATGCTCTTCTCTTGTGTTTTTTAATGATATAAATAATCATAAAGGATTTAACAAGACCCATTAACCTCTTTAATTTGCATGTGATTTTTTGTGAGATATGGTTGGTTGCAACATTCTGGTTATTTTGGAAGCATTTTCAGCTATTCCATAACATCCAGAAGGTCCGAGAAAGTTAGATTTGGCTTTCGTTTTACCAAAATTAGAGATCGAGAATTGCAGCTGCAAATAGGGTTTGGGGAGTGGTTCTAAAATACTGCTCAAATGTTAGTGTAGGTTTTTATTTTCTTAGTGAGTTAGTTATTTTCCCTATTTCCTAGGTTTTTCCTACAGTTTTATTAAGCTTTCTTAGGTTAAATAAAGTAAGTTTAATTAGTGAGTGGGTGATTTGAGGTGTCGGCATCCTATAAGTGAGGTGGCATTTGCTAGCTTGGGAAGAGGATCTTTCTATCTTTAGTTCGTATGGTGGTCTCTCCCTATTGGTCAGTTTTGCCACCTCTCCCCTCTCCCTACTCTATATAAATTCACTGCCTAGCTTGTATTTTGATCATCTTGAATGCATTGTCTAGTTACTTTGCTATTCATTGTATGAAGCTTTGAGCTCTTAATGCAATTTTATCACATCGACATTTGCATATCTCTCAGAATTGTTGGTTTGCTTCTATTTTGCATTTCAATTTATATAGCTTAGAATCTCTCTCATAAAGTTCTTGGGTTTTACATCTTGTTCAAGATTTCTAACAACGACATGGTCTTCATAAGGGTCATGAATGGACTTAGTTTCAATGTGTTTGATATCACAAGAAGCATTCTTAATAACCTTAGAAGTATCACTAACCTTGTTGGATTTCTTTTCACAGGGTACATATCCTAGCCCCTAGTTTGTTGTATTCCCATTTGTACATGCATAGGTTCTAGAATTCCTTGCTCATGAAGTCCAAGGCCCTTCCCATTGTAAATCATATTTTTGCATTTTCTACTGGCTACATGATATTCATTCTTTTCAAATTAGGATGCAAATTTATCTTCCTCACCAAGCCGAGAGCCTTTTATATCTTCTATTTTTTCATCTATTAGGAGCCCATGTTTTATGAAGGTAGTTGAGACATACTGAACTAAGATCTTTTCTTGCTTCAGATTGTCACTAGGCTTGCTAAAAGATCAGGGAGAGGGGAATTTTTCTGACATGAAAGGTATCGTGGATCTCATATTTTTTACAACCTCTATCAATGATCTAGATGTGGGATTTAGAATTTGAGGTTGTCGATGTTGATGCAAGTTTGGCTAGATCTATGTATGAAGAGGATTGCTTGGGTTTGGGATTAAGGTAACATTAGTAATGGGGTGATGATTATTTTTTTGACAACGACCTTCTAATATTTTACAATATTAAAAGGCTAGGGATTAGCCAAGCCTTTGCTTTCATTCTAAGTGTGGGAATTTGATGCATTGATGGAAGGTGGAGGGTACGACTTGTATTGCATGGATCCATGGATGGACCAAGAGGATATTGTAAAGATCAAGATTGATGACATGTAACAAGGTTTGTTGTATAACAAGGCCCACTTCAAGTGGTAAATGTATTATTCTAGCCAACTCTTGTTCTACATTATCATTATCTTTGATGGTGATCGTTTTAGGATTTAAAGCTTCTTCTAAGTACCCAAGGTGTTGAATCAAATTTAAACTAAAAACATTCAAACTAGACCCATTATCCACAAGCACCCTTTTGACTTTATGTTTGGTCACGATTACTTCAAGGTATAGAGGAAGGTTATGGGATAGACCTACAAAAGGCATATCATTTTGGTTAAATGTAAGATGGAAATTTGAGGAGATGTCCCACAAGAGCTCAAAATTGAGATGTTCAATATTGTTTAGGCCTCTTAACTCCTATAGGACTTTGTATAATATGTCCTTATAAACATTGGATGTTTTCAAAAGATCCATAATTGACATTTGTGTTGGAGTCTTCTCTAATTGTTCGATGATATTGTATTGACCCTTGGGAGTAGGTAGGGGAGGCCCTTTAGTGACTTTTCTATGTCTTGTGGTAACAACACAAGTAGGAGATTTGATTTTGATTGTGGCTATTTAGTTTTCAAAATGATGGATATGAACTGTTACAACATCATATGTATGGGAAGCTTTATTATAATGAATATTATTAGCATGGGCATTTTGACTTTGGTTTGATGATTTATGCATTTGATCATGCTTCAGAAAGGGGTCTTGATATATCCCTAATTGTTTATTTGGTGATAATGATGTGTCCTTTTCTATCTCAATATCTTCATTGTCAATGAGGTTTTTAACATAATTTTTTTTAATTTCATACATTTGTTAGTAGAATGTCCTTTAATCTTATGATTCTCACAATAATATGTTTCTTTCTACCATGTTGGTTTGGGTTTATTTTCATCGAAAGGTTTGGTAGATGGAAAGACAATCATGTTTGCTTTGACTAATTTATGAAAAAATACCTCTAATGGCTCACCAAGAGGTGTGTATTGTCTACATTTCATCTCTTGTTTAAATGGTTATATAATGGGAATAGTAATTGTTAGTGGAAAATGTGAATAACAGTCTAAAACAACTAAGTATCCAATAACTCAATGGAAAGTGATGTAAATACAAGTAAACAAAGATTATACCTTCGAAGACCGTTTTTACCTCTATGTTTCCATTGTCACCTATCTTCTCTTGATCTTGAAGGTAATGGAGCTCTCAGAAGTTATACTTCCTTGTTGTTTGAAGATGACAAGAGTAGAACGACTGTGGGTGGATAATGCAATGGAGATCACACTACAATGCAATACTAATGGGGATGGAATGATGGATACATGATTGAATGATGATTTTGATAATGAGGTTGTGTAAATGCAAATGGAGATAATTTTGCCAAAGGCACGCCAGTATGATTCATGCAGAGTAAGATTGCTAAAGCTTAGATTCATGCAAATGGGTGTGAAGACCTTGTTTATATAGGCTGAGGGAAGACCAAATCCAAGTGTCAATAGATCCATGACTAGAGGAATTACCTGGGATGTGTACGATTGAGAAAGCTTGAGGGAATGTGTGCAAATCAGAAGAGGACAAGTGTCCAAGCTCCTTCCATGAGTTATGGGAGTTAACTAAATAGATTAAGGAGTTAACTGAATAGACTAACCAGTTAAGAGAATTGATTGATTAGATAACTGATTTGACTAATGAGTTAACTAAGTTGATTGGAGGAGAAATAGGAAATGTGGGTGAGGGAATATTAGCTAATTAAATATTAAAAATATTTAATTATGTGTGCAACAGGGTGAGGTGGAAAGGTGAGGTGGAATTATGGAATTTTTGACTTTGGAATAAAGGAATTTGGGTTTAAGTAAATAATTTAGGATTATTTAATTATATGAGACATTAGAGGAAACAGGGTATTTAATTAAATAAATTGATTTTTATTTAATTTTGGGATGATGAACCGATCAAATAAATTAGAATATTTATTTGATTGATAGAAGAATAAGAGTTAAAATAAATATTTAAAATATTTATTTAATTCGACACAAGCCAATTTTAGGTGTATACATTTTGCCCCTCTTTGATGCAATGTGTTTTATCATGTTGTTTCAAAGAATACAAATTTTCTGCGATTGATACATGCCCTAGTTTGCCCTTGGTACAGTTTAGTGATGATAGGATGCCCCCCCTCAGGAGATTGGATGGGAAGACGCAACGATAGGATGACAGACAATCTCATGATGAGATAGGTTGATAGGATAGTTGGGAGAAGAAATTAGGTGACGTAGAAGAAAAATGGGACAATAACCATGCCCCAGCATGCACAAGGTTAAATTCCTCCAAGTAGGGCTCATTTTGCTATATATAGGTATGTGAGGTCATATTCCTAGTCATATGTACACTTGTCTTTTGTGGAGATAATTTAGGAGCTCTGGTGTGGTAGTAGTGCAAAGCAGTCAGCAGAGATGGACCGGATTCTGATAGCTAACCACCGATTTGAGAGGATTCGATGATTCAGGCGGCCAGCAGAGTACAGCCCCCCAGTATGTACCCTTTCAAACTTGTTCCTTTGTGCATTTATGGCAGTCAAATCATAGGTCAAAGTTTGTGTGATTGAATGCGTGGTTTTATCTTTTCGGCACAAATGAGATAAGAATCTGCACAAACACTCTGATTCTACGCGATTAAGCCAAGAATCGGCGCAAATATGCAAAATTCACAACTTATAAGCAGTTATGCACAAACACTTAGGGATAGAGCGCATCTAGATATATGCACACAAATAGTAAGTAGTCCAGCACATACAAAATAAAGTTGCGCAAGCATTGTAGAAGCACGCAAACATGTAGGGTTTCAACACATATATTAAGAAAACAAGCATTTGTTACAAAGTAGCGCAAATGATTCTTGAAGCGGTGCATGTGGTTCAAGTTGCACAAATGTTTGGGGATTCGGTGCATCTATGACAAAGCTGTACATCTAATAGGTTTGGTAAAATACTTAGTTGGTTTGATAAAGTCGGCATCATGATCGATGTTGGCCAACTCATAGGTCATCTTCGAGATTGATTGAATCTCAGAAGAGAGGATAGGATAGGTTTCCTGATAAGTTAGCTAAGTACTATCTTTGATTTGATAGATTTGTAGCTTAGTTTGATTTGGTTTTGGTAATGCACATTGTTTGATTTTGTAGGAGATCCTAGATCATGTTTTGATGTCGTGGGAGAGATTCCTAGTTACGCAGATGCTGAGGCCTTACTTAATTGAGACTAACCATTTAGTGCTTGGGTCGACCGACTTATGGTATGTTTGCTTCATGCCCGAGATGCAGGCTAACCTCAGATTGCTGACTACTTTCGGTGAGAGGTATCATAGTGAGATGGGCACGTTCCACCTGCCTATTGGAGAGATGATGGTGATGCTAGAGGATGTTCACCAGATTCTACGGATTCCTATCTAGGGTCAGCTGGTTGAGTACGAGTCTACTACTAGAGCTAGATTGGCTGAGTGCAGGCAAGTATTCGATGACCCTAACTTGGATGGTACATAGATCAGCTGGGCAGATAATGCAGAGTACTACGAGCCTCTGCCATCCATACTAGTAGGTTTGATCGGAGGAGTTGTATGCCCCGATAGGAGATCCTATAGTTTCTAGGTTGGATGGGAATGAACCCTAGAGAGGATGGTTCAAGAGGGGACACAGTTTTCTTGGAGTCCTTGCATCTTCGCCCATTTGTACCATGATTTGCATCAGTTCGTATACGACGGAGCTGCGAGCCTTTCTGTTGGTGTGTCGTTGCTTCAGATTTGGGCCTGGACACATATAGTTGTGACATGATCGATTGGCATGGGAGAGAGGGGATATGACCGACCTTACTCTTACATGTTTCAAGAGACTCTTTCCCAGTCCAAGATGGGGAAGTTAGATTAGTGGCATCACACATTGGACAATGTGGATGAGGTGATATGGCGAACATACCTAGACTGTGAGGTGTGGGACGAGGACGTAGCAAAGTTGCCTTTTTGCTTTTAGACTCGATGGCTGATAGGGAGGACTCCCTACATACTAGAGCGTCACCTTGTGAGTCATGTGCATTGACAGTTTGGCAGGGTTTAGGGCATGCCCCAGGGTACTGTTATTTTTGCTCAGACACACAAGGAGTGTCCACTATGGGGTCATGTGGCATCATACGAGACAACTAGGACATATTTTCTATAGCTTCCTTACTAGGCATGGGATTTGAGGTGGGATATAGTGGATGCTGGCATGACAACAGATTTTGAGGCACATTTTACTGCTTATCCAGTTCCAAGATATTTAGGTCCTGGAGAGTTGGTGCCGTGTCTTGAGGACGATGATGAGGATGAGGATGATGCCCCTCGACAGAGGAGGTGATGATGGCGAGGCAGGAGGGGTGGCAGAGGAGGAGGAGACGATGGAGGTGGGGGAAGAGATGATGGAGGTGGGGGAGGAGATGATGGAGGTGACGGTAGGCAGAGGAGAGTTAGACAGAGAAGAGTAATCCAGAGGCATGCACAGGCATAGGGACAGGCAGAGGTGCAACCACAGGCATAGGCACAGAGATAAGCAGAGGCACAACCACAAGTGCAACCCCAGGTACATGCACAGGTACAGGGTGGGTAGGGTGATGGTGAGATGGAGGCTTTGCGAGCCCATATGGCTCAGTTACAGGCACAGGTGGCACTGTTGCAGGGGCAGGTGACATAGGTGCAGGGTGATGTCTGTATTGCGATTCTTAAGCGGGATATGGCCATACAGAGGTACAGTAGGGCAGAGGCCCTAATACAGTAGGTTCAACAGATGACAACTCAGGGTCCACACAGCCAGATTGTGGCGGATATGGTCAGGGCGAGACATGAGATATCCTACTGGAGAGGGCTATATGAGTAGGCTGTGCTTGTAGAGCAAAGGGTCACCAGTTTTCACCCTAGCTCATGCAGCAGGTCGAGGCGGATGCAGACATAGAGAGTAGGGATGAGGCCACCACTTCCTCATGGGCCACCAAGGACTGGTCGTACAGGTTTGACAGGTTCTACAGGGCCTTAGCCTCCTCCTCCGCAGCCACAGGATCCAGCACCTTTTGGCACCAGCTCCACCTAGCTACTTACTTGAGACATGTATCATGTTTATGCCAGTTTTTGTAGACACCATTTTTGACTGGTTGAGATAGATACTTTTATGATATCATTGTATACTTGGACTTTATGTATTTTGATATATGATGATGATCTATATGAGTTCGATGCCCTACCTGCATGTGTTCATATGGATGGACTTATTTATTATGCTTATGTTGTGATGTCATTACTATGTTGATGCATATGATGCACTTTGATGTCTATGTGACATGATGTTTTTATGTGATACATGACGGACATGATGACTTATATGTATGCGTATGATCCTATATGTTTTATGATGACTGAATGCACACATTGTGGTGATTTGGATGCAACATATGATGTTTTAATGGGTTTATGTATGGATGATTGATCTAATATGCAACCATAATGATATCTATGTTTTTGTGGTTATTTTTGATATATGCAATGTTATGGTAACTTATGCATCTAAATGACAACATTATATGAAACACAAACATGATCTTAATGTTTATATCGTTAATGCATTTTATGTGATGATACTATATGATGGCACACCTATTTATGGCATGCAAATGAATTATTTTTGTTGTCCCAAGTATACTCAATCATAATATAAAAGAACACTTTAGAAGAGAAATGGAATTAATAACTGGGATAAATCGATGACTTAGAAGAAATAACTTGGGAAATGGGTAACCGAGATCTTTAGACACTTGGTTTTTTTTAACAGGGATAAAATGCTTATAATGGAATGATATGCAACTTGATATGTATGGATGTGGCAGTTGTCATCTTCAGATATACAAGTATTTGAAGTACTTTGTTTCATCGTTGAGCTTTTTAAAATGTTGCAAGAAAATACAAGCATCTAGGTATAATTGAACCTAGATGACTTGAGTATCTCTTACATGGATTTTGATATAGCAAGTTAATACAAGCATCTAGTCAAAATTGAATATAGATGACCTGAGTATTTTATGCATGTGTCAACAGACAAGGATTTCTCTATTCCATGCTTAGACCTAGAACGTCCTCGATGATCTTTTGCCGATCATGTTGTTAGACAAAGTCATCACATTACTAAAGAGTGATCCACAAATAGCAAACAAATTAGAAAATTATGCCCCCATCATAGCTCCTCTAGTTTTTAGACATCCTTGAGTAGCATAAAAAAGACATAATAACAAAAATCAAGACTCTGTGACTTAAACCTTTTAATAAGCACAATTTTTCTTGCCATAGTTATGTTTTCTTACAACAAAAACAAGATACAATCATCATGGTAGTTGAGGTTCATTGCGTATTGTTTACAGGTCTAGTTCTTGCGTCAAGCATTTTGCTGAAAAAAGTGTGTTTGTATTGCTGCCTGCTGCCTGGCGATAGTATCGTGATCCTTATTGTTATCCTCTAAGGTGCATGACATTCAAGAATCCAATTCTCCAACTAGATTGAGGATTTGCCCCCAGTTAAGTAAAGGATTGATTTATTGTGGATGAACTAACAAATATATACGAAGAAACAAGCCCTAAGGGGTTTACCTAGTGCCTCGGGGGCTCATTGATGATGTCCTTGCCTACGTGACGACGTAGAGGCAACGTAGTTTGGGGTGTGGACTATGTGGACCTAAGACCTAGGCGATGGGAAAAGTGGATTTGGATGGACAAAAGGATGGGTGAGATGGGATAGGATGGATGGGAAGCCTCGGGGGCTCATCAATAATGGCCTTGCCTACATGATAGCTCAGAGGTGACATAGTTTGGCAATGATTCAATGGATTGGTTCAGGATGGATGACAAGATGGATGCAAGTTTGGATTGACAACTTGATGGGAGAAGGCGGGAAGGATGAGCGAACAACAAGCCATGGTAGGTACCTTGGTGTGACTGGATGCCTTGTGGTAAGAAGGTATGGATGAGGAACAAGGTCCTAACAGATGGAGGAAGAGGTTTAATCACAAATAGTGCCTGTTTCCAGGTTTTCACTACTTGCTTTTATTTGCACGATAGCTAAAATACACATGATGCTTGTTTGTTAGGTTTTCATCATGGTATCTGTCCAAGGTGCCTATTTACCAGGTTTTCACTAGAGGATGATTTTTTTGTTATTTTTATATGTATATGTTTTGTTTGTTGTTTTTGATATTTGATCCCTTGCATTGGGGTTTTAAGTGTAGAACTTGCGAAGATGCATGCTGTTGATGGGGCCATCAAACAGTTCACCTTTTGATGTGGAGCACCAAATCCATAGGCAGCAATGATGACATAGGGACCCAACCAGTTGGATTCAAACTTTCCTTTCTTTTCTCTGTCTTGTTGATTTCTAGGATTCTCTCTGAGGACTAGGTCACCAACTTGAAATACCCAGGGCTTGACCCTCTGGTTGTAGCTTCGTGACATTCTCTGCTGATAAGCCTTTAGGTGATTGAATGCATGTTGTCTTCTTTCTTCCAGCAGTTCTAACTCTTAGATTATGGCAACTCTGTAGTCTTCGTCAGATATGAGGCCTTTTAATGATACTCGCAAGGCTGGGATCTCGACTTCGATGGGCAAGATGGCTTTAGAGCCATAGACTAGGGAGTATGGTGTTGCACCTATGGGTATGCAGATACTTGTGCGGGAGGCCCACAACACATGATTCAATTGGATGTGCCAATCACAACCGACATCATTGACAGTCTTCTTTAGGATTTTTAGGATAGTTTTATTAGATGCCTCTGCCTGGCCATTTCCTTGGGGGTAATATGGGGTGGAAAAGCGGTGTTGGATGTGGAATTTATCACATAGCTCTTTGACATCTTGGTTTTTAAATGGTCTTCCATTATCAATGATATTGGATACAAGGATACCATAGTGGCAAATGATGTAATTCAGGATGAAAGAGGCAATTTGTTTGCCTGTGACACTGGTGAAGGGTACAACTTCAATCCACTTTGTAAAGTACTCAGTGGCGGTGATTATGAATTTATGTCTGCTAGATGATGGAGGGTGTATCTTGCCCACTAAGTCGAGTCCCCATTGATAGAAAGGCCAAGGAGTTGTTAATGGCTGCAACTCCTGTGCTGGTGCATGTATGAGGTTCCCATGGATTTGGCATTTCTTGCACCTCTTTACAAAATGATAGGAGTCTTTTTCCATAGTTGGCCAATAGTATCCCATACGTATGAGTTTCTTAGCTAGGGTAGGACCACTAGAGTGGGTCCCGCATATACCGTCGTGAACTTCGCTTAGGGTAGTTTGATATTCCTCACTGTCGAGACACCTAAGGAGAGTACCATCTAGTCCTTGTCGATACAGGGTGTTAGCAATTATGGTAAAATGGGAGGATTGGCAGATGAAGATTCATTTTTTATTACTAGATAGATCTGGTGGTAGGGTATTCTCTTTCAGATAAGTATACACTTTTCTGTATAAGGGAGAATCTGATCCTACGATATGGCAAATGATGTTGGATTCAGGGGTTTCATACGTAGGATGGGATACTGGCTCTACCAAGAACTCATAACATGACTGGTTTTCTGGGATATCAAGGAGAGATGCAATGGTTGCCATGGTGTCTATTGCTTTGTTCTCTATCCTTGGTATCTGCTCAAAAGAGATCACAACAAAGTATTCTTTGAAGTTGTCTACCATATGTTTGTATGGTATTAACTTCTCATCCTTTGTTTGATAGTCGTAGTTCACTTGGTTGACGACAAGTTGCGAGTTGCCATACACATGAAGTTATGTGATTTTCCATTCTATGACCAACTTGATGCCAATGAATAGGGCTTTGTACTTCGCCACATTGTTAGTGCATGGAAAGAGTAGTCTGTATGACTTTGGAATTGTGTCTCCATTAGGTGTGACCAACAAGATACCTGCTCTAGATCCATGCTGAGTATATGATCCATCAAAGTAGAGTTTCCAGTTTGTTGTTGTGATGTTAAAGATATACTCGTTTGAAAATTCAAAGCTTAATGGGCTGTCATTTGTTAACTGTGCATCTGCCAACTGATCTGTAATCACTTGCCCCTTTATTGCTCATCTATCTACATACTCGATGTCAAATTCATTGAGTATCATGACCCATTTTGATATTCTACCTGTTAGGGTAGCTTTGTTGAGCAAGTATTTCAATGGATCGATCTTAGCTACTAGCTTGATGGAATGTGAGAGCATGTAATGTCTCCATTTTGTGAAGCAAAGACAACAACGAGACATGCTCTTTCAATTGGTGTATATTGTAGCTCGTAGCCTACTAGTATTCTACTGATGTAGTAGATTGCTTGCTCCTTTCCTTCTGTGGTTCTGTTAGTGTGGCTGAAATGTATAGTAGCAATGGCTTGCCTCGGATTAGTGGCATTAAGACATGTGGATGCATTAGGTATTCCTTGAAGTGCTAAAAAGTTTGTTCACACATGTCATCCCATTTGAAAGGAATGTTTTTTGTCTAGGAGATGTGTGAATGGATGGCACTTATCTGCCAGTTGAGAGATGAACTGCCTAATGGACTGCAGCTTTCCTTGTAAAGACCGTAACTAACTAAGATTATTAGGTGGCGGCATTTCCATGATTGCCTTGACCTTGGCCGGGTCCACCTCTATTCTACGATATATCCAAGGAGTTTGCTGGATGTTACTCCGAAAACACACTTTTTTGGATTTAATCATACATTAAACTGCTCTAGTCTCGTGAAGATTTTGTCTAAGACTTGTAGATGTTCTTCTCTGGTAATTGACTTGGCTAGAATGTCGTCAACATAATCTTCCATGATAGTGTGCATCATGTCATGAAAGATTGTAGTCATGGCTCTCTGATATGTTGCCCCTACATTTTTCAGTCCGAATGGCATGATGCACCAACAATAGTTACCCCATGGACATGTGAATGTGGTCTTGTGTTGATCCTCTAGCACTATCTTGATTTGGTTATAGCCAGAAAATCCATCCATTAATGACAACATGGTGTGCCCTGCTATTAGATCAACAATAATGTTGATGTTAGGCAAAGGGAAGTCATCTTTGGGACAAGCCTTGTTCAGATCCCTGAAGTCATTACACAGTCAGACCCTTCCATCTGGTTTGCAGATCGGCACTATATTTGAAATCCACTCTAGATAGTCTACTTGTCTGATAAACCCAACATCTAGCAGCTTCTTCAGTTCCTCTTTTACCATGAGTGCAATATGCAGGTGCATCTTCCTTAGTTTTTGCTTTACTGGCTTAGCTCCTGGAGCTAGTGACAAGTGATGCATTATAAGGTTTGGATCTAAACCTGGCATATCTTCATATGACCAAGCAAAGTTGATCTGCTTCCGTTTGAAGAATTCGGTGAACTCCAGCTTCTCTTGTGTAGTTAAAGACTTTGCCATATGGATTATCCTTGGATTTTCACTTGTGCCGACATTGATTTGTTCTGTTGGTTCCATCAAGATTGAGGACCTCTCCTGATGTGTGAGATTGGGAAGAGTGTCAAGCCTTTCATCGTTCAGTGCCTTACAGAGGTTTCACCATTGGATACATCTTTTATATTTTTACTATTTTCATGATCAAACATTGCTGCAGAGCAATTTTCACTGTTAGATCTATCTTTCATTTTTACATTTTTATGACTGAAAGGCTTGACACTCTCTCCAAAATAAGCTTCATCATTGAGTTCTATGGCATAGCCAGCTCTGTGATCCCCTGCAGGTATATGGTCTCTAAGGTCTAGATAATCTATGATGGCTTCATCATTCTGGAAAGTATCTAGCTCAGGGGTAGTGTCTTGCAAATCCCAATCTATGAGTTCAGGATGTAATAGCGGGAATGGGTCATCGGATTGGTCTGGTTCGAGGCTAGTGATCGTGAAGATGGAGTAGTTAGTAGGGTTATTGCAAGCATTGACAATGCCCGTGATGGTACTCTCCATAAGTTGATATGTCAAGTGTGGCATCATTCTTTCCTCATGACTCTCACGATCGTTATTATGTAGATCAAACTCTAGAGATCTAGACCTTGAACCTTGTCCCTCATGAGTTGCATGTATAGGATCATAATCATGGACCACAACAACATCTTTTTCATCACAAGATAGTTCAGAAAGACTACCCCATTCATACACATTGGAGTTTGTCTCACTCCATTCTTGTAATTGGTGAATCTGCTCTACTAGGTTAGTAGAAGATGCTTCTATTTGCTTTCCTTTATGCTTGTCTTTTCCCTTGGTCTTTGCTTTTCCTTTGTAACCTAACCCTATAGTGTCTCGAGCTATTAATGAAGGAGGTTGGATAGTTCGATGATACCTCCTCTCCTCAATCCTATGGGCCCATGACATTCATATCCCATTCTTTGTAGTATTGAGAATCCTTGACCATACTGTTCAGTTTGCAATGTGGATTGATGGTCTTGTGGCTTGGATAGACTGTCTTCATCCTTATATAGTCAAATTGTAGGATGTCCTTCTCATCACTCTCATCTTTGAGGCTTCCCCATTTAACAAACATACCTTTTGGAGTTTCTAATGACTTGGGTTTGCTCATGGATGGCTTTCCATACGTTTTGGGGGATATAGGCAGTTGTGCTAAGCAAAAGGATTGTGCGATTGTATATTCACCAACACCCTTGTCTTTGAGCTTGAGGTTGAGTTTGGATAACTTGGATGTAGAAGAGAGTGAAACTGGGTCAACATGGGATGAAGATAAAGCATAAGCACATTTATTGGGAATTACAACAGTAGGTTTGGATTGTATAAAATTGCAATATTGAAATGGATTGGAATCACCTTTGATGGTGATCTCTTGGCCATCATGGGGAACTTGATACATTGGTGATAGGTGGATGGCACCGCCTTCATTGTGTGTATCCAAGGTCTTCCAAGGAGAATATTATACGCAAGTTCCATGTCAAGCACTTGACACACCACATCCTTTACAACATGTCCCACTCTTATTGGAAAAACAATGATTCCCTTTGATGTTCTTTCCTCTTCATTGTAAGCTTTGGTGGTGATTTTCTTTTTAGGATCAATATCATTCTCTGAAAACCCCAATGCAAGGATTAGCTTTAAGGTGCAAATAGTTAAACCCACTCCTCCATCTATTAGAACCCTTTTTATTTTATGCTTATGGATGAAGGTTTCAATATGGAGGGATGCATTATGTGGTTGGGTGATTGACATATCGTCCTTTTCTGTGAATGATATGAAATGAGGTGTGGTGAGATGACCTACCATGGTTTGAAACTGCTCTTTAGCGAAATTGGTTGGGACGGTGGTTTCCAAAAGAGCTTGTTCGAGGATGGCTTTGTGGGATAGGGATAGACGCAAAAGTTCCAAAATGGAAATGTGTGCGGGTGTCTTGTGGAGTTGGTCCAAGACATTGTACTAGTTGGATGTAGAGGATGGTTTGGACAAAGCTCCCTTAAGAGTAATCTTTCCACCACGAGTGGTCACATTACATTCAAGGGTTTTATTTATAATGATCACAATGATATGTGATTCACTTTCAGAAATGTTGTTAACAATATAGTCATATGACACATTTGTGTAGTTGGCGTTGTTAGCCCCACTTTTGTTTTGATTTGAAGAACCTCCCTTCTCATAGTTGGGGAGTGGATTCTTGAATGCTAAATGATCATCATTAGAGGCATGTCCATCAAGTGATATTTGTTTTTGATCCAACAAGTCTTGAATGGTGTGCTTTAGCTTTTGGAAATCATTGGTCTTGTGGCCTTTGCTTCCATGGTATTTGCAGAAGTCTGTGTCTTTCCACCAAGGAGGTTTAACTTTTGGTTCATACTCTCGCGTCGTTGGAAGTGTTATAAGATTGTTTGATATTGGCTTCCGTAGGGTGGATTCTAGTGTTTCCCCTAGAGGTGTGAATTTTCTGCAAGGAGGAAAGTTGGTAGACCGTGATTCGATGTTTTGGGGTTTGTTTTGTGGAGGGTTGTTTTGCAGGTTTGATAAGTTGAAAATTGGTTGCTTTTGTATCACATTCTTAGCATCAACCACCCCATCATTCATGATGTTCTTATTTTTGGTCCAAAACCGCGGTTTGTCCATGTTGACATTTGCACTAGGGGTGTCCTTGTAAAGTTTCATTTGCCCCTTTGCTATCAAATCTTTTTCAATGAGTAAACCCATTTCAATGACCTTACTAAAGGAAGTAGAACATTGGATTTGTATTTGATAGCTTAGATCAGAGTTTAGGTTGTGGACAAACATTTCAAGCATTTGTTTTTCTGGCATATGATATGGACACTTGCTGGCCAATTGTCTCCATCTCTGTATGAAGGAGGCAAAGGATTTGCCACCCTTTTGTTTAGTGATACAAAGGTCTAACATTAAGATTTCATGCTCAATGTTGTAGGAGAAATGAGTGACAAACTTGTCCACTAGTTTGTTGAAGGTTCGGATGTCGGGAGGTAGGCGAGAGAACCATTCCATAGCTTGTCCTCCCAAGCTCCTTGGGAATAGTTGCATGAGATACATTTCGTTGTGTGTGACTTCGAGACATGCGACACTAAATTCTCTGATATGATCTCTTGGATCACCCTTTCCTCGATATTTATCAAATTTTGGTACCTGAAATTTTGAGGGGAAAGGTATCATGATCAAGATATTGTCAAAAGGATATGGTGAAATATCCTCTAGAGGGTAGTGCTTCGTGGATGCTTCAGTTTGGATGTCTACAAGTTGTTGTAAGGCTTGGATTTGTGTTGTCAATATATCCAAGGGATTGATCGTATCCTTAGCCTTTTCCAAATTGGAAGCATTTTTACCAATTTTGGGAGTATCCTTGTCTAGTTTGGAGCCATCTTTCGATGACTCAGCTTCATTGGAGGCATTGTTCTCTCTTAGATTGGAGAGATCAAAATCAGAGGGAAATTTAGCTCCTTGTTGAGCTAAAATGAGAAAATACTTATGAGGATCCATGGCAACTACCCTATCCATTACTTTTTGGAATTTTGGATCTTGAAGTTGTTGAAGAATTTCCTCTTGACTAATCTCCTCATCATCAGAATTATGCCCACTATTGTGAAGGGAACCCATGTTTTGCTTTTGTTTAGATTGAGATCTAGTTGCAACCATAAAAACCTTTGGATGTGGGTGAATGTTGGATGAAGATGCTCGTGAATGTAAATGGATGTTCTTAGTGTGGTTGAGATGACAAGATTTTCCTAAGGTTTGGATTTTGATTTTCCGCTATTCAAATAAATGTGCTCTTGAACTAAAGGGTAGTCAAAGTAGGGAGAGTTGATCACCGCTATTGATATAGACTACTTCTTTTATCAAGATCACACTAGTGTAGTTCCAAGGTGAAGGATAATTTATCCTATTTATGAAACTAACTAGATTTTTGCTTTGAAATTGGAGGATCTTAATGACACCTTAGTGGAAATCTTATTTTGTTCTAGGTGTGTTGGGCAAGTTGAATTGTATTGGGAAAATGGGTACAAAAATGGATTCTTATGGTTTTCCCGAGTTCTCAAATGAAGACTATGCAATAATGGGCATCCTGAAATGAATTTGTTTTCTCCTCAAAATTTTGGGAAATGCTCTCTATTTTGGATGCACAGCGTCATATGCACAGGAATATTCAACAAATGTGTCATTTTGTGCTGTGGATGCGTAGGACTGCGTTGCATATGCGTAGGACTGCATTGCAAATGCGCAAAAAGAGTATATGTGCAGCAGATTTTATAAATGTGCAGCAAGATTGTGTGAAAGAACAACAGGAGCAAATGCGCAACAATATTTGATAAATGTGTAACAAAATAGGGTGAATGCACAATAGGAGTAAATGCATAACAAAATCGAGTGAATGCACATCAATATTTGACAAATGCGCAGCAAAATGGGGTGAATGCGCAGATCTGCAGAAGGTTTGCCTTTTTGTTTCAGTTTTTTGATTTTGGCTTGTTTTCAAAATGTTTTCTCGAAGCAAGTCTAGTATTTTTGTTGATGATTTGTGTCAAATTGTTGCAAGAAAACACAACAGACAAGAAGATTCCATGTTATTACAATTTTTTTTTTACCAAAAGCAAGCACAATCCTAAGGTTGGCAAGGACAATATTTGATGAGTTCCAACTTGGATTTCACTCCAGCCACTTGCATAAAGGTGTGACAAATAATAACTTGATAGCACTGGCTCCCCTCCATAGCACTCACTTCTCACGCATATCAAGTACAGTTCCTTCGAAGAGTTGAACTTTTTGTCTCCACACTAGATGAGTGTTTGACGTTGGACGACTTCGGAGGTCTGACCTCCTGCGTCAACAAATAGGGGATTTTGGCTTTTCTACAACAAGTGGGTTCTTAGTATGGACATCCATTTGGGTGGTTACACATGCAGCAATTCACTCCGATAAGGAGACTTCCCAGCTTGCAGAGGTTATGCTCCATAGGGTTTTGGGGGAAACATTTGTCAGTGTAACACAACATCACCCATTGTTTGCAACTTTTGTCACAAACATAATTTATTTATAGAAACTTGGAAGTGGCTTGGCTTTAGCTTGTTATCGCTTAAGGTCGTCCCACTTGGAAGGAAGGAATTCCAAGGGCAAGCCTCTTCTAAATATGACAACGATAAAATGATAAGTTTGGAATTTTGGTCACCCAATTAAGGGGAGAGCATAGGCCTATTAGCATTTTTAGGCACAAAAAATAGTGGTTCTTTATCATCCGAGTTAAAAGAAAAATAACTAAATGTGTTAAACCTGTCAAGCATAAAAGTTTTTAACAAGATAGCAATAACTTGGAAAAGATTTTGTTTTTGTTTAACCTTCTAACAAGTCTAGGTGTAGATTGTTGCTTTGAAGAAATAAACAAGTGTTCCTTTCCTCTATTAATCTATGTGATAGATTGCAGTGTAAGATAGTAAAAACATAAAGAAATTGTTTAGTTTTAACCCCTGGGTTGGGACTAGATGCAAGTTGTAATGCAGCAAAGAGATTTACTTTCCTCCTAGTTATGTCTATGTGGTGATTTGCATGAACATATTAAGTTACTCTCTCCTAATTAGTTCTAGGTGGCTTAATAATGCAACTAAAATGACTAAGTCCAGCTCCTAACACCTGCAAATGAGAGTTAGTATGGAAAATCTATGTGAAACATTACAATTTTTCTGACAGCATTTAAATGCGCAGAAATAGAAGGTGGATGCATAAGACTGTTAAGTATTTGCACAGAATTACATATGTGTAGAAAGAATTAATGAATGCGTAGGTTTGCTCAGTGTATGCACAGAAAGAGTGGATGCATTGAAAGAGAACTCAGATGCGCAGGAAGACTCTTTGTATACGCCGACAGAATGAATGTGCTGAAAGAGAACTCATATGCGTATGAAGACTCTTTGTATGCATCGACAGAATGAAGGTGCTGAAAGAGAACTCAGATGCACAGGAAGAATCTTTATATGTGTCGGACTATCATTTTCTTCATGGATGCGCAGAACTGGAATTCGAATGCACTGGAATGACCTGTCATAGCTGCAACCCAACCAAAAACTCAAATGGAGGTTAAAACGGGGTAGTGGCCCCATAGTGGGCGCCATAAATGTTAGTGGAAAATGTGAATAACAATCTAAAACAACTAAGTATCCAATAACTCAATGGAAAGTGATGTAAATACAAGTAAACAAAGATTATACCTTCGAAGACCATTTTTACCTCTATGCTTCTATTGTCGCCTATCTTCTCTTGATCTTGATGGTAATGGAGCTCTCAGAAGTTATACTTCCTTGCTGTTTGAAGATGACAAGAGCAGAACGGTTGTGGGTGGATAATGCAATGGAGACCACACTATAATGCAATACTAATGGGGATGGAATGATGGAGACATGATTGAATGATGATTTTGATAATGAGGTTGTGTAAATGCAAATGGAGATAATTTTGCCAAAGGCACGCCAATATAATTCCTGTTGAGTAAGATTGCTAAAGCTTAGATTCATGCAAATGGGTGTGAAGACCTTGTTTATATAGGCTGAGGGAAGACCAAATCCAAGTGTCAATAGATCCATGACTGGAGGAATTACCTGGGATGTGTACGGTTGAGAAAGCTTGAGGGAATGTGCACGAATCAGAAGAGGACAAGTGTCCAAGCTCCTTTCATGAGTTATGGGAGTTAACATAATAGATTGAGGAGTTAACTGAATAGACTAACCAGTTAAGTGAATTGATTGATTAGATAACTGATTTGACTAATGAGTTAACTGATTTGATTGGAGGAGAAATAGGAAATGTGGGTGAGGGAATATTATCTAATTAAATATTAAAATTATTTAATTATGTGTGCAATAGGGTGAGGTGGAAAGGTGATGTGGAATTATGGAATTTTAGACTTTGGAATAGAGGAATTTGGGTTTAATTAAATAATTTAGAATAATTTAATTATATGAGACATTAGAGGTAATAGGATATTTAATTAAATAAATTGATTTTTATTTAATTTTGGGATGATGAACCGATCAAATAAATTAGAATATTTATTTGATTGATAGAAGAATAAGAGTTAAAATAAATATTTAAAAATTTATTTAATTCGACATGAGCCAATTTTAGGTGTATACAGTAATATTAGGAGTATTTTACAACTTGAACATGTTTTGAGTTAGTAACACCATCACCAACTACATGCTTGTTTTTGCTAAAGAATTTATGTTTATCAGATTGACTTTGATCATTGGATTTAATATTTTCACAAGTCCTTTAGCTATGAGGGGGCTTTTTTGATTTGTACACCTTTTTCAATAATTTCGTCAAAAGTAGAAACACAATGGACTTGTAGGCAAAATGTCATTTATTGGATTAGGTTTGCAATAAAGATATTTATCATTTATTTTAGGTATTGGCCAAGGAAATTGACTTTCTAAACCTCTCTATCATTGTAAGGAGGATAAACTTTCCCCATTACATTGTTTGGTATTATAGAGGTTCACCATGGTGAGTCTGTGTTCTACATTGTACAAAAAATGTGTAACAAATCTTTTAGCTAAATCTTTGAATGTAGTGATGGCATTCTTTGGTAAGTGCAAAAACCATTTAAGTTCTTTTACAAATCAATTTCATGGAAATAGTCTAATCAAATACATGTTAAAATAAACTTCTTGGCTAGCCATGAAAAATTCTTAACATGCTCTCGATGACCCCCTTTTCCCTTATATTTATCAAACTTTGGAATCTTAAAATGTGAAGGAAAGGTGGTTGTGTTATAGATCTATCTAGTGGATAAGGACATAACTCTTCAAACATGTATCCCTTATGTTGAATTTAGTTTCTTGCTTGTAATCCTCGTATTGTGTCTTTTATGGCTTTCCATTCTTGTTCAAATGGCATATTAGGAGGTGGTGTTTCGTTATATGCCTATGTTGATTATGCACATACTACAGGTGTAGTGTATGAAATTTGATCTGGCAAATAAAAATCTATTTCCCTTTACTAAATGATTTAAGGATGAATCTAAGCTACTACTAACCTAATAGAAAGAGAAAATCAAACTAGTTGGACCTAACATGTTTTACCCTTGATAAATTTAAGTTTTCTAACAAGTCAAAACATAATGCAAATTGAAAACTAATAATTTATAGAATTAATAAATGCAAATTTAACAAATCAAATATAGAACTATAAACACAAAGTCAAGAGGAACCTGGCACCAAAGTTTGGAGCTAACTATCTGAGATGCCAATGCATCATGTGAACATCTATGTGTTGTGTGTGTGATCTTAATCTTATGTGTGCCTAAGAAAATAAGAACAATAAGAGTAATGCTATGAATTCTTGCACTAAGGTCTACATAGGCCAAGAAAACTAGTGTGTGTGACAAAAATGAAAAGAAATGAGAAACCCACAAAGTGTCAAATATATTTACACTAAGAGAATAATATGAAAGGAGAAGAAGAGGAACTCTATCACCTCCAAGAAGAAAGATGAATGCAACACTACTAATAAATGAGGCCCAAGAAAAAGGCCCAACTGGATATAATGGTCACAAACCTCATGAAAATACCAAATTCTCAAAAACTATTCACACAAAGCTTGGAGAATCACAATAATAATGATGTTTGTTGAATAATGTTGAAGGTAGATGCCAAGAGTGTTGAAGATTGCTAAGAAATTTGATAACAAGATCTCAAGTATGAGAGAATAGTGGAGAATGCCAAATTTTTCACAAGGTTTTTCTAGAAGATTCAAAATGTAATGTTAGAGAGAAGAAAAGGAAATCCAAGTCAAAAGAGTTGTTAGGACATGATAAAAGCATTACCAAAAATCATGCATGCAAAGGAATGTGGTGGAAAACTCTTAGAAACAGTCACTATGTAACAGATGATTGTGAGATGCTAGCACATTGTGTAGACATCTGCATGATGCACCTAGTGACCATTACGCCTACATGTCACATTAGTGTCTAGGTGAATTTGACTTTTGAAGATTTAAAACACCTTAAGATAGCCAAGAAAACAATACACTTGAATATAATTACATAAAAATAAATGCAAAGGATAGAACATAAACACAAACATGACACCATGGGTAGAGAAAGGCTAGGACAAGGGCTACAATGAGCCTAAAAACATACTATGGAGATGGAAACCAAAGTGAGCATGAAACACAACGTAAAATTGCAAGGGTATGCAATTTTAAATGTTACAATAGTTATGTTGGATTATTGAGATTGGATTGGCTTGATTGATGACTTGGATTGGATGGATTTTGTAAATTGTTTTGATTGGTTGCAAAGTATTGATTGGATGGTTGGTTGTTTTGAGTGGATTGATTTTGTTGGGATTTTGATTATTAGGCTTAGATTAGTATATGGAATTGGTTTCCATTGCAACTTGAGTGATGAAGCTTTTATTTTTCCTTGATTTTGGGGATCACATTATAATTTTTGTTTCATGTTGAGGGTAGGCACTATAAACACTAAAAAAGTGTAGGGGTCTACTTGGTAATCTAATGATGAGCTATACTCCTAATCACTTACATTTAAGTGTGTAATTATGAGCTCTTAGCAATTTTATTCTTGGTGACACATGGATCAAAGTTCTTCATCTTGTTTGTGTCCCCTAGGTCCCTAGCTAACCCTCCTAGATCATGTTTCTTCATCTTTCACTCCTTGTTGACAATTTGTTTCTTTCACTTTCTAGCCTTGTCATTTTGACTAACTAGTGTCGTAAGATGGGAAATACTCTTTCCATAATCCCTTTTCATCCATTTCAACCTTTTAGAGGCCTCCAATTGACCTCCCAAATTATTCCCCATTCATCAATTTTGTTTCTCTATTCTTCTTTTCTAGGTCACCCCCTGTTATTTCCAAATCTCCTTGGGTGACCCTGAATCTTCCCTAGGGCAACCCTAGATCTCTACAGTGAACTACTCTTTCAAAAGGGGTGATCCACCCTCTTCATGCATTTCAATCAATCTCTGGGACTTAAGTTCATCTTTAGACCCCTTTGACCATTCTTAGCCCCTAAAACCACCTGTAGAACCTTATCTTTTTGGGTCACCCCTTTTGTATTATGAATCTCCCTGGGCGAACCTAGATCTCCCCATGGGGCAATCGTGAATCTCTAGGGGTGACCTTCCCTGCTAAAAGGGGCGACCCTGTTGTGTTTAAACATGAGAGTTTCTCTTCAATTCAGGCCCAAATTAGCTCCATTTTTTCTCTAATTTGCATGCCTATTTGACCCCAATTGAACCTGGGCCATTTGTAACTCCTCCACTCCCAATCACTCTATTCTTAGCTCCAAAAAATCTATTCTTATCTCCCTTTCTTCTCATGCTAACTCCCCTTCCTCCATGAGTGATAAGCTATCAAGCTCAGTTCACTTCCTAATTAGGCCTATTCACTCCTCAATAAACCTAGTTCATTATCCAATCAACCTTGTTAACTCATCGATCAATTGAGTTAACTCTTCAATCAACTTCACCCTTTGTGAGCTCTCCCAAACTATAAATACCCCCTCCCATTTGCAATATGGGAGACAAATTCATTGCTGCAGACTCTTGCTCAGCTTTGCTTTTTGTTCTTCATAGCATAATCATGTTCTTCATAGGATGTATGAGCCTTTTGCTTTTGTAGTATAGTTCCCAAGATTTCAACACATTGGGTTACATTATCTTCTTATTGAGAATGGACCTAGAAAGAGCTATCAATTTTATATCACATCATACCATCATCCAATCGATGTAAAGGTTTACTTGGGTGACCTTCAATTGAATAATGTAAAGCTATATCTTTTATCTTACATCAATGTGTTCAATTTGCACACAAAAGGAAAAGTATTAAAGATTGAAAGAGTTCATTACAAGCCAATATCTGATGAAAATCACTTTACATTAGACACATTTGTGAAGACACCAGATGATGTGCCTTATGAGAAGAAGGATATCATACATAATCTATATGACACATTTGGATAAATAAAAATAATTCAAAAGAAATTAAACATGGTGATCCCACAGTACTGTGTCCCACTTTTTGGCCAAAGTGGGACATTGAAATCAACATTTTTAACCAAATTTTTGCTTTCTGGCACCTATAGCAACTAAATCGTTAAGAATCTAAAGATGATGTGAACTAGTGCTTTTTGAGATTTCATGTGTAGATTCTAAATGTATTTTTTTTAATTTTAAGAAATAATTTGTGAATTTTTTTACATAACTTTTAATAACTTATTTTTTATAGTTAACAACATTTTAAAAAAGTGGTGTTTATACCATACAACATAACTTTTTTTATAGAAAGGATAAAATTACAAATTTTTAAACATAGATTTATAACACCAATATCTAGTGCGCACATATTTTTCATAATTTTTGGTTGCATATTTTGTTTTTATTAATTTTTAAAGTGAGATTAATTATAATTTAGACATGGTTTATACCATACAACACAAGTTTTTATATATGTATCCAAATTAACTTCCTTTTTGTTGAAACAAGGACATCAATACCTAGTGCATAAATATTTTTCATAATATTTTTTATTTTTTCACGTGTGTGGATGTCATGCCCACCCTTATAGAACATTATAAGAATGGACATGAACACAAAATGCTACAATTTTAGTTTTTCTAAACTAACTTTTGTGGAAAAACTCTTGTTGAACAAACTTTAAGGAAGTAGTTTACCTAATTGCTCAAGTCTCCTACTGATTGGTGAAGTGTCTCAAAGTGTGTACTACTTGTTTTTGCAACCAAAGGAAACAAAGATTAGACTAGTTAGCTAGGCAAATCTAATCAAGTGATAAACATGAATCAAATAATCTAAACAACGGAAATTGAGTAACAATATAATTATACACTTGAGTGAATACTAAAACAACATATTACATCTCAGCATATCTATTAGGAATAACAAATTTACTACAATCATGAAGTTAAAATGACAAGAATACATCCAATAGAGTAACTGATTTTAAACTTGGTCAAGATATGAAATCATGTAGATTTAAATGCATTCAAGTAGCCATGAACAAATATATATATATATATATCAACACTCAGGGAAGCATTTTAATGAATATCAACAGAGCTTCATTGAATAAGAGATATATATATGAGTCATCCCACAATAATGGTTTACGCTTTTTGGCCAAACTTGACATTGAAATCAACATTTTGAACTAAATTTTTACTTTCTAACACCTATAGCTGCTAAACCGTTAGGAATTTGAAGATGATGTGAACTAGTGATTTGTGAGATTTTTTCTGTAGCTTCTAAATATATATTTTTTAAAAAAATTGGAGTTAAATTGTAATTTTTTTTGTGTTTCCTTTGATAACTAGTTTTTAATAGTAAACAACATTTTTTTAAAGTGGTGTATTCTGTCGCACATAACTTTTTTTCTACAAAGGATAAAAATTCAATTCTTTTGAATTTAGATCGGTAACACTGATATATAGAGGATGCATTTGGTTTCATAATATTTTGTTGAATAATTTTTTTTAATTAAGTTTTGAAGTCAAACCAATTATAACTTAGACATAGGCGTATTTTGTCCAACATAACTTTTTTTGTATGTATCGAAATTCAATTTTTTTTTGTTGGAATAAGGACATCAATACCTAGAGGACATATATTTTTAGAATTTTTTTTTTCTGTATTTTCCTATTTTTTCATGTGTGAAACAAAGACCTTGATATTTATTAAAAAACCTACATTCACAAGAAATAAAAAATAAATATAATAATCAAATTAAATTTATTTAAAATTATACTTTTTGGGAAGCTTATAATAAGGAATACATACTTACAAAACATAAAATTTAAATGAATTCATTTGATCCCCCAAAAGGTAAATCAAAAGTGAGTTTTTATCAACATTTTGATAGGTGTAGAAGAGACTCCATTATAGGTATGGTTTAAAACTAGTGGGGTTCTATCCAAGGGGGTTTGAATCTAAAGGGGTTTGATCAAAACCTCTTCAATTAAAATCCTTTAAATGAAACTTTTCAAGGCTTAAATCATTATATTTTCTAAAAATATGTGATTTCAGCAAAAATCAGGATGTCCCAGAAAGTGTAACCGATTATTATGGCAGCACCCATACGAGAGTGAGTATATATATATATGTTGATACATATAATATATATTAAGGAATATAAATTACAAAGTGCAAGAATGTTACACAGTCACATTACAAAATAAAGCACAACAAATGCCATGAGGCCATGCCATGCTAAGCCCAGCTAAGCTGAGGCCATGCCATGCCATGGTCAGGCGAGCCATGGTGCCCAAGGGGGCTATGTTCTCAATGGCTTCATGACTCCTTTGGGTTGTGGTCATCATGGTGGCCACGGCTCCCAGGCCCAAGGCCTCTACAAATTATATATGTGTGTGTATATATATGTATATGTATATATGTGTGTGTGTGTGTGTGTGTGTGCGTGCGTGTGCGTGTGTGTGTGTACACACACACACACATATATATATTCATCAACATAGTATAAACATATATATGCAGTTTTCTAACACCTGCAACATTGCCATTGAATTCACAGATTCTGGCAATGAATATTAACATTACAAATATCTATATAATAAACCAGATAAAAACCACAAAAATCTGATTCATTTGATTACTTTTTGTATAATGAAATCCATAGATTTTTCCACCCATAATAGGGCATCTTGATAGAGATATTTATACAAAACTTTTCTAAAACATGTATTACCATTGAAATGCCAATATCAAGAAGATTCAATTGCACAAAATATGTTTCAGCTAGAGATAATATTTCACAGAAATATTATATCAATAGACTTCCTTGATACAATAGGGTTATTTGAAAACCCTATACAACAAGATTTGAATACAAGATGGAATTCAATTTTCCATCAACATAAAGCATGCAAACTTTAACCAGATTCTCCTCTTGGCTGAAATCAACACATGCAACCAAATAAACAGCCTAGTCCCGCTCTCCTCCTAACCATAGGGCTTGGTTTACAAGCCCACCCCTGAGTGGGAGATAATCTCAAGTGCCCAAATTAAATTCAACAATAAAAATATAATTAAAAACAAATTTAAAAACTAAATTACATATGGCTGACTCACACACAAAGAATCCTTTCTAGATTCTTGAAAAGGGGGAGAGAGGGGATTCCCTTCCCTCTTGGGGAATAATCACAATAGCATTAATATTTCCTTCCTCATACAATACCATCACAAAAATCATCTCCACAACCCTTCAAATCCTCACTCCACAACAAACCCACACCACAACTCCTCCATTCAAACCACAACAATCCCCACATCACAACCCTTCCAACCAAGCAATGCCACAATCCACCACTCTACAACCCTTCCAACCACCAAAACCCCACATCCACCATAATACAAATACACAACAAAATTTCCCCAAGAGAGGCTCCAGATCTCTCTCAACCCCACATGAGGGCTCTCACCCCTCAGGAGAGATCCACTCCCTATACGCTCAAATCTCAATCTCATACAAACCAGCAAATTGCCAACAATTGCAACAAAATCAATTTATTTTGCACACACACAAAACACAGATGATAAACAACAACAACCACATCATAAATCCACAAATTTCATCCATAAATTTGAAAACCAAAATAAATTTCCAAACCCTACCTTGGTTGTCCAAGTTATGAGCAACCCAAGAAATTGGGTTCCAAATTAGCAAAAACCCTCTCAACTAGAAAATTCCAGCCACCTTCAAATCATTTCTTCCTCCACCAACAATTTCCAGCTAATGCAAGAATTCCAAATCTTTACCCAACACAAGAATAATGCAAAGAGGAGCCAAAACCAAAACCAAGCATGCACAACATGAGGAATGAATAAAATTCTCCACATTAAATAAATTTCACAATTCTCATTTCAACTTCCAAATGGAAGTTTAAAAGACTAAAGAAATAATTCCACAACTCTTTAAATAACAATTTTCAATAAAATAAAATAAAATGAGATTAAATAACAACTATTAAATTAAATTCTCCCACATCACAAAAATTAACCACATAAATAATTAAAATAAAGACAACCAAGATAATTAACCCAAATAATCCTCGACACACAACAATTGGGTTGATCACAACAAAATTAGGAAAATCAATTAAAATTGGGCATCTTGAGAATATCTCTGAACTAAAAGGATCTGGGTTGCCCACTTGCAAAACTCAATTTTGAACATCAGTATATCATGGAAAAGATAGCTGAAGCAACATATAAATATTAAATATCTTAAATGTCTAAAATAGAATAATTTATTAATTTTCATAATAAGAATACAATATTCATTTTTGCGGAGATTAAATACATAATCATAAAAATTACATAATTAAAAACATTCAATTAAATTAAAACATCAAATACCAACTATGATCCAGAATAATTTTCACACACATATATATGTATAAAATATGCATATCAAAACATAAAGGTCCATGATCTTGAAAAAGCAATATAAACCATATCCACACATAATGATCAATAAAGTCCACTATAAACAAGTATCCATATCATAGTCCCAGTAGCAGTGCTAGCTAGGCCTCAGTGGAATACAAACCTTGATGTTCAGTGAAAACCTATGTTCACTAGAAAATAGAAAATAAATATAATAATCAAATGAAATTATTCAAAATCATACTTTTTAGAAAGATTATACTAAGGGCTACGTATTTACAAAATATAATTTCTAAATGACTTCATTTGATCTCCCAAAAGGTGAATTTTTTGTCAGCATTTTGATAAGTGGGAGGAGACTCCATTGAGGATTTGATTCAAGGCTAGGGGTTTTTTTCCAATGGGGTTTATCTATCCTCCTTCAATTAAACCCCTTTAGATGGAACCCCTTAAGGCTTAAACCATTAATTTTTCTAAAAAATATGTGATTTTAGACAAAAATTAGGATGTCCCATAAGTGGGACACACTATTGTGGCAACACTCAACAACAAGCTTATCCTCCAAAAGCAAAAGACCTTAAAGTAGAAAACTATGTTCCAAAATAGAAAAAAGATGTTACAAAGAAAGATAAAAGAAAAAGTAATTCAAGTACCTTAGTTTCATGTACAAAAAACCACTTGGAAATTGAAGCACGAAGTTGTGCATCAAATGCTTATCATTCCACCACAAGAACAAGTAAAGAAACAAGAAATATTAGTGATGAGTGTTAGGTAGTACTCACCAGAATGTGCTTTTAATCTCCTTTTTCTTGTTCTAAACACCATTCCATCTATTGGTTTGTACTTAAGGATTGATAAACCTTGTTTAGTATGTTAAATTGAGATGTGATGTTGCAGTAGTAGTTGTAGTTAAAAGGTTTCATGTTTTGAGTTTAAGATGACAAAAATGTGCAAAAATATCTCTTTTGGATGACAGGGACCCATTCATTCTAGATAGCAAGGTTTTTGAAGACTTTGAAGAAGTTTTTGCCATCTCTGGAGCTATGCAGAATGGATATTGCGAGGTCTTAAGAATTTTGTAGAAGTATTGAAGGATCTCTAGAGCTAAGTGCCATGGAGTTGTACAGACATATAGGCTACATAATCTCTAGAGCTATGTTCCATGGTATTGTTGCAGTTAGGTGGTTGTAGACATCTCTAAATCTGCTTTTCAAATAGACTATGCAGAATCTTCAGAGCAGTTCTAGGAGTATCTCCAGAGTTCTGCATGAAGGCACTAGAGTTTTTGGGAGAAAACTGCAGTGGTGGCTTAGTTGAACGACACACATTGACTGCTTTTGCATGGATTGAGGACTTTTGTCAAACAACTATTTTTTGTTATTTTATTTTCTTTATCGGTGACCTTCATGACTTAATTGAACTTAAATTAAAAATTTTGATTTAAGGGACACCTTCAATGTCACTTTAAATCTTTTTAAGTTTCCGCATAATGATCTTTTTGAATGGATAGTTGCATGCTTAGAGTAAGGAATAAAGATGTTTGCATCTAGTAGAGAACTAGGAGTAACATAATAAACTTTGGAGATATTATATCAACAGAAAAACATTTGATATATATTGCATGGAAGCAGTATAATGGATATACAATAGTTTTGAAGAAGAAATATATAATCTATTTTTATACTCTGTTTTGAAGAATCTGGAATAAAAAGCAGGTGGTTTTATATCTGTGTGCTTTGAGGTGTTGAATCAATCTCTCTTTTATAGGTGTGGAGCAAGGGCCCACTCCCACCAAAGGAGAGAAGGCTAGTATTTATTGTTTTGATTTACTACTTTATTAGATTCTTTAAAATACTTGGTTTAGTTTCATTGCTTTGGTAATTATTAGATCAAATTGTTGTTTCATTTCATTTATTGTTTTTCCTATTTTATGATTAAGTAGTTCATTTCAGCAAATTGTACTTTAGATTCTTAGATTAGATCTTCCTTTTTAGCAAATAGTTAAATGCATGATTTTGAATGGATAAGTAGGTCTAGTTTTAGAAAGTAGTTTTTGGACTGTTGGTTATTAGTTCCTGCCACAAATAGCCATGGATACACTGCCTTGGATTTGACAAATTAATATAACTAAATGCAAAGTACAACAACCCTTGTCAATTAGTAAGAAGGGAGGTTCCTAATGTAACACCAATAGATCATGTGTTCACATCTAGCACAAAAGAATACAAAGAAGAGAAGTGTCATAGAAAAAGCAAGCAAAGAAGAAGCAACATGAATCCAAGAAAACAAATTTGATGATTTTTGTTGGGATGATAATGATGATTTGTTGGATGAGGACAATCATGATCATTTGGATGAAAAGGTTGAGCCTCCAAAGTTCATTCAATGATACATGAGCACCATTATGCCATATATATCTATATTGTTAGAAATGAAGGCAAACAACTATAAAATGGAAATCTAAAATTTAATCTGCAAATCTAAAATTAAATAGTAGATTGCTAAATGGAGATTTAAACATGTAAAATTAGCAACAAATAAAATCAACAAACACAAGATATTTACACATCACATAATGTTTAACATGGAGAAACCCTTTTGGGAAAAAATCTACCAAGAAGAGAGGCCACATATTTATTACCTTGAAACAAGAATGCAATACAATCACTTCCTACACTCCTTCAACATCTAATTTGATAGCACTTGTGTGCCTATGCAACCTCAACTCATACAACTATCTACCTCCTCATGCACTTGTTAAATAGAAATTACATACATGAGAATATAAAAGTTGTGGCAACCAAACTTGGGCAAATTCCAATGCCTCATTTTGGAAATCCCACTAGCATGCTAAATATAGCCTCTTATAGCTTCCATAATATCTTACTTTCTATCATAACTAACTAAAATTAACTCTCCAATTTTGGCAACTGGTTTGTCATACAATCCCTTAAAAATAGGAGATGCTCTTACAAGGTGTCATAGACTAATAATAACAATATAAAGATCCCTTCTTATGTGTGTCATAATAGCCCAAGTATAGCCACACTAACTTGGGCACCAAGTTTGATCTTATCACCTTATTTACATTCCCAAAGTAAAAGATGCTTTGACTGGTCAATAGTAAACCGGTACCGGTAAATAAATAATTACCATACCAGTAAAAATGAATTATCGCTATCAAAGAATCCTTCATCCCTTATGAATGCATTTATAAATAATATTAGGAATAATTAACTGACATAAGATAAAATTTACAAGGTTGATGAAACCTTAATCCTAACATTCTCTCACTTGACATCATACATTGTAAACGCATCCATAGGAAAACATAAATCAACTAAGTACAAGATTCAAGGCCTATAGTTTACTTGCACCAAATAAACTATTATGTGCTTACAAGCTTGGTAAGAGAATCTGCAACATTCTCCCAAGTGTCAACCTTCTTCAACTTAATTTGTCTATTTGCAATCATTTCTTGAACAAAGTGCTACTGAATATCCACATGCTTAGTTTGAGCATGATACATAGGAATCTTAATGAACAAATTGCACTTTAGCTATCACAACCAATTTGAATTATCCTGCAATCAAAACTAATACCTACACACAATTTCTATAACCATACTACCTCCTTAGAGACATGGGTAGCAGCCATATACTTTGCTTTGGTGGTGGATAAAGTGAACATGGGATGCCTCTTACTTATCCAACTCACTGCACCGTCAAACAAAGTAAAAACATAGCCACTAGTGGACCTCTGACTATCCAAATCATCAATTCAATTTGCACCAACAAAGACGTATATGTCTAATGTCTTATCCACACTATTAGTCCTAGAATAAACTAAGTAATAATTAGAAGTACCATGCAAATATCTAAGTGCCCTCTTCACATAATTCTAATGCTCTCCACTAGGGTTAGACATAAACCTACGCAGTACTTCCATTGCTTGGGCAATATCTGGCCTAGTGTAAACCATTACATACATCAAGCTACCAACCACACTAGCATATATGACATGTTAAACATATCCTCAAAATCATCTTCACACTTGGGGCACATATCTAAAGCAAGATTAGTGCCAACTAGTAAATGAATTCTAATTGGCTTTCAATCCTACATATTAAACTTCTTTGCAAAATTATACCGACATACTTTGTAACATCTCATTCAATAATGACCAAAAATTAAATATGAATTTTCATCTTAACTATGAATTAGGATAAACCATAATTATCCAAAGCATAATTAAGCAAGAATGAGTCATTATCATTTCAAAATTTAAGCATGTTATTCTAAACTAGAATATAACAAAACTTATAATTACAATATCTAATTACACCTCATTAGTGAGTAACCTTCACAATGCATGTATAAATCTATGCTCAAGGCATCATATATAATATTATACATAATAATGACTATAAAGTCATATATTTAAAAAGCACTGCATCTAGAACTCTTGACATCTGTCTCATAAGCCTCGGCTTGTCTTCTACTTGGGAATGAGAGCATCATCTGGGAATGTTAGGTTAGCCATCTTAGTATCTGGTGTTGTGTCCTTCATAATGCCTCTCGCTCACACAACTATAGATCCACTCTAACTATGTATAACACTACTGGAGACATTATGCCATCTGGAGCATTGTGGACCGACAATGCATGTAGAGACAGATGCATTACTTTGGCCAAAGATTTATATACATGTACGTTACGCAATGAATGTTGTCGTATGTCTACCACCTTGACTTGACTTATAAGCTATCATGTCCTATAGTAAACATAATTCGACCCTTCTCGGTTTAGAATAGTTGAGTTCAAAATGTCTGTTCATTCCTTGGACATTCGACTCTTGTCTTGAAAACCCATTCCTAAGATTCTCATTGCTTAAGCAACCGGGGACTAGTGACTCCACGTCACTTTGTCCTGCACTTGCATGCAGAAAAAGGTTCAATCATGTTCTCAACACTTAACCATGCCGGGTTGGTGTTTACTTTGTTTACCTCATTTCAAGGTTTACATTCAAATCATAATGTCAATGGGAGTACTTGTAGTGCCTCTTAGAGTTGATTCCCTTTATCAAAGGTTCTATCTCAAGAAACCCTCTTGATTCCATACTCTTAAAGAAGAATAATAGCCATTCAAAACGAAGGCATTCATCTACTTTTGTACAAGAAGAATTATAGTGACGGTTTTATTTTATAAAAGAAGATTTCAAAGGTTAACTTTCCCTTAAGGAGATAAGGCTCACACTCATAGGTGTCATATGACAACAACATGTCTACAAAAACCTTCTCATCTCCACAAGAAGTCGTTATAGTATAAATATCCATTACATGCACAAAGGATATCATTGCATGTAGTCGAAGGTTTTAATCTTTCACTTCGAGGTGATGAGTTTTAATGCTAAGAGGAACGGCTCAAAAGAAAAGAGTTTTCCACCAAGACTGGAGAAGTCTTCATCATAATATGTTTCGGCCTTACTTTATTATCGTAAGTCTATAACATAATATGATTTGACCTTACTTGCTATCGTATGCAAGGCTCTAGTTATCGAGAGCATGAGCCGATACTCTCAGCTATCAAATTCATTAAAAACACAGTTACCCTATCGGGCTTTTCAAATAAAACATACTTCAAGCCTTCGTGACTGTCAATCAATCATTAAGAACATCATAACAGGGTTTCAAGGCTTGAAAGCTGCTTAACATAAGTTGGTAACCCTTACGGGTTTAACACGGGTATGAAATGATAACACCTACTTATTTAACACAGTCATCATAACGATGACATGAAAATATAAAAGTTTAATAGGGTTCAAATCTCTGCCAAATGGGATTCATATATGTATAACACACATGTTTTGAACTCCAAGTTGGTTGAGGGTTTACCAAATACATATAATGATATATGCAGCCTTAGCAATATATAACAACAGTTAACATGATGATGATACACAATATTTAACATTGTGGTTAAAACAACTTCATAAGCCATTGGATAACAGTGCATAATAAACATGGGTCAACACCATCGACACCCATTTATAAAGAATCGAAGACTCATATCAAAATTTGATTATCAAGTTTAAATTGATGAGCTACAACTCATACCTGTAGATAGTTCTTATTCGAATGTAGCTATTGTAGCTGGGCATTAAGCATACACAAGTTTCAAGCTCAACTCTTCAAAGACTTCAATGTAGCAGCGATACACCTGTATCAAATACTTTGTCTCTCCCACCCGAGAGTCACCCAAAATACAAAACATATCACCACACATGCGAATGACAAAAGCCAATAATCTCTATCCCAAAATCAGTATCAACTGATTCTTGCATGCATGTAAATCAAGAACGGTTCAAAGCAGAGCTTAAATCTTGCCACCTCTCTGTCATCGATAGGTTGGCTAAGTTAAAGGCTTGAGAATAGGGTACACTTAGCCACCACTCTTCTTCCTACTCCTCACAGGTGGTGACTGGCTGAGTGCCCCGCCAAAGCATGAACAATAAAAGTATAATGCAATTATTAAACATGTTCGGCCTCTTGAAGAGTTTAGACAAATATAAATTATATAAATAAGGTTTAAGGGTTAACAAAATATATAAGTTGTTAATAATATCAACACCATTATATAAGGATGCATACTTACGATGCGACTATGGGGTCGAGCGTTGCTCCTTGTGAAAGCATCGTTCATTAAAAGACATAAATATCTAGATAAAATAGTTGCAAAACATGATAATGTAGAAAAATAAATATGGAACCAAAGAGGTCCTTGACAACTTTGCTGAAATCGGCAAATGACTCAAAAAAACATTCTTGCGAACATCATCATTTTGACAAATCGATATTGAATACATCGAGAAGAGTCCAGTTGATGAATCAATAAGAAAAAATAAAAGACTTACAAGGGAGACGTAACTCACCCTAATGGTAAGGATTCAAAGGACCAAGTTTGATACTCAGATGGTAGTTTAACCTCTTTTCCCGACATCTATCTCTTCCTCTCGGATGATACCCTCCTTCTGTCTTCGAAGGATGATTACTTTCCTGGTCAAACTCACCATCATAAAATCATGATTAGTGTATCATCATATGATTTGTAAATCATAATAATTAAATAATCATTTTCAACTTGAAATTTCACATCTAACTATCATTAGTCAATCTCCTCATAAACAATGATTAATCTGATATTTTTCACAAACATCTAATCATTCAACTCTAGCTAATCATCCTGATTACCATACAAAAGTAAGATTAAGCTAAATAATAAGTTGGGGATGTAACATATCTCGCCCCATAAGAATCATTGTCCTCGATGATTAATTGTCTTTAAAAGTTAATCAACATAATAAGAAATTTTTTTGAGAGCATAAATAAAAGTTTTTCAGAAAAGATGAGGAAATCTCACATAAATGTCATTATAGTTTTCCCAGGTGGCATTTTCCTCTGTGTCTTGGTCCCAATGGACCTTGCACTATGTTATCTCTTTGTTACGTAAGTGTAGCTTACGCTTTTCGAGCACCTTGATGGGCTCGATCACCACCACTCTTGGGTCCTTCACCTGTATAGAATTCCAATCAAGCATAGGAATTTGATTATCTACAGTATTAAACTTTTTCAAATAAGAAACATGAAACACATTATGCATAATGGCAAGAGCTGGCAGTAGAGCAGTTTTGTATGCCACTGGGTTGACTTCTTCGAGAACTTCGAAGGGGCCCACGTATCTAGGTGCCAGTTTGGATGTATTTCCAAATTTAATGGAACTCTTTTAAGGTTTTACCCTTAAGAGGACTTTCTCTCCCACTGTGAAATGCCTTTCAATGTGCTTAGCATCCATATAACTCTTTTACATAGCATTGGTTTTTGCTAGCCTTCTCTTAATTAGATGGACTTGCTTCTCCATTTTTGACAGCATTTCTGGACCAAGGCTAACCCTATCTTCTATCTTGTCCCAACTTATAGGGGTTCGACACTTCCGTCCATATAATGATTCAAATGGACCCATCTTAATAGCAGAGTGATAGGAATTATTATATGCAAATTCCACCAGAGGAGGATAATCCTCTCATTTGTATTGTTGATCCATGCAATACATTCTCAATAAATCCTCCAACACTTGGTTTACCCTCTCAGTTTGGCCATCTGTTTCAGGATGATAAGTAGAGCTTATATTCAACTGGATTACAAGTGAAGAGAACAAGGTTTGCCAAAACCTTGATGTCATTAATGCATCCCTATTTGAGATAATCTTCTCAGGAATGACATGTAGTCTGAAAATCTCTTAAACAATTTTTCGGGCTATGATGGGTGCCCCATCCGTCAAGTTCCCAGGTATAAAATGAGTGGCTTTGGTGAGTCTATCCACCACAACCAGAATAGCATTGTGCCTATTCCTTGGCATATGAAGCCCTTGCACAAAGTCTGTTGTTATATGGAGCCTAATCAAACTCAGAGGTTAAATTTTCCCCACTTTTATCGGTACAGTTTCCCCCCAAATTCCTATGGGGTCAAGGGGCAGCGCCCCTTGCGGGGGTTTTAGGGGCAGCGCCCCGAAACCTCACATGATTTTTTATTATTTTATAAAGGCACTGGGAGTTATTTTTTATTGATCGACATAAGAAAAGCCTATTTTTGTAACTGACAAAAAGCTTGATAAAAGCGGCTAAGGGTTAGGGTTTTGATTGATACTGTATTGTAGTATTTGCAGCGGTATTGAGTTGTAGGGATTGCTGGTTGTAATCGGTTTGAATTACTGGATAATAATATTAGACTCTTTGTTTGGTGGATGTAGCCCAAGTTTGCGTGAACCATGTCAAAACTTGTCTCTCGCTGTTATTAATTCTGTGTATTTCCATTCCTCTGTTTAATCTTTATTTGCATTTAATTGATATCTTCTGCCGGCTAACCCTAACAAAGTCCATGCTTATAATTTGCCATTTCCACTCAGGAATTTCATGAGGGTATAAGAGTCCTACCAGGTGATGGTGTACGCCTTCACCCTCTGGCATTCCATACACATAGCTACAAAATTTGCAGCATCCCTCTTCATTCCTTCCCAGAAATATAGGGGTTTCACATCAGCAAGTAACTTTGTTACTCAAGGATGTCCATAATACGGTGCAGAATGGATCTCCTTCCACACCATATTCCTTAACTCTACAAAGTTAGGTACATACATCCTTCCGCTAAACCTTAATAACCCATCTGGTTCAAGGTTAAATCCTTCATATCTTGGATTCTGGGGATTTTCCTCAAGGGCTTGTTTTACCTGCTCGTAAAACTCATCTCCCTTAGATTTCTGTAATACTTGATTCCTAAAATCAAAATGTATGGAGATCATTGAGGAGATGTGTCTTATCCTTCTCAAAGCATATGCCACCTGCTTTTCTTTTCCTTGAATATATTTAATCTCGAGTCATAATCTGAGATGAATTCCAACCATCTTCTTTGTCGAGCATTAAGATGTGGTTGAGTGAATAGATATTTGAGTCCTTGATGATCTTTTTTTAGCTCAAAGGCTTTTTTGAGCAAGTAGTGTCTCCACATTTATAGTGCATGAATGACTACTGCCAGTTCCAAATCATGTGGAGCATAGTTTTGTTCATAATTTTTTAGTTTTCGAGATTCATACGCAATGACTTGTCCATCCTGGACTAGTACACCACCTAAGCCTTCTCTTGAGGCATTGATAATGACTACAAATTGACCCTCTAGGTTAGGTACCTTCAAAATTGGTCCTGAAGTCAATTTTTCCTTTAGTAGGTCAAAGGCCTCCTGGCACTTTTCTGACCACTCAAATCTCTTGCCTTTGCTTTGCAAGGAAGTTATGGGGTATGCAATTTTTGAAAAGATTTTCACTAAATTTCTGTAATAACTAACAAGGCCCATGAAACTTCAGACCTCATGAACATTTCTTGGTACTGATCATTCCAAAATAGCCTTAATTTTAGCTAGGTCCACAACTATTCCCTCAGCTGAAATTATGTGGCCCAAATACTGCACTTCCTTCTGAAAGAAAGCACACTTAGAGAGCTTACCATACAATTTATTCTCTCTCAACCTCTAAAGAACAAACCTTAAATGCTAAAGATGCTCTTCCTCATTCTTAGAATAGATTAGAATGCCATTAAGAAATACTAGAACAAACTTGTCCAAACAATCCCTAAACACACTATTCATTAGATTTGTTGGGATGAAATATTGTCCTCCTTTTATATTGTTTCCATATGTTTTAATGACCTTTTCTATATGGTTCTGCAAAGACTTCACATACATTATCTCTATTTTATGATGTTTCATATATATATACTTTCCAAAGACATAGACCCTATGTTGATAAATGAACTCAGGTGGTTATATTATCAAATGGATGATTTGAATTATTAATATGTATGAAATATAGATAGGATTTCATAAGTTTATTATGAGAGGTTGTTTTGTATATATGTTGGAATGATTAACCCTTTGTAGCCAGATGAAGAATCCAAGGAGAAGTAATTACAATAGGATGTAGAATAGAGGAATCAATGAGAATGCGGTCCAAGTGCCAGATATAATGGTCGGTGGAGACAAATGTGGTCATCATGGGAGAATAAACGCAAGGGAGAAAGAAGACTCATTCTAGGAATCTCACCAAAGTTTATGAATCTTATTTATGAGCTATTATGGTTAGAATTTCTGTTTGGATAAGACTGTTTCCTTTGTTCTAGTTAATAAGTTGATCTCAAAAACAATATCCTGATGTCCAGTAATGGATTGATGATCACAGTTAGTTAGAAGGTTGCACAAGACTCTCCCATTTTATAAGTTAGGGGATGAGTTCATTGTTGGTGGCTGTTATGTTTTACTTTCAAAATAGTCGTTACTCTGTTACAGTTATTAGTTATTTCATACATGTTATAATTTTGAATAAGATCTAAAGAAGATTCTATCTCAGATATGATTTGAATTCAACTATATGTTATGGGATGTGTAAAGATCGGAAGTAGATTTAATCTCCAGGAAAAGTGAGATAGTTCCCTGAGCTGGCCACTCAAGGTACTAACTCTCACTTTGCATGTTTTCTTATTTATTCTTGCATTCTTAGTTAATCTGTTTCATTCCATACTTTGTGTTATATTAAGAAGCAAGTAAGAACTCTTGATTAATATTTCTAGTAATTGTGATTCATGAGTAAAGTGCATGTTTTTAATCCTCCGGAGGTTAGTGTTAGCCTTTTTATCATTTCTGAGTTGATAGATTAAAACTGTGATTTTCTGTTAAATACAGTTATCTTTAGCCTCTGCTGAAGGTACCCGTAGCAACTGGAAATTCATATTGTTTTGTTGTCTTTCATTTCCATTTACTATTTTACATTTCTGTGCATTCTAGTAAGTAGAACTAGGAGAGATAAGATTAACTTAGATTAGAAATGAGTCTTGAAGGCATAGATAGTGCAAGCATCATCACAAGCTTACGCTCCTCGGTCGATAATTCAATGTAGGAATGTAATGATAGTAGACTGTTCAGTTAGGTTAAACCCTGAATTTTATTTAAGTCTACAACACATTAGTTTTTCATCTACATTTTTGGCACTGTTTGTTGGATCTAGGGCATACAACTGAGAGGGGGGGGGTGAATCAGTTGTATAAAAACTTGCTTCTTACTTCAAAACACTTGATTCTTCTTTGTTAGTTAGCAGCATATCAATTAATCATCCATAAAAGCATAAAGCATAAACACAAGAGCAGATAAACATCAACACATTGAACACCAAGATTTTGACGTGGAAAACCCAGTTAAGGGAAAAACCATGGGGTGATTAACCCAAGGATTATTCTCTGTTAAAAGAATAAAAAGAATGGCACTTGCCAATTAGGGCTCACTGTCCGAGCACACTGCTCACAAAGAGGCCCACTGCCTACAAGGAGACACATTGTCTACAGAGTGATAAGAATCACAATCTTGAACTGGAGAATGACATCTCTACCATGTCCGGATCAGTTCCATTTAAGCTCAAAAACCCCTGCTCTGCCTTTCGCACTTTTTTCGCTATTCCACACTCATCACACAATCCGCACTTCAAAATGAACTCACAAACCTTTATTTATACAAGACATTGACTTAGGAACAATCATCTAAGTCGGCAATCAACCATAAGAATATCCGCAAGATGAATAACACATCCGGTCAGCCACCACAAGAACATTCACAGGATGAACAACTCATCCGGTCGGCTAGTCGGAACAAGAACTTCATCCGGAAGAATATCTTCAATTCTGGGCTCTACCATCAATGCGGACCAACAACACAGCCTCAACATGATCCAAGAACCTTCACAAGCCTGCCTGAATGACCAGGTACATCCGCACTTCCTCTACTTACTGGAATCTCTTCTCTTCCTCATCCAGAACTTCAAGAACACAGTTTGTCGCCACTGTCACAATGCAAAAGGTACTTCCGGACCTCCAAATCATACACAACTCGAGATGACACATCACAAGGACATCCCAAACACTCCTTCTAATCCGCATATTAAGATTATACAATTCCGGACCTCACCGAACCTTTCTGTGATCCTCTGTCACCTCTGAACACTTGCCGGAACCGGTTCCATACCGACAGCCACAACTCCTTCAGATCTTCATGCAGACCTCTAAAATCTTAACTGAAGCATCTCAAGACTCATATCTACAAACCCTTTAATCCGTATCCTCCAGTTCTCATCCTATACAGTACATTTGCCTTCTTCTCATCACTGTTCTTCACTGTTCCTGACTGAGGCTAATTTTCTCAATATCCTCAGCACACTGCTCATCCAATCCCTCTTGTCAATGCAATATGAGTATGTTGACATCAATGACAACACTAGTTCATCTCATACTTGCAACAATCTCCCCTTTGTCATTGATGGCAACATATGATGTGAAAAACCATCAAGACAAGAACTTCTCCTTTCTGTCACAGCTCCCCCTATCAGCAACATGTCTTCTCCTCATTTACTGCTCCCCCTTTGATCATCAGCTACTTGTTTTTCACATGTCTTCTCTCCCCCTTTGACATCAATGGCAAAGGGCTCATACTTGCAATTCTAACACATCAGAATCATACCAGCTGCTCCCCCTTAGTAGCAGCTCCCCATCATCAATCCGGATCACAAGATATGACTGTGATATCCACCGGACTGATGCACATCAGTGCATCCTAGTTCATTGTCGGAGGGGCCATGACCCCTAACTTCTCCCGGAGATATTCAAAAGAGTCCTTGGGAAGAGGTTTAGTAAAGATATCTGCAATCTGATCCTTGGAGGGAACATACTCCAATCTGACTTCTTCCTTGTTCACTTGTTCTCTCAAAAAGTGAAACTTGATAGATATGTGCTTAGTCTTAGAATGCAATACCGGATTCTTAGAAATATTAATTGCACTTGAATTATCATAGAAAATTGTGATAGGCTCCTCATATTCAACTTTAATGTCTCTTAGCATCTGCTTCATCCATAAGATTTGAGTGCAACTACCTGCTACTGCAATGTATTTTGCTTCAGTTGTAGACAGAGCTATTGCATCTTGTTTCTTGCTTAGCCAAGAAACCAATCTCTTCCCCAAAAAGAATGCTCCACCACTGGTGCTCTTCCGGTCATCCACATCTCCTGCCCAATCTGCATCTGTGTAAGCATGAAGAGAGAAATTTGGATCTCTAGGGTACCATAGACCATACTCAGCTGTTCCTTTCAAGTACCTAAAAATTCTTTTGATTGCCATAACATGAGATTCTTTAGGATCAGCCTGGAATCTTGCTACAAGACCAACAACCTGCATTATATCAGGTCTAGTCTGAGTGAGATACAACAATCCACCAAAGATTGATCTATACTTTGTCTGATTTGCCTTTGGGGAGTCATCATCTTTGCTTAACTTACATCCGGTTGCCATGGGAGTGTTCATTGGCTTTGAATCTTCCATACCAAATTTCCTCAACAATTCTTTCACATATTTGGTCTGAGAAATGAAGATCCCTTTCTTTGTTTGAGTAATTTGCAGACCCAAGAAGAAATTCATTTCACCAAGCATAGACATTTCAAACTCACTTTTCATCTGATTTGCAAAAGTTTTGCACATACTATCTCTTCCTCCAAAAATGATATCATCCATAAACACTTCAACAATCAAAATGTTTTCATGATCAATTTTGAAATATAATTTGCTGTCAGCAGTACCTTTGTTGAATCCAATCTGCACAAGATGCTTATCCAACCTTTCATACCATGCTCTTGGGGCTTGCTTTAACCCATACAATGCTTTCTTCAACTTGCAGACCATATCATCATTATCAGACAATTGAAATCCATCCGGTTGTTCAATGTAAACTTCTTCTTCCAGATCACCATTTAGGAAGGTAGACTTGACATCCATTTGATATACCTTGAAGTCTTTAAAGGCAGCAAATGCAAGGAATAATCTGACTGCTTCAATTCTTGCCACCGGAGCAAAGGTTTCTTCAAAATCAATTCCTTCTATTTGAGAGTAGCCTTTGTAGACCAATCTAGCTTTGTTTCTGATTACTTCACCAGCTTCATTCAGTTTGTTCCGAAAGACCCATTTGGTTCCAATCACATTTCTGTCTCTAGGTCTGGGAATAAGATCCCAAGTATGATTTTTCTCAATTTGCATCAATTCATCTTCCATTGCTTTGGTCCAGTTTTTATCATTGCAAGCCTCATTTATTGTTTTAGGTTCAATCTTTGAAATTAGACAACATTCATCCTGATTTTGAGCAACATTCCTTCTAGTTTGCACACCTTTGTTTCTGTCACCTATGATCTGATCTTCAGAGTGGTTCTGTATTACATACCTTGGAATTTTGGGAGTATCATGCACTGCTGCTTCTTGATCAGGCTCATTCAAACCTATCTCTTCTTCCTGATTTACTGGATCAGGCTGACTCTGACTTACCGGAGAGGATTGAGTTCCTTGAACCTGAACACCATCTTGGTCATCTTCATCAAACTCATAAAATCTTGATGGCTTCTCAATTCTTTCATCAACTTTCACATTAGTGCTTTCTATCATCTTCCTCAGTCTCTTATTGTAACACCGGTATGCTTTGCTTTGAGTGGAGTAACCCAGGAAAATTCCTTCATCACTTCTAGCATCAAACTTTCCTAGATCTTCATCTCTTTTAATATAACACTTGCTACCAAATACTCTGAAATATTTCACAGAAGGAGTGATGCCAAACCAGAGTTCATAGGGGGTCTTACCGGTATTGTTTCTGATTTAAACTCGATTGAGAGTGTAGACTGCGGTGCTGATAGCTTCTTTCCAGAACATTTGAGGAACATTAGCTTCCAACATCATTGTCCTGGTAGCTTCCTAGATGGTCCGGTTCTTTCTCTCAACTACTCCGTTCTGCTGTGGAGTCCTAGGAGCAGACAACTGTCTCCTTATTCCCTGCTTCTCACAAAAGTCAATGAACTCACCAGATGTAAATTCACCACCTCTGTCAGACCTTAGACACTTCAGTTTCAATCTGGTTTGATTCTCTACCATAGCTTTGAAGATTTTGAACTTCTCAAGGGCTTCTGATTTCTCTTTTAGGAAAGTAACCCACATCATCCGGGAATGGTCATCAATTAGCAACATGAAATATCTATCACCTTGCAGACTCTTAATTCTTGTTGGACCACAGAGATCAGTATGTACTAATTCCAACAATCCGGTAGAGGACTGATCTTTGCTTTTGAAAGAGACTCTGCTCTGTTTACCTAGCTGACATTCTTTGCACAAACTATTTGTAGGTTTCATCAATTTTGGAAGATCTCTTACAGCCTGATTATTGCTTATCTTGATGATGTTATCAAAATTTACATGACACATTCTTCTATGCCATAACCAACTTTGATCAACTTGAACAAACAGACAACTTTTATTTGAACCAACCAGATGAAAGATATTACCTTTTGTTTGAGTACCGGATGCAATTTCAGTTCCGGAGCTTGTAAAGATTCTGCATTTTCCATTCTTGAACCGGAGATCATAGCCTTTGTCCACTAACTGACCAACACTGAGAAGATTGTGCTTCAATCCTTCAACATATAGTACATTACCTGTTTTGCTCTTTCCATCAAAGGAAATAGTTCCCCTACCTCTGATTCTGCCAGCAGAATTGTCACCAAACTTTACCATTCCTCCTTCATACCTTTCCAAATCTAAGAACTTATTCTTGTCACCAGTCATATGGTGAGAACATCCATTGTCAATAACCCAATCATCCTTTTCTTCCACTTGAGCAGCCAAAGCTCTTTCCACAACCTTGTGATTGACAGATTTAGAGGATATTGAATCTTCTTCCTTGATGGCAATAAACACCCATTCATTTCCGGCTTTGCTTCCTAGTTCAGATTCATCATCTGTTACTCCTTCATTGTCATCTTCTTCATGAAAATAATAGCAGTTCTTTTGAAACCTTTGTCTGTTAGTATTAGATCTTGCAGATCTTTCCGGACATCTTGAAGCAAAATGACCAATCTTATTGCAGTTGAAGCACTTAAAAGGTAGTTTTCCTTCATACTTACCGGATCCTCTTGGTAGTCTCTTTGCAATGAGGGCTTCAAGTTGAGCTGTTTCTGCTTCTTCTTCCATGTCTCTTCTTGTTTGATCATATCATGACGTCTTCTTTGAAGAGTTTTCTCCCGGATCAAATCTCTGTTTGCCTTTCACATAGGCACTGGCTTTGAAAGCAGATTCAGATTTGGGAGGATCATCTCCAAACTCGGTCATTTCAAATGTAGCTAGTTTGCCAGCCAATTGTTCTCTTGTGACAGTTGTGTGGGCTCTGAATTCATCAATGGCAGCAACCTTGATTTTGTAGGCAGCAGGAAGGGATCTGAGGATTTTGCAAACAATCTCATTTTCATCCAGAGTTCCACCAGCATTTCTAATTCCACATACCAGCTCATTCACTCTTGGCATAAAGGTAGTGATGTTTTCATCATCTCTCATCTTCAATCTTTCAAATTTCCCTTTTAGACTTTGCAACCTTGTAGTCTTGACAAACTCATCTCCTTCATACAGAAGTTCCAATTTAGTCAGGATCTCATATGCAGTTGGTAGGTCAATAACATTTGAGAGATCTGACTCGTTCAATGCACTTAGCAGAGCTTCCTTGGTCCACAAATTATTTTTAGCATCTGTGATTTCATTCAGAGTTGTCGGACCACCTTGTGGAGGTACATATGGTTTTGAGACCATGGCCAAGTATGCTTTTCCCATACATTCCAAGTGACATTTCATGCGACCTTTCCAGAGAGTGAAGTTGGTTCCGTCAAACTTCGGACTATCCTTCTTGTATGACGACATCCTAGATCTCCTCAAGCGGTTAAGCTCCTTTCAGAGGAACTTGGCTCTGATACCAATTGTTGGATCTAGGGCATACAACTGAGAGGGGGGGGTGAATCAGTTGTATAAAAACTTGCTTCTTACTTCAAAACACTTGATTCTTCTTTGTTAGTTAGCAGCATATCAATTAATCATCCATGAAAGCATAAAGCATAAACACAAGAGCAGATAAACATCAACACATTGAACACCAAGATTTTGACGTGGAAAACCCGGTTAAGGGAAAAACCACGGGGTGATTAACCCAAGGATTATTCTCTGTTAAAAGAATAAAAAGAATGGCACTTGCCAATTAAGGCTCACTGCCCGAGCACACTGCTCACAAAGAGGCCCACTGCCTACAAGGAGACACACTGTCTACAGAGTGATAAGAATCACAATCTTGAACTAGAGAATGACATCTCTACCATGTCCAGATCAGTTCCATTTAAGCTCAAAAACCCCTGCTCTGCCTTTCGCACTTTTTCTGCTATTCCACACTCATCACACAATCCGCACTTCAAAATGAACTCACAAACCTTTATTTATACAAGACATTGACTTAGGAACAATCATCTAAGTCGGCAATCAACCATAAGAATATCCGCAAGATGAATAACACATCTGGTCGGCCACCACAAGAACATTCGCAGGATGAACAACTCATCCGGTCGGCTAGTCGGAACAAGAACTTCATCCGGAAGAATATCTTCAATTCTGGGCTCTACCATCAATGCGGACCAACAATACAACCTCAACATGATCCAAGAACCTTCACAAGCCTACTTGAATGACCAGGTACATCCGCACTTCCTCTACTCACTGGAATCTCTTCTCTTCCTCATTCGAAACTTCAAGAACACAGTTTGTCGCCACTGTCACAATGCAAAAGGTACTTCCAGACCTCCAAATCATACACAACTTGAGATGACACATCACAAGGACATCCCAAACACGCCTTCCAATCCGCAGATTAAGATTATACAATTCCGGACCTCACCGGACCTTTCTGTGATCCTCTGTCACCTCTGAACACTTGCCGGAACCGGTTCCATACCGACAGCCACAACTCCTTCAGATCTTCATGCGGACCTCTGAAATCTTAACTGAAGCATCTCAAGACTCATATCTACAAACCCTTTAATCCGCATCCTCTGGTTCTCATCCTATATAGTACATTTGCCTTCTTCTCATCACTGTTCTTCACTGTTCCTGACTGAGGCTAATTTTCTCAATATCCTCAGCACACTGCTCATCCAATCCCTCTTGTCAATGCAATATGAGTATGTTGACATCAATGACAATACTGGTTCACCTCATACTTGCAACACTGTTGCCAGGGATGGTTCTATCTTCATACTCTCATTTGTTAGGTTTCACATGTTTTTATAGTTAAATCTTGATTTCTGTTATATTACATAAATTCATTTTTCAAGAAACACTAGGCATTCTACTAACATTGTGCAGGGCCACTAAAACATAAAGCTCAATTTACTATATGCAGAGGCAAAGAGATATTTGAGTTAGATTCCTCCCATCAACTTCTTAGAACAACGAGGGTACAACTGATTTCAACAACTACACAGTAGGAAGTGCTGAAGAAGAGTTTCCTTTTACATCTTCATCAACACCCCCTACATTTCCATCAGTTTCCTCTACTTCCACAGAGGGAACTTTCAGAACCATGGCAAGTGCAGTAGAGGATCCTCCAGGACAAGCTACATTTGAATTCCCTATACTAGACCTAGCACGGGTAGCTACTCTGAAAAATATACCACCATTTGCATTGCCTATTTTCTATGGTTTGGTGACTGAAGATCTTGATACTTTCCTATTTGAGTTTGATGTTCTATGTAGGAGTTATGATTATACCACTGATCCTTACAGACTCAAGATGTTCCTTGCTACCCTAAAAGGTGCTGCTTTAAGATGGTTTATGGGACTAGGGAAAGATGCCATTCTAGACTGGGATACCATGAAGACAAAGTTCCTGACAAAATACAAAGACTACTGCAGAGGACATGATAGGAGGAGAGATGACATCTTTAGGATGTCACAAAAGGAGGAGGAGCCATTAGAAGACTATGTGGAGAGATTCCAATTTGCCTTGAAGAAAAACCCTCAGAATCAGTTGTCCAAAGAATCATTGAAGCTGGTATTTTTAGGGAGTCAATGATGATTGCATGGATGCCCTAAATCTCATTGGAACAGGGGATATCTCCCAATTACCCTTTGAAGATATTTGTACAACTTGCAGGAACTACTCTAGGACTTTTTCCAGAAAACCCAGAGGAGAAAGAGTAGCCATTGCCGACAAAGCAGCTAATGGGGTTTCTCGAGTGAAAATTAGTAACTTGCTAACCAATATGAAAGAAAATATTATTAGCCACATGGCTACATAGTTGGACACTCTTCACATCAAGAAGAAAGAAGAAGAGGTAGATGTAATGCTCACTGAATACTGCCCCAGCTGCAAACAAAGGAAAGCCAATTGCAAATGTAAGAGGGTGGCCAGTAACTAGCAAGAAAGGATTGAGAGACCAAAATTACATCAATTCGAAGGAGAGGAAGGGCAATTATTCTTCATTGCTCAAAGAAGGCCATGGAAACAAAGAAAAGGTATGCCTCTTGATCCACTTAACTTTAATCCTCCCTTTCTTGCTGCAAATTAGAACTTCTCTACCTGGAATGCTCAGCAATGGTCTAGTAACCCAAATGCATGGAAAAACCCACAATGGCAAAATCCCCAATGGCCTTCTCCACAAGCTGGTTGGAACTTACAACAACCTAACCCATGGCCACAAAAAAATTTCCAAGGACCTAACTATAATCCCCAGTGGCCTAATTAGCAACAACAATGGCAACCTCAGTGGAACAAGGGCCAACAATGGCAGCAAAATGCACAATTTCAGCAACCTATGATTCCATCTCAGCCACAACAACCAGCCATCATGTCACCACCTCAAAATCAAGCTCCTAGACCTACCCAAATCCCTTCCCAACTTGCACCTAACCCTAACAACAAGCTTGTTTAGCAGGCTTATACTAATGAAGTGATGCAATATCCCACCTATGGAGTGGAAGTGAGTAATGTTCATCTTAGATCAGGGAAACAACTGGTAGGACCTTCATCTCCCCAAATCACTGAGCTTGAAGATGAAGAGCCTACCGAAGAGACCTCAGATAAACAACCCTTGGAGCCTAACTCAAATCAAGACACCCAACATACCTTGCAATAGAAATCTTCTCCTTTCCCTGAATGTTTGACTATGCAAAGGCAACCAACTCAATCTGATACTACCCTTCTTAGCCATCTAAAGGATATCAACATCAAGATTTCCCTAATCCAAGCTATCAAGGATATCCCCATCTATACCAAGACTATTAGGGATCTTTGTATAAAGAAGCCAGGAAAGAAGAGAATAGACCCCCAGATAGTGCATGTGCTAGGTAACCTTGTAGACATCATGTTGGGTAATATAACTATCCCAAAACATACAGACCCATGAAGTCTAGTGGTGGATGTTAAGATCAATGGGACTCTAATTAAGAACACTCTGATAGATTTAGGTGCTACTATCAATGTCATGACCAAGGAAACAATGCAAATACTCCAATTGAACAATCTTAGGCCTACCCAGATAGTTCTTCAATTAGCTGATAGGTCTACAATCAAACCTGAAGGAGTTATAGAGGATTTGGTCATTACATTAGATTCTTGGGAGTATCCAGCTGATTTCATAGTTATGTAGCCCAAAGTTAATCTTGTTGGTTATCCTCTTATACTGGGTAGACCATGGCTTGCCACTGCTGATGTATTTATAGGTTGTCGGTTTGGCAACATGATCATCTCTAATGGGACAGTGACCAAGAAACTGGTGTTGTATCCTCCGGCCCAACCATACCATGAACTTGAGCAAACCATTTGGCCTTTCCAGGATGAAGAGGATACTTACTCCTTGCAAACACTAATAACTATTGAACGCAACCTCTTGTTAGATGTTCCAGATGAAGATGAACTAATTGCTCACATCCTTCATAATGACTGTGGAAGGCATCCACAACAGCAAGATTGTCTATCTTGCTTACAATACCCTTTAAGCACCACAATACCAAGTAGCTCATCAAAAGAAGTGTCTCAAATATTTCATGCTTTATTACCCCAGCAATGCTTACCTATGTTACCTAGCCTTGATTTGTCCTCTGTGCAAGAATTGTGCAAGAAACTAGAAGTCAGGCCAGGAAAGATGTTGAATATTAATAATGCCTTGACTGATGAACAACAACACTCCTTGCATAAAGTTTTACAGTCGCATTCAACAACATTTGCATGGGATTATAATGATATGAAAGGTATTGATCCTGCCCTATGCATGCATAAGATATATATAGATGATGGATACAGACCCATCAGGAAACAACAAAGACACATGAATCCATCCCTTAGGGAAATTGTCAAAACTGAGCTACAGAAACTTTTGGATGCAAGCTTCATATACCCCATTTTAGACAGTGAATGGGATTCACCATTGGTTATAGTTCCAAAGAAAGGAGGAAAGTGGAGGGTTTGTGTCGACTACAGAGAATTGACCACTGCAGAACAGGAAAGGCTACAACATTTGAATGCTTTGGATGAGATGAGGCTAGAAGCTATTCATCATACAGAGGTCATACAGAAGCAAAGGGCAAAATGGCATGATAAATATATAAAAACAAAGGAATTCACTATAGGAGACTGGGCACTACTTTATGATTCAAGGTATAAGGACTTCAAGGGCAATCTTCAGTCACATTGGTTAGGTCCATATGAAATCCAACAAGTTTTTCCTAATGGTGCAATTCAATTGCAATCTATTGATGAAGTTCAGTTTTCACTATTGGTTAATGGGTATAGGCTCAAATTGTACAAGAAACCACTCCGGCGAGATGACTTTCTAGTATCTCTATCTGCTCATTATGCTCCTCCTGATACTATTGATTCCAATGCTGTGACACCAGATGATGTTGATTGCAATGCTGTGACACCAGAAAATGCACATTCCGATGCTGATACAATAGCAATGTCCAGTGATGTGGAGGTTGAGTTGCAATACTCAACCCCTATTGCTGACAATTAAATTTCTTTATTTTTCCCATATGCACACATTGCACACTTTCCATGGTTACAACTTGATATCTCCGTCAAGACCTGTTTTTCACTTCTTTAGTGGGGACCTAACTCAACTCGGACCTATTCTAACTCAACTCGGACCTATTCTATTATGTTTACACAGTCGGGACCTATGCTGCAGGTGCCTGTAGCAACATCAGTCTACTGTTCTGTTTCATTGCTTGGTGAACACTACCTCAATTCTCCCGCCCATTCCGTAATCCCGTATTCTTTTCAAATGGATCCATTCACAATTTTCAAAGTGTCACTTCCAAATATGAGTGGTACTTCCATCCGCCATCTTGCACTCTTCCATTATCACTATATAACCGTACATCCAACTTCCTATTTGCCACATGCATCTTCTATCACCTCACCAGTGTTAATCACAACTTATGAGGTATGTTAATTATTTCATTTCACTATATATGTACAATCAACATCTTTCTATTAATACGCTTAGATTCCTTTCTTTATTTTCATGTTTATTCATAATTTATTTCATGCATGCGATGTATATTTCCACCATTTCTTTTTATCACTCCTCCGTCCGTCACATCTGCCATATAAAGTGCGGTCACTTCATCATTAAGTTGGGGGGAGGAGTTTCCTTTCAAATGATTGTCATTTAATCATTGTTGCCTTCACATTTTTGCCTTTCAAAACCTTGTTTAAAACCTCGCCTTTGAGAAAATTAGAAATACCCTATGCTATGAACTCACCTCTGTCAAAACAATGAATTAATATCCTGAGAAGTTATGGAGTTATAGTGGAAAAGTAGGAAAAAGGCAAATTGAAAGACTAGTTTTTTAGGGTGGTGAGCTAAAGCAGTAGAAATTGGTTAGTTGGCATTGTGTAGAGAATTGACATTGCAGAGTTCTAATTCACAATCTTAATGGGAGGAGACTTAATCAGAAGGGAACCCTCAGCACACAAGGAAATATTGGAGGACATGCTGGTTCTTCTGCTTTTTACTAGACTGGGTTGGCTTGATTACTTCCTCAAATTGACAGAGTATGACGACGACATGGTACAAGAATTTGCACTTACTCTGCAATATGATGAAGCAATGGTTAGAGGGTTGTTAGTAGATGCTTCTGAGCTTGCAATTGCTCAAGTTTCAGGGTTACCTAGAACAGGGTTCAAGTATCCAGTTAGGGCTGATGCAGCTGCGGCCAGGGAGGAGTTCTATGAAAGAGGTGAACACCTAGATTCTACCACACAAGGTACCAAACGATTATCTCTTCCATATTTTTGGGGGAAATGTGCTTCCTATATTATCAAATATATCACTTGTGATGGTAGATATAATATACTATATACTGCACATCCTAAATTGCTCAACCGTTTGAGACATGAGAAACTTGTCAACGTTCCCAATTATTTGTATTGTATGCTGAGAAGAATGTCTTCAGAGTATCAGAGGAAACAAGCAGATTCAACTCTTTCTCACCATTGTTTAATAGCTTTGTTAGTAAAAAGGAGTTTAAGGATTTAGTACCCATAGATTGAATTGGAAGCCTTTAAACAATGTGTAGACATCTCAACACTCTTGGAAGCACCAGAGCTAGAAGAAGATATTCCACATGAAACTAAACCCCCTGTTGATATTGAGCAGGAAGAAACACAACCTGAGAACCCTCCAGAGTTTAGGCCTGTATTAGTTGAAGAGTCCTCAACCTCTGTCCCTAAAACAAAAAGAACCACTTCCTCAACATCTAGGAAGAAAACAAAGAGTCAGAGGGAGAATAACAAGAAGAGGAAAAAGGTAGCAAAACATGAGTCAGTCACTCCTAGGCAATCAGGGAGGTTGAGGAAGCAAGGTGTTAAAGAGAAAATTGTTGAGCACCCTAGAGGAGAAGACAAAAATAAAGGCCAGCAGGATACTGATCCAGTTCCTCTAAATTTAGATTTAGATGGAGGAGAAAACCCTCTCAAGGATGCTTCTACTGATGCCTGTGTAAATGATAATATGTCTGCTAGAAAAGAAGGTACATTTCTTCTTCTGATTCTGAACCAGAAGATCCATTTATTGCTAGAAAAATGGGAAAACTTGTGCCAAATGACTCTGCTAAGGAAATCTTTGATGCCCCTGAAAAAGGAGAGATGAAAATCTTGAAGGTGAAAAGGAATTGATAGAAGACAAAGATATTAGGAAGGAGTTGCAGGAAGCCCTAGACAGAATAAGGCAACTTGAGGAACAGGTAAGGGGTTATGAAGAAAGAGATAGAGAAAAGGAAAAGAGGATTCAGGAGTTGGAGGAAAAGATCCAAACTTATGGCCACGGTTCCAATTTAGATTTGTTAGCACAGCTGATTGAAAATAAAGCAAGGATTGAAGATGAGGTAGTACTTACTCTCCAACCTCCCGTGGTAAAAACCCCAACATACCATACTACATTGTCCTTGGGTTTTGAACTGATGAAGCTGACTGATGAAAATAGGCAAGAGAAGGAAAATTGGGAAAAAGAAAAGCATAACCTCAATGAATCTGTTGCAGAAAAGGATTTGAAGATCAAATAGTTGGAGCAAAAGTTAACAGAGGTTATTGAAAGGGCCAAGAAAATTATGGGATGCAGACCTCCATCTAGAGTGTATGCACTATTTTTGAAGGAAAAATTCCTCAGTTTCCAGTTTAACAGGTTTATCAATGATCAACCCGACTTGCACTCAAGGTTTATCTTTTGTAATTACTTCAAAGAGGTCAACCTAGAAGAACAAGACCAGTTGTGTGAGTATTACCTACACAATTGTATTTATGTTGGAGACCTCCAAGTTAGAGCACTGATGTCATATTTTAAAAATGAACAACTCAGAGGGTTATTGATGAACCAATATGAAGAATAGGAAAAGAAAGTACCATTGCAACTGAGGAAGGAAGCCTTGGAGCCTAAAATCATCTTAACCTAATAGTTGACATTGTTGTCTTATCAAGGACTAGGTAAGGTGATAATGGATTTGAGACTTAGGGACTATAGAAGGATACAAAGGATGGCAGTGTCTATTAACCAAAATTGTCAGAGGTATGTGCAGAGTAGATGGGATAGTTTAACTCCAGAGTTACAAAGGAAGGAACCTCATTCTATCCACAATTTCATGAATATGCTTGAAAGATTGTGCAGGTATATCTAGATATCAGAACAGAAGGGAGTATCATGGTTACCTCTCACTTATCGGCCTCTTATACTTCTTTATCTAGTGCCACACTAGACAGGAGGGAAAAGTGAACAGTGTAGGCGTACTAAGCAGATCAGGATGGAAAGACTTGCATTCTCTAATGGGTTCTACCTCAAGCAAGGAAAAGGAGTTATAGTGGACACAAACCTCAGAAGAATTACATTGCATTACAACCTTTTGCCATAGGTGTCTAGTTCTTTAATTTTGCTTAGGGAAAAGCAAATGTCTAAGTTGGGGGGAATGTTGGGATGAAATATTGTCCTCCTTTTATATTGTTTCCATATGTTTTAATGACCTTTTCTATATGGTTATACAAATACTTCACATACATTATCTCTATTTTATGCTGTTTCATATATATATATACTTTCCAAAGACTTAGACCCTATGTTGATAAATGAACTTAGGTGGTTATATTATCAAATGGATGATTTGAATTATTAATATGTATGAAATATAGATAGGATTTCATAAGTTTATTATGAGAGGTTGTTTTGTATATATGTTAGAATGATTAACCCTTTGCAGCCAGATGAAGAATCTAAGGAGAAGTAATTACAACAGGATGTAGAACAGAGGAATCAATGAGAATGCGGTCCAAGTGCCAGATATAGCGATCGGTGGAGACAAACTAGTCATCATGGGAGAATAAACGCAGGGGAGAAAGAAGACTCATTCTAGGAATCTCACCAAAGTTTATGAATCTTATTTATGAGCTATTATGGTTAGAATTTATGTTTGGATAGGACTCTGTTTCCTTTGTTCCAGTTAATAAGTTGATCTCAAAAACAATATCCTGATGTCCAAGAATGGATTGATGATCACAGTTAGTTAGAAGGTTGCACAAGACTCTCCAATCTTTATAAGTTAGGGGATATGTTAGTTGTTGGTGGTTATTATGTTTTACTTTCAAAATAGCCATTACTTTGTTACAGTTATCAATTATTTCATACATGTTATAATTTTGAATAAGATCTGAAGAAGATTCTATCTCAGATATGATTTGAATTCAACTGTATGTTATGGGATGTGTAAATATCTGAAGTAGATTTAATGTCCAGGAAAAGTGAGATAGTTCCCTGAGCTGGCCACTCAAGGTACTAACTCTCACTTTGCATGTTTTCTTATTTATTCCTCCATTCTTAGTTAATCTATTTCATTCCATACTTTGTGTTTAAATTAAGAAGCAAGTAAGAACTCTTGATTAATATTTCCAGTAATTGTGATTCATGAGTAAAGTACACATTTTTAATCCTCCGGAGGTTAGTGTTAGCCTTTTTATCATTTCTAAGTTGATAGATTAAAACTGTGATTTTCTGTTAAATATAGTTATCTTCAGCCTCTGCTAAAGGCACCTGTAGCAACTGGAAACTTAGATTGTTTTGTTGTCTTTCTTTTCCATTTACTGTTTTACATTTCTGTGCATTCTAGTAAGTAGGACTAGGAGAGATAAGATTAACTTAGATTAGAAATGAGTCTTGAAGGCATAGATAGTGCAAGCATCATCACAAGCTTACGCTCCTCGGCCTATAATTCAATGTAGGAATGCAATGACAGTGGATTGTTTAGTTAGGTTAAACCCTGAATTTTATTTAAGTCTACAACACATTAGTTTTTCCTCTACAAGATTCACAAATACTGCCGGTGTATTCATTAATCCAAAAGGTAGGACAATGAACTCATAATACCCATACCTTATTCTAAAGGTTGTTTTATGGATATCCTCATCCTTTAACCTTAATTGGTGATATACAGACTGAAGATCGATCTTGGAAAACACGGTTGCACCTCTCATTTGATTGAAAAGATCATCAATGCGAGGCAACGGGTATTTATTCTTAATTGTTGCTTTATTCAACATGTGGTAATCTATGCATAACCACAAAGTGCCATCTTTCTTTTTCACAAATATAACTGATGCTCCCTAGGGTTACACACTGGGTCTAATTAACCCTTATTCTAACAATTCCTATAATTGAGCTTTTAGCTCCATTAGTTCTGTAGTGGTCATTCTGTAGGGGGATTTAGAAATAGGTTCCGACCCTAGAATAATATCAATGGAGAAGTCAAAGGCTCTTTTAGGAGGTAATCCTGGTAGCTCATTTGGAAATATGTCCTCAAAATCTCTAAGGAAAGGATACCTGTCCATATTTGATCTTTCCTGATCTATGGACTCCTTCTTCCCAACTTGATTGAGTTTCTGAGATTCATAAAATATTAAATCATCTTGGAAATTGGTTTCCTCAATCTCATTTAGTTTTTCCATTTTGACAGAAAAAAGTTGGCATCCTTTTCTTTGAGCTCTTTTCATTTGCAGGGTAGAAATTTGTCTTAGTTTGACTTCCCTACGGTTCCCTTGTAGAAAGACTTTGTTTCCTAAGTCATCAAGACATTCTACTATTTTGGCATAACCATCCACTTTGGCTCGATGTCTCCATAGCCAATTTATTCCTAGGATAACATCGTACAAACCTCGTGGGGCTACATAAAGATTTACTTCCGTGGAGAAACTCAAAAGTTCAACCCTAGCCTCAAACAAGCATTGCTCTACCTGAGCCTTAGTTTGATTCACATATTCTACAAGCCATGTGTTTGCCATGAATCTAGCCTTTCTAGGAATTTTGCTTACAATTTTAAGGGAAACAAAACATTCGGTAGCACCAGTGTCAATCAAAATTGAAATCAAAAGACTAGATAAAATACCTGTTGTTTCAATGGGAGTTATTTGGTATTCAGCTTGCCTGTTGTCCAAGGATGCATGAATGCATTACTGGAATGCCACTTGTTGAGAGGGTAGAGGATTTCCTCTTGGTTGTGCTCCCCGTGTCTTTTTAGGACACTGGTTGGTGTAATGATATCTACCACATGTGTAGCACCCTCCCACTGGTCATCGCCTCTCTTGAGGTTTTTCAAAATTGTCTCCATTCTTCTTGGAGTGACTATTTCCCTTCTTCTCCCCTTTGGACAGAGTTTGTTTATTCTTGGCCCCTTTATCATTTTTCTCAATAGAATCTTGTTTCTTCCCCCTTTTCTTAGAGGATTGAGAGGATTGGGACTAATTGTATCTCTTTTGGTTCCTTTCTCTATAAGCTGACACAGCTTTCAGTTTTTGTTCCTATTTGATGGCCTTTTCATAGACCCGATCCATCGTAGTAGGACCATGAACATCAACCTCGCCCCCAATTTGGGCATTCAATCCTGTTATAAACTTTCGAATGCAGAATCTCTCATCCTGTTGGTACTGTGACACATACTTAAGCAAGCTAGTGAACTTTTCTCAATATTCATTCATAGACAAATCAACCTATTTCAGATTATGAAAGTCTATAAGCTTATGATCATAGAACAACTGAGGCAACCATCTCTGCCTAAAAAGTTCCATGAACCTGTCCCATGTAAGGCTTGTAGACCTCAAGCCTAGTTCCATCTTTTTATTCATCCACCATGTGGATGCTTCACCTACCAGTTGGAATGCCCCTCATACTATTTTAGTGACCTCATTATAGTTTCTGATTTCGAAATACTTTTCCATTTCCGTAAGCCATGCCTCTGAGGCATAACTTTTTCATGTCTTGGGATAGGTCCAAAGCCATATGGCTCCTTCTATCCACTTCTTGTCTAGCCTCAGAGTTATTTTCTCTATGCTCACTTAGGGTGGTGTCATTATGACGTGTCTTGTCATAACCCCCTCATAGGCATCCTACCTGGGTCCTTGCCGACCCCTGACCTCTTGTTTGAGAGTTCCTACTCTTGCTCTTGTGTCTTGAAGCAAGGAAATAATCCAATCAAGTTTAGTTTCAGATTGCCCTAAAGGTTGCCCTTCATCCTGGCTATCTCCCATCCTGGTTCTTATCTGAACCTTGGCTGCAATCTACTTCTTCCCGAAGTTTGCAGATTAATCACGGAATAGTTTTTCCATGTCATTGAATTCATTCATAATAAAACTCTATTCAAATTCATGTAATCTTTAACAAGAAAGGAAAGATTGTTAGAATTTTTTAACTGCATTATAGCTTTCATTGGATTACATATAATCCATCAAAATTACAAAATTTTGTTTACACCTTGCTACTGCAGGTCATTTTCAATTTGGGATTGCTTCCCATGTTCATTTCTCAACTTTGAGGTTTATCATTTCAGTTTTAAAAGGTGGAGGTACATGCAGGTACTCTTCCACAACCTCCTTAGGTACATCATAATCCTTGGGATTGTTTTCTATAGCTGGTGCTTTAGGTGCAGAGGGTTCTGTTGATGCATCAGTAGAGTTAGGAGCAACAATCCTAACTACTTTCCTTAACACTTGCTTGATGCATTTCATGGCATCAACGAAGGTCTCCTCATCAGTCAACCATGCTCCTACTAAGCAACTAGTTTGTTCAAGTCTTTTCATTCTTGAGGCTCGCTCCCTAAAGACTTTTTGATAACGTAGGTAACGTCCATGTTTTGTTACCTTCTTTCGGGGTGTTCTTCTAATTCTTACCATTCTGACATAGAACATCCAATTATTAGCATTTGTTAATGCTGGATAAAAAGTAATCATCAAGTAGTGAGCTCATAGGTCCATGTATTGAACCTGGTAGATCTAATCCCATATGTAACATCTCATTCCATAATGACCAAAAATTAAACATGAATTTTCATCTTAACTAAGAATTAGGATAAACCATAATTATCCAAAGCATAATTAAACAAGAATGAATCTTTATCATTTCAAAATTTAAGCATGTTATTCTAAACTAAAATATAACAAAACTTATAATTACAATATCCAATTACATCTCATTAGTGAGTAACCTTCACTATGTATGTATAAAGCTATGCTCAAGGCATCATATATCATTTTATACATAATAATGACTATCAAGTCACATAATGGAAAAGCACTACAGCTGGAACTCTTGACATCTGTCTCATAAACCTCAGCATGTCTTTTGCTTGGGAAGGAGAGCATCATCTGAGTGCTTTTCTTCCAACCACAGACCGGCGGTCCCCCGCACAACTTCCTACTTGGAAGTGGCCCTACCCTTCATGGAAGGTATAGATATAAGGAACCATTAGGTTAGCCATATGAGTATCTGGTGTTGTGTCCTTCATATTGCCTCTCAATCACACAACTATAGATCCACTCTAACTATGTATGACACTACTAGAGACATTATGCGATCTGGAGCATTATGGACCGACAATGCATGCAGAGACAAATGCATTACTTTGGCCAAAGATTTACATACATGTACATTACACAATGAACATTGTCGTATGTCCACCACCTCGACTCGACTTATAATCTGTCATGTCCTACAATAAACATAATTCGACCCTTCTCAGTCTAGAATAGTTAAGTTCAAAATGTCTTAGTCCATTCCTTGGACATTTGACTCTTGTCTTGAAAACCCATTCCTAAGGTTCTCATTGCTTAAGCAACAGGGGACTAGTGACTCCACGTCACTTTGTCCCGCACTTGCATCTAGAAAAAGGTTCAATCATGTTCTCAACACTTAACCATACTAAGTTGGTGTTTACTTTGTTTACCTCATTTCAAGGTTTACATTTAGATCATAATGTCAATGGGAGTACGTGTAGTGACTCTTAGAGTCGATTCCCTTTATCAAAGGTTCTATCTCAAGAAACCCTCTTGATTCCATACTCTTAAAGATGAATAATAGCCATTTGAAAAGAAGGCATTCATTTACTTTTGTACAACAAGAATTATAGTGACAAAGGTTTTATTCTTGTAAAAGAACGTTTCAAATTCCCTTAAGGAGATAAGGTTGGCACTCATAGGTGTCATAGGACAACAACATGTCTACAAGAACCTTCTCATCTCCATTAGAAGTCATTATAGTATCAATATCCATTACATGCACAAAGGATATCATTACATGCAATCGAAGGTTTACATCTTTCACTTCGAGGTGATGAGTTTTAATGCTAAAAGAAATGGCTCAAAAAAAGAGTTTTCCACCAAGATTGGAGTAGTCTTCATCATAATATGGTTCGACCTTACTTTATTATCATAAGTCTATAACATAATATGATTCGGCCTTACTTGCTGGCATATGCAAGGCTTTGGTTATCAAGAGCATGAGCCGATACTCTCGGCTATCACATTCATTAAAAACACAGTCGCCCTATTGGGCTTTTCAAATAAGACATACTTTAAGCCTTTGCGGTTGTCATTCAATCATCAAGAACATCATAACAGGGTTTCAAGGCTTGAAAGCTACTTAACATAAGTTGATAACCCTTATGGGTTTAACACATGTATGAAATGATAATACCTACTTATTTAACACAGTCATCATAACGATTGCATGAAAATATAAAAGTTTAATAGGGTTCGAATCTCTGTGAAATGGCACACAAAAGGATTCATACATGCATAACACACATGTTTCGAGCTCCAAGTTGGCTGAGGGTTTACCAAATATACAATATGATATATGCGGCCTTAGCAATATAAAATAACAATTAACACAACGATGATACACAATATTTAATATTATGGTTAAAATGGCTTCGTAAGCCATTAGATAATAGTGCATAATAAACATGGGTCGACACCATTGACACCCATTTATAAACAATCAAAGACTCATATCAAAATTTGATTATCAAGTTTAAATTGATGAGCTAAAGCTCATACCTATAGAGAGTTCTTATTCGAATGTAGCTACTGCAGCTGGGCACTAAGCATACACAAGTTTCAAGCTCGACTCTTCAAAGCTTTTGTTGTAGAAGCGATACCCCTGTATCGAATACTCTGTCTCTCCCACCCGAGAGTCACACAAAAAATAAAACATATCACCACACATGTGAATGACAAAATCCAAGACTCTCTATCCCAAAATCGGTATCAACCGATTCTTGCATGCATGCAAATCAAGAACAGTTCAAAGCACAGCTTAAAGCTTGCCACTGAGATCTCTGTCATTGATAGGTTGGCTGAGGTAAAGGATTTAGAATAGGGCACACTCAGCCACCACTCTTCTTCCCACTCCTCATGGGTGGTGACTGGACGAGTGCCCCACCAAAGCATGAACAATGTTTATATAAAAGTATAATGCGGTTATTATACATGTTCGGCCTCTTGAAGAGTTTAGACAACTATAACTTATATAAATAAGGTTTAAGGGTTAAAAAAATATATCTAAGGTGTTAATGTATCAACACCATTAGATAAGGACACATACTTATGATGCGACTACAGGGTTGAGCACTGCTTCCCTTGAAAGCATCGTTCACCGAAAGACATAAATATCTAGATAAAATAGTCACAAAACATAATGCGGAAAAATAAACATGGAACCAAGGAGGTCCTCGACAACTTTATCGAAATAGGCAAACGACTCAAAAAGACATTTTTGCTAATCATACCCTAGGTGTTACTAAAAATAACATGTCATCCAGATACAAGGCAACAATTAGTATATGATCATCAATACATCTAATGTAAACATAGTGATACTCTTTGCTTCTTACAAAACTCAACTTAAAAAAAATGAATCAAATTTTTGATAGTACATTTGGGGTGATTGTTTCAAACCATAAAGAGAGCATTTTAATGTAGAAACCAAATGTTCCTTCCCTTTTACCTCAAAACCTTTAAGTTGTTGTATATAAATTTTCTCTTCTAAATTCTCATGCACAAAAATGTTTTAACATCCTTTTGCTCAATTTCAAATCATTAGCAGTAGCTATGGATAAAATAAATTTAATTGAGGATAATTTAGCAACAAGAAAGAGTTTTTCACCAAAATCAACTCTGTCTCTCTCTCTAGGAGTAGCCCTTCACCACCAATCTGGCCTTATACTTCTCCAATGAACCATCTGCTCCAAATTTATTCTTCTAGAACCACTTACATCCAATGTCCTTCCTTTGGGCAAATGAACAAGATCCTAGGTGTCACATGAGTCTAAATCCATCATCTCCTCCTGCATGGCTTGCTACCAAGACTCACTATCATCTAAAACAATAGCTTCCTTGTAGGATCTAGGTGCATCGTTAGTACTTAACAAAGAAAATACACAAAAAATCTAGTGGGCTATACCTATCAACTGGATTTTGTTGTCTTGTGGATTTTCTCAAGGGTGGAGTAAGGGATTCTTTGTTGTTCTTCTGCATGCTCAACCTCTTCAGTAACTTCAAATTTATTTTTCTCATAACTCCCACTTGAACCCTCTTCTTTCTCCCCATCCTCAAATCCATCATTTTATTCTTCCATATGTGGATCTTCTTACTTCAATTCAAAATCCATTATCTTTTTCCCTTCTTTATCTTTTGGCTATTTAGGATAAAAAATAATTCTAAGTTCCTTGAAAATCACATCTCTAGAGTATACAACTTTCTTGGTTAGAGGATTCCAAAACTTATAACTTTTAACATTCTCACCATATCCAATGAAGAAGCATTTCTATGCTTTTGGATCCAACTTAGAACACGTTTCTTTAGGCACATGAACAAAAGCCTCACAGCTAAAAACCTTTAAATCTGAAATAAAAGATTTCTTACCTATCCACACTTTATAAGGTGTTGAATCAAGATCTTTGCAAGGAGATCTATTAATCAAGTAGCAAACAATACTCACAGCTTATGCCCAAAAGCATCTATCCAACTATGTATCACTTAATATACTTTTGACTCTTTCCATTATAGTTTGGTTCATCCTTTTTGCAACCCCATTCTGTTGAGATGTGTAAGGAGTAGTCTTTTGTCTTATTATTCCTGCATGCTTGCATAACTTATTAAATTCTTTAGAAAAATATTCCCTTCCATTGTCAAATCTTAAAACCTTTATCTTATGTCCTGATTGCTTCTCTACCAAGGCTTTACATTTTGTAAACTTAGTGAAAACTTTAGTTTTATTTCATAAAATAAATCCAAGTAAACCTTGAAGCATCATCAATGGATGACACAAAATACTTGAGATTTTTCAATAGAATCAATATCTATGGGACCAAATGCATCCGTATAAATAATTTCTAATTTATTCATTGTTTTATTATTTTCTAAAGGGAGTGATGCTTTGTTTTGCTTCCCAAACACACAATGCTCACAAAAATCAAAATACTCATTAGAATAGGAGAAACCATCTAACAAATTTTATTCATAATGATCTTTAAACCTTTTTCACTTATGTGGCCCAATCTATGGTGCCACAATATACACATATTTTAGATTTTTCAGTCACATTGGTGGAATTACAAATAGAAGTGGCATTTAGCCTAAACAAAGTTCCTAATCTTGTCCCCCTCACTACCACCAAGCTCCTTCTCATCAATTTGCAATCATGCTTATCAAAGATTACATGCATTCCTAAATCATTCAATTTAGATAAAAAAATTAAATTTCTTGCTAATCCAAAAACATGTAAGACACTAGGGAGGCTTTTATCCTCTCATCATTGAAACACAATTGTAACTTGCCTCGTCCAAGTGTTAGATATGAATTGTTGCCCCCGAGGTGAACTCCACCTTTATCATATTCTTCATTTGTGGAAAACCACTTCTTATGAGGATTCATGTGATTTGAGCATCCTAAGTCAACCAACCAGTGTTCATTAGAAATAATTTTACATGAAGAAAATAATGCTTCATCACTTGATTTCAAGGAGTTTTCTAAAGTGGAATACCATTGTTTATTTTCATTTTTGCATTCCTTCTTTAAAATATCCCCTCTTTTCGCAATTCTAGCACTTCACTCTATTTTTTACCAAGAGTTTTAGATCTTCCCTTAGACTTGTCTTTAGGCCCCTTTTGTTCTTCTTTACATCCGCCTCTTTCCTTAGACCTTCCCTTGACATGAAGAGCATCCATTGAACTATCCATAGTGTTTTTCTTCCTCATTCCCCGTGACAACAAAGTTACGACAAGAGCATCCAACTTGGGATCTTCAAGAATAGCACTAATAACAAAAATGATATTGTCCCCTGACTTAGACAAATAACATAGTAGCATAATGCATTTATCTTTCTCACTTATCTTAACATCAACTGAAGCTAATTGAATCAAAATCAATTTAAATGAATTTAAATGCTCAACAACTGACTCACCTTCCTTCATTTTCAGAGAAAATAATTTTCTTTTCAAATATAATTTATTTATTAGACTCTTGACTAGTAAATCTCACTTAAATGTTTCCATAGGGCATATGCAGTGTGCTCTTCAACTACATTTAACAGAATTGAATCCTTAAAACAAAGCTAGATTGTCCCCTATGCTTTCTTATCCATCTTGTTCCACTCATCTTGATCTATTTAATTAGGTTTCTTTTCCTTTGTTGGAGCTAACCTTTGATCTTTTTCTTCAAGGAGATCCTCCATCTTCAATTTCCACAACTCATAGTTAGTATTATTGAGCTTCTCAACATCTAACTAAGATGTAGATGTAGCCATGGCTTCCACACACAAATCTAGAAAACAAATTCAACCAGAACTCCCATTACAACATAGAAAACCTTCGCTCTTTCACCCAAGAAGTAAAACTGGCTAGGCTCTGATACCAAATGTTAGAAATGAAGGCAAACCACTATAAAATGACAATCTAGAATTTAATAGTAGAATGCTAAATGGAGTTTTAAACATGCAAAATTAGCAACAAAGAAAATCTCCAAACACAAGAGATTTACATATAACACATTGTTTAATGTGGAGAAACCCTTTTGGGCTAAACTCCACCAAGAAGATAGGCAAATATGTATTATCTTGAAACAAGAATGCAATTCAATCACTTCCTACACTACTTCAACATCCAATCCGATAGCACCTATGTACTTGTGCAACCTCAAGTCATACTACTATCTACCTCCTTAAGCACCTATTAAATAGAAATTACATACACAAGAATACAAAATATGTGCATCCAAACTTGAGCAAATTCCAATGCCTCATTTTGGGGATCCCACTAGCATGCTAAACATAGCCTCTTACAACTTCTATAGCATCTTTCAATCTATCAAAACTAACTAAAATTAACTCTCCATTTTGGGTGCCTAGTTTGCCATACAATCCCTTAAAAATAGGAGATGATCTTACAAGGTGTCATAGACTAATAATAGCAATACAAAGATGCCTTCTTATGCATGCCATAATAGCCCAAGAATAGCCACACCAACTAGGGTACCAAATTTGACCTTATTACCTCATTTATATTCCCAAAGTAAAAGATGATCTAACCAATAAATAGTAAACCACTGTCAGTAAATAATCAATTACCATATCAATAAAAAATAATTACTGCTATTGGTGAATTCTTCATCCCTTATGAATGCATTTACCAACAATATTAGGAATAATTAAATGACATATGATTTACAAGGTTGATGGCACCTTAATCTTAACATGGTTTCATTTTTGTCTTTTGTCTTTCTTATTGATTTCATATTTTGGCCTTTTGACTATGCCTTGTTTCTTGAGCTTCCTTACACTCATGGTTCTTATCTTACCACTTTGGTTTGTTATGTTGCCTTGCTACCTTCTATGTTTGTTATACATGCCTATGCTTACTATGATGCTTTACTTATGATCCTCATGTTTGTCCACATATGTTACTATGCCTATGCTCATGACATTTACCATGCCTAGACCACATGCCCGTGGTGCTTATGCTTTATCTTATGATCATTGATTACTTGCCATGATCCTATATTTCCATACTATGCTTTTAGAGCTTGCATATTGGGCCTACATTGCTATACCACATCATTAGAGTTACCTTTACATCAAGGGCAGCATGCCTTCCTTATTCCACACTTGAGATTCTCTTGCCATCCCTTTACATTAGAGGCACCATGTCTTCCCCATTCCACATTTGAGCTTTCATTGCCATGTCTTTACACTAGGAACATCACGCCCTCCCCATTTTGAGCTCCAATTGCTACGCCATAACATTAGGGGCATCATGCCTTCTCCCATATCATTTGTACCCACATAGTTATACATTGCTTGTAGAGCTACCTCTTTTGAGTAGGGACATCTTTTCCTATGATATCATTGCTTATTTATTTTACAGTGGGATCCACTGCCACCATACATTGAGATCATATTCTTAGACCTATGTTACTACTAGGGACCTATTGCCTTACTTCAACTATTGTGTTCCCATGCTCTTGAACACATTGGGGACATATGCCCATCCTAGTGCCTTAAGTACCTACACAAGTGTTTTTGGCCATAAGGGCCACATCACCATTTTCCATTTGCCCATGTTGGGGCAACCTTATACTTAGAGGCACCGTGTCTTCCTCATTCCATATTTGAGCTCTCATTGCCATATCTTTACATTGGAGGCATCATGCCCTCCCCATTTTGAGCTCCTATTGCTACATTACTACATCAGGGGTATCATGACTTCCCCTATATCATTTGTACCCACATAGCTATACCTTGCTTGTAGAGCTACCTCTTTTGAGTGGGGACATCTTACCCTATGATATAATTGCTTATCTATTTTCTAGTGTCCACCACCATACGTTGAGATCATATTCTTAGACCTATGTTACTACTAGGGACCTATTGCCTTACCTCAACCATTGTGTGCCCATGCTCTTGAACACCACATTGGGGACATATGCCCATCTTATTGCATTATGTACCTACATGGGTGTTTTTTCCCATAAGAGCCACATCACCATTTTTTATTCACCCATGTTGGAGGCAACCTTATACCTTGAGGCTTATCTCAAGCCCATATGATTTCCACATCTTATCATTCTATATATTTTACATGTTCATTACACAATGCATTTGTTATAGTTATTATATTACATGCTTACATGCTTGCATGCTTAAATTACATTTACATTTCATGTACTACTTTTTCCCTTGTCCTTGAATTCCTTGCATCCTACATATGCAACCAATTGTAGGTAGAGCATATATTGTCACTAATATACCTATGGCAAGCTTTCAAATAGTAACAAATGCTACATGGAGACTCATCACCATAGTCAGACAAAGCTTTGCCACATTGTGTTGCATTTTCAATATGCCACATGGAACACGTCTTATCATTTTCAACACATGCAAAATTTCCTAATCCTACTCATTTCCATAGTTTTGAATTTCCTAAATAGTTAAGCAAGCTTGTATTTTGTGCATAATTTTCACTTGTGAGATAGAAGCTACTCATTGCACACTCCTTTGTTTTGTAGGTTTCCATGGACCATGCATGTTAAAGATTAACACACACGATGACATTTAGTGAGGTTTATTACTTGTATATGTACATGTTTGTGAGTCTTTACATACTTTGAGATACATGATCATTCTAGGATTCACATGCAACTCAAAGTGGGGGTAAAATTTAATAGCCAATTCCCATTTAGTTTTGTGCTTGTTATGAGAGGATGTCTTAATGCAATTACATATCAACAAATGGCACAACCTTGTGTGAAGTTGGGCTCATTCACCTATCCTTCACCTATCTCATTAACACACATTCCCATGCATTTATCTGCACCTTATCCATTTCTATACACTTGCCTATATAGTCCACACTTATTGCACCCTCCATGATCACACATACACTCCCTACCTAGATCTTACCGCTCCATTATCTTAGTCATTCTTGTAGATGCAAGTGTAGGATTGATCCTATATCCATGGATTTAACCCCTAAATTTCCAAAATTCAAATTCAAATTTTGGCCGACTCCTACCCATTTCACTAGTCATCGTGAGCCAACTAACACACATTTGTGCAATTTATTACTATGTCCTTGTATTTAAAGGCATTCAATTGTATCCATTTCACATACAAAAATATCCTCTCATCCTAGATCATTTGAGCATTCAAGGAGCAATCATTAGAAGAACATTTTAATTAGTGCACTAAAGAGAACAACATTTACTTTAGTATCTTGATTAAGACATCTACACATTGTTTGCTACATGCCAATACTTTGCACAATTGCAAAGCTGGTCTTTTTTGGAGTTTGGCTTGGGAGAACTTGTACCCTAGTAATCTAGCAGCCCTGTAAAGGTATTTTTAAATCAATAAATTCAACAAACTAGGAAGCAAAGACACACAATTTGCAGGAACCTATTTGTGCCCCACAAATCAGATCCACATCTACAAAATTGTCCTAGACCCATAGACTTAACCCAGAAAAGGACACCGTGCACAAAATCCAAGGACACACACAAACAAAGAGGATCCATTTCTAATCTCGAGAATATCATATTCTAATGTCGCATCAGTTTCATCCTTCGTTGAGTCTCGAGCTAAGTACATCTATTAATTTCTCAAATTAACATTTAATTCTAAATTGTCTATGCGCACAACTATTATTTATAATCTAGGTTAATTTATGCTTATGTAAATGCATCTCAAACTGTTAGTGGAAGTTGTCACCCTGGATACAAATCTTTGGACAATATCTTTAATTGAAGTGTTCAAATACAGAATCAAGGATATTCAATTGCAATTGTTTGCAAACAAACCATCATACTTATATTGATGAACTAACATTGAAACACTAAAAGACAATGTTAAATGTCACGGGACCTGTTAATCAAGAACATCAATTATAACTATTTGCAAACAATCATCCATAATTATCTTGATAAATTAACAAGAAAACACTAAAAACATTGTTAAATGTCATTAGGCATGTCATTCGGGGACATCCAACTTAATTTTTACTTCAGAATTGTTAATTGGAGAACTCACAATATTTGGTTAGCCTAGAATAGACAGGTTGCAATCCAGAATTGATAAAAATGTCGAGAGAGACGACCAAACCATTTAATTTCAATACAAGTACTAGTGAACATGTAGACCTTGGCTTGGGCACAAATACTAAATCATGCCTTCACTGTCACTACATGACTTCCTTGTAAAACTAGAGTAGCTATAAGACTTTCGTGTTATTAAAACATAAAGCCCTTCTCATGATGCAAGTTGTTCAGTCTATTTTATGCCATGCAAATTCCGTACTGCTAACTCCTTTCTCAATGGCATTTACTTCAGATGAAGATCTATTTTCTGATAAATCTTGTGTACTAAGTAATTGCCCAGCAGTTGGGACCAAATATGGAATACCATTAATAACCTGCAAAATTTAGAAGTCATGGATACATCAACGAAGTTGTAGGGACCTACAATATATTTAACTCGGTTCAATGAAAGTGGAGGATAGGGAAACAGTTGAACAATGTCCACAAGGAACTAAAATTCAAAGTAACGCACAATCAAAAATAAAATGACATTGTCAAAGAGAAAGGGAAAATCTAATATTCCAAAATTTTATAGGCATGTATAGATGGATGCTAAATCAATAAAGCATAGACTTGCACATCCAGCAACATGTACATATAGAGCATTCACCATTATAGACCAAATTAGCATCAAATGGTGTTTTTTTTAATTATGATTGGACATACCAAGACCAAAGAATGATCACTACTAAATATTGAGTCTCCATTTAATAAAGCTTCAATGTGTGTCCTCTTTATAATAGTAGGGAGCCTATTCACATAGGAGAACCAAATTTCTGCTAAAATCAAGTGGCAAAGAAACAGAGCTGAACGTTTATCTCCAACCAAAAGCTTAATCTCTTTCTTGTATGTAATGATAAATGCAAGCATTTCAATTGATTTTGGTTCCAACTTACTGAGAACGCTTGGTAAAAATGACTATATTATGTTGGTGGTGGATAGGCTATCAAAAATAGCTAAAGTTATTTCAATTTACACTGATTAAATTGAGCTTTGCAGTTTCAAAGACGAGAGTAAGGTATCCCATTAGCAGTTAAGGCAATGCAAGAGAAACTTAGGAATATATAGGAAACACGAAAAGAGCACAATCAATGAAAGGACCCCTAAACAAGCTCTATATTTTTGAGGTCCTCTAAAGTTATTTCAATTTACACTGATTAAATTGAGCTTTGCAGTTTCAAAGACAAGAGTAAAGTATCCCATTAGCAGTTAAGGCAATGCAAGAGAAACTTAGGAACATATAGGAAACACGAAAAGAGCACAATCAATGAAAGGACCCTTAAACAAGCTCTATATTTTTGAGGTCCTCAAGCCGTCAAGAAATGCAAGAATTAGATGCACCTCCTTCAGTGCTGCCACTGCCACCCCTAATACTATATTTGATTGTCCAAAAGGAGTTTCTTGCTCCTTGGCTTATGAAATTTGTGTAATTACATCCAAGGACACATCCAATTCTGATAAGCATCCCAAAGAATGGATGGCGCCTTCTGATATTCTTCACCTGTGTGCCAAAAGGTGCAAGTTGGATTGTATGTACGTGGCTATGCCAGTTCGTTAGATAAGTTAAAGTAGTAAATTAAAATTACTTAAGTCCTAAAAAATTAAAAAGAGAGAAGCAGCACAGAATTTTGAGTTTATAAATAAAATGCATCACATGCATATGATAGTACTAGAATGACAATAGGCTATAGGTATATGGCTTATTTCCCATGGAAATACCACAAGAAAACCGCTTTTAGGGTCTCTTGTCATGAAGAGCTTCAGTATTCCCCACAGGGCCATGCCCAGATACAGACATCAAGTACTCATTATGAACCTTAGATGTTATTTCTGCAGCTGGAAACATTTTTCTGAATGCTTTCTTATTTTCATCTGCAACTTCTCAGTCCTTGTAGGATGGCAGCCTACATGGCAACTCAAGTATTTCAGTATTTTCTACCATGGAGAATATTACCATTTGGGTCTACTTTTCACTAGAACTGCCTCCTGTTCTACCTTCTGATCTGTCAACACTCAACACTATCAACATGAGGCAGCTAGAAGTCTGCAAGATGTTACCACCATCAACCAGAGATGGTTGCACATTACCTTCAACCTCCTTTGCTTTCTCTTTAGCTGTTTTGCTAGTATCTACCCGGCATTTAGAATCTGATTTAAGAGTGGAAAAAACTATCATTTTCGTCTACAACATCTCTAAAAATTGTAAGACATTCATCAGCCTATATGCCTTGGATTGATCACTATAACTAATAAACATCATCTTCTTACAGTTAAAAGTCAAATTTGCTTCATCACTCTTTGGAAACCAAGAGCATTTGTCATGTGCTAAGGCAATACGATACTTGGTAAATTAGTTACAGAGTAACCCAATTGTACCATGCATGACCCATGGTAATTGACAGCAGAGGTTTAGAAAAAACAGAATCAAAACACAGTTTTCTCTAGGGCAGATAACAATTTAATCGCAGGATGTTAATAAATAACTCAGGTCAGGGTATTTGTTTTGGTGAACATTGTGTTAATCCAAACTGAAATACAATTCGTGAATATAAACTAAACACAGGTGTATTTTTTTTCAAAACAGTCATATACTATGAAATAAAACTGAATATGCCTCACAGCAGAGGCCACCAGGAAACCTATAGTTTCCACCTCACAATTCAATTAAGAGTATTCTCCTTTGGTTACAGAATTTGCATAGAAATATAGGACCAAACCTATCTGCATACCCTCCTCTTGAATTTCAAGACTTTGGCTGGAAAATGTGATAACACAAAGACAATACAATCGTAGAAAAACAGAGAAATAGTCCAGATTTATGGGCCTTTTCCCACAGTAAACACAATAAACCTAAATCCATGTTGAGGATATCCCACAGTCCGAGAGGAAAGTATTTTATTTTCCAAAATGAATTCAAACTTCTTATTCCAACCTGTTGGGGACAATCACAATTAGTAATTGACTGTTCAGCCTCCTTCCCGACTCTGCCAGACGTTATGTTTCTTGTTCTGTTTTCTAACTGTTCATCAACCTGTGTGTTTTCAATCTGTCTCCTGATTGGTACCCCCAAACTGCTCTTTGGTTCGTTTTCCCCTCAAAATAGCATCTCTCAAATCTGTTCCTCGACATGCACCCCAAAACTATCTGCCCCAAACTCTTTTTCCACTGTGGGAAAACCCCACCACAGAAGAACATAACTGTTTCTTGATGTGGGGAGTTCGGTAGGTTGAACCCTCCATCATCTACATGCACAAGGAGTTATCCGAGAACCTTGGAGGTATGGCGCAAGGTGAAACAAAGATAAAAACAAGAAAGACATATACAAACTCTTGTCATTTCTAATTTTCAAATTAACTCTTTGGCGGCTAACTATACCTCGAGTCTCGAAGGCTAAAGTGACACCAAACAACAACATTAAACCAAAATTGGAAACCGACACAATAACAAACAATGAAAAACTCAAAAACTTGGAGAAGTCAATGCTCTTGCATTAGGCTCCCCCAGAGACAAATGAAATCATGAGCTCCTGCTTATGAGGTCATCAATGGTATGACCATATTTGGAGATATCAGCTGCTGATAACCAAGTGACATCCTCCAAAGGATGATCCCTCCATTTGACTAAGTATTTGAAATACTCCCGTCCTCTAGTCTTCTTCAACAACTGCTTCTCCAAGATGCATTCAATATCAGTTGTAGTCGGCTTGGTCAATTGTTGTTCCCAACTCAGAATCAACTCTGTCTCAGTTGTTCCTTCAGTTTCAGCACCTTTGTAGGGATAGAGATCAGCCACATTAAAGATGGGTGAGATACCCATGTGTGGAGGAAGGTCTATCTCGTAGGCATTGGCTGAAAACTTCCCGAGAATCTTGTAAGGACCTATCTTCATCATTTTCAGTTTGTTGTATTCACCTTTAGGAAATCTCTCTTTCTTGAGATGAGCCAATACAAGATCACCTACCTGAAAATGGACTTCTCTCCTTTTCTTATCAGCATACTGCTCGTATTGCTGGTTACTTCTTTCAATCTGCAATTTGACTTCCTCATGAAGGTCATGAATAACTTTGGCGAAGTCCTCTCCATCTGTACTTCTCATTTCTAAATTACCAAGATCTTTGAGCTCAAATACACCCCTAGGGTGCATTCCATAGACAATATAGAATGGGCTTAAACCAGTACTCCTATTTGGAGAATCATTATAGGCAAATTCTCCCTGTGCTAAGACCATATCCCAGTTACTAGGTGTATTTCCAACAAGACACCTCAACATATTACCCAAACTTTTGTTGACTACCTCTGTTTGACCATCTGTTTGGGGATGGTAAGCTGAACTAAAGTTGAGATGTGTGCCCAACTTCTTCCAAAGGGTTCTCCAAAAGTGACCCACAAACTTAGTGTCTCTATCAGATACTATACTTCTGGGTATACCATGCAATCTCACCACTTCCTTGAAAAACAGGTTAGCTATATTTGTTGCATCACTAGTCTTCTTGCAAGGAATGAAATGAACCATTTTTGAGAACCTATCCACAACTACAAATATAGAATCATTGCCTCTTTGAGTTCTAGGCAATCCTAAAACAAAATTCATACTTACAGAATCCCATGGTCTATGTGGAACAGGTAATGGTTGGTACAAACCAGTGTTTTGATTGTTGCCTTTTGCATGTTGGTATGCTCTACATCTCTCTACATACCTCTTCACATCAGTCTGCATCCTTGGCCAATAATAATGTGTACTCAGCTATAGGTAAGTCTTATCCTATCCAAAATGTCCTGCCAAGCTGCCACAATGCTTCTCTTTCAAGAGATTCTCTCTCATTGACCCCCTTGGAATGCACAACTGATTACCTTTGAACAACAAACCCTCTTGCAACATAAAATCAGTCCATGGTCCTCTATCTCTGCTGACAGGACTGCTGCAAGCTTCATAAGCATCTTTGAAATCTAGATCAGCTACATACAACTCCTTCAAGCTCTCAAATCCAACACTATTTGCCTAAATCTCCTGTAGCAACAAACACCTTCTACTCAACGCATCAACAACCTTGTTTGCTTGCCCACTCTTATGTTTCAACACAAAATTAAAACTCTGAAGGTATTCCACCCACTTTGCATGCCTTTGATTCAACTTGTGTTGGCTATTAATGAACTGCAGTGCATGGTTGTCTGTGTAAACAACAAACTCCTTGGGAAGCAAATAATGCCTTCACTTTTTCAAAGATTGTACCAATGCATAAAATTCAAGGTCATAAACTGAATAATTTCTCTTAGCATCATTTAGTTTTTCACTGAAATAATCCACTGGTTTACCTTCTTGACTAAGAACAACCCCTATTGCTAAGCCACTAGCATCACATTCAACTTGAAATACTTTGTTAAAATCAGGTAAGGCAAGTATAGGTTGTTCAGTCACCTTCTTTTTGAGAAGTCTATATCATTTTTCACCCCCTTGAGTTATTCAAACTGCTTTTTGTGGCCTTTTATAGTGTCATGTATAGGAGCAACTATACTACTGAAATTTTTGATAAATTTTCTATAGAAACTAGCAAGTTCATGAAAACTTCTTACCTCATAAACACTCTTAGGTGTAGGCCAATCAATAATGGCCTTGACTTTCTCCTTGTCCATCTTCAACCCTTCTCTGGATACTACAAAACCCAAATAGACTAATTAAGTCTTCATAAAAGTAAACTTCCTGAGATTGATTGGCAACTTCTCCTCATGCAATCGTGTCATAACTAGTCTTAAGTGTTGTAGGTGTTCCTCCTTAGACCTGCTAAAAACTAGTATATCATCTAGATACACTATCACAAACTTTCCCAAGAATGGCTTTAAGACTTCATTCATAAGTCTCATAAAAGTACTAGGTGCATTTGTAAGCCCAAAGGGCATGACCAGCTATTCATAAAGACCATCATTAGTTTTAAATGATGTCTTCCACTCATCCCCAGGTGTGATCCTAATCTAATGATAACCACTTTTCAAATCAAGCTTTGAGAAATACATAGAACCACTCAAACAATCCATTACATCATCGATTCTTGGAATAAGGAACCTATATCTGATAGTAATCTTATTGATTGCTCTGGAGTCGGTACACATCCTCCATTCACCTTCTTTTTTTGGCATGAGGACTGTTGGAACAACACAAGGGCTAAGACTCTCTTTTATCAAACCTTTTTGTAGTAATTCTTCAACTTGCTTCCTAATCTCCTCATTCTCCTTAGGAGTCAATCTCTATGCAGCCTTGTTTGGAAGGCTAGCTCCTAGAACCAAATCTATATGGTGACTAATGCTCCTCATTGGAGGAAACTCATTAGGCAAATCAGCTACCACAATGTCCATGTGTTCTTTCAATATGTTTTGTATCTCACTCGGTAAGTCATTCAATTTAGTGGAGATGAGTACAACCTTAGGCTTGAGTACCAAGGCATATCCCACTTCTTCCTTCTTCATATCATGTAAGAATCCTTTGCCACTCACCAACAATACCTTACTGCTGCTGCTGCTCTTACTGTTTACTTCTCCTTTCAAAGGTAACAGTGTATGTTTTTGGCCATCCTTTTGAGAAGTGTAAGTATTGTTTCTACCATCATGTATGGCTTTCCTGTCAAATTGCCAAGGTCTACCAAGGAGTACATGACAAACATCCATAGGCATAATATCACACATGACAATGTCCTTATAGCTGCCTATTTGGAATTCTACTAAGGCTTGCTCATCTACCAATAACTGATGCCCTTTTTGCATCCAAGAAACTTGATAGGGGTTAAGATGTTTAATTCTAGTAAGGCCTAGTTTGTCCACCATTTCAATAGCCACAAGATTGTCAGTACTACCGCTGTCAATAATAAGTTTGTAGCACTTACCTTTAGCCTTGCAATTGGACTTGAATAAGGCTCTCCTTTGTACAGGTTCTTGACTCTCCTTTGTTGGCTTCAACAACAGCCTTAATCATCAAGGACTCTCATGTCTCATGTTCTTCCATGTGAGAAGGTGATCCCACAATCTCTTGATCTGCCTGCACTATTTGATTGCTTCTTTCCGTCCTTGTGTGACCTTGTGGGAATTCAGGACACTTGCAACCTTTGTGGCCTGCATACTTGTTGCACCTAAAACACTTTCCAGAGAATCCTCTTCCTCTTCCAAATGGTTTCCCTCCTCTATTTTGGAAACCTCCTCTCTCCGGATTGGCTTGCCCACTGGAAGTGCTTGCCTCTCCACCTTGGTGGTGCTGCTGTCTGTTGATGTGTTTTTTACGCACATGCAAACTCAGAATAAAATACCAAGGCATTCTATCCTCTCTTGAATAAAGTCTCTCAAAGGCTAAACTATGCGATCTAGTGAGACAACTCCAAGGTTCCAGATGTCAGGTCTTGACTATACGTTGGATATAGACTCAGTATGTATATGATGTGATATGTTGTTAACACAAAGGGACTTACGCTGAAATTACTCCTTACTCCACTCTACATATGTTATTCTCCTTGTGAAATGGAACTTCTTCTAACCGGCTATGAAAAGAAAATGCAAAAGAGAAAGGGTTTAAGAGAATCTAATCTAAGGACGATGAGATAATGAAATATGCCAAGATAGACAAACTCCTCATGAAACCTAACTCGGCTTTGCCATGAGAACCAACAACGTCGGTGCAATCTTCTAAGGAAGCTCAAGGATTTTCATATTGCAAATCTTCATCCAAACACCCACAACTGGCGCAGCTTGAACAAGTATTCACAATCGAACTAAAGCAAATGTGGTTCAGGCTAACTTTGCAAAATGACTTATCATCGACAAATCATGAAAAGTATGAACCATTAAGGAATTCATCAAATATCTTCACATAAATTCATTACACCAATGAACTTTTATTCTAATGTTACTCTACTCGGAAACACATCTACATTATATTCGAGAATTAGAAACCATGCTAACATTCCACAATCACACAAATCACCATGTGAACCAACAATGATCTTGTATTGATTTTGGAAGTATATGATTACAACAATTTCATCTCTCCTCGATGATTTCGAAGAGTTCCTTCTACTCTACTCCTACTTTGACAACATCTACTCCTACTTCTATATTGATCTATATGATTACAAATGAGGCGAATGAGCCTTTTTATAGTCCTCAAAATACAATGAAGGGCCAAGATTGATTTGAGAAATCAATGGCCGAGATTTTGCCACATCAACAATTAGTTACAACCAACTATTTTTAGTAAAAAGTAAAAGTTGACACCACTTGTGTACATAAAAACCCAAAGGCAATGAAGGCACGTTTCATAAGGTGATAAGCATGACATGTTGGAATTTCTGGGAATCTTCTAGATAGGGCATCCTCTTTCTCTTGGACTTTGTTGCATGTATATTGCACATGGACAAGTGACATGGCGGGTTTTGATTGATCGATAATGGATAGATTTTGAGCAAGTTTGCTTGATTTTCAATATTTTTTAATTTCTTGATGCTATTCCCAAATTTTATCTTCCTTCTTGAACAAGTCTTCGAACTTGAATTTTCACTTCTGGAGCTTTCAACGTGGAACTTGGGATTCTTGTCCTTGTTCTTCACTTCTTGTTGCTGTCTTTGCATTTCTATAATTTGTGGATTTTCTTGATAATCTTGCTCATTCGACTAACTTTTCTTGTGATGCTTGTGTAGGAGTCTTACTCTGGATGTTGAAGTAGAGGAGATGACTTGGGCGTGAATTCTTGAAGTAGACCTCATGATGTTTCCTCTTGAACTTCTTGTGATGCTTGTGTAGGAGTCTTACTCTGGATGTTGAAGTAGAGGAGATGACTTGGGCGTGAATTCTTGAAGTAGACCTCATGATGTTTCCTCTTGAACTTCTTTTGGTGCATGAAATGGAAGGCTCTGTAACGTGAAGTGATCTCCTGGGTCTTCGGATGGTGGAGCTTGCAAGATGGATGATTAAGTTCTTCTCTCTCCGGCGATGAAATTCTCCTCTGGAAGCAGGATGATGGTAAACTTTGATGATGTCTCGGTGAAGTGTAGTGTTCAGGTGACGATGCCTTCTTTGGATGTGATGTGGATGAGCTTGATGATGTCTTGATCCTCTGGATGCCCCTATGCATAGCTCGCCTTTGGATTCTCCAATATCTGGAAAATAGAATATCACAAGTCATAGTATTTGATCATATCAAGTTCATTAATGCATATGAGAAATTGAAAGCTATTCATTGAATTTCACAAAATATCAACTAATAGATCATGAGGCAAGGAAAAGCATGATGAAATAGAACTTTGATTCTTCTTCCTTCCACTAAATTCACCCTTGCTTGAAGAAATTCTGCTCCTTAGGCGCTGCTTCTGCTCTGCAGCTCTGCTTTTTTCAGTTTTGATTTGATGTGTAAAATGAAGAGTTGAGTCCTCCTTTTATAGTGCTCCCACTTCTCCTTCTTGCTCTTAGGCAATTTGCCCTTCTTTGGATAAAATCTGCTCTTCTTAATGAGAAATTCTGCTCCTAGGCGCTGATTTCTGCTATTTCAATCTGCTTATTTGTTTTGAAGTTGATATGGAAAATGACAACTTAATTGTTCCTTTTATAGCACTCATACTTTCATCTCATTGTGGGTCGGCCTAGTGCAGGTCGGCCTCATTTTGTTGATTTTTTTCTTTTGTTTAAAACTGAATTTTTTCTCCCTAGGCCAACTTGCTTATGAGATTGGCGAATTTTTCATGCAAGTATCGGGATTTCCACTTGAGTGTGGAATCTGCGATTTTTCTTATGATGTTAAAGATTGCGATTTTCTCCATGAGCGCAATTTCCACATACTCATGGAATTTGCGATTTTCCCTTAGTACCTTTTTCATCTTGTCTTGCTCCTTTGGCATGGATTTTCTAAGTGTTTTCAATTGATTTTGTAATGATTTTTTTTTTCACAACTTGATTGATCATAAGCACTTGGTTTTGGTGCATTTTCCATTAGCACTTGGAATTTCCGAATTTGTTGTGGGATTTCGCCCATTTGATGATGTCAAGGATTCATTCCTCATCGCCAATTTAGAATAAGTCAAGGAATTTCGCATTTTATCACCTCCTAGGGACAAGTTTCAAGTTGCAAGTTCTAGCTATCCCAAGATTTTCGCACTTTTCCTATTGGCTTGGATAAATTTTGGGGCACTCCTTATCATCCTATCGCATTTTCCCTATACCCTTGGAATTTGCGATTTTTTTTCAATCTCATGGTAGAAATTGCGACTTTCATGATCTCTTTACAAGATTTTAAGGTTTGTCTTGATGATTGTCAAAAAAATTGAGATGGAATTTCATACTTTGGCACCATTTCCTCCTCTTGTTGCCACAATTTGCAACTTTCCTTTTCTTGGATAAATTTCTTCACAAATTCCTTGAAGTTTTGATTTTTGCATCTTTTGCTCAACCAAGGATTTCACATTTTTGTTCTCCTCTTGGACAAAATCTTCTCCATGTCACACATTTTACCTCCTCCTAAACAAATTCCTTAATGCATATGATGTCTAGGATAAATCTTGAAGCACTCATCTCACTCTCTTGAGGAGTTTCGCATTTTTCTTCTTGCCCTGGATTGAATCTTTATTACTTATTCCTTGAATCATGAATTTTTGCACTTTTCCTCTAACCTTGGATTTTGCATTTTGAAGGTCTTCAAGGATTTTCACATTTTTAAGGTCCTCTTGGATTTTTGCATTTTTAAGGTCTTCTTGGATAAGTTCCTGTCACACTTTTTGCCTCCTTTTGGAACAAGTTCACTTCGCCGATTTCACTCCCTTTTGAACAAATGCAAGTCGCACATTTTGAAGGCCTAAGGAATTTCGCACTTTTGGGCATGTTGAGGAATTTTGCATTTTCCTCATGAGCCTAGAATTTGCAAATTTTCAATATTTAGCTATTTTTCAGTACTTGGAATCACATATATTTCAAAATATATTTAAGTATATGTTTTCCTATACTTTAAATATTTTGAAATATACTTTCAGGATGTTTGAGATAGGTCTCGGATCCATGAGATTTAACATGCAGATTCTATATTTTTGAGGATCCACCAAATTTCAGACTTAGTCAGTTTTCAGGAGTTCAGGACATCAGACTTAGTCAATTTCAGGATTTCAAGACATGCATCAGGGTGAGGGCATATGAACTCCTTAGCAAGAATTTGGTGAGACTTGGATAAAACAACACTCCTAGACATACAAACTCAAAGAAAACCAAAACACTAAAGCAAAACTAAGACATAAAGCGAAAAAAAGGGGGTCCCCATTTGCAATGGGGCGATGTGTGAAAATGTCACAACACTGTCCTCTACTAGTGTGCTGTCCTCTTCCTTTAGATCCTCTTCCTCTACCTCTTCCTTATTGATTTTGTCTTCTCGTAAGCTTCTCCTCTGCCTTAATGGCAAACTGATAGGCTTCCTCAAGAGATCTAGGGGATAAGAGACTCAATTCATCTTGTAGAATGTATCTCAAGCCATTAAGGTACCTGGCTACCTTCTCCATATCTTCTTCACTATGTCCTGATCTGATTACCAGTTTATAGAACTCCTCTTGAACAAGTTAGTTTGATAGTCTCTTGGAAGAAATTTAGCTTTTAGTTTGGCAACCATCCTGTCCCAAGAAGTTATCTTCTCCTTGTTCTTCTTTCTTCTTTCCGACTGAATGTAATCCCACCACATAGCAGCATGGCCTTTGAGTCTTGTACAGGCAAACTTGACTCCTTTCTCCTCTGCCACTTCTTCATACTCAAAATACTTGTCACGCTCATTGATCCAATCAATGAGTTCCTCTCCATTGAAGCTACCTGAATAGGTGGGAACCTCTATCCTTGGCCTGGCTCCAACACCCATGACTGCTCTCAATAATCTTGTTTCAACTCCCTCAGGTTCTTCTTGAACCACCTCCGCCATGGCTCCCTGATCCTCTTCGTCATTGTCACTAACATCTCCAGTAGGTACTCCTCTCCTTTGTGCCTGCTCCATGGCATCCATCCTTGCCGTAAGGTTCTGCAACAATTCAAGAATCCCTTCATCCTGACCTCTTCTGGCACCTCCTTTGGAGCCTCCTCTTTGCATTCTTCTTGGTGGCATTTTGCCCAATCTTCCACTTGCCCAATCACTTGTTGCTCTGGTATCAATTTGACAACAGAGGTTTAGAAAAACCAAAATCAAAACATAGTTTTCTCTCGGGCAGATAACAATTTAATGGCAGGATGTTAATAAATAACTCAGGTCAGTGTATTTGTTTTGGTGAACATTGTGCTAATCCAAACTAAGATACAATTCGTGAATATAAAGTTAAACTAAACACAGGTGTTTTTTTTTTTTCAAAACAGTCATATACTATGAAATGAAACTGAATATGCCTCACAACAGAGGCTACCAGGAAACCTATAGTTTCCACCTCACAGTTCGATTAAGAGTATTCTCCTTTGGTTACAGAATTTGCATAGAAATATAGGACCAAACCTATCTGCATACCCTCCTCTTGAATTTCAAGACTTTGGCTGGAAAATGTGATAACACAAAGACAATACAATCGTAGAAAAACAGAGAAATAGTCCAGATTTATGGGCCTTTTCCCACAGTAAACACAATAAACCTAAATCCTCGTTGAGGATATCCCACAGTCCGAGAAGAAAGTATTTTATTTTCCAATATGAATTCAAACTTCTTATTCCAACCTGTTGGGGACAATCACAATTAGCAATTGACTGTTCAGCCTCCTTCCCGACTCTGCCAGACATTATGTTTCTTGTTCTGTTTTCTAACTGTTCATCAACCTGTGTGTTTTCAATCTGTCTCCTGACCGGTACCCCCAAACTGCTCTTTGGTTCGTTTTTCCATCAAAATAGCATCTCTCAAATCTGTTCCTCGACATGCGCCCCAAAACTATCTACCCCAAACTGTTTTTTCACTGTGGAAAAACCACACCACAGAAGAACATAACTGTTTCTTGATGTGGGGAGTTCGGTAGGTTGAAACCTCCATCGTCTACATGCACAAGGAGTTATCCGAGAACCTTGGAGGTATGGCGCAAGGTGAAAAAAAAAAAGATAAAAACAAGAAAGACATATACAAACTCTTGCCATTTCTAATTTTCAAATTAACTCTTTGGCGGGTAACTATACCTCGAGTCTCGAAGGCTAAAGTTGTTGATAACTGAGAGGGGGGGGGTGAATCAGTTATCCTAATTATTTCTGCTTTCCGAACTTTCTTATTAATCAATGCAGCATTAATTCAAATAAGCAAACATAACCATGAAATGGAAATACACATGACACAGTATTTTTGACGTGGAAACCCTATTAAGGGAGAAAACCACGGGGTGATTAACCCAAGATTGTATTCTCTGTTATAAGAATAGAAATACAAAATGGCACTTGCCAATTAGGGCTCACTGCCCGAGCACACCGCTCACAAGAGACACACTGTCTACAATTTATAAAGAGTGTAATACAATACTTGAACTGATAAGGAGCATCTGCATATGCTAGAGTTCAGTTCCGGTTAGGCTTAGTACATTGATCTGCTGCACTTCATCTTTCCTTTTCTTTTGTGCTGCTCTCTTTTCACATACCGGACCTTTCTTACTGTTTTTTCTCTGCTCTACTGCTTTTTTTCGCACATCACCACAAACCACAACCCTCTCACAACTAAATCCATCTTGTATATATATCCGCACAAGTGATTTCATCACCTTTCTAGTCGGCATCCGGAATAGTCAATCTTTTCCACACATCCTGATCTGTCGGTTGAATCCTTGCTTACCAAGTAATGCGGATCAAGGATAAACTTGTAGAAGTCATCAATCATGTCAGCCAAACATAACTTATGCCTCAATAACCTTTACCATCATCAGTAACACATTCGGAATAATGTCTGATGTTCTGCCAGTCAGTTTTTCCTCTGTCCACATTGCCAATCAGGAACCCGATACTCAAGTATTCATATTTTTTCCTTCATCTATCACCGGAGGCTAAATCCTTGGAATCTATCAGTCAAGGTAGTCCTCTTGACTTCCCCAAATCTGCACTTCACCAAGATACTTCCTCTGAGAGATCTGGACCTGACTGTTGGACCTTACTGACTACTCTGTTCTTGCTTACCAGACCTTAGCACTTCTTCAATTTGACTTCCGGTGAGGACACATCATGTCTTGCGGATGTGTGGAATGATCTTTGTTGCCATCAATGACAACAATCATGAAGCCACACAGTGTCTCTTGCCAACAAAAGTGACACCAAACAACAACATCAAACCAAAATTGGAAACCAACACAATAACAAACAATGAAAAGCTCAAAAACTTGGAGAAGTCGATGCTCCTGCATCAGTAATTATATTGGTCAAACACTTGTAGAATAAATTATATTTGGTAATAACTTTTATCATCTTTACATATCTAAATTTACACAACTATGGTAGTCAAAAGAGATAAACACAGTGCAGATGCCCAGTCCCTGTGCTTTTAGCAGCATATGGCTGTGTACATTCTAAAACAATTTCAACGCCTCATATTTCTTCCTTTGACTAATCCAAAGCATAAGCATTATAAATACATGGATAATCCATTTTATCCTCAATAGATTTATATATTAAGTATTCAATAAGTATGCTGTCTACAGCTTCTCAACACTGTGCACTTGAATTTAGAAATCATACACAAACAAATATGGTTTGTTTGGAAGTCATTGCTGCAATTGATGTCACAGAGATGTTATATTGACACCACAATCAGTTTGGAATCTGAAAGCTAGCCCATTACCCTTTTAAGTAATAGGATTTTTTCCAATTCATAGGTATCATAAAAAAATTGGTCTTTAGTAGCATCTGTGATGATTTCAGTCACGAAGCAAATAGTCAATTTGGTCATTTTCTAATCCATAACTACAATGCCTTCTCCAAACTCGCAAGGTCTCTCATCATCTTAATTCCCCAAGGAGTCTTGTGGTACTCTTCATCCTTGTAAGCTCCTCTTGCTCTTCATCCTTGTGAGTTCTTTTTGCTATTCAATTGACCTGAACTACATAGCTCAATCCTCCATTATTCAGCCTCCACGCAATGGCCTGTTTGTCCATCCTTCTCTCACATTATCTGCAGGTTAAGTGCCCTTCCATCTCCTTCGAGAATTTCACTTGTTTCACATTTACCATTCTTCAGCCTCCTCCTCCAGCTTTTCAATTTAGATCTGTCCAGACTTGAAGAAAAACAGTTCAATGTCATGACTATTCTGTGGTATTATAGAACAGAGCTTTAACAAATACCCTATCAGAATATCTAGACTCAGAAACAACATGTTTTTGGGAAATGGATAATTAAAACTGATTCTTTCTCACCGTTGCTACCCTGACACCATGCTGCTTGTTATTATGCAGTTCTGTTATTATACAGTTCTGTGTAGGTCGTTTATATTACCATCACCAATAATCTCCACAAGAACACTGTCCTTGTATGAAATGATGAAGACGGTTTGCAGCTCTCACAATAATTTCTCTTGCAACGATCTTGGAGATATATTTGGTTGCTGTGTGGCAGTCACTACATACTAGAAGGTTCTTGGCGACTCTAATGGTTGTTTGAGGTGATGTGCTCAATAACCCGAATGCAATTGCCAACAGCTCACTATGGTGGCAGGGGAACACTAGTTTGTCCTCTTCAGCCACATCACTCAATATAGATCTTGTACTTCGAATGTACCCTGCTGCCTTCATTTTCCAAGACAGTTCCTCCAACTTTGCATAAATCTGTTGTCTTTGTGAATGTGATTTGTCTTCTACGCAGAAAGTGTGTACCATTTTATGGACTTCATCCAACTATACCCAGGTATTTGTTTAATTCCTCTATCTTTCATCAATTGCCTTAGCATTTGAACCTCATCCCACTCACCTGCTTCTTCATAAATGCTGGACAGAATAATATAAGGTGAAGCATATGAAGGATCCAACTCAAAAAGGACTCTGCCCACAAAGTCTCCTAGCCCTGTATTCTTATGTGATCTACAAGCATTCAACAGACACTTCCACACAACCACATCGGGTTTCATTGGCATTTTGATGACAAAATTTAGGGCTTCTGCAAGATAGCAAGCACGGCCAAGAAGATCAACCATACATGTATAATGTTCCATCCTAGGCTTAGTGCAATCAGAGTCACCGATCAACTTGAAGTATTTACAGCCGTCATCCACTAGACCTGCACGGCTGCATGCAAATAAAACACAAACGAAGCTTACACAGTCAGGTTTGGTTTCAAAGTGCTTCATTACTTCAAACAGTTTGAGGGCATCCTTGCTATTGCCATGCATAGCATACCCTGCAATCATTGCATTCCATGACACCATGTCCCGTTGAGGTATTTTGTCAAACAGGTCGCGCGCCTTATGTATGCTTCCACATTTTACATACATATCTATCAGGGCAGTTCCAACCAAAATATTTGACAAACATCCACTTTTCATTACTTTCTGATGGATCTCCATACCCTGTTCCAAAACTACCATTTTGGCACAGGCTGGAAGTATGCTAGCGAAAGTTGTGGAGTTCGGCTTTTGGCCTGCTCGTTGCATTTCCAGAAACGTCTCCAAGGCTTTCTGAGGAAGCCCATTTTGCACACATCCGGCAACGATCGCAGTTCACGAGACAACATCTGGCTGAGGCATTTCTTCAAACAGCTTTAGAGCCTCATCCAATGCAGCGCCTTGTACATATCCTGTAATCAAAGCATTCCATGAAACAACATTTGTCTCATGCATTTTGTCAAACAATGCTCTCGCCTCCTGTATCCTTCTACACTTGGCATACATGTCTATCACGGCATTCATCACGCTAAGGCAAAATCGAAACCCGTGCCTAACGATTTTCCCATGGACTTGCAAACCATGTTTTAGAGATTCCACGTCGGTGCAGACAGGTACAATACTCGTGAAGGTGAACTGATTTGAATGGACAGCTGTTCGTTGCATTTGGCGAAACAGAGTGAATGCTTCTTGATAAAGTCCGTGTCTTCTGTGAGCTCAATTATCATACTCCATGAGAAGATGTCTGGTTCAGTCATGCCGTCGAACACAGAGCGAGCGTCTGCCAAACTTCCGCACTTGTCATACATGTGGATAAGTGTATTGGGTAAGAAAGTGTCTGTAGTAGATGTAAGTCCTTTCTCATTGATGTGAGAATGGATTTGTCTACTCTCTGAAAGAGCATTTTTGGCATTGCAGGCCTTGAGTAGATGAAAATAGGTACAAGGTGGAAAGGGAGTTGTTTTCTTTTTAAGAAGAATGTGCATCGCCTCCTTCAACCTACCTATTTTACTCAGTCCTCTGATCTTGGCATTGAGTTTGGCAATGGATGACATTGTATAACCACTCAACAAATCCCCCACTGTCATACAAAACCTGAGCTAGGGATTTAGAGTTTATTGAACTGTTTTTTCTCTCCTTACAATTCAACTAGGTAACATGTATTGTGACGACTTCAACATATTTTTTAAATAGCCCGTTGTTATGGATTTTTTAATATGATCAAAGGTTACCCCAAGGAGTAAATGGGATCTTTTAGAAATAGGTATGATGTGCGTTGACAGTTGCATTTTTCTAGGGCCAATTTCAATGGGAAGGATGATAGTGCCTAGTGTTTCAATGATGATTTTGTTGTAGCATTTTAAGGTAACTCCAACATATGAATATGTATTGTGATGAGTGCTGATGTCTTAAAGGTATTCTTTAGTGATAATGTTGAAAGGAGAATTGTGATATATAAGGATTCACATATCTCTATTGACTAGACTTTTAGGTAGAGAGGACTATGGTAGTTGTTGTTAGGTATTTTTTGAGGTGTGATTATGATCATTGGCTTGGGTGAATTAGGTTCTTCAATTAGATGATTTGTGTCTATGGGTGTAACTAATTCTTCAAAAAGTGCTAGATCTTCATGGGATTGTTGTGGGATAGTAGTGGGTTCTTCAACTAGAGGATTTACATCAATGGTTGCAACTAATTCATCAAGTGTGGGATCTTCATGGGACAATTTTGGGATATTAGTGGGGTTTTCATGTCAATACACCCCAACATTCTTCAAACATCAACACTACCCATGTCAATCCACCCCAATATTCTTCAAATCTAAATACTACATGTGTCAATCCACCTCAACACCACTTACATCACTCCACCCCAAAGCTCTCAAAATCTAAACACCACATATCTTCCTCCACCTCAACATTCTTCAAACCCCAACACATATATCAATCCACCCCAACACTTGTCAAATCTAAAAACCTCATATGTCAATCTACCTCAACCACCACAAAATCAAAACACATATATCATTCCACCACAACAATATCAAAGTCAACCTTCTTTCATCAACCCCCCTCAACATTCACAAAGCCAACACTCATATCTAGGACCCCCACAAAATCCACAAACTCAAACTTTCTTCACAAATCAACCCTCATCATTCGTATGATCCATATAATATCAATTCCTATGGATTAAATTCAAATATCTCTTGTGGGTAGCAACAACCACCCAAAACTCAACAAAATTTGGCTTCACCAACACCTCCATCCGATCTTGAGCTTAAATTTTTTGATTTGCAAAAACAAGTATCCGACCTTTCATTTGGACACACGAAGAAAAGCTTCTCTTTGGAGGAAGTTTGCCCATATCCATTTGATCGATCTTTACCTATGATCCCTTTTTCCCCTAATTTTGACATGCCAAAATTTGACAAATACAAGGGAAAAGGAGATCCAAAAGACCATCTTAGAGAGTTCTATGTAGCTTGCTTTGAGGTTGCTCATAATGACACTTATCTTATGCGCCTCTTTCCTCGTAGTCTTGGAGGACAAGCAATAGAATGGTTCTCACACCTACCCATGAGTATTAAAACATTCAACGAACTAGCTGAAAAATTTGCCACCCATTTCTCTTACAATAATGAACATGAGATTTCCATGATGGACTTGTGTAACAATAAACAGAGAAATGGGGAAACATTTATCTCCTTCCTACAAAGATGGAGAAATATGGCTAGCAAATTCCATTGCCCACACCTAAAAAACAACTTGTTAGCATCTTTGTACAAAACCTTAACCAAGAATTTGGTTTTCATCTTCAAATCCAAAGTGCTACCACATTTGATGAGATCATTTACAAAGGAACCAATATCAAAAAAGCCCTCATTGCAAGGTTTAGTCAAAATCTTTAAGGAGAACAAAGACAACACTCCCCAACAATCTAATAACAAACCTAAATTTTGGTCCAAAAACAAGAACATTGTCAATGATGGTGTTGTGGATTCTAAACACATTCAAACTTTTCAAACACCACCCAATCTACTCCTCACGAGCAACAAAAACAAGAACGTCCACAACAAGATTATCCTTCAAGACGTAGGTTCACCCCTTTGGGAGAACCTATCGAATCAGTCCTTAAGAAACTTGCACAAAACAAACTTATCACATTGCCCGAAACACGTCAATATGATGAGCCTGCTTTCAAACCTACATGATACAAAGACAATGACTATTGTGAGTTCCATAGAGTGAAAGGACACAAAACCTCATCTTGCATGAAATTGAAACACTTGATCCAAAACCTCATAGACGGTGGAGAGGTTACTTTTGACAAGCCTTCTCATCATATCTCAAACAAAGATCTCAACGTATACAAGGATCCATTCCCTCAACATGGTAAAGGTCAAAATCCCGATAAAGGAAAGAGCATTAACAAAGCTTCATCTTCTTATGACTCCATTGTGGGTCGTTTTGAAGAAAGTCGAGTATCTACCCTTATCGTCAAGGGCAAAAATCCTGAATGTGCCATCACAACTCGTCGTGGTCGTGTTACCCTTCGTGGTCCCACACCAAATCCTACGGTCACCTCCGATTATAATCTTGTTGAACATCTAGGGAAGACTCCCACACATATCTCAATATTAGACCTTCTAAAGTCGTCACCCGCTCATAAAGTTGTGCTTGAAAGAGCCCTACAAGAGTCATCGATTCCCAACAATATAGCTGTACGGACTTTCAAGCCATGATAGGTAACATTGCATCACCTTACCAAGTGGTCTTTTTTGAAAAAGACCTCCCATCTCATGATCCTTGTCATAACGATGCACTCCACATTGATGTTCTCGTCCACCAATGTAAAATCAAACGTATACTTATAGATGGTGGTGCTGGTTTGAACATTTGTTCTCTCAAGTTGCTAAAACAATTAGGATACTCTGAGGATCATACAAACATTGAGCAATCTATTACTATCAAAGCATATGATGATGCAGAGCGCTAGTCAGTAGGTGTCATACATTTGCCTATTCAAGTAGGCCCTGTCATGCTAGAAACAAGATGCCAAGTCTTAGACATTGAGCTACCATACAATATTATCCTAGGACGCCCATGGATTAATGCCATGCATGTTGTACCCTCTACGTACCATCAATCCCTCAAGTTCCCATACAATGGTACTAAAATCACAATCCTAGGAGATCCTAATCCATTTGAATTTTGCCACGCCATGCAAGGGTGTTATCGCAATAGCAACTAAATACCCAACAATATTGAAGCCCCAATATCTCCTTTATACATTGACCCATATACTTTGCAAAAAGCCTCTGCAGATAAACCCATTCCAGAAATCAAAGTCCATTTCAGAGATATAGGATTTGGCGAGTATGACATCTCAAAATCTTGCTGTGTGGGGAGGATGTCTCTTTCACCAAAATCTTATGGCAAACCTATTGCAAGTATGGCCCTAATTGGTGTTGTCATTGATGTCAACATACTCCTATTTCATTGATGTCAAAAATTGGATGAATTGTGTGCTGAGGATATTGAGAAAATTAGCCCTATCAGAAATAGAGAAGGATAGTGAAGACAGTGAAGTTCTATGAAGCAAAGATCCCAACCAGTTGAAGATCATAGTATGCGCATCAAAGGGTTTGTAGATATGTGTTTGAAGGTGCTCCAGTCAAGATTTCAGAGGTCCGCATGAAGATTTGGAGAAGTTATGGCCATATGAGTAAAATTGGTTCTGGCAAATGTTCAGAGGTGATAGAGTGGCTCAAATAGGTTCGGTGAGATCCGAAAATGCAATATCATGTTCTACAGATCTGGTGGCATGTTTGGGAGGTTGATAGATAGTGACAACTCGATTGGTTTATGGTTTGGAGGTCTGCAAGCAATTATTCTAATATGACAGTGATGACCGATTGTATTCTTGAGGTTCCAGATGAAGATGTGAATGATTATAGCAAGCAAAAGTGGTGCGGATGTTCTTGATGATTCAAGCAAGCTTGTGGGGGTCTCTAGATTATGTCTAGTTCGTGTTGGCGGTCCGCATTGAAGATTGAGCTTGTAATTGAAGACTTATCTTAGGGTGATGGTGTCCTTCCTAGTCCTGGCCGACCGAATGATTTGCGCATGTTGTGGATGATCTTGAAGATGCTTTGTGGAGCATGGCATGTTCCTCGAAGAAGATTAAAGTCTCAGCTATGTGTGGCCGATAGTGTAGTGATGAGCATGAAGTTTTTGTAATAAGTCAAGTTGTTTTTGTAACTGCTCTGTAATAAAATAAGTGTATGTTGTGCCAACTTTGATGATCATTCCAAAGTCGATGTCATGTATAAATAAGAGTTGCAAAGTCATTCAAAGGTATCCGTGATTATGATGAGAAGGTGGTAGTGAAGAAGAGCGAAAAGCAGAGCAGAGGTGTTGGGCTTAAATGGAACTGATTGAGGCATAGTGAAGATGCTAATCTCCAGTTCAAGTATGTAATACTTATATTTTCTATAGATAGTGTGTCTCCTGTAGGCAGTGGGCCTTTTGTGAGCAGTGTGCTCGGGCAGTGAGCTCTAATTGGCAAGTGCCATTTTATTCTTCATATTCTTTTAACAGAGAATACAATCTTGGGTTAGTCACCCTGTGGTTAACCGGGTTTTCCACGTTAAATTCTTGGTGTTATCTGTGTTGTGTATGTTTCTGCTTTTGATTTATAGCATTATGCTTCCATGATTAATTCCTTGATACTGTTGGAATACAAAGAAAGTTTTAAGAACTGATTTTGGAGACAACTGATTCACCCCCCCTCCCCCCCCCTCTCAATTGTCTGTCCTTAAATCAACAAAACCACCCATAACAAAGGTCACCAAGAAAACAAAAATACCAGCTCCTCTAACACAGTTCACTAATGGGGGCTTACTAGAAGAAGAATCTCTTGAAGATTTATCATCTTGGCTATACAAAAAGAAGGACCTAATCACACTACATGTCAAAAAGTATGGTAATGGTCTCAGAATTGTCAAAAACATAGGCTATAAAGGCAAAGGTGGCTTAGGAAAACATGGTCAAGGTCAAATGGAACCAATTACCGTGACTAAGAAATACAACCAGAAGGGGTTAGGATACGATAAGGAGGTACCACGAGCCTCAAACATCGAGTTTATTCTCGATGAGGTAGCTAAAGCTTTTCCTGCACATTCGATCTCTAGAGAGGATACCATTGAGGACTCTTCCCTATATATCACAGACTTATTCCAAGAAACCTCGATATTTATGATATCATCCATATCCGTCACTTCAAACATGAACACCTAGAATCTACCCCTCATGTACCCTGAACTCATTAATTGGGACCAACAAGAGGCCCCCGTTCTAGACATCTTTCAGAATGATGAGGCTATAGCAGAATTTATGGGACTCCGAGACGGTATTCCACTTGGTGATCACAAAGCTGGTTTTATCATGGATTTAGGTCAAGATGCTTACTTTGGTGAGAATGCCAAATCCTCTAGTTGTAAAAGAGAATATACAAATAGATCCCTAGGTGAAAACCACAATGTGGCACCTCTTGATCATAAAACAGTAAAAATAAAAGACGTATCCGATGGTGAAAACCTCTATGAGGCACCTGAGGATGGAGGATTTGACCTTCCCCTAACAACTAAGTATAAAAAAAATCAGCTCTCTTAGTAGAAGATTCACAAAAGATGAACCTCAGTACAGTACATAATCCTAAGGTCACATTCCTAGCAGCTTCCTTATCAGAACAAGAGACGAAGGATTTTATCAAATTTTTCTTGCAAAAAACAATCAATTTGCTTGGACATATGCTGACATGCTTGGATTGGACCCTTCACTTGTGGTTCATCATCTAGCTGTATCTCCAAATGCCAAGCCTGTAAAACAAAAGCTTTGCAAGATATACCCGTAGATAGCACTCTTAGTCAAAGCAGAACTTGAGAAGTTGTTAGATGCAAAATTCATCCAACCTATTGATTACACAGAGTGGGTCTCTAATCTTGTACCTGTAGCTAAACCAAATGGGGGTATCTGCATATGCACATACTTCAGAGATCTTAATAAATCATGTCCCAAAGATGACTTTCCACTACCCAACATATATATCATAGTGGATTTGATAGCAGGTCATGAGATGCTTTCTCTAACGAACGGTTTCTCCGGATACAATTAGATCATGATAGCATCAGTAGACCAACACAAAACAACTTTTATATGTCCTTGGGGTACCTACTCTTGGCAAGTCATGCCTTTTGGTCTTAAGAACACAGGAGCTACTTATCAACGAGCAATGACAGTGATATTCCATGACTTGTTTCATACTATTATGGAGGACTATGTCGATGACATATTAGGCAAATCTTCTAGGGCAGATCATCTATAGGTTCTAGGACAGATATTTGATAGACTAGAGAAGTATCAAGTAAGGCTAAATCCTAAGAAATGTGTCTTTGGCGTCACTTAGGGGAAACTGTTGGGGTACATTGTATCTCGCAGAGGAATTGAAGTGGATCCAGCTAAAGTCAAAGCTATCATTGAAATGCCTCCACCAAAGAATCTTAAAGCATTAAGGAGCCTTCAAGGGAGATTGCAATCTATTAGATGGTTTATTTCACAGCTAGTAGATAAGTGTCAACCATTCCAATACTTGCTCTGCAAGGATGTCTCATTCCGATGAGATAGCAAGTGTCAACAGAGATTTGATCAACTCAAGGACTATCTAGCTAATCCTCCAATTTTGATGCCACCAGTTCCAGATAGACCTTTGATCCTATATATCTCTACTACATTAGCAGCATTAGGTGCTCTTCTTGCACAACATGATGAGTCAGGTAAAGAACATGCTATCTACTCTATTAGTTGCACCTTGGTTGGTTATGAACTCAACTACACTCCTATGGAAAAAGCATGTTTAGCAATAGTGTTTGCTTCCCAAAAGTTGTGACATTACAAGTTAAACAAACACAACAACCTCATCTCTAAGATTGATCCATTGAAGTATCTTTTGTCCAAAGCAGCCCTCACAAGCCGACTAGCTAAATGGGTCATGATCTTGGGCGAATTTGACATAGAGTATATTGATCGGAAAGCTATCAAGGGACAAGTCGTTGCAGACCAACTAGTTGAAGCTCCAATAATAGATGTAAATCCTATGATCTTTGACTTTCCAGATGAAGGTCTATTCACTCTTGCTACCTCAGTATAGTGGAAGTTATACTTTGACGGTTCCTACACACAACATGGTTCAGGGGCCGGAATCCTATTTATCACATCTCAGAATGATTATATTCCAATGTCATATCAGGTAGCATTTCCTTGCACCAACAATATTGCCGAGTATGAAGCACTCCTTACAAGTCTCCGTATAGCAGTAGTATGGAATATCAAAGAACTTCAAGTCTATGGGGACTCTCAACTAGTTATCAGACAAGTCACTGATGAATACCAAACTAAGGATGACAAGTTGATACCCTACAAGCAATTGGTTGATACATACAAGCCACACTTCTCTAGCATCTCTTTTGAGCAAATTCCAAGGGTACACAATAAAGCTGCAGATTCTATGGCTACTATTGGATCACTTGTAGATATGCCTACAAGCACTCAGCGATGTGAATTTTTAATTGAGCAACTGTTGATACCTGTCTTTGATGTTCCTACAACAGAAATCATCTGCGAACTTATTGGTTCCAATTCCCCTTGGTACCAAGATATCTATGACTATCTCCATACCAACACCATCCCTTCCAACCTTACATCTACCCAACATAAAACCTTCATCCGCCGAGCCTCTCGTTTCACTACTCTGGGTGACACAGTCATGCCCGTATCAGGCCAACCTTGCATCACACAACCATTTGATTTTGCACTTCACACATCACAACGAATTTATTATCTCTTTATCTCACACCCTATTCTACAAAAGGAACCGAACGTGCACAAGGTTATCTTAGAGCTATCAAACTGTTAGTGGAAGTTGTTACCCCAGATACAAATCTTTGGACAATATCTTTAATTGAAGTGTTCAAATACAGAATAAAGGATATTCAATTGCAATTGTTTGCAAACAAACTTTCATAATTATATTGATGAACTAACATTGAAACACTAAAAGACAATGTTAAATGTCATGAGACCTGTTAATCAAGAACATCAATTATAACTGTTTGCAAACAATCCTCCATAATTATCTTGATCAATTAACAAGAAAGCACTAAAAACATTGTTAAATGTCATTAGGTATGTCATTCGGGGGCATCCAACTTAATTTTTGCTTCAGAATTGTTGATTGGAGAACTCACAATATTTGGTTAGCCTAGAATAGACAGGTTGCAATCCAGAATTGATAAAAATGTTGAGAGAGACAACCAAACCATCTTATTTGAATACAAGTTCTTGTGAACATGTAGACCTTGCCTTGGGCACAAATACTAAATCATGCCTTCACTGCCACTATATGACTTTCTTGTAAAACTAGAGTAGCTACAGTGTTTGCTTCATGTCTACGTGATGGTTGTGACCGGGTGCAGCAGTGGATTGTGTAATTCCTTCAGCATTCTACTGTGTTTGTATCAGCTTCTTAGCTCTTTGCGGTACTGGATTGCTGTTTGTATTAGATCTCTATTCTATCTGGCAGTCTATTGACTGCCTTTGATTGTAATCTGCTTTTTTTCAATACGAAAAAAAAAAACTAGAGTAGCTATAAGACTTTCGTGCTATTTAAACATAAAGCCCTTCTCATGATGCAAGTTGTTCAGTCTTTTTATGCCATGCAAATTCCATACTGCTAACTCCTTTCTCAATGCCATTTACTTCAGATGAAGATCCATTTTCTGATAAATCTTGTGTACTAAGTAATTGCCCAGCAGTTGGCACCAAATATGGAATACCATCAATAACCTGCAAAACTTAGAAGCCATGGATACATCAATGAAACTTGTAACGACATACAATATATTTAACTTGGTTCAATGAAAGTGGAGGATAGGGAAACAGTTGAACAATGTCCACAAGGGACTAAAATCCAAAGTAACGCACAGTCAAAAATAAAAATGAGATTGTCAAAGAGAAAGGGAAAATCTAATATTCCAAAATTTTATAGGCATGTATAGATGGATGCTAAATCAATAAAGCATATACTTGCACATCCAGCAACATGTACATATAGAGCATTCACCATTATAGACCAAATTAGCATCAAATGGTATTTTTATTAATTATGACTGGACATACCAAGACCAAAGAATGATCACTAATAAATATTGAGTCTCCATATAATAAAGCTTCAGTGTGTGTCCTCTTTATAAGAGTAGGGAGCCTATTCACATAGGAGAACCAAATTTCTGCTAAAATCAAGTGGCAAAGAAACAAAGCTGAACGTTTATCTCCCACCAAAAGCTTAATCTCTTTCTTGTATGTAATGATAAATGCAAGCATTTCAATTGATTTTGGTTCCAACTTACTGAGAACGCTTGGAAAAAATGACTATATTATGTTGGTGGTGGATAGGCTATCAAAAATAGCTAAAGTTTTTTCAATTTACACCAATTAAATTGAGCTTCGCAGTTTCAGAGACAAGAATAAGGTATCCCATTAGAAGTTAAAGCAATGCAAGAGAAACTCAGGAATATATAGGAAACACGAAAAGATCACAATCAATGAAAGGACCCCTAAACAAGCTCTATATCATTGAGGTCCTCAAGCCGTCAAGAAATGCTAGAATTAGATGCACCTCCTTCAGTGCTGCCCCTGCCACCTCTAATACTATATTTGATTGTCCAAAACAAGTTTCTTGCTCCTTGGCTTATGAAATTTGTGTAAATACATCCAAGGACACATCCAATTCTGATAAGCATCCCAAAGAATGGATGGCGCCTTCTGATATTCTTCACTTGTGTTCCAAAAGGTGCAAGTTGGATTGTATGTACGTGGCTATGCCAGTTCGTTAGATAAGTTAAAGTAGTAAATTAAGTCCTAAAAAATAAAAAAGAGAGAAGCAGCACAGAATTTTGAGTTTATAAATAAAATGCATCACATGCATATGATAGTACTAGAATGGCAATAGGCTGTAGGTATATGGCTTATTTCCCATGGAAATACCACAACAAAACCGCTTTTAGGGCTTCTTGTCATGAAGAGCTTCAGTATTCCCCATAGGGCCATGCCCAGATACAGATACCAGTTACTCATTATGAACCTTAGATGTTATTTCTGCAGCTGGAAACATTTTTCTGAATGCTTTCTTATTTTCATCTGCAACTTCTCAGTCCTTGTAGGGTGGCAGCCTACATGGCAACTCAAGTATTTCAGTATTTTCTATCATGGAGAATATTACCATTTGGGTTTACTTTTCACTAGAACTGCCTCCTGTTCTAACTTCTGATCTGTCGACACTCAACACTATCAACATGAGGCAGCTAGAAGTCTGCAAGATGTTACCACCATCAACCAGAGATGGTTGCACATTACCTTGAACCTCCGTTGCTTTCTCTTTAGCTGTTTTGCTAGTATCTACCCAGCATTTAGAATCTGATTTAAGAGTGGAAAAAACTATCATTTTCGTGTACAACATCTCTAATAATTGTAAGACAGTCATTAGCCTATATGCCTTGGATTGATCACTATAACTAGTAAACATCATCTTCTTACAGTTGAAGTCAAATTTGCTTCATCACTCTTCGGAAACCAAGAGCATATGTCATGTGCTAAGGCAATATGATACTTGGTAAATTAGTTACGAAGTAACGCAATTGTACCATGCATGACCTATGGTAATTATATTGGTCAAATGCTTGTAGAATAAATTATATTTGGTAATAACTTTCATCATCTTTACATATCTAAATTTACACAACTATGGTAGTCAAAAGAGATAAACACAGTGCAGATGCCTAGTCCCTGTGCTTTTAGCAGCATATGACTGTGTACATTCTCAAATAATTTCAACGCCTCATATTTCTTCCTTTGACTAATCCAAAGCATAAGCATTATAAATACATGGATAATCCAATTTTTTTTTATTTTTATTTTTTGGTAAGCACTACCTTTATGGGGGTAGCTCCCTTTATTGATAAAAACCAGGCAGATTACATTTAGTGACCCACAACCAACAAAACAGCCGCCTGCGCTCTGGTTGAGGCCATATTGAAAAGGTAAAACAATCAGATCGACGCTGGATCCGCAGTCTACAGCTTCTCAACGCTGTGCATTTGAATTTAGAAATCATACAAACAAACAAATACGGGTTGGGCTCTTTGGAAGTCATTGCTGCAATTAATGTCACAGAGATGTTATATTGACACCACAATCAGTTTGGAATCTGAAAGCTAGTCCATTACCCTTTTAAGTAATAGGATTTTTTCCAATTCATAGGTATCATAAAGAATTTGGTCTTTAGTAGCATCTGATGATTTCAGTCACGAAGCAAATAGTCAATTTGGTCATTTTCTAATCCATAACTACAATGCCTACTCCAAACTGTCAAGGTGTCTCATTATCTTAATTCCCCAAGGATTCTTGCGGTACTCTTCATCCTTGTAAGTTCCTCTTGCTCTTCATCCTTGTGAGTTCTTTTTGCTATTCAATTGACCTGAACTACATAGCTCAATGCTCCATTATTCAGCCTCCACGCAATGGCCTATTTGTCAATCCTTCTCTCACATTATCTGCTGGCTAAGTGCCCTTCCATCTCCTTTGAGAATTTCACTTGTTTCACATTTAACATTCTTCGGCTTCCTCTTCCAGCTTTTCAATTTATATCTGTTCAGATTTGAAGAAAAACAGTTCAATGTCATAACTATTCTGTGGTATTACAGAACAGAGCTTTAACAAATACCCTACCAGAATATCTAGACTCAGAAACAACATGTTTTTGGGAAATGGATAATTAAAACTGATTCTTTCTCACCGTTGCTACCCTGACACCATGCTGTTTGTTATTATGCAGCTCTGTTATTATACAGTTCTGTGTAGGTCGTTCATATTACAATCACCAATAATCTCCACAAGAACAGTGTCCCTGTTTGAAATGATGAAAACGGTTTGCAGCTCTCACAATAATTTCTCTTGCAACGATCTTGGAAATATATTTGGTTGCTGTGTGGCAGTAACTACATACTAGAAGGTTCTTGGCGACTCTAATGGTTGTTTGAGGTGATGTGCTCAATAACCCGAATGCAATTGCCAACAACTCACTATGGTAGCAGGGGAACACTAGTTTGATCTCTTCAGCCGCATCACTCGATATAGATCTTGTACTGGGAATGTACCCTGCTGCCTTGATTTCCAAGGACAGTTCCTCCAACTTTGCATAAATCTCATGTCTTTGTGGATGTGATTTGTCTTCTACATAGAAAGTATGTACCATTTTATGGACTTCAATCCAGCTATACCCAGGTATTTGTTTAATTCCTCTATCTTTCATCAATTGCCTTAGCATTTGAACCTCATCCCACTCACCTGCTTCTTCATAAATGTTTGACAGAAGAACATAAGGTGAAGCATCTGAAGGATCCAACTCAAAAAGGACTCTGCCCACAAAGTCTCCTAGCCCTGTATTCTTATGTAATCTACAAGCATTCAACAAACTCTTCCACACAACCACATTGGGTTTCACTGGCATTTTGATGACAAAATTTAGGGCTTCTGCAAGATAGTAAGCACGGCCAAGAAGATCAACCATACATGCATAATGTTTCATCCTAGGGTTAATGCAATCAGAGTCACCGATCAACTTGAAGTATTTACAGCCGTCATCCACTAGACCTGCATGGCTGCATGCAAATAAAACACAAACGAAGCTTACACAGTTGGGTTTGGTTTCAAAGTGCTTCATTGCTTCAAACCGTTTGAGGGCATCCTTGCTATTGCCATGCATAGCATATCCTGCAATCATTACATTCCATGACACCACATTCCGTTGAGGTATTTTGTCAAACAGATCGCACGCCTTACGTACGCTTCCACATTTTACATACATATCTATCAGGGCATTTCCAACCAAAATATTTGACAAACATCCACTTTTCATTACTTTCTGATGGATCTCCATACCCTGTTCCATAGCTCCCATTTTGGCACAGGCTGGAAGTATGCTAGCGAAAGTTGTGGAGTTCGGTTTTTGGCCTGCCCGTTGCATTTCCAGAAACGTCTCCAAGGCTTTCTGAGGAAGCCCATTTTGCACACATCCGGCAACGATCGCAGTCCACGAGACAACGTTTGGCTGAGGCATTTCTTCAAACAGCTTTAGAGCCTCATCCAATGCAGCGCCTTGTGCATATCCTGTAATCATAGCATTCCATGAAACAACATCTGTCTCATGCATTTTGTCAAACAATTCTCTCGCCTCCTGCATCCTTCCACACTTAGCATACATGTCTATCACGGCATTCATCACGCTAAGGCAAAATCGAAACCCATGCCTAACGATTTTCCCATGGACTTGCAAACCATGTTTTAGAGACTCCACGTCGGTGCAGACAGGTACAATATGCGTGAAGGTGAACTGATCTGAATGAACAGCTGTTCGTTGCATTTGGCTTAAAAGAGTGAATGCTTCTTGATAAAATCCGTGTCTTCTGTGAGCTGCAATTATCATATTCCATGAGAAGATGTCTGGTTCAGTCATGCCGTCGAACACAGAGCGAGCATCTGCCAAACTTCCGCATTTGTCATACATGTGGATAAGTGTATTGGGTAAGAGAGTGTCAGTAGTAGATGTAAGTCCTCTCTTATGAATGTCAGAATGGATTTGTTTACCCTCTGAAAGAGCATTTTTGGCAATGCAGACCTTGAGTAGATGAAAATAGGTACAAGGTTCAACGGGAGATGTTTTCTTTGTAAGAAGAATGTGCATCGCCTCCTTCAACCTACCTATTTTACTCAGTGCTGTGATCTCGGCATTGAGTTTGGCAATGGATGACATTGTATAACCACTCAACAAATCCCCCCACTTCCATACAAAAATGCGTGAGGGATTTAGAGTTTATTAACTGTTTTTTCTCTGCTTAAAATTCAACAAACATGTATTGTGATGACTTTCAACATATTTTTTAAATAGCCCGTTGTGAATTTGATATATATATATATATATGTATTTGTTTGTGACCCAGGGTAAAATGTATTGTGATGTCTTGTGAGTTATAAGAAGAGGGAGCTGTTGTGAAGGGTAAAGTGGGAACATGTAATTGGATGGCATGGCATGTTGGTTTGTTTGAATTCATGTTTGCTTTTAATATAGTTGACATAATTTGTATGAAGTAGTTTGAACATGGATCATGGGATGGTGATTGTATGCAAATGGAGAGGGGAAGGTATAGCTTGAAATTCTTTGATACAAGGTTGCTCAAGGAGTAAATGGAATCTTTTAAAAACATATATGATGTGAATTGAGAGTTGCATTTTTCTAGGGCCAATTTCAGTGTTCCTGATAAGGCCTAGTGTTTCATTGATGATTTTGTTGTAGTATTTTAAGGTAACTTCAACATATGGATATGTATTGCGATGAGTATCGATGTTGTAAAGGTATTCTTTAGCGACAATGTTGAAAGGAGAATTGGGATATATAAGGATACTTTCACATCTATTTCTATTGACTAGAATTTTATGTAGAGAGGACCATGGTAGTTGTTGTTAGGTATTTCTTGAGGTGTGAATGTGATCATTGGCTTGGGTGAATTAGGTTCTTCAACTAGAGGATTTGTGTCAATGGGTGTAACTAACTCATCAACAGGTGTGGGATATTCATGGGATTATTGTGGGATAGTAGTCGGTTCTTCGACTAGCAAATTTACATCAATCATTGCAACTAATTCATCAAGTGTGGGATCTTCATGGGATAGTTCTGGGATATTAGTGGGTTTTGTGTTCTTAGAATGACGGGGAAAGGGGTTGGTGTAAATTTGGAGGCTTTGGTTGGGTGGAGATATGGATCGATTACCTTTGTCATTGATTATCAAGACTTGAATGAGATTATTATCAATAAGGCCTTGAATCTTATATTTTAAAGCCATGTATTTTTTGGTGTCATGTCTTGGGACTCTATGATATTGGCAGAAAGCATTAGGGTTGTAGGTTTGGGGTAATAGAAGTGAGGTGTCTAAGGGATGGATTGGAGGGAATTGGAAGAAAACGGCTTGGTTCATGATGTGTTGATATGAATAAGTTAGTTTGGTAAATTGTTGAGGTAGTCTAGGTTTGAAAGTTAGGGTGTTGGTGGATTTGGGCAATGGGGTTGGAATTGTTGATGTGGGTGGAGGTGTAGTTGTTGTGGTGATAATGTTTCTAGAGGTATGGGTGTTGCCTTAACTTTTTGTTGAATTTGTTATTGTTTGATGTGTTGTGTTGATGTGTGAGTAGGTGGTTTAATCTCGTCCATATTTAGTTCAAAGTCTCTAAGAGTAGCACATAGATCTATAAAGGAGTTGCATTGTTGAAACATGATTCACTCAAAGATGTTCAGTAGAAGGTTGTCCATGCAGATCTTTATATTTCAATGTTAGGTAAGTGATGAGGCCACTTAGCTATGATGGATTGGTATTAGAGGACAAAATCACTTAAATTTTTCTTGCGGGTATTGTTTGCAATGGATGAGGTCAATGAAACCTATTTCATGTGATATTTGGATTTCGAAGTGATGAACAAAGGCTTTAGTTATCATTTCAAATCTAGTGATGGAGCCATGGGTAAAGTATAAAACCATTATAGTGCATGATCTTTAAGAGAGTGGGGAAATAGTTCACATAGGATGTGATCGTTGTGCACATAGTTAAGGTAGAAGGAATAAAATGTTCATATGTGAATAGTTGGATCTCCTTTGCCATCATATAGCGCTAGTTTGGTTGCTTTAAAGTTGGATGGGAATGGATGTGCTAGGATGTCTTGGGCAAGGGACTTTTGATGGAGGTCTAAGGTGTTTTCTTATGAATGGGTAGGTATGGTATCAAAACTTTATCCAAGTTCTTGCAATTGGTCAAGGAGGTGAGTTATGGTGGGATGGGGTGTTGAGGTTACAGTTGGAAGGGAATAGGTTTGAGGAACTTGATGAGTGGCAATGTAAGATGGTGTGGGTTGGGGAATGGATTGAGTGGGATTATAAGTTGGTATGGGTTGGAAGGTTGGATGAGGGATAATGTAAGGGGGTGTAGATTGGTGATTTGAAGGGATTGGATAGGCATGGATTGAAGGGGAAAGATGTAGTGGTCATAAGATAGGAGGGAGTTCGTGTAATGGAGTGATGTGGGACATGGGTTGAAGTGGTAATGGAAGAGAGAAAGGAAATAGTGGTGGAAGGAATGGAGGTAGTGGTGGTCAGGAGGACTTGAGTATAGGAAGGGATGTGAGTGGAGTATTGGGTAGGTTGTTAGATAGGGATAATGGAAGAGCTTTCACTAATTGAAGGGATAGGTGGAAAGTGGAAAGGTGGGATGTTAGGTTGAAGCAAAGGTTGCATGGTGGTAGATTGTATACTAAATGGGATAGTTGGTGTTGGATGAGTCACAAGGGGTTCAAATGATTAGAACATGTGGGTTGAAGGGACTTGTCCTACATGTAATGTATCCATTCCAACAGGGTGCGATAAGGCAAGGTTTCCTAAGGAATCTAGTAATGATGTGGAATTATTATGTCATGTAGTTGGGAAGCCATTCTAAGTTGGTATTGTAGATCTAATTGTGCTTCTTGGTCAAAGTTGTCTACTACAAGATAAAAGGCATTGATGTCATTAGTGGATGTAAAAGAGGATGAAGATTCAACCATAAAAGGATTCGAATAGAGACTACAGAGAGGAATGATCCTAGTGGAATGAGGTTTTACCCTTTTGTATGCTTAACTATAGGGCAAGAACTAAAAACTAGATTACATCCAAAGGGTTTAGTTATGTCAATCAAATGGTTTAACTAATAAGATCTATTAGGTTCACCAAAATGTAACCTCTAAAATGCAAACCCCTAAAACATTTTAGGTGTTTAGAGATTATAAGAGAGATGTATAATAGTTGTGTGCAAATGTGAAACTACATTGAAAATCAAAGCTATGCCAAGGTACCAATGATGCAATGCAATCATATAAACCTAAGGCTATCTCCAACCAACCAAACTCTAATTAACAACCAAAAGACACTCAACGAACTGGGACAATCTAGGTGTGATCAAATAATAATGGAAGTAGGTAATGTATGCATTCAAGACTTTAAATTGAAAAACTAAGCTATGCTATGAAAAACTACAAATCAAGGGGTCTAGATGCACCTAGATTAGGTCAGACTAGTTATGAAAACTATTGGAAACTTGATTCTATAAATTCGAGTAAAATTTGAAGACTATCTAAGAGGGCAACAACCCTAACCCAACTTGGGTGGCCTATTGGATGACCCTAAACAAGGGTGGATGGCCTATTAAATGGCCTTGCCCCTCTTGGGTGACCCTAACTTGGTATAATGTGAAACTCTACAACTTTTTGGGTTCTCCTTGATCTGTGGGATGTGCTTCTTGACTAATTGTCACTTGTCACAACTCTATAGAGGGCCATTAATCAACAGTAAACAAAAATCATTTTATGTAGAAGAATGCAAACATGGAGAATTAGAATGATTTCACCTGATTTTGTAGTGATATGGGCTTGAGATCAATAGGGTTGGTTGTAGACTATATGAAGGATGCATGTTGAAGGTTTCATTATTGTACCTATAGGTTACAATTGGAAATGAATGTCAAACCTAAATAATTACATTTTGATTTAAATTAACAAAATGGCACATTTATACTTTGATAAAATGCCATTTTTTAAATCATGGGTGGCTTGTGGATGGCCTGGAGGTTCTCTACTTCTGATTTGGTGAAATTCTAAGTTGATTTAAGAAAGCTTTGAGAATTGGATGGCCTACTAGATGGTCCTACCCGATTGGATGGCCTATTGAATAACCCTAACAAAGGGTGGACGACCATGTGGAAGGCCTTGACCACTGGTGACAACCAGTGACAAGAAATAACTGTGCTAGAAAGCTTTATGGTTCTGAAAAGTGTTGTTTGGCTTGATGATGCTTAGATCAGTATACTAATGAAATCCTACAAGTGTGCTTAGAACAATTCTACAACTTGAATTTTCTTTAATGGTAAAACTTGCAAAAACATGGGTTAGAAGGGGAGTCTACCTCAATCAGCCCCCTCGTGGGTGTTCAAACATGGATCCACATGATTCATATAATGTAAATAAATTTAATAAACTTTTTTTGATAAAGAAACTAAGTCTAAATCACAACTATTCCATTAAAACTTCAAACCTAGCTTTAGGGTTCTTGGAAACTATGCAAGCAAGATGCAGTGGGATAAAAGGTTGGATAGTAAACTAGGTTTTGATGCTAAATGATTTTGGTAGTTGTTAGAGGATTGGTATGGGGTATGAAAAAAATAATCTAAAGCACCTCTAGTAGAGAATGGGTTTGGGTTTGGCTAGGGTTTTTTCAAGGGTAGCAAGAGGGATGCACATTCACAGAGGGGTGATGGGAAACATGGCTAAATAAAAAAATGGGCTTATGGTGATTAAGGATGGATGAAAGAGGATGCTATAATGGCCTGATACTATAAAGTACTAGGGCTGGAAGTGAGGGCTTGGACTTAAAACTTCTGATTCTAAGCTCACTAGCCTAGGATGGATGTAATCTAGCTTAGGGGAGACTGTTTAGGGTGAAAAATAAAACTAAATGGGATGGATGTAATCTAAACATAATGGAGGCACACAAGCCAACGAAGTAAGGGTTAAATTCCAGGAAAGTCAGCTTCAGCAGCAGGCTATTTGAATTTTAAATTTGGTGGACTAGGACACACGGCATGGTCCAGTCTAAGGATGGTTGCATATGCAGCCCAGTCCAGGTTGGAAGAAATCCTAAGAAATTGGGCCAGTCCTGACTAAGACAATTTTGGGTATTACATTCAGAATTAGAGTTAGTTTTGTGCACCAAACAGGTCACGTTGAGAATTTAATGATGCATTTACAGCAGTGCCTAAAGTGGTGTAAAAGAGAAGGGTATGCACTCGTATCCCTTACATTATCCCATACCTTGCTACAGTAACATATGCCAAGAGAGTAGCATTCTTGTCATATACAAATAGAAGGATTAAGCTTTAAAAAAAATGAAATGCCAAAGGAGGGATACAATTGCCTCTTAAGTTTTATCATCTTTACATATCTAAATTTACACAACTATGGTAGTCAAACGAGATAAACACAGTGCAGATGCCTAATCCCTGTGCTTTTAGCAGCATATGGCTGCCCACATTCTTATAGTCTCAAGGCCTCACTAAAAAAATGAAATGCCAAGGAAGGGATACAATGCCTCTTAACTTCTCAAGTCTTATCATCTTTACATATCTAAATTTACACAACTATGGTAGTCAAAAGAGATAAACACAGTGCAGATGCCTAGTCCCTGTGCTTTTAGCAGCATATGGCTGCGTACATTCTCAAATAATTTCAACGCCTCATATTTCTTCCTTCGACTAATCCAAAGCATAAGCATTATAAATACATGGATTATCCTCAATAGATTTATATATTAAGTATTCAATAAGTACGCAGTCTACAGCTTCTCTATGTTGTGCATTTGAATTTAGAAATCATACACACAAACAAATACGGGTTGGGCTCTTTGGAAGTCATTGTTGCAATTAATGTCAAAGAGATGCTATATTGACGCCACAATCAATTTGGAATCTGAAACCTAGTCCATTACCCTTTTAAGTAATAAGAATTTTTTCCAATTAGTAGCATCTGTGATGATTTCAGTCATGAAGTAAATAGTCGATTTGGTCATTTTCTAATCCATAACTACAATGCCTACCCCAAACTGGCAAGGTCTCTCATCATCTTAATTCCCCAAGGATCATTGTGGTACTCTTCATCCTTGTAAGTTCCTCTTGCTCTTCATCCTTGTGAGTTCCTTTTTCTATTCAATTGACTTGAACTACATAGCTTAATGCTCCATTATTCAGCCTCCATGCAATGGCCTGTTTGTCCATCCTCTCACATTATCTTCTGGCTAAGTGCCCTTCCATCTCCTTCGAGAATTTCACTTGTTTCACATTTACCATTCTTCTACCTCCTCCTCCACCTTTTCAATGTACATTTGTCCAGACTCGAAGAAAAACAGTTCAATGTCATGACTATTATGTGGTATTATAGAACAGAGCTTTAACAAATACCCTATCAGAATATCTAGACTCAGAAATAGCATGTTTTTTTGAAATGGATAATTAAACCTGATTCTTTCTCACCTTTGCTAGCCTGAAACCATGCTACTTGTTATTATGCCGTTCTGTGTAGCTCGTTCAAATTACCATCACCAATAATCTCCACAAGAACACTGTCCTTGTTTGAAATGATGAAAACGGTTTGCAGCTCTCACAATAATTTCTCTTGCAACGATCTTGGAGATATATTTGGTTGCTGTGTGGCAGCCACTACATACTAGAAGGTTCTTGGTGACTCTAATGGTCGTTTGAGGTGATGTGTTCAATAACTCAAATGCAATTGCCAACAACTCACTATGGTGGCTGGGGAACACTAGTTTGTCCCCTTCAGCCACATCACTCAATATAGATCTTGTACTTGGAATGTACCCTGTTGCCTTCATTTCCCAAGACAGTTCCTCCAACTTTACATAAATCTCATGTCTTTGTAGATGTGATTTGTCTTCTACACAGAAAGTATGTACCATTTTATGGACTTCAATCCAACTATACCTAGGTCTTTGTTCAATTCCTCTAGGAAATTGTTGAAGAGTACAAGTACCTTGGTATTGTTTTCAACAACAGGCTCAGCTGGGACGCTTGTAAAATGAAAAGGATTCAATGGGGGTTGGAAAGCTTCTTACCTGCTTCAGAATAGATGTAGGAAAGCGGAGCTATGGGATTGGAAAACCAAGAAGACTCTCTTTGGTTTGTTAGTCACCCCAGTTGTCTTATATGGCTGCGAGATTTGGGGGAGTAGCGTGTCTAATCACAAGTGGAGGCAATTAGAGAGAATTCAAAAGCATCTTATCACTAGTAGTCTTAAAGTCAAAGCTACAATTCCGTATGAGATTCTTTTGGCTGAGGCGGGCTCCTTCCCGTTAGAGGCATTTGCTATTATTCGGTTTCTTTGTTACCTAAAGAAAGTGGAAAACATGGAAAATCAGCGCTGGCCTAAATTAATGTTGGAGGAAGAGTTAGTGTGCAGGAAAAAGACATGGATGAAGCAGAACAACAAGTGGTTGAACAAGTGGGATATTAGTATACAAATTTGTCCTAATACCAAAGCTGAAATTAAACAGTTCGCGTTAGAAAAATTTAGATCTGCCATGTGCATTGTGGACTAAGCAGCTTGGCCGGAAAAAACTGCATTGTGTCAGAGAGTTTAACCCCACTTGGGAGCATGGGGGAAAAACATAGTTGCATGCCAATATTAAAGGTAAGGCTAGACTTTTAATTGCGCAGTTGAGGACCGGTTCTCATCATCTAAGGTGTAAAACTGGTCGATGGAAGGTCCCCAAGGAAGTTTGGGATGACAGGTTATGCACTTTCTACAGCCAAAGAGTGGTGAAACTGAGTGGCACTTCATTTTTTAGTGCATTGCCTATGAAGATATCTGCATTCGGTATGGGAACAACTTGAAAGGGGGAAGTTTAAGTGGGCTATTTGAGGAAGCAACTCTCCACAACGGCTGGCTTCTTGGTCAAGTTGCATAGTAGAAGAGTCGACATCGAAAAAATTCTGAAAGTATATTAGGGCTGCTGCTCTTGGTCCCTTAGGCTATTGGCCTCATGGACGTCATTAAAATTCATTCATTCATTCATTCGTCAATTGCCTTAGCATTTGAACCTCATCCATTCACCTGCTTCTCCATAAATGTTTGACAGAAGAACATAAGGTGAAGCATCCAACTCAAAAACGATTCTGACCACAAAATCTCCTAACCCTATATTCTTACGTAATCTACCAGCACCCAACAAACACTTCCACACAACCACATTGGGTTTTATTGGCATTTTGATGACAAAATTTACGGCTTCTGTAAGATAGCAAGCACGGCCAAGAAGATCAACCATACATGCATAATGTTTCATCCTAGGCTTAATGCAATCAGAGTCTCCGATCAACTTGAAGTATTTACAGCCGTCATCCACTAGACCTGCATGGCTGCATGCAAATAAAATACAAACGAAACTTACATGGTTGGGTTTGGTTTCAAAGTGCTTCATTACTTCAAACAGTTCGAGGGCATCCTTGCTATTGCCATGCATAGCATATCCTGCAATCATTACATTCCATGACTACACGTTTCGTTGAGGCATTTTGTCACACAGCTCGCATGCCTTATGTATGCTGCCACATTTTACATACATATCTATCCGGGCATTTCAAACCAAAATATTTGATAAACATCCACTTTTCATTACTTTCTGACGGATCTTCATATCCCGTTCTAAAGCTCCCATTTTGGCACAGGCTGGAAGTAAATTAGCGAAAGCTGTGGACTTCGGCTTTTGACCTGCCCGTTGCATTTTCCAGAAACTTCTCCAAGGCTTCCTCAGGAAGTCCATTTTCTACACATCCAGCAACGATCGCAGTGCATGAGACAACATTTAGCTGAGGCATTTCTTCAAACAGCTTTAGAGTCTCACGCACCTTGTGCATATCCTGTAATCATAGCATTCCATGAAACAACATCTATCTGATGCATTTTGTCAAACAATGCTCTCGCCTCCTGCATCCTTCCACTCTTGGCATACATGTCTATCACGTCATTCATCATGCTAAGGCAAATTTGAAACCCAGGCCTAACGATTTTCCCATGGATTTGCAAACCATGTTTTAGAGATTCCACGTCGGTGCAGACAGGTGCAATATGCGTGAAGGTGGATTGATTTGAATGGACAGTTGTTCGTTGCATTTGGCGAAACAGAGCGAATGCTTCTTGATAATGTCTCTGTCTTCTGTGAGCTGCAATTATCTTATTCCATGAGAAGATGCTTACTTCAGTTATGTCGTCGAACACAGAGTGAGCGTGTTCCAAACTTCCGCACTTGTCATACATGTGGATAAGTGTATTACGTAAGAGAGTGTCTGTAGTACATGTAGGTCCATTCCCATTGATGTCAGAATGGATTTGTTTACCTTCTGAAAGAGCATTTTTGGCAATGCAGGCGTTAAGTAGATGAATATAAGTACAAGGTTGAACGGAGTTGTGTGCAATCGCCTCCTTGAACTTATCGATTTTACTCAGTGCATTGAGTTTGGCAATGGATGACATTGTATAACCACTCAACAAATCCCCACACTGTCATACAAAAATGCAAAAGGGATTTAGAGTTCATGGAGCTTTTTTTCTCTACTTTGGTATTGAATTTGAATTATTTACAAAGAGTTCATTAAGAAAAAAATAATAATAATTTGTGAATAAAATGGATATAAACAAGTACAAATCCGCTTAGGTGAATAGAAATAGAAATAAATGCATTTAGTTTAATAATTGAAGATGACTTGAAAATTAACAGACTTAGCTCTCAATAATTGAAGCTGGCTCTAAAATTGATATGGATTTGAATATAGTATGTCTTTGAATTTGGAATAACACCTAAGAGATTGGTAATTTGTCTAAGGATCTAAATATTCTACTATGACTATCTAGGGTCAAGTCTAATTGTTAGGGACAAGTCCATGATATTGTCATGTGCCCACAGACTTGACATATGCAATTTATATATGGTTTTTCTTCACTTCACCCAAGGTATCTTGATTTCTTCTATGGTTTTTGATGTCTACATGGGTTCATGGTATTGATAAATACATTTGTTAGGTTGTTGTATGACTAAGTCATGAGGACTTTGTACCTTGATTAACCCCTTGGAATCGAACAATATTGAAAACAACACTCTTCAGTCATACAAATGCCTTTAGAATGATTATGCAAGGCTAGATTCCTTTTAGAGTACCAATTGAAGTGTGAAGGTGCAAATGATATTTGAATTATTTGCTTGATTTTTGGAATATTTGATGACTAGGATGAATGCATTAAATGCCTTTAAATACAATGAAATAGTAGCATATCACACAAACTTGTGTTTAGTTAGTGCTAGGTGAGTAGGGTAGAGATGAGAAGTCAATCAAATTTAAATTTAAAAATTGAAATAGGGTGGGATGAGTTTGTTACCACGAGGACAACCCTGCAACCATAAACTATTCTCTAAACATAAAGGGGCTACGTATTGCAATGGATAGCGTGGGTATGGGAATAAGTGTGAGCATAGGAGTAATAAATAAGTGGATAGAGTGAACATATATAGGTTTGTGAACATGGGAAAGAGGATAAGTTGTATGTGTTATAAAAGATGTGCAAATGGTAGGTGGATAATATAATGCAAGGGACCCAACTTTGCACAAGATTACACCATTTGTAAATATGTCTATGTATTAAGGCACTCACCTCAAAATAGACACCAAACTAAATGGGAAATGATATGGGTATGCAAATTTCACCATTACATTTTACCCCCACTTTAAGGTGCATGTGAATCCTAGAATGATCATGCATCTCAAAGTATGTAGCACTCACAAACACACATGTTAAGTAAATATTCAGGCACTCAAAGGATATTACCATGGGGTCCATATAAAGTAATGGATCCTATGAGGATGCTATTAAAAAATAAGGTGTCTCAACCTTGCAAATTTCCTAGATTGGTTTATTAATTATTTAGCATTTTCTCATAGCTTATTGCATATTATTATATTTATTTTATTTAATATTTGTGCTCCAACATAAATGGAACGTGGGATTTTGACTTGGCATCATATGCCACATGGAGATACTTTGTATTGTGAGTTGTAAGTTGTCATAAAGTGTTTAATATTAGTAGATTTGGAGCACCCTATTTTGTAGGGATTTTATGACAGATTCCTATGACAATTGTAAGAGCTTGTAAGAGGGAGTAAGTGCAAATCTTGACCATCTATGACAGGGGATGAGCCTGGACATATATATGTTTATTTTCATATCAGACACTACAATACTTTTTATCTTTATGGAATTGGCACATTTAAATGCATAATTAAAAAGCTATATTTTATTGTTGCTATAATTTCTGGTTTATATGCATGAATATTTGTGATTTTGTGATATAGATAGTCACCAGACTTGTAAACTAGGCGCTCTGGATCCCTACAGAGCCGCCCATAAATGGAAAATAGTTAGCTCTAGATAGATCTAGAGAACCCCCTACACTATAATTGATCATTCCTTCCTCGAGTCAGTGGTTGATTGATAGGTTTCACACCAATCTCATTCTTAACATGCACCATCCAAGGAATAAATTGACTCTAAGCGACGCCAGTCCCTCAGCGCCTAGCTAACGTCGGCTCGCTTTATGCCCTGTTTAGCTCCAGTTCAAAGGACAAGTTGACTGAGAAACTGAAGTTTTGCTTTAGTTTAAGTTCCTATAATTCAGGCCTCACCTTCTATGTCTCTCACCGTCAATTAAGAATTTCCTTTCTTTGATTGAACTAATGACATCTTCATCTCTTTAATAAGAAGTTCTTAATTTTAGGAATAAGGTTCAAAAAGAGTCTAGTTCTAGTTGAGTCTCTAGTTCAGTTCGGTTTAATCTAATGAATAAGGCTTGTATGTATAAAAGTGAACCAGGAAGGTAGTAGGGGGAGTGTCCTTTTCTTTGTTTTTGAGTATTATCTTCAAGAAACATTCTTTTTCCTTTGTGTAATCATGCCAATTTGGTTTCCATTACATGAGAATAAAAGGAACATTATCCTAATTTGGTGTTAGCTTAGGAGTATCCTTCCAAACAAGGAGTTGGGCCCTGTATGATTTGGCTATGGAGATAGCCACCCAAGATCTAGAGGCCTAATGGAAAGCACAAAGAAATGAGAAGATCAATATGATAGATAAATTGTATTCCTATCAAAGAATGAAAATAATGTATATGATACAAGAGTAACCCTTGGTTATATAGACCAAGGTGAAACACTTGACAAAATAGAAATAGGACAAGTGTCATAATCCTATGACATGTTACAACTAAAGGACAAGATCACATGTGTACTAGAAACATCTAAACATATCCTAAGTAAACTTAAGTGAAAAAAGTGTGAAAAGGACACAAGAGTGAAACCAATTAGGGAAATAATCCTATTCACACCAACACCCCCTTAAGTGCAACTTAGGGAGGAACAAACAAATGCAAAGATGCAAAGATGGGTCCCAACAACAAAGGCCTGATGAGGTACCCATGTACAAACAATCTCTCACAAGTAGAGAAAAGGAGAAAACCTCGCGGGAAAAAAATCCTTCCCAAAAGAGAAAAGAAAAAACATGAAAGATGCTCTCAAATGTGTGAGGGAGAAAACCTCAATGAGAAAAAGTCCCCCCATAAGAGAGAATGGAGAGAAGGTCAAGTGACCCCCTTGGAAGCAATGTCCCGCACCCCTAAGAGAGCTCACAAGTGACAATACTTACTCTTAGTGAAGGGTTTGGTGAAGATATCTGCAAGCTGCTCTGTTGTTGGACAATACCACAAAATCAATGACCTACTCCTGAATCAACTTCCTGAGAAAATGCATGTAGATCTCGATGTATTTGGTCCATTGATGATGGATCAGGTTCTTCGAGATTTGGATGGCACTCGGGTTGTCACAATAGATGACTGATGGCTTCTAAAAAGTGATGCCAAGTTCAATGAGGATATTTTGAAGCCAAATAGCCTTAGTGGCTACATTTACAGCCCCTTGATACGCAACCTCAGTTGAAGAAAGAGCAATGGCATGCTGCTTCTTGATCTACCCACAAATGGGACTATAACCAAGGTGAAAATTATAGCTAGATGTGGACTTGCGATCATCAAGATCACTTGCCCAATCAGAGTCTATATATCCAATCAAATCCAAACCTATGCTTGTTGCATAATGAATCTCGTAACTTGAGTACCTTGAATGTAGTACAGAATACGTTTGGCTGCCTTCCAATGAAGCTCATGTGGCTCCATCATGAAGCGTGCAACCATGCCAACTATAAAGGAAATATCAGGGCATGTATGAATCAAGTAGATGAGGCTACCAACATGTTAACAATACAAGGTAGCATCAACAACTGGCAGGGAACACTTCACCTCAAGTTTGACTCCTGATAGAAAGGGAGTCGGTGAAGGCTTATAATTATCCATATGAAACTAAGCAAGAAGATCAAGAGTGTACTTGGGCTGCACAAGAGAGATCTCATAAGAGTTTTGAATGATCTCAATCCCAAGAAAATAGTGCAAGATACCCAAGTTGGTCATGGCAAATCTATCATGCAAAGTAGTCTTGACTGTGGCGATGATGGAGGTACTCCTGTGACAATCAAATCATCAACATAGAGAACCAAGAAAAGAAGAGCATCCTCTTGTCTCAAGACTTAGACATTCGGATTTAAGTGGCATCTGAAGAACCCAACTGAGAGAAGAAAGGAGTCTATCTTGGCATACCAAGCCCATGGGGCCTGTTTGAGGCCATAGAGATACTTCCTCAATCGATAAACCAATGAAGAATCATGAATGAACCCTTATGGTTGTTCCATGTAAATCTCCTCATGTAGTTCCCCGTGAAGAAATGCACTCTTCACATCCATCTAATGTACATCCCATCCATGGGCTGCAGCAATAGCGAGAGTCAAGAAAATGGAGTTCGTCTTGGTGATGAGGGAAAGCGTCTCAGTGTAGTCAATATCAGGAACTTGCAAGAAACCTTTAGCCATAAGTCGTGCTTTGTACTTGTCAACAATTCCATTTGCTGCAAATTTGGTTCGACAGATCCACTTACACTAAAATAATTTCCTTCCCTTAAGAAGTGGAACAAGATCCCATGTGTTGTTCTTGATCAAAGAGTTGTACTCTTCCTCTATTTCTGAATCCCACTCAACGATTCCTGATGCTTCCTTAAAAGATTATGGATTTGAAGCAGAGGAAATGTAAACATGTGGAAGATGTTGATGTTGTGACTGAGTCCTACAAGTGTCTGAAGGACCCCCAACAAATGTGTTTGCTAATTGTAGAGTCTGACAAGCCCATCAAGGCAATGTAGAAGATGGGGATGAAGGATGAGAATCTTGAGTCTCAAAATGTGAACCCTTTGAAGATGAAATCCTATAAGGTGGATGTGTGGTAGAGTCATGTATGAGTCACTAACATATGAATCACTATGGAAGAAGGATGAAGAGGATGAGAGGCCAAGCTAGGAGAGATTTCCTCAAAGTGAACTCCTCTCAATGAAGAGTTCATGCATCTCAGGATCTATGAGCTGATACCCCTTGACACCATCAGGATATCCAACAAAGATGCAAGGTCATCTTTGAGGTTCCAAATCCTTGCATTTCTCTAAAGGAATGTGTGCCCAAGCAGGGGAGCCAAAAACTCAAAAGTGTCATGCACAACCAGCTTCCTCCCACACCAAGCTTCAAAATGAGTCATACCTTTCAATGCCTTCTGGGGAACTCGGTTCTGAATGTGGGTAGTACAATTGATGGGGGTAATATTTTGGAGCAAGAGAATGAACATGAATCATGTAGCTAGCCATCTCTTTCAAGATCTTGTTCTTCCATTTGACAACATCATTCTGTTGTGGTGTGTATGCAACTGAAATGTTGAAGATAAATCTCTTCAAGAGTGTAGAATCGTTGAAAACACTTGTTCACATATTCTCGACCATTGTCTGTACAAAGAATATTCTGCATGAGCTTTGAAGTCTCAAAATCTGTCAAAGACTTCATCCTTTTGGGGAAGAAAATAGACCCAAGTAAATCTAGAATAATCATCAATGAAGGTGAGAACATATCGAGCCTTGCTAAAGGACAATGTGGGAAAGGGGCCTGCTAGATTACTATGAACCAACTCAAGGACTTGTGAAGCCTTCCAAGACTTCCCTTTATCAAACTTCTCCTCTGGATGCTTGCCCATAGCACACCCTAAACACACACCATCTAAAAGATTGATTTGAGGGAGTTTTGTGACCATATCCTATGAACTGAGCTACTGAAGATAGCAATAGTTAAGATGGACAAACCGCTCATGCCATATCTTACTCACCAAATCTAAATGAGTGAGTAAAGTTGTAGAAGGAGAGTGAGGCACAAAGTGGGAGAATGCATATAGCCGAGACTCATGGTCAGCCTTCCCCACTACAATTAAGGCATTATCCTCAAGATATCTAATCACCAATTAATCAAGAGAAAATTCAAATTTATTGCCATTCCCAAGATGAATGATTTGGTAGACTGAAAGTAGGTTGGCACACAATTCAAGAACACAAAAAACATTCTCAAATGATCCTTCATCCATGTTTACCAAACCTTTTCCAACATCTACTTGAGTATCATCACCTATAAGAATATGTGGCATCGAACAAGGCTCTAATGAAGAAAACTATTCTCGATTAGAACCCATATGATGTGTAACACCCGAGTCAAGTATCCATTGTTGTGAAGATTTTGTCGCTACAACAAGTGTATGTCCTTTACCTTTCCTTGATTTTGAAGAAGTGGAAGGAGATGCTTCCTCTATGTAGGAAGATGGAAAATTGATGTGATTCTTCTTGATAATATGTGTCAATTCATTAATTTTCTTGGTATAACAATGATGTTCCTCATGACCAAGTTTCTTGCAATAGGAAGAAGTTGGTCTCTCCTTCTAAGAATCCCCTTTCTTGGAAGAGGATTTTGAATCTACTTCTGAAGTGGAAGATGATTGTGTTTTATCTTTCTATGGCTTATGCTTTGAATGCTTTTGTTTCTTGTTGTTCCCTTTCTCATTATGTGGATGACCAACCACCAAATCTTGGGACTTGGATGGCTTGAGAATACCCATTGTGATTAGCTTTATTTTTTCAAGCATCAACATTTCTGAAAATGACTCAAACGATGGCACAGTGTAGGCCTTTCCCATAGTCAACCAATGAGTCTAAAAACTTGAAACAAATGTTGCATATTTAGAAGGAAGCTTGCCTAATACATTGAAGACCAATTGCGCATCCTTCTTCTTAATACCACATTCTTTGAGTTGTGCCCTTAGTTCATTAACTTAGGTTACATAATCTTGGATATTGTCAAAACTTTTTGGATCTAGATTAGTGATATGACTCTCAATCTGATACCCCCTCATCTCATCAGTTTGACCATACAATTGAGAAAGTTTATCGCAAGCCTCCTTAGGTGTCTTACACTTATCAATATGAAAAAGAAGGTCAAGAGAGACAAATGCACATATATATCCAAGTGCCTTAGTATTGTTGATGAACCATTCAATCTTTTCCTTAGCATCTTTTGGTTTTGGAATAGTTGCCTCAATGTAGTGAATATATCCTTCTTGCATTAAAGCATTCCAAGCATTTTATTTCCATGTAGCATAGTTATATGGAGTTAAATGAGGAAATTTAGAATGACCCATTGCAAAACACAAATGAGAACTCAAAGAGAAGATGAGCTCAACACCTCAACACACACCCCCAATTTCACTCAATCACAAAAGCCCCCCTAGAGAGTATGATTTGGCACTTTATAATTAGTACAGTGACAATTCCCACCAACAAAAATGCAAAGTGGTCTTTGATTTCAATGCTTACAACTTGCCAAAATAAGACCTTATGTTGAAGGTAAATTTTTTTAGTACAATGAGTACAATATTATGGCACCACTATAAAGTACATAAAAAAATATGCACTTTCAAAAAAATTACCAAAAAAGGAGCTCGTATGAGCCCAAATGAAGCCTCAAATGTTCCAAAAAAGAGAACTACTTAGCAATAGTGATGAAAATCTACAATTTTTGGAAAATTTATGCATCAAAATCAGAAACCATCTACACTAATGTGTAGAGTGTAAAAAATTAGCCCAAATAAAAAAATTGCACTGAAAAAGGAGATTTTGAGCTCAAGTTATAAGCCTCCAAATTTGGTCTGCAAAAATGAAACTGTCAATGGAGAGGGAGTCAAATTTGCAAATGAATATGTCACTAAATTTAGTAGAACTATCCACAAAAATAGGGAAACTACCAAATGTGGAGGTCTGCCAGTTAATTCTAGAGCTTCGCCAAATCTGGAAACTTTACCAATTTTGGAAGCTTTGCCAACCTGGGAGATCTACTAAAATTTTGACAAAAAAAAGAGGTCTTAAATCTGGAGGGGTCACTAGAAACATTGCCAAAGTTGGTAGATCTACTAAAAAGATGCCATAAATGGAAGATTTGGAAAATTGCACACTTTTTTTTGAAAAAAAATATTAAAAGAAATCTTGAAGGGCAAATGGCCTAGGCAACAGGGCCACGTGAGCCAAATCCAAAGAAGGGGTTGGGGGGCTGAAGGTCACACCCTAGACCCAAAGGTGGGGTCTTCAACCCTTTGAAAGGAACCACAACCCTTCTATGGGTCACCACCTTGGTAAAGGTCCGCAAACCTTTATAAGGCTATGACCTTTAGAAAAGGACGCAGTCCTTTAAACAAGTTTCTTTGTATTTTTTTAATACTTCCAATACAAAATTTAAATGTACTTGCACCTTACAGTATGGGTTCGAGAGGCCTATGCAGGCATTACCCTGTCGGGTACCGTTCACATTTTGATTTTTCTGTAGCATTGTAAATTGTACTTGCCCACAATTTCACTCTCTATTTGGCATTTGCTTTAGTGTCCCCTCCCTTAACCTTTCCTTCAGTTGGCATATATGCCTTCCAATCTCTATGTTGACCCCTTTATACTTTTCCTAGCCAAAAATCGTAAAAGTGCCTTAACCATGGCAATGCCCCAAGTGATCTAGACCTTCTAGAAACTAAAGTTGCATGGATAGGAGTGTTAGGAATGGATGTCTATGCAAAGCGCTAACATCCTGATAGTGTCTTTTAGTTCCTCAACCATTTTAGAAGGTGCATTTTTGCTTGTGTGACATTCTGAGCTTTCTTGAATGTCTATATGCGCCCAAATGACTCTTTTCCCATCTTTTTGCTCTCCTTCCTCTTCTATAAAAACCCCTTTGAGTTATCATTCAAAGGATGGATCTTCTTTCATAGCAAGGATCTGTCGAATTTATGAATCAATCTTCACTCACAACGAACCTCTAATAAATCAACACTCTCCATTGCTCTATTATCTTTCTCATGCTTAGACTAATCATTGCATGTCACTTGCTTATATATATTAGTTGTATTTCATTTATATTATCTTATGAAATCTCATTTTATCACTTCTCGTTGCAATTCGAGATGCACTTAGAATTCAAGAGCACACATTGTTTATCAATATATCAATCTCCAGCTATCGTTGAGGTACAAATACCAAAAATGAGGTTTGACTGGGGAAAACCTCTATACAACCCAACTCTCTTTTCTTTGTTCTGCGGATTACAAGTTGTACGAAGAAGATTGCAAAATGCATGAGTGTTTGGATATTATTTTCCCTTTCTTGTCGCTTCCCTCATTTTGATTTAATTTTTCTATCTATTTCTATTAACTTTCAAATTCTAAGTATTGATTATTGCATCTGTTGTCAACATGATTTACTGAAACTCGTACAAAGCTATATGTGAATCGATTGCAGATTTCAGGGTTGTATGGATGATAGGCTAGGCACAGACATGTACGCCATGTGTTGGTGTCCCTGGTAGTGAGCTCCAAACTTTGGTGTCAGGTTCCTTGTTGTCTGTTATTTTAGCTTCTAGATTAATTTCTAAAAATTTAGTTCTCTGTCTCTGTATTTTCCCGTTTTATTAGTTTCATTAGTTCATTTCCATTTCGATTACAACAAAAGAATCCAACCCAGATAGTCTTGCTCTTCCTAATTGGACAACATAACGATATACATCTTTGTTGGTTGGGATTCTAATGTGTGATTGGAGTTTGTTCTAATTAGCAGTAGTTTAATTAGAATCAAATTTTCAACCTCACATTTTCAAAACTAAAAAAAGTGCGATAGGATTTTTGACACATATATATATATTATAATTTTTTCATTGCAAAAAAAAGGTACACATGCAATAGATTCTATAAGGAATATTCTATGGAATATTCTAATCTCTAGGTTGGCAAGGGGGTTTTTTTCGAGGGCTTGGGGCAAAGTGCTCCAAATCTGATGATTTGATAGTCAATTTTTAGGTTCTTGGGCCTTTTGGACATAATGGCAAGGTCAGAATTGACCCAAAATGCTCCAAAATTGTAGCTACCTCCTAGATTTGGTAACCACCTCCTAACTTCAAACCCTTATAGATTTGGCCTCCAATGTCCAACTAGACACAAAAAAGGCAAATCTAACTTTCTTGAGCACTCTAGATGCAATGGTGAGCTTAGATTTGCTCCACCAATCTCCCAAATGTACTTGCACTACAAAGCCCCAATAGAAACCCCCCAAAATCTGGTATTTCTATCACACCTTTCTAATTCTCCAAGTTATCCAAGGATGCAGGAGAAGAGAATACTCAATGCTTCAAGAAAATACAAGATATACACTCAAGATCTCCCAAAAGACTAACCAAAGACACTCTACAAGCTCTGATACCATGTAAGATTTGGCTATGGAGATAGCTACCCAAGATATAGAGGCCTAATGGAAAGCACAAAGAAATGAGAAGGTCAATATGACAACAATAAACTATATTCCTATCAAAGAATGCAAATAATGTATATGATACAAGAGAAACCCTTGGTTATATAGACCAAGGTGAAACATAGGACAACATAGGATTAGGACAAGTGTCATATCCTATTACATGTGACAACTAAAGGATAAGATCACATGTGTACTAGAAATGTCTAGACATATCCTAAGTAAACTTGAGTGAAAAAGTGTGAAAATGACCCAAAAGTGAAAGCAGTTAGGGAAATAACCCTATTCACACCAACATGCCCATTCTACCTAAAGGAGGAGATCTCACAATATTTTACTCTATAATTGCATTTCTTCGTTGTGTATTAGAATTTAAATTGTATGATTAAAATCGATTCTCTATTTTCCTTTTGTTATTGTTTACCTGTAGGTTATTATAATAGAACAATCACAAAAACATTTATCTTTCTAGCATTCATCTTTCTAAGCAACAATCTTGTTTAACTTTGTTGAGAATTACTGTTGAGCATAGAATACTTAAGTTGTTTTTCCAACTTTGATGTTAGTTTATTTCTTTAATTTGTTCTAAACATTTTCTTTTGTTTGTGTGTTTCAATTGAACTATAGCATAGAATAAAGTTATTCTGATTCATTTATTTTAGTATGTGTGTTTCCAAAAACAATAGCATAGATTTCAATTTGGTGTGCTTACATTTTAATCATGTGAACAATAGCGTAGAATTTGTTTTTTCTTTCAATTTCAATTTAGAATAGAATCACTTCATAAAACCCCAGAGACCTTACCACAGACATCTCTAGACACCACCTTGGATTGACAAAATTAAATAAGGAAATTGACAGTTATGGCAAACCTATCATTTTTGGTGTTGTTGCCGGGGAATCTAACTACAAATCCTGTAAGCTTAGGTGTTGGTAGGGTAAGAGCATTTGAGGATCCTACAATTTATGAGTAGGCCTAGAGACTCTCTAGGCCACTTCATAAAATGACCCTCCATTGGTACATCAGAAGATCATCCACTAGTTGGGTCTAACCTAGGGGAATATCAAAACATTCAACAAGTTTTGAATTATACACAGTCCCTAGACTACCCATCATTATGGCAAATAGCATTTTAAGAGAAGATGAGCCAAATAACATAACATTCTCTTATCCAATCTCTCTAACTCTTGAGATAAATGAGCCACCCATGAAAAACATATCACCATTAGTGTTACCAAAATTTAGAGGAAAGGATTTTGAAGATCCTGATCAATTCCTATATGAATTCAAAGTCCTTTGTCAAATATACGACTAGGGGATTGATAATCAGAAGTTGAAACTTTTTCCTTTCACCTTGAAAGAGTCTGCCTTAAGTTGGTTTATGGGTTTAATCGCTGATTCCATACACACTTGGGATGAAATAGAAACTGCCTTTTCTCGATAAATATCAAGACTATTGTAGAGTTCAAGATATTAAGGAAGAACTCTTTAGAATGAAGTAACTCGAAGATGAAAATCTAAAGGATTGCATGGATAAGTTTTTAATTATTCATAGGAGGTGTGCAAGTAACCTGGATGAGGAACACAACAACACCATTTTTCTAAGAGGTATAGACGAAGATGCTAGGGAAGCCTTAAATCTCATGGGTCGAGGAGATATCAACAAGCTTATTTTCGAAGAAATAGTAGGTTCAACAAGAATTACTCATGTACACATGCTAGCAATAGAATTCTTAGAAAATGGAAAAGTGGTGGTAATGATGTCACCAAGGTAATGGAAGAAATAGCTAACCTCAAAATTGACATCCTTCTCTATTTGAACACCACCTTGGATGAAATGCAAGCAACTAAGAAAACCACTGAGCCATTAGCCATTTATTATCCTAGATGTAGGGAAAAACATCATCTCCAAAAATGTCCATTAAATAGGATAGAATTGTGTGGGATTTTTGATAAAAATCATCCCAAAAACAAATGTGGTTTACTGCTTGAAATAAAAAACATATTGAAAAAGATACCATAGGTTGAGGAAGAGTTTAATTTCATCAGGCAGAAACAACCAAACTTCAACTTTAATCCCTATTCAAGGCAGTTTGGTGGGCCTCAAATTCCTCCAAATTGGAGACCAAACCAATGGCTTGGATCTTGGGGAGGCCCTCCTTCACAAATGACACCCTAGTGGGGTCCATCTTGGCCTCAAACTGAGTGCATGAGACAACCTTGAATTACTCCCCAATGGCAAAATCAAAGTCAATACCAACAACCATGGGTGCCCCAATATAACCAAGGGTCAAGACATTATGGTAATCAAACACAAGCTCTACTTCCTAGACCATCCCAACCACCACCTTGAAATTCTGGTGAATAAATAAACCAACCACAACTTCCTTCTCAACCCATTGCAAATCCTAAGAACAATTGCCCTCAGTAGCAAGTTTACAACACTAATCAAGACACGACAACTTTAAACATGGTAGAAATTAATGATATTCAATTATGTTCTCGTAACATCCCAATAAAATCTCCTTCTGTGGAAACTCCTGAGAAAATTGAAGCTTTTCTTAATGATGACAAGTAGGAACAACCCTAGGAAGAAATGTCCAAAAGAAGAAATCCTGAAAAATCTTGAATGTGTACCAATTCTATTTTTTGAACGGCTAAGGCAACCTACTCCGGAGAGATCCAGAGAGCTCCAAAATGTCCTACCTGAATCTCCATTGATTAAAGAGATCTAAAAATCAATATTGAAGTTCCCATGTTGCAAACTATTAAGGACAATCTAGAAATCAAACAAGCAATCAAGCCTTATGTTTAAAAATTTCTGGAAGAAAAATGAAATTGTCGAAAACCATCCAAGGAGTTGGAAAACTTGTTGATGTCCTGAAAGAAAAACTAATTCCACAAAAGTATGGGGACCTAGGTAGTCATGTCATTTCAGTAGCAATAAAAGGGGTACTAGTTTCAAATGTGTTGATTGACCTAGGGGATGCCATCAATGTGATGACCGCAGGTACCACAGAAGCACAATCTTTGACCAATGTGTAAACTATGTCTACAATTTTGTATCTTGTTGATCTATCCATTACTAAACTTGAGAGAGTATTAGAGGATGTTATTGTAATGATAGACACTTGGGAGTACTTTGTGGATTTCCTAATCCTTCAAACAAGGAAGAAGAAATATGGGCATTGAATCATACTAGGTCGACCTTGGTTGGTCATAATAGTAGCCCTCATTGACTGTCGATCAGGGAACATGACCATTTCTAATGAGACCAAATTAAAGGAGCTCTCCTTCTACCCACCTACTAAACCATCCATGCGATACGGAAAAAAATTGTAGGTAGATGATCTTATCGAGTCAAATGAAGAGGATGCTTCCACATTATCCATGGTCATGATTGTAGAACATTTAGAGGAATATCATGAGCAAGAGGTCAAGACTGAATCATCCTTCTACAACGATACACAACAAGATGTCTTTGGATGGCTCCAAAGGAATCTAAGAGACTCGCTAAGAGAATTTAATTTTCCATTTTCAAATGAAGTAGCACCCCAATTAGATTACTAGCAAGCAAAAATGTTGCATCAAATCCTTCCTCATTGTTGTCCTTTAAATACACTCATCAATCCTTATAGAGGAGTCCATTCTATCCACTCTAGTACAAAACAAATTATTGTCCATGCAAACAAATAACTCTCCATTTTTTAGTTAACAGACACGAAAGACATAAAATTGATTGTGTTATTGCAAAACCATATGCAAGCTTTCGCCTAGGAGTATAGTGATATGAAGGGGATTCATCCAAGTGTGTGCAAACATCATATATTCACAGAGGATGTTCAACTTGTAAGGAAACCCCAGAGGAGAATCAACCCTACATTAAGAGAGATAGTAAAGGAAGAGATAAAGAAATTATTGCAAGTTGGATTCATATATCTCATTTCAGATAGCCAATGGGTTTCACCATTGGTGATTGTGCCAAAGAAGAATGGAAAGTGTTGTATCTATATTGATTACATGGAGCTAAACAAAGCAACTTAAACGGAATATTTCCCTCTCCCTTTCATCGATCAAGTGTTGGACAATTTGGCTAGTAGTTGAAATTTCTCCTTCTTGGATGGATTTAGTGGCTACAACCAGATCTAGGTAGCTCTAGAGGATCAAGATAAAACCACATTTACTTGCCCATGGAATACATATGCTTACAAAGTTTTACCCTTCAAGTTATGGAATGCCCTAGCTACTTTCCAAGGGGCTATCCTTGCAATTTTTGTTGATCTTACCAATACATGTGTCGAGGTACAAATGGATGATTTTACAATCCACATAGTAAGACATTTGATGAAGCCTTGAGTAACCTCAATAAAGTTCTTGAATGGTGCAAAGAGATTCAACAATCCTTAAATCATGAGAAATTCCTTCTTGTGATGACAGGAATGGATAGTTCTAAGCCATCACATTTCTTAGGAGGGAATTAAACTAAACCCTAAGAAAATTGAGATCATAGTATAGATTCCTACACCCCAAACTCAAACTGAAGTTAGGAGTTTTGTGGGTCACGCTAGCTATTTAGATGGTTTATTGAAAATTTTAGCAGAATAATAGACCCATTGTTTACCCTCCTAAATAAGGATTCTAAATTTAATTGGACTACCCAATGTCAAGAGTCATTTGAATCCATAAAAAAATCATAGATCACAACACCTGTTATTAAGGGACCTAATTGTGGAGAACCTTTCCACATCCATATAGATGCTTCCAATCAAGAAATAGGAGCTATCTTGGGACAAACAAGTGAATTTGGTGGCATGCATGCAATCTGCTATATTAGTAAAAACTTAAACCCAGCTGAGAAGAACTATACAACCACCAAAAAAAATTCTTGGCAATAGTCTATGCCATTAATAAATTTTTCCACTACATCACAGGATACAATATATTTGTTCACACTAACCATGTTTCCCTTAGATACCTTATGAATAAAGCTATGGTTGGAGGAAGAATCATTCACTGGTTGTTGTTATTGCAAGGATTTGACATAACCATAGTTGACAAACTAGGAAAAGATAATGTGGTTGCTGACTTTTTGTCAAGATTGACTATAAAGGGAAATAATGACCTGGTGGATGATGTGTTTCCAGATGAACACATGTTTTCTATTTCAATTCAATCACCATGGTTCACTGATCTGGCTAATTATTTAGCCATAGGGAAGTGTCCTCCATATTTTACCCCAAAAGAAACAAAATAGTTAATCAAGAATAGCTCTAGATATAAATGGCTAAATGACATCTTATTGAAATTCTACCCTGATCATGTTTTGAGAGGGTGCATGTAGGAAACTAAAGTCTATGATATTTTTTGTGCATGCCATGATGATCCATTTGGAGGACATTTTTCAGCTCTCCAGACGAGACATAAGATCGTTGGAGCTGGATATTTTTGGCTCACCATGACAAAGGACATCCAACAATATGTCAAGCAATGCAACCAATGCTAGAGAATGGGATGACCTACATTGTCTAGCGAGATGTCTCTTCACCCCCAAGTGGTTCTTGAACTATTTGAAAAGTAGAGTATAGATTTCATGGGTCCAATTGACCCACCCTCTCAAGGCAGTTACTACATCTTAGTATGCACTTATTATGCTACCAAGTGGGTTCAAGCAAAATCCCTACCAACTGGAAAAAAGAGAAGGTGGTAGATTTCTTGTATAAGCACATATTGCAGAGGTTTGGGGCTCCAAGGGTCCTTGTGTTAGACCAAGGTCTACAACTTTCATGTTTCCTATGATCAAATCATTCATGAGCATATACCAAATAAGCTACAAAAAATCTTCTCCGTACCACCCTCAAACAAGTGGCCAAGTTGAAGTAACTATTAGGGAGTTGGAGACTATTTTGACAAAAACAATTTCAACCAAGAGAACAAATTGGGATGATCTAGGATGATAGAGGTTGTTTGGGACTACAATACTACATGGAGAACTACAACTAAATTCACCCCTTATGAGCTAGTTTATGGGAAGAAACCAATACTTCCCATTGAATATATATTACAAACACTAAAGACAACATTGGAGATAGGGATTGATTTAATGAAGGCTCAACAACACTGGATCATGCAGCTCAATAGGATGGAGGAAATGAGATTAGAAGCACTCCAACATACATAACTAATTTAGCAAGAAAGAAAGGAATGGCACGACAAGCACATCATCAGTAAGCATTTCAAGATAGGAGATTAGGATCTACTATATGACTCCAAGTACCAGGATTTTAAAGGTAAATTGCACACCAGGTGGTTGGGACCCTATGAGATCAAGTTTTTAGTAATGTCATCGTGTAGTTATCACCAATTGATGGAGAACGTCATACCCTTCTCATTAATGGTCATAGGTTGAAAATATACCATAAAACACCATCTAAGGAGTTTTCTGCTGAAATTCAAGTTAGGATTGAGCAGTTCACCCTAGAAGATATTTCTTCCATGGGTTTGGTGCCTTGATCCCTTAATAAAGTTGTAACTTTGAATAAAATAGGAGGGTTGAAAACCAAAAATGGTGACCCTACCTATCAAAAAAAGGGAAGGGTTGAAAACTAGAAATAGCGGCCCCACCTATCCAAAAATAGTAGAAGGGTTGAAAACCAATAATGGTGACCTTTCCTTCAGTATTTTGTTCCTATAAAAATCTATTAAACTCTCCTTAAAGTCATTCTACAGGATTTCTAATATGGATTGTTGAGCTCTAGATGGCTCCAGAACTTCAAAATAAATGAGTTGTCAAGATCCAAATAACTCTAAAACCTCAAAATAAGAAAACTGGTGAGCTCCAGATAGTGCTAGACACCACTGCTACATAAGCTCTGCATACATAACCATTCATCCTACCATGCGTTGAACAATTAGTAACATTCAACAAGGTCACACCTGTGAAGTAAGTACCTCACAAACTTTTCATTTCATCTCTTAATGTAATTATGGTTGTTTAAAAATGTATTTAAAGTGCCAATTCCTATCATACACAAGCCACATCATACAATCAAAACATTGCATGGAAATTCTCCACTTGGTTATGTAGTGGCATAGTACTGTGTAAAGTAGGAGATGGGATAGTTGGGTCAAAGAATATTAATAAGCAATCCATTATGAAAAATCACCCCTCTTAATTGGAGCATGAATGGAATTTATTGCACTCAAGGTGCAAAGGATTGTTATTAATTAAAGCATGATCATGCCATCAATGTAGCATCTTGTGGAATGATATCAAAATATTTCAAGAAGGGAAACCTATGTCAGCAGCATGCCACTCTTATGATGTCATCAAAATTAAGATGGCGGTCGATAAGAAACCTCACATGAAGGAATTGATGAGAAGATATCAACAATGATTGATAATGATGTCTCAAATTATGTGCATTCACTCATTATAATTATGTTGAGTCACGTCTGTGTACTTTCCCATAATCAAACATAAATGCCATGGTAGTTGAAGAAGTGACACATGCCAAGGTTAAATGATGCACACATAATACCATTTTCAAATGTCATTTTAACAATTGTTGAAACATTCTCTCATAAGTCTTTGCAACTATCTTGTGCAATCATCATCTGTAAAATTCCAAACTTTACTGCTATGTCTATGGGGTAGAAGAAGAAAGTTGAACCCGAGAATGTGATTTTTGATCCACCAAGTGCAATAGTTTTTGAACAAGCTAGATGGTTGGAGTTTTTAAATAAATTTGAGGGGTTTGAGGTAGAGTTGGTCAAGGAATTTGTAGCTAGCTACCACCTCACTTTCTCAACTATAAAGGGGGATAGAATTCCCATCAACCATGCAGTCATCAACGAAATGTCAAGAATTCTGAAGGTGGGAGAGGATCTTTCCCAATCCAAGCTTTCCTATGAAGAGCTCATCTAGAACTTCCATGTTGCTCCAGAGCCCCTTCCTCAACACATAGTAAGCAAAGGGGCCACAAAGGGAATCGATAGAACCAGTCTTCTAGAACCTTGGGGTACTATCATCTTGTGGGTGATGAAATTCTTGCCATCTGATTGGCAGTATGGCATAGTATTGGGTCCAGGTATGTGTATACTCAATCATCTACAGTATGGGGCCAACTGACTAGAGTGTTTGATAAATTTGCTTGCTTTACTCTATAATTGTTTGCAAGTAATGATAAATAAGGTGAGGTGAACCAATGGCCAAATCAACCATCATGGCCTTATACATTTGATAGTTAAGTACCACTTCTTGTAGCAAGAAAATGGTCAAACCATATGGGAAGAGTTTCTCCTACATAAGCCACAAAAGAAGAAGATAAAGAAATCTAAGTTTGACCATGTCTCTATTTATGCGGTGTTAGTTGCCCATCCCTCCCGATGGCTCCAGAGAGCCATTGCATAGCCGATCGATGAAGAATAAGAAGGGATGACTACCTCAATTTTTAGACCTAAGCCACCACACAGAAAATTTATTGTGCAAACAAATGATGAAGAGGAGCCTGAGGAAGAGAAGGGAGCGACTCAAATTTTGGGGAGTATGTTGACTCCATCAGAACCAAAAGAATAGGTATTCAAATCTCTTCGGAGGGAAGGAAATCAGCCTCAGGTCAAATTCACAGAAGAATAGGAGGAAGCCCAAACTCTACAAGCCCTTGCCCTCTTAAAAGTAGAGCATGATCTCTTAGAATACAAATAGTAAGTCCATGAATTGAAACAACTTCTTACAGGGAGTAAAGTAGAAATAGAGGATATTTAGTAGGTCACATAGGATAGAGAAGAACATCATAAATCGATCTTGGAGTTGAGACAAAATCTTGAGCAAGAAAGAGCCAATGTTGCTGCCAAAGACACCTGAATTGCTATTCTTACTCAACAACACTCGCAACCTGCCTCTATGACAGATAAGGGTAATCAAGTTTCCTTCCCTCCACCTCGTAGGCCTCTTTAACTTGCAACAACTCAGCTTCAAGAAGAAAACACCCAGCTTCGAAGAGATCTAAAAATTCTGCAACAAGAGGTCACATTAAAAGAGTAAATTACCCAAGCGTGTGAGATCAAAGAATCCCTTTTGGCCCAACGATAACCATCAAGTGTGTATGCTTTGTTCTTAAGGAACCAATTTTTATAGTGGAAGCTTCTTAGAATTAGTTGCAATATTCCATTCAAATTTGAAAATGATAAAGAATTTGTGGAAAATTATTTTGAGAGTTCAATAGAGCAGAGGGATATGTTGTGTGAATTTTTCCTACACAATTTCCTTATGAGATACCTAAACACATCCGTACTAAATATGTATGTTGGATAACTTCAATTGAGGAGTTTTGTCTTCATCTTGTTGCACCAGACAGAATGGGAGAGCCTTATGGAAGAATACCATAATGTTGCCACCAATACTAGACTCACAATGTGCCACAAATGCCCAACGACCACTTGGTTCACCAAGGCATTCAAGGAATAGGTATATAGGCAGGTATTAGGGACCAATACATTCAAAATTTGAATTCCAACATTGCTTCTCTCCAAGATCATGAAGGCTATCTTCCCCCTATCAATATTCAAGCTTGCATTGTCAGGTGGAAAGAACTGCCACATAACTTGCATCAGAGAGAACCCAACTCTCCCGCTAGTCTCTGATGGATGCTCACTAGGTCCCGTAATGTTATTATCCTCATTCAAGAGCAACGACAGGATTGGATTGGTATGTGGTTTTGACTTCCTCTTCTACTCACAGTAGCTCCTTTATTGATTGTAGAAGGGTCAATGCCACAAAAGAAAATAGAAAAGTGGTTTGGGAAATTTTTTGAAAATAATGGATTTACAAAAAAGGGGAGGCACTTAATCATGTACAAGCAAGAAGATTAAGATTGCAGCAGAATCTTGGAAGATAAAAACCTAGCTGATGAAGATGTCATACAACTCTCACCATGAGGACATGGTGCAGTTCTAGCAGAGGAGTGATGAGCCTGGACATATATATGTTTATTTTCATATCAGATATTGCAATACTTTTTATCTTTATGGAATTGGAACATTTAAATGCATAATTAAATAGCTATAATTGCTTTATGAATCAATGTATGATGTGTTTGGTATTTATTTTTCAAAGGTAGAATATTATTTTATTGTTGCTATAATTTCTAGTTTATATGCACGAATATTTGTGATTTTGTGATATAGACATTCGTTGGACTTGTAAACTAAGCACTCTGGTCCCCTCTGAAGCCAGCCATAAAGGGAAAGCAATCAGCTCTAGATAGCTCCATAGCACCCCCTGCACTATAATTGATCATCCCTTCATTTAGTTAGTGATTGATCGACAAGTTCTGCACTAATCTCAGTCTCAACATGCACCATCCAAGGAATAATTTTAATCTAACTGCTTTGTCAGTCCCTCAGTGCCTAACAAATGTCAGCTCTCTTTATGCCACATTTAGCTCTAGTGCAAAGGATAGGTCAACCAAGTAACTGAAGCTCCACTTCAATTTAAGTTCCTATAATTCAAGCCCCGCCTTCTATGTCTCTCACCATCAATCAAGAGTTTCCTTTTTTTGATTGAACTAATCACATCTTCAACTCTTTAATAAGAAGTTCTTAGTTTTAGGAATAAGGATTGAAAAGAGTCTATTCTAGTTGAGTCTCCAGTTCAATTTAGTTTAGTCTAATGAATAAGGCTCGTATGTATAAAAGTGAGCCAGGAAGGTAGTAGGGGGAGAGTCCTTTCCTTTGTTTTTGAGTATTATCTTGAAGAAACATTATTTTTCCTTCGTGTAAGCATGCTCACTTGGGTTTCCATTACATGAGAATAAAAGGAACATTATCCTGATTTGGTGTTAGCTTAGGAGTATCCTTCCAGACAAGGAGTTGGGCCCACTCTACCTAAAGGAGGAGATCTCATGATATTTTACACTTTGTGATTGCATTTCTTCACTATGTATTAGAATTTAAATGGTGTGATAAAATATATTCTTTGTTGTCCTTCTGTTAATATGTTTACTTGTAGGTTATTATAAGATAAAAATCACAAAAACATTTATCTTTCCAGCATTCATGTTTCTAAGCATCAATCTTGTTTAACTTTGTTGAGAATTACTGTTGAGCATAGATTAAGATGTTTTTTCCAGCTTTGATGTTAGTTTATTTCTTCAATATGTTCTAAGTATTTACTTTTGTTTGTGTGTTTCAATTTAGCAATATCATAGAATGAAGTTATTTTGATTCATTTATTTCAGTATGTGTGTTTCTAGTAGGAATAGCATAGATCTCAATTTGGTGTTCTTTCATTTCATTCGTGTGAACAGTAGTGTAGAATCTATTTTGTCTTTCAATTTTAATTTAGAGTAGAATCACTTCATAAACCCCCAAAGACCTTACCACAAATAGCTCCAGACACCACCTCGAATTGACAAAATTAAACAATAAGGAAATTGATAGCTAAGATGAACCTATCAACAGGTAGTGACACTTTTCACGAAGTATCTATTTCTATGACATAATAATGGCAAATCTAGGTGTTATATTTGAGGTGGTCAATTTAGAGGTTACATGTGTTAATTTTAATTTACTATTTTTAGCCTAATTAAGGGAATCTCTAGATATGATGTTGGAATTTGAGCCCAAGTTGTGAACCATACCTCTAGGAGGTTTTGCACATGATTTAGAAAACCATCTATGGTTTCTAAGTTGTTCATTGTCTATAAATTGGGTTCTTGAGGAGTTGTATTGTATTGTGAATTTGTAGGTACTACCATAATGCTGCCAAAATCACTCAAAGTTTATATGTTGGTGAAACTCCTATAAAAGATTGCTCTGCATGTGTGTTATAATCTTATTTTGATTTGATAATACATTGAGTAGGTTTTGGAGTATGGATTTTTTCTCTCAAAAGTGTTTTCCCCACATAATATTGGTGTTGTGTTAAATTGTTTATGTTGATTTATGTGTTTCTGCATAATTTCTATAATAGTTTAGATCAAATTTGAAAGATTTTTGTGCAATACTCCTCTCAAGATTAGTGTAGGAAGTTGATTCCATTACTCTTCCTTACAAGTGGTATTAGAGCCTAGCCAATTTTGGTTCAAGTTGTTGGGATTTTGAGCTAATCCAAATTGAGTGGAAGCTTGTGCAAAAGTATACTTTGATCTTATTGCAAAAATTATAGATGGAAAGAACATTAGGGAGGATTTAGGTTGAAAAAAAAAATTAGTATGAATTTTGAGTTGTGAAAAATAAAAATGGAGGATCTATTAGTAGATCGTGATATGTGGGATGCCATTGATAAGAATGTTTATAGACCTACAAATGCAATCGTAGCTTCTTAGTATGACATTGTGGACCAGAAAGTCAAGGGTCTCATAAGGTTATGTCTTGCAAATTATATTTTGGTTAATGTCCACAAAGGACCTAGTACAAAGAAGTTATGGTAAAAGTGGGTGTAATCGACCAAGCTAAATCTCTGGTTAACAAGTTGTTTCTACAGAAGAAATTATATTCCTTAAAAATGGAGGAATGTGGACAAATCACAGACCACTTGAATTCATTTAATGCATTAGTAGCTCAGTTAAATTTAGTGGGTGTGAAGATGGAAAATGAAAAAAGATATCAGACTTCATTTTTTTCTTTGCCTGATTCATCCTAAAATCCCTTAACCATTCCATCCACTCTACCCTTCATCCTTATTACTAGAATTGGTTTTCCCTTATCATCTATTGAAACGTTGAAAATCCCCTAATGCAATAGCAAGCATCAAAGAACTAATTTTCCATTTTCATCTATTGTCCATAACATTAAACCAAAGGTAGAAAATAGTAGCAACCAATCCAATCCAAAACAATCTAAACCAAATACCAAAAGCAAATAAATCAATCCAACATCTAAAACAATTTGAAGCAATCCAACCAATTCAAATGCAAAAACAATTTAGCACAACTATCATAGCAAAGAATGCAAATATACCCAAAAATAATAGAAAAGAATCACACATGCACCATACACAACAATCAAAGACATGTTAAACATCCATAGGTTTTTCCCATAGTCTTGTTGAATTCCTTGATTAGTTTTAAACCCATCATTACATCGCCATTAGGATAGTCATTACCAATCTTATCTCCTCGCATATATCATTGCTTGGGGTGCAACAAAACTATCATCATCACACTAATCCATTTTTTAGCTTGATGAAGAGAAAGCCTTGTGTGTCTTTTACTTCTTTCTAATTGTTTGTGTGCTTTCTTGATTATGTGTTTTCTTATTTCATGTTTGTGTCTACATCTTATTACAACAATGACATCATGGTTTCCCATATCATGATGCATCCTGTTAGATGCCAGATTATATTTTTAATTTCTTGTGTCAATCCTTATAGTATGTGGCAATACTATCATCATGGTTTTTCATATCATGGTGCACATCATGTCATATGCTAAAGAAAACACCATGTTGCTCAAAACATTTGGAATTCAATGAAAGATTCATAGCATGTACCGCAAACAAACAATTTACTATCATTTCCAAACCATTCATCACATTAATTCACCATTAACACTCATGTTTACCATTTAAATAACATACATATTTGTATCAATTTCTAGCCCTCATTTCCATCATTCAACTTTCCCCTCATCATTCCTCATATCCATTCACCTTTCAACTAACTAATTATGTTCCCATTTTGAGAGTCCACCCCGTGTCCTTCATACCTACCTTCTCTCTCAAGGGGGCATCCCTAATCTATCCCTAATCCACTCCTAATACTTGGGGCATCCTACAACCAATGTTATCTCGCTAGGTATCTATGTTTACTTTCATTAGAATATAATTACTTGTTTTAGTCAAAGGTCATTTCAAAGAGGGGAAAAATGTAAACACTTCAAAACTACCACCTTCTAACACCAAGTCTAACATTACTTCTTAATATCATTTCTAACACCATGTTGATATAACCTTGATAATTTACTAATTTCAACACCACTACCATGCTAACATCATCTTAATAAAATTAATTCCTTTTTGTTCACTAGTTAGACCACATTACTAATTTATTAAATAATTATTATTTTTATAATAAACTTGGTTAGATCCCATGAGCCATATAACAAAAAATGGGCTTAACCCCTGGCTGTTGGTGGCATAACATCCACTAGGTCTACTACCATAAACATACCTTATACAAAATACCAGAAGAGTGACCAACAAGGAATCAACCATACCAAAATTATCAAGTATCTACTATATTATCTAATATTTATGTTCATAATTACAACCACACAAACCCACCCCCACACCCAACCCCACCATTGTTCTATGCCACCAAACTAAACCCACCCATAAACCCAAACCAACATTATTTAACACAATTGAGCCCATCACATATCATCCCAGAAAAGCAAACAAAAATTAGGGCTGAGGCAAATTACATAGGACTCAGGACCCCCTCCTTAACAACCTTACATTTAACACAAGAAGAGACATTACCTATTAGAGTGACCTTAGCAACATCATCTAATTCCTTTTCATCGCAATAATTTGAAAAAGTAGAGATGGCATCAATTGGGAGCTTAACTTACAACCCTTTGGCAATCTTAGGTTGACTGACCACTATAAACACTTTTGTTGCCACTTCAAAGCATGTAGATGTCATATCTAGGAGACAATTGAAATACACCTTTGACCAATGCACCATGTCCTTAATATCGTCATGGAGCAAGTAAGATCTTATCGCATTGGAGAGCATTGAGGTATAACTCAAGGTCTAAGCAACATAAAACACATTCTTCCTTCCCTATGTATGCCCCAGATCTACAAAAAGGTTAACCATTGCAAACCAAATGCCAATACATGGAGATCCATCCATATTCTTTACCAATTCCCAAAATTTAACCATCTAATGCCTCAACTCTAGATTATTAATCTCCTCAACAAAATCTATAAAATCTACCAACATTTCCTCCCCTGACACCCTTATTTTCCTCTATTTGCCCCTCGTAACTATAATAGGATCCTTTCCCTTAATACTTTCTAGCTTCCTCGCCTTCGCCAATCTCTCACCAATTGAAAATGCCATCTGTCACAAAGCACACACAACAAGCAAAAGTTTTTGATAGCCCCATAAAAAATATAATACACAACCCTCACCTCCACCTTTTGTAGGGAATTAATGCAACTATCCTTTCATAATGTCATATGTCATGTTGCCCATCCTCTACCATCCCACTGGCCAACAACACTCACAGCCTCACCAACCCATTATCAGGTCAATTAATTAAATAATTCTTATTATTTAGTTAATTAGTCTGATTTCCCTCCATTTATTCAAAATAAATAAAATAAAATCCATTTTCTCCATTATTCAAAATAAATAAAATAAAATCCATTTTCTACAATTATTCAAAACAAATAAATAAATAATTCAATCATCCACATGTTCATCCAAAATTATTAAATAAAAGTCAATCATCTTGCAAATCTCCACCACCCATTCAACAATAAATCTCATCCATTCACAAAAAGATAACCCTAAAAGTCACTTATCATTTAATAAAGTCATCTCAATCAATCTCAACCATTCATTTGCAATCAATCTTGCCCATTCATATTTTATCTTAACCTAGAAGGTAACAAACATTTAATAAAGTTACCCTAATGCATCTCAACCATCCATTCAACATCAAATCTAGAGCATTCACATTCTCAACAAAAAATCTATAAATCTGCCCTCATCCTTAATCAAACAAACAATACTACATCCATCAAAGCTTGATGAGTATATGTTGGCAAAATCTTGAATATTCCTTGAGAAACTACAAATCAATCACATATTGAGCACCTCTACTTCAACAAAAAGATTGTGTATTTGGTAATATTTGTCAAATATATATTTTATTTAACTCTTTTGATGCTCAATCAAAGGTCCCATTGGGTTTGGAAGAGGAATCATAGCTTTCTTTAGTTCCCTTTTGTTTTGTTCCAAATTTCATGTATATATATATTTATTGTGGCACATCTTGAAACATTAATGAATTCAACATTAATGGTGCTCTATCATTAACACTCAATAGTCATTTCCTTTCTTTTGAAATTCAAATGGTTAACTTGTCGATTAGTTTAAACTTCATTTTATGAATGGCCCTAATTCATCATTCTTTAAGATTAATGGTTGCAATAAATCTATAGATTACCAAAAGTGCACAATATTTGATCTACTAATCCACAAAAGTTGATTAACTCGTGGATAAAACATCTATGGTCCATATTAATTTCAAGATATCTATAGATATAAAGATGCAAGTGAAAGGTGCCACATGGATTTATCAAGATTGTAAGGAAGCGTAGCTAAATAAACATAATGGGCCCACCACTATCTTTTTCACTAAATCCTACGTGGTATTATTTCATTTTCTTTTATGGATCAAACCTCTTGTAGAGGTCCCACATATTCACTCACTGATCTATTGAGATTAACCACATCATTCCAAGTTTCCTTCATACATTCCTCCAACCCTGCTACTTTCCTTACTAAGTACTAACAATAATTGAAGGTCAAAAACTCTTGTCTTTGAGTGATCCCACAATTGTGTATCTCACTTTTTGGCCTAAGTGGGATGCTCAAAATAAGTATTGTTTAACATTTTTCAATTTGTGTCAATTATAGAGAACTAACAGTCAAAAATTTAAGGATAGTGTAAACTAATGGGTTGTGACATTTTTTATGTAGATTCAAGTTGTAATTTTAAAAAAAATTAAAGAACTATTTCTATCATTTTTATTTTTGTTTTTTAATCAATTTTTATCTTTTTTCTATTATTTTTATTAAGTGACATTAATCCATAGTTCATAACTTTCAGTACAAATAAAAATTTTCCACAATTTCTTGGAATTAGATTATTAACGTTAATGTCTAGTGTACAAATATTTTTTGGTATTTTTTTATTAAATATTTTATTTATTATTAATTTTTGAATTGGTACTAACAATTTTTTTAGGCCTACATTATTCTATAACACATTTCTCTTAGCATACATGGGTAAGTTTATGGAAATGGAGGACAAAAGGGGAGTCAAAAGTGGTCACTTTTTTTTTGAAATCAACTAAACCTAAAGTTGGATGATTAATTCAAGATGCATACACTCAATATTTGTAAATATGATAAGAACAAGAATTGTAGTACTTTGAATCTAGTTTCTAAACTACTAAGGATTTTAGAAAATGGTTAAGATTAAGAGGGTGAAATATTGCATGCACACAAAAGTGTTCCTTATTTTATTACTAAAATATAACATAATGTCAAGTGTGCCCCCCTCCTTTTTTTCCATTTATTATTTAAAAAAATACTTGGCAGAAATATAGCTAAGAGTGAGTATTACAAGTTGTGTATTTTTTTATATTTTTCATTGAATCTTTTTTTGGTGATTTTTCAAAGTGGATGCATCCTAAAAATTACATCACTAAGCATGCACATCACATAACTTGCATAAAAATAATTGAAAAAGTAAAAAAAAAATAATGTGTATAGAATGAAGCATAGAACATTTTTTTTCAAATTTGGATAGGCAGATCAAAATTTATAAAGAAAATTCAATACATATGTATTTGAGAAATGCAAAGATATTATTAAAAGAAAATAAAAATAAATACCTTAACCTATTCAAAATACGAAAAAAATATGGTTAGAAAGCTAAGAATTTGCTTGTCATTTTAATGGTGGTCTCATGAAATTTTGTTGTAAGATGCATAAAGTTGATGATGATGAAGTTCAAATTCATTATTTATGTTGAAAACATGTATTTTGGATCCAAAAGGGAGCCCCGACCCTTAGGCATGGAAATCCAAACCTGATTGGGTAAGATTTTTAAAATTTCAAATTTAGGAATAAAAAATGTGTACACATTATAGTGTGTATGTGTTACAGTGTGTACGCATTATTGTTAGTGTAAAAAGGGACATTATCAAACTAGTTAGCTTTTAGCCTACCTGGGAGAGTCATGTTCACAATAGATTAAGTCTCCACTTAGGCACTTTTAGACTTTTAGAGCTTTGTCTCACCTCATGTGGTTGAGTCATGTGTCTTCACTTTGTGAGATGCCTAATGCATACATACTTGCCACTTGCTCAAACACGTCATTTGAGCTAGACAAGTGTTGCACCTTTGGAGCGGTAGTCAGTCCTTGTGTCCTACCTTCCTACCTCCACTACCTTGCCTATATATGCAAGGCTTCTTTGTACATTTTACTTAACTATTTGATAATATCATTTGGCTTAGTTTGTGTGCTTGTAGCTTGTGGAAGTATATCCCGATTCTTGATTTCTGATCTTGGCAATCCCAACATGGTATTAGTGCTAGCAAAACCCTTCTATTTTAAGCAAATCTCACACCTAGCCTGGTCAAGAGTTCCTCATAGAGCCAAATGGACCTTGCCATTGAGTTTGAAAGGCTCGAGAGAGTAAAAAAAGCTTGTCATTTTGTCAACATCGAAAAAGGAAAAATTTTGCAAAATTTTTTTAGCCCCCCAACCCCTATACCATACAATCATATGGTAGTACGAAATTATACATATTTTATCATCAGAAAATGCAAAAAAAAAAAATCTAAATCTAAATTTTTGCAAATCTGTAGGCGTTTGATTATGGTTTCCAGTCATTTGGTGAGTCTTTTTGGTTGTTTTAATGCCTGGTTCGAGGGTTTCAAAATTGGTTTTCTAGTGCATTGTGGCCATGTTTCAAGAGGGTTTTTTTGGTTCGCGGTAGGCATGAAGATTTGGGAGAAGTTAGGGCCTCTCCATTGCTATTTGATTTCACCAATCACCACAGTCTTCAAATCCACTCACCATTGAAGGTTTCAAGCCCTCTTCAAGTTGTGGTTGAGATCATTTGTTCTCTCCAGGTTGCCTCGACCTGATCTGACCCCATTTCATTCAATCTCCCTCAAATATCTTGTTAGACACCATCATTTGGGGATGAACCATCTAGTCAGGTGAATTGCATTCAGATCTCATCTCCACCATCACTTGATGCTACATGTGAATCTATAGTTGCTTCCTTGAGAACTTCTAGTGATTCATTACACTAGGATATTGATATCGTTGTTCCAAATCTGCCACATTGGGATAGATTTCTACCAGACACAACATCTTTGTTTGTAGAGTCCTGCATTGCAGATTTGGAAAACACCATTGAGGACATAAGTCTTTTCTTTGATGATAGTTATTTTGCTACTATAAAGTTCAAAGAAGATTCACAGAGGGCTTCCAGAGATTATTTTTAACAGGACTTCATGTGGGATTTGGATTCTAGCCATATGGAATGCATTGACATTCCATACATCAGTTCTTTAGACATTTTTTCTCTTACTTTGCCTACATCAACTTCTATAATGACATATGATGCAGATATTCATAAGTCCACATATTTGACTTAGTCATCATATCAACACTTTTCACCCAATAGCATTGGCTTGGAGATACTTGAGAATCCTTTGAAGACATCGTGGGCATCATCTAGGTATTTGAATCATGTGTAGAATCCAGAGACATTCATACTTCTTCCTACATGTTCCTATCAGGAATGGGAAGATCACTTGCACACTTCAGTGGTTCTCTTTCTTTCCAAGGGTAGAAATTTGTTCAGCATTCATGGATCATCTTCAACATCTAGTGTCGAGCATCTATCAGCACTACAGGATGAATTTTGAGGGGAGGTTGTATGGTTTCTCTTCTCATATTAGTTTTGGGATGAAGCATTTCTTCACATGGAGTTTATTCCTTCTCATTTTCTGGGGGATCGCATAGACCTTCTCTCTTTTCTCTCCCATGAGGGGGAACATCTATTGTACATTAGTGATAGAAGTAGTCCTTGGGGGGTACATGTGTTGAGTCCTCCTATCCTCTTCTTCTTATTCACTTGTACAATTTTATCATGTATCATTTCTCTTTTGGAGAGGGCTTTTTCCCACTGGGTTTTCTCCTCGACTCCACTTATGAGAAACTTATTTCTACATGGGTACCTAACATGGCATAGTAGCCAGGACCCATCATCATTGTATCACTACTCCCTAACTTGCACTTAAGAGGGGAGTTAGTGTAAAAAGGGACATTATCAAACTAGTTAGATTTTAGCCTACCTAGGAGAGTCCTGTTCAAACTAGATTAAGTCTCCACTTAGGGAATTTTAGAGTTTTCTCTCACCTCATATGTTTAGACCCTTATAATGTTTTAATGCGTACATGTTATAACATATCCTGTTCCGAAGCTTTCCATGATTTTTCACCCATTATCTTTGAATCTCAGATCATATCCTTTGTCACACATCTGACCAACACTCAAAAGATTATGCTTTAGACCATTTACATATAAGACATTATCAGTGTTGTGCTTTCCATCAAAAGAAATAGATTCTTTCCCACAAATATTACCAGTTGCATTATCTCCAAACCTAACTAGTCCTCCATCATATTTTTCCAAACTGACAAACTTACTTTTGTCACCAGTCATGTGATGTGAGCATCCACTATCAATAATCCATTCATCCGTATCTTTCTCCACCTGAACAGCCAAAGCACTTTCCTCCATTGGCTTTTCCTCCTTTACACAACTAGTAGGATTAGTAGATACATGTTCTTCTTTAATAGCAATAAATAGACATTCATTTGCACTAGTACTAGTGATTAACAACTCTATTGGGGAGTTGACAAGGAACTTGGAATGTAAACACAAATCCCATTACTAGGTGGCGACTTTGAGCAAAATCTCCCAGACGGTGAAAATAGAAGTTGTATGTAGGGGAGAAGATCCCTGCAAAACCTTTTGTTCCAAGAACTACCTATAGGAGTCAAGGACAACACTAAGAGGGGGGGTGAATCAGTGTCGTGTGAATTCTTAACTTTTTGCAAAATTTATCTTACAAGACAAATAGAAGGGAAGACATTGTTAAACACATATACATAAGACTATTGATAAAAGAGGATATAAACAACACCTCATGAGTAAATCATACACACACATAGAGAAGATCAATATACATCATGACACAAGATTTGCACGAGTGGAAAACCCTCCAGGGGTAGAAAAACCACTCCAAAACTGCCTCACTGATTACAATGTTTAGAAGCACCAACTTCAAGGAGCACCAACCCCTAATACTTTTAGAAGCACCAACTTCAAGGAGCACCAACCCCTAATATAGAACAAACTGCAAAGTGTGCAAGAAGTGATTGCCACTTAATCTGATTTGCACCATTATATAACTTGTCTTCTCTTTTGCATATCTCTATTCAATTACAATCTAAATATCAATCTCATTACCAAATCACCTAATACTCAATCAACTGCATATTGTCTTCGTAAATTTGTTGTACAAGAAGGTCATCATTTCTACTTTTTATCCTTACACAAAATCTCTGCACAAATTTAATAATATCTCTGCAAATTTATTTGGCTTCTTTGCACAAACATGTGTCTCTGCAAATATTAACACATCTCTGCAAAACAATTTAAATCATCTCTATATATACTCCTGATACACATAAAGCCTCTCATCATTGCTTGCAAATAAATCTCTACAAAAAGTTCCATCTCTGTCTTCTTTACAACACACACTCTATAGATTCAACCTGTATGAACTCATCATCTGTATGTTTCATCTCTATCTCCAAATATATTACATCAATGCACCTAAAAAACCATTATATACAAATTGATTATCCTTTCACCTTTCACATTCATCAATTCACCTGCAAAAATACTTTTCACTTTCCTCATACTCCTTGCAAAAAGAAATTTCAAAAATATCTTCAAGAATTTTATCCACTCTGCCCTGACCAAAAAAAAAAACCTTTCATATTCTCTTTTTCATTTATCTTCACCTAAAATAATAATCATACAAAACTTCCATCTTTTTACAATAATCTTTAAATCTTCTACCCCTAAAAAATTTTAATTTGCAAAAATCCCATCTACAAATAATTTTTACCAATTTGATCTCTTAAATTGCCCTAAAAAAAAAATTCAATTCCCAAAAAAAATCCTCTTCAAATTCTTCTCTGCAAATATGATCTTCATAGAAAACCATTCTTTTGCCCTCAAGAATAAAATCTCTTTCATTAAAAGCATTTATCTTCCTCTTCTATTTTTGATAACCTTTATGCAGTCCCATGATCAAGTCCCGTAATCTTAACATCATCCTTTGAGCTTTGACATCACAGAGGGAATTTTAGGGAATTTTAGAGTTTTCTCTCACCTCATATAACATGTACATGTTTTGCCCAAAATCTTCATTTCGGCCACTAAATTATCCCCCATCTTGGTGCACTTACCCATATATCAAAATTACTTTTTTCTTTGTCATTGAAACAAGGACTTCTATGTGGAGTGTAGTGTATTCTTTTTTATATATTTTAAATAATATTTGCTATTTTTTCTAGTGTCTTGAATAGAGGTTGTTGTTTGAAGATAATATATTTCCATATAGTACATGACATGAATTTGTTTGTAAGGCTTTTGGAAACAACTGTGTATAGATTTTTTAGCCTCAACATTTTGGATTACACTCCATGATCCATCATTAGGAGGAGAATGAAAATGAAGTAAAATTGTAGATCAGGTTCCTTAAAAAGACATAGAAAGGACTGACACACCTAGGCAAAAGGAAACAAAAGAACAAATAGAAAAATAGTAAAAAGTCAACCAAAAAATGGAAATAATTTAAAAAAATGCATAGAGACATGAACCCAAAAGGAACAAAAGATTGGGAGAAAGAGACCAAAGTAAGGAAATGATTAAAATGAAATTAGAAAAGATAAAGAGAATAGATTATAATAAAAAGAGATGGTGAAGGGAGGGAGAGTCAAAAAGATGAAAAATAAGAAGAAATAGAAAAATTATAATAATAGTAGAATACTCCTCTTGCACCAAGAACCCAATAGAAATAAACAAATTATTAAAGATAAAGGTGATTGCCTTAGCAAGTGAACAACCAAACATAACAAAAAAAGGCATAAAACATAGTAGATTTTCAACCTCCATTTTAGATTTCGGCAAATCATCAATGTGAAAAAGCTTGTAAAGAAAAAGGACCAAGGCAACAAAATGAAAACACATACATTACTTGATTGGATCGCACTGCTCCATTAGCCTTGGTCATTCTTGTAGGAGTAGGAGCAATCCCATGTCTATGGATCTAACCCTTGAATCTCCAAATTTTAAATTCAAGTTTGGCTGACTCTCACCACCCATTTCACTAGTCATTGTGATTTGACTAACACATGTTTATGTGATTTATTTCTATACCCTTGTGTTTAAAGGAATTCATTTCACATCTAAGAATATCCTCTCTCATCCTAGATTATTTGAGCGTTCAAGGAGCAATTATTAGAAGAACATTTCAATTGGTGCACTAAAAAGAATATTTAATTTAGCATCATCATCTAGGACATTTGCACAATTGCTTGTTGTTTGGCAATCTTTTGCATGACTATAAAGTTGCTCTTTCTAGGGATTGACTCAAGAGAATGTGTACCCTAGCAATTTGACAACCCTCTAAAGGTATTCTTAAATATTTTTAGTCTTTGTAGTAAATTAAACATCAACAAATTTAGCAAACACAAGTTGTAGGATCATACCCATGCCCTACAGATAAATCTATATCTATGGAATTGTCCCATACGTTCATACTTGTAAAAGAACACAAATGTTGCACAGAATTCAATGTGACACATAGATATAGATTATCCACTTCTAGTCTCAAGAACATCAAATTCTAGTGTCACGTCAATTCCATCCTTCATTAAGTCTAGAGAAAAGTACATCTATCCATCACATTTAATTTCCTAGCTTAACATTTAATACTAAATTATCTATGCCCAACTATCATTTAATCTATACTTGTGTATGCATCTCATTGGATTATCCTAGATTAAGATTAGTGCAAGTTTATTTTCCATTGTATTTTGGTGAACCATCTACTCTTACATGACCTAATTTCCCCCTCGGGTTTCTCATCCATATTACAATTTTTAGATCTTTACTTTTTTCTAATTTTTACATCTTAGTTCCAAATCTAGTCCTTTCATCTTATGATTTATTAATACATTCTTACTCTAGGGCTTGGTGTAATTATTTACATATCCCATCTTTTACTCACCCTACCCACCCTTGTGTGGCTTTAGGGTTTACATTTTAAACTTAATTTTAGATCTTATACACTTTTGATTTTCTAATTTTTCTAATCTAAGACTAATTACCACCCTTCACTATATTATTGTTATAAGAGTCCCCAATGGATTCAAGCTCCCAGGACCACCTGCAAAACCAAGATTAGCCTTCCATAAGAGAGTTGCAAGAGAATAATTGCTAGATTATGGTGTAACAATGAATAATGATATTATTACACACTCCATAAAAAATGTACAAAAGAGACATTGCTTATAAAGGCAAGGTTGAAAGGTAGGACTTGTTGCAAGTATGGGCCTAACTGGTGTTGTCATTGATGTCAACATACTCCTGTTGCATTGATGTCAAAGATTGGATGAGTTGTATGCTGAGGATATTGAGAAAATTAGCCCTATTAGGAATAGAGAAGAATAGTGAAGACAGTGAGGTAAAGATCCCAACTAAAATGAAGATCAGAGGATGCGCTTCAAAGGGTTTAAGATACGTGTCTTAAGATGATCCAATAAAGATTTGAGAGGTCCGCATGAATATTTGAAGAAGTTATGGCCACTTGAGTAAAACTGGTTCTGGTAGATGTTCAGAGGTGACAGAGTGACACAGATAGGTCCGGTGAGATCCGGAAATGCAATATCTTGTTCTGTAGATTTGGTGGAGTGTTTAGGAGGTCAATGTGAATTGACAACTCAATTGGTTCATGGTCTGGAGGTGTACAAGCATCTATTCCAATATAACAGTGATGCCAGACTTTGTTCTTGAAGTTCCGGACGAAGGAGAGAATGATTTCAGTAATTAGTAGTGTGGATGTTCTTGGTGATTCAAGCAAGCTTGTGGAGGTATTTAGATTGTGTCCAGTTCGTGTTGGTGGTCTACATTGAAGATTGAGCTCGTAATTGAAGAATTAATCTGGATGATGATGTTCTTCCTAAGTTTGGCTGACTAGATGAGTTACACATCTTGTGGATGATCTTGAAGATGTTTTGTGAAGCATGGCATGTTCCTCAAAGAAGATTGAAGTCTCAGATCTGTGTGGCCGATAGTGTGATGATCTGCATGAAGCCTTTTGTAATTAGTCAAGTTGTATTTGCTCTATAATGTATGCCGACTTGGATAATTATCCCAAAGTCAATGTCTTGTATAAATAAGAAGTTGTGATGTCATTTCAAAAGCATCTTGGTGGAGATGAGAGTGTGGTAGAGAGGAGGAAAGCGAAAGGCAGAGCAAAAGTATTGGGCTTAAATGGAACTGATTCAAGCATGGTGAAGATGCTATTCTTCAGTTCAAGTATGTAATATTTATTATCCTATAGACAGTGTGTCTCATGTAGGCAGTGGGTCTCTTGTGAGCAGTGTGCTCAGGCAGTGAGCATTAATTGGCATGTGCGATTTTGTTCTTCTTATTCTTTTAACAGAGAATACAATCTTGGGTTAGTCACCCCGTGGTTTTTCCCTTAACCGGGTTTTCCATGTTAAAATCTTGGTGTCATATGTGTTAATGTGTTTCTGCTCTTGAATTGTTGCATTATGTTTCCATGATTGATTTATTATTATGTTACTGAATTGCAAAGAGGATTTAAGTGATTAATAGGAAGAAAGTTTTGGGACAACTGATTCACCCCCCTCTTAGTTGTCTGTCTTGAATCTAACAATTGGTATCAGAACTAAGTTTCTTTAAAAGAGTTTAACCGCTTGAGGAGATCCAGGATGTCTTCCTACAAGAAGGATAGTCTGAGGTTTGATGGAACCAATTTCACTCTTTGGAAAAGCCGCATGGAATGTCACTTGCAGTGTATGGGAATGCAATATTGGATCATGGTTTCAAAGAAGTATGTTCCTCAACAGAATGGTCTGAGAACCGTAGATGAAATCAAAGATGCTGAAAACAATCTTCAGGCTAAAGAAGCTCTTCTAAGTGCCTTATCTGATTCAGAGCTGACAAATGTTATAGATCTAAAAACTTCATATGAGATTTGGGAAAAATTGGAACTTCTGCATGAAGGAGACAAGTATGTTAAATGTGTCAAGCTACAAAGTCTGAAAGGAAAATTCAAAAACCTAAAGATGAGTGAAGATGAAAATATCACTACATTTATGCCAAGAGTAAATGAACTTGTTTGTGGCATTAGATGTGCTGGTGGAATCTTGGATGAAGATGAGATTGTTGCCAAAGTTCTCAGATCCCTACCTGCTTTTTACAAATACAAGGTTGCTGCTATTGAAGAATTCAAATCTTTTTCTAATATCACAAGAGATCAATTGGTTGGAAAATTAGCTGCATTTGAATTGGCCGAGTTTGGAGATGCACCCCCCAAGACTGAATTTGCATTCAAAGCTAGTGCCTCTGTAAAAGGCAAACAAAAGTTTGATCTGGGAGAGAACTCTTCAAAGAAACTATCATGGTATGAAAAGGCAAGAAAAGATCTGGAAGAAGATGAAGCAAAAGCTGCTCAACTTGAAGCTCTTATTGCAAAAAGACTACCAAGAAGATCCGATAAGTATGAAGGAAAATTGCCCTTTAAATGTTTTAACTGCAATAAAATTGGTCATTTTGCCTCAAAGTGTCCGGAAAGATTTCAAGGGCAAATACAAACAGATCAAGATTCCAAAAGAAATGTTACTATGTTCATGAAGATGATGATGAAGGAGTAACAAATGATGAATCAGACACAGGAAACAAATCCGAAAGTGACTGGGTGTTTATTGCCATCAAGGAAGAAGATCCAATGCCCTCTAAATTTGTCAATCATAAAATGGTAGAAAGAGCTCTGGCTACCCAAGTTGAAGAAAAGGATGATTGGGTCATTGACAGTGGATGCTCCCACCATATGACAGGTGACAAAAATAAGTTTATAGATTTGGAAAGTTATGAAGGAGTTGTAAAATTTGGTGATAATTCTACTGGCAAGATCAGATGTAGAGGAACCATTTCTTTTGATGGAAAGAACAAAACCAGTAATGTATTGTATGTTGAAAGTCTAAAGCAAAATCTTCTCAGTGTTGGACAGTTGGTGGACAAAGGCTATGATCTCCGATTCAAAAATGGAAAATGTAAGATCTTTGAAAGTTTCAGAACAGAGATTGCATCTGGTACTCAAACAAAAGGTAATATCTTCCACTTGGTTGGCACTGGTAAAAATTGTTTATTTGTTCAAATTGATCAGAGTTGGTTGTGGCATAAGAGAATGTGTCATGTGAATTTTGATAATATCATCAAGGTAAGCAACACTCAGGTTGTAAGAGATCTTCCAAGACTGGTGAAACCTATTAATAGTTTGTGCAAAGAATGTCAGTTGGGTAAGCAGAGTAGAGTCACATTCAAAAGTAAGGAACAATCTTCTATTGGATTGTTGGACTTAGTACATACTGATCTATGTGGTCCAGCAAGAATTAGGAGTTTGCAAGGTGATAGATACTTCATGTTATTAATTGATGATCTCTCCTGGATGATGTGGGTGACTTTTCTGAAAGAAAAATCTGAGGCTCTTGAGAAATTTAAAATATTCAAAGCTATGGTAGAGAATGAAACCGGATTAAACATAAAATGTCTCAGGTCTGATAGAGGTGGAGAATTCACATCCAGAGAATTTATAGAATTCTATGAGAAACATGGGATAAAAAGATAGTTGTCTGCTCCAAGGACTCCACAGCAGAATGGAGTAGTGGAAAGAAAGAACCGGACCATCTAGGAAGCATCTAGAACCATGATGATGGAAGCAAATGTTCCTTAGATCTATTGGAGAGAAGTTGTAAGCACTGCTGTCTATACTCTTAATCGAGTACAAATCAGAAGCAATACTGGTAAGACCCCTTATGAACTCTAGTTTGGCATCACTCCCACTGTGAAGTATTTCAGAGTTTTTGGTAGCAAATGTTATATTAAAAGAGATGAAGACATTGGAAAATTTGATGCTAGAAGTGATGAAGGAATATTCTTGGGTTATTCTACTCAAAGCAAAGCATACCGATGTTACAACAAGAGATTGAGAAAGATTATAGAAAGTACAAATGTGAAGGTTGATGAAGGTATTGAAAAACCCTCAAGGTTTTATGAATATGATGAAGATGATCAGAATGATGTTTTGGTCCAAGAAGTCCAAGCCCCTTCTGAAACTCAGATCCAGACTGATCGGGAGAATCAGGGAGAAGAGATAAGTTTGAATAAACCTGTTCAAGAAATGGAAGTGCAAGAAATTCCCAAAATTCCCAGGTATGTAAGACTGAATCACTCTGAAGATCAGATCATAGGTGATAAAAGCAAAGGTGTTCAAACAAGAAGAAAGATTGCTCAAGACTCATAAGAGTATTGTTTGATTTCAAAGATTGAACCAAAGATAGTGAATGAAGCATGCAATGATGAAAGCTGGACTAAAGCAATGAAGGAAGAGCTGATGCAAATTGAGAAAAATCACACTTGGGATCTTGTTCTTAGACCTAGAAACAAAAATGTGATTGGAACCAAATGGGTCTTCTAGAATAAACTGAATGAAGATGGTGAAGTAGTCAGAAACAAAGCCAGATTGATCTGCAAGGGTTATTCCCAAGTAGGAGTTGATTTTGAAGAGACTTGTGCTCCGGTGGCAAGAATTGAAGCAGTCAGATTATTTCTTCCCTTTGCTACCTTCAAGGATTTCAAGGTATATCAAATGGATGTCAAGTCTGCCTTCCTGAATGGTGACTTGGAAGAAGAAGTAGATATTGAGCAACCGGATGGATTCTAATTGTCTGATCATGGTGATATGGTCTGCAAGTTGAAGAAAGCACTGTATGGACTCAAACAAGCCCCAAGAGCCTGGTATGAAAGACTGGATAAACATCTTTTGAAGATTGGTTTCAACAAAGGTACTGTTGACAGTAACTTGTACTTCAAAATTGATCATGAAAATATCTTAATTGTTGAAGTGTTTGTTGATAATATCATTTTTGGAGGAAGAGATAGTATGTGCAAAACTTTTACAAATCAAATAAAAAGTGAATTTGAGATGTCCATGTTTGGGGAAATGAATTTCTTCTTGGGTCTGCAAATCATTCAAACAAAGAAAGGAATATTCATTTCACAAAACAAATATGTGAAAGAATTGTTGAAGAAATTTGGGATGGAAGACTCAAAACCAATGAGTACACCAATGGCAACCAGATGTAAATTGAGCAAAGATTATAACTCTCCTAAGGCTGATCAGAAAAAGTATAGGTCAATGATTGGAGGACTATTGTATCTTACTCAAACTAGACCTGACATTATGAATGTTGTTGGTCTTGTTTCTAGATTCCAAGCGGATCCTAGAGAATCTCATGTCATGGCAATCAAGAGGATTCTTAGATATCTAAAAGGGACAGTTGAGTATGGTTTATGGTATTTTAGAGATCATGATTTCTCTCTTCATGCATATACAAATGCGGATTGGGCAGGAGATGTGGATGACTGGAAAAGTACCAGGGTGGAGCATTCTTTTTAGGGAAAAGATTGGTTTCTTGGTTGAGCAAGAAACAAGAGGCAATATCCCTGTCCACTGCAGAAGCAGAATATATTACAGCAGCAGGTAGTTGCACTCAAGTATTGTGGATGAAGCAAATGCTAAGAGACATCAGAGTGGAGTATGAGGAACCTATCATAATATTCTGTGATAATTCAAGTGCAATAAATATATCAAAAAATTCGGTGTTACATTCAAAGACAAAACATATATCCATCAAGTTTCACTTTTTGAGAGAGCAAGTGAACAAGAATGAAGTCAGATTGGAGTTTGTTTCCTCCAAGAATCATATTGCAGACATTTTTACTAAACCTCTACCTAAGGACTCCTTTGAGTATCTCAGGGGGAAGTTAGGGGTTATTACCCCTCCAGTTTTAATTAAGGTGCACTGATGTACATCAGTCTGGTGGATCTCACAGTCATATCTTGTGGTCTAGATTGATGATAGGAAGCTGCTACTCAGGGGGAGCAGTTGGTATGATTCTGAGTGATGCAAGTATGTGCCCTTTGCCATTGATGTCAAAGGGGAAGAGAAGACATGTGAAAAATAAAAAGTGGTTGTTGATCAAAGGGGGAGCAGTAAAGGAAGAGAAGACGTGTGAATGGTTATTATTGATAGGGGGAGTTATGTCAGTCAGTGAGGAGTTCTTGTCTTGATGGTTAAAATAGTTTTTCACATCATATGTTGCCATCAATGACAAAGGGGGAGATTGTTGCAAATATGTGCCTAACCGGTGTTTTCATTGATGTCAACATACTCTTGTTGCATTGATATCAAAGATTGGATGAGCTGTATGCTGAGGATATTGAGAAAATTAGCCCTATCAGGAACATAGAAGAACAGTGAAGACAGTAAGGTAAAGATCTCAGCTAAGATGAAGATCAGAGGATGCGCTTCAAAGGGTTTATAGATATGTGTCTTAAGATGATCCAGTAAAGATTTGAGAGGTCCGCATGAAGATTTGAAGAAGTTATGGCCACTTGAGTAAAACCAGTTCTGGTAGATGTTCAGAGGTGATAGAGTGACACAGATAGGTTCGGTGAGATCCGGAAATGCAATATCTCGTTCTGTGGATTTGGTGGAGTGTTTAGGAGGTCAATGTGAATTGACAACTCAATTGGTTTGTGGTCTGGAGGTCTGCAAGCATCTATTCCAATATAACAGTGATGACAGACTATGTTCGTGAAGTTCCGGATGAAGGAGAGAATGATTTTAGTAATTAGAAGCAGTGTGGATGTTCTTGGTGATTCAGGCAAGCTTGTGGAGGTCTTTGGATTGTGTCTAGTTCGTGTTGGTGGTCCACATTGAAGATTGATCTCGTAATTGAAGAATTACTTCCAGATGATGATGTTCTTCCTAAGTTTGGCCAACCAGATGAGTTACACATCTTGCGAATGATCTTGAAGATGTTTTGCGAAGCATGGCGTGTTCCTCAAAGAAGATTGAAGTCTCAGATCTATGTGGCCGACAGTGTGATGATCCACATGAAGTCTTTTGTAATTAGTCAAGTTGTATTTTCTCTGTAATGTTGCCGACTTGGATGATTATCCTAAAGTCAATGTCTTGTATAAATAAGTTGTGAAGTCATTTCAAAAGCATCTTGGCGGAGATGAGAGTGTGGTAGAGAGGAGGAAAGCGAAAGGCAAAGAAAAAGTATTGGGCTTAAATGGAACTGTTTCAAGCATGGTGAAGATGCTATTCTTCAGTTCAAGTATGTAATATTTATTATCATGTAGACAATGTATCTCTTGTAGGCAGTGGGTCTCTTGTGAGCAGTGTGCTCGGGCAGTGAGCCCTAATTGGCATGTGCCATTTTGTTCTTCTTATTCTTTTAACAGATAATACAATCTTGGGTTAGTCACCCCGTGGTTTTTCCCTTAACTGGGTTTTCCACGTTAAAATCTTGGTGTCATATGTGTTAATGTGTTTCTGCTCTTGAATTGTTGCATTATGTTTCCATGATTGATTTATTATTATGCTACTGAATTACAAAGAGGATTTAAGTGATTAATAGGAAGAAAGTTTTGGAACAATTGATTCACCCCCCCTCTCAGTTGTTTGTCTTGAATCTAACAAGACTAACTAGGATGATGACAAGTGTCGTAATCCTATGACATGAGACAACTAGAGGATAAGATCACATGTGTACTAAAAACTTCTAGAAATATTCCTAGAGCCCTAAGTCAACTTAACATGTGAACATGTGTGAATAGGTCCTAACTAATGACTACTTAGATAATGTGCCTTGTTCACAATACAAAGGGGAAACTAGATAGGAAATACCATGTTAACACCAACACCCCCCTTAAGTGCAACTTATGGAGAATATGAAACATGCATGTAAATGATGCAATGATGGGTCCCGGATATAAGGCCATGTTAGGTACCCATGTACGAACAATCTCTAACAAATGAAGTAAAGGAGAAAAACCCATAGGAAAAAACCTCTCTCCAAAAGAGAGAAACTAAAAAAGTGAAAGAAGGAAGGAGAACTTAACATGACCCCCAAGGACTACTTTTGTCACCAATATACAATCAATTACCCCCCACAAGAGAGATAGAATGAAATGATAGATGCCCCCACAAAGAAGTAGCTCTTGTGCCAATGAATGCTCAAAGATAAAATACAATCTAATGTCTCCAAACAACATTTCTTCACTTGGGAAGAAACAAATCTAATTGTGGATGTAGAAGCAACTCCCACAATCTAGATGAAAAGGGAATCCAAATCAAAATGTGTGCCTCAGAATACAACTCTAGTGTCCTCACGCTGGAAAATCATGTCTTCTCCAAATCAAGAATGGAATGCCCAATCAAGGAAGTAGAACCAAGAGAGGAAGGATAGTGAACTGCATCTAAAAACATTAAAGATGTGATGACATCATTTTCATCAAAGAGGAGAGATAACCCCTCACACGTGTCCTCCAAATCTAAACTGTGAGACTCGACAAACAAGGATGCAATGTTTGATAAAAATTGATCTTATTGCAAAGAATCAGTAGAAGATCTCACAAACTCTAAAGTAGCAATGGGTGATGGTGGAGAAGTGATCTCAATAGGAGGAGAAGGAGAAGCAAGAGAAGTCTTTATGTCATCTGAATAGTCAAGACCTACTATATATTCAGCTCCTCTTTTGTACCATCATCAAAGGGTATATTAGATCTGCATCATCAATAGGTATGAGGCAATCCATTGCATGATTAGTTAGGAATGGAGAGATATGAGGGTCTCCATAGATCTCTCGAATCTTAGTCCAAAGTGTTTCTAGACACGCAATATGTGAAAGGAAATACATAGTGTCAAAATCAACACTACATCCAATCAATCCAAGGACATGATCAACCCTATTTCCCCATGCAGATTTCTTATAAGGTGTATCTAGTTCAAGTATGAGTCCATAAAGATAAGGTAAAATAGTAAGCCACATAAAATGTATAAGGATGTCATTTTGCCAAGACTCATAATAATCCTTTTTCATATTTAACACAAAAGGATGAATAGTAAAACCCATGTTATCTCCTCAAATGATTAGAGATCAAAACTCATAAGATTACCTCCCAATTTTACTCAATCATGAGAAACCCCCTAGAAAAACATGATCATGGCACTTTATAATTAGTGCAGTTACAATTTCCACTAGCCAAAATAGCAAAGTGGTCTTTGATCTTGGTACAAAGAAAATGCCAAAATAGGTCTTAAATTAAAAGTATAATTTTTGTGTAGAATTGGATCAAACTGATTACAGATATGAGAAGTATACGAAAAATTATGCACTTTCAAAAAATTCATTAAAAAATGTTACCGTATGAGCACAAATAGAGCCTCAAAAGTTTCCAAAATGAGAACTATGTAGCAACAAGTGTGAAAATCTACAATTGCTAGAAAAAAACAAGCACCAAAATCAAAATCCGATTGCAGCATTACAAATCTTGCGAAATTCTAACCCAAATAAAAAAATTGCTCAAAAAAAGAGAGCCTAAATAAACAAGATACAAGCCTCCAAAGTTCAATTGTTTGGGGGGTTGGATTAGGGGAAAAGGGTTGATGATTTCATGCTAACATCATCAAAACTGGGTAAGGAATCTTTCCAGATTCCTTGGAATATGCCCTGAATCTTCAAAAATTGCCCTGAAATGGCAAAACCACTATCTTGAACGTCAAAACCACCAAGTCTCGAGCACTAAATTGCTTTCAGGTCCAATAGGTGGTATCGTGGCAGTATAGATAGAATATTTTGTCCTACCACCAGTATATTCTAATGCTTAAAGGTTTGTGGGTGGGATTAAAACACTGACAAGTGGGTTTAGGTTACCCCAGCCGAAATATAGGTGTCGACTTGGTTTTACAGTACCGTCGGGCGGTATTGATCAGACGAGAAGGTTGGAGGGGCCATGTGGGGGGCCTGCACCATGCAGGTAGTGTTGTAGGCACCACATGGTGCCTGTTGACTGGCCCTGCGCTTTGCCAGGATAGAGTACCTTGATTTGATCATTGAATGAGATTATTAACCACTAGATAAATCTTTTAACCACTGAATAATTTTGTGGATCATTGGACAACTTCATAGATCAAGTGATGACACAGGATGATTCAAGAACCTATGCAGGTGATGCCATATGGTATGGATCTGTACAAAATCTCGCCTGCAAAATATTCTTCAACCCTAGCAAAAATGGCTAGAATTATTTTAAAGCCAAAATATAGAGTGTTTTATATCAAAATTCATCTATTCGACCTTTTGGAGCAAAAACTTAAGTTTGATCATCTCCTAAAATTGAGAAGGGTCTTGCAAATTTGAAGCTTTGATACCATGTAAGATTCCCCAATGGACTCAAGCTCCTAGGATCACCTGCAAAACCAAGATTAGCCTTCCACATGAGAGCTGCAAGAGAATAGTTGCCAGATTATAGTGCAACAATGAATAATGATATTATTACACACTCCATGCAAAGTGTACACAAGAGACCTTGCTTATAAAGGCAAGGTTGAGAGGTAGGACTAACTAGGATGATGACAAGTGTCTCAATCCTATTACATGAGACAACTAAAGGATAAGATCACATGTGTACTAGAAACTTCTAGAAAGATTCCTAGAGCCCAAAGTCAACATATGAACATGTGTGAATAGGTCCTAACTCATGACTAGTTAGATAATGTGCCTTGTTCACACTACAAAGGGGAAACCAAATAGGAAATACCCTTGTTCATACCAACAATTATTTATGCCACAAGCTACTCATGATCCTAATCTTCCATTGAGGAGTGCTTACTTAAACCCTAATATGGTTGCGCATTTTGATAACAATGATATCTTTAATGTGTTGGAGTACAGACAACACTGAGAGGGGGGGTGAATCAGTGTTGTAGTTAAAAAACAATTCAATTTTCTTCTTGTCAATCTTGAAAACAGAAAGCAATGATGCTGATATAGTGCTTTATAAAAGCAAGAAACCAAATACTGTGCAATAAAGGACAAAACATTCAAGTATGAAAAACAAATGAACCATGCATCAAATGAGACCATAACACAAAGATTTCAGGAGTGGAAAACCCTCATGGGGCAGAAAAACCACTCAGTAAATGCCTCACTGGCTTAATCATCAAAAACACCAATAACAGAGCCTCATTGGCCTTTATGTCTCACTAACTGCAAAATGCCTCATTGGCAACATAAGCCTCACTGGCAATGATCATATTGTCTCACTAACATGATCACTTACAACTTCTCAAAGATCAGATGAAAATATACAATACAGAGAGTTTCTCTGTTTCTCTACAATCCAGATCTTGACAGTCTCATTTATTTGAGACTCAAGAATACATAACCAAAACTGTGCACATCAACTCAGAAATGTTTTTGCATTACAACACACTACTATTGTCTCAAAGATAGTGTAAATACAATATCATCAACACCATATCAGGTGTTTACATTTTATGCCTTTTTATACACTCACAGTCCTTTGTTTCTTTCATCAAACAACTTGTAATTTCCAAATGAATCTGTAACTGTCAAGAGAGTGGTCGAACAGACCCATTATCAAGAACTTGAGTTTGTAAAAATAATTCATAATACCTTTGAAAATATTTCAAACTTTAATCAAATGATTCATATAGTGCCTTTCCAAACTGTGGTTACAAAAACCTTAACCACAATAAAATATTATCAAACAGTGCCTCAAAAATGTGCATGAAGAACCAAGTCATATGAGTATGACCTTTCGAACCCTAACCATAGAGAGAGCTTATCAAATGCTTAACAAAGGTTTAAAGATCACAGTTTTCAAAGATAATCTTTCAACTTTAATTCATAAAAAAACTTTTCATCATGGTAAAGATCTTCTCGACAGGGTAAATTTCCTTTAGTCATTGTTACAAACCCTAACCATAACTGTTTGCCGTTCTCATAACTATTTTTCTTTCTTTTAAACAACAAGAAGTAGAGTGCTTATGAGACAAAAAAAACCCACTTGAAGTCAAACACTTCATTAAGCTCAAGAAATGAAGTCAAAACTAACACTCTAAGTCACTGCCTATGATACAGTGAATCAACCTTGTTTATGCAAGCTTTCTTCAAGAAAAAAATCCCAGCTAAGAGGTTAAACAAAAACCCAAGTCGTAAAACATAAAACATACTTTCTTTTGCTTCATTTACCCATTTTTAATAACTTAGAAAACCCCTTAATATAAATCATCAAAATGAACCTCCAAATGAAACCACAAAGGAAAAATATCACCTGAAAAATGCTGACAACTTGGAAGTTTTGTTGTTGATTAAAAGTCCAAGAAAGAAAAAATTGTCAAGCTGAAGCTCACTGTAGCTCAAGCTTTGTCAAATCCTAGAGATCCTTATCATCATGACTGAATCTTGTAACACTTTGTATAATATTGAAACCCTAAGTCGAGAGCAAGTATATCTCAAACTTTAACTTTACCAAATGAGACTTCAAACAAACTTTTTCATTGAATACACCTTTGCCTGATAGTCCCGGTGTGCCCTAAAAGGCCCGGTGACATTCTATACAATGCATCAACATTTACATGCTCATTATACCCGATACATGCTTGTCAGGTTAATGACTTAAGTGGCCCAATAAAATGCTTTGCTTATGCCCATCATAATAAAATTATTAAACAAGATTATGATCATGACAACATTAACCCACAACATGTCTTCACACTTTGTCAATGACAAAGTCAATCATAAGTCATTATTTGTGTGCACCAAAACCAAGCAATGGTAACAATTTTATGCAAATAGAATGACCCCCAAATTTTGTCAAGTTGCCCTTACCAATAGCAAACTGCATAATAAAACTGATGTAACAAAGTGCCTGTCATAAAGCCATCAAACAATATCACTATAGCATAGAATATCAAATGCCAAGAATGCAATCCAAAAAAGATGTCACTGACTGAAAAACCACATCCACTGTAATGCACATCATGAATGTCAACCAACTGTAACGCACATCATGACTGTCAACCAAATGCATGCCACCTAGAACAATAACCAAATACCTCCTCCAACTATCATGATGCAATTGTCATTGTACCATAGTACCACAAACCTGAGAGTGTGTGTATTTGTCATCAAGGACAACAACTGAGAGGGCAACATATTGGTGGTCATGTTGAGACTAATTTGGGTGATCAAGAAGACTATGATCATGATGCACGTGTGGCCAAACAAGACATTGCACTTACTAGACAAGCTTTGATTGGTGCATTTATGCAGGTTTAATCCCCTAATCAATTAGTGAATCTATTTTATAAGACATTAGAGGGATGTCCTCGTGGCACAAAAAATTATGAGACCTTGGAGCCTTAATGAATCCTTCTAATGGTGTATCCTCCAATCCATCATCCTCTTCCAACCCCAAACCTACCCCTACTACTTCCATGGCCACTATTATCATTAACCCTAGTGTTGTTCCTACCTCCTTCCCCATTAGCTTCACTATCTAATATTGTAATGAAATAACTTGCACAAGAGAAGAATATAATAGAATATATGTTGCAAATACTTGATAATACTTGAGAATAATAAGCCACTTCAAGGAGGAAAACCTCCAAATATCTCTAATAAAAACATAATTCACAATTTGATGGTGATCAACTAACCACTAGCTCCTATATACCCTACTTATGCCTTGGATACCACCTAGGCTAACTTAGATACCTAAATATAACACTGAGGATGACTTAATAACCTAAATGAGACTAAATAATTACCATATAACCTATTTAACAGTTACGGTAGCCACAAGTCAATTAGTCATAACCCTATACAATCAATGGATTAAGGGTGTAGCATGCCCCCCCACCTCTTTAGAGAAACATTATTCTCAATGCTAATCAATTGTGGATGCTTCTGCATAAAATCTTCATCTCTGATGTGGTAATTTCAATGGAAAGTACTTCCATTTAATTAAGTACTTTGTGATTTTCCCAATCCTCAACTTTTTCGTGTGTGGAAAATTAACTCAGTTTCCAAGATGGGTCTTCCCTTTGCATCTAGCTCATGTAGCACTATCTATGTAGAATTGTGTAGTGATCTACTCACCTCTTTATTAAATTTTATGTCCTTGCCTTGTTCTCCTTGAGACTAAAAAGTACCTCTTGCTAGTGTTGAATGTGTTTTTCCATTTCTCTAACCTTTTGGTGTACCTTCCATGAAGAGGTGAAGGGTGATAGATGGTACCTTAGCATTGATTAAATAGCCTGACCAAAATCTCCTTTAGGAGGCAATCCTTTTTTAATTTCTCTAAGTAGTGATAATGCATGGCAAGATCTTATTGGCTTGACTTCTTCTCCTACTTTTGTTTCTTCTTCTTCTTTTCACATATCCTTCATTGGTAATAGGTTCTAAAATCCCATATGAGTGGTAGCAATTGAATTATTTGGATGATGGTCCATTTTTAGACCTAATTCAATCCCAAAAGCATCATGTCCCTTGGAAGACTCATCTTCTTCCCAAATCTTACGATTTGAAACTACTCCCTTTGATTCCATATAACTCACAAGGGAATCAATTCTTTTTTATAATGTTGAAATCTCATATTGAACCTTGATGTTTTCTTCCCTTATAGATTTAATATCACAAGGATGAATCTCCTAATTACTATATCATCCTTGTCTAGAGATTTTATAGGTGTGATAGGATTCATTTTACGTCCTGTGGCAAGCCCTACCATGATGGATTTTTTTTTGCAATAAATCACATGAAACAAATCCAAATGATCTAAAAAACTTATTGTAACTTACTTGAGACTAGATCTCACCTTTCAAAAAAAATCTCCAAGAAATTTGTTGATTTGCAACCTTGATAGAGAATTTTTGGTGGAAACCTTAATTTCACAATAACTTCCACATTTCTACTCTAAATAATCTCAAATCTAGAATTTAGTAGCTTCAATACATCCTTGATCAACCCTCTAGAAATTTTTAAAAAACATTGATTTGCAGTCTGAGGAACAAATTTAGTGGAGACCTTAATTTCATAATAACTCCTCCAAATCTACTCCAAATGGCCTCAAATATGGATTGTAGTAGCTTCAAAATGGACTTGAAACCCCTTTAAAAATCAAGAAAAATTTTACCAATTTGAGAGATATATGTGCATCACAATTTAACCCCTTGAGCCAAAAAAGAATCGCATTGATTCTTGCCCTCTTAGTGCCAAGATCATGCTCTGATACCACTTGTAATGAAACAAATTTCACAAGCAAAGAATATAATAGGATATATATTGAAAATACTTGATAATACTTGAGAACAATAAGCCATTTCGAGGGGACAAGCCTCCAAATATCTCTAATAAGAACACAATTCACAATCTCATTATGATAAACTAACCACTAGCTCCTATATACCCTACTTATATCTTGGATGCCACCCAGGTCAACTTAGATACCAATAACACCTAGGATGACTTAATTACGAAAAGGAGACTAAATAAATTATCATATAACTTATTTAAGAGTTAAGGTAGCCACAAGCCAACTACTCATAACTCTATACAATCAATGGATTAAGGGCATAGAAAATATGGTTTACCACATGGTTACACTCCTCCCCTCATGAAAACCACTAGTACTTTGATTCCTTCTACCATTCCATCCACATCTAATTCTTTCACGCACATACCCACTTCTATTACACCCCCCACTCATATAACCCATATTATTCTTCCATCTCAACCCATGACCAATACTTCAAATAATGTGACCAATCCATCGCTAGCTATGTCCTTACCTCCTACATCGCAACCTCAATATACCTCCTCCACTATTTCACATACTCCTAATACCACTCTTGTTTCCACCTACACCCTAGATACACTAGTACAAGAATTGCCAAATCTAAAGAAGGAAATCAAGGATAACAAGGACTACTCTGCATACAAACCTCCACATTGAATGCATTTATCTTTCGAGGTTCTTACATCTTTGTTGCCTATGGGATTCATGCCTCATATATTTGAATTGTACAATGGAGAAGGAGACCCATGCATCCACAATGAATCTTTTGTAGTTGCATGCATTGACTTTGTTAATGATGACAAGATCTTAGCTAAGTTGTTTCCATGGAACCTAAAGTACTATGTATGTTATTCAAAGGTTTCATTCATTACCACTAGGTTGCATAAAATGCTTTGATAATCTTGCTACAACATTTTCATGTAAACATGGGATTGAAGATTAATGTGAATGACCTTATTAGATGCACACAAAGAGGCAATGAACCTATCAATGATTATGTCATTTGATTTTAATCTTTGTATGGAAAACTCAAACACCAATTCAATGATGATGAATTATAAATCATGTTTCTTGAAGGGTTACTTCTAGTAAGAAAGAATAAGCACCTAAGTAGCTTTCCATCTTTTAGAGATATGTGCACACATTTGAAGAAGCTTGGGGTTAAGCTTCTAGCACCAATACATTAAAATATGCTTCATCATCTCAATCATCCTACCCTTCAAAGTTTCAAAGGCCAAATAATTTTGTGAAGGGTAATGATATGAAGGAAAATGTGAATTGATTTGTTATTACTTTTGTCCTTCCTTCCTTTAGACCAAATGCACCTAGGAAATTCACTAATCTTCAAAGATCCATGGATGATATTCTTCAAAGCTTGTTAAGTGCCAACTTGATTACACTCCCTCTAGTTTGTCCATTGGATCCTAACAAACCACTTCTCAAGGCATATAATGACCAAGCATTTTGCAATTTTCATTGAGTTAAGGGTCATTATACTCAATTCTACATGGGTCTTAAATACAAGGTATGTGCAACCTTATCAATAATAATATGATTAAAGTGGAAGGTATCAATGATAATGGAAATCCTTCGATGGCACCTACAAATAGTAGATTGGAGAAATATATAAATCCCTTTCCACATCATGCAGATAACATTGAGGCACATGATACAGATGATAACACAAATTGGTGATAATGTTAAAATCATGTCACATGATAATGCTTCTATGGGAGCTATTGAATGTAATGTCGCATCTTCTTCCTCTCCTCTCATTTTTCCACTGATTGTATTTTTTGATGAGATCCCACAAAACAAATATTATAGTCCATTAAACATATCGAGTAGCTTAAAATACATATCACCAAGTCAATTCCTCATTGATCCTACATGTCAATATAAAATATGTACTAAGTAGTTTTTATTCACTAGCCATATTAGACATCAACAATACACACATTCTAGTATCTTGTTGAAAATGACTAACAAAATGTTGAGCAACACATTGGGTTGCATTATCTTGTTGTTGAGAATGGACCTAAGGAACTGCCAGTTTTATATCACATTATACCATCATCCAATTGATTTAAATTGTTACTCGAGCAACCTTGGATTGAATAGTGGAAAGTTATATCTTTTCTCTTACATCAATGTGTTTAATTTGCATACAAAAGGAAAAGTGTTAAAGATTGAAAGAGTTAATTTCAAACCACTATCTAATGCAAATCACTTTACATTGGACACATTTGTGAAGACATCAAATGATGTGCCTTATGAGTAGGATATCATACATAATCGATATGATACATTTGGATGAAATAGAAAGAATTCAAAAGAAAATGAAACAACAAGCTTATAGTCCAAAAGCAAAAGAGCTTAAAGTAGAAAACCATGTGCCAAAATAGAAAAAAGATAGATACAAAGAAAGAGACAAATGCAAAAGTAATTCAAATAACTCAGTTTCATGTACAAAAGACCACTTGGAAATTGAAGAAAGAAGTTGTGCATCAAATGCCTATAATTCCACCACAACCACAAGTAAAGAAACAAGAAATATGGGAAAGAAGGTAGGTTCCTAATGTAACACCAATGGATCATGTGTTTACATCTAGTACGAAAGAATACAAAGAAGAGACGTGTCATAGAAAAAGCAAGTAAAGAAGAAGCAACATGAATCTAGGAAAACAAATTTGATGATTTTTGTTGGGATGATGATGATGACTTGTTGGATGAGGACAATTATGATCATTTGGAGGAAAAGGTTGATCCTCCAAAGTTCATTCAATGATACATGAGCACAATTATAGCATATATGTCTATATACCTATAGCTTAGATTTCACTTTTGTCTTTTGTGTTCCTTGTTGCTTTCATATTTTGGCCTTTTGATCATGCCTTGGTTCTTGAGCTTCTTATACTCATTTTACTTTTCTATATTTGGTTTCATGTTTACCTGCTCTCACTCAAGGCGTATTTGCTTCTTTCATTTTCCTTATTGACATTTTTTTGCTCATATCTTGTTGTCTTCCTCTTTATCTTTACATCATTTTTACCCTTGCCTTTGCTTATAATTTACATGCCACTTGGATCATTTACCTTTTTTCCTACTTCATTCTATCCATCCTTATGCTTATTTGACCTTTATTCTTATTAACTCATGATCTTATGGTTCCTACCTTACCACTTTGGTTGTTATGTTGCCTTGCTACCTCCCATGTTTGTTATACATACGTATGCTTACTATGAGGCTTTTCTTATGATCCTCATGTTTGTCCACATATGTTACCATGACTATGCTCACAACATTTACCATACCTAGACCACACATATGTGGTTCTTATGCTTTATCTTATGATCATTGATACTTTCCATGATCCTATATTTTCATACTATGCTTTTAGAGCTTACATATTGGGCCTACGTTGCTATATCACACCCTTAGAGTTACCTTTACATTGAAGCCATCATGCCTTCCCTATTCCACACTTGAGCTTCTCTTGCCATGCCTTTACATTAGGGGCATAATGTCTTCTCCATTCCACATTTGATCTTTCATTGCCATATCTTTACATTGGGAGAATCATGCCCTCCCCATTTTGAGCTCCTATTGCTACATCTCGGAGGCATCATTGCCCCCCCCCTATCATTTGTACCCACATAGTTATACCTTGCTTGTAGAGTTACCTCTTTTGAGTGGGGGCATTGTTCCCTATGATATCATTGCTTATCTATTTTATAGTGGGAGGCATCACGTCTTCCGCCACCATACCTTGAGATCATATTCTTAGTCCTATGTTACTACTAGGGACCTATTGTCTTACCTCAACCATTGTGTGCCCATGCTCTTGAACACCACACTGGGGTCATATACCCATCCTAGTGCCTTCTATACCCACGTGTGTTTTTGTCTATAAGGGCCACATCGCCATTTTCCATTTTCCCATGTTGGGGGCAACCTTATACTTAGGGCCACCATGTCTTCCCCATTCCACATTTGAGCTTTCATTGCCATATCTTTACATTGCAGGCATCATGCCATCCCATTTTGAGCTCCTATTGCTACATCATTACATCAGGGGTATCATGCCTTCCCCTATATCATTTGTACCCACATAGATATACCTTGCTTGTAGAGCTACCTCTTTTGAGTGGGGGCATCTTGCCCTATGATATCATTGCTTATCTATTTTACAACTTCCGCCACTATACCTTGAGATCATATTCTTAGACCCATGCTACTACTAGAGACCTATTGCCTTACCTCAACTATTGTGTGCCCATGCTCTTGAACACCACAATGGAGACATATGCCTATCCTAGTGCCTTATGTACCTACATGGGTGTTTTTGGCCATAAGGTCCACATCACCATTTTCCATTTACCCATGTTGGGGGCAATTTTATACCCTAAGACTTATATCTAGCACATATGATTTCCATATCTTATCATTCTAAATGTTATACATGCTCATTACACAATGCATTTGTTATAGTTATTACATGAGTTGCATGCTTACATGCTTAAATTACATTTACATTTATATTTCATGTACTGCTTTTTCCTTGTCCATGAATTCCTTGCATCCTACATATGCAACCAATTGTAGGTAGAACATATTTTGTCACTAACATTCCCATGTCAAGCTTTCAAGTAGTGACAAGTGCTACACAGAGACTCATCACCATGATCAGACGAAGCTTTACCATGTAGTGTGGCATCTTCAATATGCCACATGCAACACGTCATATAATTTTCAACACAGGCAAAATTTCTTAACCCTACTCATTTCCATGATTTTTAATTTCCTAAATAGTTAAGCAAGCTTGCATTTTGTGCCTAATTTTCACTTGTGGGATAGAAGCTACTTGTTGCACACTCCTTTGTTTTGCAGATTCTCATGGAGCATGCATGCTAAAGATGGACGCACACGATGACATTCAGTGAGGTTTGTCGCTTTATACATACATGTTTATGAGTGCTTACATACTTTGAAATACACGACCATTCAAGGATTTACATGCATCCCAAAGTGGGGGTAAAATTTAATGGTGAAATTTGCATACCCATGCCAATTCCCATTTAATTTTGTGCCCATTTTGAGAGAACGTCCTAATGCAATTACATATCAACAAAGGGCACAACCTTGTGCAAAGTTGGGCTCATTCACCTAGCCTTCACCTATCCCATTAACATACATTCCCATGCATTTATTTGCACCTTATCCATTTATGTACACTTGCCTATACAGTCCACACTTATTGCACCCTCCATGATCAGAGATACACTCCTTACCTAGATCTTACCGCTCCATTATCTTGGTCATTCTCACAGGTGCAAGTGTCGAACTAATCTTGCATCCATGGATTTAACCCCTAAATTTCCAAAATTCAAATTCAAATTTGGCAAAGGAGCCTATTTCACTAGTCATGAGTCGACTAAAACACGTTTATGCAATTTATTGTTGTCCTTGTATTTAAAGACATTCAATTGTATCCATTTCACATTCAAAAATATCCTCTCATCCTAGATCATTTGATCATTTGAGGAGCAATTATTAGAAGACCATTTACTCCAATATCATGATCTAGGACAGCTATGTAATTGTTTGCTATCTATCAATCCTTTACACGATCATAAAGCTGATTTTTTGGGGGGTTTGGCCTAGGAGAACTTGTGCCCTAGCAATCTAGCAACCCTATAAAGGTATTTTTAAATCAGTGAATTCAACGAACTAGGAAGCAAAGGCACACAAGTTGCAGGATCATATTTGTGCCCCATAAACTAGATCCACATCTATAGAATTGTCCTAGACCCACAGACTTGACCTAATAAAGGACATAGATCTTCCACAAAATCCAAGGCAACACATAGAGAAAGAGGATCTATTTCTAATCTCAAGAATATCTGTAATGGTCACCCCAGCTTTTTTTGAAATTCCAAACACAGAGAAAGATGCAATGGTTAAGTTCTTCCACACTCTTCTGATCACCCAGATCCATATGCAGGCAAGGTGAGAGCATACAAGTGCTTTCGAGTTAGCATTTCAACCAACATGCAATAATAACAACTTCCACTTATTCAGTGGGCATCCACTTATGCAGCGGGCATCCACTTAATCGTGGGAATCACCACTTATTCAGTGGGGGAAAACTGAAAGTAAAGTTAGGCACATCAACTTATTCAGCAGGAATCCATTAACAATTAAACCACTTATTCAATGGGGTGAGAAATGAGTAGAAATAACTACTCCACTGGTGGTTATACCATCCAGGGATACATTCACAGATTTATTGCAACATGTAAAAGAAATACAAGAATTAGGGCATGCTGCAATATTTTATTAATTCTAATCAGAACTGAAATAAATTGTTGTAGCATTAAAAATCAGAATATGAGGAGTTGAGAAGTCACCAAACGTCACCCTAAAGCATACCCATGAAGCTTTGTTGCTGATTATGGATGTAATGAAGCTCAAACACTGAAAATACACCTCTAAAAGCACTCTAACAGCAAAATGCCCAACTTTGAACAGAAAAAGGAAACACTCCAAACTTCACACTAACAACTGATATGAAGTACCCAGATGATGCAGATTGACCCAACACTAATCTTCCACTTCACATCAAAATACATCAAAACTATTCAACCCAAAATCTCTGCATGATGACTCCATTGAAGCTCCTTGTGATTTTCTAAATAAAACCACCAAATATCCAGCTAGGGTTGATCTTCCACAACCGAAACCATATGAGAAGTTGAGGCTAAACAACCCCAAGAAGAAACTCTGCTCAACAGCACAAGTTTTTAGAAGAAATGAAAATATATTCAATCGCATAAACCTCCAAATGAGCCCAAAACCCCTTTATAAAGACACTTTTAGGGCAACAAGAGGAAATAAAAATAATAATTTCACTTTTCTTTTAATTTCCTCCTCGCATAAAAATAACCTTTTTAATTGCTCACTTTATGTCTCCCTAGCTAATATTTTCTTTTTATGTGAGCATCAAATAATACTTTTCAACACCTTTCCAAAGAGCTATTACACTTAAGTTATCTTTTAATATTTCTCATCCTTAGACAACTTAAGTAAATAAATAATTAAATAGCCCAGTAATATACCCAAGTTGCAGAAAGCATCCAAATGATATACTTTTGTAATTCTAACCATACCAACAGGATACTGAAGACTTGGGATGAAAATTGGAGGTCATTGGGTGACTTTCTAAAAATAGCATGTTTCTCCAAGAAAGTTGGAGAGCACCCGAGAGGTCAAAATTGAATTCCAAAAGCATCTATGAACTCCAAATGACTAGCCGGACTTAAAGATGTGAACAACCACTCTGAAAGATTGAGCCATGACCACTCCAAGAATGTTGGAGTTCTTCCTAACACAATGAATAGCCTCCCGAAGACTAGGAACAAGCATAACACGCACAAAAGGTCTATGCGTCAAAAAGGGAACATTACAGTCCTCCCTTCCAGGAATCGCTTGCCCTCAAGCAATTGACAAACCATAACCTATGGAACCATCTTGAATAATGTCACTCCAAGATCCCAGATTAGTCTACGAGATTTGTGAACTCCCAAATACCATGTGCCCTGTTGTATCACAACAACAATTGTAACCTTCTCCACACTTCTTGTAAGAAAAAAAATAATCCTTTCCAACAAATCAACGAACTCTTCATCATAACACCCCTTGGATTTAATATGCCTCATCTGAACCATTCTAATATAATCATGAAGCCTCGTGAAAACTCTCATTGTTTTTACTTCAAGAGTCTCTGAATGATGAACCAAGGCATGTGGAAGTTTGTTATCCTAAATAATCTCCAGAGGTAAACTATCATAGTTTACATCACAAACCTTCATAAGATAAATTCTCAAAGTTTGGAAGGTCTGAAAAAACACAAACTTGGTGTTATTCATGACTAAAATTAGTGATGGACAATCTGATTTTAACAACGTGCACAAGGAACAACAGCTGCACTAAATGAAATTCCAAGAATGAGCATGAAAAATGAGCATTGTATTGTTCAGCATCACTTTGAAAAAGGTTGGAGAAAACTTCCAAGCAACCTCCAACTGCGAATAATCACTTTCCTTGACACTAATGTCCTGTCAACTCTCATGAATGTGAGCAGCCCGACAACTGAGATGGCTGATTTGCAACCAAACAACAAGGTTATAGCTGATAACATGATCAATTCCAAGCCAAGGAACCTCTCTTTGGTCACCAAATCTCTCCAACATGCTTAGTTGGTGACCTCTATGCTGAATTTGAAGTACTAAAGCAGCTCCACCATGCTTGTGTTGCACAACTCTACTCCTTATATGTGCCTCATCAAAAGACCTTCTAAAGTACCCATAGGCATCTCTCCCCAAAAGAATGTCTCTCAAGGAACAAGTCCAAGTGTCATCCTCAAACTGATTCTCCAAAGTACTAGGATCAAACAAGAATATTGTGTTCATTTTGAATTCATCTTCATGCACTTCATGGTGGTTTATAACTTCTTTATCATTTCCTTGAAACTCATCCATGATAGCACCAACATCCAAGAGCCTAGGAGCAATCAAAATTGCACCCAATCCATAAAGTGGGTTAACCATTAAGTGGAAAACATGTTTAGATCATTTTGTTTCCCATACACCACGAGAAACAAGTTTGAAACTCCCACTTTTTGCTGTTGTTTTGAGCATTCCAGCAGGCTCAAAATCATGTTTAGGAAACTTTTCAAAGTCTGAAATGTAGAAGTATCTATGCTTCAACATGTCCCATGTAGAAACTTCATCTTCAACTTTACTTATACTTTCTTCATCTGGTGGTCTCCCTGAAGGATTGTCAACTACAAGGCTTTGCACAACCTCATGATATGTTTGCACATCTTGAGCAAGCTGAAAACCACACTCCAACTCATGTTTTTCAACTTCTCCCGAATCCCATATCTTGATGTTGTCACTAACTGTGTTGCTACATAGAGGAGATGTTTCATCATCCATCTCAAAGAGAGGAATATAAAAAATGTGAGTCATTACTTTCCTTTTGCTCACACCCATCTAGTTGCTCCCAATTAGCATGTGCAACTCTTGTCTTCCTCGGACAAGCCTCTAAAACAAATTCCTCCCGAAGACTATCAAGCTCATTAATTACTTGCTTGATTTCTTTCTCTCTTTCTTCATTCTCTAGCTCCCTGGAAAGTTTTGTACTAGCAAGCTGATCTTCTACCTCTATTAGCTCCATTTGGGTACTTTCTAATATGACCTTCGTTGAATTGAGCTCAAGAGAAAGCTCATCAATCTTCCTTTCCTTCTCCTTTACAAATTTGATGACCTGATCTCGATTCTTAATTAAGTGTAAGTACTCAAACTTCACCATCTCCATGGAGTTTTTTATTATTTGCAAGTTTGAAGAAGTAGCTCCATCCACAAAACTTTTCTGCATGAGGTCTTCAAGGACCTTATGGGCTGTCCAAACTAGTGAGGACATGAATTTCTCTCTCAACAGAGACCAAGAGTTGATTCTTCAAATCGCACAACTCTCTAGGACTTTGCTCACTCAAGTGTCTTGATTCGTCATGTAGCAAAGATTCTAAAATTTCCTCTTCTCTAGGAGCAATAAGTTCCTCAAACTCTGTCTCCTCTTCACAGTCACTTTGATCAAATGATATAGCAGCTCCAAACTCAAGCAATGAGTCAACACTATGGGCTGATTTAAATCTTTCAATAGACTCCACTTCAACGTGCTCTTCTTCTGAACTCTCTAAGAAGTCAAAATGCTGACTTGATTGTCATTAATAGAATGGTAAAGATGCTCCTCATTAGGTGTCATCCCCAAAGTTTTAGCAGCTTCAAACTCATCAACTTCTTCAACTACACTTTCCTCCATGTCTTCAACATGACATTTTTCTGCAATAATTTCAAGCTCACTTGATAAATCATCTTCTAGCATCCTATCAATCATTCTCTCTTTTGTTTCTAGCAGCATGGCATCTTCATAATCATTAAATTCTTCATCAAATTTAGGACTTGCAAAGTCCATTCTCTCAACTTCCAATTCTTCGACTTCTTTAGGTAAACTCAGATACTTATCCTCTACAATTGCCTTTGAAAAGTCAACTTCCCCATCATTTGTTTTTGGTTCTAACATCTTTTCTGACTCTACCTTTGTGGCCTCCAATTGTTCTTCTTCTTTATTCTTGTTGTCATATCTCTTCCTTAGATACCTTCATAATTCTTGCCTGAATTCAGAATCATTCAACTCATTGACCAATTCTTTAAATATGTCACTTAAAGACCTTTCCATTGTAGACATCTTCTCATTTCTTGGGTTTCGTATTGCTGCAACTTTTCTTGGAGGTAAAAATTTGGGTAGCCGTCATCCATCCATATTCTCAATTCTGAAAAGCTTCTAAAGACAAATCAAGCTAAGTGATGTAACTCATACAAATGCTGATTATTGACATGCAACTATATATTCGATCTCAACTCTGACATGCAAGCATCTGGGTAGTCTCAAAACTGACATGCAAGTAATAGGTACTAACATACAACAACTGCTCATTCTTCAAAAATGACATGCAAACATCTTGGTAGTCTCAAAACTGACATGCAAGTATTGGGTACTAACATGCAATTGAAAATTTTGATATGAACTTCTACACAAGGGTTAGCAATTCCAACAATCTGATAGGAAAACCAGCTCTGATACCACTGTAATGGTCACCCCAGTTTTTTTTTAAAATTCCACACAAATAAAGATGCAATGGTTAGGTTCTTCCACACTCTTCTGATCACCCAGATCCCTATGCGAGCAAGGTGAGAGCATACAAGTGCTTTGGAGTTAGCATTTCAAACCAACATGCAATAATAACAACTTCTATTTATTCGGTGGGCATCCGCTTATGCAGCGAGCATCCACTTAATTGTGGGAATCACCACTTATTCAGTGGGGGGAAACTGAAAGTAAAGTTAGGCACATCAACTTATTCAGCGGGAAGCCATTAACAATTAAACGACTTATTCAGTGGGGTGAGAAATGAGTAGAAACAACTACTCCACTGACGGTTATACCATCCAGAGTTACATTTACAAATTTATTGCAACATATAAAAGAAACACAAGAGTTAGGGCATACTGCAATATTTTATTAATTCTAATCAGAACTGAAATAAACTGTTGTAGCATTAAAAATCATAATATGAGGAGTTGAGAAGTCACCAAACATCACCCTAAAGCATACCCATGAAGCTTTGTTGTTGATTCTGGATGTAATGAAACTCAAACACTGAAAATACACCTCTGAAAGCACTCTAACAGCAAAATACCTAGCTTTGAACAGAAAATGAAACACTCCAAACTTCACACTGACAACTGATATGAAGTACCCAAATGATGCAAATTGACCCAACACTAATCTTCCACTTCACACATCAAAATACATCAAAACTATTCAACCCAAAATCTCTACATAATGATTCCATTGAAGCTCCTTGTGATTTCTGAATAAAACCACCAAATATCCAGCTAGGGTTGATCTTCCACAATTGAAACCAGATGAGAAGTTGAGGCTAAACAACCACAAGAAGAAACTCTACTTAGGTGCACAAGTTTTCAAAAGAAATGAAAATATATTCAACAGCATAAACGTCCAAATGAGCCCAAAACCCCTTTATAAAGACACTTTTAGGGCAACAAGAGGAAATAAAAATAATAATTTCACTTTTCTTTTAACTTCCTCCTCGCATAAAAATAACTTTTTAATTGCTCACTTTATGTCTCCCCAACTAATATTTTCTTTTTATATGAGCATCAAATAATATTTTTCAACACCTTTCCAAAGAGCTATTACACTTAAGTTATCTTTTAATATTTCTCATCCTTAGATAACTTAAGTGAATAAATAATTAAATAGCCCAGTAATATACCCAAGTTGCGAAAAGCATCCAAATGATATACTTTTGCAATTCTGACCATACCAACAGGATACTAAAGACTTGGGATGAAAATCGGAGGCCGTCGGATGACTTTCTAAAAATAGCATGTTTCTGCAAGAAAGTTGGAGAGCACCCAAGAGGTCCAAATTGAATTCCGAAAGCATCTATGAACTCCAAATGACTAGCCGGACTTAAAGACGCGAACAACCGCTCTGAAAGACTGAGCCACGACCACTCCAAGAATGTTTTCCTAACACAATGAATAGCCTCCCGAAGACTAGGAACAAGCATAAAACACACAAAAGATCTATGCACCAAAAAGGGACATTACAATATCATATTCTAATGTCGCATAAGTTTCATCCTTCATTGATTCTAGAGCATAGTACATCTATACATTGCATCTAATTTCTCAACTTAGTATTTAATTCTGAATTGTCCATGCCCACAACTATCATGTATTATTCTAGCTTAATTTATGCTTATGCATATGTATCTCATTGGATTAGCCTAGATTAAGGTTAGGGAAAGTTTATTTTCCTTTATACATAGATCTTGCGTTGAATCACATAACCATTTGATTTTGCACTTTGACTACTAGCCAAATATTGCATATTAAATTACACATCACAACGAATTTATTATCGCTTTATCTCACACCCTATTCTAGAGAAGGATATTCAAATATTGAAGTGTTCAAATACAGAATCAAGGATATTCAATTGCAATTGTTTGCAAACAAACCATCATAATTATATTGATGAACTAACATTGAAACACTAAAAGACAATGTTAAATATCACGAGACCTGTTTATCAAGAGCATCAATTATATCTGTTTGCAAACAATCCTCCATAATTATCTTGATCAATTAACAAGAAAACACTAAAAACATTGTTAAATGTCATTAGGCATGTTATTCGGGGACCAGCCTACTTAATTTTTGATTCATAATCGTTAATTGGAGAACTCACAATATTTGGTTAGCCTAGAATAGACAGGTCGCAATCCAGAATTGACAAAAATGTTGTGAGAGACAACCAAACCATTTAGTTTCAATACAAGTTCTAGTGAATATGTAGACCTTGCCTTGGGCACAAATACTAAATCATACGTTCACTGCCACTTCATGACTTTCTTATAAAACTAGAGTAGCTATAAGACTTTCGTGCTATTAAAGCATAAAGCCCTTTTCATGATGCAAGTTGTTCAGTTTTTTTTATGCCATGCAACTTCCGTACTGCTAACTCCTTTCTCAATGCCATTTACTTCAAATGAAGATTTATTTTCTGATGAATCTTGTGTACTAAGTAATTGCCCAGCAGTTGGCACCAAATATGGAATACCATCAATAACCTGCAAAATTTAGAAGCCATGGATACATCAATAAACTTGTAGTGACCTACAATATATTTAACTTGGTTCAATGCAAGTGGAGGATAGGGAAACAGTTGAACAATGACCACAAGGGACTAAAATTCAAAGTAACACCCAATCAAAAATAAAAATGGCATGGGCAAAGAGAAAGGGAAAATCTAATAGTCCAAAATTTTATAGGCATGTATAGATGATGCTAAATCAATAAAGCATATACTTGCGCGTCCAGCAACATACACATATAGAGCATTCACCATTATAGACCAAATTAGCATCAAGTGGTATTTTTATTAATTATGACTGGACATACCAAGACCAAAGAATGATCACTAATAAATATTGAGTCTCGACTCTCCGTATAATAAAGCTTGAATGTGTGTCCTCTTTATAAGAGTAGGGAGCGTATTCACATAGGAAAACCAAATTTCTGCTAAAATCAAGTGGCAAAGAAACAAAGTTGAACGCTTATCTCCAACCAAAAGCTTAATGCTCTTTCTTGTATGTAATGATAAATGCGAGCATTTCAATTGATTTTGGTTCCAGCTTACTGAGAACGCTTGGAAAAAATGACTATATTATGTTGGTGTATCGGCAATCAAAAATAGCTAAATTTATTTCAATTTACACCGATTAAATTGAGCTTCACAGTTTCAAAGACAGGAATAAGGTATCTCATTAAAAGTCAAGGCAATGCAAGAGAAACTTAGGAATATATAGGAAACAAGAAACGAGCACAATCAATGCAAGGACCCCTAAACAAGCTCTATATCATTGAGGTCATCAAGCTGTCAAGAAATGCTAGAACTAGATGCACCTCCTTAAGTGCTGTCACTGCCACCCCTAATGCTATATTTGATTGTCCAAAAGGAGTTTCTTGCTCCTTGGCTTATGAAATTTGTGTAATTATATCCAAGGACACATCCAACTCTGATAAGCATCCCAAAGAATGGATGGCCCCTTCTGATATTCTTCACTTGTGTGCCAAAAGGTGCAAGTTGGATTGTATGTACACCAGTTCGTTAGATAAGTTAAAGTGGTAAATTAAAATTACTTAAGTCCCAAAAAATTAAAAAGAGAGAAGCAGCACAGAATTTTGAGTTTATAAATAAAATGCATCACATGCATATGATAGTACTAGAATGGCAATAGGCTGTAGGTATATGGCTTATTTCTCATGGAAATACCACAAGAAATCTGCTTTTAGGGTCTCTTCTCATGAAGAGCTTCAGTATTCCCCACAGGGCCGTCCAGATATAGACATCAAGTACTCATTATGAACCTTAGATGTTATTTCTGCAGCTGGAAACATTTTTTCTAAATGCTTTCTTATTTTCATCAGCAGCTTCTCAGTCCGTGTAGGGTGGCAGCCTACATGGCAACTCAAGTATTTCAATATTTGCTACCATGGAGAATATTACCATTTGGGTCTACTTTTCACTAGAACTGCCTCCTGTTCTAACTTCTGATCTGTCAACACTCAACACTCAACACTATCAACATAAGGCAGCTAGAAGTCTGCAAGATGTTACCACCATCAACCAGAGATGGTTGCACATTAACTTGAACCTCCTTTGCTTTCTCTTTAGCTGTTTTGCTAGTATCTACCCGGCATTTAGAATTTGGTTTGGGCTATCAGAGCAAGGATATTTGGAGTAATTCCTTTCATAAAGAGTGTTTTATGGTGTAACCATACCTTAAGGATGTTCTATGGTAATTATATTGGTCAAACACTTGTAGAATAAATTATATTTGGTAATTAGTTGATCTAGTGTGTAATTGCGAATTATGGATTTACACTAACTCTATAGTTATTAGATGAGAGGCTATATTAAAAAACTTCTACCATTGCTAATGACCATGGAAAGTTATTGTGTTTGGTTTGGGCTATCATAGCAAGGATATTTGGAGTAATTCCTTTCATAAAGAGTGTTTTATGGTGTAACCCTACCTTAAGGATGTTCTTCTAACTTGAGTTTAATGATATTAGGTTACATTGAAAGCTATTGTACATCTTGTTTATGTGCCCATGGTTAGATTTCTACACGTTTCTTACCATCAGATGTTTGATCTTTCGAATATTTGAATCAAAGATTTGGAAATGAAATCCTTTTGGCTTCCTGCCTTTTCACGCCTCTTCAAGTGCAATGCTTTGAAGTGCCTTGGAAGACCTTTTGTTGAGGAGATAAACTGACCCAAGCACAAGCTAGGTGATGCAAGAGCATTTGGATCCATAAGCAATCTTGCGTCACCAAAAATGGAATAAAGGTGGTTGAGAAAATTTTGGCTTTGCGTATAGGTTTTTGGGTGTGCTCGAATGAGTCTAAGGATCTAAAAATATTCCAATTGGATTTGGCAGCAGTCTATTTCAACTTTGGCAGCAAGACTATGGGTCTTCAGTAGCACGTCACTTCGGCAACACTGTCATCTTCGGTAGCAAGCATATATGGGATTTCGGCAGCAAGCCTATGACTCTTTAGTAGCAAGCCACTTTGGCAGCACTGTCATCTTCGGCAGCAAGCCTATGTGTGACTTCAGTAGCAGGGCGATTCACTTTAGTAGCAACTATCATCTTTGGCAGCAACTACGATTTCAACAACATATAGGGCAACTTCAACAACAAGGTGAATTGTGACAGCTGGCAGAAACAAAAAGTGATGACATGGACTTCAAAAGATGCCTAGCTTTGTCTTTTGTTTAGTCAACTTATTGTATGACTTCACCCTGTCAGTTTAGATTGTGTGCTTTTCTTGGTTGCATGTAGGCATTCTGGATAGAATGATTGGCGGTCTTGTTCCTTTTGGCAGTCAATTATCTTCATACTGGGACATGCATTTCGTTTGCTTGTCTTGGCAGCCTTTGGGCTCTACAGTTATCTTTTGGCAGTTGCTCTTTCCTCTTTGCACGAATGTTTATTTTCTTAAGGTGACAACTATTCCTAATCACATTGTAAGGTGTTTTCTATTGGGCTATCTACTGGCCACAATGCAGATCTTTGGAAATTCTTGGCTGGCAAAGAATGAGAGAATTCTTATCCAAGCCACATCAAAGGTATATTCAATCAAGAAAGAAAGGGAAACAGTCGGCAATTGCTTTAGCAACTCCATGGAAAATATAGCCATTGATCTTCCTGTACAAAGAGAGAGAAAACAAGTAAGAGAGGGGCTGAAAGACCAGCCTACAAAAGAGAGCCTCAGATTATTCGCTCAAGCAAGGGAGAGAGAGCATTGGGAAGGAAGAGAGACCATGTTAAAAAAGGATTTAGAACTCACGGGAGATCGTCTAGAGTGCGGTCATTCATGTGTGCAAATCTTGGGAAGATACTATAGAGGGCTGAATCATGTCTGTATGTAGGACTTCGGCCAACACTACGGTGTTGGGATTTTTGTTGTAAACAATAGTTGGCAAGGCATGTGGGCTTGTGTGTGTAATGAGTTGGTCTTCTTATCAACCTGTTGTAGCCTGTGACGGCACAGTTTAGTTGAATTAATGAAAATAGCATTGTTTTGGCTTCTAATTGGCGTATGATCTATTGTTGTTATGAGTGGCTACTAGGTACTATATTATAAGTTTTAATATATACTATATATAATATATTAACAAGTTAACAAAATAACGTGACTAAACAGAACAATTTTTTTAATGATATTTATGATGCTCGACTGGATGTTTATGATTTCCTCTATCTTTTCTCGCAACTGATGTGACTCTCGTGTCTACAACTCCTGACAAAGACTCGTGATTGGTTTGCTCACACAGTCAAACTGCAACTTCAGGCGATAGAGTAACTACGAATCTGTCCATGACTAAACAACTTCATTTGTGGCTGCAAATCGCAATGAAATGAAACCCTTTAATTGTCTTCTCTTTGAAAAAGAAAAAAACAATTGAACAGAAAAAAAAAGTGCCCTTGCAATTTAAAAAATGAATTTAGGGTTTTTGCATGTATAAAAAATCATTTTTTTTTTCCTATTTAAGAGTTTTGTGCAAAGCCTTGGTCATTTTGGGGACATTAGGGCATCCCCTAGCCATCCTTAATAGGGGGATGTCCTAGATATATCCCTTGTTTCTATAGGGTGTCTCAAGGACATCTCCCCCTTGTTGGTGGTGGTGAGGGGACGACGTGGGGATGTCTCCCTGACATTTCTGCATCTCAAGGACTTCTCTATCTCAAAAACACAATGATTTTTTTTTTTTTTTGGGGGGCGGGGGGGGGGGGCATCCCCATGGAACATTGAACATATCCTACTACATGTAGGCTCATGCAAAGTGATGCACATAGGAATAAGAAGTAGATAGAGTGTAGGAGTTTTTGCAGCACATTCAGAGTGTTCATCAATAGGTTCAACTGATTCTTTTGCACTAGCAACAAAAGAGCACCATGACGTGCACCACGCACCTCATTCTTTCCAGGTCAGCAACAAAGTTTGGTTGTGTTAGAAGAATGCTTCAAGGGTCCACACCAGAAGATGAATCCTTTGCGCTATGGTCCATATAGCATTCTACGTGTAGCTGGTGAGAATGCCTTCGTTTTCGATCTTCTGCAATACTTGGGTTTGCATCCAGTATTTTTCCTCTTCTTGAGCTAGCATCAACTCAACATCCTTCAAACTTGGATCTTGAGCACTTGTGCACAGTTGCACAAGATGAGATCATTTAGACAACCACAACACACACCTACCAAGGTTCACATCATTTGTTCAAAGTGGCTAAGATAGGGCGATATGCAAATCAGGCAAAGTAGTACAATCTTCAACAACTCTTTATTTAGTTTCTATAGCTCAATGAAGACATGATGGGAGCCATCGCTTCTCAAGAAAGGGAAAATGATTAATGGGCAACTGCACAAGCCTTAAGGAACTTTGCATGTGACCCGACAACTTTTTGCAATATTGTGCACTCATCAACAACACTCACTTCCATCATGCAAGTCATTGTTTCATTGCGTGCTACCCCACGACTCAACATAGCTTAGCACATTGCCTGGAACGATCAACAATCCATTACATGTGGAATCTTCAACAAACTTCTTTAACTATGGGAATGGAATGTCAATCATTAGGGAACTCAACCGCCAAGCAGTTGAAGGTCAAGCGGTTTAGGAATGTGAATGGTTTCATTTTTGTCTCTTATCTTGTAACAATATTGTACATATATTTGCTCGATCCTTCACTTTGGGGGATAATGACAGATAATTGCATAGTGTAGGCAAACTAGTTAGGTCACAGGAGTCTTCATTCCTTGCCCTGCTATTTGCAACATTCTATGTATCCTATTCATTTGTGTATTTTGAATAGAAGTAGCACATTATTGCTAAAAGACATGCACATTTGATTGTTTAAACTTTATAGGATTACTTTGTCTTTTGTTTTCATGTGCATAATTTGTAACCTTAATTTTCACTAGGATAAGGTTGTTCCCCCAACCACTTGGGATCTGGATTAATAAATACACACCCAAACCCGTTGTTTAATAATTAAGTTTCTAAAAGTGTTATTGCGTATGGCCACTATCACATGTTTTGTCTCCTTTTTTCACATTGTTCTTGTTGAAGCTTAGTCTCTTCGTTACTAAGGGTGCATGCTTGCTAATTTCTACATGGTATCAAAGTAGGTGGGACTTTCTTTCAAGGCATCTCAATTTAAAGAGTACTTTCCAAGGAAACCTTAATTTTCAAGAATCACACATATCTCGCAAATTGTTGTGAATTTTTCTTGTGATTTTTATGAGAAGTTGGTGATCCACAGAAGGGAGCTACAGTCAAAATTTCAGCTTTATGTGATTGTTTTTACCATGTTATTGTGCTTTTAGGTTTTTTCATTATTTTTCTCTACAGGCCACAATTTTTCAGAATTTATTTGATTTCTTTACATTTTCAGAAAGCTCAAGAAAATTCATTTTGGATATATTCTTTGAATTTTTTGATTTGAGGGCAACCTCATTATGAATTGCCTACAAAATGTTTAGTCAAAGGTGACTTATCTGTATACTCCCACATGCTCTTTGCCCGATATTGCAAATAAGATTATTAGAGAATTGTAAGTCCAAGGACCAATTCACCTACAAGTAGAAACAAAAATGGAAGAGGAAAAAACATCAAGATCAAGGTACGCCTTGTTTTTCAAAGGAAAAATGTGATTATTGTGGAGGGTTTGGCCATAAGCAAATAAATTGTCTTTCTTGGATTTGGGATCTCAAAGAACATGCTAGTAAAATAGGGGGAAATAAGTTGTTCTCTTCCTATAGAGGTTATGTTGCTTCCAATCTTGCTCTTTGTTCTTCTTTTCCTTCTCAATCCATTGCTTTGGTCACTAAGGCAGATAGTATCAACACTCTCTAGCATCACCAATTGGGTCACATAAATTATGGGACAATGTGCCACAAAAATAAAATAATGGTCTACTAATTTCTCCCTATATGACCTCCTAACAGTGTATGTTAAGGTTGCATACTTGGGAAACACCGAGTTGAGTTTTCGGGAAAAAGCTACTTATCATGCATCGCAGCCTTTGGAGCTCATTCATATAGACATTTGTGGACCTATGAAGAAGCCATCTTTAGGTGGGTCCAAATACTATGTCTCTTTCTTTGATGATTTTTGTAGAGTTCTATGGATCTTCTGCATCAAGCACAAGGATGAAGCCTTCCTCAAGTTTAAGGAACTCAAAACACGCATTGAGAACCAATATGATCAACAGATCAAGTGTCTTTGCTCGGATCAAGGAGGTGAGTATATTAGCAAAGAATTTTGAATGTATCTGATAGAACATGTCACCTTTAGGTAGCCATGCATATCCTTCGATACGTCAAAGGAACTCTTCATCTTCAGTCTTTGACCAGCCTTCAGGAATCTCCTTCAAGGGGGGGAAATCCACAACAATCTCAGTGATCCAGCTCCCTAGTCAAATTTAAGGGTGGATGTTGGAGTTTGTAATCTTATCTAAGGACCTTCTAATGTATTTTAGGCTCAGTGCCTTATTTAGGTTGCCTTCCTTAGGATATGTTCTAGGTCAGCCTCCTTTGGTGTATATACTGATGTGTTTATATACAGATCCAAACCCATTGTTTTATAATTAAGTTTTAAAAAATGATATTACCTACACGCACCATCACATGATTTTGTCTCCTTTCTCACATTGTTTTTGTCTTGTTAAAGCTTAGTATTTTTGTTCCTAAGGGTGCATACCTGCTAATTTCTACAAGAGAGAGGAGTAAGGCATGTTTGGAGGGAAGTAACTGTTGTATCAGAGCCACCTTCTTGGCCTCATGGGAAAATATCTAGCAATGGCAGAGTTTTTCAAAGAAGTTGAGCATCTAGCAGTCCTCATTGATCAATATCCGGGCTTATGGGAAACATATAATAAAGAAGCTCTCTTTACGAATAAGATCAAAAGAAAGTTTGTTAACACTTGAAGAATTTGCTGAGAAGGCCTTGAGCAGGGATGAAAGTAGTTCAAAACTTCAATGCATAAAACTGTGGGTGGAGATCTAAAGTGTATTAATGGTCATTATGAACTAAGGCTGGCAATGAAGATGTGTTTGAAAGCTTGCTTTATACTTGTGGTCATTATCCTCTTACAGTTGCTGTTAGAAAAGAGCCTCCAACAAAGAAAGAGGAAAAGGTTATTAACAGCCCCAAAAGACTTGCAACCTACACACTTTTTCTAGTATCATATTGTAGGACAAAGGAGAAGAAATCGCAAATATTGTGTTAAGCTTGAGAATTGTGGCTCCATAGGTAAGAAACATTTTTCTCCAAATCTGCAGCACTTCTAGGGGATGAGCCTATGCCCAAGGTTGATTTAGAAGTTGAATGGCCTAAATCCAACGAAGCAAGTAGACTTGTTAACAAAAGAGTGTTTGCCAATAAAAGCAGACATTAGGAGCAATTGCCTTGTGTGCTAAAATGGAGCATGTTGGAGCTCTCATGGTCCTCCATGAATAGAACTGGTTAAAGTAACTCTCAAATTTTTATTTGAACTTGGAGACAATATTCAACAAGAGAAAAAAAATCTCAAGAAAAAGTTGAAAAGACTAAGACAGATTTCAACATCCATCTTTTCAATTGCTTTGAGGACAAAGCAATTCATAGAGGGTTGATTGTTATTAACTTCTTTTAATTCTTTGGTAGTGGACTCACTCCACCTTTTCATGTAACTAGGCTTGTTTTGATATGGGGGTCCAATGTGACTAGTTGTATGGCTCTGTAAGAAACTGTTTGTTTTAATCTTGTCTTTTGATGGTCGATGGGGCCCAATCATATGGATCCATTATGTTTTTGATTTATTAGATGCACTCTTTTGTAAGAAAACTAATTATTTCACATGCAAAAAGCGAAAAAGTTAAAGTGGGTAAAATGTTACAAATAGATTTTGCCTGAGTTGGTAACCATATCTTTTTAGGAAAGTCATTTTCCATATAACATAGTTGCAAAGGCAGCCCAAAATTTTGACTTGGACTTAGGACTGGGCAAAAAAAAAAAGAAGAAAAACATAATTACACAAAAAAACCGAAATTTCAAAATAATGCATTTGGAGAACACATGACTAAGTCTATTTCGATTAACAATTTGTCATAATTAAAAGATTACATATGTCGTATAACCCTCAAATGCTCAAAATTCAAAATTTCAAAGTCAAATATTATATAAGATTATAAATAATAATTGTCAACTATTAGCATGTCATAAACCGTCAAATACAATCTACATTTTCTTCTTCCCCCCCTCCTAGTACTAATGCCTTGAACTAGAAGGTAAATCGGTATCATCATAAGGAGTGAATGATTCCTTAAGTATGTCTTTCTCTAACGCCCTGCTACTTCTGTCTCCAATACATAGATATCTTCCCTTGTGAACATGGCATTTGCTTCTTCAGCAGTCCAATTAGCAAATGGATCAATGTCATCCAAGTCGGTGGCACCATGAGAAGCACCGTCATCTTTTTTATTTGAAGATGTAAGTTGTATTGGATGAAGACAAGGTTGTGAGGTGCTCTTGGGTCAACTTGTTTCAAATGGGCTCCAAGTGCACTCACACTTAGAAGCATTACAAGGCTGGGACAAAACACAAATATCTAGCCTCTAAAGATTTGGTGTGCCAGCTTCATCAATCTCTCACTAAAAATCTACAAATAAAGCATTTAAAAAATTAAAAGTACAAAGTAAAAGTTCAAAATTTAAAACTTCAAGTTTCTAGTATTAAGATAAAAATTAAAATTGCACTTATTAAACAAGAGAGTGATTAAAGGACTGATTTTTTTACTTGGCTGCTTGTTTTCCCTCCTTAGAATGGCTAAAGGTGAATAAAAGAGCCTCACCTCTGCACCCTTGTAGACCTCTAACTCATCCAAATTTATGCCTCTAAAGCCTTTGTCTGGTGTCATCCTTTCTTTGCATGTAGTAAGACCTGCCATGTCCTCCTCAGTCCTCACTAGTCTTAAACATACCATAAAAGTAAAATTTTGAGTTCAGGTAGTATGCCTTGGCAAGTACTGGCAGGTGGAGTTGGTTCGTGCATCTCTGATCAGTGATGTGCCAAATGACTTCATATTTTCTTTTGTTACCACCATAAAATACAAAATGACCTCTTTGGCCCTATACATGGCCAAATAGAGATAATCCGTTGGCATGTTATCCCTATTGACCAAACATAGAACCTTGACCAATTGCTCTATTACCTAAAACAATTGAAAAATCAATTTTAAATTATTAGAAAGTCAAAACAACAAATACAAAATTCCCTATAAAATTTATGTTTGTAATTGTTACTTGCTTTGAGTATCTCCTTTGCATTCATCAAGAACACCTCATCAAAAACTAGCTTTGTACCCTTCTCTCTTTTTGTTATTTTGGAATATGGAGAGTCCACCTAGGCATTACTCACAAACATCTTCTTGAGAGAAGGTATTGAGGCTATAATGCTCTGCAAAGTAAGGGAGTTGGTGGCAAATTGTGTCACCCCTAATCAGACAAACTTCTTGCTTTTGTGTGCTCTCTCATCAAAGGACCCACGTACAGTTGTGGATAAATTGGTAATGTATCTAGCATTTTCAACCACACTTTTGATCCATCCAATCTTTCGAATGCTCTTAAGCATTAAATCTAAACAATGGGCAGCACAAGGGCTCCAAAAAATGGTGGGATGCCTCTCCTAAATAAGTCTTCCTGTGGCAACATATGCTATTGTGTTGTCCGTGATAATTTGGACAACATTCTCCACCCCAACCTCTTCAAAACCACCAATGTGCCACTCGAAGCCACTAAAAAGTCTATTAGAGTTCTATTCTTGCCATCTATCCATCCGTTTGATAAAATGTTGCAGCCCTTTTTCTACCATACTTTCCTTTAATCATCTACTACAAGCTGTGTATTTTTGACAGCTTCCTCTAGCAACGGGCCATTGAAATCTTTAGTAGTTGGAGTCTTAAACCTTGCACTGAGAATTGTTAATGCATTTACCAACCCTTCTCAATATGGGCTGTTCACCACATTAAAGGGTGTATTATTGTAGTGCCAAAAGTTTCACTGTCATCCTAGCCTCTTGTTGTTGCTTTCGGTTCCGAGTGATACCTTCAAGGGAAGGTTGTGTCCTTGGGGAACATTATGAGGACCAAAGAAATTTGGTAGAGAATGTAGATGGCTAGAATCCTCCCCGATGTAGAAATGCTGAATCCATGGGCCAATACAAGAATTTCCAAATGATTTGGAGTTGGCTGTGGAATTCTTCACCAGTGCTATTGCTTCCCTTGTCTTCTTCCTTTCCATTTTCTTCTCCTCACAACTGGGAAGTAGGGCATTCATTTCCCTCCTCACTTCTTTCAACACCTGACTTGATTTTACATCTGGCCAGCAATCTGAGAAAGGTGGAATTTTAATCTATTGGTTCCTCCTCTCGTACTAAACCTGCAAAAATTGCAGGTCGCTGTGCCCTTGGTCTCACCTAGTGTGCCATGCTCCCATGCAGGGTCTTTCCCACCACTACCCTCTATTGCCATTGCTGATTCTAGACATTGAAAAAAAAATTCAGCAGGTTTCCATTGAGACGACAGTGAAATTTTGAAAAAAAAGAAAGGAAAAAACATTAGAAAAATAAAACAAAGCAAAGTCAAATGCAACACTAATAGGGAGGGTTGGGAAATCCACAAAACAGAAAATTTGGGCAGCAATAACAACAAGGGTTTTTAATTTTTTTAGTGTTTGAAATTTTGAAAAAAAGGAAAAAGAAACCTTCGCCAAATGCGCTCTAATTGTTGATTCAATCTTCAAATCCGACTTCCCATCACTCAACAATCACTCCATTTTGCTCAGTTTGCACCTATTGAAGACCAAATGACAATTTTTTTCAAAATAATAGGTTTTCAAAATCCATATTTTGTTTTTTTTGTTTTTTGGTGTAGGTGCATCTGCACCCAGAGCTCTTGAGTTTGAGACCAGGATTCATTGAGTTTGGATGCTAAAACTTGCTCAAAATTGTGAGTACTCAGTCCAATCTCAACACACAAGTCTGAGGCGAGAACTTGCAAATCCAGGCAAATTTCCCAACTATGTTGTAGAATGCATATTTAGTATAATAAATTTTGTTCTTTTTTCAGTTTCAAGGAAAGATTTGGCTTCCAAGCAGTTTTTAAATTCATCTGTGCAGTTTTTAGAAATTTAGTTTCATATAACATCATTTTCAGATTTTACTACAGGATATTCAAAAACATTTGGATTTAGTTTCCAGTTTACATTTGAAGTTTTAGACCTAGGGTTTGTGGCAGAAAATTCCCAAAATGGACAGAAATTCAATTTCTGTCCCTTATCAAACTCAGGGTTTGTGGAGAGAGTGAAATGTATGGTCAGCTAGATGCTGAAGTTCAAGGTTTCTTGAAGCTTCAGTTACACAGGTGGCATTTCAAGATCGACTCTTTTATTATCTGCACTTTGTTGGAAGACCAAGAGTTATCCTGATTATTAATCAAAAAAAATATATTATTAATATTTATATTTATTATTAATAATATATAAAAATAAATATTATATATTATACATTATACTTTATATTTGATTATATTAAAATATTTATTATTATTATATATTATGTGTGGCACCATCCCCATAATTTAGGTCCCTGGTCCCCCCATCCCTCCTTTCCGAAACTCCATGGAACTATGGATAAGTCCAAAGGTACCACAAATATCTGGAAAGGAATATGCCCTATAGAACTATGCAGAGCACTGTTGTAGGCACGTTGGATGTAGAGAAAATTGTTGTCCCAAGTGAGCAGATGCATGCAGTTGCAGATGCACAAAGATGCAAAAGTTGTGTACTGATCCAACAGTGTATCCAGTCTTCATCTGGCCATCTGTCTATGGATGAAACATTGTGAGCCAATCCAACAGTGTATCCAATCTCTCCTACAAAGATTGCCAAAATGCACTGACAAATCTTGGGTTACGATTAGACACAATGGATGAAGGTAGCCCAAAATGCACCTACATGATCAAAGAAAAAACATTTGATCTCTTACGCTATGATGCTTTTCTTACAAGCAACGATGATGGCCATCTTTCAAAGTTGTCCACCATAACAAACACAGTGTTTTTGATGTTCTGTCGTAGGGAGTCTGCTCATAAAATCCATGCTAATAGATTCCTAGGGCCTTTGCAGATCTGCTAGAGATGTGTAAAGCCTAAGCTTCCTATTCGTGGGCTTGGCGATGCAACAAGGAATCTAGTAATATGGTGCTCAATGTCAGCATGCAAGGCCAATAGAAGTGTTGTTATAGTGCAACACAAGCCTTGGTAATGTCAAAGTGTCCAACTATCTTGGAATAATGCGCCTCCTACAAGAGTCTTTGACGAGGTGCACCTTCTCAAACGTAGAGATGTTCAAGCTTGAAGAGAAGCCCATCACTCAAATCAAATTCACCAACTTGTTTACCTTGCACAAGCACACGTAGGTTTGTGCAAAGTTTGAGTCTACTAAGTAGAGGTCCTCCCAGTCAACGAAGTTGTGGCCACACAAGTCTAGCACTATGATGAGTGTGTGAACCAATAGTTGACTAAGACAATCTATTTCCTTATTGTCTTTCCCCTTCTTGTGCTTGATCACTAGATGGAACTACTACAAAAATGTCATCCACTTCATGTGCTGTGCATTTGCCAACTTGTGTGTGCAAAAACTTAAGTGGCTTATAATTAGAATGAAACTGTCTCCTTACCTAGAATGTAGTGGCATCACTGCATAATAGCTTGAACAATGGCATACAGTTCTTTTTCATAGGTGGAGTAGCTTTGAACCATGTTGTTGAAGGTTCTAAATGGTAGGCAACCAGAAACTCGTGCTGAGTGAGTACTGCATCAAGCGCATAGTCAGATGCATCAGTCTAAATCTCAAAGGAGTGCAATGTCAAGCATTGCCAAAATAGGTGCTATGCAAAGACACTGTTTGAGCTCCTTGAAAGCGCATTGTTGCACAGGTATCCAAACGAATGTTGCCTTGGCACGCATGATTTAACTAAGCGACCAAGTCATGTGTGGGAACCCAAGAACAAACCCTACAATAGAAGTTGGCAAGTCCAAGAAAGCTATGCAATTCAATGATGTTGTGCAGAGTCAGCTAGTCTTGAATCGCCTTGAATTTCTAGAAGTTTACAAGGATGCTTACATGATCAATATGTAGCCTAGATATTGAATTCGTTCAATGTCAAAGGTACACTTGTTGAAGTCAGCCTGCAACTTATGTTATTGCAAGCCATTCAAGATGCGCAAAATGTGCTCCACGTGCTCCTCCCAAGTCTTGTTGAAGATGAATGCCATCCACATGCTCCTCCCAAGTCTTGTTGAAGATGAATGCCATCCACGTGCTTCTTCCAAGTCTTGTTGACAATGAGAATGTCATCCAAGTAGACGATGATGAAGGAGTTGATGAAGGGTTACAAGATGTCATTCATCAAGCACATGAATGTTGCTAGCACGTTGATCAGGCCGAAAGGCATAACCATCCATTCACATAGTCCCTCATTGATTTTGAATTTTATTTTCTAGACTTTTTTAGGATGAAGTTGTACTTGGTGATATCCTAATTTGAGGTCGATCTTAGTGAAGTACTACACACCATGGAACTAGTCCATGAGGTCATCGATGCATAGCAAGGAATACCTATTTTTCACCATGATCTTGTTGAGTGCGATATTCAATTCAAAGGCGCTATGTGTCATATTTCTTTGGCGCAAGAACTATTAGGCTACTATATGGAGAAGAAGTGGGTTTGATCTTACCTTGATCAATCAGCTCCTAGATTTGGTGCCAAACTTCATTATTCTCCTAAACAAATCTATAGTACAGGGGCTATTCAAAAGAGGGGATCTGAGAACTACATCAATCCTATGTTGTACCATGTAGTGTGTGGGGAGACCTTTGCACTCCTCAAAGATATCCTTGTACTACTGCAGTACCTTGTTGAGCTCTTGCTGCTGCGACAGTGTTTGCACAACCTTTTGTGCTACCAATGCGTGCTTGCTTTCTTGCATAGGTGCCTTTGAGAAAACCATGAGAAGTACAAAATGGTCTTGCAACATTGTTTGGTAGATACCAAGGCTACCTTGGTCTTCAATGAATACTCATGAAGGTTTAAATAGTGATTGCCGGTTTGAACTGTCCATTGTTGTGGCTTTATTTGATAAACACCATCCTTGTCATACACATATGGCCTTCCAAGTAGATTGTCGCAAAATTCCAGTAACACGACAACACAAGTGACTATGTCCTACACGGGATTGACTCCATACGTGAAAGTACATTGGTGTTTACGTGAATGTCCTTACCTTGTTGCAACCATAGTTGCAAAACTCTCCAAGTATTCAGCGAGTTTTAAAAAACTCGCGAGCTTTTTTGCCTGGTGAGTTTTTCCTGCAAGAACTCTTCGGAATTACTCGCCAAGTTTTGGCGAGTTTTGGCGAGTTTTGGCAATATAATCTTCAGCTGCACACAAGAAAGGTAGAGGAAGAGGAAGATGTAATTTTGTAAAATATATTAATGTAGTATTTACTTTCAGTTTTACAAAAACAATTTGCTATTTTCATTTTGTTTCAGACTATCAGTATCAACGCATTCCACATGAGGATGCCATTTTGTACCCAATTTGCTTTCAAATCAATCAAATACAACTAGACTCAGCTTCTTTCTTTTATGTACTCATTTATTAACTCATTGGATGCATCTTGTCATTGGATTTTGCAAAAAAAAAATGTGTTTTTAATGAAATTTAAGCAATTTTTAAGTTGCCGAGTTTTTGCCGAGTTGCGTTTTTTGGGCTTGGCGAGTTTTTCAACTATGGTTGCAACCATCCTAGAGAAAATGGTCCCACGTGCTTCAATGGAAAGACCCAATCACTTGACTGCATCTCACACAATGTTCTTTTGGCTATTGTCGTTAATGATGACATGCACTAGTTGTCCTTTGACTCACCATTTCATGTGGAAGAGACACTTGTGTTCCTCTGAAGTGTCAATGGCCACAGCACTTGTGCTTTGACACTATGCTTCCTAATCAATCTCCTCATCTTGCACAAAATTTGGTGTGGCTAGCACAAGGAGAGACTATTGCACGCAACATTGAGCATCATTGTGGTGCAATGGCAATGGCATCATTATCACCTTGTTGTTTCTTCTTGCACTTGACCTTGCTTGGTGCCAACAATATCGAGGCTTTAGAGTTTTGCACAGATGATTTGGAGTTTTGTTGATGTTTCTACGCAAGGGGATTCTACTTCTGCACAAAGAATTTTGAAGTTGATTCCTACACAAGCTTGTTCTTGTGCAAGTAAAGCTTCTACTTGAGCTTGCTCTTGGCTTCAATTTTGGAACCATTGTGAGATGCTTCCTCCATTGTCTCTGAAGTCAAGAACTCCATCTTTGCACAAACATAAGGTGATAACCTGCTTATGTACTTCAGAACCTTGTGTTGCTCAATAGTGTTCTCATGCAGAGTAGTCATGGAACTCGTTGGTGTAGTCTTCAACTAATTGCTCCTTATGTTGACAAAAGTGTTGGAACTTCATGTACTCATCCTCATAGTGTCTAAGAAGGTAGTATTCCTCCTACAAAACAATGACAAAGGAACCCCATGTCCAAATTGGATCATGGTCCCCTTCACGTTGTGTGTTGAGTGTTTGCCACCAATGGGACACTGAAGTTGACATTTGTAATGCTAGAAAAGAAGTCTCCGTTACATCACTAAAATGATTGATAGAGAAATATGCTTCCAATTGCTGCACCAAATTATCCAATGCTATGATGTCGATTTTTCCTTCGACATTGGGATATCCAAGTTGACTTGCACTCTAAAAGGATTTTGGGGTTGTGTGGGGGCACGCTATTCAATGTGTTGTGGCATTGTTCCATGAGTTCAAGGAACTATTTGAAGAGCTATTGGTGTTGTCCCGAGGGTGTCGTTCATCATCTTCCAAATGTCTACAAACACTTCTAACGTTCACTCCTATGTGTCGGCCATTCTACTCTTGCTCCAACATTCGTCCAAATGCTCAAAAGTTGAACCAAGTGGACAACCTTCCTTATGTTGTGCATGCATTTGTACTAGCATGTGAAAAATACTACTTTAATACCAATGATCCAAATCCTAGGTGGTCTGAGGGATAACTTTATCCTAGTGAAGAATTAAGGTTATAGATTATGCACAGGAAAACAAAAGACAAAGTAATTGAATACGCAATTGAATTGTAATGTCCCCTTTCTAGTGGAAACACTTAAACATGAATCTCAATTCAAAGTGATTCTCAAAGAGACATTAGAGATCAATAAATTTCGATGATAAGATCAAATAAGATCAATGATAGTATAATTATACCATTCCTTGTTAAAGGATTATTCATTTCCTAATTGTCACTCACTATTGATGACTATTCTATAATACATTCCATAATTCAACATTCATATTTTCCTTATTATTCTTCCTCATGGAACTAGGCTTTACATGTCAAGGGCGCATGGAGACCATCCAGACCCAGCCTACGGAAAACTATGTCCCAGCCTACGGGCCTTATCACTGGTGGAATTACACTGCCCCTCCCTTACAATACCTAACATTCCTTTAAGGATGAAGTAATAGAGGAAAAATAGAAGTACAATCTAAGTTCATCTTTCCATATCATCTCCCTTCTAATCCTTAACCATGGATGGGGAATTATTTGTCTAGGGCACGTTGAACCCTCTCCAATGCATCGTGAATGGAATTACTCCGCCTTTCCCTAGCATTCTTGTCTAGGGCGCGTTAAACCCTCTCCAATGCATCGTGATGGAATTACCCTGCCTTTCCCTAACAAGACCATCTCTCCTATGGTTATAGGAAATAGAAGTGATGAGATGGTTATGTCATTTCTCATCAAGTTTCATAATATATATTTGTGTAATGATGTGATTGTCATGTATATAAATCTATTCTAAATTGTGCATATTAAGATATATATACATATATGCATATATATACATATATATAAATATGTGATCTCATAGCTCTCTACATTTATTATTTACATTAAACTATCAATGATTTACTAATACTTACTTTGTACCTTTATTTCCCTTAGTTCCTGCTGCAGATCTGATTTTATTTTTAAATCTCTGAATTGTTCTTACTGCTGAATACCTTTCTGATCTGTATCTTCTTCCTTTATATCTCTTAATATGGTCCTTTTTATGTTTATGCAGGTCTGAATTATTAATCTAGATATAACATATTCCAGACATATTTATTATTCATTTTTTCTAAAATCCGATATGATTCTCCTCTATATTTCTCCCCATACTCTTCTCTTACTCTTTATACCTCTTTATGCCTTTTCATTTGAAGAGATACACCTCTTTATCTCTTAATAAATATGAGATCGGTGCTCTTAAGAAGCCCGATAACCTTTTTTAATATAATTTAAAATATTATATGGATTAATGAATCCATATACATATTATGATTAATAATATTTATTGATTAATTCTATTTCATGTTTCTTATAATATTTAGACAAGTAATATTTATATTATTAATTATATTTATATTTATGTATCATAAGACATTTGTCTTATATATATATATGATAATTATATTATAATAATATCTATTTATATTTATTTTTATATTATAAATATATATATAATATCATAATTGTTTTCTTAGATTTATTATTTATAAATACAATAATAATAAAATATTCATATAATATTATGTAATATTATTTATTAAATATTATATTATTATTGTTAGAAGCATTCAAATGGACATGATGTTTAAATCTTTAATTTAAACAATGGCTTAATATCGGGACATGACATGAATGCATGGAAGTCTTTTAGCAATAATGTGCTACTTCTATTCAAAATGCAGAAATGAATAGGATACATAACATGTTACAAACAGCAAGGTGAGAATGAAGAATCATGTGACCAAAAAGGGTAAATACATCAAACTGGTTTGCCTACACTATGTAGTTATCTGTCATTGTCCCCTAATGTGAAGGATTAAGCAAATATGTGTACAAATATTGTTACAAGAGGAGAAGAAGACAAATCAATTCACATACCTAAATTGTTTGACCTTCCAACTACTTGGCGGTTGAGTTCCCAATGGTTGGCATTCCATTCCCAAGGATAAAGAAGAAATTTGCTTAAGACACCACGTGTAACAAACTACTGACTATGTCAAGCAACGCATGAACCTATGTTGAGTCATGCATAATAGTGCATGATGGAACAATGACTCACACAAGGTCATGCGTGGTGGCATGCGATGACACGATGACCTACACGCAACGCGCACATGTTGTCGATGAGTGCACTGTATCATAGAAAGCTATCAAGGCGTGCACAAATTTTCCCTAATGCTTGCACATCCGCACATTGATCATATATACATCAATATACATATTAGAGACGAACCTAAATAATGCACTTAGGCTAATATTTATTAGAAGATTCTTAAACAAGATTACAAACTCCAACATCTCTAAGAGTCTATAACATTTTCCCCACTTTACCTAGATTTTACCTTTTGCATGCAGAATAATTAGTTTCTTGCAAAAAAAAATGTACGTCTAAGAAACCAAAACTAAGTGGACCCACGAGTCCAGGCCCCACTGATCAACAAAATATAAAATTAAAAAAAATTCTAGTGGACCATATAACTGGTTCTACGGGATCTACATACCAAAAAGAGCCCACTCACATCAAAAGGTGGACTGAAGCCACTACCCTAGAATAAGAAGGATTCACACTAACATGGAGTTTACATGTCAAACTAAAGAATAGAGGTCAGCCTAGCCCCCTTGACAAGCCATGTTATCGTCTGGACCTCTCAGAATTATTTTGTTAAGGTTGCTGCAAATATATATTTCAAGAAGAAAGTAGATAATTCTAGGAGTCAGCCGTCAAAGTTCATCATGAGAATTAGTTTTTGGCCACAACAGACATCGTTTTGGTATTATGTATGGTAATTTGTGTGTCTTCAATTGTATCTCGTATATTCTGCGTTGTTATGGTTTGTAGCTATTTGGAAATTGTGCTCATCTGCACTGTTTTCCACGTTCTAAGATGTGTGCCTTAAGGTATGGTTGACATCTTTGTAGAAAGGACTCAATCATATATATCTTGCTCATTTAGCCAAGAATTAAGATAACTATTTTACCTAGAAAAAGCAATGAAAAAAGGAGGTCTATTCAATAGAACTGTGGATACAGAGATAATAGGCCTTCTTCAGCAAGATTCTTGGGAATAATCTTAAGACTAATCTTGGAAAGTGAGGCTTATTCGCGGGCAATTATCTCGAAAATAGATACGAGGGAAGAAAATTACCCAATAAAAAGGGTAAGAAAGCTCCATCCGAAATGGGATATGACAGTCCAACACATTGAAACGTTGAATGCAATATGATTTTGAATGTTCTTTCTTCTTTTTACTTTGTTGTTTTTTATCCATTTATGTTCTTAAGGTTCAAACTTCAATGTCTTTTAAATCACATAGAATATATAAAACACCATGAATCCATATTCTTCATGTGGTCCATTACAGGAAAATTTGAAGAATTATTCTAAATGCACGTTTTTAAGCCTGCTAATTTGAGGGTGTATGTGAACTGAAAAGGCCTGGTTAATTTTGAGCAGGGTCGTTAGGTCAAAACCTAAGGATTACAAAATCAAAAAAAATTATATATGGGTAAAGTCTATGTAAAGTTCCATTGTTCGGACATACACCATATAGGTGTGCTAGGTAGGATGAGATCAAAACAGTTACCGTCACCTGTAGCTACATTTGCAACATCATCACCTAAAACCCCTTAAAACAACAGTGCTTGGGAATAGAGACACAGGCAAAACCACTTTTTTTCATGGAGCATAGTTCAAAACATAATATTATAGTGATATAAACTGCAAATGGCACTGCTGATATAAAATGCAAATATCCCTCTTTCAAAGAAATTGCTTCTACTAAATTAAATAACAATTGAAAAAGAAAATACAAAATTTGCCTGAAAATTGAAGTGTGATTGCAATGGTTATAAATCGCATGGAGTGATAGATCTCACGGGATAACTAACGCCCATCGAATCATTGATAAGAGCATTTGATTTTGCACAGAACCTAGTCATGATACATTAGATTACGACAAAGTTAATGGCAGTTTAATTTATGGCAACAAGAAGAAATACATTTTAGCTCTGCAGTTTACCTCAAGGCTTCCTTGGACAGGGGGCATGCCAGAAACTCCATTAATTTGCTGTTTAGTTGCCTCGCCATACTCAGATTCACTGTTCGTGCAGTTTAACACCGTTTGAGAGCATTTTCTATAGTATGGCTTTCTTCTAGCCTGTTACAATGAAGTCTTAACTAGGTAACAAGCAAAATAGACACGACACCTCTCATATGGTACCAAGGTTCTAGCGGTTCGGCAATTACATTCTCTCCATCAATTCGGCTTTTTCGGCAAGTTTGCTTCACAAAATGTAGTGTATCTATGATTCGTGAAACAAAGGTCACAAGTGATAAAGGGTATATTTTTCAGTATATTTCATGAGTAGCAGTTCACACGAACTCATCTCACATGAGGATGAATGGTCCATTTAGCACTCATTGCATCTAGGTGATGTTCATAGGGGTGAAGCATCGAGACTTCTCGGGTGGTCACCCATCTCGATACTACTCTAACTCAACCACACTTAACCATGGAGTTTCCTCCAAGGTCAAGACTACTTAGTTTGCTACCCCATTTGCAAAACCTTCAACAAGTGTTGTGCCTTATGAACCATTCATTATAGAGCTCCTTTAGCTCATTAATTGATAGGGAGGTATTTTTTCACGATGAGTCAAATTATGATATTTATATTAGGGTTCAATTACGTAGTTTTTTAGTCAAACTCATTGACCCATATTTCATGAGTAGTGGTTCACACGAACCCATCTCTCATATTATAGGGGATAGGATATGTATATCTCATAGAAGCACAATTAGGTGCCTATGTCAACCCTAGTGGGTGTATGAGGTAGTCTCATAGGCTACAAGCTACCTATAAGCTAGAGTGCCTAACATCGTGAACTATTAAATTGTGTACTTTTAAATTAATTTGTATTTACTACTTTATGAGTAGTGGTTTTAAGAATTCATTTCTTATGATTATGTATGGCTTATTTAGTATTTATTGTATCTAGAAAATGTTCATAAGGGTGAACCATTGGAACTTTTTGAGTGGCCACCCGTCTTAATACTACTTTTTAATTTCAATTCAATCTTCATTGACTCATATTTAATGAGAATCCATCTCTCATGGCCATGAATGATCTCCTTAGCATTCACTAGATTTAGGTGATGCTCACAAGGATGAAGCCCCAAAACTTCCTAAGAGATTGTCCATCTTAATACTAACCAGAGGTTACTAATCTCAATACTATCAAGAAGTCATCTGTCTCAATACTACTAAGTGGTATACCCATATCAATACTATCAAGAGGTCACCCATGTTACATCCCCTTTTTGGATTCAATATTACTATTTACTTTTTCTTAAATAGTACAGTTATGTGGATATGTTTTTAACATCATAGGAACTAATGATATAAATAGAGAAGGTTAATTTTATGAAATTATGGAATCTATTTGATTATGATCAAATTGATGTTATGAATTAAAATGATTTTCGATATGAAAATGAAATGATTTGATATAAATATGTTTTGATTAGAACATTGGTACTCTGACCACAAATTGTTTGTGAGGTTGTCAAAGACAGGAATAGATGGAACATATTCGCCAAGAAGAAAGAAGAGGAAGTATCTTTGAGAAAGAGAGAATAGACTCTAGAATAACCATGGGTGTTTGCCACTGAAAACGCATATCAGGTAGACAAACCTAGATGCTTTGAGTTCGGGCTAAGTCAATTTTAATCGAGATATCAACGTCTGTTAGAATAGGTCTTTCTCCTTTCGTAAGTCGTCGTATTGAGTATGGGAAATCGATATCAGTGTCGTAATACTCTGAATCGTGTCGTCAAACATGAACGACTGATATATTGTTTATATGTTCATATGTATATACTTGTGGTCGAATTGTAAGTCTTATCTTGTTTTTGGTTCGGCGCAAAAGTCAAAATTGTGCGTAAGTCAATCCCAAATCTTGTTTTGGCGTTTGCACTCAATTCGTCGTTATCGTCGTAAAGCGCTTCAAGCGTATGTCATAAACGCCTCTTTGCGAAATTCAACGGATGTTGAATTGTTATTTATTGGACTATTGTCGAATACTAAAGGGTTTAAATAATGTTTTAAAATCTAGAGAACATGGTGTGTAGTACCCTTGGTCGTAAAGGTATTGGAATATGTAATATTTTGTTAGTTATAATTTAAGTGTCGTTTCAAGATAATTCCTTTATTCTTGAGTGATGTCAGTAATCGGGTAGAAGCTCGAGAGAGACGCATTTAAGTTCTTTTCTATGATGTCTTTTAATTCGTATTGTCATTTTTCCTTCAAGCTTTAGACCTCTTATTGATTGTCGATAAAGATTTTTATTCTAAACCTTTGCATTGATTTATACTCATAGCATATATGAGTAGTAAGACAGTGGTTAAAGTTGCCAACCACCACCTCGCCTACGTGGAGCTCCATCTTGAAGAATGATCGTGATTTGTGTGGAGTGGCCAAACCAATTTCTAGTGGAGGTCATATAAGGTGGGAAAACGTTTTGCATGCTGGAAGATACCCTTATCGATAGGCATGGTCGGGGAGTGGAGAGACAGTTATTCCTTCACAGTGAGCGGGGGTGATATAGTGTAGTAAGAGTCAGTTTTGTAGAGACAGAACACGGAGGAGAAGCAAAACAAGTCTGAGCAAGGAGCTTCAAGCGGAACGGCTGAGAGAATAGCAAGTGCCGAGGACCAGTTTGTAAGTGAACTCTAGAGACCATCTTCAGGTTCTCTTCCTCTCTTCGCTACACAGTCTTAGTTTTCTATTGTGTTGTTATAAGTAATGTCTTTCTTGCATTTTGAAAGAACTTAGTTTGCTTAAAGGTGCAAGGTGTTAATTGTTGTCAACCGTAGCTGTGAGTTTTGAACATCTTCAAACAGTGCAATGTTACATCTTCTGCACTGCACCACAGTAGTGAATCTCATAGCTTATTGCTTTGCCATGCAAAGGTCAAGATTCTTGTGAAGTCGTTGATTCAACTTTAGGTGGTTTTTGTTTGGTGTACAGTGCAATTTAGATTAAGTTTTTGGTTGAAAGAAGCTCATAGTTAACACAGTTCACGGTGTCAAACCCTTGTCGATGTAGAATGATTACTTTTGTGGACAGCTGAATACCATTGTTTGATTCTAACAAGCTTTAAAAGTCATCTAGTTTAGAGTAAAAGATTTGTTAGTAACAACCAATGACAGAAGAATATCTTTAATGAGAAGTGTAAGCTAAAACTTGCAAGACTTCACAGTGCTCTTTTCCTGAGTTTAAATGGTCAGTCGACCATAGAGGAATTACAAACCTTGTTGCAAAGAATATCAGTTTTAGTCCTTTTTGTCTTTATAGGCAACTCTTTACTATTAAAGTAATCAACTGTTGTGTTTCCAAGAGATGGGATAGACTCACCTTTTTGGTCATTGCAGACATACAAGTTTATGTAATGAAGTTTTAGAACAATGTAAGAGTCTTTTGTCAAGTATTTAACCTAGACTTGAAAACAATCTTCTTTCTAGTAGAAACAACAAGATAGGGTTTATAAATTGCTTAGGTAGACAAAGATGAAGCTATGTCGAAGAATCGATAGTCGAAGAAGATTCCTTAGAATGTTTAATTTTAAACTTAGGGACTTCGAATATTTATGTTCTATAAATTGGTTTATAGTAATTTCCTTTCGAAAACAACAAAGTTGGGTTTAGTGTCCACTCATGAGTGGATAATTTAAACAATGGGCTAACTTAGAGATTGTTATAACAACGCGTAGAGTTATCCGAATAATCAATATACTAGGAAACCATTCTTTTATCATGAAGACGGAGAGGTTTCCATGAGCTTGTAGAGAGAGAGTAAACCTCAATGCCATGTGTTAATGCATGATGAATTTCAAACACCTTGAGGTTATCGAGGTTGTTATATTGAACTTATAAATGGGTAACTGTAGGATTGCGATTAATTCGAGTCGAGTGGGGTGGGTGAACTTATTTCATGCGTTGATACAACGTGAATTGTATTCAAATCCTTTGGCCAAGGTAATGCATGATCCTCAAGTGCATTGAATGTTCACTGTGACTGGATGGCGTAGCTTGTGGAGTGGTCATGCTTGATTAGAGGGTATCTAGGGGATTGCATGATAACAAGTCACGTAGGTCACAACACCATAACTCAGATGGCAAACACCATTGGTTATCCTAAGTCTATCCTCTTGAGTAGGGTAGGGCCACTTCCAGTTGGGAAGGAGTGTGGGAGACCGACAGTCTGTGGATGGAGGTTAAGCTCCTTGAAGATACTTTCTCTTCTTTATTCTTGAGGATTGCCGAGACTTGAATTTGGATGGTCGACAATCGAGATGCAGTGACATTGGTAAGTCCCTATTTTGGAATTGTTCTAAGTAACTTTTGACAACATATTGTTTAATGTTGTAGATAATTATATCCTTTTGTATGAGCTATAATTTCATGACTATTGTTAGTTGATGGATGAATTACTTGTTTATAGTAATTAGAAAACAAATTACTTTTCTGTTTTATTCTTTCAAAAAAAAATTATTACCTTTGGTTAAAACTTAGTTTTTAGGGAGAAATAAGAACTGGGTGTTACAACCCATCTTAGTACTACTAAGAGGTCACCCATCTCAATACTACTTTGTTGTTTTGATTCAATCTCCATTGGCCTATATTTCATGAGTAATGTTTCACAAGTACCCATTTCTCATGAGCATGAATGGTCCACTTAACACTCATTACATCTAGGGATAGGGTATGTATGCCTCATATTGAAGGACAATTAGGTGCCTCCCTTAACCCTAGTGGGAGTACAAGGTAGTCCCATATGCTACAAGTTGCCTATAAGCTAGGTTGTCTAGCTATATAGACTATTAAAGTGTATGGTTTCGAGTCAATTTTTATTTGTTAATATTTTATGAGTAGTGGCTTATGAGAATTTATTTCTTATGATTATGTATGGTCTGTTTAATATTAATTGTATTTAGAAGATGTTCATAAGGGTGAACCACCAAATTTTTTTGAGAGGTCATCTGTCTCAGTACCACTTTACAATTTCAACAGTCTTCATTAACTCATATTTCATGAGAATCCATCTCTCATGACCATGAATGATCTCATTAGCACTCATTGTATTTAGATGATGCTCACAAGAGTGAAGCATCAGAACTTCCTAAGAGATTGTCCATCTTAATATTACCCAGAGATCAACCATCTCTGTACTATTAAGAAGTCATCCATCTCAATACTGCAAAGTGGTCACCCATCTCAATACTATTTTGTAGATTTCATTCAATCTTCATTGGCCTATATTTCATGAGTAGTGGTTCACAAGAACACATTTATAATGAGCATGAATGATTCACTTAGCACTCATTGCATTTAGGTGATGGTCACAGGGGTGAATACCAAAACTTCCAAAGAGGTCACTCATCGAAATACCACTATAGCTCAAACATGCTTAACCATTAAATTTTCCAACTTATCATTTCTAAATGATAAAACTAAAGTTTTTATTTTAATGAATATGTTGCTTCAAGTAGTGGAACAAAATTTCAATGCACACTACATTTTGAAACAATGATAGTATGTATGCCTTAGGTTTTAGATATCATACCCCTCTCACACCACATGCAACTATCAAGTTCCTTTTGTAGGATTTTTCATTTATCTATATGTATTGCCTTAGTTTGTAGGCATTGCATTTTAAGGTGGAGTTGGTCTTTATTAAAGAAGTGTTATGACTTGTGATCCTTGGTTCCTTCAATCCTCTTTGCTTAATTTCTTTAATGAGACCAAGGATTTTGTGGTTTCTCAATCTCAATCGTTGAAAATAAATTTATGGTAGAATTTTTTGGCTTATTACTATTTGTTTGAGCTATCTTTATAATAATTAATGTAACTTAATTTTTGTTTTTTTCTTTAAAGAAGATAAATTTTATGTCCACCCCTAATTGAGGATCTATGTTGAAGTAGACCTCTCTAAGGATCTAAAAGAATACCTATAAATTAAAATCAAGGATCATAATTCTCACAAAGGGTGCTCTATATTAACCTTCCAAATATCTAATTTTGATGCCAATCCCATTAACATAAAATTAAAGATTGCCCTCTAATGGTCTATCTTGAATCTAAGTTAGAAGCTAAAACACTATGGTTGCCAAGAAAGAAATAATAGAACTTAGTTATCAATGGAAATAATTATTTGGCCAATGAAGCTATTCAAAAGAGTGTTTCCAACCATGGTTCTTGTATGACCTATGTTCCCAAAAAGGTCTCATTATATAGCTTTTGGTCACCCTTCCAATTAAGCAAAATATTTAGCTTTCTCACACTCCTTGAATAGTCAACGTTGTTGGGTCTTATTGTTCTGCTCATACAAAGAAGGTCCCTTTCAGCTTCACCATTGGCTCTATTGTCTTTTATGGCTCCTCTTTTCATTAACATTGTAATCCCTCTTGATCTAAAATTAAGTATAAGCCAAATGAAGCTAAGGTGTATGTTAAAAGATCTCATTAATTGCAATTAAAAAATTTTCTAAGAACTAAAAAACAAGTGTACATAAAATCTTTGAGGCTTAAGACGACCTTGAAGAGGATACTATGAATTTTATTTCATGGAATGTTAGAGGTTTCACAAACCAAAAAAGAACGTTCTCTATCAAGGAACTTTATTAGAAAAATATCTTTATTTATCATTGCATTAAAAATATCAAAATATTAGGTGTTTTGCTCAAAATTGCCACTCAAAATCTTTGGCTAAATGCCTTGTTTTTCAAAACCTCCCATGAAGATAGGAGAGAGATGTCATTTCTTTTTTCTCTCCTAATATGAAGTTTGTGTTAGAAAAAAAACTTCAGACAAGAGCTACATATTGAAGAAAAAAAATAAAAACACTCACACAAACTAATTAAAAATGACTATGTTGGGTACCCTAACTTCATTAAGTCACTATATGAACTCAATTATACAATGTAGCTTTGGTTATAATCATAGTGCAATTGAATTCTTAATATAGAATCACTAAAACAATCGATTATGGGGTACAATCCATGTGGGATAAATCTACATAACCTAAATATAGTAATTAAAGGACTATTTAAACATCATTGGTTCACTTATAGGAATTAAAGCACACTATAAGGCATAAACACAATGCAACATTATTATTCTAACATCCCCCTTAATGTGAAACTAGAGGATTTACAACATGTTTAGTGTAACATAGATTGTACATAACAAGTAAGAGAATGTTATGATGACAATCCCCCTTCTCTTTAAGACAAATGATACTAAAACTTGACAAATTTACTCTCCATCAATGGCTTGGTGAAGATATTTGCCACTTAATCCTCTATCCCAACATAGCCAATCAAAATCTTCTAAATCTCCAATAGTTCATGAATGTTGGCAGATAGAGCTAATGTAATCCTATTATGTTGAAAACCCAAAATGGCAGCCTAATGGAGGCCAATGGTGAAAACCCACAAGGGCGCGAAAGGTTGAAATCAAGATAATCCATCCCCATATAGATTGGAGAGAGTCAAAGCTACCACAAGTCAAAGGAACAACAATGGGAGACACATTCATATGACTTGCGACGACTTCAAAAGGCACAACCATGAAAGAATAAGGATAGGGACACATCCCTATATGTGCAGAAGCTTTAATAGAGACATAATCATACCGCACATGAAGTAGTAGAATGTAAGAGAGTATAATAGAATAAGATAGAAAAGATAGCATAGAAGATAAGAGATAAGAAGAGAGATGAATATGTAGATAGGATATGCTATGTAATGAGAGAGATATGAAGGATATATGATGACATATTACATAAAGATATAATGAATATATGAGAATTTTATGGAGACTCAATATGTGTATGATGAATAAATGTATGTGTGTATTTTCCTTTGTTTGTTCAGTAATCTTACGTATATTTTGGTTCTCTTCTTTATCCATCAGACTAGGGTCAAACACAACTCTAACATAGAAATAACTTAGATCATTGGTCTATATTTTCTTGTTAACATTTAGTTTCGTTATCAGGATATAAGAGGTTGTGAGGTACCACGCATATCATTAGGGTCATTTTTGGACCCATATATGTTAGAAATGAAAGCAACACTACTTCAATGGAAATCTAATACAAGATAAATTTCAGCAATCTTTAACTGTGTGTTATTAATGGAGATTGTAATACAGAAACAAAACTATGCTTCACAGAAATGCAAAATCAGAAATATGAACACATAACACAATGTTTAACGTGGAGAAAACCCTTTGGGGTAAAAAACTCCACATAGGAAAGAGGCCCAATGTTTATATTAATCTAAAAATGATTTACAATACAACAACACTTCAACTCTCTCCACCAGTCTTCAATCTGATAGCATTCCGATAGCACCTGAGTACCTAAAATCTATATTACAGCAACTAATACATGGCAAATAATTTATAGAAACATTTTCTAACTCATCTTAGGCGTTCACCTTCTCTCTCCTAAGATTCTCCAACCTATAAACATTAATTACCATCTTACAAGCATCTTACACTTGTCCAAAAATAGCCATGCAAAGATTGGGTGCCCAAGACTAAATCTGGCCTCTTACAGCATCTTATGACATGTCATAACTGTCATAGATTCCACAAAAGAGTATATTTCCAAGATAGGAACCTTGGGCTAAATATAGCAAATATACAACTAACATATCCGTCATATGCATCATAGAATCTCAGAATCTTATGACAACTTGTAGCTGTCATAGATTCACTCACCAAACATTATAACAGTTTTCATACATGCCAAAAATAGTATATTCCTCAAGGGAGCACACCTATCCTCATTTACTATGAGTTTTTACGTTTTCCAACTGTAAAAGTCACTCTGTAACTGCCGCCGATAACTCTAAAATTACGACTGTCAATAAGACTACCTCATTCCCTTATGGGTAATTACAAATAACAAATAATAAATGGAATAAAATATAATATTGGAATTTAAAAGTTTAATGGCACCTTATTCCAACATTCTCCCACTTGACATTATACATTGTAAATCAACCCATAGGAAAACAAATGAAAAATAACCAGGCATTAGAAACAAGGCCCATGGCCTCTTTGCACCATACAAACTTCTCTGTGCTCATAGGCTTGGTCAATGAATTTGCAACATTCTCCTGATTGTCTATCTTCTTTAGCTCAATCTCTCCATTTGCAACCAACTCTCGAACAAAGTGATACTGAACATCAACATGCTTAGTTCGAGCATGATACATGGGATTCTTGGCCAAACAGATAGCACTCTAGCTATCACAACCAATCTAAATGATCCTGCAATCAAAACCAATACCTGTACACAATCTCCTCAACCAAACTACCTCCTTAGAGACATGAGTAGCAGCCATATACTTTGCTTCTGTGATGGACAAAGCAACTGTGAGCTGCCTCTTACTCATCCAACTCACTGCACCTCCAAACAAAGTAAACACATAGCCACTAGTGGACCTTCAACTATCCAAGTCACCTGCCCAATATGCATCAACAAAACCCTATATGTCTAAATATTTATCAACACTATAAGTACTAGAATAAACCAAACAATGGTCAGAAGTACTTGCAAGATATTTAAACACCCTCTTTGCATAGTTCCAATGCTGTCTACCAGGGTTAGACATAAATCTGCTCAAAACTCCCACTGCTTGGGCAATATCTGGTCTAGTGCAAACCATTGCATACATAAAACTCCCTACAACACTAGCATATGGCACATTAGACATATCCTCAAGATCATCCTCAGTCTTTGGACACATATCTAATGAAAGCTTAGTACCAATGGGTAAAGGAACTCTAATTAGGTTACAGTCCTACAAACTAAACCTCTGCACAATAGTATTCACATACTTACTTCAACCAAAGCTTTCTGTTAACTATGTCCCTCCTAATCTCCATTCCCAAAATATACCTTGCAGTACCAAGATCTTTCATCTCAAATGCACCTAAAAGTTGGGCTTTAAGCTCATTGACCATACCCTTAGTATTGCTAAAAACATGTCATCAACATACAAAGCAATAACTAGTATAGAATCATCAACACAATGAATGTAAACACAATGATCCTCCTTGCTTCTAACAAAACCCAATTTCAAAACAAATGAATCAAACTTTTGATACCACATTCTGGGGGACTATTTTAGACCATAAAGAGACCTCTTTAACCTACAAACCCAATGTTCTTTTCCTTTTACCTCAAAACCTGTAGGTTGTTGCATATAAATTTCTTCTTCAAGATCTCCATGCAAGAATACAGTCTTAACATCCATTTGCTCAATCTCCCAATCATAAGCTGCAGCAATGGATAAGAGAAATCTAATAGAAATCAATTTAGCAACAGGAGAGAATATCTCACCAAAATCAACTCCCTCTCTCTGGGAGTAGCCCTTGGCTACCAGTCTAGCCTTGTACTTCTCCAATAACCCATCTACTCCAAACTTCTTCTTGAAGACCCACTTACATTCTATGGCCTTTCTTCCTTTGGGCAAACGAACAAAATCCCAGGTGTTACAAGAGTCTAAAGCCATCATCCCCTCCTGCATGGCTAGTTGCCAAGACTCACTATCATCTACAGAAATAGCTTCCCTATAGGATCTAGGTTTTGTTGCAAGTATGGGCCTAACATGTGTTGTCATTGATGTCAACATACTCCTGTTACATTAATGATAAGGATTGGATGAGCTGTGTGCTGAGGATATTGAGAAAATTAGTCTCAATCAGGAACAGTGAAGATCAGTAATGACAATAAGGCAAAAGTTTAAGATAGGAAGAAAATTAGAGGATGCAGATTAAAGGGTTTGTAGATATGTGTCTTGAGGCAATCCAGTAGAGATTTCAGAGGTCTGCATGAAGATATGAAGAAGTTGTGGCCGCTCAAGTAAAACCGGTTCCAGTAGGTGTTCAGAGGTAATAGAGTGACATAGACAGGTCCGATGAGATCCGGAAGTATAGTTTCCTGCTCTGTGGATTTGAGGGAGTATTAAGGAATTCCTTGTGATGTGTCAACTCGATTGGTTCATTAATGGAAGGTCTGGAAGTATCCATTCTTTGGTGACAGTGGTGACAGATTGTGTTCTTGAGGCTCCGGATGAAAGAGAGAAGGATTTCAGTATACAAATGAAGTGTGGATGTTCTTGGTGATTCAGGAAACCTTGTGAAGGACTTTGGATTGTATCCAGCATGTGTTAGTGGTCCGCATTGGAGTTGGAGCTCTCTATTGAAGAATAACCTCCGGATGATGATGTTCTTCCTGAGACTGGCCAACCGAATAAGTTACACTTCGTGTGGATGTTTTGGTAGATGTTTGCCGACTTAGATGATTATTCCTAAGTTGATGTCTTGTATAAATAAGGGGTTGTGAAGTCAATTCAAAATTGTTCTTGTGGTGATGAGTGTGGAGTAGCAAGGAGGAAAGCGAAAGGCAGAGCAAAAGTATTGGGCTTAAATGGAACTGATTCAAGCATGGTGAAGATGCTATTTTTCCAGTTCAAGTAGGTGATACTTATTTCTTTGTAGACACTGTGTATCTTGTAGGCAGTGAGCCTCTTGTGAGCAGTGAGCCCTAATTGGCATGTGCCATTTTGTTCTTTCTATTCTTCTAACAGAGAATACAATCTTGGGTTAATCACCCCGTGGTTTTTCCCTTAACCAGGTTTTCCATGTCAAAATATCGGTGTCTCATGTGTTGATGTGTTTCTACTCTTAATTTGTTGCATTGTGTTTCCATGATTGATTTATTATTATACGACTGAATTGCAAAGAGGAATTAAGTGTTTAATTGAAAGAAAGTTTTGCACAACTGATTCACCCCCCTCTCAGTTGTGTGCCCTAAGTCTAACAATTGGTATCAAAGCTAAGTTCCTCTAAAAGAGCTTAACCGCTTGAGGAGATCCAGGATGTCATCTTACAAGAAGGATAGTCTGAAGTTTGATGGAACCAATTTTAACCTCTAGAAAGGTCGCATGAAATGTCACTTGAGATATATGGGAGTGGCGTATTGGACCATGGTTACAACATAGTATGTACCTCCATAGGGTGGTTCGAAAACCCAAAATGAAATCACAGATGCTGAAAACAATTTGCAGACTATAGAGGCTCTTCTAAGCGCATTATCTAATACAGAGCTCTCAAATGTTATTGACCTACCAACTGCTTTTGAGATTTGGCAAAAATTGGAACTTCTGCATGAAGGAGATATGTATGTCAAAAGTGCAAGGTTACAAAGTTTAAAAGGAAAATTCAAAAATCTGAAGATGAGAGAAGATGAAAACATCACTACTTTTATGCCAAGAGTAAATGAGCTTGTTTGTGGAATTAGAAATGCTGGTGGAGTCTTGGATGAAGATGAGATTGTTGGCAAAATTCTCAGATCCCTTCCTATTTCTTACAAAATCAAGGCTGCTACCATTGAAGAATTCAGAGCCCATACAACTGTCACAAGAGATCAATTGGCTGGAAAATTGGCTGCATTTGAAATGATAGAGTTTGGAGATGACCCCCCCAAGACTGAATCTGCATTCAAAGCTAGTGCCTTTGTTAAAGGTAAACAAAGGTTTGATCTGGGAGAGAATTCATCAAGGAAGCTGTCATGGTATGAAAAAGTAAGAAAAGATCTGGAGGAAGAAGAAGTAGAAACTGCTCAACTTGAAGCCCTTATTGCAAAGAGGTTGTCAAGAGGATCCGGTAAGTATGAAGGAAAATTACTTTTTAAGTGTTTTAACTACAATAAGATTGGTCATTTTGCCTCAAGGTGTCCGAAAAAGTTTTCAAGGCAAAACCCTAACAAGCCAAGGTTCCAAAAGAACTATTATTATGTACATGAAGATGATGATAATGAAGGAGTAACAGATGATGAATCAGAGATAGGAAACAAATCCAGAAACGAATGGGTGTCCATTGCCATCAAGGAAGAAGATCCAATGTCCTCTGTATCTGTCAATCATAAGACTGTGGAAAGAGCTCTGGCTGCCCAAGTTGAAGAAAAGAATGATTGGGTTATTGACAGTGGTTTCTCTCACCATATGACAGGTGACAAAAATAAGTTCATAGATTTGGAAAGGTATGAAGGAGTGGTAAAGTTTGGTGATAATTCTGCTGGTAGAATTAGAGGTAGAGGAACTATTTCTCTTGATGGAAGGAACAAAACTGGTAATGTACTGTATGTTGAAGGTTTGAAGCACAATCTTCTCAATGTTGGACAGTTGGTGGACAAAGGCTATGATCTATGGTTCAAGAATGGAAAATGCAAGATCTTTGAAAGTTCTGGAATAGAGATTGCATCTGGTACTCAAACTAAAGGTAATATCTTTCTCTTGGTTGGTACTGGTAAAAGTTACTTATTTGTTCAAATTGATCAGAGTTGGTTGTAGCATAGGAGGATGTGTCATGTGAATTTTGATAATATCATTAAGATAAGCAATACTCAGGCTGTAAGAGATCTTCCAAAATTGGTGAAACCTTCTAACAACTTGTGTAAAGAATGTTAGTTGGATAAGCTGAGCAGAGTCACATTCAAAAGTAAGGAACTATCTTCTACCAGATTATTGGACTTGGTTCATATTGATCTTTGTGGTCTGGCAAGAATCAGGACTATTCAAGGTGATAGATACTTTATGCTACTAATTGATGACTATTCCCGGATAATGTGGGTAACCTTTCTAAAAGAGAAATCAGAAGCTCTTGAGAAATTCAAAATATTCAAGGCTATGGTAGAGAATGAAACTGGATTAAAATTGAAGTGTCTAAGGTCTGATAGAGGTGGAGATGTCACATTTGGTGAGTTCATAGAGTTCTGTGAGAAGCATGGAATCAAGAGACAATTGTCTGCTCCTAGGACCCCACAGCAGAATGGAGTAGTTGAGAGAAAGAACCAGACCATCTAGGAAGCATCTAGGACAATGATGATGGAAGCAAATGTTCCTCAAATCTATTGAAGAGAAGTCGTTAGCACTGCAGTCTATACTGTCAATCGAGTTGAAATCAGAAATAATACTGGTAAGACTCCTTATAAACTTTGGTTTGGCATCACTCCTACTGTGAGGTATTTTAGAGTCTTTGGTAGCAAATGTTACATCAAAAGAGATGAAGATCTAGGAAAGTTTGATGCTAGAAGTGATGAAGGAATATTCTTGGCTTACTCTACTCAAAGCAAAACATACCAGTGTTATAATAAGAGACTGAGAAAGATGATAGAAAGTACAAATGTGAAGGTTGATGAAGGAATTGAAAAACCCTCAAGATTCTATGAATATGATGAAGATGATCAGAATGGTGTTCTGACTTAAGGAGCCCAAGCCTCTTCTGAGATTCAGATCCAGATTGATCCGGTAAATCAAGAAGAAGAGATAAGTTTGAATGAGCCTGATCAAAAAGCAGAAATGCAAGTAACTCCCAAAGTGCCTAGGTATGTAAGATTAAATCACTCTGAAGATCAAATCATAAGCAAAGGTGTACAAACAAGAAGGAAAATTGCTCAAAACTCATATGAGTATTGTCTGATTTCAAAAATTAAACCTAAGATAGTGAATGAAGCTTGCAATGATGAAAATTGGACTAAAGAAATGGAGGAAGAGTTGATGCAAATTGAGAAAAATCACACTTGGGATCTTGTTCCCAGACCTAGAAACAAAAATGTGATTGGAACCAAATGGGTCTTCTGAAACAAACTAAATGAAGTTGGTGAAGTAATCAGAAATAAAGCCAGATTGGTCTACAAGGGTTACTCTCAAATAGAAGGAGTTGATTTTGAAGAAACTTTTGCTTCGATGGCAAGAATTGAAGCAGTCAGATTATTTCTTGCTTTTGCTGCTTTCAAGGATTTCAAGGTATATCAGATGGATGTCAAGTCTGCCTTCCTAAATGGTGACTTGGAAGAAGAAGTATACATTGAGCAACCGGATGGATTTCAATTGTCTGATCATGATGATATGGTTTGCAAATTGAAGAAAGCACTGTATGGACTGAAGCAAGCCCCAAGAGCCTGGTATAAAAGATTAGATAAGCACCTTTTGAAGATTGGTTTCAACAAAGGTACTGCTGACAGTAACTTGTATTTCAAAATTGATCATGAAAACATCTTGATTATTGAAGTGTTTGTTGATGATATCATTTTTGGAGGAAGAGATAGTATGTGTAAAACTTTTGCAAATCAAATGAAAAGTGAATTTGAGATGTCTATGCTTGGTGAAATGAATTTCTTCTTGGGTCTGTAAATCACTCAAACAAAGAAAGGAATCTTCATTTCTCAAACCAAATATGTGAAAGAATTGTTGAAGAAATTTGGGATGGAAGACTCAAAACCAATGAATACTTCCATGGCAACCGGATGTAAATTGAGAAAAGATGATGATTCTCCTAAGGTTGATCAGACAAAGTACAGGTCAATGATTGGAGGATTGTTGTATCTTACTCAAACTAGACCAGACATTATGTAGGTTGTTGGTCTTGTTGCTAGATTTCAGGCTGATCCTAGAGAATCTCATGTCATGGCAATCAAGAGGATTTTTAGATATCTAAAAGGGACAGTCGAGTATGGTCTGTGGTATCGTAGAGATCATGATTTCTCTCTTCATGCATATACTGATGCGGATTGGGCAGGAGATGTGGATGACCAGAAAAGTACCAGTGGTGGAGCATTCTTTTTGGGGAAGAGATTGGTTTCTTGGCTAAGCAAGAAACAAGAGGCAATATCTCTATCTACAACTAAAGCAAAATATATTGCAGCAGCAGGTAGTTGCACTCAAGTTTTATGGATGAAGCAGATGCTAAAAGATATCAAAGTGGAGTATGAAGAACCTATCACAATCTTCTGTGATAATTCAAGTTCTATAAATATATCTAAGAATCCGGTGCTGCATTCAAAGAATAAACACATATCCATTAAGTTTCACTTTTTGAGAGAGCAAGTGAACAAGAATGAAGTCAGATTAGAGTTTGTGCCTTCCAAGGATCAGATTGCAGACATCTTTACTAAACCTCTACCTAAGGACTCTTTTGAGTATCTCAAGGAGAAGTTAGGGGTTATTGCCCCTCCGGTGATGAACTAAGGTGCACTGAGGTGCATCAGTCTGGTGGATATCACAATCATATCTTGTGATCTGGATTGATGAGGAGCTGCAACTCAGGGGGAGCAGCAGGTATGATTCTGAAGTGTTGGAATTGCAAGTATGTGCCCTTTGCCATTGATGTCAAAGGGGGAGAGAAGACATGTGAAAAACAAGTGGTTGTTGATCAAAGGGGGAGCAGTAAAGGGAGAGAAGACATGTGAATGGTTGTTGCTGATAGGGGGAGCTGTGACAGTAAGAAGAAGTTCTTGTCTTGATGGTCAATACAGTTTTTCACATCATATGTTGCTATCAATGACAAAGGGGGAGATTGTTGCAAGTATGGGCCTAACCTATGTTGTCATTGATGTTAACATACTCCTGTTACATTAATGATAAGGATTGGATGAGCTGTGTGCTGAGGATATTGAGAAAATTAGTCTCAATCAGGAACAGTGAAGATCAGTAATGACAATAAGGCAAAAGTCCAAGATAGGAAGAGGATCAGAGGATGTGGATTGAAGGGTTTATAGATATGTGTCTTGAGGCAATCTAGTAGAGATTTTAGAGGTCCGCATGAAGATATGAAGAAGTTGTGGCCACTCAAATAAAACTGGTTCCGGTAGGTATTCAGAGGTAACAAAGTGACAGACAAGTCCGGTGAGATCTGGAAGTACAGTTTCTTGCTCTGCGGATTTGAGGGAGTATTAAGGAAGTCCTTGTGATGTGTCAACTCGATTGGTTCATGAATGGAAGGTACATAAGTATCCATTCTTTGGTGATAGTGGTGATAGACTGTGTTCTTGAGGCTCCAGATGAAAGAGAGAAGGATTTCAATATGCAGATGAAGTGTGGATGTTCTTGGTGATTCAGGAAACCTTGTGAAGGACTTTGGATTGTGTCCATCATGTGTTAGTGGTCCGCATTGAAGTTGGAGCTCGCTATTGAAGAATCACCTCTGGATGATGATGTTCTTCCTGATACTAGCCGACCGGCTAAGTTACACTTCTTGTGGATGTTCTGGTAGATGTTTATCGACTTAGATGATTATTCCTAAGTTGATGTCTTGTATAAATAAGGGGTTACGAAGTCAATTCAAAGTTGTTCTTGTGGTGATGAGTGTGGAGTAGCAAGGAGGAGAGTGAAAGGCAGAGTAGAAGTATTGGGCTTAAATGGAACTAATTCAAGCATGGTGAAGATGCTATTTTTCCAGTTCAAGTAGGTGATACTTATTTCTTTGTAGACAGTGTGTCTCTTGTAGGCAGTGAGCCTCTTGTGAGCAGTGAGCCCTAATTGGCATGTGCCATTTTGTTCTTTCTATTCTTCTAACAAAGAATACAATCTTGGGTTAATCACCCTATGGTTTTTCCCTTAATCAGGTTTTCCACGTCAAAATATTGGTGTCTCATGTGTTGATGTGTTTGTACTCTTAATTTGTTGCATTGTGTTTCCATGATTGATTTATTATTATACTACTGAATTGCAAAGAGGAATTAAGTGTTTAATTGAAAGAAAGTTTTGCACAACTGATTCACCCCCCCTCTCAGTTGTATGCCCTAAGTCTAACAGGTTCATCATTAGTACTCAATAAAGCATATACACAACAAAAATCTAGTGGGCTATACCTATCAACTGGATTTCGTTGTCTTGTGGATCTCCTCAAGTGGAGTAAGAGACTCTACTCATTCTTCTGCATGATCATTTGCAACAACTTCTTCTGTAACTACAGACTCATCTTCATCAGAACTACTTGAATCTTCTTCTTCTTCACCCCCCAATCCATCATTTTGTTCTTCCTGAGGTGCATCTTGCTGTTCTAAATCAAAGTGCACCTTCTTTACCTTTTCATCTTTTTCTTTTGGCTGCTCAGGTTCAGAAATAGCTCTAAGTTCCTTGAAAATAACATCTCTAGAAAAGATAATCTTGTAGGTTAGTGGATTCCAAAGCTTATAACCTTTGACATTATCACCATATCCAATGAATGTACACTTTTTAGCCTTTGGATCCAACTTAGATCACTTTTCCTTAGGCACATGAACAAAAGCCTCACAACCAAAAACCCTTAAATGTGAAACAAAAGGTTTCTTACCTATCCACACTTCATAAGGTGTCGAATCAAGAGCCTTACAAGGAGATATGTTTATCAAGTAGCAAGCAATACACACAGCCTCTGCCCAAAAGCATTTATCCAACTGTGCATCACTAAGCATACTTCTGGCCCTTTCCATAATTGTTCAGTTCATCCTTTCTGCAACACCATTCTGTTGTAGTGTATACGGAGTTGTCTTTTGTTTGATTATACCTGCATGCTTACAAAACTCATCAAATTCCTTAGAGCAATATTCCCCTCCATTGTCAGATCTTAATATTTTTATCTTTAAACTTGATTGGTTTTCTACAAAGACTTTGAATTCCTTAAACTTAGTGAAAACTTCATATTTATGCTTCATAAAATAAATCCATGTAAATCTAGATACATCATCAACGAAGGTTACAAAATAATGAGATTTTCTAATAGATTCATTATCCACATGTCCAAACACATCCGTATGAATAATTTCTAACTTCTATTTTGCTCTATTGCTTCCCGAAGGAAATGATTTTCTGTTTTGTTTACCAAACACATAATGCTCACAGAAATCAAAGTGCTCATCAGAATAGGAGAAACCATCCAACAAATTTTTATTCTTAATAGTTTTTAATACATTATTGCTTGTGTGGCCCAATCTACGGTGTCACAACATACATGCATTTTTAGTATTAGCCTCAGATACATAAGAAGCATTATAAACTATAGTGGCTTCAAGCTTGAACAGGCTTCGGAATCTCTTCCCCTTCGCTACCACCAAGTTCCCTCTCACTAATCTGCAGCCATGCTTGTCAAATGTCACATGCATTCCCAAATCATTCAACTTCGAAACTGAAATCAGATTTCTAGCTAATCCAGGAACATGCAAAACACCAGGGAGGGTTTTAATCCTCCCATCACTGAAACACAACAATACCTTTCCTTTCCCGACAATCGGATATGTAGAGTTGTCACCAAGGTAGTTATTACCTCCATCATATTCTTCATATGTGGAGAACCATTCCTTATGCAGGGTCATATGAAATGAACATCCTGAGTCAATCAACCAGTGATCATTAGAAACAAGATTACATGCAGAAAGTAAAACTTCTTCACTTGCATTCGAGGACTTATCTGAAGCACTTTCCCACTGTTTCTTGGGGTTTCTATACTCCTTCTTCACATGTCCTCTTTTACTGCGGTTCCAACACTTAACTCTGTTCTTTTTAGCAAGAGTCTTAGACTGGCCCTTGGACTTGTCCTTAGCCCCTTTCTGACTCCTTTAGGTCCCCTTTCCTTAGACCTTCCCCTGACACTAAGAGCATCCCCTGAACTATCCGAACTCTTCTTCCTTAATTCCTGTGACAGTAGCACTGAAACAAGAGCATCCAACTTCAGATCTGCAAGGTTAGCAGTGATATCAAGGATAACATTCTCCCAAGACTCAGGTAAAGAACAAAGAAGTAAGATACATTTATCTTCCTCACTAACCTCAACATCTACTAAATCAAGCTGACTCACTAACAAATTAAAAGAATTTAAATGCTTTGCAACTGATTCACCTTCTCACATTTTCATGGAAAATAATTTTCTTTTTAAATAAAGTTTATTTACCATACTCTTGGCTTGATAGATCTCACCCAACCGTTTCCACAACTTGTATGCAGTCTCTTCCTTTGTGACATTCAATAGGACAGAGTCTGAAAGACACAACCGATGGTTCCCCGTGACTTCTTATCCAGTCTATCCCACTCATCTTGAGAGACATCATTAGGTTTCTTCTCTTTTTTGACAGCCAACCATTGGTTTCTTTCTTCCAACAAATCTTCCATTTTCAGCTTCCACAACTCATACCCCGTTCCATTGAACTTCTCAATGTCCATTCAAGAGGTTGATGCAACGGTGGATGCATCCATAATAACAACACAAGATCTGTAAAACAAACACAATCAAATCTCCCACTATAGCTGCAACTTCCACACTACCACCTAAGAGTCACAGCTAGCCAGGATCTGATACCAAATGTTAGAAATGAAAGCAACACTACTTCAATGGAAATCTGATACAAGATAAATTTCAGCAATCTTTAACTGTGTATTATTAATGGAGATTGTAACACAGAAACAAAACTATGCTTCACAAAAATGCAAAATCATAAATTTGAACACATAACACAATGTTTAATGTGGAGAAAACCCTTTCAGATAAAAAAAATCCACACAGGAAAGAGGCCCAATGTTTATATTAATCTGAAAATGATTTACAATACAACAACACTTCTACTCTCTCCACTAGTCTTCAATCTGATAGCATTCCGGCAGCACCTGAGTACCTAAAATCTATATTACAGCAACTAATACATGGTAAATACTTTATAGAAACATTTTCTAACTCATCTTAGGCATTCACCTTCTCTCTCCTAAGATTATCCAACCTATAAACATTAATTACCATCTTACAAGCATCTTACACTTGTCCAAAAATAGCCATGCAAAAATTGGGTGCCCAAGACTAAATCTGGCCTCTTACAACATCTTATGACACATCATAACTATCATAGATTCCACAAAAGAGTATCTTTCCAAGATAGGGACCTTGGGCTAAATATAGCAAATATACAAGTAACATATCCGTCATATGCGTCCTAGAATCTCAGAATCTTATGACAACTTGCAACTGTCATAGATTCACTCACCAAACATTATGGCAGTTGTCATACATGCCAAAAATAGTATATTCCTCAAGGGAGCATGCCTATCCTCATTTACTATGAGTTTTTACATTTGCCAACCGTAAAAGTCACTCCGTAACTGCTGCCGGTAACTCCGAAATTACAACTGTCAATGAGACTACCTCATTCCCTTATGGGTAATTACAAATTAACAAATAACAAATGGAATAAAATACAATATTAGAATTTACAAGGTTAATGGCACCTTATTCCAACAATATATAGGTTATATACCAATTAAATAGACTTAAATACACCATAACATGCCTAAATAAGCTATAAAAGGGATAAATATCATAAGGGAAAAGGTAAATACATGGGAAGAAGATAACTAAGAGTTATTATGAAAGGATATAAGGAAAAGGCATCACAAAAGGGCATAAAAAGGTTATAGAGTTTAGCTTCAAAAGGCCATCTTTGTTGAGGATCTTTTCTTTACGCTAGGTTTGACCTGTTGGCCATCTTTTGGTCTAAGTCTAGAAGGTACCAATTAATTTTTTTGCTTGTCAAAATGTCCAAGGCTAGTCTAATTGGTTAGTCTACATCAAGATCAATCATTAGCCTTCTAGAAGATTCATAATAAAAAATTTTCCACTCGCATCCCCATTCCCACTTGATCCCCTAAAAATTTATCATGGAATTTTAGTGAGTCATTCTATGGTGAGTCAACCTACAATCCCCCTAAGTTAAAAATCTCGTCAAGAGAAATCACAATGTTTGTATCACCTACATATCATTAAAAAAATGTCATAGCAACTGGAATCTAAAAAATAATTCATATGTCAATCTAATGTGCCATACCCTTCAAACTATCTTATGCATCCATACATATTGTGATGGAGATTGATTGTCATTGATGTCAAAAAAGGTGTTGAGTTGTTGATGCAAATATAGTTGTCATGCTATTCACAATGGCACTTCATAGTGATTGTCATTGATGTCAAAAAGGTGTTTCATCAAAAGGGTTTTGTCATTCTTCATTGTTCAGTTGATGTGGATGCCTCACAATCTTTTGAATGGATGCTCATATGTCTTCATGGTGTCTTGGAGGATAAGGTATTTAGAGTATGTTTCAAGTGATCATTCTCAGTTGTTGATATATGGTTCAATTGACATGCTTTGTTATTCATCCTGGTCAATCAATGATGTTGAGAGTTCATAGTAGTATGATTTGTTAGTTTATCAAGTTGGAGGTTAAAGATCATGGTATAGTCACCTTATGCAGAGTGATTGGTTGATCATCACATTTGATGGTGTTCAAGATGTCTTCATAGTGTTCAAGATGCTTTCATGTTCATGATCCTCATAATATACAAAATCTCAGGAGGAGTTTGATTCTCATTTCTTATGCTTCATAAACATGGTTGTTGGTATTACTCATGTTGTTGTCATACTCAAGATCAAAGGTTGCGATCCTTTAGGGTGTTGAAATAGTTATGATGTTAATATCATCAATATGTGTTGATCATATCATGTTATCAGATGTTGTACTTAAATGTAGACATTCAGTTAGGTATATAATACAGAGTGTTGTCTTCAGTGGCAGAGGTATGGTAGAGGTTACTTGTTTGATGATGATGCTTCAAGTCTTGGTGTTGATGCTTCACCTTCAGAAGATTTCACAGGAGTCAAATGTTCAAGTGTAAGTCACAAATGACAAAGACATGTTCTGCTACAATTCTATATCATGTGTATCAGACCAGTATTCTTAATGTGACCTCAAGAGCAATTTGTGAACCAAATTCAAGGCATGATTTGTTTAAGGGTTCATATGTTTTGTCTTAGCCTTTCTAATATCCTAGGGTTCATTAAATAATATCACTCCTTCCTGCTAGCAATTAGAGTATACATCTTTATCATGTTATAAGTATACCTGCAGTAAGGATTTGATCTTTTCTAGATGCATATTTCTTTAAAACTCTAAAACCTCTTGCTAAACCCTAATCCATATCCTTACAAACTATGTTGTAATATCTTATAACTAGTCGTCACCAAATGAAGTTACTTTATGTTATATTTATAAAGTGACCTGCAATCAGAGGTTAGTTGTAACTTAAGTTACAACTTAAAGGGGTCACAGCCATCCTTCTACCAGCCCCCTCTTCCTAGCGAGACCGCTAGCAGCGGTCATCATCATATGAGCAGTGGCACCAATGTTGAATCAATAGTCTTCTTTAAAAGGTTGATGGGCACGCTTTTTCACATCGATGGTCAACATTCAAACTTTAACTCCCAACTCCCTAGTATCTCTTTTGACATGCATTTGAATGTTATTCTGTGTGATTGCAGAAACTAAGGCTTTTTAAGACTATTTTTAGCTCTACAAAAGGCATAAAATCTTGGAGTTTTAAAGGCATTTTTTAAGGAGACTTTTTGCTTAATATAGATCCCTTCATGCAGATAAGGGAATGAATAAATTCTTTTTCTATTTTAAGAATTTATATGCAATATTGATTATTTTTTTAAAAGGGAGAGTTTCTTTGGTAATGATTTTCTTTTTGAAAAGAAATCTTTAACACGGAGAATATGGACAGGTGACTGAGAAGTTTTTGTGCAGAATATAGTGTCTTTTTGAAGACATTATTTTTTATTATGAGAGCCATTTGTTTTTGTACAAATTGAAGGTTATTGAAGAGTTGGGAAAATGAATATGCAGAGAGGAGAGGAATATCAAGGGTCATTATATTTATAATTGTATTTCAGGTGCTTTGTGATATATATTTTTACAGGAATGATATATGTAGGGGAAGATATCAGGTGTGTGATTTTTGAGGAGAAAGACAGAAGGGAAAGAATAAATATTTTGTCTAAAGATTGAGAGATGTATGAGCTGATGTTGCAAGTGATTCAAGCACAGTAAGAGGACATTATGGAGCAGATATATAGAGCAATTGATTTCATGATTTGTGAGGGAGAATGATATGTGGTTATGAGCATTGTATTGAAACAAAGAAACCCTCTGTATTCCTTGTATTAATCTGAGATTGTATTTTTGCTAGTGAGGCACATATTGTAGCCAGTGAGGCTTGCATGGCAAGTGAGACCTATTTGTTGCCAGTGAGGCATGTATGTCAGTGAGACTATGTAATTGGTGATTTTTATGATTAAGTCAGTGAGGTAGCTTAGAGTGGTTTTTCATCCCTATGAGGGTTTTCCACTCATCAAAACATGTGTCATATCTTCTCTTTATGGTTGATTATGTTGTATCTATTTAGTCATCTTTGTTTAAGTTTTGTATTCTAGTTTGCTTATCATGATGACTATGTTTTCAATGAGTTACTTTGCACAAGATCTTTGACTTAAGTTTTGAAATGTTAAATTTCATAGACCACTGATTCACCCCCCCTCTCAGTGGTCTTGTACTCCAACAAGTGGTATCAGAGCCTAGGTTCCCTATAGAATTCTAACAGACTTGGGTAGGTCCTGATAGTGGAGTACCATGGGAAAGTGTAGAAAAAATAAGGTCAATAGAAATGTCAAGTCACATACTGGTCAAAAGACATCATCTATACCAAACTCAAATGTTGATCCACAATTGGTTGATAGAAATATCTCACAAGTTGAGTCAGGTATTAAATTAGAGAAAGAGTTTTCTGGAGTTCCTTTCTTTGATGGTTCAGATTTTTCTATTTGGTAGATTAGAATGCAAGTCTATCTATCCTCTTTAGGGTATGGTGTGTGGATGTCAGTTGAGAATGGGTATTTTATTTCCTTTCAATCACCTAATACTACAAATAACAAAGAGGCTTATGAATGTAATCATATAGCAAAAAAGGCTATTCTGTCTGGATTATCTAATGAAGTTTCTTGTAAAGTTATGCATTGTGAAACAACTCAGGATGTGTGGAAGGAGTTGATTAGAATCTATCAAGGTGATACACTTGAAGGAGATGACAGCTTGGTGTCTGAGGAAAGTGACAATGACAGAAGACATTCACATGAAGAAGATGAGGTCCAATCTAATTCAGAAGAAGAAGATTACATTATGAGTGATGATGAACAGGAGTGTGAGATTGATATAGAAGGAGAACTCATATGTGCTCTGAGTGAAATCAAGAAATACAAAAAGGAGAACCAGAAATTAGAGTTGCAGCTACAACAAGAAAATGATTTCGAGTACAAAGCACTTTCAAATCTTGAAAGAGCATCTTCTGATCTTGAAGAGGCAAGAAATAAGATTATAGACTTAAAGAGTCATGTTGATGAATCTAACAAATCGATTATCAGTCTAAAGACTGAAATTGAGGAAGCCAAAACAATAATAGATGTAACAAAATCTGACCTTGAGGTTAAAAGAATTGAATATCTAAAATTAGAGGCTGAAATTGTCAATCTGAGCAAAGATTATGAAGGTCTCAAGGTTCTGTCCAAGAAATATCAAGAGTTTGAAGAAAGCACAAATAAGTTGCATGAAATGTTGGGTAAACAAAAGCATCATAAGTACACTACTGGTCTAGGCTATGAAGAAGGAGAGTGTTCCAAAGTTAGAGAGACTCCTAGAAGGAAAATTGATCTAAGTTATCATGATGTTGCTCTTGAAGGAAAAAAGAAGATTGAAGCTGAGGTGAAAACCAAAAAAGAGTTTGTCAAAATGCATAACCAAAGGAGAAACCTCAAAAAAACTACTCCAGCAAGGCAAGCATATATGTATAGGTATAATTATTCATTTTTTGGTTATTGTTATACTTGTAATCATTTTGGACACAAAGCAGTTGATTGCAGAAGAAGTCAATCTACTTCAATATGGAATGCTAATCTTGTATGTTTCAAGTGCAACTCTCTTGGTCACAAAGAATATAGTTGTAGAATAGCATCATCTGGTTTGAAATTTGGAAAAGGAAAGAGGCTAAAAGGTTTGGAAGAAGAAACTTGAACAAAAGAAAGAACCTGTGAAAGTATGGAGACTAAAACAAAGCCAAGAGAAGATAGATCCAAAACTTGTGCATCTTGCACAAGTCATATCATCAGTTGCATAAGATATAGCATGAAGTAAGGGGGAGTTATCCAATGTCCTATCACTTACCCCCAAGAAGTTTTAGAAGGAGATCATTTGGTGCTTGTCAATATGATGATTTTGTCTTGTTTATCATGCTATTGGATTCATGCCTGATAATGTTTGCTAGAATGTTTTATGTCAAGATGCTACTCATATTAGTCTTATGAAATGATGGTGTTGATAACTATGTTGATCTTTAGTGTATTTAGCAATTTATTGCAGTCATTTGTTGCAGAGATTAGTGTAGTAATGCAGAGTTCTATGTGTTGACTCTTGTATGCAGAATCTTTTGTATATAGTGCTAAGGACAGTGTTTTTGGTGTAGTGTGTTTCACTGCTGCAATGATGTTGTTAATATCATTCACAAAGGCAGTTAAAGGTGTGTCTTGAATCCTAAAGAGCAATGGCAGATGATAATGGTGATATTCAAGTACTGGTGTCTACTCTATTTGCTTTTTGCAGGTTAATATCACATAGAGATAAATTGTTGTCATGGTTTAGATTTGTTCTCATTCTTCTGACATTGTTTCAATCCATTTTCTCTTATCAAGATATTTTTCAGTGTTGGTAATTGTGATTGAAGATGTTGTTCATGGTCATTAGGAGGATGGTCTTCATTAGGACAGTCTTCATTTCTTACAGGATGGTCTTCATTCTTTATCATGCCAAGAAATGTAGGTTGTTGCAGGTTGATTGTCCATTAAGATGTATCTTGTTGTCACTATCATGGAAGTCTTGGTGAGGTCATCTCTAGAGTGGTCATCATGTCATCATGAGTTGTGAATTGTGATGAGCTTCATGCTATTATTATCAGAATTTTGCTTGTTGAGCCTGCATTGTTGTTCAACATGGGTATTGAAGTGTTTATGATATCTTTGCATGGAGTTCAAGTTCATATGTGTCATGTCAAAGGCTTGATTTATCTAAAACCTAAGAGTCATTTTTATGTCATCATAATCATACATCATACTTTATGCTTTGGGAGATCTTGGAGACTTGTCATTTAGGTCAAAAAGGGTTGATGATCACAAAAGAATTGTTTGTCATGAAAAGTTTATTTTGCAACCACAAGTGATGTCATCAAGAGTTTGTATTTGATAGCTGAGATATGCCAGTTTTCATATTGTCAAAAGAAGTGATTAGAGGATCTCAATGATGTCAGTTTTCATATTCATCTTCATATTGGTGTTGTGATAAGAAGTGGTATTATGCTAAGGTAGACATGCATGCTTCATACTAGCAGGACAATGCTTTTTTGTGCAGACTTTATGATGTAACAAATCTTATTTTATGTATGTAAAGTATGGTACAGTCTATGGGCAGTTTATAACAATGGTTTAGTGTTTTGTTTAGTGTGCCTCACATTATGTTTCCCTCAAGTTCTGTGCTTCAGGATGTATGTCTTCAATGTGCTTCATGGTGAATTGTTGGTCTCAAGTTGAAGAGTTGTTTCAGGGTATTGTCAACAAGGTTTGTCATATGTGAAGAAGATGTCTACAAGCTTGCTTCAGGATTGTTATTTTGTGTCATCATAGGTCATTACAAGTTCAAAGGGAAGATAATAGGATAACATGAGTTTATGTGCTTCAAAATCTTCATAATGCAATGTGATTGTAAATGTTATGATCAAGCTTTAACATCTTTCAGTGGAGTTAAACAATAGGGGGAGTATCTTATCCTTTGTCAATTGATGACAAAAAGGGGGAGAGAGAGAAAATGCATCATGTAGTTTTGCCATCAATGACAAAGGGGGAGATTGATGGAGATTGATTGTCATTGATGTCAAAAAAGGTGTTGAGTTGTTGATGCAAAGATAGTTGTCATGCTATTCACAATGGTGCTTCATAGTGATTTTCATTGATGTCAAAAAGGTGTTTCATGAAAAGGGTTTTGTCATGCTTCATTGTTCAATTGATGTGGATGCCTCACAATCTTTTGAATGGATGCTCATATGTCTTCATGGTTTTTTCGAGGATAAAGTATTTAGAGTATGTTTTAAGTGATTGTTCTTAGTTGTTGATATATGGTTCGGTTGACATGCTTTGTTATTCATCCTGGTCAATCAATGATGTTGAGAGTTCATAGTAGTATGATTTGTTAGTTTATCAAGTTGGAGGTTAAAGATCATGTTACAGTCACCTTATCAAAGTGATTGGTTGATCATCTCATTTAATGGTGTTTAAGATGTCTTCATAGTGATCAGGATGCTTTCATGTTCATGATCCTCATAGTATACAAAATCTCAAGAGGAGTTTGATTCTCATTTCTTATGCTTCATAAGCATGGTTGTTGGTATTACTCATGTTGTTGTCATACTCAAGATCAGAGGTTGAGATCCTTCAGGGTGTTGAAATAGTTATGATGTTAATATCATCAATATGTGTTGATCATATCATGTTATTAGATGTTGTACTTAAATGTAGACATTTAGTCACTGGGTATATAATACAGAGTGTTGTTTTCAGTGGCAGAGGTATGGCAGAGGTTACTTGTTTGATGATGATGCTTGAAGTCTTGGTGTTGATGCTTCACCTTCAGGAGATTTCATAGGAGTCAAATGTTCAAGTGTAAGTCACAATGCCAAAGACATGTTCTGCTACAATTCTATATCATGTGTATCAGATCGGTATTCTTAATGTGACCTCAAGAGCAATCTGTGAACCAAATTCAAGGCATGATTTGTTTAAGGGTTCATATGTTTTATCTTAGCCTTTCTAATATCTTAGGGTTCATTAAATAATATCACTCCTTCCTGCTAGAAATTAGTGTTTACATCTTTCTCATGTTATAAGTATACCTGCAGTAAGGATTTGATCTTTTCTAGATGCATATTTCTTTAAAACTCTAAAACCTCTTGCTAAACCCTAATCCATATCCTTACAAACTATGTTGTAATATCTTATAACTAGTCGTCACCAAATGAATTCACTTTATGTTATATTTGGAAAGTGACCTGCAATCAGAGGTTAGTTGTAACTTAAGTTACAACTTAAAGGGGTCGTGGCCATCCTTCTACCGACCCCCTCTTCTTAGCGAGATTGCTAGAAGCGGTCATCATCATATGAGTAGTGGCGCTAATGTTGAATCAATGGCCTTCCTTTAAAGGTTGATGGGCGCACTTTTTACATCGATGGTCGACATTCAAACTTCAACTCCCACCTCCCTAGTGTATCTTTTGACATGCATTTGAATGTCATTATGTGTGACTGCAGAAACTAAGGCTTTTTAAGACTATTTTTAGCCCTATAAAAGGCAGAAAATCTTGGAGTTTTAAAGGCATTTTTAAAGGAGATTTTTTGCTTAATATAGATCCCTTTGTGTAGATAAGGGAATGAATAAATTATTTTTCTATTTTAAGAATTTATATGCAATTTTAATTTTTTTTTAAAAGGGAGAGTTTCTTTGGTAATGATTTTCTTTTTGAAAAGAAATATTTAATGCAGAGAAGATGGACAGGTGACCAAGGAGTTTTTGTGCAGAATATAGTGTCTTTTCTAAGACATTGTTTTTTTATTATGAGAGCCATTTGTTTTTGTACAGATTGAAGGTTATTGAAGAGCTGGGAAAATGAATATGCAGAGAGGAGAGGAATATCAAGGGTCATTCTATTTATAATTTTATTTCAGGTGCTTTGTGATATATATTTTTACAAGAATGATATATGTAGGGGAAGATATGTTTTGGTAGAAAATGATGTTATGACGTGTGTGATTTTTGAGGAGAAAGATAGAAGGGAAAGAATGAATATTTTGTCTAAGATTGAGAGATGCATGAGCTAATGTTGCAGGTGATTCAAGCACAATAAGAGGACATTATGGAGCAGATATACAGAGCAATTGATTTCATGATTTGTGAGGGAGAATGATATGTGGTTATGAGCATTGTATTGAAAAAGAGAAATCCTCTGTATTCCTTGTATTAATCTGATATTGTATTTTTGCCAATGAGGCACATATTGTAGCTAGTGAGGCTTGCATGGTTAGTGAGACCTATTTGTTGCCAATGAGGCATGTATGTCAGTGAGACTATGTAATTGGTGATTTTTATGATTAAGCCAGTGAGGCAGTTTAGAGTGGTTTTTCATCTCTATGAGGGTTTTCCACTCATCAAAACCCGTGTCCTATCTTCTCTTTATGGTTGATTATGTTGTATCTATTTAGTCGTCTTTGTTTAAGTTTTGTATTCTAATTTGCTTATCATGATGACTATGTTTTCAATGAGTTACTTTGCACAAGATCTTTGAGTTAAGTTTTGAAATGTTAAATTTCATAGACCACTGATTCACCCCCCCTCTCAGTGGTCCTGTACTCCAACATATTGTACATTGCATACACACATCAAAATAGAAAAGTACAAAACATGATAAAAATGGTATCTATATCATCATGCATCCATAAAATGAACATAGATTATAAGCTAACCATCTACGTGTAAGAGTTACACAATGTAAGGATGTCAACCACCAACTATATATAGATTAATCTCAGGGCTCAAAAATTAGAGTATCATCAAGTGCATGAGAATATCAATACACTGAGTACATAGACTCTATCAAGGGAGACTCACAAGCATAAGTGAAGTAGATCAATTACATAAAATATCCCCATGCAAGGGGGGAAAATAAGATAAGATCACAAGGCATCAACAAAAGCCTCGATATCAGATCTAAGCCACAAATTTGCTAGGACTCCTACTTTTGTGTCTCCTCCTATTATCTATTGTATTTGATTTTAAAGGAGTCCTCTAGAATTATCCCTAAGAAAGGACTAGTGTAATAATTTAAGTGCAAGAAAGGCTTGTTGTCCCAACCCGTAAAGGAGTATGTGATCATCAAATGTTGAAAACCTCTCTAAGCATAGGAACCTTGGTCTTTAGTGCAATAACTCTAGTCCTCTGAGACAATATGTTATAGCTAGCATGAAGTACATGAGCATATGTGTCGGTATGTCTCCTCACCACCACAAGGCTCCATGGACCCACCAAAAGTACATTGTTCTCCCTCTCCATAGAAAGAGCAAGAAGATTGAGGGATACAATCCTAATCAAGTCCCTCCAACTATTAACAATGTCTCTATGATCAAAGAGAAAAAAGAAACAAGAAAAAGGTAGTTAGTGTTAGAGAAAAATCAAGTTGTAAACCATGATAAGCAAAGTAAAATGTGGAGAAGTGAAGCACTCATGAGATCTCCTAGCTGTCATGTGGGATCAAACATCCTCATCTGATCCTCTATCATTTGACTAGTAGAAGTATATATAGGCACTTTTCTCACCTCCTCATCTTCTAGTGTGTCATACTCCTCCTCTCCATCCTTGGGAATGTAGTCATCATCACTCTCCTTCTCTTGGTCACTCTTTGCATCATGAATAAGTAATCCCTACATAGTTGAAGCTACCTCTTGTTGATTCCCAAAAATACTACAACCCAAAACCCTAAAAATATTTTACAGCCACTTAGGCTAGGGGTGTCTTCAAGGTGGTTGAAAGAGGTTTATCAATAGGTTAAGGGTGATTTTGGCCAACTTACAAGAGTGGGTAGACTCCTCTACATTTCAGTCTCAGTTAGGCTTAGCAGGGTAATCCTGGAGGTATCCCTTAATAGGGATTGAGATCAACAAAATATATTATCTCATTTATGACTTTGCAAAAATACCCAGATAGTTGTTTAATCCCAAATACTGTCACTAAACTAAAACACACTTGTTACACTTAATAACCTCCATTTAAAGCTGACGAGATCTACCCTACAAAATGAGGATGCTTATGGAACTGCAACTGCATTTGAATCTTGATGTATTTTTTTTAATTTTTAATGAGTTTGGGTGATCACATGCTTCTCAGACTGGTGCCTATCCATTGGGCTGCAGAGTCTCATGTTTATCAAATGAAAACAATTACAAGGAGATGTATAACTACCTATCTGAAGATTCATATGCATAAAAATCAATATCAAACCATGAGAATACTTAGTAATCCAACACCATACAACATTCTTCCATGTGTAATACTGAAATGACCATTTACAAAGCTAGAAATGAATTAAGAACTATCACATTTGTTCAAATTAGATTTTACAATCATACCACTAAATGTGGCAAGAGAGAGCCCTAACTACAATAAAGGTTTCCTGAAAGAACACTTACAACAGTGGAGAAAAATAATGATTGATATGATGGTTATAATTTGAATATGAATAATAGATGAAAGTAATACAAAACAACAAAGCAATTACCTTTCACACACACAAACTACACTTGATCGAGCGTATTGAGATAACACCCAATTCTCGTGTTGATTGCTCCTTGCTCCTTGCTATGTGGATTGCTCTATAGTCAAGCTTAATTCATGATCTCCTGAGGAATGATAGTGATTCATAAGTTTACTAAAATGAGAGATGCTGAGAAATGGAGAATAAGGCTTAATTTATAGACCTGTGAGATATCAGATCAACGGTTGAGGAAGACCAAAAAGATCAATGGTTGAGGATGGTTGAGAGAATGTGCGCGAATCAGAGAAGGACAAGTGTCCTGGCCCTCTCATGAGTCATGGGAGTTAACAGAATTGATTGGAGAGTTGATTGAATAGATTGATCAGATGACTGGGTTGATTGATCAAAAGCTGAATTGATTGATCAAAACACTAATTTGATTGATTAGATGACTAAATTGATTGATGAGTCAGCTCATTTGATTGATCTGTTAACTGATTTTGATTGGAGGAAATTATGGTGGGTGAGGATAAATGGGAAATTAAATAAATATTTATTTAATTTCATGTGCACATGGGATAATTCATTTTGGAGGAAATAGATTATTTAAATAAATATTTTGAATTTATTTAAAGTGGAGGGAAATTTGATTATTTAAATAAATAATTTGGATTTTATTTATTTAAATTAGAGGATTATGATTTAATTAAATACTTTGGGTTATTTAATTAAAATAGAGGAATAAGGTGACTTTAGGTGAATTTAATTAATTAGTGTGGAATGGTCAAAATTAGGTGATTTGATTAGACTTTATGCAAATGCAGTGTGATGACATGAATTGTGCGCTGGTCAATTTCAGGTGTCTACATTTTGCCCCTCTTTGATGCGGCATCCTATTAGGTGGCATTGGGTCAAAGATATTGAAAAAAGATGCCCCAGTCGATGGCCGAAATGGAGAAGAATAGATGAAGCAAGAAGGTATGCTGGATGCCCCCTCAAGAATTTTTTCAAAAAAAATTAAAATAATTCTGGAAAAAATTCTTGACAAGTGTGAATGAGGTTAGGATAGTAGAAAAGATGAACAAATAGAATAAAAATGGAGAAAAAGTTGACAAATAGTTGAGAAACTGAGCGCAGGCTATGAGGTGAAACGACGTGCTTTTGCCTAAAAGCATGCATATGTAGGAAATTAGCGCACCTGTGTGAAAAAAGGGTGCGCCAGTGCTAGAAAGTGTGCTGGGGTACAAAAAAGGCGTGCATGTGTCAGAAGACAATAGGCAGCCAACAAGACCTGGGAAACTTGATGAAAGGGACAAGATTAGATGACACAGGGACTAATAGATGACTTAGGGCAGAATTAGATGAATTAGGGAAAAGAAATGAGAATATTTTACTAGATTATGGCTAACTAATTGAACTTGCGGTGATGGACAGGAGTGGCTGCCACCAATTCGATTGCACGTGTGGTGACCATGGACGATGAGGATGGAGATAGACTTCACCGACATTGATTGAGAGTTCTTAGATGGAGTCGGAATGCTGCATATTGCTCGATTTGTAGAGATACATGCACATACAACGATGATGGCCGCACTGATAGAATGATGGCATAGATAGAGGAGTGCCTTCCTTCTCCCGACAGGGGAGATGACAGTGACCCTAGAGGACGTTTGGAGGATACTACAGATTATGATTCACGGATCCCTAGTACGATATGACCTTCAAATGGGGACACAGGCACTAGAGAGGGTTTTTGCGGATGATGACCTTCCCATAGAGGGGATGCAATTAGACTTAACATAGGTGATCGATGACGCCCCACTACCACTATTTATCGCGGGATTGATTAGTTATGTACTGGTGCTTGGAAGACGGTTGCGACAATTTGCTATTCGCTGGGGAGATGTGTTAGAGTGCATGATGGAGGGAGAGACATTTGCTTGGGGGCCATGCATATTAGCCCATTTATAAAGGGATTTACATAGTTGCGTGTATAGTCAAAGCTAGTATATAGGGCGCAGCGTGGCTTTATTACATATATGGGCATGTGAGCACATACCAGTTTTGCAACTGATAGGCGATGGGGTGAGGGTTGCACAACACCCTTATTATTGGTTATATGTAGGGGTCCTTCATCACAGGAGGACAGGAGATATGGCATATTGGAGACGTATTATTGATGACATAGACGAGGTGATTTGGAGACCGTGGAGAGCTTACGAGGTGTGGTGGGATGATTTCAGAGAGCTACCATATGTGAGGCAGACTCAATATCTCATGGGGAGGATGGCGCTCACAATCAAGCGATACATGCCCAACAGAGTGATGAAACAATTTGGGGAGAGGCAGATGGCTCCCATTCATGAGGCCATCTTTCCTAGGGTGGTACGAGATGCAGGGGCATGGGACACACCTATGGATAGGCAGGTAATGGAGGTAGAGATTAGAGCTATACAGCTAGTGCCGTGGGCACCACTTGCGGCAGGGATAGAGGATGTAGGGACTAGCCCTGACTACGACGTATGGTGGGTGACACATAGGTCCATCAGGTTGACACTGCCAGGGACACAGGCGGGACAAATAGTAGACCCTCATGTCGGACAGGGACAAGCAGAGAAGGTTGCAGATCCCAGCATCGACCAACGATCAGTGAGACAGAGAGTAGCGAGGGGTCATGTTGTGATCCCTCCAGATACAGGGAGAGGAGATGATAGAGGACAAGGACCACAGGTAGTAGTAGGAGGGGGTGGCAGAGGACAAGGGCCACAAGTGGTAGTCCCGGGAGATGGAGAGGATCTCAACACCATACCAGCCTCCCGAGATAGCCTACAGTTGGAGGTAGAGAGGCTACAGGGATAGGTACAAACCGTCATAGCAGAGAGAGATAGTGCCCTCCTACAGATACAAACTCTGAAGGGCCAAATATTGTTAGGGATTGCATGCAGAAGATATCAATTAAATGTAAATAAAGATTAAACAGAGGAATGAAAATACACAGAAATAATAACAACAAGAGACAAGTTTTAACGTGGTTCACCCAAACTTGGGCTACATCCACCAACAGAGAGTCTAATATTATTATTTAGTAAATCAAACCAATTACAACCAGCAATCCTTGCAACTCAATACCGTTGCAAAATGCTACAATACATCAACAAAAACTCTAACCCTTAGCCACTTTTATCAAGCCTTATGTCGGTTACAAAATTAGGGTTTTTTTATGTCAGCCAATAGAAAATAACTCCCGACGCCTTTATAAAATAATTAAATTTGTTTGAGGTTTTGGGGGTGCTTGCCCCGAGCCCCCGTGGGGGCGCTGCCCATTGACCCTGCCCTGTATCGCGATAGGGAGTGCGTCAGGCGCGCTGCCCCTTGACCCCGTCTTGGGGTACTTCCCCCAAACCCCCACAAGGGGCGCTGCCCCTTGACCCCGTTGAATAATTTGGGGGGAAACCGCGCTGATAAAAGGGGTAAATTTAACCTCTGAGTCTGATTAGGCTCCATATAACAACATATATAGGCACTACAAGCATAGGTACAACAAGCATAGGTGTTGGTAGGTGGTGCAGATGGTCAAGTGCAGCAGCTAACTGTAGAAAGAGACACAGTGAGGGCTGTTACAACACAGTTGTAGTAGCAGTTAGATGCAGCAAAGAGGGTTATAGCCGGTGGGACCATGGCACAGATGTGGACTGACATGATGGCGGTCCAGGATAGACTAGCCCAGGCTAGGCAGAGATCAGAGTATTACTAGAGCTTGTATGAGAATGCAGTACCCGCATCTTAGAGAGCTCTGAGTTACAACAGGTAGAGCCAGGCAGGGGTTTCCAGATTAGCTTGTTCAGAACCATTAGTGATGGGGCCACCTAGGGTGGGGATAGGAAAGGGCCACGAGACCAGGGGCAACCATCAGGTTCACAGGGACTGTGGTAGCCACCACCTTAGCCAGGGCCAGACTAGCAACCAGCCCCTTCTAGGGGGAGTTCGACATAATACAAACACCTAATGATTTATTATTCTGATGAGATGTACACATACCTATATATTTTTGTATTTTGGACGTCTGTGGGTTGATGATGTATTTATATATGTGCATACATTTGTATCATGGACTATTTATTGTATCATGAACATTTTGATGATATATACATGTGATGCCTTGATCTCTTTAGATGTTCATATGTTTTTATGTTGATGAGATACAAATGATGATTATGATGATATGATGGATGTATGCATATGTAATATGGATGTTTATTGTGATGATTTATTTAATGATTTATATGATGTATGATGAGTTTACATAAATGATGAAATAAGTAAGTTAGATGAAAAGGCAAATGATGATAATTGATGACACAAATTATTGACAGACAAATGATAATCAAATGAGAAGAAACAAAATGATGAAACAAAATGATTAAATATGATATGAGATGATTACTGATAATGGAAGAATGTGATGAACAATTGATAATCTTAATAAAATATAATCAACTGATAACTAGAAGAATGAATTGATAACACAAATGATTAAACAAGGTCATGACACTCAAACGGTAAGAAAGAACATGATAAAACAGCACAATTAACAAAGATATGATAATCAAATGACGAGAAAGAAAATGATACAACAACATGATTAACAAAGATATGATAATCAATAAGAAAGAAAATGATGAAACAACATGATGAACAGAGATATGATTGAATGATGGAAATACTTGGGAGAAGATAAGATTGACATGTGAAAATAGAGCAATCCTTTATTTGATATAGCATACGGATGTTATGCACCAAGGTATGAGAACCACGGTGACCATGTATCCAATGCATAAGACAAGTGACTTTGCAAACAAATGGTTTGATTTCATTACTACTAAGTATAATAGAACCTTGTCAGATAAGTGAATGGAAAATAGTCTTAGTGTAGAATAGTCTTAATACAAATAAGGTCTTTGGATAGCCTTAGATGTAAAAGATATTGATATGCAAGATACTAATACCACCACACACAAGATAGATATTAGACCTAATAGGATAATAAATTCATCCCTCAAACACAGCATACGAAAGCAATGACTATGCCCCAATTTCTACAATATCGCTACATACCAAGATATAGGAAGATCAAGGTAGTTTTGAATGTGTATTTTATAAGGAACAAAAGATAAATAAAAAATCAAAAGTGACCAACTGATAAAACAAATAGACAACCAACATTTTCTCTTGCCAAAGAGGGTATTCCAAAAAGATTTGAGGCCTTATCGTAGGAAAGATGTATCCATTAAAGGCTTTGGATCCAGGATGTATGGATATACCTAGATATAGGCAAATGGTATACGATGACATATTGTTGTTTTAGGAGTAGTCTTTTTGTTTCAGATTTGATAAGTACTTTTAGCTTCCAAAAGAGATGCATAGTGAAAGGAAGCTAGGTGTGCAGAAAACGCTTCCTACACTAATCTAATGAGGAGAGGGCTATGCAAATTCAACTTTATCCTAACTATTACAGTAATGTTAAACCATTAACATGAGATATTGCAGCAAAACACAAGAACCAAAAAGAAGACATAGAGAGAGAGACAAGATATACGTGGGGAAAACCCTTACGGGTGAAAAACCCCACTCCAAAACATAGCTCAAATGTATTACAGTAAACAATAACAGATTACAATACAGTTTCAGAGCCAATGCTCTTTCAGGAGTCTTTAAATGTTGAATCTGGAGATATTCTGACAGTATAACAGTACTTGTACCAAAGTTATCTATCTCCCATCGAAGCACCTGTTTATAGAGTTTACAAGGCAAATATGGAATCTTCTAGAGATGGGCGTCCATCTTGGACTCATGCCCCAAAACCCACGCCTAAGGACACTTGTCCAACATCCCATCCCAAAGTGGACGCCTGGTCCCAAGATAGGTTACGACAGATGCTCTTACGCGCCTTACAATTGTCAGAGAATCCGTCATACACTGACTAAAAATATCATATTCCTCTTACATATCATAACCTCCCTTGACCGCCCAAAGATGTCTTTCTTTCGTGCAGAGATACTCACCGACACTTGTCATTAATTAAAAATCATTTGAGGTTTCGGGGGCGTTGCCCCTCGACCATGCCTTCGGGGCGCTGCCCCCAAACCCTCGTTAATTATTCAAGGGGGAAACCGCAGCTGCCAAAGTCACCAAAATTTATCATCCTGCATATACACAAGGTGCTGACTATGCCAACTCAACATGGGATAAATAAATACAACATTAGGAATTTGCAAAGGTTGAGACACCTTAATTCCCAACATTCTCCCACTTGTTGAACACCTTGCAAGGGCCAAAAGCAATGCCAAGATTTAACTACTAGGGGCCAAGAGGCCCATAGACTCCGAACACCATCTAAACTTCTCTGTGCCCACTAGTTTCGTCAATGCATCTGCAACATTCTTCAAAGTATCTACTTTCTCCAAATTTACCTTTCCATCCTCAACCATGTCTCACACGAAGTGAAATTGAACATCAATGTGCTTTGTTCTGGCATGGAAAGTTGGATTCTTTGCAAGGTAAATTGTACTCTGACTGTCACAACTGATCATGATCTGACCTGCATCAACACCAATATCGGAACACAATCTCTTAAGCCAAATGGCTTCCTTACAAGCATGAGTTGCTGCCATATACTCAGCTTCTGTTGTGGACAAAGAAACAACAGGTTGTCGCTTACTCATCCAACTAATAGCACCACCAAACAATGTAAAAACATAAGCACTGGTGGATCTCCTGTTGTTAATGTCACCTGCCCAATTTAAATCCACAAATCCATGAATATCAACAAAATGCGGAGGTCCTGAAACATTACCATGATAACAAATGGAATACTCAGAAGTACCTCTCAGATATCTAAACACTCACTTAACTGCATCCCAATGAACTCGTCCAGGATTAGCCATAAATCGACTAAGGACTCCCACTGCTTGGGCAATGTCTGGTCTTGTGCAGACCATAGCATACATCAAACTGCCAACAACATTAGCATAAGGTACTCTGCTCATGTCCTCCACCTCACTAGAAGATTTTGGACAATCCTCAACATACAACTTTGTCCCCAAGGAAACGGGAACACACAATGGTCTACAATCTCCCATGCTTAATCTGTCCAACATGGTCTTAACATACTTACTCTGACTTAACCAAAGTTTTCTGTTGGTTCTGTCTCTTCTGATTTCCATTCTTGAATGTACTTGGCTGCCCTTAAATCTTTCATTTCAAACTGAGCTGACAACTGAGATTTAAAATCAAAAATCATAATCTTACCCTTCCCAATGAGCAACATATCATCAACATACAGTGCAACAATGAGAATACAATCACCATCAAACTTATAATAAACACAGTGATCTGATTTCGATCTCACAAATCTAATTGACAACACAAAGGCATTAAACTTCAAGTACCATCTCCTAGGGGATTGCTTCAAACCATACAAAGACTTCTTAATTTTGCAAACCAAATTTTCTTTACCTTTTACCATGTAATGCTCTGGCTGTGACATGTAGATTTCCTCCTCCAAGTCACTGTGAAGGAAAGCTGTCTTCACATCCATCTGTTCTACCTCCAAGTCATAAGCTGCTGCGAGAGACAACAGGAATCGAATGGATGTTAGCTTTGCAATGGGAGAGAAGATCTCACCATAATCTATACCCTCCACTTGTGAATACCCCTTCGCACCCAATCTAGCCTTATACTTTTCAATATTGCCATCTGCACCAAGCTTCTTCTTAAACACCCATTTACATCCAACGGGTTTCCGTCCAGGAGGCAAAGGCACCAAGTCCCAAGTTTGATTCTTTTCCAAAGAAGCCATTTCTTACTCCATGGCCTCCTTCCAGGAACCTGCATCCTTCATATCCAAAGCCTCTGATATAGTTCTAGGTTCATCACTGTTAGTGAGCAAAGCATAAGCACAACTAGAATCAAGCAATGAAAAACCAAACCTTTCAGGTTGCTTCCTTATCTGTGTAGACCTCCTTAAGAGCTAAGGTTGAGGTTCAGCTTCTTCTTCTGAGCTTTCAGAGCTGCTAGAGCTCTCCTCATCATTAGGTCCAACATTGTCTTTCTATTCACTTCTCAGGGGTGAGAGGAAACTGAACAACATCCTCTTTCTTTTCTTTTTCTTCTGGATGCAAAATAGTGGAAGAAGGTGTAAGCTCTCTGAAGATGACACTTCTGTTATACAACACTTTTTCAGCCACGAGATCCCAAATCTTGTATTCTTTCACACCAATAGAATAGCCGATGAAGATACACTTAACAGCTTTATTCTCCAACTTTGACCGTTTCTCCTTAGGCATATGTGCATATGTCTCACAACCAAAAACATGAAGATTCCTTACTGAAGGCTTTCTACCAGACCACACCTCCATGGGTGTCTTTCCAACATGAGCTGATGTAGGAGATCTGTTTACCAGATAGCAAGCAGTGGCAACAGCTTCAGCCCAAAAATTTTGTTCTAGACTAGCTCCACTAAGCATACTCCTAGCCTTCTCCATTAGTGTCCTGTTCATCCTCTCTACAACTCCATTTTGCTGTGGTGTGTATGAAGTTATCTTATGTCTTTCAATCCCAAGTTCCTTGCAATACTTATCGAATTCTGTAGAACAAAACTCACCACCATTGTCAGTTCTCAAACATTTAATCTTTTTACCAGTTTGATTTTCAGTAAAGGCTTTAAACTCCTTAAACTTGCTATAGACTTCTGATTTGCTTCTCAAAAAATAAATCCATGTCCTTCTACTATAATCATCTATAAAAGATACAAAGTATACAAATTTTGATAACAAAGGAACATTAACAGGACCAAACATATCAGAATGAATGAGGTCCAACACACTAGAAGACTTATGAGAACTCTAGTAAAACTGAACACGGTTTTATTTTCCATAAATGCAATGTTCACAAAAGTCAAACTCAAGATTACAATCATCTAACCCCTCAATGAGGTTCTTATTTTTCAGGGTACACAGACCCTTCTCACCAATGTGGCCAAATCTCTTATGCCATAACATTGTCTTTTTTGAAGGAAGTTTAACTTCCAATGCACGATTACAACCATCAAGATTAGAAACTATAGATTTCTTCACTACTGATTCAGATATTTGGGATGAAGTGACTGCTACCCTCTTCCTTGAGTCATAAGAACTATTGCATTGTGTAATGCGTGCTTCTAGCTGAAACATAGTACCTCTCTGAGTACCCTTAGCAAGTACCATAGATCCTCTAGTCATCTTGCATCCATCTTTCAAAAAGACAACCTGTACACCTACATCATTCAACATACTTATAGAAAGTAGGTTCCGTGCTAAGCCTGGGATGTGCATAACCCCAGTGATCCCCTTCACTCGACCATCAGTGAATTGGATAGAGACTCTTCCACGATCAACGATCTTCAGATGAGAGTCGTCACCCAGATACACCTTTCCACCATCAAACTTCTCATACTTAGTGAACCAGTCTCAATGCGAGGTCATGTGGAATGATGCCCCAGAGTCGATTAGCCACACATCATCAAATGCATGGGTTGCCAGGGCTGCAATGAAGGCATCACCGTCATCTTGTGATTTTTCATAATTTGAATCAAGAGCTTTCTTCTTTTTTCTTCTTCTCCTCTTTGTATTCCTTTCAGAAATGCCTGGTCTTGCCACAGTTCCAACAAAGAGCCTTGGACTTTCCAGGAGATTTGGATCTCCTATGGGATTTAGATCTACCCTTCTCAGCTTTCTTGTCCTTCTTCTTCCCTTTCTCCTTGGGTCTTCCATGAACTGCAAGGGCTTCTTTGGCTGCCTCGGTAGACTTTCTCCGCATCTCTTCAGATAACAGTGAAGAGACCACCTCTTCCATTTTGAATGTGGATGTGGTGCTTCCGATTGCCATGACAAGATGATCCCATGAGTTCGGCAGAGAACAAAGCAGGGTCATACACCGATCCTCCTCCTCCATCTTTACACTGATAGATGTCAATTGTGCAACCAGCATGTTAAAGGCATTCATATGCTCAGCCACGGATCCTCCATCCTCCATTCGAAGAGAGTACAACTTCTTTCTCAGGAAAAGTTTATTGACAAGGGATTTGGCTTGATACACATCTCCCAACTTCTTCCAAAGGAGTGTTGCAGTAGCCTCCTCATGGACATTTAACAACATAGAATCGGCAAGACTAAGTCTTATGAGACCCTTAGCCTTCCGATCCTTGAGATCCCATTCAGCTTGTGACATTGCAGCTAGTTTAGTTCCGTTCATACTTTCCCAAAGGTCTCAGTCAACTAACATGTCTTCCATCTTGAGCTTCCATAGCTCAAAATTTCTGCCGTTGAACTTCTCTACTTCAAACCTTCCTGATGTGCTTGCCATCTCCTTGCTGCAATAAGATACAGAATGCTCTACACAGACTCCCACTCAACCTAAGATTAGCTCAAAAAACCCCTACCCTACAACTAGGACCAAAGGTGATCAAGCTCTGATACCAACTGAAAGGAAGCTACGTGTGTGGAAAACGCATCCTACACTAATCTAATGAGGAGAGGGCTATGCAAATTCAACTTTATCCTAACTATTACAGCAATGTTAAACCATTAACATGAGATATTGCAGCAAAACACAAGAACCAGAAAGAAGACAGAGAGAGAGACAAGATATACATGGGGAAAACCCTTATGGGTGAAAAACCCCACACTCCAAAACACAGCTCAAATGTATTACAGTAAACAATAACATATTACAATATAGTTTTAGAGCCAATGCTCTTTTAGGAGTCTTTAAATGTCGAATCTGGAGATATTCCAGCAGCATAACAGTACTTGTACCAAAGTTATCTATCTCCCATCCAAGCTCTTGTTTATATAGAGTTTACAAGGCAAATATGGAACCTTCTAGAGATGGGCGTCCATCTTGGACTCATGCCCCAAAACCCATGCCTAAGGACACTTGTCCAACATCCCATCCCAAAGTGGGCACCTGGTCCCAAGATAGGTTACAACAGATGCTCTTACGCACCTTATAGCTGTCAGAGAATCCATCATACACTGACTAAAAATATCATATTCCTCTTACATGTTATAACCTCCCTTGACCGCCCAAAGATGCCTTTCTCTCGTGCAGAGATACTCATCGACACTTGTCATTAATTAAAAATTGTTTGAGGTTTCGGGGGCGTTGCCCTCAAGCCCCCACGAGAGCGCTGCCCCTCGACCCTGCCTTGGGGGCGCTGCCCCCAAACCACTGTTAATTATTCAAGGGGGAAACCATGGCTGCCAAAGTCACCAAAATTTATCCTCCTGCATATACACAAGGTACTGACTATGCCAACTCAACATGGGATAAATAAATACAACATTAGGAATTTGCAAAGGTTGAGACACCTTAATTCCCAATACATAGTGTAAGTTTTTTGTTTGAGTTAGTCATGTCTAAGTGGTAATGGATAGGATGGATTGTTGTAAATGGATGAGGTGACAAAGATGAATTTATTATGGGTTGAGATGGATGGGGGGGTGTATCGTATGTGCCTTAGTAATAGATATTTCCTTTGTATTCCATACTACCTACATACCTTGTATCCACGGGATAAAGACACATTACGATGATGATGATGATATGTAGTTTTGGGTGGTGTGATGAGTGTGTCAATTGACGAGATATGATGAGAGTGTTGGTGGATGATGTTGGAAAGGTGTGACAACTGCCCTTGGTGCGAACGAGGATCCATTCCTAGCCTTAGGTTAAGGAAACTTGCCCCCATTCTTGTAAAGGGCTTTATTATGGAAAAAGGTGAGTGATCAAGGATGAATGAGACAAGGCGAATTGATGTAAAATAAGTGACATTGGATGGACTGACTATGGATGAAACAAGGATATAACGCTTGACACTAAACAATTTCTAAGCCATGATAGATGGACAACTGGGACTACGAGGGTCAATGAGTTTTATTATGGATGGATGGTTTTTTTTAATAAATGAGATGGATAGATGGGAAGACCAAATAGATGGTAGTATTGAATCCTACACATAGCGCCTATTTTCCAGGTTTTCACTATGGTACTTATCCATGACACCTGTTTACCAAGTTTTCACCAGAGGATAAACATTTTTTTGTTAATTTTATCTTTTTGATTTTTTTTGTTTTTTTACTTTTTTTTAAATGTTTTTGCTATTTTCTGCTAGGATGTTCCCAAGGATTAGGCATAGAATTTCTTGAGATGAACATAGTTGATGGGTTCATCTAGAGGAATTCCTTTAGGTGTTGCTAGGGTATAAGCCCCTGATCCATATGCTACTATGATGATGAAAGGTACCAACTAGTTAGGTTCAAATTTGCCTTTCTTTTCTCTGTCTTGCAAGTTTCTCTGATTTTCTTTTAGGACCAGATCACCCACTTGGAACCGCCTTTCTTTGATTCTTTTGTTGTAGCTACAGTGTAGGCGGCTCTGGTAGACCTAAATATGGTTTAATGCTGCAAGGCGTCTTTCATCAAGGAGCTCCAATTAGTGTAGCCTAGACCTTCTGTACTCCTCTCTGTCAATTAGATGTTGCATGGAGACACGGAGAGATGGGATCTCGACCTCTATAGGCAAAATAGCTTCAGTTCCATAAACTAAAGCATAGGGTGTGGTTCTAGTTGGAGTTCATATGCTTGTTCAATAGGCCCAGAGGGAAGGATTAAGTTGGATATGCCAATCATGACTGGCTCGATTGACTATCTTTTTAAGTATTTTAAGGATTGTTTTGTTTGAAGCCTCAGCCTGGTTGTTGCTTTGGGGATAGTATGACATAGAAAGCTAATGTTGGATATGGTATTGTGTGCATAAGGCACAAACATCTTAGTTTTTGAATGGTTTACTATTATCAATTATTATATGGGGATACCATACCAGCAAATGATAGAGTAAAATAAATTTACCAATTTGCTTGCTGGTGATATAGGTCATTGGAATAGCTTCCACCCACTTTGTAAAATACTTAGTGGCGGTAATTATAAACTTGTGGTCATTGGAAGAGGAGGGATGTATTTTGCCTACGAGGTCGAGTTCCCATTGTGAAAATGGCCAAGGAGTGGTCATTGGTTGCAGCTGATGAGCAGGGGCATGAATTAGATCCCCATGCTATTGACATTGAAGACACTTTTTGGTGAACTGGTGGGCATCTTCTTCCATTGTGGGCCAAAAATATCCAGTTTGAAGCAACTTCTTTGCTAGGTTGGGACCAGTGGAATGTGTTCCACAAATACCTTCGTGTATATCTCTTAAAGAGGTGTTAGATTTTTATGATTTTAAACATTTGAAGAGGATACCATCGAAACTTTGTTGGTATAAACTATCTCCTAAGATGGTGAAATAGGAGGCTTGACGAATGAAAGTTTTCTTTTGTGTTGATGTTAGATCGGATGGGAGGGTGTTGTTATAAAGGTAGTTGTATATATCCTAATACCATGTTGAGTTGAGACCAACAAGCTCATAGATAATTTCATTTTGCGGAATATCAACAGAAGGTATCAGTAGTTGTTCTACCAAGAACTCACAATTTTATATGTTGGTTGGCATGTCTAAGAGAGACCCAATAGTCGCCATTGAATCAACAGCCTTGTTGTTAACTCTAGGGATCTTATCAAAGTAAAGACTGCAAAAGTCTTGTTTATAGTTGTCCACCATCTTCTTATAGGGCATCAACTTGTCATCCTTAATGTGATATTCGTCTGTGACTTGGCGAACGACAAGTTGAGAATCTTCGTAAACTTGAAGTTGTTTGATGTTCCAAGATAGCCATTTGAAGACCTGTTATTAATGCTTCATACTCAGCTATGTTGTTGGTACATGGGAAAGAAAGACGATATGATTTAGGGATACAATCACCTTGTGGAGTGATGAAGAGAATCCCTACTCCAGAACCATGTTGAGTGTATGACCTGTCAAAATATAGTTTCCGCTCAACCGATGTAGAGAGGTTGAAGATCCCTTCATCTGAAAACTCAGATAGCATGGGGTGTGTATCTATTAATGGCGCCTCTACTAGTTGGTCTGCAATTACTTACCCTTTGATAGCCTTTCGATCCACATATTAAATGTCAAACTCAGTTAGAATCATTACCCATTTTTCTAGGCGTCCCGTAAGAGTTGCTTTGGAAAGCAGGTACTTTAAAGGATCGACCTTGGATATAAGTTTTGTATGATGGTTCAACATATAGTGCCGTAACTTTTGGGAAGTGAACACTACTACTAAACAATCTCTTTCCATAGGGGTATAGTTGAGCTCATATCCCACCAAGGTGTGACTAATGTAGTAAATTGCCTATTATTTGCTTGAGTCGTCATTTTGTGCAAGAAGTGCCCCCAAGGCTACTGATGTAGTGGATATGTAAAGCAGAAGAGGTTTCTTGGATACCAGAGGCATTAACACAGGTGGTGAAACAAGATAAGTTTTGAGTTGTTCAAATGCATCTTGGCACTTACTGTCCCACTTGAATGTGACATCCTTACGAAGTAAGTGTGAGAAGGGTTGACATTTATCTGCTAGTTGTGAGATGAACCACCAGATGGACTATAGCTTTCCCTGAAGACTTCTTAACTATTTGAGGTTGCTTAGAGGAGACATGTCAAGAATAGTTGCTACTTTTGTAGGGTCTACCTCAATGCCTCGATGAGAAACAATGTACCCCAGGAGTTTACCAGATGTTACGCCGAATAAACACTTCTTTGGATTTAGCCTTAGTTGATACTACTCTAGCCGATCAAATATATGCCCCAACACCTTCAAGTGATCTGCTCTAGTTGATTTACCTAAGAGGTCATCAACATAATCCTCCATAATGGTATGAAATAAATCATGGAAGATTACTATCATCGCTCGTTGGTAAGTGGCACCAGCATTTTTGAGGCCAAAAGGCATGAACTGCCAATAGTAAGTTCCCCAAGGACATGTAAAAGTTGTTTTGCCTTGGTCCTTAGGTGCGATCATGATTTGGTTGTAGCCAAAAAATCCATCCATGAGAGAAAGCATTTCATGACCTGTAGTTAGATCCACAATGATGTCGATGTTGGGCAATGGAAAATCATCTTTTGGACATGCCTTATTTAAATCTCTGAAGTCTTCACAAATGCAAATACCCCCATTTGGCTTGGAAATAGGTACAAGGTTCAAGACCCATTCGGTATAATCCACAGTACGTATGAACTTGGCATCGAGAAGTTTCTCGAGCTCAACTTTGACCAATAAAGCTATATGTGGGTGCATCTTACGCAATTTATGCTTGACTGGTTTGGCTCCTAGTGAAACTGATAAATGATGGACTACTAATGCAAGATCTAAACCTGGCATGTCAGCATAAGTCAAGGCAAAGTTAACTGCCTGTTTCTGAAAGAACTTTGTGAAGTTTGTGTTTTCCTGTTTAGACAAAGAAGCTACTAAGAATGTAACCTTTGGATTTTGAACCATTCCAAGGTTCATTTCTTGTGATTTTTCAACAAACAAGGAAGAATTCTCATGATACTTAGATGGTAGGGGAAGGTCAAATATTTCATCCTCGGGTGCCTCAGAGAGGTTTTCACCTTTAGATGCGTCCTTTCTTTTTACTGTTTTGAGATCAGAAGGTGTCACAGTGTGGTTTTGATGCAGAGCTCACTACATAAAGACCACAAAGGATCACAAACAACCACATAGGAGGAAAAAGATACATGGGATGGTAGTGAAAAACATCTCTTTTAGGCCTCAGTGGACAAAACTACAACATTTGATTTCAAATTGGACATGACTGTCCACTCATTCTCCATGGATTTAACACTACATAATAACACCATCTTTGGGTTTGCATACATGGGAGCTTTCCCAAACATTCTAGGGACCCTAGAACTTCTAGGTTTGATTGTACTAAGCTTACAAAACTAACAAATTTCTTAGAAGGTACCTCCTTGTACCATTTCCTTCAAAGGTTGACCTATCTCCTTATAGCCTTGTTTCAAGGGTTTTGGAGCATAACTTTCAAAAGGCATAACAAACCCACAAAACAAATACCTTTTTGAGTACCCATTATGGAGTTACACAACATATTAAACATGCAAGGTAGGTTGTTTTGTAACATACACCTCAAATTTAGACAGTTCCTACTGTCCTAGAGGGCAATTAGCCCTATTTTACAAAGTACACAAAATCTTTAGCCCACAACCAAAATTCCACTTTGATGAGCTTAGACACATTCCAAATAGACCAATTTTAGAGGTTTTATGGGTCTAATATTATTTCAACTTTTTTTATGATCAAAACTTCACTTCTCCAACTCTAGTTTGCCTTAACATGACACAATGAGGTCTTCATGGCTCAAATCTTCACCTTTTTCTTATCCTATGCTCTTGCATACAAAACCCATTAGAGAACACACCATTTTACACTAACTCCACCCATTTTGGGGTTCTAACATAGCATCATGAGGTGGGAAAACTAAAACCTCTCTAAAACCCTTAAAACTAGGTTTTGGAACCTCCTTCACAAAAAGCACTCACAAAATGATCAAACCACAATGATATTCCTTCCAACTTGGCTTAAATGAAATGTAAGAGTATCAAATACAAAATTCTTATCAGTTTAAATCATGACTGCATTGTGCAGCTAAGTGCAACACAAAGGAACAACAAAAAGACAGTCATAAAATTGGAAAACAGGGTAGTTTTAGCAAAACCCTTTGGAAAATGCTTTAATCCTCATCAAATCTCCTCCAACCCAATCCAAAACGAAGGTAAGACCATCTATTTCAATATTCTATGCATGAGAATTTAGGACAGTACTGTACGGCCATGGAAAAATGAGAAGAAACAACATAAATTCAGAAAATAGTAATGTGGGACAACAAACTGTATCTTTTCTTCATTTCCTTTCCTAAACTTCATCCAAATTACAATACATCTCATGAGAGAGGTCTGCTCTGCTCTTTACCATGAATTTTCTCTATATCCTCTTTCCCAATCATGGGAAAAGGCTTAAAATTAGCCTACAATAACTACTTTTCCTAAAAAAAAGACTATTTTTTCAAAAAAAATAAATGTCTAAACATAGACTGTCACATACTTAAAAGGACTGTAGACCACTAAGGTAAACTATCTATTCTTAATCTCCACTACATGACTTATGCCTTTTATAAGGCTTTATTACATTTTTCAAACCTCCATTTAGTCTTTTAACACTAAAATTTCAATTATTTGACTTAAAACTTATTCTAGGTGCACTACACCATACAACCTAACTTGAAACTTATCCAAGTCCCTTGGAAATATTCTTACAAATTGTCCTCCATTGCTTGTCTTTGTCCTCCTTTTTTGTCTTTAGTAGGTTCATCTTCACTGTCCATGGCATGCTTGCCAACATTTCTTGCTTCTTGACCATATTCATTCTTTGGAGACTGTCCCACTCTTGGTCCTCTAACCTTGTCATCTTCATCAACAACTATGCTTCTCTCTACTATCATTTCATTTAACTTCTTACCTTCTTGTTTACACCACTATTTCATACTCTCCTTAGTACCTTTACCAACCTCTGTCAGACTTGCAACTAGTGTGTTCACTGTCCTAAGAACTTTGCAAACTGCTGCACCAACTTCACTTGGCTGTCTACTCATCACTACAGGGCACATGACTATCCCTACTAAGATCCCTTCATTCATTTCTTGCCTTTCCACAAGCTCTACACTCTCACACTTCATAATTTCAGTCACCTCCTTCCACATGAAGATATTTCTCCTCACAACTGGCTGCAACTCAGCTTCATACTTGCTCTTTGTTTTTTCAACAACTTTATGCCTTGAAAAGGATGCACACTCCTTGTTTTCACTCTCCTCAAACATCACTGTCTCCTTCTTGCCAAACATGGTCATATTTGTTGTTCTTGACTGCTCCTCTAATGGTAGTAGCACAAAAGTCTTCTCATCCTTCTTGATAGTGAAGGTATTAGCTCTCCCATCATAAACTACAAACCTATCAAATTACCAGGGTCTTCCCAGTATCACATGACAACAATCCATTGGTAGGATGTTGCAAAGTACTCTATCCTCATATGCTTCAATCTTAAACTCAACTAATGCTTGCTTAGTCACTAAAATGGATTGATGATCACTTACCCAAGAGACTTTGTAAGGTGTGTCCCTAGGTATTCTCTTCAACCTCAGTTTGTCTACCATCTCACTAGACACCATATTATCAGTACAACCAAAATCCACTATCACTTTACATACCTTGTCCTTGCTTTTGCAATTTGTCTTAAATAATGCTCTCCTCTGAATCAGCTCCTTCTCCCTAGAGGTCTTCAGTAGTGCTCTTTCTCTCAGCATCAATGTTTCTCATGTCTTAGCATCACACTTTGTGGAACTAGAACCACATTATTCTTCTTGGACTAATTGAGTCCTTCTCTCACTCTTCCTTTCACCATCACTTGAAAATTTTTGCTTCTCAGGAAACTTATATGCTAGGTGCCCAAACTCTTGACAATTATAACACTTACCCATAAAGGTTTTTGCACTCCTTCCACCACCAAATCTGCCTCTAGAACCTCTGCCTCTGAAATCTGCACTTTGTCCTTGTGCCTTGTTCATCTCCTCTTGACTCTCATTGACTTGCTTTGTATTTTGAAAGGATCCTCTACCTCTGGTTGTCTTATCTTGTCTCCTTTTCAACTTCTTTTCCACTCTAACTACCATATAATAACAGTCTTCAACACTTCTTGGATTTGCCAGCACTAGTTCATCCTGCATGTTAAACCTCAAACCACAAATATACCTAGTAACTTTTTGTACTTCACTTTCATTTTGACCAGACCTTATACTCAGCTTATAAAACTCTTCAGTGTATGTCTTAACATCCATGTCCTTTTGTCTTAAACTTTGAAGCTTTTTAAACATTTGAACTTCATAATCTTTAGGCAAGAATTTACCTTTGATTTTTGCTACCATCTTATCCCATGAAATAATCTTTGCCTTTCCTTGCTTTCTACTCTCTGTTTGCTGATAATCCCACCATAACAAAGCATGACTTGTTAGCTTGGTCTTTGCAATCTTCACTTTCTGATCCTCAGGGACTTCTTCACACTCAAAATGATTGTCCAATGCTGCAATCCATTCTAACAACTCTTCATCATTCAGGCTTCCTCCAAACTTTGGCACATTTATCTTTATCTTATGCTTGTATTCTTTTACTTCCCTTAGCAACTTTACCATCCTTTGAGCCTCAGGGTCCAACTCTTCTTCCACATCTTCATACTCAGCTTCCTCTTCTTCCTCAGACTCATTGTCATCACCTAGAGCCACTCCTCTTCTCTCATTTTGTTCTAGGGTAGCCATTCTTTCCTTCACCTCCCTCAAATCTCTAGCATGCTTCTCCTTTAGCTCATTCATCTCTTGATCCATGTTTCTCACTCTTGGAGGCATCTTGACAAACTGCCTTTTCAACTTAACACTTCACAATCACAAAAGACCTACTAACTGTGCTTTGTTACCAATTTGATGCAGAGCTCACTACACAAAGACCACAAAGGATCACAAAATACCACACAGGAGGAAGAGGATACAGGGGATGGCAGGGCAAAACAACTCTTTTAGGCCTTAGTGGACCAGACTACAACATTTGATTTCAAACTGGACATGATTGTCCACTCATTCTCCATGGATTCAAGACTACATAATAACACCATCTTTGGGTTTGCATACATGGGAGCTTTCCAAAACATTATAGGGACCCTAGACCTTCTAGGTTTGCTTTCCCAAGATTAAAAAACTAACAAATTTCTCAGAAGGTACCTCCTTGTACCATTTCCTTCATAGGTTGACCTATCTCCTTGTAGCCCTGTTTTTGAGGTTTTTGGAGCATAACTTTCAAAAGTCATGACAAACCCACAAAACAAATACCTTTTTGAGTACCCATTATGGAGTTACACAGCATAATGAACTTGCAAGGTAGGTTGTTTTGTAACATACACCTCAAATTTAAACTGTTCCTGCTGTCCTAGAGGGCAATTAGCCCTATTTTACAAAGGAAGTACACAAAATCTTTAGCCCACAACCAAAATTCCACTTTGATGAGATTAGAAATATTCCAAATAGGCAAATTTCATAGGTTTTATAGGTCTAATATCATTTCTATTTGTTTTATGATCAAAACGTCACTCCTCCAACTCTAGTTTGCCTTAACATGACACAATGAGGTCTTCATGGCTCAAATCTTCACCTTTTGCTTATCCCCTGCTCCTACATGCAAAACCCATTAGAGAACACACCATTTTACACTAACTCCACCCATTTTGGGGTTCTAACATAGCATCATGAGGTGGGAAAACTAAAACCTCTCTAAAACCCTTAAAACTAGGCTTTGGAACCTCCTTCACAAAAATCACTCACAAAATGATCAAACCACAATGATATTCCTTCCAACTTGGCTTAAATGAAATATAAGAGTATCAAATACAACATTATTATTAGTTTAAATCATGATTGCATTGTACGGCTGAGTGCAACACAAAGGAACAACAAAAAGACAGTCATAAAACTTGAAAACAGGGTAGTTTTAACAAAACCATTTGGAAAATGCTTTAATCCTCATCAAATCTCCTCCAACCTGATCCAAAACGAAGGTAAGACCATATATTTCAATATTATATGCATGAGAATTTAGGACAGTACTGTACAACCATGGAAAAATGAGAAGAAACAACAAAAATTCAAAAAATAGTAATGTGGGACAGCAAACAGTATCTTTTCTTCATTTCCTTTCCTAAACTTCATCCAAACTACAATACATCTCATGAGAGAGGACTGCTATGCTCTTTACCACGAATTTTCTCTATATACTCTTTCCCAATTGTGGGAAAAGCCTTAAAATTAGCCTACACTAACTACTTTTCCTAAAAAAAAGATTATTTTTTCAAAAAAACTAAATGTCTAAACATAGACTATCACATACTTAAAGGGATTGCAGACCACTAAGGTAAACTATCTATTCTTAATCTCCACTACATGACTTATGTCTTTTATAAGGCTTTATTACATTTTTCAAATCTCCATTTAGTCTTTTAACACTAAAATTTCAATTATTTGACTTAAAACTTATTCTAGGTGCACTACACCAGGTTTTCACCTAAGGATCGATTTATTTTATTCATATTTTTGTGACTGAAATATTTGACATTCTCCCCAAAATATGAAATAGGAGAGAGATCCATGACAAAACCTGCCTTATGGTCACCTTGGGGTATACCATCTCTAAGTCCCATAAATTTTGTTAGAGCTTCATCGTTTTGAAAAGTGTCTAGGACAGGAGGCCCTTGTTGGTCCCAATTGACGAGTTCAAGATGGATAAGGGAAATGGTTTGTGTTTTGGTTGTTGAGGTCAGGGAAATGGATGAGAGCATGAAGATGGATGATTCCTAAAATAAATCTGTTAAGTGAAGGTGAGAATCATTGATGGTATCCTCCATAGAAGTCTCCTCTGTGGGCCAAGCCTTTGCCACTTCGTTGAGTATAAATTGTATATCAAAGAAGCGTGGTACCTCTTTACCAAATCCCAAACCATTTCTATTATATTTTATGGCAACCGATATGGATTCTATAGTTCCTTTCTCATGGAGGCCAAGTCCACCTTGTCCTTTATAGCCCATATTCTTTACAATGTGATGACCATTGTTGTACTTGTCCACAGTTAGTATGACTGGTTCCTTCTGATCTTGGAAGATCCAAGATGATATGTCTTCAATATATTCATCTTCTATATTACACTCATGTATGAATACTATTGGGGGCATAGGTTTGATGGCCTTCTTTTTACTTGTTTTCGCCACAGGAGGTTTTCCATAAGATTTTGGCGATAAAGGCAAGTTCCCTACACAATGAGAGTTCTGCAAGTCATATTCTCTGAACCCTACATTTTTGTACTGAACATTAACCTCAGGAATGTCTTTCTTAGGAGCTTTTGTAGATAAAGTGTTTGGATCGACATATGTGGAGGAAGGTTGGGATGCCTCATTTTTAGGTACTTGGTTTGAGTTTAGGTATTTGCCTTGCATGGTGCGGCAGAATTCGAAAGGATTCATATATATCTGGGAATGGTAATTTTTGTACCATTGTAGGGGAACTTCAAACATTGGTGATAGGTGGGGGGAACAACCTGCATGGTATGAATCCTTGGGAGACCAAGGATTATGTTATATGAGAGGTCAAGGTCGAGTAACTGACATCAAGTTTCCACTAAGGCAGGCCCCACTCGGATAGGTAAATGAATGATCCCTTCAGATTCCCTTTCAATGTCATCATAGGCCTTGATTGTCATTGTTTTGGAAGAATCAATAGTACCAGCATAATATCCTAGCTATTTTAACAACTTTAAAGAACAGCTATTGAGACCAGCACCACCATCTATAAGGACTTGCTTGACTTTACGATGGTGGATGTACACTTCAATGTGTAAGGCTTCATTATGACATGAATTTTGGAAAGGGATATCTTGCTCTGTAAAGACCAAGTGATGTGGAGAAGTGATATGTCCTATCACGGCTTTGAATTGTACAATGTCAATGTTGTCAGGGACAATTGACTCTTTGAGGGCTTTTTCAAGGATGTCCCTAGGCTCAGGGGAAGTGCGAAGGAGGTCCAAAATGGATATGAGTGATGGTGTTTTGCCCAAGTGATCAAGTAGATTATACTCAAAATTGGATTGACTGTTTAATGTTGACCCATGAAGGGTAACATGACCGCGACGATCGGTTACTACACAATCGGGAGCTTTACCCTTAATTGTAATCTAGTGGATACAAAACTTTTGCTAAAATGACCAACAATAGAATCGTATACTCCTGACAAACTATTGACACCTTTACCTTTATTATTGGAGTTATTTCCTTTTCCGTGAGGAGGGAATGGATCCGTCTAAACACCAAGGTCTGTATTTGTTGTGGGTTGAGGAGCGCCATTGATGACGACATCTCCACGATCAATGAGGTTTTGTATGAGGTTCTTCAACTTCATGCACCCTAGAGTTTTATGTCCTTTCACTCGATGGAATTCATAGTATTCATTTTCTTTATACCATGTGTGTAACGCCCCGCCAAGGAACCCAGAGGATAACACAACTAAGCTTACAAAAAGGTCAAATATATATTTTTTAAATGAAGGAAATGACAATAATCATATATTATTGATAACATTTAAATTAAGCTTTATCCTCTAGGGTTCCACGGCTGCATTACTAACGAACTAAAAAAAGATCTAACCAACATTATGAATTAACTAACATAATTCATTCTAAGTCTAATTGCATCAGATAAATAAACACATAGAATTCCATATTATATCATCAGTTAAGTAACATCAGGATACTATACATAGGATCACAAGTACATAAACAAGTTCCTTTACAAGAGAATACACCATTATATTGTTTACAATATCGCTATCTAGATTACATTGGAGTACATATATCAAGATAACAGTACATGATTCAACTAATATACAAGATTGGAACATGATCATAAGTATCCGTCTCCTCAGCTAGAAACAAGATCTAAAATCTGATATAAGAGGTACATCCTTCTCGTACACGAACAACAATAAGGGAAACCAATGGAGATAAAAGCACAACCACCCGACCATGTGGAACGCTAAGGTCCACCCCTCGTGGTAGGAGATAACAATAAGGTCCCACTAAGAAAACATACAAGAAGACATGAACACAACACAAAAGGCTAACATGACTCCAACATACAAATACACATGACATTCACAATAGAGTCACCACTTCCTCCAACAGTCAAAAAGACAATAGACTAATAGGTGCAAGGACTACACATGATTCCAAAACAACACCAGTCAATAAGGACATCACAAGTAACTCAAACATTACTTCCAGAGGCATTCACAAAACAAAGGGGAGAACACAACTAGAGAATGCTAGACTGCAGTAGGGATGAGTGTCATTGCATGGTCCTAACATGGGTTACCCTGACAGTCTCTAGCTAGATGTCGGCCCCCATCCATGGGTTACCCTGACAATCTCTCGCTAGGTGCTGCCCCCATCTATGGTTATCATGACAGTCTCTTACTAGATGTTGGCCCCATAGGGTGACACATACGGAACTAACATTCCTTTTGTGAGGACAAGGAAGTTGATTTTGCCAACCACGACCTTCTCATCCCATCCTTGGCCTGAACGAGCACTACAAGCATGGGTGAGGCATCCAATTATCTTAATTAGTGTGAAAACTACCCAACCCTCTAAATTTATTATTAAGTTATCACTAGATTAACAACTTCCAATGGGTTACCCTGACAAGCCACTTTGGGTGCCGACCCCACATTGAAATCCACTCCCCCTTCACTGCATCTAGATTCTCAAAGCCCAACACAAAACCCAAGCATGAACTATCACATTTCTCATCATGATACATTTACAACACAAAATATACATCATTTCACATTACACAAAGCAAGGCATTACCCATCTTACATAGTTATCATAACCACATGAATAGGTACACTGAGCAAGGCATTATCCATCCTACACATGTATCATACTAACATGAATAGGAGACAATATTTCAAGAGTGCATTTCATTCAACTCACATGATGCACACATAGCCAATGCCCACACAATCATACCCTCATAAGCCTCTGGAAACAACTTCCCAAATGACACAACACTTGACACCATTAAAAACACAATGGTTTCACATCACATTCACTCTCAAAGCACATCATAAACTAATACCCTTCAACAAATTTTTTTTTTTAAGGAATGTAACATTAATCCAAGCATGAACAATCATGTAACAGTTATAAAGTGAATCTATCTCAACAATATAGAATTGTAACTTTTTAATCACCTGTAGCAGTGGTGCAGGAGCACCTACCTGACAGCTGGCCTCCATGAGGCAGTTAGTTTGTTTTGAGTCTTGTTAATGTTTTCAAGAAGGTCTTATAAGACCAATACATGTAATAAGGTCATGTTGACCAGACTTTGCTATTTTCAGATAGTTTGTTAGGACAGCTGTTATGCTGTATGTCCGGTTGGATCTCCCAGCTGCCTGGAGAGATTTCCCAGCCGCTTGGAGTCGGGTCAGTAGTACTCGCATGAGATCCTATTTATGCTTGAAGATCGGTTGGTTTTAGAGATAGTGATAGTATTGCATTGAGCAGAGGAGTGAGACAGGGAGAGACTGAATATTGTACTTGCATCCTTTATCAATAAAGAGATCCTGTTCTTGTCAATTCTCTGGTTGGATTCCATTGTTTAATCGATTTGCTGTTTTGGTGGGTACATGGATTCGCTGATCCATTCCACCGGTTGATTCGTCGAATCGGTGGAATGGCCATGTACAGTAGGTTAGGTTTTAGTTTGCTTACTGTTTGCATGCAGGTGTGCAGGATCGTCGTCGAGATGTGTTGAGAACCCTAGCATGGGCATGTGCTAGGTCGAGCTGATAGTTAGAGTTTGGAAGATCACCCTGAAGGTGGATCGGGTCATCCCAGGAGGTTCGGCGGATCAAAATTCGCTAAGGTGGGGAAGTTCGTCAAAACGGCATCATCAGGATATTTCTGCGTATATCCTGCAGTTACTTCAGGCGTCATCTGAGTAAAGGGGGGTGAGCATGATGCAGTAGTTTGCATGAAGTGAATGTGCGTCGGGGTGATCATCATCAGGTGTTGCCGAAGAGGAGCGCATCGGCATAAGGTAGAAGATCGGGTTGATAAAACCCTTGCGGGCCGATAATGTTAAGTTTGGCCAACAGCAGGATATTGAAGGAGTTGCATATGACGTCATCGTCATCAGGATATACGTCATCAGGATATCAGAGCAGCAGGATATTGAGGAGCTGCATGTGACGTCATCGTCATCAGGATAATCGTCATCCGGATATCGGGGTGACGTAAGCATCGAAGGAAAGGTGCGTGAAGTTGAGGAACATCATTAGGATATATGGGAGGAACCGGATGTTCTATATCCTGCTGATGAACATGATGTTGAACATCATGATGCTGAAGGTAGAGATAGTCGGTAAGGTGAACAGTGAACATCAGGAGGATGTTTGCGCTTGCCGAATATGATGCTGCCGATAGTCGGATATGATGATGCTGCTGACATGCGAAAGGGCAAAGGCTTGTCTGCAGGAGGATATCGGTCGGCAAGGGAAATATGATGATGTTGACAGTATTAACAAAAATATGATGATGATGAAGGGTTGCGGACATCCATGCTATGTGTCAAGGTTATAGTGTGGATGCCTCTGCATCATAGTGGTATCAGAGCTCAACAAAAGGTCTGGGCTGTTGTGTGTTGATTCTGTCACCGAAAGGGCAGAGGTAGAGTTGATTCTGTCACCGAAAGGACAGAGGTAGAGAAGTGAGAGGTTGACAAAATGCCTCCGAAAGGTAATGGTACTGCAAGGGAATTGCAGGAGATGAAGGAAAAACATGCCAGAGAGATGAGGAAGATGAAGGAGCTTGCTGAAGCACTTCAAGCCAGGCTTGTAGCCCTGGAGAAGAACAAAAAGAGGGAAGTGGAAGACAGTGAGTCTGAAGAAGATGAAGATGCTGTTGAAGAGTATGAAGAGGTAGCTGAAGATCTGGATGCTGAAGACCAGAAATTTGCAAAACTGTTAAAGGCAGTGCAGAGTGATAAACCTAAGGTAAAGGTTGATGTTTCCAAGTATAATGGAAGTTTGAATGAAGATGAGTTACTGGATTGGATTGCTGCACTTGATAATCACTTTGAATGTGAAGATGTTGCTAAGGATCAGAAGGTAAAGATTGCAAAGACCAAGTTAGGAGGTCATGCTTTGGTATGGTGGGATTATGTACAATCCGAGAGAAGGAAACAAGGGAAGTCAAAGATCACTTCATGGGATAAAATGGTAGCAAGGATCAAAGGTAAATTCTTGCCTAGGGATTATGAGATTCAGATGTTTAAGAAGCTGCAATTTTTAAGGCAGAAGGAAATGGATGTGAAGGCATATACTGAGGAGTTTTATAAGTTGAGTATGAGATCTGGTCATCATGAGAATGAGGTAGAAAAGGTGGCTAGGTATTTGGCTGGTTTGAGAATGAACATACAGGATGAGTTAGTTTTAGCTAACCCTAAGAATGTGGAGGATTGTTATCAAATGGCAATCAGGATTGAAGAAAAGATGAATAGGAGACAAGATAAGTCCATGAGAGGTAGAGGCAGCAATATGAGGGGAAGAGGATTAGCCCCTACAACAAGGCAAACCAATGAGGGTCAAGAAGACACTGGTAAAGGACATGGACAGTCTGATTTCAGAGGTGGATGGAAAGGTAATAGAGACAGATTTGGAGGTGGTAGAGGTTCTACTACATTTTCCAGAAAGTGTTACACCTGTGGTGAGTTTGGTCATCCATTTTTCAAATGTCCAGAAAGCAAAGGTTCATCATCCAGAAATGATAGAACGAATGACAAGAGAGTACAACTTGTACAAGAAGAGAAAGAAGAGAAAAGTGTGCAGGGTTCACACACTTATCAAGGAGATAGAGATCCTAACAATTATGCATATCCTGAGGAGGGAGAAGCACTGATGCTGAGGAGAATTAGTTTGCAGGCATCAAAGGATATGATGCAAAGAAGAGCTCTTTTCAAGACCACATGCAAGAGCAAAGGTAAGGTATGTAAGGTTGTCATTGATACTGGTTCAACAGACAACATGGTATCTCAGGAAATGGTGGATAAACTGCATTTGGAAAGGATTCCACACCAACACCCTTACAAGGCATCTTGGGTAAGTGATAGTCAATCACTTTTTGTCTATGAACAGGCATATGTGGATTTTCAGATTGGAGCATATCAGGATAGAGTTTTGTGTGACATTTTGCCCATGGAATGTTGTCACCTACTATTGGGCAGACCATGGCAATTTGATAGGAGGGTACTGTATGATGGGTATGCTAATACCTACACCATCAAGAAAGATGGGAAGACTATTAAGTTGATGCCATTGCAGGCAAATGCTGCAGCACAGAAGGCAGCCCAAGTCATTTTAATGGGAAAGAAGGAATTTGTGCAGAAGCCTAGAGGAGCAGGCATAAAGGCAGTTGAGGACACTGCAGGGAAAGAAGTTGTTAAGAACAACAAGTTGAAGACAGTTTTAGTTATGACTGACAGAGGTCAGCAGCAGGTTCAGAAACAGGTGTGCAAACAGCAATCAGTTGAGAGGAATGACAAGGATGTTGTCATAGTTGGGACTATTGTTTGTCCTATAAAGGTTGAAAGAAAGATAGAGTTGAACATTACAGAAGTTCAAGAGGCAGTTCAGACAGAGGTTCTGGTCAGACAACCTGACAAACACAGGGTATGTGAGAGAAGGGCCTACATTGACAGGCATGAGGATTTACTTGCAAGACAGCAAGTTACAGTTCAGAAGTCTTGGAGCAGCCAAGAGACAGCAGAGGATAAAGCTGGAACAGGTCAGAACACTGACAAGGCAAAGTGTAAAGGTGGAGGACTTCCACATCCTAAACTCATGGGACATGAGTTCTTTTCTGTTGGGGAGTATGGTGCAGGAGCACCTACCTGACAGCTGGCCTCCATGAGGCAGTTAGTTTGTTTTGAGTCTTGTTAATGTTTTCAAGAAGGTCTTATAAGACCAATACATGTAATAAGGTCATGTTGACCAGACTTTGCTATTTTTAGATAGTTTGTTAGGACAGTTGTTATGCTGTATGTCCGGTTGGATCTCCCAGCCGCCTGGAGAGATTTCCCAGCCGCTTGGAGTCGGGTCAGTAGTACTCGCATGAGATCCTATTTATGCTTGAGGATCGGTTGGTTTTAGAGATAGTGATAGTATTGCATTGAGCAGAGGAGTGAGACAGGGAGAGACTGAATATTGTACTTGCATCCTTTATCAATAAAGAGATCCTGTTCTTGTCAATTCTCTGGTTGGATTCCATTGTTTAATCGATTTGCTGTTTTGGTGGGTACATGGATTCGCTGATCCATTCCACCGGTTGATTCGTCGAATCGGTGGAATGGCCATGTACAGTAGGTTAGGTTTTAGTTTGCTTACTGTTTGCATGCAGGTGTGCAGGATTGTCGTCGAGATGTGTTGAGAACCCTAGCATGGGCATGTGCTAGGTCGAGCTGATAGTTAGAGTTTGGAAGATCACCCTGAAGGTGGATCGGGTCATCCCAGGAGGTTCGGTGGATCGAAATTCGCTAAGGTGGGGAAGTTCGTCAAAACGGCATCATCAGGATATTTTTGCGTATATCCTGCAGTTACTTCGGGTGTCATCCGAGTAAAGGGGGTGAGCATGATGCAGTAGTTTGCATGAAGTGAATGTGCGTCGGGGTGATCATCATCAGGTGTTGCCGAAGAGGAGCGCATCGGCATAAGGTAGAAGATCGGGTTGATAAAACCGTCGCGGGCCGATAATGTTAAGTTTGGCCAACAGCAGGATATTGAAGGAGTTGCATATGACGTCATCGTCATCAGGATATACGTCATCAGGATATCGGAGCAGCAGGATATTGAGGAGCTGCATGTGACGTCATCGTCATCAGGATAATCGTCATCCGGTATCGGGGTGACGTAAGCATTGAAGGAAAGGTGCGTGAAGTTGAGGAACATCATCAGGATATATGGGAGGAACCGGATGTTCTATATCCTGCTGATGAACATGATGTTGAACATCATGATGCTGAAGGTAGAGATAGTCGGTAAGGTGAACAGTGAACATCAGGAGGATGTTTGCGCTTGCCGAATATGATGCTGCCGATAGTCGGATATGATGATGCTGCTGACATGCGAAAGGGCGAAGGCTTGTCTGCAGGAGGATATCGGTCGGCAGGGGAAATATGATGATGCTGACAGTATTAACAAAAATATGATGATGATGAAGGGTTGCGGACATCCATGCTATGTGTCAAGGTTATAGTGTGGATGCCTCTGCATCAAGCAGTTAAAATATGATCATAAGATATAAGTGTCCATGAGCAACAATATTTTAACTAATAATTCTCAAGACTTATGTTAATTTCATTTAATTAAAATGATTGCAAACAAACTGCAAATAAATCTAAGGCATACAAATTAAACACAACAATCATTTACACTATTTACACTGATGTAGATTTTGTAAATAATCTAGACAATTTTGTAAATACTATTAAATATAATTGTATAAGCAAGACTCAAAGCTTATAATATTAGAATGCTATAAATATCTTACACTAGTTAGAATCATAAGATACAAAACCCGAAGCTACAATGAAATAACCTTGTTCTAAAGTTAGCTTGAGAGGAAAGGAATACAGAACAACAAAACATTCCTATAGATCTAACATCTTCATCAAATCTACCACATTTTTAACTACATGCATATGATAGGATCAGCACAAAATGAATTTGTTGAGAAGTCTTTAGAAGCTACCAACAATGCAAAATGTGAAAGCATAGACAGGGCACGTAGACTGATTGGTAGAATGCCTCAAAGAGAGTCATATGATGGAAAACAATGATTGTAGAATATGCACAAAACAAATTTGTTGAAAAATATCAGAGAAACCCAATTCGAAAATATAGAGTTATTGGTGACGCAACTAACTATTTTAATAGAGATGAAACGTGTGAGAGGTAGACAATCACAAAATATTCATATCTCAAAATGACAAACTGGGTATGGCTGATTTTTGGATATGATTTAGATATCCAGGCCGTGCACCATATATAAAAAAATTAGAGAAACTCAGTGCGTAAAAAATAAAGTTATGGCTAATGCAACAAACTGCTAAAACACAGACGAAATGGGTGAGAGGTAGACAGTCACAAAATATTTATATCTCAAAAATGACAAACTAGGTATGGCTGATTTTTAGATATGATTTAGATATCTAGGCCGTGCACCATATATAAAAGCATTATAGAAACCCAGTTTGTAAAAATAAAGTTATGACTAATGTAACAGACTGCTAAAACATAGATGAAATGGGTGAGAGGTAGACAGTCACAAAATATTCATACTTCAAACATGGCAAATTGGGTATGGCTAATTTTCAGATATGATTTATATATCCAGGCCATGCACCATATATAAAAAATTTAGAGAAACTTAGATCGTAAAAGTAAAGTTATGGCTAACACAATAGACTGGGTTCAGAAAATGTAGAAGAGAATTCACTGAATATTTTACTAAATCTAATGCAACAATAAATCAGATTCATATCTCAGTCCATACCTGGAATATTACTTATATCACATCTTCACAAAATTTCCAGCTCACATCCATTTTCCCCAAGTCTTTTCTTCTAGAAACTATGGTTTATGGTGCCAAAAGAAAAAAAAATAAAAACTTCCTGAGAGAGAGATCCCCAAAACATAAAACATATTCTTTATTTGAAATACACGCTCCCCCCAAATTATGTCTCGAGATTTCAAAATAAAGTTGAGCATGTATAACCACCCCCATGATTTATTTTTAACCAAACATAAAACATATTCTCCTTTATTACTTTCTTACAATTTGCTATTTTTAACCAAACAATAATTTCTCTCTAATTTTATTTATTTTAGAATTTGCTATTTATTTCATTTACAACCAAACAAAAATAGTTTCTTTCTACTTTTCTAAAATTAGTCTCTTACATAAAAGAAACAATTATTTCTAAGATTCCCTTTTGAGGTGCATAACTACCACTTCTTCCAAGTGGCCAAAATAGAAAATAATTACTCAAGACAATTATAATAAAGAGATTCTTTTTCAAACATAATAATTACATATTTTCCCACAACTATAATTTACATAAAAACATCTATATTTATTTATCAAAGTGCCCTCTTGACTTAATAATTTTATTTTAATGAAGCAATTAACCAAAACATTAATCAAACAATTCCAAACAAAATAACCTAAATGCCAAACAATACCTGACATAATGCACGATCGAAAGCATGACCACAATGACAGTGACTGACCATTATGCCCATACAGACAACACTGACTGGGTGCAAAATTGGATACTCATCCTTTTCAAGAATGACGGCTAACTAGGGGACCACATATTATCTTCGTTCAATAGTTTCCATTGGGTTTAAGGCATGATCAGACATGTCAATTTAGGTGGAGTCGATGCTTGGTACCTGCATCCTGCAGCAACCAAACAATCGAACAAATAGACATATATATAGTCAAATACACTGTGAAAGGGATCACAGCGTAGTAGGGTACTCACGCATGAGTAATGCGACACTAGCCCTTTCACCATCACATCAAACACGTAATCACAACAAACATAGCAATCAATTACTGAACGACTAGATAAGAACCATCATCATATAATTGCATGATACACATAATAAGATTAATCGACACAAAGCATCACAACATAACATCGTATGATACTGAATCAGTCGTATAAAAATCAATTCTAGCATATGACAATCATAGTAAGATCAACATCATAATCATCTGAATGTAAAATAATGTCAGAGCATATAAATTATCAGTGTTGCAACAAAGATTATCGATAAAACATACTAACTGTCATATGAAACCACACATGAGCATAATCAGGAATGTCATCAACATGAATGTAGCATCTACCAACATCATATAATGTACAACATCAACTATCTAACATACCCTAAATATTCCTATTATTTTACTTTCATCTTCATGCTCCTTAGCCAGACCATCTGCACATCCAAGATGAGAATGGAGGGGCATTACAATGTGGGTTTAAAAGCAGGTTCATCATATTGTCTAATTTCAGGAAACGTGATTAAACCATTTTGGACAAGCTTCTTAAGTATAGATTCAATGGGTTCTCCCAAGGGAGTGAATCTACGTTTGGGTGCAAAGTCTTGTTTGGGTTGATCCCTTTGAGGGGGAGGATTATTATTTTGTGGTGTTTGGATGTTAAGAGGTGTTTAGACGATTTGGACGTGCGTGGCATCCACAACACCATCTCTGACAATATTTTTGTTTTTAGCCCAAAAGCGGGGTTTGTCATTTGATGCAGGGGTGTTGTCTTTTGTTTCTTTAAAGATTTTCATAAGTCCCTTAGTGATAAGGGCTTTTTCTATGTTGTTCCCTTTTGAAATGATTTCCTCAAAGGAGTTAGCACATTGTATTTGTAGATGAAATCCAAGTTCCTGATTCAAATTTAGACAAACATATTTACTAACTATTTCTCAGGTAGAGGCCAAGGGCATTTGCTAGCCAAATTTCTCCACCTTTGTATGAAGGAGATGAAAGTTTCACCATTTAGTTGTTTAATATTACACAAGTCTGTCATGGAGACTTCATGCTCGATGTTAAAAGAGAAATGGGTGACAAACTTCTCGGCTAATTCACTAAAGGATTTTATACCCGGAGGTAAGTGTGAAAACCATTCCATGGCTTGCCCTCTGAGACTTTGAGGAAAGAGACGCAATAGATATGTATCGTCATGAGCGACCTCTAAACAAGCCATGTAAAATTCTCTTAAATGCTCTTGAGGATCACCTTTTCCTTTGTACTTGTCGAATTTGGGTACTTCAAAGTTTTTAGGAAAAGGGAGCATGGGAATAGAGCGATCGAATGGATATAGACAAACTTCTTCAAATGAGAAAGTCTTTTTGGTGTTTCCGAGTGAAAGATCAGAAATTTGTTTTTGCATGGTGTGGATTATAAGTTCAATTCCAGATAGTGGTGGCGGTGGTGCATGATTTGGTTGAATGTTGGAAAAAGATGGTTGTTGGTATGCAAAGGTTTGTTGGAGGGATCATGAAGTTGGTTGTTGATATTGATTGGGTGGTGGTTGATATTGAGGTGGTTTTTGATATTGATTGGGTGCTTGTTGATATTGATTGGGTGATTGTTGTTGATATTGATTGGGGGGTTGTTGATAGTGAGGTGGTTGTTGTTGAAGTTGGAATGAGGAAGCATATTGGTGGTTTGGTGGTTGTGGGGATGTGTTATAGAGGGTTGTGTTATTTTGATATGAAGCATGTTGGGATGGATTGATGGGTAAATTGGTTGTAGAAGTTTGAATTTAGGAAACTTGTGGAGGATTTGCATAAGTATTGTTTGGAATAGAAAAAGATGAGGGAGATGTGTGTGGTGGATTAGTATATCAATTGTTTGGGATGGAAGATGTTTGCGGTGGGTTAGGAGTAGCGTTGTTTGAGAAAGGAGGTTGTTGTGATTTAGTAGAGGGGTTGTTTGGACTAGAAGAAAATGGTTTTTGTGATTTAGTGAAGTGATTACTTGGACTAGAAGGTCATTTTTGTGATTTAGTGGAGGGGCTGGTTGGGCTTGAAGAAGATGGTTGATTTGGAATATAAGATTGGTGTTGGAATCCTATGTATTATGGTGTGAGGAGTGGTTCAAGTGATGATTTAGTGAATAGGTTTGTAAATGGAAGGGCGTCATAAGTGGGTGGTTTTAGAAAAGAAGGTGGTAATGTGGATGTGGTGGGTAATGAAGATGGACGACCCCCACCCATGGTGGCCATGGAGGTGTTAAATATATCTTTTTATTGGATTTGAGAAGTATCAAAATTGCAACGTAATTTAGCTCCTTTTTGAGCAAGTAGATGGAAGTAATGATTGCGGTTTGAATCCAAAAGTTTACTAATTCTCTCCAAGATCTTGGGATCTTGTAGGTCCTCATCTTGGTCTTGGGATTCTTCACGGGTAGGTGAACCTAGATTTTGGGATGAAGAGGCACCTACTGTATATCATGTAGGAATAAAAACGTTGGTGTCCATGCCCGTTGTAAACTTTGATGCATTAATGAGTACTTCGGGGGTTGGTACCTTAGAATTGCCTTGTGGCAGATTTGGAGTGTTTTCCATGGTCTTGTTGTATTATGATCGAGTGATAAGCATATGAGGTGAAAATGGAGATGGATGATGATGTGTTTAGACTTTATCTAGGATCAAAACTTTGAGACAAGATGATTTAGATGGATGAAATGCTTGGTTAAGAGTTCTAAACCTAGATCAACAGATATTTGGATGGTACGATTATGATTATCTACCCTAAAATAGACTAATGATTTTGAAGTGAGACAAGATCAGGGTATAGTGAATTGGACTATCTTAAAAGGAGCTCCCCTTTTGAAGGTAGGTGTGTTCACTAGTTGCTTTGATACTAATTGGTCTAGAAGACAAATTAAGGGATTGTATGATCCAGATTTTGGGATTGATAACCAAGTTGATGCAAAGATGTTGGGAGGTTTGTGATAACCTTGGAAAAATGATTGTTGTATGTCTCAAAAGGTTGAACCTTGGAAAAGTCTAAGACAAGATGAAAGAAAGGTGTATGAGGGTGATCAACGCATGTAAAAATGGATGGTGGAGTCAAAATTTTTTGAATTTTTTTTTTGGATTTTTTGGAAAATGAGAATGATAAGAAGGAAAGTCTAACACCATGTTTTTGGATTTTTTGGGATTTTTGAAAAGGAAAAAAGAAAAAAGGGAAGATTATGACTATGTTTTTAGAATTTTGATTTTTTTGGAAAAGGGAAAATAGATAGGAAATGAAAAGATTACAACTATGTTTTTGGATTTTTGGGTTTTTTGACAAATGAAGATGCTAAAAGGGAAAGTCTAACACTATGTTTTTGGACTTTGGATTGTTTTGGTTTGCTTTTTTGACAAGAAAAACACAATAGACAATAAACACAATGACTATTTTGCAACAAAAGAGTGTATGTTCAAGGCTCATAAAAAGCCCAAGTTTTCACAGGTATAACACAATTGAAGACAAATCAATCACTTGTTATGCCTAAGGACATAGCTTCACTGCGATACATCAGCCCACATGTGGAATCTCCATCGACTCAAATGTCTTCACACCTAATATGGTGTGTACATTTTTTCATATTTACGAGAGAGGACAGATAGGGACCTTCAGGGCTGGAAGGATAACCCAATCACCCTTTCCCCAGAAAGCTACAAGTAGCTTATACTAAGTCAAGGATTTCTATCTCATCTCAAGGGAGCCTTATGGTGAGTATCTTGGGGGCAAAACCTGATATGCCCTTGCACTAAAAATTATCGCAATGTTCGGAGGTAGATCGGGTAGCCAATAACTATGAGGTTTCTAGTTTCTTTGGGGGACCAACACCCTGTGAGCATCCGACAAGATACTAAAAGCTTTAACCAACTTTACTAGGAGTCTCATTTACCTTACACTAATGCAAAATTTCTTTCACAAGAGTGTTAGTACGCCTCCTTTCAAATTGGCACCGTATGGCAAAGGCTAACGTTGGTTAGGACTTGGCTTTCACCTTATCCAATTTGTATAGCGGTCCAAAGGAAAAATCCACTTAGGGTCATCCCTCTTGGATGAAACACAATCCAAAAGCAAGCCCTTCTAAGAACAAAACCAAAAGATCATATCCATAATCCACAAAGTGAAGAAAGGATATGTTCTAGGGATTTTGTGGGGATAAAAAAAAGAAAGTAAAAATGAGATGAGTCTAGTTTTTGATCACCCAAGTTCGCACAAGGGGAGAGCATACACCTATCACCTCACAAGCACGAAAAACACTTGTTCATTTCCTTCTAGATTAAACTAAATGCCACTAAGCTAATCGCACAAGATGCAATAAACCTATAAAACAACTATTAATTCTTTTAAGAAATGAAATGTTTGGTAAGACTTGGTCGAAAATATTTGTCTTTGACACACGTTCTGCAATAAACATGTTAGTAGTTTCACAATTTTCTTCTTTGGCTGAGGTAAAAGCTACACAATGTTAGTTCCAATACCCAAAGAAAGATTAATTTGAAACAACAAATTAATGGCAGAAATAGATAAATAGACAAATGTAGGATTGATGATTGACTAGTAAACATAATAACTATCAGAAAATAGAAAGAAATTTGTTGTTTTTCACCTTTTTGCACAGGCACACTGATAGAGAACACAAGTGTGTCGACATACTACAAGGGCACACTGGCAAACAACAAGGGTACATTTTTAGAGATTTGGAAAAAAACACAGTCACAAGCGCACTTTTAGACACAGGCACTCTTATATGAGGCACATGCGCGCTTTTGAAATAGTGAATAGAACCTGCCTAAAAAATAGAGGATGAATTGGATAGATAGGGTGATTTGCTGAGTGTTTTGGTGATCCGGTGACCTGACTGATGGATGTGAGGATTCAAAAACTATTCCCTGATTATCCTAACACATGCACGTTTTTGCAGAGCATAGGCATGCCTTTACATAGGAATGGCTTAGGACTCTAAAATTAATGTCTAAATCTGCTAAAAATCAAAATTGACAGCACGAACAAACATACATGAATGTTAGCCAAGTACAGGGATCAAAAAATATGTAAAATCAACTAAAAACCACCCCCGATCTGCAAAAAAATGTACAATTATCAGAAACAAAGGCGCGCATATATGAAACACAGGTGCATCGACCTTCTGCACAAGGGCGCCGACTTGCTTCGTAGGCCTGCCAACACGAAACGTAGGCACGCATTGACAGTCAAGGGCGCATTTATGTTCCTGTAAAACTTTTGTATGGAAAAATTCCACACAAATGTTAATTTTCAGGGACGTTGGTCCCACTGGGCATGCCAAAATGTGTTGGTTATAATTTGAATATGAATAATAGATGAAAGTAATACAAAACAACAAAGCAATTACCTTTCACACACACAAACAAACCACACTTGATCAAGCGTACCGAGATAGCACCCAATTCTTGTGTTGATTGCTCCTTGCTCCTTGCTATGTGGATTGCTCTATAGTCAAGTTTAATTCGTAATCTCTTAAGGAATGATAGTGACAACATAGGTTTACTAAAATGAGAGATGCTAAGAAATGGAGAATGAGGCTCAATTTATAGACCTGTGAGATATCAGATCAACAGTCGACAAAGAATAGAAAGATCAATGGTTGAGGATGGTTGAGAGAATATGCATGAATCAGAGAAGGACAAGTGTCCTAGACCTCTCATGAGTCATGGGAGTTAACAGACTTGATTGGAGAGTTGACTGAATAGATTGATCAGATGATTGGGTTGATTGATCAGAAGACTGATTTGATTGATTACATGACTGAATTGATTGACGAGTTAGCTCATTTGATTGATTTCTTAACTGATTTTGATTGGAGGAAATTATGGTGGGTGAGGATAAATGGGAAATTAAATAATTATTTATTTAATTTCATGTGCACATGGGATAATTGAATTAATTTAATAAATTTAATTCATTTTGGAGGAAATAGATTATTTAAATAAATAATTTGAATTTATTTAAAGTGGAGGGAAATTTGATTATTTAAATAAATAATTTGGATTTTATTTATTTAAATTGGAGGATTATGATTTAATTAAATAATTTGGGTTATTTAATTAAAATAGAGGAATAAGGCGACTTTAGGTGAATTTAATTAATTGGTGTGGAATGGTCAAAATTAGGCGATTTGATGAAAATTTATGCAAATGCAGTGTGATGACATGAATTGTGCAATGGCGAATTTCAAGTGTCTACAATTGATATCAAGATTACAATATATTTCACATACACTTTCGATAACCGCTTCCTGAAGAATAGAATCTGATCACTGGTCGCATCCCTAACTACCTCTGGACTTCTGGCACCTATAGAGAGAAATTCTGTCCAAAATGACCAAACCATAAGATGAGTTTCAATCTTTCCTTTATAGCCTTCACAACTTGGATTTGAGGATGAAATGGGCGGGAAAACCCCAACAACCCCATCAACTATAATAAAAACATAAATTTCATCTACTTGTTTCACATTAATGGTTATCTTGGAAGTTGTTGGCACGTTTCTGCACATTTCTGGGCTTTTCTGTACCTTGACGGGACTTCGGGTTGTGGGAGGACATTTGGATTTGGGACCAAGACCAAAAGTCCCATTAGGCCTTGGAATCCCACTAGGACCTTTTCATTATACTGTAGGAGTTTGAAAAAGTGAGGGTCGAGAGGATGCGGGGACCAAGTTCACAGGAGAACTTGGAACTTTTGGAACATTTGGAAAAATTCCAAAAGTGTCGGCATGGCCCGAAGCCCCACCGGGACTAAAAATGACCAAAGTACAAAAGGGAAATATGACTCGAAACTGCATGAAAAATCCATCAATAACCTCAAAACTTTACTAAAAAATTCACCTATTTGCCCCTTCAAAATTGTCGTGAAAGATCAGGGGGTCCGAAAAGATTTATGACTTCAAAGGTCCTCTTTTGCTAGTGGGTCCCAAGGTCATAGAGGGATGAGGGACATGGGATCACAGAGGCAAATATGACTTTAGAAAAAGTCCAAAAGTCCCAGCGGGTCCTGAAATCCTAACATGACAATATATTTTAAAAATAACATTGTATTTACCTTTCTTATACTTTGTTATTTTAAAATATACTAAGGATGTTTGAGAGGGGTTTCAGATCAATAGGAGTTAAAATGCAAAATCTAGAATTTGGAGGATCCATCAAATTTTAGACTTAGCCAAATCAGGGGTTCAACAATATGCATCAGGGTAAAGGCACATGGACTGCTTAGGAAAATTTGATGAATTTGGCAATATTTTGCAAATATGAGGCTAAAAAATCAGGTGCCAACATTGGCTCTGGTTGGGACATGTGCCAAGCAGTGGCACAACAAGAATCCAGAACATCTCCAAGAAGATGAAAAAGCAAAAAACAAACAGGGGTAACAATGAAAGACATATTTACAAGGCATACAATCATAAGCATTAGGGCACAAAAGGAAACTTGACTGTAATCAAAATTTACAGTCACTTGCAAATCAAACCTGCACAAGATGACCAAAACTACTTGCCTCTATCAAAGACTAACTGAATGAAGGAGTTGATCTCCCTCAAACCAAAACAATTTTCATAACCCAGCTGGAACAATTGAAGTCTTTCATTTGCACGCACCAATCTGTAATCACTATACATGTCATGAAGACTAAACTTCACCATTGAAAACACTGCTATAAGGTAGTCACAAGTAATAGGTGCTCAACCTATTCCATACTACATCATATTTGTTCCTAGTAGCAAGGGGTGAAAAATATAGAACCAGGTCAGTGCCAAAAGAGATAGATGGAAGGAAGCATCCATCATCAACCGCCACACTATCATACCTGTTAACCTCTTCATGCAAATTAAGGGAAAATGAGTACACCTCCAATTCACATGCCAAGGAGAACTGTGCCTGAATGCACTGTTGATCCTCAAGAGAAGACAATTCATCTTACAAAACAAACTAAAAAGACTCCATCTCAGGTATACCTTCAAGTTGGGCTACCATCTATTGGAGTTTGGGCATACACATGCCTTTCTGCTCATTCACATCAATGTCCCATACAAAGGACTCAACCTCTAGTGCAATACCAACACATTCAAGAATTGATAAAAAATTCCACATCAAAGTGGAAACACTTATATTCATTTGCATTTCCACCAAGCTTTTGAACACAACTTTCACATGTGCTGCTACAACTTTCAATTTCTGAATCATAAGCATGACTCAATCCAAAATTTAAAACATCAGCACACAAATTAGAACCATGAGACACCTCACATGAAGAATCAAGTCCTTCCAATTGTCCCTTTGTTTCAAGTTCACCTTGTCAATCTGTTGTACCATACTGTTGCAACAAGAATAATGACACACTTATTCTTCCACATTCTTTTCTCTATCATTTCTTGATGGCTCAGATGAAGCACACTCTGCATGAGGAAGACAATGTACCTTGCACAAAAGAAACAAGTTCTCATATGCGTACACATGATCACCATCTTCACAATCCAAGGTAATCTCTTCACACTGAAACTCCATGGCTGCACCAACAACTATCTCTACTCGGTTATCATCATGTGTAACCAACTCTACATCAACCTCATAGAAGCAAATATCAACTTCTTCATCATCACAAACAGAAACAAAGGATGACATCAAATCAAACAAGAAACTAGTTTCTTGCTCATCCCATGTTTTACTTACCTATGCATACTCAACACAATCAACCTCACAAGCTGATCCCACTGACTGTTCATCCCTGTACACAACATCCTCATTGTTCATTGATCAAAATACCTTAGCATTAGGTTGGAAGTCACCATTGGTTTCATCATTTTCACTTTCACTTGATGACCTATCCAATTGAAGGTAGGTGCATATGTTGTCCTCATCATCTGCATTACTGTCACATGTTGCACCACCTTCCACTTTTACCCTTCTAAATACATAATAATATTCATCTGATAGTTTGTATCCATATTTTTGTTATTTGGATCAACATGCTTATTACCAATAACACATGTACTTGTGGGCAACAAACCCTTTATGTAGTCATCTCTCATTTCTCCATGGAGTCGAGAGAAAATTATGTCCGCTGCATACTTGTTATTTTGAAATCTTCCTACACAAAACTTAGTCCAATTTCATATGCTTTGAAAAACTTATCAATGCAAGTGGGAGTGTTAGGTTTGAAATCATTTGGAATATGGGAAAGAGAAACAACAAGCCTGTGACCAAAATCCTTGCTTGACTCTCCCTCTTGTCTTTTAATTTTTTCTAGCTCTATGACAAGATCAACAAGGTCAAGACCTTTGGTGAATTCATTTTCAAATGCTGCCACAAATTTATTCCATGATGTAAAAGACTACTCAAGAAAACTTTGAAACCATTCTCTTGCCTTTCAACACAAGGATCTAACAAAGAACCTCATCCACATGTCCTCATCCTCAAATTGATGTTCTTCCATGAATTTTGAAAATGAAACATGTGTGTCCCCTTCCCAGATATTGTACCCATAAAACTTGGGCAACTGGTTGTAGACGTTGGTTGGCATGCCTCGTGTTTTGTAATCAACCCATGAGAGGTCTAGCTAATTGTATACTGGATCTAAGGGATTAGCACAGGATTGAGTAATTTGATTTTTTGGGGCAGTAGGGAATGCATTGGACTGCACCATAGACTCTAGCAGCCTAATCTGATTTTTTTATTTTTTCTTCTTGCTTCCATAAGGACTCTAGCAATGGAATGCACCCTAGACTCTAGCAACCTAATCTACCTTTCTATTTCTTCTTCTTGCTTCCATAAGGACTCTAGCAATTGTTTAGTGTTATCAATTTCACATTGCTGCATTGCTAAGACAATTTGATTTTGCATGGGTGCATATAAGTTTTGGTTTGTATAACATGCAGAGCCATATATGCATTGTTAGAATGGTTAAAAGACAGATAGTTTCTAGGGTTTGCAACATAAGAAGATGCATATGAAGGAGCATCCCTAGGGTATCCATGTTCATACCAATCGGTCATGACTAAAGCATTCTACAATGCAGGGAAGAAAAAGAGGCATACAAATTTGTTCCTTTAACATGATAGGAACAACAAAATTCAAAGGTCAAGAAGAAAACCATATGTACCTTTATTTCACCAGCTATTACACCTTGAAATGGGGTCTTTGATTCACCAACAATAGACAACAACAAATTTCTTCATGTTATTTGACGGCATAGTCACCACCTCTTCCAAAGAGGAAAACCTTGAAGTGTGACAATCTTCAAGGCTGCAAAATAATTCTGGGCTCTCCAACCAGTAGAGTCTTCAAATTCTTTCCAACCCAACAATAATCTATCCCCATCAAGGGCACCAAAATGTTGGCATAAGTTGATGGGCTGCCAAATTACCCAAGCACAATGCAAACTGCAAACTGACTCGCACCTATACCTTAAAATTTCTCTACCTTTTAATTCCTCCCTAGCAACAACACCAAAATGTTGGCATAAGTTGATGGGCCACCAACTTACCCAAACACTCAACAAACTACACCCGATAATGGTAGCAAACTTTCTTTAGTGACTATGTTGCAAAGGTCTTCAAAATCTGAACCAAGATATTACATCTCGGGCAATGGAGCCATTCTATTAGCGTAAGTTGACGACATGCCAAACTTACCCAAAAAAAATACAATTGTATATCACTATTACATAGGTCTTCAAACTGATCAACCTTTTAATTCATTCCCCATAAACGATGCTAAAATACATTGGTGTAAGTTGACGGGAGACCAAACTTACCCAAACAAAATGCACAAATGTAGATCATTGTTACACAGGTCTTCAAATTTGAACCAAAGTATTACATCCCCTACAATGGCACCAAAATGTTGGTTCCCAAAAATTACTACAACCCAAAACCCTAAAACATTTTACAACCACTTAGGCCAGGGGTGTCTTCAAGGTGGTTGAAAGAGGTTTATCAATAGGTTAATGGTGATTTTGGCCAACTTACAAGAGTTGGTAGACTCCTCTACACTTCAAGCTCAACCAGGCTTAGGAGGGTAATCCTGGAGGTATCCCTCAATAGGGATTAAGATAAAAAAAATATATTATCTCATTTATGACTTTGCAACAATACCCAGATCACTGTTTTAATCCCAAATAATGTCACTGAACTAAAACACACTTGTTACACCTAATAACCTCCATTTTAAGCTAATGAGAGCAACCCTACAAAATATGGATGCTTATGGAACTATAACTGCATTTAAATCTTGATGTATTTGTTTTAATTTTTAATGAGTTTGGGTGATAACATGCTTCTTAGATCAGTGCATATCCATTGGGCTTCAGAGTCTCATGTTTATCAAAGGAAAACAATTACAAGGAGATGTATGACTACCTATCTAAAGATTCAGATGCATAAAATCAGTATCGAACAATAAGAATACTTACTAATCCAACACCATACAACATTCTTCAATGTGTAATATTGAAATGACCATTTACAAAGCTAGAAATGGATTAAGAACTGTCACATTCGTTCAAAATATATTTTACAATCATACCACTAAATGTGGCAAGAGAAATCCCTAACTGTGATAGAGGTTTCCTAAAATAGCACTTACAATAGTGGAGAAAAATAATGATTGATATCAAGATTACAATATATTTCACATACACTTTTGATAACTACTTCCTGAAGAACAAAAATTGACCATTGGTCGTTGCCCTAATTACCTCTGGACTTCTGGCACATGTAGAGAGAAATTCTTCCCAAAATGACCAACCCTTAAGATGAGTTTCAATCTTGTCTTTATAGCCTTCACAACTCGGATCTAAGGATGAAATGGGTGGGAAAACCCCAACAACCCCACTAACTTCAATAAAAACATAAATTTCAACTACCCATTTTGCATTAATGGTGATCTTGGAAGTTGTTTGTACGTTTCTGCGTGTTTCTGGGGTTTTCTAGTCCCTAGCGGGACTTCAGGTCATCGGAGCACATTTGGATTTGGGACCAAGACCAAAAGTCCCATTAGGTCCCAGAGTCTTGCCGGGGCCTTTTTATTATATTGCAGGAGTCCGAAAAAAGTGGGGGTCGAGAGGATACGGGGATCAGGTTCGCAGGAGAACTTAGCACTTTTGGAATCCAAAAGTTCCAAAAGTGTCGGCAGTGTTCAAAGTCCCACTAGGACAAAAAATGACCAAAGTACAAAATAGAAATATTATTTGGAACTAAGACCAAAAGTCTCATCAGGTTCCGGAGTCTCGTTGGGGCCTTTTTATTATACTACACGAGTCTGGAATAGCAGGGGTCGAGAGGATGCGGGGACCAAGTTCATGGGAGAACTTGGCACTTTTGGAATCCAAAAGTTCCAAAAGTGTCAGCAGTGTCTGAAGTCCCATTGGGACAAAAAATGACCAAAGTCCAAAATAGAAATAGAAAAATCCATCCATAACCTCAAAATTTTACTAAAAAATTCACCTATTTTCCACTTCAAAATTGTCATGAAAGATCGGGGGTCCAGAAAGATTTGTAACTTGGAAGGCCCTCTTTGATTGGTGGGTCTCGAGGTTGAGGAGGGACGAGGGATGTAGGGTCACGGTGTTGGGATAAGGTGCCATTAACCTTGTAAATCTTAATATTGTATTTATTCCATTTAGTATATGTAATTTGTAATTATCCATGAGGAGATGTACTAGTTTCACTTGCAGGGGTAATTTCAGAGTAACTGGAGGTAATTACAGAGTGACTTTTACTATTGGCAAATGTAAAAACTCAAAGTAAATGAGGGTAGGTGTGCTCCCTTGAGGAATCTACTATTTTTTGGCATGTATGACAACTGTCATAATGTTTGGCAAGTGAATCTATGACAACTACAAGTTGTCATAAGATTATGAGATTCTATGACACATATAACAAATATGTTAGTTGTATATTTGCTTTATTTAGCCCAAGGTTCCTATCTGGGAAAGATACTCTTTTATGGAATCTATGGAGGTTATGACGCATCATAAGATGCTGTAAGAGGCCAGATTTAGTCTTGAGCCCCCAACCTTTGCATGGCTATTTTTGGACAAGTGTAAGATGCTTGTAAGATGAAAATTAAGGTTTACAGGTTGGAGAATCTTAGGAGAGAGAAGGTGAACGCCTAGGAGGAGTTGAAAAATATTTTCTATAAGTATTTGCCATGTATTTGTTACTACAATATAGATTTTAGGTACTCGAGTGCTACAGGAATGCTATCAGATTGAAGACTTGTGGAGAGAGTTGTGTAGTTGATGTATTGTACAATCTTGTTGAGATTAATACAAACTTATGCCTCTTTCTTGGTGGAGTTCTTTTACCCGCAAGGGTTTTCTCCATGTAAACACTGTGTCTTGTGTTGTATTCTTCATGTTTGTCATTTTCTCTGTAGTGGGTTTTATGTTTTGTTACAATATCCATTGTTAATGAACACTTAAAGATTGCTGAAATTTATCTTGAATCAAATTTCTATTGAAGTGGTGTTGTTTTCATTTCTAACATTTGGTATCAGAGCCTGGCTAGCTTTGACTCTTGGGTGGTAGTGTGGAAGCTGTATCTACAGTGGGAGATTTGGTTGCATTTGTTTTGCAGATCTTGTGTTGTTATTATGGCTGCATCCACTGTTGCATCAACCTCTCGAATGGACATTGAGAAGTTCAACGGAACGGGGTATGAGTTGTGGAAGCTAAAAATAGAAGATTTGTTGGAAGAAAGAAACCAGTGGTTGGCTATTCAAAAAGAGAAGAAACCTGTCAATGTCTCTCAAGATGAGTGGGATAGACTAGATAAGAAGGCACGAGGAACCATCCGGTTGTGTCTTTCAGACTCTGTCCTATTGAATGTCACAAAGGAGGAGACCGCACACAAGTTGTGGAATCGGCTGGGTGAGATCTATCAAGCAAAGGGTATGGTAAATAAACTTTATTTAAAAATAAAATTGTTTTCCATGAAAATGCGAGAAGGTGATTTAGTTGCAGAGCATTCTAATTATTTTAATTTGTTGTTGACTTAGCTTGCTTCAGTAGATGTTGAGGTTAGTGAGGAAGATAAATGTATCTTACTTCTTTGTTCTTTACCTGAGTCTTGGGAGAATGTTATCCTTTCTATCACTACTAACCTTGCGGATCTGAAGTTGGATGCTCTTGTTTTAGTGCTACTGTCACAGGAATTGAGGAAGAAGAGTTTGGATAGTTCAGGGGATGCTCTCAGTGTCAGGGGAAGGTCTAATGAAAGGGGACCTAAAGGAGATCAGAAAGGGGCTAAGGACAAGTCCAAGGGCTGATCTAAAACTCCTAGTAAAAAGAACAAAGTTAAGTGTTGGAACCGCGGTAAAAGGGGACATGTGAAGGAGTGCAGAAACCCCAAGAAACAGTGGGAGAGTGCTTCGGATAAGTCCTCGAATGTAGATGAAGATGTTTTAATTTTTGCATGTAATGTTGTTTATAATGATCACTGGTTGGTTGACTCAGGATGCTCATTTCATATGACCCCGCATAAGGAATGGTTCTCCACATATGAAGAATATGATGGAGGTAATATCTACCTTGGTGACAACTCTTCATATCCAATTGTCGGGAAAGGAAAGGTATTATTGTGTTTCAGTGTTGGGAGGATTAAAACCCTCCTAGATGTTTTGCATGTTCCTGGATTAGCTAGAAATCTAATTTTAGTTTTGAAGTTGAATGATTTGGGAATGCATGTGACATTTGACAAGCATGGTTGCAAATTGGTGAGAGGGAACTTGGTGGTAGCGAAAGGGAAGAGATTCAGGAACTTGTTTAAGCTTGAAGCCACTACAGTTTGTAATGCCTCTTATGTTTCTGAGGCTTCTAAAAACACTTGTATGTTGTGGCACCATAGATTGGGCCACACAAGCAATAATGTACTGAAAACTATTAAGAATAAAGAATTGTTGGACGATTTCTCTTATTTTGATGAGCACTTTGATTTCTGTGAGAATTGTGTGTTTGGTAAACAAAATAGAAAATCATTTCCTTCAGCAAGCAATAGAGCAAAAGAAAAATTATAAATTATTCATACGGATGTGTTTGGACCTGTGGATAATGAATCTATTGGAAAATCTTGTTATTTTGTCACCTTCATTGATGATGTATCCAGATATACATGGATTTAGTTTATGAAACATAAATCTGAAGTTTTCACTAAGTTTAAGGAATTCAAAGTCTTAGTAGAGAACCAATCAGGTTTAAATATAAAAATATTAAGATCTGACAATGGAGGAGAATATTGGTCTAAGGAATTTGATGAGTTTTGCAAGCATGCAAGTATAATCAGACAAAAGATAACTCCATATACACCACAACAGAATGGTGTTGCAGAAAGGATGAACCAAACAATCATGGAAAGGGCCAGAAGTATGCTTAGTGATGCACAATTGGATGAATGCTTTTGGGTAGAGGTTGTGTGTACTGCTTGCTACTTGATAAATAGATCTCCTTGTAAGGCTTTTGATTCGACACCTTATGAAATGTGGACAGGTAAGAAACCTTCTATTTCACATTTAATAGTTTTTGACTATGAGGCTTTTGTTCATGTGCCTAAGGAAAAGTGATTTAAGTTGGATCCAAAGGTTGAAAAGTGTACATTCATTGGATATGGTGATAATGTCAAAGGTTATAAACTTTGGAATCCCCTAACTCGCAGGATTATCTTTTCTAGAGATGTTATTTTCAGGGAACTTAGAGCTATTTCTGAACCTGAGCAGCCAAAAGAAAAAGAAGAAAAGGTAAAGAAGATGCACTTTGATTTAGAGTAGCAAGATGCACCTCAGGAAGAACATAATGATGGATTGGGGGTGAATAAGAAGAAGATTCGATTAGTTCTAATGAAGATGAGTCTGTATTTACAGAAGAAGTTGTTGTAGATGATCATGCAAAAGAATGAGTAGAGTCTCTTACTCCACCCTTGAGGAGATCCACAAGACAATGAAATCTAGTTGACAGGTATAGCCCACCAGATTTTTGTTGTGTATATGCTTTATTGAGTACTAACGATGAACCTAGATCCTACAGCGAAGTTATTTCTACATATGGTAGTGAGTCTTGGTAGTTAGCCATGTAGGAGGAGATGATGGCTTTAGACTCTTGTAACATCTGGGATCTTGTTCATTTTCCCAAAGGGAGAAATACCATAGGTTGTAAGTGGGTCTTCAAGAAGAAGTTTGGAGCAGATGATTCATTGGAAAAGTACAAGGCTAGACTGGTAGCCAAGGGTTGCTCCCAGAGAGGGAGTTAATTTTGGTGAGATATTCTCTCCTGTTGCTAAATTGACTTCTATTAGATTTCTCTTATCCATTGCTGCAACTTATGATTGGGAGATTGAGCAAATGGATGTTAAGACTACGTTCTTGCACGAAGATCTTGAAGAAGAAATTTATATGCAACAACCTATAGGTTTTGAGGTAAAAGGAAAAAACATTGGGTTTACAGGTTAAAGAGGTCTCTTTATGGTCTGAAACAGTCCCCCAGAATGTGGTATCAAAAGTTTGACTCATTTGTTTTGAAATTGGGTTTTGTTAGAAGTGAGGATGATCACTGTGTTTACATTTATTGTGTTGATGATTCTATACTAGTTATTGCTTTGTATGTTGATGACATGTTATTTTTCAACAATACTAAGGGTATGATTAGTGAGCTTAAAGCCTAACTTTCAGGTGCATTTGAGATGAAGGATCTTGGTGCTACAAGGTATATTTTAGGAATGGAGATTAGGAGGGACATAGTTAACAGAAAGCTTTGGTTGTCACAAAGTAAGTATGTGAATACTATTTTGGAAAGGTTTAGTTTGCAGGACTATAACCCAGTTAGAGTTCCTTTACCCATTGGTACTAAGCTTTCATTAGATATGTGTAAGTATGTGAATACTATTTTGTAGAGGTTTAGTTTGCAGGACTATAACCCAGTTAGAGTTCCTTTACCAATTGGTACTAAGTTTTCATTAGATATGTGTCCAAAGACTGGGAATGATTTTGAGGATATGTCTAATGTGCCATATGCTAGTGTTGTAGGGAGTTTGATGTATGCAATGGTTTACACTAGACCAAATATTGCCCAAGCAGTGGGAGTTTTGAGCAGATTTATGTCTAACCTTGGTAGACAGCATTGGAATTATGTGAAGATGGTGTTTAAATATCTTGCAGGTACTCCTGATCATTGTTTGGTTTATTCTGGTACTGATAAATCTTTGGACATACAGGGTTTTATTGATGTAGATTGGGCAGGTGACTTGGATAGTCGAAGGTCCACTAGTGGCTATGTGTTTACTCTGTTTGGAGGTGCAGTGAGTTGGATTAGTAAGAGGCAGCCCACAGTTGCTTTGTCCACCACAAAAGCAGAGTATATGGTTGCTACTCATGTCTCTAAGGAGGCAGTTTGGTTGAGGAGACTATGTATAGGTATTAGTTTTGATTGTAGGATCAGTCAAATTGGTTGTGATAGCCAGAGTGCTATTTGTTTGGCCAAGAATCCCATGTATCATGCTCAGACTAAGCATGTTGACGTTTAGTATCACTTTGTTCGAGAGTTGGTTGCAAATGGAGAGATTGAGCTGAAGAAGATAGACACTCAAGAGAATGCTACAGATTCATTGACCAAGCCTGTGATTACAGAGAAGTTTGTATGGTGTAGAGAGGCCATGGGCCTTGTTTCTAGTCCCTGATTATTTTTCATTTGATTTCCTATAGGTTGTTTTACAATGTATAATGTCAAGTGGTAGAATGTTGGGATAAGGTGCCATTAACCTTGTAAATCTATTGTATTTATTCCATTTATTATATGCAATTTGTAATTATCCATGAGGAGATGTACTAGTTTCACTGGCAGGGATAATTTTAGAGTAACCAGAGGTAATTACAGAGTGACTTTTACTGTTGGCAAATGTAAAAACTCAAAGTAAATGAGGGTAGGCATGCTCCCTTGAGGAATCTACTATTTTTTGGTATGTATGACAACTGTCATAATGTTTGGTAAGTAAATCTATGACAGCTACAAGTTGTCATAAGATTCTGAGATTCTATGATGCATACGACATATATTTTAGTTGTATATTTGCTATATTTAGCCCAAGGTTCCTATCTTGGAAATATACTATTTTGTGGAATCTAAGAGGGTTATGACACGTCATAAGATGATGTAAGAGGCTAGATTTAGTCTTGGGCCCCCAACCTTTGCATGGTTGTTTTTGGACAAGTGTAAGATGCTTGTAAGATGGTAATTAATGTTTACAAGTTGGAGAATCTTAGGAGAGAGAAGGTGAACGCCTAGGAGGAGTTGGAAAACATTTTATATAAGAATTGTCCATGTATTTATTGCTACAATACAAATTTTAGGTACTCAGGTGCTGCAAGAATGTTGTCAGATTGAAGACTTCTTGGAGAGAGTTGTGTAGTTGATGTATTGTACAATCTTGTTGAGATTAATACAAACTTGTGCCTCTTTCCTGGTGGAGTTTTTTACCCACAAGAGTTTTCTCCACGTAAACACTATGTGTTGTGTTGTGTTCTTCATGTTTGACATTTTCTCTATAGTGGGTTTTATGTTTTGTTACAATATCCATTGTTAATGCACACTTAAAGATTGTTGAAATTTATCTTGAATCAAATTTCCATTGAAGTAGTGTTATTTTCATTTCTAACACACAGAGGGAAATAGGACTTTAGGAAAAGGTCCAAAAGTCCCAGCAAGTCCCAAAATCCTGACATGACAGTATATTTTAAAATAACATTTAAGTATAAAACTTATACTTTAAGTTATTTTAAAATATATTGTCAGTATGTTTGAGAGGGGTTTCAGATCCATAGGAGTTAAAATGCATAATCTAGAATTTGGAGGATCCATTAGATTTCAGACTTAGCCAAATTAGGGGTTCAACAACATGCATCAGGGTAAAGGCATGATGACCCCTTAGGAAAATTTGATGAATTTTGTAAGATTTTTTAAATATGAGGTTAAAAATCTGGGTGCCAACACCTCTAACCCTATCCTTGAAATGGTCATGTAATACATGTCTTGAGAGTAAGTGGGGTCCACAAAGATATCCCTCAATATATGTCTATCTTCTCTTGAAGAAGATTAGTAGCATGGAAACATGGGGAGCAAGTTTGTAGGAAAATCCTCACCAAGCTATTGAAGAACTTAAAGAATATAATGGATCTCGACAAGGCCATTCTTGTCTATCAAAGAGTGCACTCCTTGACAATGGGATTGAATGGACATGTCTCTAGTTCATATCCCCTCCATGTTACTATAGTGGTCTACAATGAAATCATCATCTGGTAGGGTCACCACTACTTGTGTGGTCGCATCAAAAGGACCAAGTCTCTATCATCTCATAGCTCTGGGATTAGTGGGCTTTGTAGGGGGAATCTTATGTTGATAAGGTCAAATATTCTCCAAGAACCATATAATAACAAGAGAGGGATGACTAAAGGGTAGTTCTCCCTGTTAAAAAATCTAGTATAGAACTCTATAAACCAATGCCAATATGTCAACTCCCTAGGTGTAAACTTTGCCCTACTCAATCTCTCAAATAATCGGTGCCCAACACCATCTCAACATTGGAGTCTTCTTATCTCCTGACAAGCAAGTGGAAATTAGATAAATTAGGTCCTCTTGTAGGGGTAGAATGACATGTGAAGGAACAAAGGTAAGTTGGATCCCTAGCCTATCTCCTAGATGATCAACCCCTAGGAAGGTATCCTATATGTCACTCTAACTTGGCCTTAGGTAGCATCAACCTCTCTCCTTGAATCAAAACTCCTAGGATGTGGTGTATGTCATACAATGTAATCATCTACTCACCTTAAACTCTTATAAATTTGAAGGTGTTTCAGTCAACATCCCAATAAGTCAAGAGGTCACAATAAATCCATGAAGGATAGACAATAAAAACTTGCAACACTATTGTCAATCCTGCCCTCTAAAGAACTGTCAAATCTTCTTTGCTCAATTCCTCCAGGGCATATGCGAACTAAGTTTTCTCCTTGGTGGCACTCCATAAAATGTAAGTATCTTGTAGAACCAGGAGGGCCCTGTTAAACTTCAAAAAATCATAAAAAAATGAAAACACAAAAAAGGTAGAAAAGATGTTAAAATCTAAAAAATCATAAAAATATAAAATCACATTTGTAACCAATGAAAATGACTCCAAAATGACTCAAAACAAGCAACTTTTTGATAGCTCCTAACTAGTAGGAGTGACTAGGAAGGTCTCTTAGGTGACCTTAAGGTAGCCAAAGTGACCTAGGAAGAGTGGCATGGGTGCCTAACCCCCTCAATATGGGTGACTAGGTAAGGCACATAGGGGTGACCCTACCCAGATCAAAAGCAAACCCCAAAAATATGAAAACATGAAAGTTACAATAGAAAGTGATAGAATGAAAGCACAAAATATTCCTAACCTAGATGACAACCTACAATAACAAGCAAACTCAAATTTAATAGACATTTTCAAGAGAAATCAACAAAAATAAAAATATTAAAAAAATAGAGTTTTTCTCATATCTCATACTTGCAAAACTGCATGAGACTAAGCACCCACTATTATATTGGCCCTTTCATTCTTAGCTCTTCATAGAATTTTTATTTTCTTGATTCCATTGTTGTTTGACCATTTCCCTCTTCTCTCCTCTCTTCTCTTCATGGTTGCAAGTGAAAATGATCTTTTTGTCCATTTTTGCTTGTATAGAGTAGGTTTTTGCTTTTATTTTGTGTGTTTTCCTTCATCTTTCCTCTAAATCATCAAAATGAAGCAAATCAACACCAAAAAATTTAACCCTACAATCATATCTATTCACACAAGTTTAGGCACACATCAAAGGTAGTATCATTATATAACCTCATGCCAATGGTGAGTTTTCTTGTTACTCTTTTCATTTATGCTTTCTTGATTACCATATTACATGTAATTAACTAGTTCACTTACAGTTCTAGATGTGGGACAACAACAAACATGTAATAATAGGTAAGTGCGAGTCCCACATGCCTATTTCAAGAATGACACCTAGCTTTTATGTAGAATGTCATACTTGAGGGGGTAATATGTAAGCACCTAAAATTGCATGGGTCATATGATGATTTAGCAATCTAGTGCATGACCTATGTGGCATGCTTATTTATCCTTATAGCCTTTTTTGCCTTGATGGAAATTTTCCTAGCATCCTAGAACCCTCCCTAAAATGTTCTTCATTCTTGTTTTCCATCTTCCTATCCTCTGTAACATTTCCACCTTCCAAAAAGCCCGATTCTTTCTTTAACTCATAGGGGTTCTTGGGAGACCTCAGGGTCTCCGGGGTGACCCATGTTAAGTTGTATGGTTTCTTGAATAACCTACCTTCAAAAAAGGGGTGACCCATACCTTGACACAAGCAACCTTGTCATGACTTAAAGTGTGCATAAGTTACTTATTTTTGGCTAGTTTTCTCCCAATTTCCCTTCCAATGACCATCTTTTTGCCATGTTTTCTTCCTAGCTTTCTTTATTTCTTTCATGGCTATATTATCCTATTTTATTCCATAATATTATCTACTCTTCTCCTATTTAAGTCCTCTCATTCACAAATAGAGCTAGGAGAGAGTGAACAAGTAGAGCTAGGAGAGAGTGAACAAGTAGAGCTTAGAGGGAGTAGACAAGATCAAAGCTTTGTGAAATTACTCTTCATATGATAGATAAGATTGATAGGTTCCTTCTACAATTATTTTCTAAAATATTTTCATCCCTTTCCTAAGTATTAGATCACCTTAGAATATTGCATGCCCCACTACATAGCCCAGTCTTGAATCCTCACTCCTAGACTCTCATAGGAAGCTAATTACCTTCCTCCTATTTCAATCCCAACTTGAATCTTTTCTTTCCATCAAGCAAAGTACCCCAAGGCTAGAAGAGGAGAACAAATGGATAAAATCTAGACCCTCTAAGGATGTAATCACAACATTGGCAAGAAAGCTTCAAAGCTTCTTTTAGGTTCTTTTAATTCAAAAAATATCTTTGTTTAAAGTTTCTTTAGCAATTAGATCATCAAATTTGCCTAAGGACTACAACACTCTGTTGTTGTTTCTTTGTTAGTTTATATTTCAATCCCTTAGGTTAAATTGTATTTAAGTTACTTTCTTGCAAGTAGATTAGAAATTACTTTGAAATCTTTTGTCATAAATTAGAAAATCTTAAAAAACATAGTATAATTGCATAGAAAATCATAGTTAGTTGAATTTAGTTATTAGATCACAGTTAATTTTTATAAAATATAAAAAGATATAATAGATTATTTTCTACATGCACTTAGATCAACTTTTCTTCTTTCTTTCAACATTTGAAAACACAAAAGCAACAAATCTCTTAAACATTTGAAAATGCAAAAGTAACATTCTTTCAATATATGAAAATGCAAAAGTAACCAATCTTTCAAATCTTGAAAACACAAAAGCAGATAAAGAAAACACCTCAACTTCAACAAAGCAAATGTTTCAACTACAACAAAGTAAACAACAACTCAAGCAATCACTCTCTTCCAAGTTTCTTTATCCGTCACATGCATTTTCATGCCAAATGAGTCCTAGGATTAAAAAGGATTGGATTGAGGTGGTCCTTGACAAAATTTAGTAAAATATGCCCATAATAAGGAAAATTAGACAACACGACGAATAGTGGTCGATAAGAGAAGAGTTTTTCTTAAGAGAACTTGCTTTCTTAAATGAGTTCATCACACACATTGACACTAGACTCATAATATTAGCATTATAAAGAGAACATTTAAACACTTGAACAATTCAAGTGACATCCATTCCACATTCCACACCTTGAATCAACACCATAGTCTATCACTAGGAACACCTTCCTCGCAAAGTGAGTGAGCCTGCTAACTTGACCTTCACTCCACATAATTGTATTGCTACCATCTGTGAGATCCTCTTGCAATGTGAAGAGAGTGGTCGATCAAATTCTCCTCTGATTAACTAGATTTTTCTAGAAGAGAAAGAGTAATTTGATCCATACCATTAGCAAGGATGTAGCACACAACACATGTGCCATTTTGATTCCACCTCATTCACTTTTTATGGTGAGCAGATTTAGAATATCACATGTACAAGACTAGACATTTCCCAAGTAATGGGAATTCTTAGCAAGTTTATGTCTAACCCTAGTAGAGAGCATTAGACGTATGCGAAAAGGGTTTTCAGATGTTTGTGAGGAACTTATCATTATTGTATTTTATATCATGGAACTAATGATGTGGTCAAGTTTCTTGAGATATAGGTATTTGTTTATTTGGATTGGGCTGGTGATTTAGATAGTAGGAGGTCCATGAGTAATTATAGGTTTACTTTGTTTAGAGGAGCTATCAATTGGATGAGTAAGCAATAACCTACAATTGCATTGTCCACTACAAAATATAGTACATGGGTACAATGAATGCTTATAAAGAAGCAATGTATCTATAGAGATTGTGTTCAAATATTTACTTTGATTATAAGCAAGTCCTGATCAAATGTGATAGTCAAAGTGCCATCTATTTGGTGAAGAACCTAATGTACCATGCTTGTATGAAGCATATTTCAATGTTTAGTATCACCTTTTCCATGAGATAGTTGAGGATGGAAGAGTCGTGATAAAGAAGGTTGACACTTTGGCTAATGGTACAAATTATCTCACTACGATGATTAGTACGAAGAAATTTATTTATTGCAAAGAGGTCACGAGCCTTGCCTCTTCTAGAACTTGATTTATTTTTTAGTTTCCTATTATTTGATTGTAAATTTCAAATGGGATGATGTTAGTATAAGGGGTTTCATTCACCTTGCAATCCTAAGTCTTGATTAATTGTATTTAATTATGTAGATGATAAATAATGTATGATTTGCAAACATGTTGGAGTGGGTAAAATGGAATGCCCATGTGTGGGTGGGGACATTATTTATTTATTGTTATTCTCTAGGATACTTGGGATATTATGTAAGAATATATTGAATAGGAAAATTACATTGAAAAGGTCAAAATTGAGAGTTACAAAGCATCTTCCAATTTGGTGGATATAAAACAAACATTGAATGCTCTCATGGAGTGCCTAGGACTGGGATCTTGGTCAGTTTGACCATTATGAAAAAATCTATGATATTTATGATGTGCAATAGATGTGTAAGAGGTGTAAGAGGAGTTACATACTATTTCAAGATACTTGATCATGGACATAGGGGTTTTGGATTTTTTCCATGGCTCATGGTTTTAACTCATGGTTTTGGATACCACTTGATGGTTTCTTGTTTCTAATTTTTCTATATATGGATGCATGGGATATTGGATTATAAGGTTCTTTGTAAGCACTCTTATGTTGATAGGGGGATAAGAAAATCACATTATTGTACTAAATTATTTTGGAATAATACAAGTTTGGGTCTCTTTGGGGTGGAGTTTTTCCTACAAGGGTTTCTCCACGTATATCTAGTGTTAATGGTTTGCATTTTACAAGTTTGATGATTTGTTATATTTCTTATTTGTTATTTTATTGATTAAAAATCTATTGGATTAATCATGTTGTAATCAAATTAAATCTCTATTGTTTATTATTTCCATTGTGCCTTTTGCCCTGCTATTTTGGTAATCTTAACATTTTGCCTCTATGGAAGGTGATCATTGGCTTGATTGCATTCAAACTTTCTAGAGAGAAGAAGGCATAAATTTTTGTTTGGGTCTAGGCTCCCATAATTCAAAAATTGGACTAGGGTAGAGTCTTTGAATGGGGTGCAAATATTTTGGATCTTGTCTACCATGGCCTCTACAAGATAACACAGTGTGGAACCTTATCATTCAATCACCCTTCTCTAATTATGGGTTAGATTAGATCAAGCACATCGAACCATACTAGTGGGGCATACATATTTTGGATCATGTAGCTCCCAAGTCCATGAAGTGGAAAAAATTGGTTGTCTTTGATATGACAATACAATTGATGGCCAACCCCTACACTAAGATGGAGGGACAATAGACTGGTCATAATGTAGTGCATGTGTTTTTTTTGGGGGGCCTCATTACAGACCAACATAAGGTAGTAGATATTTTCCCATTTAAGTAATTTCTTAAATAGTTTGGAGAGGTTCCACTCATAGAGTTGTCTCAAGTGGTTACCTATTATAGGTTCATTCAAGAGATGACTAAGATTTAGTAGGGGATAGCCCAATGGACACCTCTTACTCTAGGTGTTCCTAATGTGCAACTAGCATCAATGCATAGGGATAGGGATAGGCACAAAAGGGCATAGGAACTAAGACAACATCCATAGTGCCAAAACCATCAAGTGGGCATTGTTGAGGGTGGACATGAGGGCGATGATGAGGAGTTTGATAAGGATAATGATCCCAAGATTAAGGAGGAGGAGGAACCAGAGTAGCCAACACTTGCACCCCAAGTCATTCCCCTTGTATGACAAACAAAGGATTAGATGAGGGAGAGTGACCTCTTTTGGTAGGCAAGAGACCCTCATGAGTACCCATTTCTTGAATTTTTACTTTCACTTTGTCCTTTAATATCTTATTTGAAATTGCTTATGATACTTTAGCATATTTATTAATTAATCTCTAACATAGATCTAAGACTTTTTCTTTGCTTTGCACTTGGTGATGTAGGCACTATATATAGATGGTGGGGCATGATTAGGACTACGTTATTGGATATATTTGCTACCATCTAGGGGAGTCAAGAGGAGATACTAGTTGACATGCACTTGCCTGCAATTATAGGAAGACATACATATGTTTTTCCTCCTACTTATCATGGTGGTTAGGAGATCATGGCTTAGAGAGACATGATTGGTCAATTAGAGACTCAATGAAAGATCTTGAGAGGTCTAATAAGAGGAGGTACAAGTTGCAACCACCACTCACATTCTAATCCATGAGATAGAAAATCTACCCATTCTCATTCATGAGCTAGGACACCTACCCATTATCAACCACCTACACAAGGAGAGGAATCTCACATGATCAACCATTGTGAAGAGTGATAGATGTGAGAGGAGCAGGAATCCAAAGTGATCAAGGGTTTAGGGTTCACAAGATGCACTCTCATGAGTCACTCAATTTTACTTGATAGAGAATAGACTTGCCTCTTGCATGAGCATATTTATACAAATAATTGTACTTTTTTCTACCATGATCGAGATCTTGTACTCATGCATTGATTGATGTATATGTATGCACATATTTTGATTCTTATGATTGGTGTAGCCTTGTATTTTGACATGGTTTATTTTATATGTCTTTCTTTTCATGGACATTGATGGATTAAAGTTTAGAATTGTTTATTTATGGATGTACATGTATGTATATTCATTCTTTTTTATTTTCTATCTTTATGATGTATGCATGATGGACACACATGGATGTACTATGGTTATGGCATGGATATATTATACATGGATGATGGATTCACTTGGCTATTACTATTAGACACATGGATTTATTTTGACTTGCTTTTATTTACTACATGACATAGATACACTGTAGACATTTTGATTGCTCTTTATAGGATTTTTGACTCAGCAGATTACAAGTTGACCAACACATAGACTATTCAATATATTTCTAACATATAGGAATTGGGGAATCAAGTAGGAATGGAAAGAATGGGGGAATGATCTAAAATTTTCTAAGATCCAAAGATTTATCCAAACCACTGAACTAACTTTAGACACCAACATGTAATCAAATTTATGAGCACACCCTAGACTTAGATCCATGATGGCCTACAAATCAAATACAAGGTAAATGAAAAGGTCCACAATAAGGATGGACTTTCAAAGGGGAGTAAGACACTTAGTTGTTTCACCTAACTTGTGCATGTGTGTGCTTTGATTATTATTTTTAAAATATTACCAGGTCATAGTTTTGATTGAAATCTACACAAGTGTAGATATTATATAATGATTTTATGTTTTTTCTTAGCAATCTTTTTTTGACTTTTTTTGGAGTTTGGGACCCCTTAATCTAATCCCATGCTACCAATAATAAGTTGAGTCTCATCATCAAGGATCAAACAAGGTAAGTAAAGGGATGAGCACAACGAAATGGGTACCTACTGGCTTCTAAGACTTACCCCTTAGTGATGAGAATCCAGGATACTTACCTATTAGCTTCTAGGTAGTATAGGGGATTAGATTACTAGATGTGACTAAGAGTAGAAAATGACCAATGAGGTAAGGATTAGTTTAAAGCTAAAGACTATTTTATTCAAATTATTAGAAATAGTGGCATTTTGTAATTAGATATTCTCATGACTTAGTGGAAACCATCTATACATTAGCAACTTAACACTCCTACTAAGACATAAATCAAAAGAGAGAAATCAACAGGTGGATGGTGGGGAGGGACAAACAAAATGTGTTGCACATGTATATACACATATGTGTGTATATATACACATATATTTGAATTTTAGATAATAATACTTTTTCAGCTCAAGAGCATTGACTATTTCACCAAATTCCTCACCCTCCATGGTGCACAAAAGGTAAGTGACATTACTAACATTTTTCCTTGACAAAATATGAGCCTACCCAATTTGGTCTAAGTTTTTTTCTTTCATCTTCCCTTTTGTCAATTAAATTATCAAACCTAAGTACGAGATCTCAGACCTTGATGGGTCAAGGAGACACTTTCTAATTTTACTATGGGCTAATTCAATATAAGTAATCTTCTTGTGTCTAAACTTATCGTAGTCATTTTCATCTAACATATCAAGCTCTGCTAGCCTAACAACTCAGTAGTCTTCATGGTCAAGGAGGCCTCTTAATGAAACATGGAGACTAGGAATTTCCTCCTCCAAAGGAAAAACTACCTTTCATCCAAATGTGAGTGCAATGGAGTTTTCCCCATGAGTGTTTGCACACTAGTTATATAGACCTAGAGAGAAAGATATAATTGTAAGTACCAATCTCATTTCAAGTCCTTGACAATTTTGGCCAATATGGATTTTAATGTCTTTTTTGTAGCTTCTACTTACCCATTAACTTATGGGTAATACACCAAAGAAAAACTCTGATTTGTATGAAATCGTACACACAACTCTCATATTTGTGGGTTTTTGAATGATGACATGTTGTCAAATATGATAACTTTAAGGGATTCCATATCTATAAATGATTTGATTAAGGACGAACTTCACTATGACTGATCTAGACACAATGCTTAGAGGCATAGCCTCTAGGCCACATATGAAGTACTTGATTGCAATTATGATGAAGGTATGCTTGTTAGTTGATGGTGGGGATCTATTTTTCCAACAAGGTCCAATCCTCGTGTGGAGAATGGCCACATGATAACAATGGGTCTTAGATTGCAAGTAGGATCATGTTGCACATGTGCAAATAATTGAAATTGAGTACTTTCTTACATACTTTATTGCATCTCCCTTGAGATTAGGCTAAAAGTAACCTAACGATGAATTATCCTTGTTGTAGCATGACCACTAAAGTGGCCCCCACATATTATACTATGATATTCTTCAAGGATTTATTTGGCCTCTCCCTTGTTTATGCATTAGAGGAGGAGTTCATTAAAGCCTCTCCTATATAAGGTGTTGTTAAGAATCACATATTTTGATTCCATTATTTGCATATGCTTCTTTCTAATAGGTATAGAACTTTTAGGATATGTGTGATTAGTTAAATATTTGATGATGTGGCCATACCACTCCAATGAGATGTATTCTATAAGTTTAATGATGCATATGTTCTCATCGAGGAAGTCATTATTTATTGGTTCCTCTTGGGGTATTGGGTTGTCTACTAGCCAATCAATGATTACTTGTCCCTTAACAGACTTTTGATTTACATATGTGAGCTAAAATTCACTAAGGAGGATTAGAAATTGCCTAGATCTCCTTGAAAGAATAGGTTGTGTAAGGAATGTTTGCAACAACTTAAATCTAATGATGAATTACATCTCTTGATTCAACATTTAGTGACAAAGGCATCACATTGCATAGACTATGGCCAAACACTCTTACATATATTTGAATTTTGGATATAGTACTTTTTGAGATGAAGAGCATTGACTATTTCACGAAAGTCCTCACCCTCCATGGTGCACAAAAAGGTAAGTGACATTACTAACATTTTCCTTGACAAAATATGGGCCTACCTAATTTGGTTTAAATTTTTGGCCTTCACTAGCCATTTTGTTAGTTAAATTATCAAACCTGAGTACAAGGTCTCCAAACTTGATGGGTTAAGGAGACACTTTCTTATTGTACTATTAGATAATTCAAACTAAGTAAGCTTCTTATGTCTAAACTTCTCATAGTCATTTTTTATCTAACATATCAAGCTCTACTATCCTAGAAGCTCAGTACTCTTCATGGTCAAGGAGGCCTCTTAATGAAACATGGAGACTAGGAATTTCCACCTCCAAAGATAAAACTACCTTTGATCAAAACATGATTACAAATGGGATCATCCTCGTGGGTGTTTGCACACTATTTTTATAGGTGCAAAGAGAAAGGTATAATTGTACGTTCCAATCGCATTTTGAGTCTTTGATAATTTTAGCCAATATGGATTTTAATGTCTTGTTTTTAGCTTCTACTCATCCATTAGCTTGTGGTTAATACACTGAAGCAAAACTATAATTTTCATGAAATTTTTCACATAGCTCTCACATTTGTGGGTTTTTTGAATGTTGACATGTTGTCATAGATGATAATTTGTGGCATTCCAAATCTATAACTGATTTGATTAAGGATGAACTTCACTATGACTAACCCAAACATAGTGCTTAGATGAATATCCTCTACCCACTTTTTGAAGTACTTAGTTGTGATTATGATGAAGGTATGGTTGTTAATTGATGATGGGGAGATTTTTCCAATAAGGTCTAATCCCCATTTCAAGAATGGCCACAGGCTAACAATGGGTCTTAGATTGCAAGTAGGAGCATATTGCACATGTTCAAAGAATTAACATTTAGAGAACTTTCTTACATACTTCATAAAATTTGCCTTGAGATTAGGCCAAAAGTAACCCAACTAGTGAATTGTCCTTGTTGTAGCATGACCACTGAAGTGGCCCCCACATATTCTACTATGATATTCTTCAAGGATTTATTTGGCCTCTACTTTATTTATGTATTAGAGGAGGACTCCATTGAGGCCCCTCCTATATAAGGTGTTGTTAAGAATCACTTATTTTGATTCCATGATTTGCATATGCTTCTTTCTAATAGGTGGAGAATTTTCAAGATATATGTGATTGGTTAAATATCTAACAACATGGCCATATGACTCTAATGAGATGTATTCTATAAGTTCAATTATGTATATCTTCTCATTAGGAAAGCCCTCATTTTTTGGTTCCTATTAGGGTATTGGGTTGTCTGTTAGCCAATCAATGATTACTTATCCCTTAATAGACTTTCGATTTACATACAGGAGCTCAAATTCACTAAGGAGGATTAGGAATCACCTTGTTCTCCTTAAAAGCATAGGTTGTATAAGGAATTTTTGCAATAGCTTAGATCTAATGATGAATCGCCTCTCTTAATTTAAAAAATAGTGGCAAAGGTGTTGCATTGCATAGATTATGGACAAATGCTCCCTTTTTGCTTGGGTGTAATTATTTTCATAGTTGAGAAGGGTGTAACTAATAAAATATATTGCCCTTTCTTTTCCATCATCATCCTCTTGTGCTAATATCCACATGATAGAAACCTCAATTTCCCTTGGGTATAGGACAAAAGGACAATCCTATTTAGGCAACATGAGCATTGGAGGGGAAAGGAAGAATTTCTTCACCTAGTCAAAAGCATTTTGGCACTCTATTTTCCAAGATGTTGAGTTTATTATTTAATTTATTGTTGATCAAGTGGATTTTGAAAGGAAGCTAGGTGTGCGGAAAACGCTTCCTACACTAATCTAATGAGGAGAGGGCTATGCAAATCCAAATTTATCCTAACTATTACAGAAATTTTAAACCATTAACATGAGATATTGTAGCAAAACACAAGAACCAGAAAGTAGATAGAAGAAGAGAGACAAAGATTTACGGTGGGGAAAACCCTTATCGGGTGAAAAACTGCACACTCAAAAACCTGCATAATGTATCAACAAATCTGAAAGAATGTTTACAATACACTTACAATGAAAGCTTCAATGGTCTTTGACACTTGTGTCTGGAGTCAATCTGATAGCATAATAGTACCTGTAAACCTGTGATACAAACTCCATCTCCAAGCACCTGTATAAATAGGAAATACAAGGCAATATTGGACCTTTCTTGGAATGGGCGTCCAACATGGCTTCATTGACCAAAACCCACGCCCAAAGACACTTGGTCAACATTGTAGAATGTGCCTGACACTTGTCCATAGCTCCCATCCCAAAGGGGTCACCTATTTCCAAAATGGGCTATGACAGATGCTCTTATGACACTTACGACCATCATAGAATCTATCATCGCGGTTACAACTTACAACTGTAAGAGAATCTGTCATACACATGCTATAAATAGCATATTCTCTTACAACATGTCATATTCCACCTTGGGGTGCCCAAATATGCCTTATTCAAAGAAGCTTCATGACACATGTCATCACTTGTCCTATAACCTTCTATTTCTGACTATTACATGTCATAGATTCGTCATAGGAATCCGTCATAACCGTTTCGGTCAAACATTCCTTACACAACATGGAGGATGCCAACACATGGCAGAATATTCCTACCACTAAGTGGGACACCTATCTCCTCATGTGAAGACAAAATAACAAGTTGTCATATTCTATGTAGGATTGACACATCACCGTGCCACATCCCACAATATGACAATATGGAATTTACAAGTATTTACAACATAGGCAATTAAATAATAAATGCAAATATTACAAATGTAAGGAATTACCAAGGTTGAGACACCTTAATTCCCAACATTCTCCCACTTGTTGAACACCTTGTAAGAGCTAATAGAAAAATAGGATTTAACTGCTATAGGCCGAGAGGCCCATAGACTCCGAACACCATCTGAACTTCTCTGTGCTCACTAGTTTCGTCAATGCATCTGCAACATTCTTCAAAGTATCCACCTTCTCCAAATTTACCTTTCCATCCTCAACCATGTCTCTCACGAAGTGAAACTGAACATCAATGTGCTTGGTTCTAGCATGGAAAGTTGGATTCTTTGTAAGGCAAATTGCACTCTGACTGTCACAATTGATCGTGATCTGACCTGCATCAACACCAATATTGGAACACAATTTCTTAAGCCAAATGGCTTCCTTACAAGCATGAATTACTTCCATGTACTTAGCTTCTATCGTGGACAAAGCAACAACAAGTTGTCGCTTACTCATCCAACTAATAGCACCACCAAACAGTGTAAAAACATAAGCACTGGTAGATCTCCTGCTGTCAATGTCACCTGCCCAATTTGAATCCACAAATCCATGAATATCAACAGAATGAGGAGGTCCTGAAACATTACCATGATAACAAATGGAATACTTAAAAGTACCCCTCAAATATCTGAACACTCGCTTAACTGCATCCCAATGAACCCGTTTAGGATTAGCCATAAATTGACTAAGGACTCCCACTGCTTGGGCAATGTCTGGTCTTGTGTAGACCATAACATACATCAAACTGCCAACAACACTAGCATAAGGTACTCTGCTTATGTCCTCCACCTCACTAGGAGATTTTGGACAATCCTCAACAAACAACTTTGTCCCCAAAGAAATGGGAACACACAATGGTCTACAATCTGCCATGTTGAATCTGTCCAACACAGTCTTCACATACTTACTCTGGCTTAACCAAAGTTTTCTGTTGATTCTGTCTCTTCTGATTTCTATTCCTAGAATGTACCTGGCTGGCCCTAAATCTTTCATTTCAAACTGTGCTAACAACTAAGATTTAAAATCAGAAATCATATTCTTACCCTTCCCAATGAGCAACATATCATCAACATACAATGCAACAATGAGAATACGATCACCATCAAATTTATAATACACACAGTGATCCGATTTTGATCTCACAAATCTAATTGACAACACAAAGGCATCAAACTTCAAGTACCATCTCCTAGGGGATTGCTTCAAACCATACAAAGACTTTTTAAGTTTGCAAACCAAATTTTCTTTACCTTTCACCATGTAATGCTCTGGCTGTGACATGTAGATTTCTTCCTCCAAGTCACCATGAAGGAAAGCTGCCTTCACATCCATCTGTTCTACCTCCAAGTCATAAGCTGCTGCGAGTGACAATAGGAATCGAATGGATGTCAACTTTGCAATGAGAGAGAAGATCTCACCATAATCTATACCCTCCACTTGTGAATACCCCTTCGCAACCAATCTGGCCTTATACTTCTCAACACTACCATCTACACCAATTTCCTTCTTGAACACTCATTTTCATCCAACATGTTTCCATCCAGGAGGCAAAGGCACCAAGTCCCAAGATTCTTTTCCAAAGAAGCCATTTCTTCCTCCATGGCCTCCTTCCAGGAACCTGCATCCTTCATATCCAAAGCCTCTGATACAATTCTAGGTTCATCACTATTAGTAAGCAAAGCATAAGCACAACTAGAATCAAGCAATGTAAAACCTAACCTTTCAAGTTGCTTTCTTATCCGTGTAGACCTCGTCAAGAGATGAGGTTGAGGTTCAACTTCTTCATCTGAGCTTTCAGAGCTGCTAGAACTCTCCTCCTCATCAGGTCCAATATTGTCTTTCTATTCAGTCTTCTCAGGGGTGTGAGGAAACTAAACAACATCCTCTTTCTTTTCTTTTTCTTCTGGCTGCAAAACAATGGAAGAAGGTGTAAGCTCTCTGAAGATGACACTTTTGCTATACAACACTTTTTTAGCCATGGGGTCCCAAAGCTTGTATCCTTTCACACCAACACCATAGCCGATGAAGATACACTTAATAGCTTTGTTCTCCAACTTTGATCGTTTCTCCTTAGGCATATGTGCATATGTCTCACAACCAAAAACACGAAGATTCCTTACTGAAGGCTTTCTACCAGACCACACCTCCATGAGTGTCTTTCCAACAAGAGCTGATGTAGGAGAACTGTTTACCAGATAGCAAGTAGTGGCAACAGCTTCAGCCCAAAAATTTTGTTCTAGACCAGCTCCACTAAGCATACTCCTAGCCTTCTCCATCAGTGTCCTGTTCATCCTCTCTGCAACTCCATTTTTGCTGCGGTGTGTATGGAGTTATCTTATGTCTTTCAATCCCAAGTTCCTTGCAATACTTATTGAATTCTGTAGAACAGAACTCACCACCGTTGTCAGTTCTCAAACATTTAATCTTTTTACCAGTCTGATTTTTAGCAAAGGCTTTAAACTCCTTAAACTTGCTATAGACTTCCAATTTGCTTCTCAGAAAATAAATCCATGTCCTACTGTAATCATCTATAAAAGATACAAAGTATACAAATTTTGATAACGAAGGAACATTAACAGGACCAAACACATCAGAATGAATGAGGTCCAACACACCAGAAGACTTATGAGAACTCGAGTAAAACTGAACACGGTTTTGTTTTCCATAAATGCAATGTTCGCAAAAGTCAAACTCAAGATTACAATCATCTAACCCCTTAACGAGGTTCTTATTTTTTAGGGTACGCAGACCCTTCTCACCAATGTGGCCAAATTTCTTATGCCATAACATTGTCTTTTTTGCAGGAAGTTTAACTTCCAATGCACGATTACAACCATCAAGATTAGAAACAACAGATTTCTTCACTGCTTGTTTAGATGGTGGGGATGAAGTGACTGCTGCCGTCTTCCTTGAGTTAGAAGAACTATTGCATTGTGAAATACATGCTTCCAGCTGAAACAGAGTACCTCTCCGAGTACCCTTAGCAAGCACCATAGATCCTCTAGTCATCTTGCATCCTTCTTTTGAAAAGACAACCTGCACACTTGCATCATTCAAACTACTTACAGAAAGCATGTTCCATGCTAAGCCTGGGATGCGCATAACCCCAAAGATCCCCTTGACTCGACCATCAGGGAATCGAATAGAGACTCTTCCACGACCAACGATCTTCAGATGAGAGTCGTCACCCAGATACAACTTTCCACCATCGAACTCCTCATACTTAGTGAACCAGTCTCGATGTGAGGTCATGTGGAATGATGCACCAGAGTCGATAAGCCACACATCATCAGATGCATGGGTTGCTAGGGCTGCGATGAAAGCATCACCGTCATCTTGTGATTTGTCGAAATCTAAATCAGGAGCTTTCTTCTTTTTCTTCTTCTCCTCTTTGCATTCCTTTCAGAAATGCTCGGTCTTGCCACAGTTCCAACAAAGAGCCTTGGACTTTCCAGGAGATTTGGATCTCCCATAGGATTTGGATCTACCCTTCTCAGCTTTCTTGTCCTTCTTCTTCCCTTTCTCCTTGGGTCTTCCACGAATTGCAAGGGCCTCTTTGGCTGCCTCAGAAGACTTTCTCCACATCTCTTCAGACAACAGCGAAGAAACCACCTCTTCCATTTTGAATGTGGATTTGGTGCTTCCAATTGCCATGACAAGATGATCCCATGAGTCTGGTAGAGAACAAAGCAGGGTCATACACCGATCCTCCTCCATCTTTACACCAATAGATGTCAATTGTGCAACCAACATGTTGAAAGCATTCATATGTTGAGCAATGGATCCTCCGTCCTCCATTTGAAGAGAATACAACTTCTTTCTCATAAACAGTTTATTAACTAGGGATTTGGCTTGATACACATCCCCCAACTTCTTCCAAAGGAGTTTTGTAGTAGTCTCCTCATGGACATTTAACAACACAGAATCGACAAGACTAAGTCTTATGAGACCCTTAGCCTTCCAATCCTTGAGAGCCCAGTCAGCTTGTGACATTACAGCTAGTTTAGTTCCGTTCACACTATCCCAAAGGTCTCAGTCAACTAACATGCCTTCCATCTTGAGCTTCCACAGCTCAAAATTATTGTCATTAAACTTCTCTACTTCAAACCTTCCTAATGTGCCTGCCATCTCCTTGCTGCAATAAGATACAGAATGCTCTGCACAGACTCCCACTCAACCTAAGATTAGCTCAAAAAACCCCTACCCAACAACTAGGACCAAAGGTGATCAAGCTCTGATACCAACTGAAAGGAAGCTAGGTGTGTAGAAAACACTTCCTACACTAATCTAATGAGGAGAGGGCTATGCAAATCCAAATTTATCCTAACTATTACAACAATGTTAAACCATTAACATGAGATATTGCAGCAAAACACAAGAACCAAAAAGTAGACAGAAGAAGAGAGACAAAGATTTACGGTGGGGAAAACCCTTATCGGGTGAAAAACCCCACACTTAGAAACCTGCACAATGTATTAACAAATCTGAAAGAATGTTTACAATACACTTGCAATGCAAGCTTCAATGGTCTTCGACACTCATGTCTGGAGTCAATCCGGCAGCATAATAGTACCTGTAAACCTGTGATACAAACTCCATCTCCAAGCACCTGTATAAATAAGAAATACAAGGCAATATTGGACCTTTCTTGGAATGGGCGTCCAACATGGCTTCATTGACCAAAACCCATGCCCAAAGACATTTGGTCAACATTGTAGAATGTGCCTGACACTTGTCCACAACTCCCATCCCAAAGGGGTCGCCTATTTCCAAAATGGGCTATGACAGATGCTCTTACAACACTTACGATCGTCATAGAATCTGTCATAGCGGTTACATCTTACAGTTGTAAGAGAATCTGTCATACACATGTTATAAATATCATATTCTCTTACAACATGTCATATTCCACCTTGGGGTGCCCAAATGCCTTATTCAAAAATGCTTCATGACACATGTCACCACCTGTCTTACAACCTTCTATTTTTGACTTGTACATGTCATAGATTCGTCATAGGAATTCATCATAACCGTTTCGGTTAAACATTCCTTACACAACATGGAGGATGCCGACACATGGCAGAATATTCTTACCACTAAGTGGGATGCCTATCTCCTCATGTGAGAACAAAATAACAAGTTGTCATATTCAATGTAGGATTGACACATCACTGTGCTACATCCCACAATATGACAATATGGAATTTACAAGTATTTACAACATAGGCAATTAAATAATAAATGCAAACATTACAAATGTAAGGAATTACCAAGGTTGAGACACCTTAATTCCCAACATATTTCAAATGTGAGGTTTAGTTTAAATCATCATATGACTCCTAGTTATACTAGAAATGTTCTTATTGTAGATTTAGTGGTTAGAGGGACTACATCCAATACTACCTTCACTTTCACTAGGTCAACATCTATCCCTCTACAAGAAATGATGAATCCAAGTAATTGTTTAGTTTTAAATTCAAACACACACTTCTCTAGGTTCAACTTGACCTTATATTCTTGTAGTTTGATGAAAAGTACAAGCAAGTCATTGATATGGTTTGATCTTTTTCTAGATTTTGCTAGTACGTCAACATAGGACTCCACTATGTCATGGATAAGGTGATGAAAGATGTGGTTCATATCTCTTTAGTAAATGGTTCCAACATTTTAATCCAAAGGGAATTACAATGTGGTAGAAGATTTCCCATGGAGTGGTGAATATTATTTTTATTAGCTTCAACAATATAGATATGATTATAGCCCAAAAACCATCCATGAGGGATAACATTTCATAACCAACGATAGAGTCTAGAGTTTGATCTATGGAAGGGAGAGGAAAATCATCCTTTGGATGTGCCTTATTAATGTCTCTAAAGTTAATGCATAACCTAGTTTTCCCATTCTTCTTAAGTACCGTGACTATATTAGATATCCATGCTAAGTAGTCCATAGGTTTAATGAAGTCCACATTAAAAAGTTTCATTAGCTCTTACTTTACCATGGTGACCACCATATGTCTGATTGACCTTAATTTATGTTTGATTAGTTTTGCATAAAGTTTGGTGACCAGGTTATGGACAACAGTCTCTCAATCTAATCTCATCATGTCGAAATATTTTCATGCAAAAATGTTCCACAACGTCGATAAGAAATTATGTGTATTCTTCTATTTCTTCATTCATCAATTCAGCTCTAAGCTTTACCATTTTCCAATTTTTTGATGTATTGATGCTTAAATCTATTGTGTCTCTGATTAAATATGGATATCCTCCTTCAAATTTTGAAAATTTGAGAGACTAGGGAGTATAATTGAAGCTAGTTCTACTTGTAAGATGTCTATTTGATAGGGCAAAAATCCAAACAATTTCATTGATAGAGGGACACTATTTCCAAGATTTAACATAGACAAATTTTAAAACCTTATCCATTTAACACCATTCTTAGGTTATTGAACTAAACATCATTCTCCATCTTATTTAATTTCTAAAGCACATTATCCAATTCTATTCTCAACTATATTTAATTAATTTAGTGTGCTTATTAGATCGTATCTATTCAATCAACCTAATCCTTTCACCTTAAAGAAACATTATTTTCCTTTTAAAAACTATAGTTAATACAATAATATTCATCTAGAGAAGTATACAGTCTAATCTGAACATTTTATGGATAAGACTTACTATAGACGGCAGAAAGAGAATAGAGTAGACGAAGAAACAAGAACCAAAGCAGCAAGGCAGGTAAAGACCTTTGTCATCTCTCAACATTGTCTACAGATTTAATGTATGTTGATGCTTGCAATTAGTTTCTCAATGCATGAAAACTTGGCATCTTTAGATTATTTTTAGGTAAGTGTTGTTTTCGCAATGTATCACAAATATTGATAATTTATTGGGATTCAACTGGATAGTTTCCTGTCCATCTTTAACTTCAAATAATTCTGATATTTGAAATAAATTTCAAACATGATCTATAGTTGGACCTAGTTTGAGTTTGAGCTTGAGCTTTGGGCATTCACTTCGGAACAGAAATGAGAACAACAATCCCAATTGGGCTTCGTCACGGTAGTTTTGGTTTTCCAAGTGCGGCAATTAATTCTCAATTCAAGTCTCCAGGTAGTATACAGCCTTCCCATACAGTATGGAAATCCTCTGTTTCTCAAAAGTCGAAGCAGAGAGTTTTTCTTCATGCAAGAAAGATCACAAGGCATTCCTGTCCAGTTGCTCTTGCTCTCTCAACCCAAGGTATGTTATTCTCTTGCATTTCCTCAACTCAAAATTGAAACCATATCTGTTTGTGGACATGTGTTTGCAGCACGGATCTACTATCTAAACATAGGTTTTTCTACTTAACAAGTACGAACACAAAGTAACAATAAAAAGAAAAAAAGAAACTATGTTTTCCTAGGCCATTGAGTGATGACAGATCATGGTATTGTTTAAATTCTAGGAGTTGTGCTGACTTCTGTGTTTAGGCAGAAGAGTAGCAAATTTTTTATATGGGAGTCTTGTGCTCACTTCCTCGACCCACTTCAGTGCAGATAAGAAATTTGTTTGCCATGTCAGAGTAGAATTATCCTTGAAGAATCTATTTAACATTGCAGTACCTGAATAGTGTAAAATTAAAACATACTAGCTTAAAGACAGATGAAGAGTACCGTTGGAGTCATGTGAGACTTGTTCTTTATGTTTTCTTTCAATGCAATGTTGTTCAGTAGTTTATGATACAAATTTTCGGCTTCATTTAACGCCCATCTCAGTGCACCTAAGGAAATGGCAATGCATCTAAAAGCGAGAAGAGAAGCCTTAAGAAAGAGACATTATAAGTAATTATTTGATTGCCTATTATCTACAAGTATGTCGATGATAATTTTGGCATGAAGTAGTAGAGGAGGTTTCTGCATCAGGGTAACTGGAAATACTCTTGAAGAAATGGACAGCATGTGGTCTGTGTGCAACTTCCTTGGCTTGGAAGTATCAGATAAACATGTTGGCATTCATTGCATGTTGATGGATAGAAATTCATTCTCATTCTGTGTAACTTAACTCTGATGGTGTACATGTGTTGCATAGGCTTGTATTTTATTGCCGAGGTGCTTGTTATATGGCCTTTAAACTGAAGCGAAGAGACATCATTGCTAATGGAGTGTTGAATTCATACTCAAATGGTTGAAAAGAAAATTATTAGGCTAGAAAACCGTACGTTTGCCCTGATGAAGTGATCCTAATTCCACTGCAGGCATCAATGCGGTTACTTGAGCTGCGTATATTCTCAATACTTTGGGAAAGTCCTTCCTAGAAGTGTTGACACACAATTCTATGGGATCTAACAATGTTGGGTCTTCTCAGATAGCTGAACACATCTCTTTAACTCCTACATGCTCAAATAAATTTATGCATGAAGAAAGCAGAGTTTGCCCACACATGAACTTAGATGTGGTAAAACTAACCTCATAATTTACTGATTACTTGTTTTTTCATTATTTGTAAGTAGTTTTTGGCCAAAAGAGTTAGCTTTGCAGAAATGAATCTTCAAATGTGGAAGATTAATTTTGAAATACACATATCACCTATATTTGGCGTCAAAAATTATTTTCAAGGTAGTTTCAAGGTTTCATATGGACTGATAGAGGGATCCTGAAGGAGGACATGCTTCAACTTCTTTATGGTAAAACTCCCCAACCTATCCTTGCACTCATGGGTGGAAGAAACATGAAGAATTTTTGGAAATACTTAGGGAAGATCCATATTTTATCACAAAGAAATTTTAAAAACCATGTTTCCATGATGGACCTAAGTAAGAGAAGTTGATGAGATATCAATGGTCATCCTTGAGTATAGAGACAAAATATGGTACCATCCTTTGGATTTTGTAGGTATAGGTTTTAGATATTATTTATAGTATATAGTATATACCATGTTTCTGGGCATATAAAGTCAGATTGCCCCTCGAAGTCAAGCAATTGTTTGGCAGTCTTCAAGGCTCGGGGACATGATATAAACCTCACATGAAAATGTAGAACAACAAGAGATACCAGAAAATGATGTTGTATACTTTTCATTATTAGGGTTAAATAGACTTGATGAGGACATGTGGTGGCTGGATAAGGACAAGCTCATGAAAAATGCCCTTGAATTGAACATGCAAAATTCACCCCATTTTGTCTTGCTCACATGCAGTCAGTGAGGCTCTAATGAATTGGGAAAGTCTATATATAATTACAATGAGAAGATATTTACAAGGTGAGAGATCACTACAAGAGTGATTCTCACCATTTGTCCTTGTTGAGATGAAGTTGTTACCAAATTCTACATGAGATGAAGGAACTTCTCCAAAACAGATAACTCAGAGAGCCACTTGACTTGTGTTGGCAGATTGGTTTTGTGGTCGACAAGGTAAGCATTGGTTTTTTTCTTTTGATTAGTGCAAAACCGAACATCATGCAAAATGTCCTCGGCCAAGGGTTATTGATAATATGGAATGTTAGCCTTAGGACAAGTGATCTCCTCTCACAATTGTAATGGCTTGTATGGCTTAACTTGGCTCATTGACAACATCATGGATGCCAAGCTGAGTTGGAAGATCTAAGCGAAAGGCACTAGGCCCAACTGTTTGGAGAATAATTTAAGGTTGGTGTCTGATAGGTTTCAACTTGTGATGTTGTTTGTTGTAAAATCTCATGTTATCCAAGGGAAGCCAAACCCGATTACTTAGTTGGAAGATCGAGATACTTGACATTGATCATGAAGTGCCTTGAATTTGGCCCAATTTTTCTCAATAATTTCTTGAGTTCTGATATGAAGCTTGGTCATTTTTTGCACAAAGGAAGAAGCTTTGTCCTGATCCTATTGGTGGGATGTATCTAGAGATGGAAGAGCAACCGGAATCTCACAAGGATTGGAAGCCATAATAGACATCAAAAGAGAATGCCCTATTGAGATACGAGTATCCTGATTGTAGCTGTGTTGAATGATATACCAGCAGTTGTTCCACTGCTTATTCTGTTGATGATAGATGCAGATAGCATGAAGTAAAGTATGACTAATAAATAATAACCTTTGTTTGGCCATCAGTTTATGGATGAATGAACTGGAGAAGTGCATTTGACAACCAATAAGCTTCCACAATCATGACAAAAAATGACAAAACGATATGATATGATGGTTATTGGCAGAATTAAATAGTTCCAAACATGTTTGAAGTACAAGTTGGTGGCTTGTGGAGCATGCACTATTTTGATGCACAACGTAAAGAATGCCATCTTGGAAAAATGCTGCACAGCTACAAAGATGCAGTCATGCCGGCAGTGAGTGGTGGGAAGACCACTAATGAAGTCCATGGAATTGGATTCCCATGGATGAGAACGTACAGGTAATGACTGATACAGTACAAGCTTCCAATCGGAAGGATTAGGCTCTATTAACAATCATGAAACAAGGTAGTTTTATAAGGTATTACATGAATGGAAATGTTTGCCGATTTGGAAGTAGGCTTTGGAGTGAAAGTCATCAGGTTTATGTATAGGCATCCTCCTATCCAGAACTAAATTTGCATAATGCACTTGGGTGCTTTGTAGGTCACCTTGCCTTGTTATTTACCAATATTATATGAGTGAAAGATCATAGAAGAAATGGTGAATGATGGGAAAGAGGCCATTGAATGATGACTCAGGTATTAAAATGATATGAAAGTTTAACATCCCACAAAAATTTATATAATGTTGCACTACAGATTCTCCAATTTATTCAGAGTTGTTGAGCCTCCTTGATATAAGCAAAGGGATGGTATCCTAAAAGAAGAAAAGAAAAAACCATTGTAATTTGCCCTGTGATTTGATTTTTATGGCAGGCAAGGGACCTTGTTAAAGATCCCATTTATCAATTAAAAAACTGTATTTGGAGAATTTTTTATCTTATTTCTGACTTTTTGTGATTTTTTTTGCTGATTTCTGTTTTTTTTGGTGAATTTTGAGTACACATTCTTTATGTTCGAAATCTCCTCTCCATCTCTCGCTATATGTCACAATGCTATTAGTAATGATCAAAATCAATTTACACAGGAATGGTCTGAATACTTTATTGCTAGTTGTTTGAATTTGAAATGTTGCAGGTTGATTAATACGGCCAAGGCCCAAAAGGCATGATTTCAAATTTGTTAAAATCTTTCCTAAGTTCAAAATGTTGTCTTAGAGATGGATTTTTCCTAAACCTGTAACCACTAATGCCTTATTCTTAAATCCAATTTAGCCAAGTTCTCTACCACATGTAGCTCATCTAATATTTCATCTATTATAGGTATAGGAATTTTTTTTCTATAAAATGACCTTTCTTCAGTATCAAAATGCAAATGGTCTTTATTGTGCACGAGTCTTCTACAGTTTAACAGTTCATGAAATAATAGTTCTACTCCCATTTTTTGATGATAGGGGAACTATCAATGGTTGTCATCTGTAGGAACTTCTCTTGTTAATAGTTCAAGTATATTTTCTATCTTTCAGAGCGTAGTAGTCTTTTTGCAGATCTTGGAAGACGAGTGTGTGCTTGTCAATAAAATTCTCAATATCATTTGATTATTGTGGATTGTCTAGTTTTGCCTTTAATAAAGAAAGAAAGCAATCCTAGCTGGATAGTTGATATTTATTTTACTTAACCATTATGTAGGATAATATCAATATTGTTGGAATTTAAACTTTATCAGTCTATATTAATGTAGTTCCGATTCACAGATTATATAGTGATTGTAAAAAATGAGGTTAAAGCTTCCAACATTTTCATTTATTGAATTCTTAATACAACATCAATTCCTTCCAACATCAAACATGCATGTCTATTTTGAGGAATTCATCTCCCATAACCAGTTGGCTTGGTTTCTTCCTGTATAAATGCTTTTTCTTCATTAGTAAATGTTACATCAAAAGCTAATATGGTAAACAAGAATAAGTTTACTCTCTCTTAATACAACATCAACTCCTTTCAACAACAAACATGCATGTCTGTATTGAGAAATACATCTCCCATAAGCAATTGACGTGAATTTTTTGAAATAAATTCTTTTTCATTAGAAAATTTGTCACATCAAGGACCACTATGGTATACAAGAATAAGTTCTCTTGTGATGCTACTACCTGATCAATTAAACAATGAGTTGTGCCAGTATCTTTAAATACCATTACTTTCATCTTTTTTGCTTTACCCTTTGAGCTTAAGCATTCTCTCTTGACTGATTCCTGTTATGGCAATCAATGATGGTCACATTTTCTTTGTGATCTTGCTTCTCATTGGACTTCCTTAACGGATTCTTCATTTTCTTCATTATTTCCTTTGCAAATGTACACCTTGTTATAGTATTTCTGTCCTGACCTATTGATGTCTTGACTTTTTGTTATTAGGCTTGTGATCATTTTGTTTCCACAATAGGCTACTATTTGATTTTGCTGCTTTATATCTTGAGTGCTTACTGTTGTAACTTTGTCTCATTTGTTCTCATTTCTTGATTCAAAAGAATTTTGGCTGTGTGAGGAAGTATAAATACTCATTTTTTCTTTTATGGTTTTTACTTTGGGAACATTATTTGATCTAGGTCTACAATACCTACCATCTGCTTTTTCATTCAACTTTCTTTCCCATTATATTCAGGGATTAAACCCTTCATTCTCTCGTTGATAACAAGATTCCTTGCTATATTCAATTGCCAAACCCTTCTTTGTCATGAGCTGGAGGAAAAAATCTCAATCCCAACTCCAAGTATCTTAGAGATACACAGGGACATGTCCCTGGGTCTTTTCTGGGTGTCCCCGTACCTTTCACATTTTTGGGATATAGGGATGCCTCAGAGACATCCCTGGGGCTGTCCCTGGGACCCTGGCTAGACTGGAAATGTTTTGGAAATGGCTGGATGATGTGGGGGAACAACAAGGGATGTTTGGCTGTCCTTGGGATGGCAGGGGATGTCTATGGATACCCCCCTGCCATCCCAGGGATGCCCAGGCATTCCTTGATGCCTCCATAATTCTAAACCCCGTCTAGGCAAGGTTTTGACCCAAAAAGCAAAAAAATAAAGAAAAATAAAAGGGGTGTGGAGGCCCACAAGGTCATTGACAAAAATAAAATCTGTTTTCGTTATCAGCAAATAGAAAATTTCTGATTTTGTTTGTTTTCTTTTCTATTTTATTTGAAAATCTGTATGGCAGTGAGAATTTTTTCCTAAACACCTCTAAAGCTTTGAAATATAGTTACTAACTGAACATCAGAGATCACAATCTGTTTGAATGATTTTATTCCCAGAGTAGATTAAGTTCTCAAACAAAGGACGATCAGGGTATTTGTGTAGAACAATAGAAGAGGATCTGATTTTTTATATATATTGCAGTTCTGGGAAGTGTAGTATTTGTTTTTGCCTGACCGTAGGCAAATCTGTGCCTATAGATTGCTGCATTCCAATGAAGGTCCAGAAATGCAGCATGCAAGAACAAGTCTAGACGTTTGTCATAAAGAATCTTAACAACAATAAAAACTGGAATAATTTGAGGTCATTTTTGAAACATATCAGCAGGTATAGAGCCATCATTGCTGGTCTCCTTTCCTTTATCGGCACAAATTCTCTTCTTATCAGCTGTTGAAGATTTTTTGATTTGTGTGTTTATTCTCAATTGAACTCTAATGTTATCACTAAGCAATCCATATTTACATGTTACTCAAACTATCAGCCTTCTAGAAATTCTATCCTAATTTGTGCTTTGATCTATTCCTGGTGTGTCTAGTTACAGATTAATCACACTTGGCATGAAATACAAACATAACATCCACTAACAAGAAGCTTTTGCAATCTTAGGTCCCATTGGAACAAAATCCTTCAAAACGAATAGACAAATTCCTTAATGCGTTCCCTGTAAGACAATGAGACACTGTACAAGGAAGATGACCACAGTGATCCTCAAGGATACAGTCATCCCAAACATGTTGACAAAACCACGGAACCACTTAGTTCCCTAATAGATAGGATGACTGAAATAAATATAAGTCAACCCAAAGAAACATCCTATATGAACACATAGAGTCAAACTCCATATTTTCTTTAGGCATGTATTTACCCATGACCACCACAACCTTGTTTATGTCACTGTTTATGCCTCTCTGCTCAGCCATGACAGAGGGTATCTTAACAACTTCTACCAAGGGGGCATCAAGAGGCATTCCAAACGGGTCTACTTCAAGTAGAACTCCTTCAATGAATATAACCCTTCAAAACATCAACATCCCTCAATTATTCCAAGTAGACATGCAAGCCCTTCTGCTTCAAATGATGGACCAAATGCAATGCATGCAACAAACACATAACTACCAAATGCTATAACCATATCAACTAAATACGAAACTATATATTTCAAACTCAGATGCAAATGCTCCAAATCAACAAGCAACCCCAACAAATACATTTAGGAGCTTCTCTTTTACTTTGCCCCACATGAGGGATGCAAATGTTTGAACCTTACCACAACCTTGCCTTCAAAATAAGATTTTATGAACAATTCAACATCACCCACTAGCACCTTACATAGCTTCCATGGACATAGGTAGTATCACCCCTAGCATTACATTCGATGGAAATCAAGATCCCATAGCTCATCTTAAAGACTTTGGCAACATTTATAAAGATTGGATCCTAGCAAATCAATATGCAGCAACAAGATCATGTGTCAAAACCCTTATTGGAGACACCCTAGAATGGTATAATCAACTGAAACCCATTTCTATTCTTAAATTCTATCCAACATTGGGTATATGAAACCTACATTCAACAATTTCTGTAGTTCTTTCTTAATGTCGACCGATGCTGAATTTAACCTCTGTTGTGATTGTTTTGCCACTTTGCATTCATCCTCGATGTATATGTAGTGCCTATAGATTTCCGGGAAATACCACTTAAATCTTAATAAGACCATGCAAATGCACCTTGTCGCTTGGATAAAATTTATTAACTGCCTCTTTTTGCTGTTCATTTAAGCTCTTGCTGTTAACAAAGAAAATTTCATCAGTTAATAAATCCATGTTTTGAACACTAGAATTCAAATCAGAATTTGAAAATGAAGAGGGGTCATATATCCGAATTACATTACCTGTGGCAAGATCTCTAGTTGTTGCCACATCAAGATTATGAAAGAAAAGAGCATCTGTAAGTCACCATTAGACTCTTCATTCATAGCATTACTTGTAATTTGATCCTCATCTAGATCCTTGAATGTCAGGCATCCTTCTAAAGTTATAGCAAGTTGGTTGGCAATTCTTTTCCATAGGAACACAAACATCCAAAGATATTATTTTGTGCTCTTCTTCCTTGGATTCTACCCAATAAAGATAACCCATTAATGACATCAGTTGAATTGGTGGGTAGAGGACTAGGTTCTTAGTGCGCTATCTCCACAAGCAATAGTCATGTTTGCATATCTACAACCAATGTAAGCATCACCCACAGCAAGCCAAGGTCTGTCTAGGATTAGGGGTTAGCCATCCACATCTGTTTTAGGCAGAAACATCACAAAGTGAGTCAGATACTTTTAGAATGCCACTGCAACCAATGTCTTCTAAAAATCCCTTCAGTACTACCATGAATCTGTTTAACATTTGAAGAATGGTATTAATTCTCCAATGACTCTTAACCCCTAGCTGCTCCTTGACTTGAAAAATCATGACCTTGTTGGTAGATGCAATGCCAACTAGCTCTTTGTTGACTCGGCTTCTCTCTTGTTGGCTAGAAGTCTTACCTTTCCACTCTCAAACCCCACCAGGGTTTTGAGTAGGTGGTACTGACCTCAAAATATCAATCTCATGACCAATCCCATCATGATCTGGTGCAAGCAGAGTTGTCCCTTTATTTGAAAATTGGTTATCAGACAGTCCGAGTCTTTGTATTTAGGAATAGTTGGTCTACAACCGACATGAACTTTGGAGCAGCCCACTTTCTTGCTTTTCTTTTGAAAGTCAAAAGTAGCTTTGGAGTAGGTTGTGGCTTTGGGGAAACAGTGGTTGCTTCTTAATTGACTCTGTTTTCCATTTAGGCTTAGGAGCAGGTTCTTCCCTTGGCGCTTTATAGCATTTTCTATGGGGCTGCCTATAGAAATTTTAGATGTATCTTCTTCCTGTTCTTGTATGACAACCCCAAGTTTAAGTTTAGGAGGGAGTGGCTCACAAAGCTGTTCCAACCTAAGTTAACATGCATATCATAAGGGGAATTCTTGGGTACACATAATAAAAAACAATTCCCACAAAACCATACTGTATAGTAAGATGAAGGTCTCTAATAGTATCAACCTCTAAATAGGGAAAAGGTAGAAGGCCTCTATTAGTGGATGCACAACAACGACAATGTAAATAGGATATTAAAAATGGACAATGTATTGGACAAAAAGGTAAAAAGATAGCGAAGGATGGCTAAGCCAGGGGCTAAATGTAAGGAAATAACATAAAGGATGGCTAAACCATGAGCTAATTGCAGGACAATATCGGAATAAAGTAAACAATAACATGCAATAATAAAGTGACTAGCATATAATGATAAACCAGACTTGCATAGCTAAAATAAATTGGGTAGATAGATACTAACCTGGGGTCGACTTGTAGGCACATTAATGTCCTCTAAGCACTTGTAGAGACATGGTTGTAGGTGAAGTCGAGGCATATAAAAGAAACCCTTGTAGATCACAACTAGGAACTCCAGAGACTTGGCATACATCAGATATGATTCTCCTATCCTTGAATTTTCAAAGGTCCTTGCAAGCAACTTGTCTTCCTTGGGTGGTGTACTCCTTTCCCTAATCCTCTAACAGAAGCACATTAATCCTCTAATGGGTGGTGAACATGCAAAGAGAAAATTGCTGATTTCTACCCTCACAAATAGAATAAAGGAAGCCTATAAATAGGGATCCATACCCTAATTTTGTATTTCCAAAACAGATGACATCATTGGTCCAATTGATGATGTATAAAGTGAATTTGTATATCACTCACCCAGTCAGTGATGTCGGCTTGAGCAGGGAGGAAAAGAGAACATCAATGACCAGGCCAGTGATGTTGGCCAGACATGGAAGAAGCTAAGGGATACAAATGGAGGAATCAAAGGAGGCCAAAAGTGGATTTGGAGGATTGGAAGACTAGAGTGGACATAAAATGAGGGAAACTAGAGGACAAGTGTTAGGCTGAAAGGAGGGCAACAAAGGGAAGGCAACTGAGGCAATAAAAATGACCCCTGACAAGTACTTAAGCCAGCGCACCCAAATCTATGTTGAGGAGGTTCATGCACCCACAAGTCTTGACAAAGCAAAATGTTCATAATTTTCAGGCATATAAACATACTTGCTCATCATGGGGACCACATAGTGGCTCGCTAGGTTTCCTAAGTTATTTTTGTAAAATTTAATGGCATATCTTCAATCTTATGTTGAGAAAGTGCTTGGGACGTAACTTCTCTTCACCCTTAGGGAGACCCACCATCCTTGATGAATTTTTATTTTTATTTTGGAGTTTGTAACTTGGGATAAAGGCATATTGTATTGCCCATATAATGAGATATTTTTGTCTCTATCTTGTTCTAATTATTATGTCAATATAAATTTAAATTTTGACAAAGGGAGAAAACGTTTCTTTTAAAGATATCTTATTTGACTTTTCAAGGATTATGAATGGTTCCTAATTTCTTGGGCAGAGTTTGTACATCTTTGAAATGGAAAGTTATTGAGCCAATTCTTGGGTGAGTTTTGTCATCAATCTTTATTCTTTGGTGATGTTACTTTCTTGATCTTCTACATTTTAGTTTGATATCTATATATTATTTCTTTCATTTTTCGCCTTTTTTTTGGTAATTGGGTTGTCATGTATTGCTTTTTATCTCTGATAGCTGTAATATTTGTAATTATCATACTATCTTCTTTCCTCCAATGATCAAGTATTTTTTTGTTTGTTTCAAGTTGGTAGATGATAAGAGGCAGCCCCAAATCTTCTTGGTTAAGGTGGGCTCAACATGGGCATTCTATCTAGGAGTCGGAAGTCTTGTTTAGATTGCTTTGTATGGCAGGCTTTCCTTGCTCTACTGTGATCTGTTCCAAAAAAAGGCATTTATTATTAACATCTTGATTTTATAGTAGGCCTTAAAATTCTTGTCAAACTCAATTTGGTAAGGATTTGCAACTGTTTTTCTTTGTTAATAAGGGTCATGATTTTGAAATTGTGTTGGGTTGAGTGCTTATTAATTGAATCTATGATGAATGTAGTTCATTATGAAAAAGGAATATGCATATTTTCTGACAAAGGCCAAAGAAGGTAACAAGATTCCGTAGAAACTTTTTTTGACAAATACCCAAGCAGTCAGGAAGTCAGAGCTGTTCTGTTTTGTGTCCATAATTCATTTTTGTATTGGATATTGCGCTTCAACTATTTGTTTATTTTTTGTATCATCCATTTTCCCTTCTTATGGACACTGATTTATTACCAAATCTTAGATGTTACTCATTTTTTCTTATCATATATGTTTCAAATTAAGACAGACGTTTGTTCTCCTGAAGTTTACAGATTTGAGTTTAATATTGTCCTGTCACTGATATATATATGCTATTTTCAGCACTGCAGAAAGTTACATTTCATGCTGGTGAAACAGCAGTAACAGTGCCTTTTTCAAAAGAATCGGCTGTTGAACTTCGTAATGCTATTAATACTTTGCTCCATACTTTTCAAAAAAAAGCAGCAGCAGCAAAGCCTCAAAGATGGGAAAGTCTTGAATTTCAACATTCCTCAGAAGATGGTCTTCATGTAGAGCTCTTCTGTAATCCCAATGCTTATTCCAATGCCTTTCAGGCAAAAGTATTGATGACAGTTGGTGATGGAAAGATAAAAGTGATCTCAGAAGGTTTACTTAGTGCAATCAAATCTGATATTGACCAGTTTGTAGAAACTCTGTCTGATTGATCCCTCTTTTCAATTTGTTGTTAGTATTTAAAATCGAGAGAAGGAATGCATATCTGCCTTTCAGGATTTAATCATTCAAAACTTATCTTATGGGTTGATTCATTTGTTGTCATTGATTGGATCTTGTATAGAGTTCTTGCAAGGCACAAACAAAGCAGATACTCAGGTAGATATAGCTGGTAAAACTTTTCCAAAACGAGAAGAATGTTTTTAAACATCCTTTTCAGATATAAGGATGCTCAGCAGAGCTTGAATCTAGGCTGTCGTCATGGTAATTGTTTTTCCTTGCCACTAAACCACCACCTGCTTAAGTGATTATCAGCAGAAATGCGGGAAATTTTCTATGGTTGTATGAGTATGGAGTAACTTGTATCTGCTGTCAGTAACTTGGGGGTCTAAATTCACTTTAGCAGAGATGTTATAAATGGTGCTTGAATTTAGTTGTACCATAAATAGCTACCTGCTGACGATTAAATTGGCCACCTTAATAAGATGAAAAAGAAATGAAATGAACCAAGAGTCATGTAATGAGTGTATCCTTTGGCAAATTTTTAATTTATGATAATTTAAGTGAGGGTTAGGGCTCTCTCCCTTTTCTTTAAAGTATAGAGAAGATTTACATGGAAATCCTGCCATGACCATGGGCAAGGATTGACTAGATGTGTTTTAAAGAAACCATGAACTGACCATATACAGAGAGATCTTGCCATTACCATAGGCAACTGTAGATTGTTACATTCTACTATTAATACCTATGTAATATCAACCCCTAAAAACAACTGAAAGCTAAAGCATTCACTGCCAGAATTCAAAACAGGGGTCAGGGTCGACAGCCCGACCAAAAATGACTGTAACAGTTGTCAACAACATCAAAGACCAAAATTTGAAATGCAGATATTCCAAGAAGAACTAGGCACTGAGGAACTCCGACCCATAAGAGCCGTCTTCACGTTTTACCAGGCCGACGCTCCTTTGGAGAAACTTAATAGCTTTCTCCACTTTAGCCAAATTGAACCTTTCTTGTTTCGCTGAGATTTTGTTTGGTGCACCCACTGCTCTACTTAGAAAGCCTTGAATAACTGAAACTTCATTGATGAGCTCCATCAACCGCTTCTCCACTCCTCAGTCTGTTCCAGTTGACGCTAAGCCCCGAAATTCCAGACCCAACATGGAAGGGAAGTGAATTTCACTGGTGTCGCTTTATCTACTGCGTTCTCCATACCTTCTTGAAACCCATCCCACTCATAATATTTGCCCAAAGCTTTTCTTAGCTCCCTGTTACCTATTTTCACAAAGATATTGGTCACAAATGTTGAGGATGTTTCTGTATATATACACGATGCCTTGCCGCTCCTTCGGCAAAGTCCAGCCCCAAAATATCTTGAATTGCCGATAGTATATCACCTCCTTGAAGAAAGAAAACCCTCACCAAGAAATGCCATTTGCCTCATGCTCCCTCCGTGCTGGAACAGAGGCTTCATGATAGAAAGAAAGAAATTTGAAGAAATAAACCTTGCAGCTAGAATGAATGCCGATTACAATCGTAATGAAGAAGATAAAAGCCTTTCACACGTGTTGAGCGGAGAAGAGTACTATCCCGCCCTCATTGAGGTGACTGCATATAAAAACCTGAAATGAATTTGATCTCATGATGATTAAAGGATCATTAGTATCCTGCATGTGAGGTACTACTAATTATGGATTCCACAATTCCCGTAGCCCTGGCCACATTTTTATATCTCCATTGATGATAATTTCGGCCTCTTGATCTATCCCATAGTTTGATAAGCGGTTGCCTATTTTGTTGCTTTCCCTTAGGCAATTGTTTATAGAGAGACTTGGAATGTTATCTAATGCTGTCCATGCTTCGTTTAGAATTTTTTTATTCTCCAATTTCCTGACTGATGATTTATGAGACTTAGGATGATGACCATTGAGTCACCTTCAATCATTATGTTTTGTAAATTGCATGATATCACCAACTGCAAATCCAATAGCAATGCTTCGGCTTCCACCTCATTGTTTGTACCTGGATGTATCTTCTTTGATGCCACTTAAATCAATCAACTTGCATGATCCCTTGTCACACATCCTAAGAGCCCCGAATTTCCCCTTGAGGCTTAGTCAAAATTCAATTTGAACATTCCTTCTGGTGGGGGAGTCTGCTTGACCTTAGACTGCTTATTGGAAGAATGTGGAGAGAGTAAGCCTATGAACGGGTTCCTTTTGCAATTTATTCCTGTAGAGAAATATCTTAAAATATTAGACATTAATTTTCAAATGTTTCTAGACGTTATAATTTCATAGGGTGATTTTTTTTTTCTTATTGGAAAACCCATCTATTCATTTCAATTAGAAAATTTATATAAAATACATTAGATGGGTTTTACATAGAAGTGGTTGATCAGTATGCATGACCTAAGGTTGACATATGGCAAACATTTCGTCATTAGCATAGTGAGCTACCTCATTGAAAAATATAACCAAAAAGCATTGAAGTCTATAAGCCATCATCACCAAGGCCACACCATCCCCAAGTCTAAATTGTGCATATTGCTATGCACTAGGAGCAACTGCAATTGGGGGAGAAAGAATATCGTTCCTTTTGGGAATGACCACTTGCACTAAAATCTCTCTAGTTGGAGGGTCAACAAGATCCACCCATCTTATGCATTTTGGGGTGGTAGTATCCATAGGAATTATAACAATAATCACTCCTTAGTAGGTTTGGGAAGCAATCTCATCTGGCTCAATGTTCATGAAGCAAGAGAAGCTTAATGAGAAGAGGCAACTATGGAAAACTTACCCGATGAGGTGACTAATGCCTAGTCTCTTTGTTGAAAAGGAGAGGGCAAATTGTTGACAGAGCAAGGGTTCTTGCCTACAAGGCAGTTGAGTTTTGTGGGGATGCAACTTGGGTGGCATAAGGCTCATTGGGCACGGTGCACTGCCTAGTGATGAAACAAGTCTTGGAGGTGTTGGAATTCGAAGTCCACCCTCTTGGCTTGGACTTAAATATGTAAGAAAATAAAAGAGGGAACATCAACTGCTTGTATAGAAAATTGCTTGCCCATGGAATCATTTTTAAAAACAACATTTGTTGTCTTCAATAGCTGCAAAAAATATATGATATTAGAATATGCCATAATGAAGAAATATATGCATTAGGAGAAAAGTTGAGATAAAAAGGGCCTCCCATAAAAAAAAAGATCATTTACTCTTTAAACATACATGGTTTTTAAGTCATAAGAGAAAATTTAGGCCAAAATGGGCCCTCCCATTAAAAACAAAAAGATCATTTACTATTTAATACATACATGGTATTTAAGTTCTAGGGGAAAATATGGGCTAGAAAGGGTTTCCCATAAAATAAAATTATAAATCATTTACTATTTCAAACATACACAGTTTTTAAGTTCCAACAGATAAATACTATGTATAGATTTTGGGGGGAAGTTTTTTGGACCTTCATGGGAATGATGAAAAGGAGAGAAAAGATTGTGAAACTAAATTTGCAAATTTTGAGCACGAGACGTGCCAAAAACATTCTTGAAGTTTTTTTTGGCATAACACACAAGAATTTAGAGTTAATGTCTAAGTGATGAAAAGACTCACACAACAAAACCCTAGATAAGCACAGAACTAGAGAAAATGTTCTCATGGGCTCAATTTGGTTTCCTAGATACAAATGAAGTCAAGTTCTAGGTGGAGAGTTGAAATTCCATTGTGAATTGAGCTTTTCAAGGGCTAAGGAAAATGGTGTGAAATCCTAAGAAGATTAAACCTATTCAATATGTATATTATTTTTGACATTTGTTACTCTACATTATAATTAATGAAAGCATGTAATTACCAACAATCCATCACTTAAAATTATACAATCCAACAATATACATTTTCATTAACACTCATTGCATAATATAATAATACAATGTTATAATGTCATTACAAGATTTCATAAATGGGGTCAATACAAATTTGACAAATAGTCGTAAGATACGATATACAATTAGCCAATGGCTAGTAGTGAAAATACACCATTCCACCATTGTATGTCATAGTAATAATTGTTGTACTGCTCCATGTTTAAAGGATTTGTTTGTTAGATCTAGTTGTGAATGAAAGGGGTCTAATGAGCCAAATCAATGGTAGAAATCGATACACCCCATCCATTGATAAATCTAATGGCCAAAACTATTACACACTATGCAATATGGCAACTTCTATGCCATATAACATGACAAGTGCATTAAGCAAGCCAAAAATCCAAAACCTCAAAGTAATAGAAAACAATTTATCAATCAACAAAAAATCAATCTAGCTTCATTAGATTTGGATTAACATCCTAATGTACAAGTTACTAACTACTAGCTTATCGAATATTAATATTTTGACTATTTGAGATCTATTATCATGTTGGCTATCTGATATTACCTAATCAATATATTGACAAATCTCAAGATAGCCTTGGCATTCCTTACCATCTGTTAATACAATGAATAATATCCACATAGATATAGAAAACATGAAATATACAACATGACACAAGTAATCAATCACTTACTGCAAACTGATAATCACTCTCAATCATTTATTGCCTTTCTTCATCTGTAGATGGACAAAATGGAATTGTGACATCCTGTGAGAAGAATGAAGAAGCAAATTAGACTAAAATTGAATATCATTGAGGAAAAAATAAATACATAATAACATTTACATGTTATTCGTTCATACCCGTGTCAAAGGCATTGAAGACAAAACAGCTGTAGCAATGCCCACATCCCTAGTGTCACAAATTTCAGGAGGAGTATGAATTGATGTCATCAATTGATAATAGAAAAATGTTATTCGACCAAAATCCACCTAACATTATTTAAATGCATAATGAATAAAAATAGAAATATTTACCTCTGTGAAACTAGATCTATGACCCACCCCACCAACTCCTCCTGATGTTGGAGTTCCAACATACACCTATTCATCATCAAATTGTCATTAAATAAGACTAGCACTTGCACCCTTTGGAGGTTCAAGGAATACGCTCATAGGATATTTATGGGAAGAGTCAATGAATTTAATAATACATAAATAGATGTATACCAATAAATTTATATATGCTTTAAGTACAAATAAATATGTTATTCAACAAGTTTTTAGCTTCATTTGTAATAGATACAATAGTTCTATGAACGTAAACAGTCCCATGTCATTGCATGATCAAAGATTAGTATCGATGTTGCATCGAGCAAAATTCCATAAGAGTTTCTTTTCATCTTTGTAGTAAAATTCTCTTTTGCAATTGTTGTGATTCATGTGCACAAAAACATAATGTTGTCAGAGTCCAAAATCATAATTTGTAATCATTTTCTTATGAATGAAAACCAAGCAATAAAAAAATTCTTCAGAAGGTGGACAATTCTTGAGGTTTTACTTTTTTTGGTCATCAATTATTGACTTGTGTAAGATAAACAATGTAATTGATTAGTTTTTTTATTTGTATGTTTTTAAAAAGAGGATAATCAAAGATTAGGAAAATTTTCATTATTTCTTAGATGAGGAATCTTGCAAGTAACTGTACATACCTGGATTTATTGTTGTGAGAGTAGTTGTAGGTGAGCTTCTTCTTTCTTTCTGATAATATTGTAGGGATTTTTTTCATTCTGGAGTAGCGGTCCAAAGAGAATGCAGGCTCTATATGAAGGCCTTTTATAGACTTGACTCTTGAAATTGCCATAAATGTGTGGCCTTGTCTTTCATTTTTACCAATATCGATTGTCGCTTTGCTTAGTGTAAGGCCTTGTGATTTGTGTATAGTGATAGCCCATGCCATGGATAGTGGTATTTGCCTACGATTGCCTCGTGATATAGGTTGTATTGGTATGGTTTTTGGATTTGTTTCATCCCATGGTGGACCGTTATAGTTTTCAAATGTTACTGTAACATATGTTGGCAATTCTAGTGGTTTTGATCCAATTGGATATACAATATCTTTGACCTCTCCAAGAGATCCATTTACAAGTCCAGCTTGGATTCATAAGTTTGTTGTAAGCATGACACATTGCCATTTGCTTATTAAAACCTTTTGAGGAAGTTTCTCAGCATTACTAGTGCCTAATTTACATTGTGTATTTTTTGCAAGACCAAGTGCAATAGGAAGATTTAGTAGTTTAAGCATTTTTTTGTTGTGTAATATTACTAGCTCATTTGTTGCAAACAAGTGTATTGATTGGTCAAAATCTTCTTGTTCAATTGTTGTTAGTTGCTTGTTCATGTGGGTCATTAATACTTCCCAATCATGTTGTGTTGGTTCTATGTTGCGCATGTTTTGTAATGTATGGCGAAATTGCATTTGAATTGGATCATCGCCTTGCTGTCTAAATATTGTTTGCAATGTAACAATTGTATTAAATTTGTGCCAAAGTTTTATTGCAGTTGTGTGTGATGCATAGATAGGCTTGTCCATCATAGGTGGCAGTTGGGCAAGGTCTCCTACAAGAATTATAGAAATGCCATCAAAGCAGAGATGTGCTTGTTTGGGGATTGCTTCTCGTAACTTGCTATCAATTTTTAATAGGAGTTTTGGGCCAATGAAGCTCATCTCATCAATAAGAATGTATCGTATGTTTCTCATATCTTCTTGAAATGTTGTCAATGTTTGTCCTTGCAATGGTTGCATTTCTTTAATTGGAATCCTAAGGGTTGAATGTATAGTTGAGACTTGTATGTTAAATGTTGCAATTCTTGTTGGGGTGAGAACGAGGAGTGGGTTTTCTCTTTCTGGTACTTGATTTTGAAGTGTATTTCTTATGCAACTAATTAGATAGGATTTCCCTGTGCCTGCAGTTCCTTGTATGAGCATATGTAGTGGTTGTTTTGAGGCATTATCTATTGAGTGGGTTGTAATGATAGTAAGTGCTAGTTGTTGTTCTGATGACAATGTATAGTTTTGGTTGTGCAAAGCTAAGGGGAGATGAGCATCTTGTTGGGACATCTTGTTTGTGTTTACAAATTGAATTGCGGCATCATGCAAAAGTGGTTGAACAATATGTTTTTACCATTTGTTATTGTTGTCAAAATCACATCGACTTAGCATTTCAAGTTCATTTAAATCAAGACTATTAGCAAGGCCCATTTAAGATAATAACTCCCATTCATTCATTTCTATATTATCTTGTACTTCATTTCTTTATCAGAATTATCTTCCTCTTCAACCACATGCTCAATTTCATATGTGCGATCAATATGCCATGCATTGTATTTTTGTGTATTCATGTGCTTCCAATTATTGATGATTTCTTCTTTGTTGAGGCCTATACCTCTATCAATTTGACGAAAATGTTTATATAGAAGTAATTCACTTGAACAAAAAGATTCAAAATTTTAAGAGTCTTCTTTTGGAATGCTATAGAACTGGGGAAATACCTGCACTATTGCCTTTTCTTTTCTATCTTGCCATTTGGATCCTTTGCGGTGAGCAACGTATGTGAAGGATCTTGTTGATTCAAGCAGTGTTGTCATTTCTAGGTGAGATGGGCGTTGCATATATGATTGTATGTAGTTTGATTGTATCTCATTACCGGCTAGTGTTTTTTTCAGGCAACAGAAAACTTTCTTGCCTACATTCAATGATATAAACTTTCGATTACAAATCACAAGTGGTAATTTTTGTAACATATGACACATTTCTTGTGCTCCTATATCTCGTTCTGCAACAATTTCTACCATGAATTTTTGATATGCTCTTAAAGCTTGGTCTTCTAATCTTTGATTTGCACATATTTTTGCTAACATAATTACACAACTGTCTGACTTTCTTTCAGCTTTAGATGCATACTTGGCAATGTATTTGAGAACAAGTAGTCGTGAGATAACAGGCTAACAGTCTATATTAGCTATCCATATTGAGAGCATCTCAAGGTTATGAATGTTTAACCTATCATCATTTCATGATGGTTCGTAAGATTTCTTCCCTGATTCATAACATGACAAGGTGGATTTTTCTTGTTCTTTCCATAGAGCCTTGTATCTACATTCTACATGTTGCCCTTTCTTATGTAGGCAAGTCCTCTCGCTGCATTTAGTGTATCTTTGTACACTATTAATTAACTCTTCGTACTCATTGTACAGATTGGTAAAGAATATTTCAGATGTGTTTAATAGGCATGGAACATCCATTGGAAATCTATGTATCATGTTCCTTATTTCAAACTTAGAACAAGGGTTCCAAGCAGTGATGTAGTTGTCAAAGAATTCTTTTGCTCCATCCACTTCTACATTATTTTCCCAATCTAATTGTTATGTCAAAAATTGTCCTCCTGCATGGAATGGTACAATTTCTCATAATTTAGCTCCTCCCCTTTGGTGTCCTTTCAACTTATTTGTTTCTGACCTTCCTAAACCCTGATTGACGTATGTCTAACTGAAGAAATGTTGTATTTCGAGGTAACTAATGACTGAAGGTGGAAATAAAGTTTGTATTTGGGATTCCTTAGACCCCCTTAATGCAGACTGGTCGGAAAACTGGGCTTGGGCTTGGGCACTCGTGCCCTAGCCCTGCCCTGTTTTTTGGGGTTTTGAATTTTGGTAGGGTGTCAGCTCCCGCCGTATACCTCGGGATTTTGTTTTCAAATTTTATTTTCGCGCGATGTCAACATATTATTTCAGATATTTGAAATTCCTAAGATTAGATAGTTAAAGACATTTGAAAATTATTTTATTACACACAATCTACATGCAAAATTTATGCCAAAACTCTGCCAAAATTGGCATTGAAGAACAACACTTTGTTAAAGCTCTTGAAGTTATTTGAAGATTTCTACCAAGGAGATATTTGATGGAGATTAGGAATCAAGATCTTGAGACTATCTTGCTCTTCCTAAGGTTTTGAACAACCTTTTGTATGATTGGGAGAAGGGTTGACGCCTCCAACATCAAGCTTGGAAATCCTCCGCAGATACGACTGCCTCGCCTTCTTGTTCTACAAGTCTTCATTGCAATCATCTCCTTGAGGTGATGTTGTTGTTTCATTGAGTGAGACAAGGTGTTGATTTTTCCCTGATGCTTGAGTCATCTAGGGTTTTACATTTCTACATACACATTTGTTATATGAGCACACACATCTGCAAAACTTTATCATTGGCTATTGTTGAGGTAGGAATACCGAAGACGAGGCTTGACTGAGGCAAGCTCCTATATAGCCACAACCATCTTTCTTCTCCTTTTGTATGTGTAGGTCATATACAAAAAGATCTAGCAGAAAGGACCGACAAGAAGACGGACATTACAAACACAGTCATCACAGAGTTTCAAATTTCAAGATGCAAGACTTTCGGGGCAAGAGGACTCGCGCCCTAGCCCACCTGGGTATTTTCTTTAGGATTTGGAGACCTCTAGAGACTGCCTGACATCTGATATAGGAGATTTTGACAGTCAGAAACCTTCGGGGCAAAGGGACTAGTGCCCTAGCCCAACAAGACCTCATCTTCTGGGTGCACACTCTTTGTAACTTTCACTCTGATTTTCTGTGATTTGTTTGTTCACATTTGTGTCTAAAATCAACTGATTACAGTCTAATTGGTAATTTAACGTTTCATGCTTTGTGAATGATATAAGCTTGTGAAAACCTGATCAAAACATTTACTCAGTCATAGTTAGCAGAAAAAGGGATCCTAAGAATCTATAGCTTGCTCCAAGTGGTATTCTTGCTTCCCTAATGTTTAGGGTGTGAAAGTGTGGGACTTGATTTAACAACTATCTCAATCCCTCATTTTTCCACTAAACATTTTGGTGAACCCGTGCTTTAAAAGAATTTGCATCCTTTTTAATATCAGATCTGAATTAGTTTGTTGTCCTAAATCATATTTAGATTGCAAACCCTCTTTTATGAAAGTTCATGCATTGAATCTTGAGTGATTTCTTTATCTTTTCATTAAAAGAGTTTAAAATTACAACTTTGTATTTTGCATAGTGCTATTGTATTTCATTTTCACAAAGTTTATATTATATCATTTTACATTTAAGTCTTGGGTTAATTAGAGCATGCTATAATGTCAGATTACTTTTTGCAAGACTTTCATGTGTATGATGAGTTGTTTAGTTGTGATGACTTCAATATGCTAGATGAAGCCCTTGAGGACTTTATCTCGATTGAACATTCCACTACGACTCCTAAAATGTCGTTGTTTCAAAGATTAGTAAATGCAATCTATATTCCTAAACCTCAAGAAGAACCTGTGAAACTGAAGATAGTGGTCAACTTGTGTTCAGATTTGGCTCAACCACACTCTAAACCTAGGCTCACTGTTAGAGGTCTTCCGCCTTCTTCTCAACCTCTTGATTACATTTATAACTATGCTAAACAAATAACATATCGAAACTCACAACAACCTAATCATAATATGGTTGCTCATACATAAAGTTCTCGGAATAACAAACAAAGCAAACAACAATCGAGCATTCTGATATATTTACTAGCTTCTCAACCTATGCTTTCTCAAGCACCTTGTTTAACACAAAGGTTGTCAAGATTATGATCTTGTTGAGTAGCTTCGTGCTACTCCTAGTAAGATTTCTCTTTGGGAACTTACACAAACTTTGCCTATATACCATGGAATGCTCCAAGAATCTTTACAAAAGGTGATTGCGCCACCTGTTGTCAAGCCAAATGATGTAGCAGCTCTTTTAGATTGTATACATGCGACAAAAATAGATATTCTATTTCAACAACATGAGTTGCCATCTCTTGAAGTTCAAAACTAGTATGATCCTTTTGATTATCTTCATTACAATAAACAAGAAACTTATCAAATGAGTTATGATTGATAATGGATTAGCTCTTAATGTTTGTAGACCTTGGATTCATGCATTGGGGGTAGTTCCTTCTACCCTTCATCGTTCAATCAAATTTATTTATAAAGATAAACTTCATACTATTGATGCTGATCCTACCAGATAATTGTTTACAAATTGAATTACAAAAACAAGTTGGTCATTATAAGATTCTAAACAATTTGAAAGTTGATTCATCAACTTCCCCTGTCATAGAGAATGTTGCACAAAATCCTAAACAATCGAATACATTCCTTGGTGATGATTGGGGTTCATTAGATTTCACTCCTGCTTTTATAGGAGAGTATAAACATAACAACACTGAAAAATCAAATGTGGCATCAATATCATCAAGAAAATCTGTGAATGCAACTAAGAAACCCCAAGTTTCTTTAACAACTAATACAAACAATACTCTTACTTATACTACAGATTATGAGACCTACAAGGCACCACCTTCTTCCAATGAGATGGCCTCTCTTTATGGTCGAGGATTTCAGATCCTTTATGAGAATTGTGACTATGTAGGTAATGGTTGTAGTATTAATCAACAAGGGATTTGAGTACCTATAGAATCCACTTCACAACATTACTCAAGTGGCATTGGATATAATCCTTTCAAGGAATCCAAAGCCTGTCGATGTCCTAATCTTAATATGAACACGATGTCAACACTTAATTTGATGTATCCTGAGATGATAGACATGATTTGTTCTCTAGGAGATATCCCTTTGGATATGTTTTCGACAAATGAAGCAATAATGAAATTCCTAGGAGCTTATGATGATCTTTCTCGTTATCGCCATAAACGTGGTTTATCTTATCAATTAAATCAAGATGCATATTTTGGTAAATCCCCTTCTTTGGTAAATATTACTCTTGAATCTAAAGAGGAACATGACGAACTGATGAAATCACCCAACCTCATAGAACCTAGTACTTTGCTTAAATGAAAAATGGTTGCAGTTTCTATGGATAAGGATAATACTAAAAAGGTTATCCCTATAGGTGATTGTTTAAACACAGAAGGAAAAGAAGATATGACTAAGCTTTTGAAGTCTACAAACCTCATCACTATCATAGTGAGATACCTCATTGTAAAATATAACCCAAAAGCATTGAAGTCTACAAACCTCATCACCAAGGCCACACTATCCTCAAGTCTAAATTGTGCATATTGCTATGCACTAGGAGCAACTGCAAATGGGGGAGACAGAGTATCGTTCATTTTGGGAATGGCCACTTGCATTGAAATCTCTTTAGTTGGAGGGTTAACAAGATCCACCCATCTTATGCATTTGGGGTGGTAGTATCCATAGGAACTATAACAATAATCACTCCTTAGTAGGTTTGGGAAGCAAACTCACCTAGCTCAATGTTCATGAAGCAAGAGAAGCTTAATGAGAAGAGGCATCTATGGAAAACTTACCTGATGAGGTGACTAAGGCCTAGTCTCTTTGCTGAAAAGGAGAGGGTGAATTGTTGATAGAGCAAGGGTTCTTGCCTACAAGGCATGGAGTTTTGTTGGGATGCAACTTGGGTGGCATAAGGCTCATTGGGCATGGTGTGTTGCCTAGCGATGGAACAAGTCTTGGAGGTGTTGGGATTCGAAGTCCACCCTCTTGGCTTGGACTAAAATATGTAAGAAAATAAAAGAGGGAACATCAACTACTTATATAGAAAACTGCTTGCCAATGGAATCATTTTTAAAAACAACATTTCTTGTCTTCAATAGCTGCAAAATATATGTGTTATGTCAGAAAAAGTAACCTCGGGGGCTTTTTCCTCTTAAGGTTTAACTCCCGGGTCCTTTATAATGCATTTACAACATCTTGCATGATTTTGATGATTCCCGATGAGAAAACCCTGAAGTTTCATGGCAAATGGGACCTAGGGGGCGTATTTATGATAAATCCTGCCTAAAACAGGGGGGAAGACTTGGGTGCCCGCGCTCTAGTCCTACCCTAATTTAGGTTGGGACCAATTTCAAAGTGTTAGTTTATGACTATTATTTAGGTCCTATGCCGACACGGTAAGTTTGAATTACAAAATTCTTAGTGGGAATGTTTGTAGTTGCATTATCCAAGTCCTCCCCCCTATTTTAGGTCAGGACCAATTTCAAAGTGTCGGCTTATGACTGTTATTTAGGTCATATGCCGACATGGTAAGTTTGAATTACAAAATTCTTAGCGGGAATGTTTGTAGTTGCATATATAAGCATGATTAGTGATTCATTTTTAAACTAAATGGACATTAGATGGAAATTGGACAACTTTATGCATTCTTGTGACTAGAGCATCCAAAACATTCATGGTGTGGCAAAGCAGAGCATTGTTCTTGTGTTTGTGTTTACAAATTTGGCATCCATCTCCTCATGGCATGAAGAGCATCTTCCTTCCATGAGATCTTCACTACAAGGTGATATTAATTATGTTTTATATCATTTATCATTCGGCTTTTGCCTATATCTCACAGGGATACGCACTCTTTATCTGACAATGGTGTTTAGAAGACTTGAATGTCTCTCTGGGGCTTGACTAAGGCAATCCTCTAAACACCACAACCCCCAACCCATTTTTCCATGATTGCAGGTTGCAGGAGTAAAAGAAGTGTTGCAGGAGAGCAATGCAGATTGTTAGAATTGTAGATCAGAGAAGAAAATAGGGACCTAGACTCGGGCGCCCGCTCATTAGTCCTCCGGTTCCTGCAACAAAAAAATCTCTGGAACAACAGGAACATGTTGCAGACAAGATTCTCAGATCTCGACAGAAATTGTGACACTGGACTAGGGTGCCCGCTCATTAGTCCCTGACTTTTCTATTTTTTGAACTTCAAAATTTGGTACGCATTCGATTTTCATTTGATATCTCTATGTGCAATAATTTTCCATAATTTGTCCGTTTGTTTATGATTTTACAAAATTAGGGTTTTGAGTATAATTAGGCTTAATTGAACAACAAAATCATACAATTCCAATCTTCCCCTATGTTCCAAGTGACAGGAGATCTGTAGTAGAGTTCTCTACTCAGTTGAATATCCTTGAATGTTTAGTGGTGAAAGGAGGATCAACACAAACCATCAAAATCAACCCTAAACATAATCCTCTTCATTTTTCATCTTAAACAATATGATATGAGAATATGCCATAATGAAGAAATATATGCATTAGGAGAAAACTTGGGATAGAAAAGGATTCCCATAAAAAAGATCATTTACTGTTTAAACATACATGGTTTTTAAGTTCTAAGAGAAAATTTGGGCCAAAATGGGCCCCTCCCATTTTTTTTTAAAAAAAGATCATTTACTATTTAAAACATACATGGATTTTAAGTTCCAAGGGAAAATTTGGGCTAGAAAGGGTTTCCCATAAAATAAAATTATAAATCATTTACTATTTCAAACATACACAGTTTTTAAGTTCCAAGAGATAAATACTATGTATAGATTTTTTGGGGGAAGTTTTTTTGGAACCCAAACTTTAACCTTCACGAGAATGATGAAAAGGAGAGAAAAGATTGTGAAACTAAATTTGCAAATTTTGAGCAGGAGACATCCCAAAAACATTCTTGAAGTTTTTTTGGCATAACATACAAGAATTTAGAGTTAATGTCTAAGTGATGAAAGGACTCACACAAACAAAACCCTAGATAAGCTAAGAACTAGAGAAATTGGTCTCATGGGCTCAATTTGATTTCCTAGATACAAATGAATTCAAGTTCTAGGTGGAGAGTTGAAATTCCATTGTGAATTGAGCTTTTCAAGGGCTAAGGAAAATGGTGTGAAATCCTAAGAAGATTAAACCTATTCAATATGTATATTATTTTTGACATTTGTTACCCTACACTATAATTAATGAAAGCATGTAATTACCAACAATCCATCACATCAAATTATACACTCCAATAATATACATTTTCATTAACACTCATTGCATAATATAATAATACAATGTTAAAATGTCATTACAAGAATTCATAAATGGGGTCAAGACAAATTTGACAAATAGTCGTAAGATACAATATACAATTAGCCAATGGCTAGTAGTGAAAATACACCATTCTACCATTGTATGTCATAGTAATAATTTTTGTACTGCTCCATGTTTAAAGGATTTGTTTGTTAGATCTAGTTGTGAATGAAAGGGGTCTAATGAGCCGAATCAATGGTAGAAATCAATACACCCCATCCATTGATAAATCTAATGGACAAAACTATTACATACTATGCAATATGGCAAATTTTATGCCATATTGCATGACAAGTGCGTCAAGCAAGCCAACAATCCAAAACCTCAAAGTAAAAGAAAACAATTTATCAATCAACAAAAAATCAATCTAGCTTCATTAGATTTGGATTAACATCCTAATGTACAAGTTAATAACTACTAGCTTATCAAATATTAATATTTTGACTATTTGAGATCTATTATCATGTTGGCTATTTGATATTACCTAATCAATATATTGACAAATCTCAAGATAGCCTTGGCACTCCCATGGGCATTCCTTATCATTTGTTAATACAATTGAATAATATCCACATTAATATAGAAAACATGAAATATACAACATGACACAAGTAATCAATCACTTACTGCAAACAGATAATCTCTCTCAATCATTCATTGTCTTTCTTCATCTGTAGATGGACAAGTTGGAATTCTGACATCCTTTGAGAAGAATGAAGAAGCAAATTAGGCTAAAGTTGAATATCATTTATGTACATTAAAAAACATGAAATGAGGAAAAAAATAAATAATGACATTTACATTATAGACATGATATTTCCACAGTCCATGATATGTAATATGTGAGCTTCTGGAAAAGACTGTGTGTGCTTTTTTGAATCGACGTTTCGGATCACACTCTGTGATCCATCATCAGGATGAAAAGCACACATTCTCTTCTTTTCATCCTGATGATGGATCACGGAGTGTGATCCGAAACGTCGATTCAAAAAAGCGCACACAGTCTTTTCCAGAAGCTCAGACATTTACATGTTATTGGTTCATACTCGTGTCAAAGGAATTAAAGAAAAAATAACTATAGCAATGCCCATATCCCTAGTGTCGTGAATTTCATGAGGAGTCTGAATCGATGTCATCAAATGATAATAGAAATATGTTATTTGACCAAAATCTACATATCATTATTTAAATTTATGATGAATAAAATAGAAATATTTACCTCTGTGAAACTAGACCTTTGACCCACCCCACCAACTCCTCGTGATGTTGGAGTTGCAACATACACCTAATCATCATCAAATTGTCATTAAATAAGATTACCATTGAAAAATGACAACAAATTTACATGCACTATATTTACTATCTTGTTACAAGTTGCATACCTATCCACTGGATGTCGCCTCATAATCATGCATTGGATGGTTGACAACCATAGGATGAGTAGTTTGACCTTGGAATTTCATAATGCATACAATTACCTACATTAACTTTGACTAATAATAGATTAATATAGTTAATTAGAGATTTCAAATACATATATAATAAATTTCAAACCCTTATAAAAAATCACTTGTCTATCAATACCAAAGGTCCTATCCAACAATTCATCTTTTAATATAATATTATCCAATATCGATTGGTCATGCTCATGTTGTTGTCCATGTGTGGCATAGTCCTCAAATTGTGTAGCATCCTCTCCAATGTTTGTATTTGTTTGAGCATCCTCCGACCCATAATCACATAGATCTCCACATGAACAACAAATATGTGGAGACCGATGACACCTACTAGTCTCACCCTCACCAGCTTGTGAAAGATGCCTACCATGTTGTAGTAAAGACTACGTGAGATAACTAATAGAGTGTAGTGTCTCCACCTCAACCCTCTCCTTCAAATTAGAAGTGAGTGAGATATGTTGATATGTTGGCCTTGCCAATGGTCTACTTGGATGGTCCTCGACACAATGTCAAAGTAGTTCAAAATCTGATTAAGGACAAACTCACAATAGATTTTCCTCAAAAAATATTGTGGGACATGTCAATCATGATGTTAGTCATAAACAAACATAGATAAAGAAATACAAATCAAACCTTTATCATCTGGAAAGATATGATTAGAGAATTCATAATCCCAAGTCTCCGTAGATTAGTTCATAATCGTCTAATGTTACTCAGTGGTTTGATGTGCATTACTATTTTCCATTTAGGGGCCTTATGTATTGGTTTGAAGTGATTTGCATCAGGATATGCTCTATTTCACCTTCTTTCTGTGAATTCTCAATAAATAAGGTTAAATTGTACTGTATTTAACCTGATCATGCATATATTAGTATAATTTGAATCAATTCTTCTGCATATCATTCTTGTCAACATGATTCATGATGATTTATGTTTAATTCTTCTGAAATTATCCTTAATTCTATTATCATGAACTATTTCCACTTGATTTCACTTTTGCACTGTAAATTTGTTCAAATGATGGGCCTATAAGTATGTATTTTCATGGTTTCTACCATTATTTATATTTATTTGCATGGTATTTGAGGTTTTGTATGCACTTTGTGTAAATATGCCTAAAATCTTCATTCATTCACGAATATCAACATATTGTATATGATCTGCTTGTTATTTTCTATGTATTTGTAGTTATGGTGTTGATTTTATGAAATTAAAGAAATTTAACTTTATGCTTTCTAAATTTACTGAAAGAAATGAATATTTAGCCATTGATCCATATATACTCTTGACACTATCATGAAGAGAAGGAAATCAAACCATATTTTCACCAGGTCATTCCATAGCTAGATATGATTGATGTTAACTTCAAAGGAAAGGAATGAAGACAACATGTACAAACTGAAATACACTCCAAGGGACGTAGCAAATCAAAGTAACATGTCCAGAATTCATCCATAGATTACTCAAAGTCTACGATTAGTTGTAATCAGAGGTATTCATCTTCATTAAGTATGCAAAAGAGTATATATTTACAATTAACTTTGAGGATTGGTCTTGACATTTCAGAAATCCAATCTCAATTAAGCTTCTAAATGACCCTATAACTAGGACTCTCCATCCTTTTATAGGATAAGGATGAGAATCAGTTACAAAAGATCCTATGGTCAAGGATTATCTATCATGATAAATGGTTTACATTGCTTTGACCAAGTCAAAATACAATCTACGTGGCACAAGTTATTGGCTGACAACTATCTGGAATACTCTAAAGTATGATTTGGTCAATACGACCACTCTATCCTTCTTCAGATTCTTCGAAGGACTACCAGTCAATTATTATTGCACCAATACACTAGACAACATTATAGGCCTGGATGACCGCCTCTATCTCTACCCTGTTCAAAATCTTAGCCCTTTTGGCTACATAGGCTTGTGCCTTCAATTGCTCTTGTAAGGATATCCACCAGTTTGTTTTGCTATCTAACTCTTCTCTATGCTTTTCTATACTAGCCTTCATTCTCATAGCCATGTCAATGGTAGTTTCAGAGAAGTTCTTGATAGGGTCCTTTGTTGCAGACCTGAAATTATCCCTGAAGGCATTGGTAGCAAAATCTTCATCTTGGTTTTCTACCTTTCCTTCCACCTTACCTTCCAGAGACTCCAAAATTACTATTTTGTCTGATAATAGATTGTGTAGTTTTCCATTGATACTTGCAATTTTATCATTGCATCTTTTTAATATATCCACTACAAACCTAATGTCCTCACACCAACTATCCAATAGTGGGAGTGTTTGTGTTGTTACAACTTTATTCACTATGAGGACATTAGCATCTTTCTTCCTCATGTGTTTAAGAGTACCCAGGTATTTGTCATTGGTTATTAACCTTTGGTTCACCTCTATCTTCATCTTGTCCGCCTTTTCCTTTAGATTGCTCAATAAATCCTAATTGGACAATGATGTCCTTATTGTCTGGTCCACATCCATCAAGAACTTGTTAAACCAATTATCCATGATCTATGCATGGTGCTTCTATACATCTAGGTCAGCTATCTCTTCCTGAGAAACCAATGTTAATGAAGTATCTTCAGTTATTTGAATGTTAGTGGGAGCAGCCAATCATTTCACAAAAGCCTGTAATTGGGCTACTTGTGCCTTATACATCATTTTCTTGGCTTTGATCTTCATCATCCTAGCCTCCATAGCCTCCATATGATCTTTGAGTCCTCAGATCTCTTGTTCATCTATGGCACGACCTAAAACAATAGTAGTTATCTAAAATTCTTCTGGCCTTATTTCTCCCTTCGCCTTATTTACCTTCGGCACAACTACTCAGGCTGTCCCCTTTCTTGTAGCCACATCTTGCTTTATTATAGAGATTGTCCTTGCCCTTCTCTTTGGCTTGGTCGGGTCCAATGTAAAGAGTGACTTAAAGTCTAACGGCTCAATCTCCTCTTGTGGAATTCCCACTTTTGATGACATCCATGCGAGTGAACTTGTGTTTGACCCTCTCTGATATGATTGCTTAATTTGAGCATCATGTACCTCTTTATTCTCATTTATAACTCCATTCTCACCATCAAGATTTTGCACATTTCTTGTGGAGGTGGGATGTCCTTAGAACCTTTTGTTTGTTGATACTTGCCTTGGTCAATTTCATCGGCATTATGCTTTTCCACTTGTTCTTGCTGAGAGAGATCTGGATGTGATGTATCTTTTGGTTCATCTTGATCCTTTCTCTCCATCTGCACATCCTTATGGCATATCCTAAACCTATTTTTGTGGTGTATCTCCATTTTGAACATTTTCGGGTTCCATTGTTTGACCATCTGGATGTAACTCTAGCAAAGATTACTCTTTATTATCCTTAACATCCTTATTACTAACACCTCAGTCCTAATTTGGCATTTGCATTTACTCAGTTGTAGCTACAGCGGTACCCAACTATGTATCTTGAGTTTGGGTATCTTTTCCTGTATCATATGTTTCCATGGGAATGCTCTCTACCCCTTGATCTAGTTTATCGCTTACTTCTTTCTTTGTCCATCTTCGGGCTGATATGCTAAATCTATCACCTCTGGCCTAGTTAAATTTTCAATAGTTAAATTCTCAATTAAAGTATTTAGGGGTTCCATGTGTACCTCCATATCTGGAGATTCTTCTCTATCTATCTGTGTCCCTTTCATGCCTATATTTTCTTGACTTCTTGCCCCTTGATCTGAGTGATGCAATAGGGCTTCCAGTGGATGATTAGTCACTCTATGACTACATCATCATATGTCAAGTCTGTTGGATTTTTCCCAAACTGGATGCTTCCCAGTTATTCCTACAAGCTAGCCCCTTTAAACTTATTTTACAGTTTTGGTCTGCATAAGAGAGGATTTATCTGCTTTGTATCAACATCCCAGTCAGTTCACAAGCAAATATTATGGATGTTGATAGGGAATACCCCCCTTGGTTCTACAGAGCCTAAAGAAGGAGAGGAGATATTTATAGAGTCTATCTCCTGTACTGTTGGCCCCTAGCTCAGAAATCCTGTTGATCAATGATGGCTACCTTGTAGGGATAACTGCGAAGCATCCAGTTTGGGAAAAATCCAACAAAGTCTATTGTTTTATCAAGACTCACGCATCTTTCTGAATAATTTGAGAAGACCTTTTGATGAAGAGATTAGAGCTCTCACAACTGCAACAGTGGCTCAAGTCAAAAGCAACTATAACCTTAGAGGTAAGGCTCAGGTTAGTGATCCATGTCAACCAGAAGACACCTTTGTGAATCAACCGGTGCATGATCATAAAGGGGCTGAACCACATAAGACACGATGGAATGATAACAAGAAAAATTCTAAGCAAAAACCAAGTCATGATTCTCAAAGACCAGAAAATGAAGTTCCCCAAAATGAAGATCAAAATAAGAATTCTCAGGTCATGGATGATAGTCAGAAGACTATTAAAGTCAAGGCTAGATTAGCTCAGGATAAGAATAAAACCATGGTTCAAGCTACAACTGTTATACAAAATTATGCTCCTTTTGACATAGCTCAGGTTTTATCCCAGATAAAGGTCTCTGTTCCATTGATGGAGATGATGAAAGTTGCAGAAATCAGGAATAAAGCATTGTCCCTAATTTCAGGAATAGCTTGTCAAGCCGAGCAGAATGTTGAGACTCAGGGTAAGAAACAAGTCTTGTGTATTGATGAGGATGAGGTTCCTGAAGTCTATCTGGGAGTGACAATGACAAAATGCCCCTTACAGGTTGAACCTTTTTATGTCTCCCTTGTTATCAATGGAAAAGTAATCAAGAATTGTATGCTTGACTCAGGAGCATCAACAAATATTATGCCTCTAGCTATCATGCAATAAGCTTGGTTAAAAATAGATAAGGCATGTGGAAAATGCTATGCAATGGATGCTAGGGAGGTACTAGTTATTGGAATCATGAAGGATGTGGATTTTATGCTAGCAACATATCCAAAAAGGACCTACACAATGAACATAACAGTAGTTGACATAAAACCACAGTATGGTATGTTGTTATCAAGAAGATGGGAAACATTGATTGGAGGAAGTATGAAGTTAGATTTATCATACGCCATGATCCCAATGAATGGTAGAGATGTCAAACTAGTCAGAGAAGAAAGGTCACCAGAAACAGTTGAAAATCAAGATTCAGAAGAGCATATCTGTTTTGTGGATACTGACTATGAGAATTTCAGAGTTGTCTTAGATGATCAAGGAAATGAAGAGAAAGATCTTTGCATCCAAGGGCTTGACTAACAGGGTCTCTGGACTATGTATTTTGATGGAGCTTGTTCAAAGGAAGGTTCTAGTGCTAGAGTTGTGTTTTTGTCTCCAACAAGTAAGCTTCTGAAATTTTCTTTCCTGTTAAAGTTTGCCTGCACAAATAATATTTCAGAATATGAAGCTCTGCTATTAGGGCTAAATGTTGCTCTGAAGCATGGGATTAAGATGCTAAGAGTGTTTGGAGATTCAGAGTTAATTGTTTCCCGGGTGAGAGATAAGTATGCTTCAAAAAATAAGAGGTTAAAATAGTATAAGCATGCTGTATGGGATACAATTGAATTATTTGATGCTTTTTCAATAAATTGGATAGAAAGATCAAAGAATGTCATGGCAGACTTTTTAGCTAATGTGGCCATAAGGCCAGATGATGTCACTCTGTCTGATGTTACAAATGTTGAAGTTCAGGTTAGACCTGCAGTACCTGATAATGTATGCAGTTGACAGGTGTTTGATGATGATAGAGATTTGTTGAGGTTCCTACACTGCATAGATGAGTATGAGAACCAGGAGATTGATTTTCAGAACTTTGTAGAAGTTGTGAATGGAAAAGAAATTCTTTTGGGGAAAGAAGTAATTCAACTTAAGACAAATAAAATCCCCAGAGGGTTGGTTGCTTTAGAAAGAGTATTTGGCAATAGAGACCAGTTTGTTAAGAAGGCATCTCCTACAAACAAGGATGACTTGGAGGAGATAAATTTGGGGACACACCATGCCCCCAAAAGGGTATATATTGGCAAACAGCTCAAGCCACACATCAAGAGTATGTTGATAGCACTATTGAAAAAATATAAGCATGTTTTTGCATGGTCATATGAGGACCTAAAAGATTATAGAGAAGACTTATTCCAACATGAGATTCCATTGAAGCCTGGAGGTAAGCCATTCAGACAAAAACAAAGGCCTATTAATCCAACTTTGGCTCCAAAAATGCAGCAAGAGCTTGTAAAGCTTAGGGATGTTGGAATAATTGTACCAATCAGACACTCAACCTGGGTGTCCAATCTTGTCCTAGTTAGAAAGAAAAATGGTGATATAAGACTTTGTGTGGACTTTAGAAACTTGAATGTATCTTCTTTAAAGGATAATTATCCACTGCCTAACATGGAGGCCATGTTGCAAAAGGTGACTGGTTGTGAGCTTTTATCCATGATGGATGGATTTTCAGGATATAATCAGGTGAAGGTAAAAGAATATGAACAATATAAGATTGCCTTCACCACTCCATGGGGAACTTATGTATATGTAAGAATGCCATTTGGACTAACAAATGTAGGTGCTACATTTCAGAGGGCCATGGATGTTGCTTTTGCAAGACTGATTGATTCAATTTTGGCTGTATATTAAGATGATTTAACTACCTATTCAAAAAGGGAGGAGCAACATTGCATGCATCTAGAGAAAATTTTTGTTAGAGCATTGGAATATGGTATTTTTCTTAACCCAAAGAAGTGAACTTTTGGGGTAGTAGAAGGAAAATTATTGGGACACATTGTTTCCAAGGATGGAGTCAGGATTGATCCTGAAAGGGTTGCTACAATTGACATAATTCAAATTCCTAAAATAGTGAAAGGCATTTAGTCTTTCTTTGGGCAGATTAACTTTGTTAGAAGATTTATTCCCATTGCAGAAATTACAAAGGATATTTCTAAAATGTTGAAGAAAGGTGAAACTATCAAATGGGAAAGTGAAGCAATTAGATCATTTCAGAATATCAAAGAGGCTATAAAGATGGCTCCTGTGTTGAGATCTCCTAATTTTTCTAAGCCACTTTAGTTGTTCTCATTTGCTTCTTTTCACACTATTGCTGCATGTTTATTACAAAAAAATGAAGATGGTTTTGAGCAACCTATTGCTTTCTTTAGCATGTCATTGCAGGCAGCTGAGTTGAAATATGATATTATGGAAAAGCAGGCATATGCATTAGTTAGGGCAGTCAAAAGCTTCAGACTGTACTTAGTAGGATCTCAGATAGTTGCATATGTGCCTCATGCAGTGGTTAAGGACATTTTCACTCAGCAAGAAGTGACAGGAAGAAGATGTAGATGGATTAACAAGTTACAAGAATTCAACATAGAGATACAAATTACAAAATTGGTAAGGGGACAGGGTTTGGCTAAGATGATGACACAATCAAATTTGGAGGCATGCCAGGTAAATGTAGTTTAGAATGAAGTTGTTAATATGCTAGAATCTGGATGGTACAAGGATATTGTGTATTATTTGCAGAATTTGAATTGTCCTTCCCATCTCAGTGACAGTCAAAAAAGGACTTTAAAGTTGCATGCTATCAAATACATAATTATTCAAGGAGAATTATACTGGAAGAATCTCGATGGTGTGCTACTTAGGTGTGTGGATGAAAATCAAGCTACAGATATTTTAAATGACACGCATAAAGGAGTGTGTGGTGGACACTACACTGCTAAGATAACAACTCACAAAATTCTTAGAGCAGGCTATTGGTGGCCCACCCTTTTCTCAGATGCACAAAAGATGGTAAGAACATGTGATCCCTGTCAAAGGTTCTCAGGAAAACTTAAGTATGAAGGTGCATTACCCCTCAGAACTGTAACTGGGAAAGCTCCATTTCAGCAATGGGGAATTGACTTTATAGGGGAAATTCCAGAAAAATCAAGTGGAGGACATAGTTGGATTTTGGTTGCTACTGACTATTTTACTAAATGGATTGAAGCCATCCCAATTAAGAAAGCTACAAGCAGGATGGTGATGGATTTCATTTTGGAACACATTATTATCAGATTTGGGGTGCCAGTCAAAGTGGTCACTGACAATGCCATGTGCTTCAGTTCTGGTGAGTTTGTTGATTTTTGCAATAACTATGGGATTAATTTGTCATATGCATCACCATATCATCCACAAGGAAATGGTCAGGTAGAGTCAAGTAACAAAAGCGTTATGAAAATCATCAAAAGGATGGTAGACAAGAACACAAGGGCATGGGATTCAAAGTTAAAGTTGGCACTATGGGCTGACCGGATAACAGTGAAGAAAGCAATTGGAAAGTCACCTTTTGAGCTGGTATATGGTGCAACAGCTAAGTTACCTATGAATAATTTCCTACCAGTTTATAAATTCATACAAGAAAGTGATAAAGAGATTGAAGACTCAATGACTGAAAAGATAAATCAACTGGTTGCATTGGATGAAACCAAAAGAGAAGCACAGAAGACAAATATCAAGAAACAACAGAAGGTGAAATATTTATTTGATAAAAGAGCTATAGAAAGGAAGTTTCAGATAAGTGATTTGGTCCTTGTTTGGAATGCAAAGAGCCAAGATAAGGGCAAGCATGGTAAATTTGAGCCCTTATGGATGGGCCCATATCAAATCAGCAATACTCATGGAGAAGATTCCTACTTTCTCCAGGCCTTGGATGGTGAACTACTGGAATTGCCTATGCAGGGTCAGTTCCTTAAACCTTATTTCTCATGAATGAATGTCTTGAGTGCACATTGTAAATTAGGTGTGAATATTCTGTATATACCTTGTATAGTCGGTGGTGTTTTATGTTTTGCGTTTTGCTTGGTCTGTCCCAGAGCAGTCTGGTTCTCGTTGCAGCCTTGTGCCTGCACGTCCCCAGTTGGAGCCAATGGTGGTGCCCACCTAGGGTTAGGGTTTCAAGATAGAACATCTGCAGGTTTTTCATTAAAACCCTAAAAAATTCTAAGTCCCGAGGTCTCTTGCTTTGTATCTTTTAAATTTGCGTTGACCTCTTGTAGCAAGTCATCGATCACTTAAGTTGCATTTTCATGCCTTAGCATTCATAGGTTGACCGGCCCCTATGCATTGCATTACCGCTTCCTCCCGTCGCACTAAAAGGAAAGAAAGAAAAATGCTAAGTCAAAAGAAAACCCTCTATACGGTAGTGAAATTTGTTGCATGTATCGGGTTGTATATGACTGTTGTATCTAATGTGCAAGTTCAAATGTACAAATGCATATGTGCAAGGACATCTGCAGGTTTTTCATTAAAACCCTGAAAAATTCTAAGTCCCGAGGTCTCTTGCTTTGTATCTTTTAAATTTGCGTTGACCTCCTGTAGCAAGTCATCGATCACTTAAGTTGCATTTTCATGCCTTAGCATTCGTAGGTTGACTGGCCCCTATGCATTGCATTACCGCTTCCTCCCGTCGCACTAAAAGGAAAGAAATAAAAATGCTAAGTCAAAAGAAAACCCTCTATACGGTAGTGAAATTTGTTGCATGTATCGGGTTGTATATGATCGTTGCATCTAATGTGCAAGTTCAAATGTACAAATGCATATGTGCAAGGATGGACCCAAAAGGAAATTTCAATCAGCCTTTGAAAATGGTGAAAAAATAGTTGTATGCTTTCTTTCGCATATTGGGTTTGTATGTGCTTTTTAGATACATTCCTGGAATATTCTGCAGTTGTATATCACATATTCCATCGCAGATTCAATGCTTGTATGTAAGGGCTTGCATGTATATTTTGTTGTATCTTTGATATACAGCTGGTATATACAAGCGGCAGACTTCAAAAAGGATTCAAATCAGGTTGAAAGCAGTAGTCAGGCCCGCGGATATGCAAGGGGATTGTATGCATGTGACTTATACATAGGAACATACAAGTCCTGGATCTCAAAAGTTATCAAATCTGGCGGGCAGTCATACAATGGTAAGAGTTGAAAAGTGAATGGCTTTCTTTTGTATATCGGGTTGTATGTATCTCCGACACACAACGACAATATACATTGGTGACATGCAAAAGAAAATACGCAAGTGACCACGTACAAGGTATAATGTATATCAGCAATACATACATGCAAGTCATTATGCAAAGGTAAGATGCAAGTCAATATGCATTGGGTTACAATTGAATATGCAAAGGTGAATGTATGTCGGGTTTGCATGTTGGGACATACAAAGGTTTCATCGGCGAAACAATGTACATCGGCAACTCATGCAACAGTCTTCCCGACGGTCGATGCACATACAAAGGTGTTTGTATATCTAATATACAAAGAGACATCATACAAGCTGGACCTGACGGGAGAATCAATTGCAATGAATAGTCATTTTGGGGTCCGCGGCTTGTATAATGAAGTGCTTGCATGTTAGAATGTAAAATGGGAAAGATACAAAGGCCGAATTCCAAAGATTGTTTCAGTTTGCTTCATAAGGGTTTAGAATCTGCGGATTGTATGTATGTTGCATTTGTATATGCAATATATAAAGCGATGATACAAAGGGGGAGATGCAAGACCCAGACCCGATGGTGATTGTGATCTGTTCTATAAGGATTTGAGGTCCACCTTGTATGCAAGTGATTGTATGCGTATACAATCTTGTTTACAACTGCAAAAACAAAGGGAAATGCATTGGCTCGTCGGCAAGACTTCACCCATCGGCGGCTTCATCCGTGCTCATTCTGACAGCTGATGGAGATGCAAATGCACAGCGACAGAGGTCCAATAGCAGGCTGCCACATATCCAGGCACTGTTATATGTATATGCTTTTGCATATACAAGGATTTAAAAGGCAATTGAGGTTGAAAAGGCAAAATGTATGTGGCGATGGGAAAAGTCAAAGGAGATAAAGCACCTACGTGGCACATTTCTATTGGATGACAACTTTTTAACATAATTCAGGTTGCAGATCTTGGTGATAGATGGAAAATCGACGGCTCTGTTCAAACGGAGGGTTTTCCACGTTTCTATAGTGGCATTCTTGGTGGGAGAATTTGCAATGCACGCAGTCTACGACATTTCCAAGGCAGCGAGTTGGTTGGTCATTAATGGCAGAAGTTATAGAGGCATGGCCGATGAGTAGACTGGCCAGCTACCATATTCAAAGGTAAAAATCTTTAGACAACAGCACATCTCCTGATTTCACCTGCCTTTCCTTCCTTTTCTGCATGCTGCATTGAATGTTTTGGGTGCCATTCTATGGTGCATTGTATCTGGCAGAATTTTGGCAAATTTTTGAAGTGACCATTGTACTTGGTTGTTGAGTACACAGTCTTGCTGTATATGAAGACTGTGTCACTCATTTGAAGGTTGTTGAAAACTGGACAAATCTTGGTGGAGTAATAAGATACATTTCTACTGGTGGCTCTGTTTTGGTGTCTTGTGAGTTTATGAATCATATGTTGTATGTTTTTATGCATAAGTTTACTGGTTTCATGTTGTTTTATATGAGAAATGCATCATTGCATGTATTTAGTTGTTTGTCTCCAGGTTGTGGGCATCTTTTCTTTTGAATCTGAGTAGCTAAGGGTTATTTTAGATTCAGGAACATGGGCTTTCTATGTTGAATGTCTAATTTCTTACTTTTGTTCAAGGAGAAAATTAAATGTTTTAGGTTAAGCATTGAGAAAGGTATGCTGCAACAAGGATATCATTAAATATGAATGACCAAATACTCAGTTTTGGCAAGTATCTGTAAGGCAGACACTAAAAATCCCCTTGAAACCCAGTTATTGATTCAGGTTTATGGTAATCATTCACATATGTATGTCTATTGACTCCGAGCCTTGAGATAGGCACCAGTCTGGTCTTGTATTGAGGTTATAGCCCAAGGTCCCAGTCTTGCAGCCAATTACAAAAATACAAATTCTAACTTCAAGTATAAACCTTTAGGACTTTAGAAGTAGTTTTAGGACCAAAATCCTCTGATTTACAACTGAATATAGGCCCAAAGCTAGCCCCTTTGCACTTATTTTACAGTTTTGGTCTGCATAAGAGAGGATTTATCTGCTTTGTATCAACATCCCAGTCAGTTCACAAGCATATCTTATGGATGTTGAATAGGGAATACCCCCCTTGGTTCTGCAGAGCCTAAAGAAGGAGAGGAGATATTTATAGAGTCTATCTCTTGTATTGTTGGCTCCTAGCTCGAAAATCCTGTTGATCAATGATGGCTACCTTGTAGGGATAACTGGGAACCATCCAGTTTGGGAAAAATTCAACAAAGTCTATTGTTTTATCCAAAGGCAATTCCCTACCCATCTCTTTCTCTAAAGACTTCCGAATACCCTTTTGTGCCATTTCATATTTTACTTTGATAATGGTATCAAGAGGGATACCATGCTGGAGCTCTTTGATTATATTGACACCAGGGCTTGGAGACGCTAACGTCAATGCTTGTTTCTGCAATAGAGGAGAAGTAACACCCCTCATGACAGGAGCTTGGTATCTAGACTGTCTGGGGACTATAACCCCTTGGACCACATCTCTACCCTTTTCAGCCAATTTCCCAAGTGGGACTTCATCTTCCTCATCCAATGATCCCGCTTTTGTTGCTAGTGTCTGAAGCACATGAATGGGAATTTGCCTCCATGGGAGTATCCTTTTGTGATGGAGGTGGTGCATAAACCAAAGATATCCCCTCGGTAGTAGCTTGCTCTGCGTCCCCAAACTACTGGGCTCAACTAACTTGGCCTCTATGACTTGCCTTTTGTGAACAAAAAAGTCATCATACCCTTCCTCCTCTCTTTCTTTTCTCTTCTTCTTTTTGTCAATAGTGATGGCAACACCTTTGCTTTTAACTCTTGAACCTTCCTTGCTGCCCAAGCCTTAGTTCTTTTCATGACGCTGGAGGTCATGACATCTATTGATGTCCATCCGGTAATGGGTAATCAAGTAAAGAGATTGGATCTTTGAATATCTTCTTCTCCTCATACTCCCTATCAAGGATATCATCATCATCATTCTTCAACTGAGGAGGAACCTCTGGCTGGCCTATTGTTTTTATTTGGGCCAAAGTAAGCCTTTGGTATCCATGCTTCTTGGCCTCATGTTCATCCTGACAATCGGCCCAAAAATCCTCCGAATGAACACTGTGTTTGTATTTCTTGTTAAATCTTTTCTCTACCCTATGATAAGGGTCATAATCTTAGGCCAAAGGAAACAACTACAAATTCAAGCTTGCTAAATCCTTTTCTACATCCTTAACATTATCTATATTAGGGGCTGCATACCAACCAACCATTATACAGAACTTCCTATATGGTCTCCCCTCTATCACCTGGGACAATTCAAAAGTAGGCAATTGTTGCCTCACCATCTCCATCAGGGCAACCTTATCTGATGGATACCTTGGGAGCATGTAAGGCTATCTGCTAAAGCCCTGCATCCAAATGTGGGAATAAGTTTTGGCTTGCACAAACCACAAACCATATGCATCTATCAATTTTGTCATGGTGGGATCTCCCTCTAGCATCTGGACCAGATGCATGGTGAAGCAATCATTCACTCTTCTATAGTTCCGAATGGATTGATCCCTTTCTAATTTGGGATAGTACTCCCAAGGAGTTTTTTCATGCTGTAGCACGCCCATCTTTCCTATTCTTTGCAATCCATTGAACGTGCCTTTGGCGGCAAAAGCATAGACCAGGTATCCTGTCATCTTAAAGATCCTATCCTTCATCTTCTTCCATTTGATGACCTAATCATAGAAGGCATCACTAATCGTCATGGCCCATTATATCTTGGTTTCTAGATTTTCAATGACTAGCCTGATCAGTCTGAACATCCAGGGTTCAAAATTGCCACATCTAGGCATCCCGTTCATCCTGTTGAGCAGGAACATCATGTATTGCACTTCCTTTGAGATACATCATACTTATAAAGGTGTTGCGGCATTTTAGCCACTGCTTTAGCTGTATTGGTTGGATGTCTCCAACCTAGATAGATCACTTTCCTACAGGCCTTCATACATGTATTGTATTCTTTTGCTAAGGATGTCAAATCTGGTACAAACATCCCACGAGTTGTTGGTAATTTGAAAGCGGTAGAGATGCCATCTATGGAGAAGTAAAAAAAAACCCTGTCTTCCTTTTCTACCTTTCTAGTGACCACATTATAGTTTTGAACACATGCAACCAACAAATCCAGGGGCTCTGCAACATATGGGAATCCGGCTGCATAATACATTCCCGTTGTCACGATGTTCTTGAGGATAGGGTTATCCTCGATGTTATTTATTCTTGTTCTGAAGGCTTCTATGTCAATGTTCCCACAATGAGTGTCCTCTACATATCCTTGAGTATGGCAAATATTGTTCATTCTTGGAAGATGTCACGATGGAATTCTGAATCCCTCTTGTCCATCCATTGTTGAGACATGATTGACTTGCAAGCGAAGACATGGGTCTCAAATAGGGAATATATATATAGGGTTAGCTGACAAAATCTTATGCTTTTTAAGGAATAACCCTATAAGCAAACCAGTTGAACCCAATTATAAAGAAAACCCAGCTAACATCCTATCCATATTGTCCTATACCTAATGAATCACAATACTCTACAAAAAAAATAGAGCAAAGTGACTTCAACATACTTGTGTGATGTTTTAACCTAACTACAAGCTGTGTTAAAGAACTATGCACCACAGACAGATATCTCCACACTTAATCTCCTTCTTCTTTGTATGCTTAGCTTGAACTCTCAACGACAAACTCAGCATCAGCCCTGTAACTTAGTAAAAATCACTTTCGCTCTGATAAATACACAATTTTGAATGCAAGGTATCGATTTTGGACTCGGAGTTTCTTTTTAATTCGATTAATTTGTGATTTAGGGCATATTAATGATTCAGGGAGTGATTTGACAACTTGTTTTAGTGAGATCACCCAGGATTAGATCATAAGTGTCCATTCACACATTTTTAAATTTAAATGCCAATGGCATCTTGTTCACATTTATTGCAAAAAGTGTGGGGTGCTTAACAGAGAGTCTGATAAGGAATATTCGTGTGGATCTATTCGGATGAAAATGATCCAGGTGACATCATCAAATTGGGTCAACTATCATTGACGAAGAATTCTTTATTCGTGACCCAATTTTGATTCATGTTAGGTAGAGATGTCGATGTGGACACCTCATGCCATTGGTTACATGAGTGCATGGATATTTGGGTATCAAGATATTAAAGTACAAAATATCCATGCAGGCCTCATATCTTGATGATGTGAGCAAAATGAAATTTCTTTATTTCATAGAGATAAGGTGACGTAAGTAGGATGGGGATATTAAGTCTTGGGTATGGATATTTTGAAATGTAATATCCATATAGGCTAAAATCCTGATGATGTAAGAATGCTCGGGACTCTTCATAGGGTAAAGATGACATGCCGTCATCGGGAGGAGGATATTAAGAAACCTGATATCCCTGCGTTCTAATATCCCTATGGGTCTAACATTTGTATGACATAAGCATATAATATACGCGGTGAAGACATTGTGTCACCAGGATATGGATATTTCTCATCAGGATATTTAAAGATAATATCTAGACGTTATGTTAATATCAGGATGCGCAAGGGTACCCCTATGCGAGTGACGTTCAACCAATTGGAGGGGTTACATTTGATGTTAGAATATTAGAAATGATCTGGATATTATGAATAACATCTGAATGCAGAATGTGAATATCTAGATGACCTTTGACCGAGGTTTGACTGGGCATAACTTCTTATTCTAGAGGAATTTTGTGGTGCTTCAAAAGGCAAACTTGTTTAAAATTTTATGATCTTTTACTTGATGAGGTTTGTGATAATGAAATCTGATTTTGAAAATTAACCTCTCCCTCTTGAGGTCCTGATAGGCACAGGATGACATCCTAACATGAATCTGATACTGACTCTTTTTACCATACCGCCCAAAGCAAGGGAACAGACAAGCCAGTGAAAAGTGGGTCCCTGTTTTGCTAAAGAAAAATGGGGCGTGTTGTGTAACCACACAACGACTTGCCACCAAAGAACACAACCAAAATTCAAATAATTCAAGAGATGAGAACAAGTTAAAACATAATGTTCCTGCTCTTGTCAAGTGTAAGTATCTTAACCTTCCTGAATGACATCATGTTCATCAATATAACAATATGCAAGAAGGAGTCAAGTGTGTGCATGTGGTTAATATCCTTCATCTTGTAAATAAGTTGAAAATGCTAATGACAAGTGTTAAGCTACATAGTTTGGTTTAACCCTCATAGCCAACCTAGATAGAGCCTTGTTGTCAGCAGGTGTCCATAGCCCCGACAAGGTTATCGTTGAAATTCTCCCAAGTAGAGTCCCACTGCCAGCAAACATCCATAGCCCTGGTAGAGTTACTTGGATGGCCTAATTATCCTTTTGGATATTCAATATGTTTCTTTTTATATAAGATATGATCATGTAAGCACATTTTTGCAAGGTGTGAGCACTTGTTGTTTTAGGTTGAGAATTGCAATGGTAGCAAGGGAAAACCTTTAGATTTTTCACTTAACCCTACATTAACATGTTCAACAAACCCAAGGTTGTTAGGTGTATTTAGTGAGGACCTCTTTGAGCAATAATAGTTATCACTGATGGACATGATATTTTAGGCCTGACCAAGAAATACTTACTCTAACATGAGTTACAACCTATGTAAGAACTTGTATCCATTTCTTGAATTCTAACAATTTTGGTGTTTTCTTAAGTGAAAAGGTGCATCATCTTTCCCAAGAAAAATAAAGACTCAGCAACAAGCGAAGCAAAGCAAATACACAAAGACAAACTATAGAAACAGCTATACAGAAATATACGTATGATACAATGTCATGACATGACCTATCTAAGTCTGAAAATAATGTTTGAGGAATTGTCCATTGACTGTGAATGGGACATCCTTGCTTGTTAAAGTTTTAAGCTTATAGGTGTTATCACCTAGGATTTTTGAGATTTGAAAGGGCCCTATCCAAAGCTTGTCAAATTTTCTATGGTCACCTTTCCTTTCATGTGCTTTGTCCCATGATAGGACTAAGTCTGAGATTCTAAAAGTCTTCACTTTGGCTCTTTTGTCAAACCAACGCTTGACAATAGCCCGATGTTTTGCAAATTGGTCAATTTCTCTATCTCTCTTCTCTTCTAGGTGCATGAGTTGAAGTAACCTGACTTCTTGTTTGTTATTGATGCCTAGATATTCCTGTGCAAACTATAGGGTAGGGATTTTGAGGTTGACAGGGAGGATAGGATCCACCCCATAAACTAACTAGTAAGGGGAATTACCCAAAGCAGTCTTCACTCTAGTTAGATCTACCCACACGTCATATTTAAGTAGGGTATTCCATTCTCTGGGATTCTTTTCAATCAATTTCTTTATGATGTTTAGTAAGTTCTTATTGGTTGACTCTACTAAACCATTACCTTGGGGATAATAGTTTGAAGAGAACTTTAAAATCACCCCATAATCAAAAGCCCAACTAGATAATTTTAAAGATGCAAAAAGCTGGTTCATTATCACATACAAGGGCGTAAGTAACTCCATACCTGGTGATAATGTTACTCTCTAGGAATCAAATCACATCCTCTATAGTACAGGTCTTGCTATTGATGGCCTCAGTCCACCTAGTGCAGTAATCAGTGATTGTCAATACATACCTATGTACCGAGGATGATGGAGGATTGACGGGACCGATGAAGTCCATGCCCCATTGTGCAAATGGGTGCATCTCCATGACCGGTTTCAATGGTTGAGCAACATATCTTTCTCTGTTGGAAGCAATATGACAGGTATGGTAGTATTTGATGTGGTTAGCAGTGTCTCTGAAAATCATTGGCCAATAGTATCCTACTCTCAGGATAGCATGAGTGGTGGCCAGGTGAGATCCATGTGTTGTTCCAAATTTGTCATGTAACCCTATAAGGACTTTATTAGCTTCGGGCTTGTCCAGGCACTTAAGGTATAGCCCTTCATAGTTTTTCTTCAAGAGTACCCCTCCTTTTATCATATACTTCTGTGATTTAATGTTCAGGGCTCTCCTCTGAGAAGCCTGCATCTTTGGTGGACATCTTCCGACAATCAAGATATGCCTTATATCTGAATACCAATCAACTTGTTCTTTTGTGTTTACCGTATACTATTGGCTTATTAGATTTGCATCAATTTCAGCAATCATCTGGCTAAGGGCTTGTCCTCTAACTAGCTTCATGGGGGTTATGCCTATATCATATTCTTGAAACACTATTATCCACTTCACCCTCTTTTCCCCATGTTTGCTCTGCATTAGGAGTATTTTAACAGTTACATCAAGTACCACAACAATTATCTTGCTTCTTAGGATATAGTGTCTAAATTTTTTCACTACTCTGACTAAAGCAAGGGCTTGCCTTTCAACATCCATGTATCTAGGCTCTACATCTCTAAAGGGAGAGCTCATGAAAGCGATGGGTTTCTCTTCTTTTGCTTCACTTCTCTGCGTCAGGACGGCTGCACATGTATGCTCTAAAGCAAACGAATAGATGTAAAACTCCCTAGTGTAATCTGGGCTGATTAAGACAGGTGCATCAGCTATGGCCTTCTTGATATCCTCAAAGGCAACTTTCGCCTTAGGTGTCCATTCAATTTTGGCATCTTTCTTGAGCATTGCATTGAGTGGCCTTACTATTTCTGGAAATCGTGTGATGAAGTTTCTCACAAAATTAATTTTACCGAAGTAGGATTTGAGTTCCTTTTTACTCCCTGGAAGTTGCAGCTTCATTATAGAGTCAACTCTAGCAAGGTCTATGGTGATCCCATTCTTAGATATTGCGTGACCAAGCAATTTATCGGTGGTCACTCCAAAGATGCACTTCTTTGGATTTAATGAAATACCATACTGCTCACACTTTTTAAGCACCTTCTTGAGGTCTTCTATATGGTCACCTCTCTTATTCGAGAAAACTGTCAGGTCATCCATGTATATGACTATGTAGTGGCCGACTAGGCCCTTGAATGCTATGTCTATTGCATGTTGAAATGTGGCTCCAACATTTATTAGGCCAAAAGGCATGCGTCTTTAAGCAAATATCCCCCATTTGGTGGTGAATTCCATTTTTAATATGTCTATCTTGTCCACCGTGACTTGATTGTATCCTGAAAAACCATTCAGGAAAGACATCATTTGAGCTCCATTCACTATCTGTAGAACTTCATCTAGAGAGGGTAGAGGATATTTATCCTTTTCTAAGGCTCTATTGAGATTCCTGAAGTCCACACATAGGCCTATGTCTCCATTCTTTTTCTTGACTGAAACTAGATTGGCTACCCATGTTGAGTGCCTGACAGGAAAAATGATCCTTGCATTAAGTAACTTTTTAACTTCTTCAAAGATTAAGGGTTCCAACAAAGCATTGACTGGCCTCTGTTTTTGCCTGAATGGCTTGGCATCCGGATTTAATGGAATAGTATGAGTGATGATAGAAGTATCATACATTTTTAGTTCATCATAAGTCCATGCGATGATATGGATATAATCTTTTAATGCCTGAGCTATCCCTGTCCTTTCCTTCTTCTGTACAGACTTTACCTATCAGGACATTCCTAGTGTCATCACCCTGTCCTATGTTAACAGGTGAATATTCTCCTTCGTCTGTCTTAGGGAGGTCCTTCTACTTTATCATTTTATCTAAGTCAAAATCTCTTTCAAGCTTAATCATGCCTTTGGGGATTTTGTTACTTGGTAAGTTCATGATTTCATCTTCTTCCCAGACATGATCTTCTAAGTTCTTTTCATCTAGGATCTGTGCTTCGAATATATCCCTGTTTGCAATAAAATCTAGGATATGTTGGTCATCATCAAACACTTGGAAATTAGTGATGTTATCAAATATGGAATGTACTGATACCAATTCTACTAAAAATCTTTTCATCCCAGAGATGGATAATGGTTCCAATGTGCCGACAACTTGTGCCAATGCATCAACTCTATGATTTTGTTCCCTGGGAACATGTGTGATATTGAAAGCATCAAAAACTTCTATTAAATCCCAAATTCTATGTCCATAATTTGATAACTTTTTATAATTACATGCGTAGATACTCTTGACTTGTTTTACTACCAATTTTGAGTCCTCGTAGACATGTAAAATTTTGACTTTCTTTCTCAGGGAAAATAGTAAACCATGTATCAAGGCCTCATACTCAGCCACGTTATTTGTACAAGGGAATTACAATTTGCTGCTAAAAATGACCTTCATGATGGATCAATGAGATCAATTCCTACTCTAGCTCCTTGTTTAGATTTAGAACCATCAAACCTTAGGATCCATGGTTTATCTTTTGTTAGTGGCTTATCAGGACCTTCTCTTTTTCTTTTGGCATGCGCAGATGCACCACTAGATATCCACTTCAACTTCTGTGATTCATTTTCTATCACCTTTGGATGTTCCCTTTGGACATCATCACATTGGATATCTTCTCTCTATCTCTCTTTGATGTTGTCATCTTGATTACCAAGGAATGTTGCATTCTCTTTTCTTTCATCTTTAGAGATATCCCTTATATCACACAGTTTATCTCTTGAGCATAGCTGCTCTTCCTTGTTCAATAAGGCACATGTTATCTCTGAATGTGATGTCTCGTGAAGCCTACACCATCCTTCCATCAGTGCATGATGTGGAGGATTTCCTTGCAGAATATGTCTCTGAATTTGTTTAGACAATAATTCCTCAAATTAAGTCAGGTAACTCCCTCTATCCTCATCTGATAATTCATAGTTTGACTCAATAAAGCAATCGGTCCCTGGGGTGGTAACGTTTATCTTTTTTTCATGGGGATGTGCCTTGTCACATATTAAAATCTCTTCTAAATTATGCATGCAGATATTACCATGATGTATCATCTGGTCATGCTTCTTTGTATCTGAGGAGAACAAACAAGAATCAGTATCATCATCATCAGATACTTCACTAACATTGGTTGGTGATAATCTGATTTCACTACACATTCCTTCCAACTCAATCATATCTAGACATGCCTCACAACTCTTTTCTGAATGTGCTTCCTCATGTAACCTGTACCAATCGGATATCAAAATATCTTCCATGGATATCCCAGTCAATTGCCACCTCTATATTTCTCTGAATAGGTATTTTTCAAACTCAGTGAAATGATCAACTTCTTCTCGTCAGTTGAACAGTAATCAGATTCAATGATCACCTAGTCCTCTTGGTCATTATTTTCCTGCATTTACACATTACACATCAGAACCTCTTCAATTCTAATTGTTTGAGGTCTTATTGTACAAACCCCTGGTTCAACATCTACGTATAATATCTTGTTGGTATTGTTATACTCAGTTATCATGTGTTTCATCCTAGGTTCAGCCTCTATTCTTATCTGATTGGGGATTCTGTTCTAGGGTAACCACATATGACTAAAGTCAGTAGCCATGTATCCACTTAACATTTTAGACCAGTCCCTGCTAAGAAGCATTCCATAAGTATCAGGTATGTCTACTGCCTAGACATCAATGTAATACTGCACCCTTGGGTATGATGCAAGTTGCGTGTGGATATGAGTTAATTCCCCTACTACACTTACTTCTATTTTGTCAAGTTGTGTCACCTTTTTGAGGGATTTGGCTAGATGTAAACCTAAAGCATTGCAAATGGAAAAGGGCATCACATTCGTTGATGCACCTGAATCCACTAGACAGTTGTGTAAATTCTTACCAAATATCCTCAGTGTGAGCAAGAATGGGAGTGACTCTGACTTATCTCTAAATAGTGTCATATGTGATGTTTCAGCCACCTAGACAGTAGCTTGTACTCTAGATTTGACGGTATTATCTCTGGATGTAGGATCTCTAGTTAGGATGTGCCTAGGGTTATGACCAAGATTGTCATCCTTGGGACTAGGTTCATCCAAGGACTTCAAGAAAGCCTCCTTGATGACATGGGTTTTCAAAAGTTCTGACAAAAACAAATTGATCTTTATCTTCTTCATCTCTTCTGCTAGATATGTAAAAAGTTTATCTGAATCAAGCAGCTACCTTTGACACTATATTTTGGGGTGTGAGATACTGAGTATTCACCTTGGGAGGTCAAGGGTTATTATTGGCTTTTGGATCTGGTGGTGTATTGAAGTTATTAGGAGGGATTGATGTGGCCAATGGACCAATTGGTCTATTTGCATTACTCCTAAGGTTATTATTATATCTACCCTAATATTGTTGTTGGTAAGCATGAACCTCTTCAGGTTCCTATTTAGGCTCATTTTCATCCTCAAAACAAAACCCATAATTTGACTCAAATGCTAAGGCAGACTCTTCACACACCAACGTGTAATTCTCATGAGTTGAGGTCATTTGATGATGTTGATGACTACCAGTACTTTCAAGCACAAGAGCAAACTCATATCCTAGGGGGACAATTTCATTTCCTTTAGGAAAAGGTGGATCTCCAGTAGTACTTGATACTTCATCTTGGAATATGCTAGTTGCTATTTTGAACTGAGGGCAATCTAGTTCAACATGTGCATTGGTATTATGCATTCTGTACCAATTTGTGAGTGCAACTTCTTCTAAATTCACCCTAGTAGTTTGCTTGGGTTCAGTAGGAGGTTGAATATTTGATGGCGAAGGCAATGAGCCATTATTTAGCCAGGTGTTCCAAGTTCTAGGTGGCCTAGGGGCAGCATTGTTATTGCTATTATTATTGAAATTCCTATCGTTATTGTATCCCATATCAGGATATTCAAACCTATCATTGTTGTTTCCATATCCCCTGTCAGGACATCCTCTGTTCTGGTTTGACTGAGAATAAAAGTTCTAATTTCTCATATGTGTGACCGCAGTGGTTAATTTTCTTAGTTGCGTAGATATTTCATTGATATCATCTTTCTTCTCTGGAGCTTTGGCTACTACGTTGTCTTGTTGAGGTTTAAATAAAGAACTACCGTTATTATTTGTGGTGTCTTGAGGTGTTTGTCTAGGAAGAGGTGTCATTTGGCCATTTCTATTTGGAGGAGGCATAATACTGAGTGGAGGTACTTGTAATGGACTTGGCATTATGGATGGAGGTATCAAGGATCCATTAGCTTGTGGTTGTGCAGGATATGCAGGATATCCTAGATTGGGAGTGAAGCCAAGTGTTAATTACTGATTGACCTTGATGGATTCCTCATAGGCACCTGCTAGATTAGTAATTGTAGGATGTGTTCTCCTGATAAACATGGATGTTAGGGGACCTAAGGCTGAGTAGTATATTGATCTAGTTGCTTCATCACCTATATTATAGGGAGCAACTAACTTAGAATACATTTTCTAGAACCTAGCATTGAAATTAGAGATTAACTCTCCCTCAGCTCTCTTTATTGTAGCAAACATGTGGTATGTCATAGCTGGATCTACAGGTATTTTAAATCTCCCTAAGAAAGCTTTCTCCAAAGCCTCCCAAGTAGCTATGGAAGATCGGGTTAAACTGATGCACCAGGCATAAGCCTCTTTTCCTAAAGAGTAAGAGAATAACCTACACACGACATCCTCATACTCAATTCTTGCCTTGAAACAAGATTCCTTGTACATTCGGATATGATCTTCTGTAACCTGATAAGGATGATATTTTGGGCATATTTTATCCAGATTCTTTGGCAAAAGGTGATATGCTGCAAAGAGTAAAGGTGATTCTACTAGGAAGAAATACATTGTATGAGGTGCTGGAGGTATAGGAGGGGCTACCGAAGATATTGGAGATGTTATTACAGGTATCACTGAGGATGCTGGTGAACTAGGACTAGGATTGTGATGGATATTTGTTGTGTAGGGTCTGAATCCACGAATTGGAAATTCTTCTAAAGGTCTGATGGATCTCGACCTAGTATTAGGTCGGTGAGCCAGAGATTCACAACTTATGACTATTATGACTGGATCTTTTCAAATATTAGGGTATTTATTTATCTTAACTACATATTTACAATTAAATGTCCAAAGTGACAGGATATTTGCACTATATTTACATAAAATGCAAATATTGGCTCAATATTATGTAAATCCAAACCACTGACTGCAAAGATCAAGATATTTACTCTTTTGAAGTGTATATTTCCAACTATCTTTTCAAAATGACAAGATATTTGTGTAATATTTGTGGAGGTTGCTGGTATGAACTCAAATTGTGGAAATTCAAATTATTGACTGTAAATATCAAGATATTTACTACGAGATTTGGATATTTGCAAGCTATATCTTCAAATTATGAGAGATAAATGGAATCTTTACGTGATTACTCAAAACTTGATGAGATCTTGTGAAATCTGAAAATATCACCTCGTTTGAACACGAGAAATGATATCCAGATGACTAATCTTTAATCTAAATGCTTCATGACCCTCCTTCTAGTGCCAATTTCTGTTGATCATGATGTTAGTCATAAACAAACATAGATAAAGAAATGCAAATCAAACCTTTATCATCTTGAAAGATATGATGAATTTAGAGAATTCATAATCCTAAGTCTCCGTAGATTAGTTCATAATCGTCTGATGTTACTCAGTGGTTTGATGTGCGTTGTTGTTTTCCATTCAAGGGCCTTACATATTGGTTTGAAGTGATTTGCATTTGGATATGCTTTGTTCCACCTGCTTTCTATGAATTCTCAATGAATAAGGTTAAATCTTACTGTATTTAACCTGATCATGCAAATATTAGTATAATTTGAATTAATTCTTCTGCATATCATTCTTGTCAACATGATTCATGATTATTTATGTTTAATTCTTCTGAAATTATCCTTAATTCTATTATCATGAACTATTTCCACTTGATTTGACTTCTACATTGTAAATTTGTTCAAATGATGTGCCTATAAGTATGCATGGTCATGGTTTCTGCCATTATTTATATTTATTTGCATGGTATTTGAGGTTTTGTATGCACTTTGTGTAAATATGCCTAAAATCTTCATTCACTTATGGATATCGGCATATTGTATATGATCTACTTGTTATTTTCTATGTATTTGCAGTTATGGTGATGATTTTATGAAATTAAAGAAATTTAACTTTATGCTTTCTAAGAAATGAATCTTTAGCCATTGATCCATATATACTCTTGACACTGTCATGAAGAGAAGGAAATCAAACCATATTTTCACTGGGTAATTTCACAGCTAGATATGATTGATGCTAATTTCAAAGGAAAGGAATGAAGACAACATGCATAGACTAAAATGCACTCCAAGGGATGCAACAAATCAAAGTAACATGTCTAGAATTCATCCACAGATTACTCAAAGTCTACGATTAGTTGTAATCAAAGGTCTTCATCTTCATTAAGTATGGAAAAGAGTATATATTTACAATTGACTTTGAGGATTGGTCCTGACATTTCAGCAATCCAATCTCAATTAAGCTTCTGAATGACCCTATAACTAGGACTCTCCATCCTTTTATAGGATAAGGATGAGAATCAGTTACAAAAGATCCTGCGGTCAAGGATTATCTATCATGATCAACAATTTACATTGCTTTGACCAAGTCAAAATAAAATCTTCGTGGCACAAGTTACCAGCTGACAACTATTTGGAATACTTTGAAGTATGATTTGCTCAATATGACCACTCTATCCTTCTTCTTTAGTTATGGTGATGATTTTATGAAATTAAAGAAATCTGACTTTATGCTTTCTAAATTTATTGAAAGAAATGAATCTTTAGCCATTGATCCATATATACTCTTTACATTGTCTTGAAGAGAAGGAAATCAAACCATATTTTCACCAGGTCATTCCATAGCTAGATATAATTAATGCTAACTTCAAAGGAAAGGAATGAAGACAACATACACAGACTGAAATGCATTTCAAGGGATGCAACAAATCAAAGTAACATGTCCAGAATTTATCCACAGATTACTCAAAGTCTACGATTAGTTGTAATCGGAGGTCTTCATCTTCATTAAGTATGCAAAAGAGTATATATTGACAATTGACTTTAAGGATTGGTCCTGACATTTCAGCAATCCAATCTCAATTAAGCTTTTGAATGACCCTATAACTAGGACTCTCCATCCTTTTATAGCATAAGGATGAGAATTAGTTACAAAAGATCCTACGATCAAGGATTATCTATCATGATCAACGGTTTACATTGCTTTGACCAAGTCAAAATACAATCTATGTGGCACAAGTTATTGGCCGACAACTATCTGGAATACTTTGAAGTATGATTTGGTCAATATGACCAATCTATTCTTCTTCTTCTTCAGATTCTTCAGAGGACTGCCAGTTAGTTATTATTGCACTGACACCCTGGACAACATTATAGGCCTAGATGACTGCCTCTATCTCTTCCCTATTCAAAATCTTAGCCCTTTTGGTTGCATAGGCTTGTGCCTTCAATTGCTCTTGTAAGGATATCCACTGGTTTGTTCTACTATCTAACTCTTCTCTATATTTTATATACTAGCCTTCATTCTCATAGCCATATCAATGGTATCTTTGGAGAAGTTCTTGATAGGCTCCTGTATTGTAGGCCTGAAATTATCCCTAAAGGCATCGGTAACAAAATCTTCATCTTGGTTTTCTACCTTTCCTTCCACCTTACCTTCCAGAGACTCCAAAATTACTATTTCATCCGACAATAGATTGTGTAGTTTTCCATTGATACTTGGAATTTTATCATTGCATCTTTTTAATATATCCACTACAAACCCAACATCCTCACACCAACTATCCAGTAGTGCAAGTGTTTGTGATGTTACAACTTTATTCGCTATGAGGACATTAGCATCTTTCTTTCACATGTCTTTAAGAGTACCCAGCTATTTGTCATTGGTTATTAACCTTTGGCTCACCTCTTTCTTCATCTTGCCCGCCTTTTCCTTTAGATTTCTCAATAAATCCCAATTGGACAATGATGTCCCTATTGTCTGGTCCCCATCCATCAAGAATTTGTTAAACCAATTATCCATGATCTATGCATGGGGCTTTTGTACATTTAGGGCAGCTATCTCTTCCTGAGAAACCAATGTTAATGAAGTATCTCTAGTTATTTGAATGTTAGTGGGAGCAGCCAATCCTTTCACAAAATCCTGTAATTGGACTACTTGTGCCTTATACATCCTTTTCTTGGATTTCATCTTCTTCATCCTAGCCTCCATAGCATCCATATGATCTCCGAGTCCTCGTGTTACATCCCCTTTTTGGATTCAATATTACTATTTACTTTTTCTTGAATAATACAACCATGTGGATATGTTTTAAAATCATAGGAAATGATGATATGTTTAGAAAAGGTTAATTTTATGAAGTCATGGATTTTTACTTGATTATGATCAATATGATGTTATGAATTAGAATGTCTTTTCGATATGAAAATGAAATGATTTGATATAAATGTGTTTTGATCAAAATATTGGTGCTTTGACCACAAAATTGTATGTGAGATTGGCAATGTCAGGAATAGATGGAACATGTTCGCTAGGAAGAAAGAAGAAGAGAAAGTATCTTTGAGAAAGAGAGAATAAACTCTGGAATAACCCATGGGAGCTTGCCATTGAAAATGAATATCAAGTAGATAAACCTAGATGCCTTGAGTTAAGCTTTGATTGCAGGCTAGTCAATTTTAGACGAGATGTCGAGGTTTGCAAGAATAGGTCTTTCTCCTTTCATAAGTTGTCGTATTGAGTATGGGAAATCGACATCGGTGTCGTAATACTCTGAATTGTGTCATCAAATATGGACGACTGATATATTGTTTATATGTATATACTTGAGATCGAGTTGTAAGTCATGTCTTGTTTAGTGGATCAGCGCAAAAGTCAAAAGTTGTGCGTAAGTCAACCCCAAACCTTATTTTGCGTTCACGCTCAATTCGTCGTTATCGTTGTAAAGCTCTGCAAGCGTATGACGTAAACATCTCCTTGCAAAATTTGACAGATGTTGAATTGTTTCTTTATTGGGCTATTATCGTATTATAAAAGGATTAAATAATGTTTAATTCTTGAGACCATGGTGTGTAGTACCTTTGGTCCTATTGTATTGGAATATACAATATTATATTAGTTATAATTAAATTGTCATTTTGAGATAATTCCTTTATTCTTTGTGATGTTGGTGATCGGGTAGTAGCTCAAAAGAGACTCACTCAAGTCCTTTCTATGATGACTTTTATTTTTGAAATAATCTATTTGCCTTCGAACTTTAAAACCTCATGATGGTCGTCGGCCTAGTCTTTATTCATAGTGTTTGCATTTGATTTATACTCATAAGCGATTATGAGTAGTATGACAGTTTGTTAAAACTGCCAACTGCCACCTCACCATGTATGGAGCTCCACTTTGGAGAATAATCACAGATTGAGTGGATAAGACCAAACCATTTCTGGTAGTGGTCATGTAAAGAGGAGAACGTTATGCATGTCGAGTAGTGACCCTTATTGTTAGGCATGGTCTTGTGAGTGGAGAGGTAGTTTTCCTTCACAGCTAGATGGGATTTAGAGGATAGTTAGAGTCAGTTGGAGGGGAGAGGAAGAAAAAATGCAGAGTAGAAGTGGAGAGGAGACGGAGCAAGAAGCAAAGGTGAACGGCTTAGAGAATAACAAACACCGTGGACCAGTCTGTAAGTAGACAGAGGAGATTATCTTCAGGTTCTCTTCCTCTCATCTCTGCACTGTCTTAGTTAATAGATATGTTATATTAAGTAATGACTCTACTTACTTTACATTGGATCTTAGTATTTGATTAAAGTTGCAAGGTGCGAATTGTTACCAACTGTGGCCTGTGTGTTTTATCACTTTCAAAATGGAAGCAATGTTTTGTCTCCTGCACTACACCGCACCACAGTCGTGAAACCCTCAGTATACTTCATTGCTCTTTGAAGGTTGAGAATATTGTGTAGATGTTGGCTCAACTTTAGGAGTTTATTTGGTTATGTGTTAAGTGCATTCTTGACTAAGTGTTTGGTCGTAAAATATCTCATAGCTATCACAAGCTGCAGTGGCAAAACCTTGTCGATGTAGAATGAGTTCTCATTTGACCAGTCGAATACAAATGCTTAATTATGTCAAATTCTAAAAGAAGCAACTAGTTTTAAAGTAAAATACTTGTTCTGTGATATCCGTCGACAGAGGAGTATCAATGGTGTAAAATGTATGCCGATACATGCAAGACTTGAAAGTCTTCCACAAGTTTGAGTTTAAAATGGTGGGTCGACCAATGAGATTATACTTACTTTGCTGCAAATAGTAACTAGTTTTAGGCCACTCATCTTTGTGAAAAACTCCTATTGCTATAAATATATTTAAACTATTGTGTCTTGAAAGAAGGTTTAGAATTACTTTTGGATCTTACAGTCAAACCAGTTAAATAATGAAGTTCTAGAGAAAACATAAAGAGTTTTAGCCAAGTGTCTAGTCTAGACTTGCATGCATTTTTATTGCAAATAGAAACAACAAGATGGGATTACTAAATGTAAAGTTCAACAAAAGAATAAGCTATGTTGAAGATTCGATAGGTCGAAGGGGATTCTTTAGAATGTTTAATTTTAAACTTAGGTCTTCGAATATTTCTATTCTATAATTTGGTTTATAGTAAATCCCTTCCAAAAGCAACAAAGTTGAGTTTAGTGTCCACTCTTGAGTCGATAATTTAAGTAGTGGGCTAACTTAAAGATCAATGAAATAACTTATCGCATTATCTGAATAATCGACAAGCTAGGATCCCATTCTTTTATCATGTGGACGGATATGTTTCCATGAGCTAAGTAGAGAGAGAGTAAACCTCATTGCCATGCATTAATGCATGATGAGTTTCGAACACCTTGAGGTTATCGAGGTCGTTGTATTGAACTTATTTATAGGTAACTGTAGGATTGCGATTAAATCGAGTCGAGTTGGGGTGGGTGAACTTATTTCTTACGTTGCTACAACGCTAATTATATTCAAATCCTTTGGCCAAGGTAATGCATGAGCCTCAAGTGCATTGATAGTTCACTGTGACTAGATGGCGTAGCTTGTGGAGTGGTCATGAATGACTAGAGGGTATCTAGGGGATTGCATGATAACAAGTTACATAGGTCACAACACCAGTACTCAGATGGCAAACACCATTGGTTATCCTAAGTCTATCCTCTTGAGTAGGGTAGGGCCACTTCCGGATAGGAAGGAGTGCAGGAGACCGACGGTCTGTGGTTGGAGGTTAAGCTCCTTGAAGATACTTCGAGACTTGAATTTGGATGGTCGACAATCGAGATGCAGTGACTTTGGTAAGTTTCTATTTTGGAATTGTTCTAAGTAAGTTTATTTAACATATTGTTTAATTGTTGTAGATGGATATAACCTTTGTATAAGTTATAATTTCATGATTATTGTTAGTCAATGGATGATCTACTTGGTTTTAAGAATTTGGAAACAAATTACTTTTCTGTTTTAAACTTTCAAAAAAAAAATTATTACCATTGGATAAACTTAGTTTTTAGGGTAAAAACAAAACTGGGTGTTACACCTCAGATCTCTTGTTCATCTATGGCACGACCTAAATAAATAGTAGTTATCTAGAATTCTTTTGGCCTTATTTCTCCCTTCACCTTATTTAGCTTCAGCATAGCTACCTGGGCTATCCTCTTTCCTATAGCCACATCTCGCTTTATTATAGAGACTGTCCTTGCCCTTCTCTTTGGCTTGGTCAGGTCCAATGTAAAGAGTGACTTAAAGTCTAACGGCTTGGTCTCCTCTTGTGGAATTCCAACTTTTGATGACATCCATGTGAGTGCACTTGTGTTTGACCCTCTCTGATCTGATTGCTTAATTTGAGCATCATGTACCTCTTTATTCCCATTTATAACTTCATTCTCACCACCAGGATTTTGCACATTTTCTTGTGGAGGTGGGATGTCCTTAGAACCTTCTATTTGTTGATACTTGCCTTGGTCAATTTCATCGGCATTATGCTTTTCCACTTGTTCTTATTGAGAGAGATCTAGATGTGATGTATCTTTTAGTTCATCTTGATCCCTACTCTCCATCTGCACATCCTTATGCATATCCTGAACCCGTTTTTGTGGTGTATCTCCCTTTTGAACATTTTTAGGTTCCATTGTTTGATCGTCTGGATGTAACTCTACCAAAGATTGCTCTTTATTATCCTTATCATTCTTATTATTAACACCTGGGTCCTGATTTGGCATTTGCATTTGCTCAGTTGTAGCTACAGGGGTACCTAACTGTGTATCTTGAGTTTGGGTATATTTTCCTATATCATCTGTTTCCATGGGAATGCTCTCTACCCCTTGATCTAGTTTATCGATTACTTATTTTCTTTTTCCATCTTCGGGATGATATGTTAAATCTATCACCTCTGGCCTAGTTACATTTTCAATTAAAGTATTTAGGGGGTCAATGTGTACCTCCATATCTGGAGATTCTTCTCTATCTACCTGTGTCCCTTTCATCCCTGTATTTTCTTGACTTCTTGCCCCTTGATCTGAGTGATGCAGCAGGGCTTCCAATGGCTGATTAGTCACATCTGTGACTACATCATCATCTGTCAAGTCTATTATTTTATCTAGAGGCAATGCCCTACCCATCTCTTTCTCTAAATACTTCTAAATAGCCTTCTGTGTCATTTCATATTTTACTTTGATAATGGTATCAAGAGGGATACCATGCTGGAGCTCTTTGATTATACTGACACTAGGGCTTGGAGACGCTGATGTCAGTGCTTGTTTCTGCAACAGAGGAGAAGTAACACCCCTCATGAGAGGACCTTGGTATATAGACTGTCTGGGGACAATAACCCCTTGGAGCACATCTCTACCATTTTCAGCCAATGTCCCAAGTGGGACTTCATCTTCCTCATCCAATGATCCCCCTTTTGCTGCTGGTGTCTAAAGCATAGGAATAGGAATTGATGCCATGGGAGTATCCTTTTGCAATGGAGGTGGCACATAAAACAAATATATCCCCTCGGTAGTAGCTTTCTCTGCAGTCCCCGAATTGTTGGGCTCAACTAACTTGGCCTCTAGGACCTGCCTTTTGTGCACTAAAAAGTCATCGTACTTTTCCTCCTCTCTTTCTTTTCTCTTCTTTTTGTCAATGGTGATGGCAACACCTTTTTCTTTTAACTCTTGAACCTTCCTTGCTACCCAAGCCCCAGTTCTTTTCATGATGCTGGAGGTCATGTCATCTATTGATGTCTCATCCGGTAATGACTAATCAGGGAAAGAGATTGGATCTTTGAATATCTTCTTCTCCTCATACTCCCTATCAAGGATATCATCATCATCACTCTTCAACTAAGGAGGAACCTCTGGCTGGCCTATTGTTTTTATTTGGGTTAAAGTAAGCCTTTGGTATCCACGCTTCTTGGCCTCATGTTCATCCTAACAATCAACCTAAAAATCTTCCAAATGAACACTGTGTTTGTATTTCTTGTTAAATATTTTCTCTACCCTATGATAAGGGTCATATTATCGAGCCAAAGGAAACAACTGCAAATTCAAGCTTGCTAAATCCTTTTCTGCATCCTTAACATTATATATATTAGGGGCTGCATACCAACTAGCCATTATAGGGAACTTCCTATATGGTCTCCCCTCTATCACATAGGACAATTCAAAAGTAGGCAATTATTACCTCACCATCTCCATCAAGGAAACCTTATCTGATGGATACCTTGGGAGCATGTAAGGTTGTCCGTTGAAGCCTTCCATACAAATGTAGGAATAAGTTCTGGATTGCACAAACCAGGAACCATATGCATCTATCAATTTAGTCATGGTGATTGAGAATCTCGGTGGGATCTCCCTCCAGCATCCGGACCAGATGCATGGTGAAACAATCATTCACTCTTCTGTAGTTCTGAATGGATTGATCCCTTTCTAATTGGGGATAGTGCTCCCAAGGAGTCTTTTCATGCAGTAGCATGCCCATCTTTCCTATTCTTTGCAATCCATTGAATGTGCCTTTGGCGGTGAAAGCATAGACCAGGTATCATGTCATCTTAAAGATCATGTCCTTCATCTTCTTCCATCTGATGATGACCATAGAAAGCATCATTGATCATTTTGGCCCATTGTATCTTGGTTTTTGACTTTTCAATGACTAGCCTGATTAGTCCAAACATCCAAGGTTCAAAATTGCCACATCTGGGCATCCCATTCATCTTGCTGAGCATGAACATCATGTATTGCACTTCCTCTGAGAAGTCATACTTATAAAGATGTTGCGGCATTTTAGCCATTGCTTTAGCTGTATTGGTTGGATGTCTCCAACCTAGATAGATCACTTTCCTGTAGGCCTTCATACTTGTATTGTAGTCTTTTGCCAAGGATATCAAATCTAGTACAAACATCTCGCGAGCCATTGGCAATTTGAAATTAGTAGAGATGCCATCTATGGAGAAGTCGGCAAAAACCCTCCCTTCGTTTTCTACCTTTCTATTGACCACATTATAGTTTTGAATGCATGCAACCAACAACTCCAGGGGCTCTGCAACATATGGGAATTTGGCTGCATAATACATTCCTGTTGTCACAATGTTCTTGAGGATAGGATTATCCTCCCTGTTATTTATTCTTGTTCTGAAGGCTTCTATATCAGTGTTCCCACAATGAGTGTCCTCTGCATATCTTTGAGTGTGGTAAATACTATTCATTCTTGGGAAGATTTCACAGTGGAATTCTGAATCCCTCTTGTCCATCCATGGTTGAGACATGATTGACCTGCAAGCAAAGACATGGGTCCCAAATAGGGAATACATGTGCATATATATATATATATATATATATATATATCTAGGGTTAGCTGACAGAATCTTATGCTTTTTAATGAATAACCCTATAAGCAAACCAATTGAACCCAATTATAAACAAAACCCAGCTAACATCCTATCCATATCGTCATGTACCCAATGAATCATAGTAATCTGCAAAAAAAATAGAGGGAAGCGACTTCAACATACTTGTGTGACATTTTACCCTAATTACAGGCCGTGTTAAAGAACTATGCACCACAGACAGATATCTCCACACTTAATCTCCTTCTTTGTATTCTCAGCTCAAACTCTCAACGACAAACTCAACAGCAACTCTGTAAATTAGTAAAAATCACTCACTCTGATAATCACACAATTTTGAATGCAAGGTATCGATTATGGACTCGGAGTTTCTTTTTAGTTTGATTAATTTGTGATTTAGGGCATATTAATGATTTAGGGAGTGATTTGACAACTTGTTTTAGTGAGATCACCCAGGATTATCACAAGTGTCCATTCACACGTTTTTAAATTTAAATGTCAACGGTATCTTGTTTACATTTATTGCAAAAAGCGGGGTGCTTAACAGAGAGTCCGGGAAGGAATATTCATGCGGATCTATCTAGATGAAAATGATCCAGGTGATGTCATAAAATCAGGTCAACTATCATTGACCAAGAATTCTCTATTTCGGACCCAATTTTTGTTCATGTTAGGTAGCGATGTTGATGTGGACACTTGGACTCATGCCATTGGTTACATGGGTGCATGGGTATTTGGGTATCAGGATTTTTAATGTGTGAAATATCCATGCAGGCCTAATATCTTGATGATGTGAGCATAATGAAATTTCTTCATTTCATAGAGATAAGGTGACGTAAGTAGGATGGGGATATTAACTCTTAGGTATGGATATTACGAAATGTAATATCCATACATGCTAAAATCCTAATGACGAAAGTGTGCTCGGGACTCTTCACGGGGTAAAGATGACATGACATCATTCGGAGGAGGATATTGAGAAACCTGATATCTCCGCATTCTACTATCCCTATGGGTCTAACATCCATATGATGTAAGCATATAATATACGTGGTGAAGACATGATGTCAGCAAGATATGGATATTTCTCGTTGGGATATTTAAAGATAATATCCAGATGTTATGTTAATATCGGGATGCGCAAGGGTATCCCTATGCGAGTGACGTTTAACTGACCGGAGGGGCTACATTTGACATTTGGATATTAGAAATGATCTAGCTATTATGAATAACATCTGAATGCAGAATGTGAATATCTAGATGACCTTTGACCAAGGTTTGACTAGGCATAACTTCTTATTCTAGAGGAATTTTGGGGTGCTTCAAAAGGCAAACTTGTTTAAAATTTCATTATCTTTCACTTGATGAGGTTTGTGATAACAAAATTTGATTTTGAAAATTAACCTCTCCCTCTTGAGGCACTGATAGGCACAAGATGACACCCTGACATGCATCTGATACTGACTCTTTTTACCATACCGCCCAAAGCAAGGGAACATACAAGCCAGCCAAAAGTGGGTCCCTATTTTGCTGAAGCAAAATGGGGCGTGTTGTGTAACCACACAACATGACCTTGTTATTATTACATGGTGGATTATCAAAAACATCCACCACCAATCCCAAAAGTTTATAGATATCCCATCATGTACACACCAATGAATAGGGAATCTTTTGCAACTCTCGTGCAATAGCTCATTGGTTATAGGATCGATAAAGAGGGAACATAGTTTGGTTTTCAAAAAAAAATTGTCTTTGACTTGTTGGTATGATAATTTATTGGCATAGTATTTCTGGTAACTAAAAATAGTCAACCCATTTGTTGATTTGGTTAGTGATTGAGTCGATGTGAGAAATGATCAAATCTAGGGATGTGGCAAGCGATCTATGGTGGGGATTGCCTGCATTAGGATTTTTCAATGTTTGAATTATGTTTTCAAGTTATTTTCTGTTATCTTCAATTTGGCCTATAAAATTTTCTTGTGATTCTCGAGGATGTCGAGGAATTGAGGCAAGATTTTGAGGATGGTTGTTTTGATCTTTCTCTTCACCTAGAATCTCATCATCCCCAAGATTTTGTGGATTAGGGTTTGATGGGGTTTCAAGGGGTTGATTAGCTAAAAATTCAAAATAAAATTTCAATCAAAGCATTGAAAAACAATTGATTTCTTTTCAAATCTAGACAAAAATGGTTGAACCTTACCTTCTTCATCCAATGGAGTTTGTGCATGACATTCTCAAGTGCGAGAATGGTACGGAGGCATACTATTTGTGTGATTTCTCTTCCAAAATCTCCAAAACACGGTTGTGGATTTGCCCTAGTCGTGTTTAACTCATAAAACTGGTGAATGCAAATAGGGAGGGCACGGGTCTGCCTTTGGACATTTTATGTTTAAAAAATAAAGCATGAGCATGTTAAAATGTGCTCGTGCTTTAGGCTTGGTAATACCAAGCCTAAAGCGTGAGCACGTTATAATACAAGCATGTTTTAACGCACTCGTGCTTTATTTTGTTAGGACCATAAAGTGGTTTGGCCACTTTTTAGTCCCCCTTCTCCATCACATGCCCCTATATTCACATATCATTCGCATTACAACACTTCAACTGGTGTAATAAAGGAATTTAGATCTACACGAGAATTCTAGGAGAAAATGCATTTTGTAAAGGGTGTTGTTTTTGATCTTGCACACATAATTCTCTATGTTGACCTAAGAGAGCATGCCCTCTTGTGACATAGGGACAATCCTTCCAGGTATTTCTAAATACCATTAGCCCCCAAATATCAAAAAGGTTGGAGAAGCTAAGGTGAATGAAACAAGCAAAAAGCTAGGGTTTCACCAGTCACTAGATCGTTTGTAGGTGAAGGACAAGTATGTGGTTGTGGATTCAATCTCGATCCCCAAACTTGACCTACACACTGAAAACACAATATTCTAATTATCTCAAGGTGAATATTCAATTGAAATTCTTTGTTCCAGATTTTGAGATAGTATAGATTCCAAATTATTCATATAGATAATTTAATCTTCAATTATAAAAGTAAGTACCATTATTTTCATTTGCATTCCCATATTTAATAATTACAACTAGTATAAAACATTAACCCACATAATATCATTAATTACTCTAAATTTATATTAAATTATAAAAAAATAATTTAATTACCTTAGATCTACACTTAAGGAAAGTCCATTTTCCTACAAGGCTAGGATATGTGCGCCTTGTATTGAAGCAAAATTCTGTCTCCTTCAATACCAATGAGAGTATGAGGTAATAGTATATACTAATACTACCTATAAACTAGGTTTCAAGGCATAAACTATTAAAAATTCTATTTCTATTCCTATTCTATATCCCTACCACTTATTTTAAGCAATACTAAAGCCTACCTCAAAAAGGCAGGTGAAAATGAAAACATAATTAATCATCAAGCAAAATTATAAATGATGGAGCCAAGTAATTGGAGTACATATGAATACGAATTACAAAAGTTCTTGGAGAGGCTAGTTGGAAAAAAGTGCTCAAATTCACTCCATATAATTTGCCTCAGATCTTGTCTATTCAAACCCAACTTTTTACACAATTAAATGATAGTTTATTGAATTGATTATTTTGATAAAAAATGTATCATTTTTTAAAAGGAGTTAAATGTTAAGACTATTCTAAAAGTAAAATATTGAATGAGCTATCAACCAATCATAAGCTAGAATTTTTACTATGCAAAGCAAATAATTATGTACTTAAAGTTAAGATGCAAATATTTTAACTAAAAATATTCAAAAAGTATCTAATTGGATGAAAAATGAATTATTGACAATTTGATTGGTTGAGGGTTTCACCCCTTATTCCAACATTCATGTAGTTCAAAGCATGCAATAATTACATTTGTACATATTTAACCTTGAATATATTTGATCTATACAAATAATTGCATAACATAGAAAAATGTGAATTCTATTGTATATAAAGCTACTTATGACATGAGAGCTTCCCTAGACATGAGGCCAACATGTAATGCATGATATGAAATCCAAAAGTTCTCATACGGTAACAATGTCCTTTGGTTGTTCTTAATTGACACACAAACTCCTTTTTTAACCTATGTAGTAGTGGTCTCCACCAGTATCATTGAAAATTCTTAGATGCTTCTATTAAAGTCTCCTCCATTATCATTCCTCAAAAGCCATGTCCGTCATGGTTTATTTTCACCCAAATTGTCACCACAAACAACACACAAACTATCAAACCATTCTATTTAAATATCGTCCATTTCAATGGTCAAGTAGTCAATGGTAATTTTACACCTCATCTATAATAAAAAGTGGTAAATATTTGTCCTACTTTTATTAGCAAAAATTGACATTTGATTGTTGAAGTGGATGATGTTTAAAAATAGACCTGTGAGACAACCATTACCTCCAACCTCAAACAATCATCACATCAAACTTAATAGTCATTGCTACCTCAAACTTAACACTCACCAACTAATTAAATGATACTTAGAACTACAATTTCCTCTCCATTTGGAAAGCATAATCTTTTAACTGTAGAAACTAGTGTTGCTTTGGCTAGAGTTTTTGCATATTCAAGGACAAAGCAACTGAAATCAAAGCCTAAATTGAAGGCAAACTAAGGCTTATTGAATCTAGTAGTGAGCTTGGTTCTTGATTTGATAGGTTGATCATAGTGATAGTTACCACAAGTTTTATATATTATTCTTTGAATTCAATTTTTTAATAGAAAAACCTGGTTTAGGTCCAGGAACTGAATGAAAAGAGGGCTTACACCTAGAGTCCATAGGAGCATATAGTGCAAACTATTAATGAGATATCAACAAGGACATCACTATATTGTCTTAACTCTACCCTCACCCCACCTTCCACATACCCCATCACCATGCATAACCAGTCCAAAAAAGAAACATCAAGTATCAAGAAGCAAGGGACGAGAAAATTATGCAAGCCCATGCCCCTTATCATTAAAATAGTTACAATAATAACATACCCTTTTATCTACACTAGCACCTTCCTCCTTGACCATGTCATTCTCCGAGTCACATCCACAGGAGAGTGAGGGAGGTAGACGTATATGCAATGTCACCTCCAGCTTCTTTGCAATACGAGCCAGCGCAACCTGGGTGTCATATTGTCTGCACTGAATATCATGAATGTGCCCCATGATGATGTCCATATGTGTCTCAGCCTGCTGTGAGACATCAACCAAATCATCATGCAGAAGGATGGAGCACACCACCACTGAAAGCAAGGAAGCCGACTAGAGACTACGTCGCTTTGTAGACATTCCACCTACGTCGAGTGTTACCAGGATCCAAGAGTAAATTCACCATTGTTGTGCGAATGTTTACCCCAGGCTCTCTATCCACCTTCTTTGAAAGCTCCAAAATCCAAACCAGCCAACTTTTCGGGGTTGGGTCCCGAATTTCCTTATCCATTGTATGTATGAAGCTAGCCATCGCTTCATCCCCAAAGGTTCTTTTCTTCCTCCAACACATCCCCGCCATCTTTGTTGTCTTTTCCTCCTCAACTACCTTCTTCCCACCCACAAATCTGCTCCCTACCGCCTTCCTCATTTGTCGTCTAGGCCCCCCAGTAATGGTGTTCTTCCCTTTTTCAACCGCTCTATCTGCCAACATACCCTTCGCACCCCTTCCACCACTGTTGGATGCCATGACTCTCATAGCCCAAACAAATGCTTATATAGCCAGATATGGAGATCGTTCAAGGCAAAGAAATGAAAGCATTGAAAATGACGTTGAAATCGCATAACACTCAATAAAACCCTACATCTTACAGTTAAGAACAACTATCCGACTTCACTTCCCTCACACTTGCGCCGTAACAATCCTTGCCACCTCATAATTACTCCTTATTACCTCGCACACGCAACTATTATGGCCCATTATCAGGTGGCTCTGGAATTCAAATTGATATTGCTTTGAAATCAACAAATAATTTCTTCCATTTGCATTTTAGCAAATAACTGCACATTCTTTTCACTCTTTCTTGTAGACTCTTCTTGATGTTTTGTTTATATAAAGGATTCATTATTTCATTAAATTTCAGAGTTATGTTGTCACAATTATGAATAAGATTAAGAGTATTTTCACATGACTATCTGAGTTTTTTCATCTTTGTGGTGAGTATTGTTGCAAGTATGTGCTAACTGGTGTTGTCATTGATGTCAACATATTTGTGTTGTCATTAGTGCAACTGAATCTTCTGATATTGTTGTTTGTTGATTGATAGAGTTATCATGTTAAGGACACTGTCTGAGTATTTTACTCCATATTTCCTCTGTATTGAAGACCGGAGTATGAGATTTGGATATGATTTAGAGAAGTGTTTGAAGATGCTAAATCCAAAATTTGGTGGTCTGGATCGTTGTGCAACAAAATTTCTATTCACCAGTTTGAAGATTGTGTCTGACAACATTTGCAGTGTGACAAGGAGAAAGTATTTTGCTTTGCATTTCTCTACAGTCTGGATTTTGGTCTTGCGGTTTTGGACTTAAGTTTATAAAGTCCAAAGCTATCTTTATTCCAAAGGATTTGTGATTTGGTGCTCCAAAAAGTAAATTATTGATAAGCAGAGTTCGACAATGTTTGTTGTGAGCAATCTGTGATATATCTTCAAGTGATATTTGTTGTCCTCAAGTGAGATATGTTGCGGTTGGATTTGTTGACTCCCAGGTGATTCTATGTTGTTTGTGGATGTCTCCAGAATGTATTGAAGGCATGTGCTTGATCTGCAAGATATAATAAAGCTCTTGGAAGTGTGTATCTAAGTAGTCTTGATGTTTGCACTAGTTCTGATTGTCTTGGTTACTTACACTTGGTGCGGAGGTGATTCGTGGATTGTGGAAGAATGTTGAAGCGTGTAAGGATGTGCTTAGGTTCAAGCTAAGCTGTGAAACTTGCTCTTCCTTCATTCATTTGCTTTGCAAGTTTGTTTTGATCCAGACCTAATTTGAATTATGTATGTATGCCGACCTTGGAGATAGTTCCAATGGTTGTAAATTGTATTGCCGACCTTGATGTATGTTCCAAGGTTGATGATTGATATAAATATATGTAATGAATCCGTGAGTGATGTGAGAGTGTGCGAAGATGTGAAGATAAAGCGTGTGTGTTGTAAAGGAAGAGTAGAAGAGATATATTGTGTTTCAATGGAATTGAACTAAAGCATGTTGTAGATGCTACTATATCATTTCATGGCAATGAGCCACCCATCTTGGCAGTGAGCCACCCCCTGGTAGTGAGCCACCCTTTGGCAATGAGCCACCATTTGGGCAGTGATCCCTAAGGCAATGAGCCTCTTTGTTATTCGGTATTGTTACTACATTATATTGTGAGCTAACACTCATCGTGGTTTTCCCCTTTTAGGGTTTTCCACGTAAAAATCTCGTGTTCATGTGTGTATAGTGTTGATATGTTTATGTTTTGATTTTGCTATTCATGTTTAATATTCATAATAGAATAAGGAGTTAAAGTAAGTGAATGTGAATGTGATTTTGTTTAAAGAAGTTAATATTTTTGATACAACTAATTCAACACCCCTCTCAGTTGTCTTGTGCCTTCAACAAATACATTGGGAATGGATAAAAGGGTGAGCATGTAATTCTTTGGTTTTAAAGTTGTAAGTATTGGTTATTTTTTATTAAGGTAAAGAGTTTTTGAAAGGGGCCCCACCCTTTTACAAAAGAAAGCCCAATTGCCAAGAAGACAAGCCTCACGATGAGTGAGACTAATAGCAGCAAGCGAACAACAAACGCTAACTAGAACAACAACAAACCAACAACATTCAAGCTACCTAGAAAAGCACTAGAACAAAAGAACTAGGCAAAGAAAATAGGCCCAAACCAAGACAAATGCACCCCCTTGATCTAAGCGTGAGGTTAAGTGGGAAAAACACCCACCAGAAAGAGCCAAAAACTCAAGGTGGCTTGAAACTAAAATGCTTCAGAGAGCATTCAGCCCTCCCAAAATTCCCTTTAGTTTTATTGTTGGTATACACTTTCTTCTTAATTGGGCTCACCTCCTTAAGAGCCAAGCTACTATCAAGAGGACCCTGCACAACTAAAGGACACACAACATCTCATTTTCCCTTGTCCTTAAAAGAAGACCCTTGAGCATTTCCTATGGGGCTCACAATTGTAATGCCCAAATTCTTTCCTTCATTCCTCATCCTAGAGTGCTCTTCAACAACCTCTTTCCCTTGATTAGGAAAAGGAATGGTCCTTTTTGACTAAATATGGAATTTCTCTTTGGTACCTGGGCACGAATGGGAGAAGTACCTAGCGTTATGGCAATGAAGGTAGACTTGTGAGGAGGACTCATATTGGATTTTCTACTCCGAAACACCAAATTTGGAGCATAATTTTATAGAGCTTGGAAACACCTTATAAATATCCATGCAAACACAATATCTTGCAAAAACCAAATGTTTCTTCAATTTTGTGACATTGTTAATAGCTAAAAACAAACCAAAAGCATTAGTTATACCACATGTGATCTTCATCCCAGAATTCTAGAGGGAGCTATGGGGGCCTAATAATAGAGACCCTATTAAATTTTCCTTTGGTAGCATCAAAACCGGTAGACCATCTTTTTAAAGAAAGATTAGATTTATCAAGGAACCAAGGAGCTCTCTACTGGTGCTTTCCTCAATGGTTTGGAAGGAAAATAAGAAAAATCCATTAGCTATGGCAGCCACCCAAAATTAACCAAACGCATGCCATCTTTTAAGAATCTAGTGACAGACAACATCAATATTCAGATGAAAGCCTAAAAATCTCCCTATAAGGGCATTCCCCATGCATGTAGAGGTTCTGTCTACAACAACATCAAGAACCCTTAGTGTAGAGTAAAAATTCTCCAAGGCAAGAGAAGCTTCACCCCGGCAAATGTCAGGCACTAGCATGGTTTGACCTTCAATCACCAACACATCTGGCGAAACCTCTGGTTGGTTAGCAATAACAGACCTAACATCAACATCTTCGATGGCCTAAACGTGTGCAAAGTCAACATGGACTGGAGGAGGACCCAAAATCCCTTGAGCACTAGTACCAAAAGAATGAGGTGCCTCATTAGAGGCGAAACCCTCATCAGTACCTCTCTGCGAGATCCTCGTGCATAGAGGTGGAGTAGCTAAACATGTGATGATTGGTTTTGGATTGCCCATTGTGTGCTGGTCATCTAATCCATCTTGTCATTCATGCATTATTTTAAATGTGCTCAAACATTAATCTTCTTAACTAGTGCACCAAAAAAACATAGGAATGCATTCCTATAGAAATAAATCTTTAGTTAAGAACACTCTGCAAGTGAGGATGCTTAATTTCCTCAACATGAGTACAAATTAAGAGAGTGATACTTGAGAGAAACAAAAGTACATTAAACCAAATCAAAACAGTAAGCCATAATTTTATGATGTCGCAGTCTCACATGCAATATTTAAATTCATTCTAGAGTGCATGTACACTCTCCTGTATAAATAGTCACCTACCCACTCTTCTATTGCAGAGTAGATCTCTAATACATCCATTGCGTAAGGATAATCTTCAATCATAAGCTTTAGCCCATGGGGCATTGAATTGCCAACGATTACGAATCCCCTGTTCAATGTCATATTGTAAAGTGGGTCACTCACATTACGATTCAATAAAATACCATCTTTCATTAATCTTGTTGCCTACCTTTTAAGGAGATCTACAGGTCGTCCTTCCTCATCAAATCTCTAGTGTTTATAAACTACAACAGATAATTCCATGGAATACTTGCAAGAAGAGATTGATTGTTCAAAGTCTTCCTCCAACATTTATGAGGATTTGGTGAGCCATAACGTTGATGTTCAATATGTAACATTTATTTGGCCGATAGGCCATTCTATATGTGCACACATCTTGTAACTGCCAAAAAATTGGTAGTCCCACTACTTTCGTTGTCCACAAATTTAAAAAAAAATTGGTAGTCCCACTCCACAAATTTAAATTTTGGTAGTCCTTCATTTTTTTGGTAGTCTTTCAATTTTTTTTTCCAAAATTTAAAAATAAAAATAAAAAACCTGCTAGACTTTAGTGTAGCTAATTTTAGTTTATGAGAATATGGATGATGGAAATGGAAGTGGAAGAGTCATGGTGGACATTACAAGAAAGAGAGATAATGGAATGTTCTTTTCTATATATTTTCATGTTTAGCCTCTGAAATAGGAGGTAGATTTGGGAAGGCTTCTGTTTGGGAATACAGATTGTGCAGGTTTTGCATGATTAATCTGGCATCAATTCCATAGCGGATACAAGGTAACTTGCTTTGCTTGCCCTCTTGATTACTTTCATTCGTTTCTCTATAACTTGCTTTGTTGCGCCTATACTGTGATCATTCCATGAGATGATGTCTCCTTGAGAGATTTTGTCAAATCAAGTCGCAAGCCTTGTGTGTGTTTTCACGACATCAGTATGAATCTTAGTTTTCTCTTCCATGGCATTAAGTAAATGTTTTAATGCCTTCTTTGCAAAATATGATGGATCTCCTTTGAAAATCTCTTGAAAATCGGTCTCTAGATGCTTTAAAACGATAAAAAATCACCTTCTTCCAAGCTGAACCTGCACAAAAATGGATGCTTCTCTTTGAAATATCTCCAAAAACCTCTTTATATGGCTAGAAGTGATGATTTTTGCCTTTGTATAATCTGAACCTGCATAAAAATGTTTCAATTTCTCCTTCTAGATGCTCTTTAATGCCAAGAATGTGCCTTCTAGCTACATTTATCTATTCTAGATCATTAATGGTGGATAAAACCAAGGTTTAATGTGAAAAATATCTCCACAAAGTGAAGCGCTACCCTTGCCAACTCCCAATCTACCTTACAAATGATAAAATCCAAGCACGAATGCCTCTTTATAATGGAGCACTGCCTTCTAGGTCTTCCATCTACTTTTTTTAATTTTTAGAATGCTTTTTATGATTTTAGAAACATGCAAAAAAAGGAGTGAGGCTGAACTGAAGTTATCCTCTATTTATATACAAAAAGCATAAATAACTAAAGTGTTGCGTCCAGTCGCCCTTGCCTGTCATATAAAATTTTTATGAATGTTTGGTCATTTAACTACCTTTCAATTGACATTGTAAGAAAACTATAAGTTGTCAAAAAAATGTTGAGTGATTTTTTTTATATGGAAAGAATGCAGTGCAAAAAATAGCAACAATCAACAACATAGTCACAAACAAAACTACAAACAACAAGACCAACAATTCCCAACCATTTCAACAACTGAAAAGATGAAAGTGTCAAAGAATTACAACCATTTTCTGTCATTTCAAGGTAGAATGTCTATTTTCTTATGGACATTGAATGCTATCAAAAGGGACATAAAGGCATATAAATTCATTTCTATTGTGTAAATTGAAGTTCTAAAAAAATTAGTAATTATAAATTGAAAAGAAACACTAAGGATTTCTTTTTGCTTGAACCAAACACTCCATTACAATTCCCACTTGCAAATTGCAATCATTCAAAAGAAATTTCAAAAAGTTAGAAAGCAATAAGTTTCACAAAATATTGGTTGTACCTTAGGAGCAGCCCATCCACTCCACAAATAACTTGCCCTCCTTTTGAACTTTGAGAGAACTTTCAATCACCACACTATGCTTAGGACTTGACTTGATGAGTTGTATCAATACTAAGACTATTTCCAATTTGGCTCTAATGTAAGCATCTTGGTGCATTGATAGAAAGGTGACCTTGGTGAATTGATAGACAATGGAGGAAGTAGCAACAATTCTTTTTGATCTGTGTAATTGTAAATCAGCTCTTCTTAATCTTTGTAATTGTAATTTGCAAAGTTTTACTAATTCCATATATAATAAACAATGAATAACATATTAACAAGTATAGACAAAGCAAATATTTGTTTATAAATTGATTTTTAAAAATAAATAACAAGTATAGGCAAAGCAAAGATTTGTTTCTAAATTGATTTAAAAAAAAAAAAAAACAATAAAAAAAAGCAAAGATTTATTTTTAAATTGATTTTTAAAATTTATTGAACATAAACATTCTTTCAAAATATTCTAATTTAATATATTTCTATATCAATTTAAAAAAATGTTGGAGATAAACATTGTAAAAAAATCATCATTTATATTTCTAGCAACTCAAGTTATACGGTTTAATAAATTTTAAAGTTGTAAAATACAGTCTAAAATGCCAAAAACAGTCAAATAGACCATCAAATTCCAGGTCTGGTTGCGTCCCTCTTTCATGTAAAGTTGGCTTGTGTTAAAAATAGAAGTGTTTTATTTTTCTCCAAGAAGTAAGATTTTTGGATGCTATCAAAGTTATTTGAATTGAGTGGGCTACTCACACGTGATGACTGTAAGGAAGTAGGTGCAACCTGATACAATAATGAGTCATTGGTTGCAACAGACTTTTTACTAGTGCAGGGGCATTTGCAAGCAATCTTCCATTTGGGTGTGCCAATTTTGGGTCTAGCACTCATCCTCTGATTCAATGTAGGCCCATTGAGAAGGGAAGTAACCCCATTTGAAAGCAATCTAGATTGATTGTTCCAACTTGCCTGTGAATCAGACTGAACAACTTTAGAACCCATGGAAGAAGTTGTTGAACTTCACTACTTGGATATTGTTGCCCCTCCATCATTTACCACATTATTATCAGAAATCAAACCACTGGTAGTTTGGGGCCTTTTGCTTTTGTTGCCCTATCTTGATTTCTGCCCCTTTCTAGAATTGCAAACAACCAAGTGTGGCGATGATTTTTCTTCATCATATGTGTTGCTAAAATAACTTTCTGCATCAAAAACACCAAGTTCCCCATCCTTCGCATTTATCCCAGCCACATCCACCCTATGCCCAAATGAGGCTTGTCTATCTAGCCTCACTGATCTCTGCATGTATGGCTCATCTCCATCAACTAGCCTTGCTTTTGCTTTGAAATGCATGGTGGAACCAGTACCACCCTCAACATGTGTGCATGAATCCCCTGCCTTATGCTTACTCTTAGCAACCCCTCTTTGGCATTCAATCCCCATGGACTACCCCTTCTTATCATCTACCCACCTGTAATTGACAATTGGAAATACCCCTTCCCCTGAATTCCTCTCTTAAGAAGACCTCCTTGCATACAATTCCTCTCTGAAGAAGACCTTGCACACAATTCCTCTACATGAAATAGATAAGAAGAAAAAGACACATTCCCAGTAGAATCTCTTCCTATTTCAATACCTGCAGCCTCCTTAACATTAATGTAGCTCTGCAACTTTTGATTAGGACTATCAATGCCCATTGATTTAAACTTACCATCAAGAGCTATAAGTGTTCGTATACTCCTGCCATTGTTCATAGCATCTCCATTCAATTTCTCATCCATTTTCAATAATTGAGAGCTCCTCAATGCATCTGGAGCTTTGGATGGCTCTGCATCCTTCATCATATCAGCTCAGGAAGGCTAAAGCTTATTCTTCACTGCATTCAATGCCATTATTCCTCAAACATGCCTCTAAGCCTAATGCAATATCACACTCTCATGCCTAAAATGTCTGTAATATTACTGTTTTCAACATTCTTAACATGTTCAATTTAGAAAGCCAATCATGGTGTCCTCCCATTGACAAAAATAGGTTACCCACTTCACCCAGTTGACATTTGAAATGCCATAGAATACCAAAATTATCATAGAGAGCATTCAAAGAAGTTTCCATATCCATCACAATAATCATAGCCTTTTCCTCCTAATTTGAGGGTCATTGTCACCCATAAAAAGGGAAAGTTTACAGGCATTTGTGTCTGAAAATACTAGTAATGGCTTCTTGTATTTAGGTCCCATAACATATTAAAACTTTGTGAGATTTGGAAGGGGTAAATTGTAATGAGCTAGAATTATGTTGATTTGATGGCTATCGCAGATTAGGGAGAACATGGTGATAGTCTACCTAATGTAATAATAATAACATGTGGCGAGGAATTTTTACAGTTGGCATTCGTGGCACTCATGCCTACACCTTCCTCCTTTCAAATCTCCTCCCTCACCAAATTTTATATATTACGTACATATTCCTATACAATATACATACCCCTGCCATATATAACGTGTATTCTGTGTCAAATATAGATTTTTTTTAGTTATTTCCTGTTGCTTCATAGTGGGATCCATTACAAACTTTACCATTAAGGATTGCTATATGGAAGCCCATGGGCTTAATGGTGAAGCCATCTCCCATGTAAAATTATTTTATTTAAAACTATTTACTAGTAAAAGCACCAAAGGTGCTATCAAATGGTCGATAGGCACACATATTAGAGCGACTATTATCTTCAAACTTCAAGACATGAACTTATTTTGAAATAGCAATTAATCTTGAGAAACATAATTAAACAATTTAAAACTAATTGCATGAATCTTGAGGAACATAATTTATAGAAGCCTACATATAACTATATATTTCATCATTAAACAATTTCAAACAATACAAGGTTACATACCACTACTTTATAGAAGCCTACATATAACTATATATTTCATCATTAAACAACATGCATAATTGTTCATATATTCCCACTAACAAATGAAGATAATAACAAGTTTAGTTGCATCTGTCTATAACTCATTTTCTTCCAACTACTGCTATAAAAATTGGATTAATTTTTATTAAATTTTCTAGATAAAAGCTACATGAATGACAATATAAACAATAATACAATTTCCACAAATAAGTAATGTCTAAAGTTCAAACACACTTCAAACAAATAAAGTTCAAAGACACTTCAAATAAACAATCAATGGTTATCAAAATTTAAACAAACACACACAAAGTAAATGTCAAAGCACAAACACACACTTCACACAAACAATAAATGCAAACAAAGTGAATTCAATTTTAAACATAGGACATGAAACACATATAAGTCAATGCTAAAGTTCAAACCCATGCTTCACACAAACAATAAATATATCAAATTAGAGCGACAAAGTGAATTCAATTTAAAAAATACAAAGTGAAACAAATATAATTCAATTCTAAAGTTCAAACCCGTAATTCCACAAACAATAAGTATATCAAACTAAAGTGAATGCCAAAGTTGCACTCCACACAAACAATAAATATATTCCAAAGTGAAACACCCTAAATAAATGTGTTTAAAATATAACTTCCTAATAGCATAACACTAATTATGACAATGATAATATATTTCATTGTGGTTGAATGGGAGGTCATAGTTCTCTAATGGTTTCTTTATGATTTATTTCTTTTAATGGTTCATTCACAATTTAGCTCATGTTTTTATTCATTTAATATCATTCCATTATTTTTATTTGGCAAAAAATAATTGAATTTCTTATAGTATTTATAGCCTTGTCCACCAACTACTACATTTAATAAATTTCCAATAAAAATATAAATATAAACTATTTAGTCATAGGCCTATAAATATGTGTGCCTATCGGCCATTTGATAGCACCTTTGATGCTTTTACTAGTTACCAATATGTTGAGTGTTTAATGTTTGGGGCTTATGACATATAGTGTATAATGTAGTATGCTTCTATTAGCATGCTAATTTTTTCTATTGACTATGAAAAGGTTAGTTTATGTTACCTACACAACTAGTTTCTTTAAATCATTATACTTGTTGACAATCAATTTGTTTCAAATTTGCCATGTTGCTTCTTAGTTTCATTTTGTATATTCATTAAAAAAAATTTCAATTTCATCATGATGGGATAATGTGAGAAACTGTGTTTAACTAATTCTTGTGTTGAGACAATTATTATAGACTTTTAATAGAATTTTCTTTTACATATGTATTGTATTTTCCCATAATTCTAACCTAAGCAGTTATAGACATGAGAGTTGAACTTCGTTCTATTAGTCTATTAATATTTATGATTGGATTAAATTCGAGAACTAGATTCTACTGACTTGTCTACTCTTTACATAATTAGGTTTATGTTGTTTCTTATTTAGCTTTTCCATAACCTAAGACATCTTGCTAATATAATTCCCTATAATTAATAAAAGTAGACTAATATAATTCCCTATAATTAATAAAAGTAGACTTGATAATGGTATTGATTCATTTTATATGTGGATGTTACAAATAAACCTTAATAGCTCACAACAACATATTGCCCAAATAAAGTTTCACTGTATGTTGTCCAAATGAATCTAATTTGATTATAACATAAGGTACTTCTCATAAGTTGTTGTAACCTATCTTTTAGAGTTTTCCTTTGATAGAAAATCCTGCATTGCTCACGCTTCTTCTAATGTTTTTCTAGGTTTAAATGTGTTTCAAGCCCAGGATCTCTAATTTTCATTTTGTTTTGAACAAGGGGCTGTTCCAGGCCGCTCTACCTAAACACTAAATTATTCGACAATCAAATATTACAGAGCTTAATGTTTAAGAATAGGGGCTGTAGGCTGCACATTTATTTATTTATTGGCAGAAGTTGAAGAAGTCTCCTCCGCAGCCATGCAACTTGAACTTGGTCAAGCTAATGCTTTCTAGGCATTCTATTATGTTATTCATTTTCACCATACTTAGGCATGGATTTTAAATTTAATTTCACTATGAAATTTAGTTCGGATATTTTTTTTTGAAGTTTGATGCAGTCAAAGTAGATTAGGCATTTGGAAGATAGAATTGTCAACGAAGGATATTAGGTAGCAAATATCTATGTGATGAATTCAAATCTCAGTGCATCACAATGGGAAGCACACAATAGTTTCAAAGACTATACAGAGTCAAGTCCGACTAAAAATATATAGTCCTCTACAATTTGCATACATCCTTCACTACATAAAATAAGTATTGGAAAATAAGATAATGCTTTGGCGAGTTGGATTCTAATAGTATCAATGTTAGTGATACTGTAGTAGATTCTTTCACTTTGCAATGTGAATGAATGTGAATGAAGCAATTAATTTTTAGTTAGTTCCTGTCCCTTTTGGTCTTAATTGAGAATATGATTACTAGAATAAAGAATTAGACTAGAGGTGGTGAAAGGTGGTGAAATTCTAATACTTGATGGTAACACTATTTTAGAAGATAGGAAAACCATAAAATTGATAAAATTAATAGGTCAAAAGATACAAAATTTCTGTTTGCCTCAATTAAGGCATGCAGAGTGTAACATGCATTCTCATACTACTCGAAATTACTCAACATTTTACAAGAAAGTAAATGGAAAAGGTAAACACAATTTTTTTTTTAATATCATTTGCAAAATCTCAAGAAAATAAATACATATCTTTTCTGAATATTTTCAACCTTGAAATTCAATATATTCAAAGATAAATCATAACTAAAATTATTTCACTTTATATTTACAATACATAAATTGTACTTGGCAACCAAAATAATTTACATCATAACATAATGAACGTTGCATCTGGAATCTTGATATCTGTCACTCAAGTCTCGGCGAATCTTCTGCTACAAAGGGAGAGCATCATCCAAGTGCTTTACCTCCAACCACAGATTGGCGGTCCCCTGCACATCTTCCTGCTTAGAAGTGGCCTTACCCTTCAGAAAGAGTATAGAAATAAGGAACCAACATGTTTTCCATCTGAGTCCTAGTGCTATGTCCTCCGTAACATAATCGACCATACAACTCTAGACAAATTCTTCTAGCTAAGTATGATCATCATGACAGGTTACGACATCTAGACACTGTGAACCGACTAATGCATGCAAAGACAAATGCATCACTTTGGCCAAAGTTTCCATATAGATAAACATTTGCAATAAATGTAGTCATGTGTTCACACACCTCTAACTTGACTTGGAGACTATCTCATCCTACAGTTTGACTTGTTTAGCTAAAAAACACTTAACATGTAATGTCTAGACTATGCTTTATTCCTAGTCAATCTTACTTAGAATTTAACCATGAGCTCTAGGTTATACATATATACAATGCATAGGTTTAGAAGATTTAACTCTTCAATAAGTCCTTAGTTGCATTCTTGCAACCATAAGAGTCTATGACTTCCTGCCATTCTACTCAACAACTCAAGGATTAAGCATTGACCATAAATTGACCAAACACATGTCATCTTTTAAGAGCCCAATGACAAACAACATCAATATTTGGACGAAAGCTAAAAACCTCCCTATAAGGGCATTCCCCATTCATGCAGATGCTTTGTCTACAACAACATCAAGAACCCTTAGTGTAGAGTAAAAACCCTACAAGGCAAAAGAAGCTTCACCCTGACAAATGCCAAGCATTAGCATGGTTTGACCATCAATCACCAACACATCTGGTGAAATGTCTGGTTGGTTAGCAATAACAGACCTAACATCAACCTCTTCCATGGCCTAAACGTGTGCAAAGTCAACATGGACTAGAGGGGGACCCAAAGTCCCTTGAGCACTAGTACCCAAAGAATGAGGTGCCTCATTAGAGGTGAAACCCTCATCAGTACCTCTCTGCAAGATCCTCGTGCATAGAGGTGGAGCAACTAAACATGTGATGATTGGTTTTGGATTGCCCATTGTGTGATGGTCATCTGATGCATTATTTTAAATGTGCTCAATCATTAGTCTTCTTAACTAGTGCACCAAAAAAACATAGCAATGCATTCCAATAGAAACAAATCTTTAGTTAAGAATGATTTACAAGCGAGGATGTTTAATTTCCTCAACATGAGCACAAATTAAGAGTATAATACTTGATAGAAACAAAAGTACATTAAACCAAATCAAAATAGTAAGCCATAATTTTATGATGTCGCAGTCTCACAGGCAATATTTAAATTCATTCGAGAGTGCATGTACACTCTCTGTATAAATAGTCACCTACCCACTCTTCTATTGCAGAGTAGATCTCTAATACATCCACTATGTAAGGATAATCTTCAATCATAAGCTTTAGCCCATGGGGCATTGAATTACCAATGACTGCCAATCCCTTGTTCAATGTCATATTGTAAAGTGGGTCACTCACATTACAATACAAATACAATCTTTCATTAATCTTGTTGCCTACCTTTTAAGGAGATCTGTGGGTAGTCCTCCTTTGTCAAATCTCTAGTGTTTATAAATTGCAACAAACAATACCATGGAATACTTGCAAGAAGAGATTGATTGTTATGGTCCTTTCTCTCTTTCTCAAAGTGGTGGTCCCTTCTCTTTTTTTCAAAGTGGTGGTCCTTTCTCTCGGACAAGATTTCCTCGACAGATTGTATGATTATCCTCCCTCTTTGGTGGACAAGATTTGTTCAGACATCGTATGATTAGATTTGAAATCTTTTGACTTGCTCGACCGATTTGTACTGATGATAAGATGCATAAAATCTTTTGACCTAGTGGACACACGAAATCTTTTTAGTATTAGAATTGTCTGGTCCTCCCTCTCGACTTGGAAAATCTTTTTAGCATTAATTTGGAAAGGGGGGGGCAACCCGATAATTATGCCAGGGCTTGAATATGAGGGTTTTCTCGTGTGTGGAGATGGGTGGGGGGTTATGCCTCCTCCTGATATCGTGAGAGCCATATTTGGGTGGGAGCCATGTAACGTAGGTAAGAGATTTATCCCACCATTGATGCTGTAATTAATCTACCTCGACTATAACTGTTTTGTAAATGGCATCTAACCCGACCTCTGGTCGATTCTCTAGATAAAGAAGAAACCTTTTTCTCCGCCGGCAACTTTTGATCAATTCATTGATGGTCTATTTTACCTTCCTCCCACCCACTAATTAATCTACCCCTTCTGGGAGGGGCATCCCCCTTTATTATTGTCGGGTCACTTTTCGCCTTGACTTCATGGATGCATCATGTTAAACTATCTATTTGTCATGATTATATACAGCTTTGTGGATGCATGTTCTTATCTTTATAAAGGACACGATTTTAAGATTAATTTTGTATGTCCAAATCATATACAAACATAAATTTTGAGATCATGTAAAATAACCAAGAGGACATACTAGTGAGTAATCAACTTATAATGCCAAAATCATTGAAGACCACATAAGCTTTGGCGAGTTGTCATAGGGCTCCTTATGCTCTTTTCTCTGCAAGCGTGTATATTTTTCTAATGCTTGGAGGTTGATTAAGCTTTATTCCAACTGGTTCAATGTACCATCCTCCTTGAAGAACATAATTGTACGAGTGGCATATGTCTTGGTAGTATCTAGACCATTTATACTATCTATATACGGCATCAACAAATTGTGATAAGCCAAAATGAAGAGCTTATTTTTCTCTAGAGCCTACAGAAAATGAAGATGGGCACAACCCCATCATGTCCACATGTTTGTTGCTCATTGGTAGTGCATCACAAAGCTTTAGCGGTTAATTTAAGTAGTGTAATTTTTATTTGGAGCGCCCATCCTCCTTATCATTGATCCTGGTGGGCCTTCATGCCCACCATTAGATTAAGCTATACCAAGGTATCACCTTTCCTCCTATGCAACAACAAAATTTAATGTTTAGATAGCAAAATGATGACAAGCATGGGCACATCATGGTTTGAGTTCAATGTCTTTTGGCCAGTCATAACTCAATTTTAATGTATTTCTCGTATGTTTGTTATATTATTAATTATAATATAATATAAATGTAGTCAAGTTATTTATCATGGTGTTCTTCTTTGTATTACGTCTCTTTCAAACATCTATTTGTTGTACTACCACATTAGTTGCTTTGTCCTCCATTATTTTAAAATATACATTAATTGTTTTAAAATGTACAATAATAAATTAAAATTGTGCAAAAAATAATTATTAAATTCTTTGAACAATGTGATGGATACAATAAAGGGTGAAACTCCTCAGCCAATCAAATTTCCAAGAATTGATTCTTTAAATATTTTTAGTTAAAAATTTTGCAACTTAACTTTGCAAAAGATAAATATTTCCTTTACATAGAAAAAACTCTAACTTATGATTTGTTTACAGGTACAACTAGTAATAACTAGTTAAGAAATCATGAAAAGCAAGGAAACAAGTGCCACATAGTGGTATAATACTTGCCTTTGAAGTATTGTAACAATAATATTTAAAATATAAGACTGGTTACATTCTTTTTGGCATGAAAAGAGGTTCATGAAGGAAGAAAAATGCTGAAAAGGAAAGAGAAAAACAATCAAAAAACAAAATTAAAAAATTAAAACATTAAAACATTAAAAAATCCAACTTTTTGCTCTTTAACTTCCCTGCCCAAATTTGAATTTGATTAGGAGTGGGAATGGTAGTCAATAGTTCGAGGGGGGGGGGGGGGGGGTGGTCCGGTCACCCCTCCTTGAGCATGTGTTGCCCAATTCTAGCATGGGTAGTAGCAAATCACGTGAATCCATCCTTGGATTTAGGTCCCAAGGGTTGGAAGGTGGCCCTTGTGGGTGTTGCGCATGAAGTACAAGCTGGTGGGTTGACAATCCTAGTTATTTCTGAGTTTGAGGAAGGAACGACATTGAAACTTCTAGATCTAACTATCCATAGGGTGGTAGTGACAATGGAAAACACTTTTGTGGTTAAGTTCTTTGCCTATCGTCCCAACATTGACCTTGTTAGAAGATGGATTAGCTCCAAATGGTTGTTGAAGGGTAATGTTGTTGCTAGCACCATGCTGAGCGATATGTTGCTTTTCAAATTTACTTCCATAGAAGACCTCCTTTTCATGTTGTTGGGTCGTCCAAGGCTATATGGGAAACATTCACTTTCCTTATGTAGATGGAAACCTGGGTTAGACCCTAAGACCGACCTAAATCAGTTGGCTCCTGTCTGAGTCAAGCTTCTTGGGTTGCCTTTGGAATATTGGGATGAGGAAATATTTGCTTGGATTGGTAATTCATTTGGGGACTATGTGACAGTGGAAAAGGTCACCAAGGCTAAATCGAGGTTGGTGTATGCCGAATTATGTGTCAATGTTGATATTCTCAAAATACTTCCAACCTCCATCATCCTAGAGTCTAAATTTGGGAGATGGAATCAAAGTATTCTCTATTAGAGATCTCGGGTCTTCTGCCAGAACTGCATGAAGTGGGGCCATGTCATAACATAGTGTCAAGTTCCCAAAAAACCTATGCCCATACCGAAGGATTTTATGGAGAAAATGAAAGAGAGTCCAGATGAATACCCCTTCAAGGAGGACATTCTCAACCTTATCAGTTTCCCCCTGCCTCCCCAACAAAGATTCCAGAGGAGGAGTCGGTACAGGACCAAGCTCAGGTTGTGGAGAATCTAACTAAAGTTAGGAGTGCTGCTAAGGATGAACAACATTTGGACAATAGGGGTGAGAAGCCATTGTTAGGGGCTCTGAATGTTGAGAACGGTTACCAGGAGAATAGCCCTCATAAGCCTTCTCTCTCTATCAAGGAAATAGGAGAGGTTACTCCTAATAGAGAGGAAGGAGAAATTCTATAGCCTTTAGGTGACCCGGATGTTGTGATCGTTGTTGCTCAAAAGGAGACACGGTTGAATCATGTTTGTAGCCCCAAACATATGTCTAGAGGTTTTAAATTAGGGAAAAGCACACTGGGGGTAAATTTCTCCCCATCCTAAAGGGCAAGCTCTAGCAAGCTTACTGAGGACTCTGAGGGTTGGTCAATAGCAAAAATAAAGGGGAAAGGTTCTAATAGAAAGACCACAAATGTGGGAGGGGATCTGAAGGCTAGAAGACCCTCGCATATCCAAACCAGATGACATGAGATAGCGAGAGAGATTGCTATTGGAAGACATCCCACTTTGTTGGTGTCTTCCAGAAGGCTAAAGAAATGAAGATTCTATCCTAGAACATCAGAGGACTAAATAGTCCTCACAAATATTTTTTGGTTAAAAATTGTATCTTTGAGAATAAGATTGACATTCCTATGTTGTAGGAAGTTAAGATGACTAAATACAATTTCAAACTGACTGTGAAGAACATTTGGCCTAATGTTAATTATGCTATTAGTGAAGCTCTGGGGGCTTAAGGTGGTATTATTACCTTGTGGGGACAGAATGTGCAAAGCTTAGTTGTCACTTGTACCAGGTACTGCCTTGATGTCTCTTTCTCTTGTAGGGACAATTTTTGGTCCTTAGTTAATATCTATGCTCCTAACTCTAGGTTGGGTCGTAAGGAGGTTTGGGACTACTTGGCTGATAGGATTAATCACTTCAAAAAGAATCATTGGATGGTTGCTGGAGACCTTAACTCCCTTCTCTACCCTTCAAAAAAACTGGGAGGTATTGTTGACTACTCTAACAGGATGGCCGACCTTGTAGAGTTTCTGAGTAATGCTGGCCTAATGGATATTGAACTCACTGGTCAATCTTTTACTTGGTCTAATAGAAGGCAGGGGAAGCACCTTATTCAAGTTAAATTGGATAGAGTCCTTACCTCTTCCAACTTGAATATTGTCAACCTCCTTAGATTGGAAGCTCTCCCTTGGGTTGGTTCATACCACAACTCGTTATTGTTGAAATGGCAGGAAAGGAATCCTCGAGGACCCTTCCCTTTTATGTTTGAAATGATGTGGGTGGTTCACCCAAAATTCAAAAATTGCCTAGCTAACTGGTGGAAAATTCTTGTTAAGGGAATGGTCATGTTAAGACTGAACCAATAGCTTCTTAATGTTAAGAATCAAGTTAAGGGGTGTAATAAGTTTACCTTCAAGAATGTGTTGGATAAGAAGAAGGCGTTAACAAGTCAGCTACTCAGCATTTAGTCCAGGTTGGAATAGAGGGATAGTTTGGAGGAGGCCTTGGCTCTAGAAAAATCCTTATCCAAGGACTGGCTTTTGATTCTAAAAGAGGAGGAGCTCTTCTGGAAGCAGAAATCCCAAATCCAATGGTTGAAGGAGGGAGACAGAAATACTTCCTTCTTCCATTAATCTACTTTGAAGCATAGGAAATGAAATACTATTGGAAGACTCTAGGATGCAGATGGTGTTGAAGTTTTGGAGGAGGATCAACTGAGGAAGTTGGTGTCCAATTACTTTCAGTCCCTTCTGGCTGCCCAATCTAATAAATTCTCCCCTCTGGAAGAAGATACTCTCTTGAATTCCATACCCACCCTCATTTTTTTTTAAGACAATAGTCTCCTAACCAAACTAGTCATGAAGGAGGAAGTTCAGGTGGTGATCTTCTTTATGGGGGCATTTAAAGCTCTGGGGCCATATGGTTTTACCCCCACCTTCTTTCAAGAGATCTGGAAGGTTGTTGGAAAAGATGTCATGGATGCGGCTAAATATTTTTTCAGAACTGGAAGACTTATGCTGTAGTCGAACAACACTTTCATAGCTCTGGTTCTTAAAAAAACAGATCCCACTACCATGTCTAATTTCAAACCCATTAGCCTCTACAATATGGTCTACAAGATTTTCACAAAAAAATTGGTTTTCAGACTCCAACCCCTATTGGACAAGTTTATTGTTGTTAATCATAAAATCTTTGTCCTAGGTAGGAAAATCTTGGATGTGGCTATTACCACCCATGAGGTCATTCACTCTATCTCAAAGAGTAATACCCCAGGTATGATATTCAAACTTGATATCTCCAAGGCTTATGATAGGGTCAATTTGGATTTTTTGTTTAAAGTCCTTATGAGATTTGGCTTTCAAGACCATGTGGTTAATCTGGTGAAAGAATGTGTTTCGACTGTCTGATTCTCGGTGCATGTCAATGGTACCCCCTATGGGTTCTTCTCTTCCAGAAGGGGAATCAGGCAAGGGGATCCTCTATCCCCCTATCTGTTCATTATATTGGCTGAAGTTCTGGGTAGAAGTGCTTGAAATATATTTTGGAATGGATCCCTTCATGGTATCAAGCCTACTTCCACAGCTCAACCTTCTGTTATCCAATAGTTTGTTGACGACATAATTTTGTTTAGTATTGCCTCTGTGGTGGAGGCCAGAAGATGGAAACTTCTCCTCAAAGATTACGAGGTTGTGTCTGGTTAAAGTATCAATTTTGAAAAGATCCATATTTACTTCTTGAACACTCCGAAGGTTCTGCAGCATAAAATCAAGGGAATCCTGGGTTGTTTGAGTGCTTGTTTACTAGCGGTGTATCTCAAACTCCTCCTCACGATCACTAAAGTTACTCCTGACTATTGGAACTTGGTTATTGAAAGAATGCAAAAGAAGCTGGCAGGGTGGAAAGGTAAGTTGCTTAGTCAAGCTGGGAAATTCCAGCTCCTTAGGGCCTCTCTTCAAGGAATTCCCACCTACTTTCTTGACCTCTTCAAAATTCCCAAATGTTTAGCTAAAAAGATTGAGCAAATTTAGAAGATGTTTATGTGGTCTAGTGTGGAAGATAAAAGGAGAATAGCCCTTGTCATCTGGGAGAAGATTTGTTTGCCCAAGGCCCAAGGGGGATTGGGCTTAAGAAGAATCCATCTAATGAACAAAGCTCTAATGGCTAAGACTGGTTGGAATTTGCTCCATGGTAACAAACATTGAGGGGATATCTTGAATGTTAAGTATTCCAGAGGGTATCAGGCTTGCAGGTTGCTCTCTGAACAAAATCTCTCTAAGGGGTCATTCATTTGGAATGACACTCTTAAAACCAAAGGGCTTCTTTGCAAAGGGGTTACATGGAAGGTGGGCGATGGTAGAAACATTATCTTCTAGGAGGACAGGTGGCTAAAAGAAAACCCCCTCAGAGAGTTGAATTATGGAAGACTTGTTAACAGGGCCAGTGGTTTCCTTGGCACTAAGGTCTTCGACTATATCGGTCACAATGGGTACCTCAAAAGATGGAAGTGTCTACTTGACTGCAGTTTTTATCATAATGAGGATAGGCAGATTGCTTTACAACTTTAGGGGGATATGGATAACTTCAAGCTCACTTTGATCCCTAAATAGGACCAGATTGTTTGGGAAAATGATAGTAGGGGCATGTTCACTATGAGAAGTGCTTATGATCTATTGTTAGACCTGAGGGAAGATAGTATATGGGACAAGATCTGGAACCCAAAGCTCATACCTAAAATGAACTTTTTCTAGTGGACTCTTATTCACAATAAGATCCTCACCATAGATAATTTGTGGGAGAGGGGGTTTCAGTTTCCAAATAGATTTGTTCTCTGTTGTGAAGAGGAGGAGATAGTTCCACACTTGTTGAACTGTAATTTTTCTAGAGAAATTTGGAGTCTTATTCTACAGCAGTTGGGTGTCACATGGGTGTTCAATGCTAACCTGACTACTCTCATCGGTGAGTGGAGGTCCCCCTTTTTATTTTCGTTCCTAGTGACCAAGGAGTTGTGGAATCAAATCCCCTCACATATTTGATGGAATTTATGGAAAGAGAGAAATAATAGGATTTTTAGGGGGAAATCCAAAAATCCTCTTGAGGTGTTCCAGGACTTTTCCAAGCTCCTTGTTGTAAACATAAACACTAGAAAATTTAAAGCTGCAGATTATCCCCCTAGTCACACTGAAGTGAACATCTTGAAGTAATGGGATGTTAATATGGGTGTCTGCAATGTTGATACTTCTAAGAAACTTGCTCTGGTCAAGACTTGTTGGAAACCTCCCCAAAAGAATTGGTGTAAGTTGAATTTTGATGGGGCCACCAAAGGCAAACCTGGGTTGGATAGTGGAGGGGGTATCATCAGGACTAATAGTGGAAATCTTGTGGTTGCTTATACTGGAGGAATAGGGATTAAAAGTAATAACGAGGTTGAGGCACTGGCTATGTTATGGGGAGTAAAAATTGCTCACTCCATGAACATAAAAAAATTGCATGTTAAGGGAGACTCCCTACTCCTTGTCAATGCAGTCCTTGGCACTGCTAACTTGGGCTGGCACTTAATGGATGTGGTTGGATATATCATGATGCTCCTTAATACTTTCAAAGAGTTTAAAATTTCTCAAATGGTTCTAAAACCACTTGAGGTTGTAGTGACATCTCCTAGATGTAGGTTGGTTGACCTATCCTTTGGCATTGATCACATTGTTGCAAATACCTCTTGGTATCCTTGTGGAGAGATGGCTAATAGTAACCAACTCCAAGAATTTTGTGGATTGTCCTTTGTGAGGAATAATATCCACCTGAGTGTTCATCATGACATGCCCTTAATACATCAAAGATTTCATTAGCTCCTAAACACTTGCATAAGATAAAGTTAGGACCACATTTAAACAACAGACCATTCAACCATTTGTAATATAACCTTTCTTTTACCAGTCACTTTTTCTATTTAGAAGTGAAATGAGAGGGAAACAAGCCAGTAGCCAAGAAATTAGCTATGTTAACAAACCAAGGCCTAGTAGAAGAAACGGCAAAGAGATGTTCATCTGGAAACTTATCTTCCACTGGTTGGTTTTCTCCACCTATATGTAGTCTTGACAGAAAGTCAGCAACCAAATTGAATTTTCCTGGATTGTCTATGATAGTAATGTCAAATTCTTGCAATAGTAATAGCCATCTAATTATCCCTGCACCTACTACAAGTTTGTTCATTAAGTATTTAATGGCTGCATGATCAGTGAAATATTTTATATCTGGTGATGTAATGCCTGAATTTGTTAATAGCATAGATGACTGCCAGGAATTCCTTTTCAGTTGTTGTGTAGTTTTTTTTTCTGTAGGGGCAAGGTTCTTGCTAATGTAGTAGATTGCATGCATACCTTCCTCTTCCTCTTTCTGTCCTAAGACTGCCCCAATTGATTCATTTGAAGCATCAGTTTGTATGTGAAAGGGCAAATTCCAATTGGGTCCCCTCAAAACAGGTGTGACTATAAGTTTCTCTTTAATGTTTTCAAATGTTGTTTGACAATCATCTGTCCATTGGAAGTCAACATCCTTAGTTAGTAGGGAGAACATAGGAGCAACTATCTTGTTGAAATTTTCTATGAATCTCCTATAGTATCCTACATGACCTAAGAATCTTCTAACATTAGTTTGATTCCTAGGTGAGGGTAACTACTTTATCACTTCTATTTTGTTTTGATCTACTTTGATCCCTTTTGCTAATATGTGGTGTCCAAGGACAATTCCTTCTTCTACCATCATAAAACATTTCTCATGACTTAAGGACAACTAAATTTTCTCACAACATTGCAACACTTTATCTAAGTTCTTGGGGGATTCTTCAAAGGTGTCTCCATACACAGTAAAGTCATCCATATAGACCTCCATACACTCATTAGCTAATTTAGCAAAAATGGCTAAAACAACCCTTTGAAAGGTAGTTGGAGCATTACATAGGCCAAATGGAAGGACTCTATATGCAAAAGTCCCCCATGAACATGTAAAGGTGGTTTTATCCTGGTCCTCTGGTGCTACTTGAATCTAGTTATATCCACTAAATCCATCTAGGAATGAGAAGTACTTTTTCCCCACTAGGTTATCCAACACTTGATCAATGAATGACAAGGAAAGATAATCCTTCTCCGTGGCTTTGTTTAGTTCTCTGTAGTCAATGCATACTATCCATTTTCCATTCTTCTTAGGCACTATAACTAAGGGTGAGACCCACTGACTGTCTGAAATAGGATAGATGAACCCTGCTTGTAGCAATTTCTCTATTTCAATTTTAACAATATCTTTCAATGCAGGGTTTAGTCTCCTCTGGGGTTGTCTAACATGTTTGATGTCTTTAGTGTATATATGATGGGTACAGATCTCAAGAGGGATGCCTTTCATATCCTAATATTCCCAAGCAAAAGCTGCTGAGTGGGAGACAAGGAGATTAAGAAGTGCTTCTTCTGATTTTTCCTATTAGCTGAGTGTTGATGTTCAATGTTTTCCCAGGTAAGATCATGACCTATTTTGTAATCTGATCCATAGATGTCCCTACCCCATATTCTGGAGTCATAGTGCTAAGATGACAAGAATGTACAAGCAACGTATGAAATGTGGCTGTCTCTATAGAAGGTTTCTCCACAAGAAATGATATTTGCAAGGGTACAATGTGTAGTAGTTAGAAATTCTCTCCTCAAGTCTTGGGCTAATTCCATTGTATCTTTCCCAATGAGAATGTGAGTGATATCTTTAGGTGTGTCATAGTTTATTTCTTCTTCCAACTCACCCAAATGTTCCTTGATGGTAACCATAGCTACCGAGGCACTATTTTCCATGTTATTAGGAGATACAAGGAGATTTTCTTCATGTCTAACCCATTTGAAATGACCATGTCCCCAGTTTTGCAATCAATAGATGTTGTAGCCATCCATGGCCTTCCTAGGATCAAGGGATAAACATTTCTTTGGTTCCTAGGATCTAATATCAAAAAGTCTACCAGAAATTCCTACGATTCCACAACTAGAACATCAATTAATACTCCTTTCGAAATAGCCACTGACTAATCAGCCAATTGGAGGATTATGGATGTGTCTTGGACACTAGTCAGGGACAATTTGTCCAAGGTGTGAATTGTCATTACATTTATTGTTGCCCCTAGATCAACCAAAACATTAGATATTTCTACCCTTTAAATGTGGACAGTTATGATAGGGTTCCCAGGATCTCCATATTTTGGGAGGAGCATGTCCCCCACAAGAAGGTCTACTACTTTTCCTTCCACCTGAATGGTGGTAGGGAAGTTTTTCTTTTTGCCCCTGGTTTTAACACAATGATGTTTGATAAATTGGTTTAGTTTAGGCACATCCCTGATTGCTTGCAGGAGTGGAATTTCAATGTTCAGTTGTTTGATTTCCTGTAGAAGTTCTAATTCAATGGTAGGTTGGACTTGTTTTTGTAGGATGGTTTTCTGAGGAACATGTTGTTTGAGCCATTCTGGGTAAGGTGCTTATTTTTCAATCTCTGGAGCAGCTCCGGAGTTCATCTTAGAAGTAGTCCCAGAGGTGATCTTTGGAGCTGTTCCTTTAGGAGGAACTCTAGAGTTACCTAAGGGTTGTTCTTTTGGTACAGATTCAATAGTAATCTCCTCCTGGGATTGAGTGGATGGATTTTCAGGTTCCATATCATTACTTCAACTATGGAGTGGAGGAGATGGTCTTGGTAGTGCTTTCCTAGAATGTAGCTAGAGGTTGTGTAGGTAAATAGAGTTTACACTAGCCATGTTTTCTTGCTCTGTCATGTAAACAATTGTTCCCTATTTATTTTTGGATTTGCTACAGGTTGAGCTGGTAAGGGTGGCTGACTAACTGGCTCATTTTGTGACTGTCCCTATGTTTTGGGGGGTCCAGTTAGTAGTTCTTATTGCTGAGGTTGGAAACGTCTAGGTTGTCCTTGGTATTATTGGTTCTAAATTCTGCTGAGGGACCCCACTGAGGTTGCATGTGTTGTGGTCCATATTGTGGTGGAAATTGGTGTGGCCATTGTTGGTTTACCTAGGATTGGTTTTGCCACTGATGGTTTTGCCATTGCTTGGCTTCACCAGTCTTGTGGTTCCCATGGAGGAATGTTTTGAGGTCCTTGCCAACTTGGATTCCATTGATTATTTCCCCAATTTGAAGGACCCCTGTAGGCAGCCTGATTTGGGTACTGGTTGTATGGGAAATGGCAAATTTGTTTTTGCCCCATGTAGTTCAACTCCTCTTCTATTATGGCATTCTTTTTAGTCAACCTTTTTAAGGTTGGGAGTTGATCACAATGACTAGTAGGGTGTTCTTTGTCACAGATTTGGTAGATTTCTGACTTACCAATGGACATTCTCTCAAAAGGTGTTTGTTCCTACACCTAGGACAATATATGGAAAGCGGTTTAGTTGTTATGTTTTTTTCAATTGTTCTAGTTTTTGTCTGAATTCCATCTAACGTGGTATTCAACTGGACTAAGATATCTATCTTTAGGTTTGTAAATTGCTCCATTAATTGTCCTATGTCATTCTTCCCTTTTAAGGACCTTGGTGTTCTCACTCCATCTTGGGTTCTAAAGTAGTTCTTGTAGATTTCCTCTATAGCAGGTATATCCATTTTATTGATATTTCCTCTCCCCATTAGATCCAATGCTTGTTTTGATTCTTTGTCCAATCCTTTTACAAACAGAGTTTTTGGCTAAGGTGTGAGCCACAAGATTGCCATATCTCCTCAAGGCAAAGTTGAACCTATCTAGGTAGTCTTCTAAACTTTCATCATCTTTCTGTTTAGTTCTGAACAAATCCTCCTTTTTATCATTGACCTTGCAGTAGTCCTGGTACTTGTCCAAGAACTCAGTTTCCATTTGATCCCATGAGTGAATGGAGTCTGGGGCTAAACCCATGAACCACCTCATGGCAGAATCTTTCAGGGTTGATGGGAAAAGTTTGAGTTTTTGATTATCGGATCCATAGTCATATGTCTGGCATAAGACTTTAAACTCAAACAAAATTGATCTAGATCCTCAGAAGTAAGACCCCTAAAGTTTGGTAGGTTTGAAGGTGAAATGTTCTTCATACGGGCATTGTCTCCAGGAGCAAGAACAATGGGATATGATAAGGTTCTGGCATTCTCCTGCAGAGGATCTTCCTCATCATTGTGATTATCTCCCATGTATAATGCTTCTTCTTCTCAAGGTTTAGTGTGAGATTCTAGAAAAATGGGTTCTCTTAATAGATTTGCTCATGTTTTTCTTGTAGTTCTTGAATATGCTCAGAGAGTGATAGATTTTGTGAGGTGTGGGAATGTCAAATTGGGGTGTAATTTCCAAGGTATGTTCTAAGTGTTCCTCTTCCTCTTCAACAAGATCTTGTACCACCCTATTGGTTTCACCTGTAGTTTCCTGCTTAGGTGTTTGTTTAATGTATCTACCTTTTGAATCCCTAGGGCCTAACCATACATATTCAGTTTAATCTAAAAAGGACTACTAACTAGGGTTTTCTTATTAACACATATCCTCGCCAACAACACCAAAAATGACAAGGGTCGTTGTACCTTGGCATTTTAATCATGTTTTTCATGTGTCAAATCTAGGGTTGTGTCCTAGGCTATCTGCAATAAGGAACTTCATAACCAACAGTCCTTTAGCTAATCATATTGATTTGACTATCCTATAAGATCAATGTTGCTAATCATCTACTGTGAAAGGAAATTCTATTCTAAAAACCAAAATAATACTAAAGCAGGAAATTGCTAGAAAAAATCTATTCTGATTCACACAAAGCTGGAAATATGCATTTATTGGAAAACAACTATTAAATAGTAATTGACCTATCTTATGAAAGCAGGAAAATTGTACTTCTAATGAAAACCGTAAATGAGACAATGAAGCAAAGATACTAGCCTCCTATTTGTTGGCGAGAGTGGGCCCTTGCTCCACACCTTCAGAACCAAAGGCTAAACAAGAAACTCAAAATAGAAATGTAACAACACAACTTTCCTTTAATTGAGTCTCACCAAAGTACATTGTATTCAAAACTATATGCTATGTTTTGAAAATAAAATTGTATTAATACTACTAACAAAAATATGTATATCTTTCTGTTGCTTCTATCTAAGTATATATTAGTCCGAGTGACAAGATATCTTTGGAACTAACTATTTTATCCATCGGTTCATCTTGAGATATAACCAATCTCTTATTCTAAACTAAGACATACAATTGTCCAACTGAAAAGTATAATCATGCAAAACTTGAAAAGGCTTTAGTGGTACTGAAGTTCCACTAAATCTAGAGTTTAACTTAAACAACAATGGGCAACGAGGCCATGAAATATTGGTCTTAAATAAGTCTTTGAAAGTCATGTAATATTAAAATAAAAAGGGGATCAGATCCCTGTAGACAACTGGAGTCCTCACTGGAACACTTTGGTCTAGATGGAAAGACATCATAGCACTGTAGTCACCTCCAGAGATGTGGGTTGTTCGTAGCGCTGAAGACTCTATACTATTGCCAGCATCTCTAGAGACTTTGTGCTGTTGCCAGTAGCTCCGAAGATGCATCCATGAATCTACTGAGGCACAACTCTGGAGATCACTATCTTCTTCAGAGATCCTCCAACAATTGGAAAACATCAGAGTCTAACGCAGTGTTCTCCATGTTTGGCTCCGAAGATAATTAGGACTACCTCTAGAGTTCTTCAAAACTGCTTTTCGCCTGTGTAGCAATCCCTATGAAACCCAAAAAGAGATTTTTCTGCACAATTTCATTAATTTCACTACAACATAATTCCTTTCATCAAAATAATAATCTTCAATAATTCATCTCTTATTAGTATAATTAAAATAGGACTTTATAATTTCTATAGTGCAAATACTAGGACAAGTAGAATGAAAGGAGGGCAAAAAGGAAGTAAAAAAGGTATGTTTAGATGAGTGCTACCTAGCACTCATCACCCCTCTTGTCACAAAAATATCTTCAGATGAATTAGGACAACCCTTATTGCTTCTGCCCTTTCTCCTTCAGTCGCACATTGTAATGCATAACATATTCATATTTTGCTCTTTATACCTTCATATTCACAATCATGCAATCACACCTCACCTAGATCAACTACGTTTATAATATATATATGATATTACATTGATTACATTACAAGTCAGCCAATACAACAAGAATATTGCATTCTACAAGTTGGCCAGAGATCTCACAACATAAAATATGCATAGGGCAAGCCCTATCATGAACTACACACCCACTCTAGAAGGAAACACACGCCTTACAGACCCCAACACATGCTTAGCCCTATCCTAAACATTCTTCATAGTATTATCCTTCAAAGAATAACATCCGCAAGTCATGTTCATTTGAAATAGGTCCACCCTTAAGTAGGAACACATTAAGCTTGTAGCACATTGGTCATTTCAGCTTGGCAGTACACATGGAAGATTAAACATTACTTACGGCTTACCAAATCACTAGATACTTCACAGAAGTATGCATTGAACCTCACTGAACCATGTTCACAAAATTGCATTGACAAATATTCACATCCGGAGGAATGCGGAGCATTTCAACAAGTCTTTATCACCATTTCACTCTGCCAAAACACAAACTAGAACTCTGTCACTCATAACTTTTTATTGCTGAAGGTATATAGACTTTATCTCTTAGATATAACACCTTCACAACATACTAAACTTAGATTCTAAACCACATGACCATATCTTCAAATGCGGAGGAATGTAGAGCATTTTCCCAAGTAGTATCCCCGACAGCTTCCCTACAGCAAAAATCTTCATTAACTTCTGAAGACCAGAACTTTCTTGTGATAGCTCGTACATCCTTAGAACACTACAACAAATCCCTGTGATTAGCTCCCTTTTTTTGCTCTATTTTTGCTTCCACCCACTGTTTAATGTATTTTTCTCTAATTTTTTGAAAAATCAACGCTATTTATTAGGAGGGCGTTATTTTTGGCATTTTTTGTGCCGATTAGAACAAATAGGCACTAATTTAGGCTCTAATTAGTGCCTAATTTAGCACCCAATTTAGTGCCTACTTTTGTGCCTCATTTAGTGCCCAACTTTGCAACTGAAATAACACTTGATTTGGCACCTAATTTAGTGCCTAATATAGCACCTGATTTAGAGCCTAATTTAGCACATAATTTAATGCCTAATGTAGCACCTAATTTATGGTTACTTGGGTTTAGGAGTTTTATTTAGGGTTTAGGGTTTATGGTTTTGGGGTTAGGGGTTAAGGTTTAAAGGTTTAGGGTTTAGGGTTTCGAGAGAGATAGAGGACCAATAGGGAGATACAGAGGAGAACGAGGGGAGAGATAGGGAGATAGAGAGTGAGGGATATGGTCAGAGACATAGGGAGAGAAATTGAGAGTAGAAGGACAAAGGCGATAGGGAGAGAGGGGAGAGATAGGGAGATAGAGGTTTAGGGTCTTGGGTTAGGGTTTAGGGGTTTGGGGTTTAGAGTTTAGGGGTTTAGGGTTTCTCAGGTTTAGGGGGTTCAGGTTTAGGGTTTAGGGTTTATAGAGAGAGGAATGATAAGGATATATAGAGGAGACTATAGAGAGAGATAGGGAGATAGAGAGTGAGGCACATGGCCAAGGACATAGGGAGAGAGATTGAGAGGTAGATAGATGATAGAGATAGGGAGATAGTGGAGAGATAGGGAGATAGAGGTTTAGATTTGCTTGGATTTAGGGTTTATGGGTTTGGGGTTTAGGGTTGCTTAGGAGAAGGATTGAAAGGTGGAGGGACGATAGATATAGGGAGATAGGGGAGAGATATGGAGATAGAGGTTTAGAGTTGAATGGATTTAGAGGTTTAGGGTTTGGAGTTTAGGGATTTAGCGTTGCTC